>JANBXA010000642.1:5812500-7262500 GCA_030556225.1 Cricetiscus sungorus
CAACTGTAAGTCAGTTCCAAACAAATTATTTTCTTCATAAGAGTTGTCATGGCCACGCTGTCTCTTCACAGGAAGAAAATAATATCATTTCCTTTACTAAGTTGTTGGAAGAATTGAAGTGGGAGTTGCCTGTCAAACACACAGCAGTGTCTGATACAATATTCTAAAAATAGTAGTTACCCTCAGTGGTTCTCCAAGGTTACCTTGAAAGTGCCCTCTCTGACCCCATGGCCATTGACTGTTATAATTAGGCCAACAGGGAAGGTTTTTCCAAAATAGTTTTCTAAGAAATGAAAGACACCACAGCCACTTTACAATATTATTTTATTAGAAAGACTCAAGCTCTGATTTACAGGTGAAGGCATGAACTTATATTGACTCACACTGTGAGAATCTTTGTTGCAGCTTATCCTGCTTGGACACCCCTAGGGGGAGGGGGCGAGAATATGCAGCACCAGCAACTCAGGCACCGTGCATCAGTGCCTGACTCATTTATTAAGAAATTAGATCTTCCTTTATACTTCGTCCCAAGCACCTAATGGCCCAGGCGGCTGACTCTGCTGCCTTGGCCTTTCCTCATTGGTGTCTCTTCCACAGCAATTTCTAGGCCTAGAGGCAGGCTTGGCTCATGAACAAAGTGCCTGTATTGCATGATCATGTGGGCTGACCTGGGCACCTGGGCAGGGCTATTGAGGCTTAAGTAGGCTGGCCGCAGTTTGTCCTACAAACCATATTTTGCAGACAAAAAGCTCATGTCTAAGAAGAGAGAAAAGGATGAAGACTACTAGCTGCCTCAAACTTGGAGCCCAGCTACCTATTTCTTTTATTTCTTCTCAGTGCTAGGCAATTCATAATTACCTGTGCTGTTTTCAGTTTTTAAGATGCCATCCTAGAGCCTTCATCTAGTAGCTGATGGAAGTAGAAGCAGACACCCACAGCTAAACACTGAACTAAACTCTTGGAATCTAGTTGCAGACCAGGAGGAGTGATGAGCAAAGGAGTCAAGACCAGACTGGAGAAACCCACAGAAACTGCTGTCCTGAACAAGGGAAAGCTCATCCACTCCAGTCTGATATCTGGGAAGCCAGCATAGGACCAACCCAGATCCTCTTAAAGTGGTGTTAGTTGGGAGGACTGGGCAGTCTATGGGGCCTCTGGTAGTGGATCAGTATTTATCCCTAGTATACAAATGGACTATGGGAGCCCATTCCACATAGAGGGATACTTTATCTCTTAGCCTAGACACTTGGGAGAGGGCCCGGTCCCTTTTCCAAATGATGTGATAGACTTTGAAGACTCAATGGAAGGCCTCACCCTTCCTGGGGAGCAGTAGGGGGATGGGCTAGGGGTTGGTGGGAGGAATAGGGGAGAACAGGAGGGTTCAGGAACTGGGATTGATATGTAAAACAAGGTTGTTTCAAATTTAAATTATATATATTTATATATGTGCATATATATATATATATATATATATATATATATTTCTTCCCTTATGAGAGTGTCTTTACCAAAGTACTTATTTCTGTTGTGTGTGTGGGGAAATCCATTCATTTTTGGGTGTATGATTATACTTCACATAGATACAGACATTAGTACCTGTGGAAAATGTCTATGCCACAGACAACTTTCTTTAATGTATCTATTACTTTTAAAAAGGGAAACCATCACAGGACTCCTTTGCTGTTTCAATTAATCAGAGCTTAATTCCTAATCTTTGTAAGAAAATAAGAAGGATCTGAGTGCTGACCTCTTAGCACCTGAGATTAGGGAACACCTTCCCCACCTTTCTTTCATGTCTGCCTCCAGCCTCTACTTTCACTTCATAAATTGCTACAACTCAAGCAATGGATCACATTAAGATAGTGTGAAATAAAAAGCTAGCTCCCCAAATCAAGGGTCTAGGTGACAAACTCAAGTTTATTCATTAGTGACCAAGAAACAACTTCTACCCAAATGCCAAAATTTCTTAGAAGTCTCACTCTGTAATTGGCTGGTTTGACTGGAAATTCAAATTGTGACTGTTGGCCTAGTGCTGCTTCTCTCTGGGAATGATTAGCATGGACCCAGTATGTGGGGAAGGGGAATATGGGGGTGGGGAAGAGGTGTGGGGGTCTAGTCTGTGAGAGGGAATGGTGATACGAGACTGGCCATGCCATTGTGGTTGATCAGCCCTACAGATTGTAGACCTGCCAAGGAATCAGTAAATAAGAGAGCAGGTGGAACATACAACCCATGGGGCTGATTGACAGTTTGAAAACACAAGGCCTGGGACCAGATATTCTTTCCAGCTTCTGTTTTGCAAGAGCCAAGATAAAATGTCTAGAATTGCTTCAGATGGAGCCGATGCCTCTTTGCAATGGTCAGAAACCCCTATGACAGATTTTTGTTGATTTTCAGTTGAAAAAAAAGAAATATTTTATAATCCAAATCTACTGATAAAGAACTTTACATATTAATAAAAAGTTTTATAAATCATGAAAATAAAAGAATTTTTTTGTTAGTTTTTTAATTCATAGTTTTCGAAAGGAGAATGAATCAGGCATAGGCTCTTTGTTTATTGCACTGTCAGCTAGTGGTTATCTGTTAAATTTTAAAACAGCAGGTTTCCAAAACAGGCTAAGGTCTAGGTCATCAACATTCGCTGACACAACAGATTGACATCTGCACTCCAACAGCTATGACCATCAGATTTAACAGCCCATAAAACAGCTTTTGGGGTGGAATAATGGGCCACTCAAAAGGCTAGCAAGAAAGAAAGGACTGGACTGAGCGTTTGAAAACGATGCTATGTGTCAATTTAATAGTCAAGCCCAGCAGCTTGAGGCTGGAGAGTCACTGCTGAGATAATCAGGGTTGCTGGAAAAAGGTTTTTGGCTAGTGAGCAAATGCCTGTTTTTGCTATTGCACTTGATGCGCTTTGAAGACCTACACAGAAAGCCGTCGCTTGAACCAAATACACCCTTAATCATCAGATCCTACGCATCTGTGTGACTTCCGGTGGCATTTTTGAGGGTAGTGGCCATTTTAAGGCATATTTAAAAAGGAGGGCTTTCTCGTGAATGTGGAAAAAATGGAATTTCTAACAAGGTCACTAATGGAATGTATTTGTATGACTCATTTATCCTTTTATAGCACATGCATGGCCAGACAGGGGTGTTATCTACTCGGTCTCTCCAATTACCTTTTGGAGCTTTCGGAAACTTCAAAGAGAGAAGAAATTTATTTTGTCAGTTTACTTTAAAAACAGGTAATCATATTTTAAAATCAAAGAAAGAAAAATCTTAAGAGACCTGTGCAAAAATCTGCACTTCAACAAGCTCTTGAGGCGGCAGTAACAGATAAAATAATGGGGAAAATGACATTATGATTGTAAAGATGTACCCCTTTGGCATTATGAAAACATAAGAAAATGCTATGCCTTATATATTCAATGTTTCAATGGTAACAATAGCTAGAAAAATAGGAGAAAAATGAAATAACCCAATCAAAGCCTTTCTTCAATTTGAGGAAATAAACACTTTAAACTGGCAAAGGTTCTTTCAATGAAGCAGATTTCCCCTCTCAGCTAGTGAGTGACACAAAAAACCCTGGGCAAACATAGAAACTTTCTACAGGCTACTTCAACATTTTATAAGGTCTTAAAGAATTTATCATTTTAAATTTATAAGGACAAGAAGGCAGCCTGCTCATGCTTTAGTGGGCTGCCTTCCTTTCTGTGTTTGGATGTTTTATTTGGGGACTGGACACCCAATCGGCCACCACTAATGCAGGCCTACCCACTGTCTTTCCCACTGGGAGGGTTCATTAATTCATTATAGACACAACCAGTAAAATGGCTCATTTTTTTTTGTTACAAAGCTCAGGACCATATTGTTTTCATCTTTGTCTAAAAATAGTCTGTTGTGTTATAGTTGCATGAAGCATGAAGTTAAAAGGCACACAGAAAATAAGAAGTTAATGGTAAAGTTAAAGGTTAGCTGGAATTCAAAATGATCTGGGCATAGCTAGGGCTACGATGTCTCTGAGAATCCTGTTAGTGGAGACACTAGTCCTTCCGGATGCCCAGGACTCAACAGGTGTACTAGAAAGGTCTACTTTTCTACGGAAGTCTAAGATTTCAATGACGCTCATTATAGAGCAATGTTAAACTCCTGGTTGGAGAGTGATAGTCAGGGTGAAAGGCTATATCTTTCAGCCTCCCCTCTGTAACCCTTCACAATGAAACACAAGGCCCTTGAGGAGGAATTTTTCCAAAAGCAGCCGAATACAAGCATAAAGGTAGAAAAGGCTCTGAAACAGAGGACAGTAAAAGGCAGAGCTGACACAAAAACCTTCTCCCGGGTGTCCTTACCCACTTTCCATTTCTGTTTCTAGGATCCAAAGCCTGTGGTATTTTCCTTTGTCTAGGAGGGACAACAGCGGTAGCCCCATCCTGAGGAAGAGAATGTGAACAGCTATCCAATGTTTGCTGACACTCGGAACATTTGATATTTAAAGGGTTGCCTGAAAGGGTAAATGAAATATCTGTTTCTCCCTGCTAGCTCTGGGTTAAGTTCTATCACAAGAAAGAACATAATGTTTTCAGATTATCTGTCAGCCACTTGCAGCAGAATCCTGTAAAGGTTAAACTTCAATGTTCACACCGTTTGCTTTTATAAAAGTGAAATTTAAGCTTTGGACATTTAACAGCCTATTCATTCTACCTTTTGTGAGAAACTGTATCATAACTTCCTTTCAAGATTTAAATGTTCAGAAGGTTTTCTTTTCTATTTTCTTTTTTTTTTTTAAGATGGATTTTAATACTACTTTTGTTGGATAGGAAAAAAACAAACACGTCATCTCCCAGGCTTTTTGAACCAGCTTCAAAGCTGCTGTCCTCCAGCCACTTGAGGTCCCTGACATACTGAACTAGCACTAGTTTCCTGGTAGTTAAGCACAAGAGCTTGAATTATGGTTTTATTTTTAAAGCATTTTTACGCAAAATGTTTTCTTTGGGCTATAAGCCAGTTGCAAGGGTTTGATTACTAGACAGTTGCCTAGCTTTCCCAAGCAAATGGTCATTACAAATATTAAACCCAAGGTCCCAGGATTCGTAGAAATCTTAGGCCTACCTAGAAAAGTAGATTTTTCTAGTCCATCTTTTGAGTTTATGCAGTGTAGACACTGCATAATATAGAGTTCACAGTTCTGGAAATAGTTATTGGAAGAAAGTTTTCAAAACATCCCAAAGCATCACCCTCAGTAAATGATGAGTGTTTATGTAACAGCATATACAGTATTAATACAGATAAATCCATTTTTAAAACCACAAGACCAAGAGCTAAAGCACTTTATATTAAATTACCCTTTCATTTTTTGGAGAGTTCACCCAAATTATTTCACTGTTCCATAGATGATTACACGAGAGCAAATGATATTAACATCTAGTCAAATTCAGCAAAGTTTGAAGATGTATACACAGTTTTAAGTCTCTTTTCACAGTCTTTAAAAACATAGTAAGATAAGCACAAATATCCAATTTCCTCTGGTTATACTCACAAACACAGTTGAAATGGTAAAATTATAACAATGTTCATATTTTTCTTTAAGAAATAAAAATCTACAAGACAATCTCTGGTGGCACTGTAAACAATACAAAGCACATCTGAGGGTGCAAAATTAAGTTTAACTAAGAGTAAGAAAGGAAACATTTTTAGAAAATGATTTAAAATTTCATTTTCTCAACGCAATAATATATTGCATTATAAGGAAATAACAGAGAGGCTAGAAAAACTCAGTTATGCTTCCTGTTTTTAAGAAGTAAAGGTTATACACCAGGAGAGGCACCAGATCTCAATACAAATGGTTGTGAGCTACCATGGGTGCTGGGAATTTAACTCAGGTCCTCTGAAAGAGCAGCCAGTGCTCTTAATTGCCTCACTCTATCTGGGGAGTGATTGGGTGTGAGATGGGGTGGGGGGGAAGAATGGGAGGATGGGAGGGAGAGAGAACTTGGATTGATATATAAAATAAGACTTTTAAATTTAAATTTAAAAAAATCTTTAAAAAGAAAATAAGAAGGAGAAGAAGAAGAAGAAGAAGAAGAAGAAGAAGAAGAAGAAGAAGAAGAAGGAGAAGGAGAAGGAGAAGGAGAAGGAGAAGGAGAAGGAGAAGGAGAGAAGAAGAAGAAGAAGAAGAAGAAGAAGAAGAAGAAGAAGAAGAAGAAGAAGAAGAAGGAGGAGCAAAGGTTGGAGATCCTCAGAGGGAAGGAAAATTCTGCCTTTGCAGAGAACTAATCTAAGTGAGGGAAATCCACACAAGTCCACTGTGCCCACCTCTGCCTTTATGGTTTGGTTAAAAGAGTTTTTTTTTTTTTGGGGGGGGGTAGTGGTGGCAGGGAGTGAGGCTGTTTCCTAAAACAGAAGAACCTAAAACATATAATCAAAGAATATTTAGAAAGTCAGTCACAATAATGAAAAATTTTACTCTTTAAAAAATGTTGACATGTGTCCAAAATTATACTCTGTAAAGAAGAAGTAACTTTTATTACTTTAATGGTTTAACAGGAAGGGATAAAAATAAGTTAACTACATGTCCAAAGGAGGACTAGAAAAAGAAAATAAACCCTAGAGACAGGAGAGAGGGCCTAGTCCCTATTCCAAACGACTTGACAGATTTTGTTGATCTCTCTTGGAAGGCATCACCCTCCCTGTGGAGTGTGGGGAGGAAATGGGATGGGAGGGTTGTGGACAGGGCATGGGAGAGAGGGAGGGAGGAAGAGAGGGAAGGAGGGGGTAAGAGGGAGGAAGGGAGGGAGGAAGGGAAGGAGGAAAGGAGGGAGAGTGAGGGGGAGGGAGGGAGGCAAGGAAGGAGGGAGGGTGAGAGGGAGGGAAGGAGGGATGGAGGGAGGAAGGTAGAAGGTACTGGGATCAATATATAAAATAAGGAAAAAAAAAAAGAAAGAAAGAAAAGAAAAAAAAAAACCCAAGGCAGGTATTCTGCTCATTTCTTTCTTTTATCATTCTTTGTGTGTGTGTGTGTGTGTGTGTGTGTGTGTGTGTGTGTGTGTGTGTGTGTGTGTGTGTGTGTGTGTGTGTGTGTGTGTGTGTGTGTGTGTGTGTGTTTGTGTGTCCATGGCTGTCCTAGATCTCACTTTTTAGACAGGCTGACCTAGAACTCAGTGTTCTGCTTATCCTTGCTTCCTGAACACTGGGATTAAAGGCATGTACCTCCACCACCCAGGTGTCTGCTAATTTCTTTAAATATATAAATTAATTTAATCATCCTTCCTTCTCAAAGCAACAGATGATTTAATATCCTTATTTTACCAATGTGGCAACTTGAATATATTTCCCCCCTATGGGATAGTGGAATCCATAGTTCATCAAAGCAATGCCTATTTATTATAAAAACAAAACCATAAAGGATTTCTATATACTAGTTAATAGATGAAAATGATGCTATGACTACAAGAACAAGGGGGTTCATAAAATTTTAAATATCTACATTTTGTTTAAACTACATTTAGCCCTCTTAATATTGAAGCACCAAAGTAATTGTCTGACTTAGCTATGCAGTGTATGTCACCAACTTTGGCTCAAGTAATGTTAAAGAAGGTATGGTGGTGGTGCATACCATTAATCCCAACACTTAGAAGGCAGAGGCAGGCAGACCTCTATGAGTTCAAGACCAGTCTGGTCTACAGAATGAGTGTCAGGACAGGCTCCAAAGCTACACAGAGAAACTCCGTCTCAAAAAACCAAACAAACAAACCAAAACAAAATGTAAAGAAAAAAAAAAAGGAAGACAATCTTAACCAAATGAAAAATTTCTCTAAATTAGGTCCACAAATTGGTGGGTAACACTTTCAAAGTTGTTTAACATCCTTAGCTATTAAGGAAATGCAGAGTAAAACTACATTAAGATCTGTCTCACTCCAGTAAGAGTGACTGTCATCAGGAATACAAATGACAACAAATGTTTATGTGATGTTGAATGAAGGGGAACCATTATACTCTTGGTAAAAGTGTAAACTTGTACAGCTACTTTGGAAATCAGTTGGCATGTTTCAAAAAATTAAAAAATAGAACTACTGTATTACATAGTTTTGAAACTACTGAGGTTATACCCAATGATTTTATAGCCCACAGAAATACTTGTACATCGTATTCATTATGGCTCATCTCACAACTGTTAGGACATATAATCAGTAAAGATGCCCATCAACTCATGAATAGATAAGAAAAATATGACACACATACACAATAGAATAAAATACTCTGAGGACTAGCTTGGCCTTAAACTGAGAAATATGCCTCACTAATGTTGTGGGATATTCACTGTGTCTGCTTCTGTGGCACTGACCACACCCATTGAGGGATGGAGCCAGGGGCAGAAGTGACCTGTGGAGCTTGGTCTTGGAAGGAGGAAGAGAGGTGAGATGGAGAGAGGAGCATCCAGTTTTAACTGCTGTGTTCATCTGTCTGTGTTGTGAGTTGTTTCTCCCTTAATAAACATCTATTTGGCCTATTTGTTTATCCTGACCCTTATTAAAGCGCAATACACAAATGCTAGGATTAAAGGCATGCACCACCAGCCTCTGGCTTGTTTTTGTTGTTTGTTTGGTGGGTTGTTTTTTTAATCTGTCAAGAGAAATAGGCGCTGCTCATTTACTTTTAGATGTGTGAACTTCCATTAGAACTTGAACAGCTCAGCAGGGACCACACATCTAAAGAAAAATTATGTCTCCTTCTCCCAGCAGCTATGAATTATCAATAATTCCTTAGCTAGGGGTAAGAACTTTGTACTCCCATACCTCATAGTGGGATTTCATCTGGCTTGAATTTGCATAGGTCTTCACATGCTGTCACATGTGGCACCTGAATTCACATATACAGCTGCTCCACTGTGTCTAGAAAACACTATTTCCTTGCTGCCTTCTGGTCCCTACAATCTAAAATTCTACACATACAACCAGAACAAAGGCACTGTGACAAGAACTCCTGGAAAGAAGCTGTATCTTCAGAGGCAGATTGGCTGATTGGAACTTTAGTACTGTGGAGAGATTGGAATGTTGCAAGTCCAGTAGCTGAATACCTTATTTTAGGCTAGTTGTACCCCTCCAGAACACAGATATTCATCCCTTATCTCTGTGTCTTAGATGGCATACTTTGACTGTCTTAGCTAGTTTTATGTCAGCTTGACAAAAGTTAGAGTCATCTGAAAGGAGGGAACCTCAACTGAGAAAATGCCTCCATAAGTTCTATCTGTAGGGCATTTTCTTAGTGATTGATGGGTAGTGCTGATTCCTATATTGTGAATGGTGCTGTACCTGGACTGGTACTCTTGGGTTCTGTAAGAAAGCAGGCTGAAGCCAGGTGTTGGTGGTGCACACCTTTAATCCCAGCAGAGGAAAGTGGATCTCTGAGTTTCAGGCCAGCCTGGTCTACAGAGCTTGTTCCAGGACAGGTTCCAAAACAAACAATACAGAGAAACACTATCTGGAAAAACCAAAATAAATAAATTAATAAGGAAAGAAAGAAAGAAAGGAAGGAAGAGAGAGAGAGAGAGAGAGAGAGAGAGAGAGAGAGAGAGAGAGAGAGAGAGAGAGAGAGAGAGAGAGAGAGAGCAGGCTGAGCAAGCCATGAAGAACAAGACAGTAAGCAGTACTCCTCCCTGGCTTGCATCAGCTCCTCCTTTTAGGTTCCTGCCATGCTTGACTTCATGCCCTGTCTACCTTTGATGATGAACTGTGATATGGAAGTTTAAGCTGAATAAACCCTTTTCTCCACCAACTTGCCTTTGGCCATGGTGTTTCATCACAGTGATTTTAATCCTAACAATGACAGTAACTAATAATTTTTTTTTTATTTTTCCAGACAGTTTTTCTCTGTGTAGCTTTGGATTCTGTCCTGGAACTAGCTCTTGTAGACCAGGCTGGTCTCAATCTCACAGAGGTCTGCCTGCCTCTGCCTCCCCATTGATGGGTTTAAAGGCATACACCACTACTGCTCAGCTTACTAATAGATTATTATTATTTTTTTTTACTTTTGGAAATTATTATCTTAACATACCACTAGACTCCACCAATCATAAAGCTAAAAATGTTTTCAGATGGCATTCTGTGCCTATAGAAAAGTTTTCCTCCTCTTTCTGTAGCCATCTCTTTGATGTACCCACTAATGTATTTCAAGCTCTTCTTGGTTTATGACTTTGTTTGTTCTTTAAAACTATAAAAGAAATTCATGAAATTGCTTCTGTGTTAGAAAATGGAATTTCAATGTGTTCTCAGTACAAGGTCACTCAAAATGGCTTCAGAATAAACTGTCACTCCTTTTAAGTTTAACTCTATGGTTTTGGCATCGATAAAACAAATAAAATTAATGATAGATTGATATTGGCATGTGGAGGGAATAGGAAGAGGATAATGCATGGTGTCTCATACAGAATGAATAAACAGGCAAGCCCGTATTTCTGTTATCTACATAACTTTGTCCCTGTTTTTGGCTGAATAAAGTTTGTGTGTGTGTGTGAGTGTGTGTGTGTGTGTGTGTGTGTGTGTGTGTGTGTGTGTGTGTGTGTGTGCATGTGTGTGTGTCCTGTATTTTCTCTATCCATTTATCTTCTGATGTACATTGAGTTGGTTTCCACATGAGGCCATGGTGAACAGAAGAGATTGTGTAAAGTTACATAAGCCAGATCCACATCACATAAACAAGAATCACCTATTTTCTCTGATATGTGGAATCTAGGAAAACATGAAAGTCAAAAAGGGTTTACAGGATGAGGGGGGGATGGGGAGTAGGGAAGATTGGGAGTAAGAGTAACAGAGGGGTAAATGCAAGCAAAGCATACAATATTAATATAGCAGTAGAATGGTATATGTATAAAAATACATGGGACCACTGATAAGAAATAAAGCCCCAAAGTGCTGACAACCATAGATAATGCTAGGTAAAAGGTACAGAAATTCCTTTGTATCTTCTCTTGTCCTTACATCTTTAAAATTTTAACACCCTTTGTGTAAGGATGTTAAACCTAGAGAGGCTGTTCCCAGATAATAGAATAAGAAACAGAGGTAGCTTTAAATGTATATGTGCTCTGAAACCAATTGAGTATCTAAATACTCTGTGAGAAGAGGATGTTTGGAAATAGATGGTCATAAACACAACACAGCATGTAACACGTGAATGGATAACATCTAAATTAATAAATGCAATTTGTAATATATATATACATATATATATAGTATATATATATATATACATATATATATATATAGTAAAACTTACAGAAACTCTAAAACAAAAAAGAATAAGCTCTGAGGACCAAAGCAGAATGAAGACAGGAAAGGAGATGGGTGGAATGTTTTTTAAAGCCCTTTCTTGTAATTTAAATTTGTGTCTGTGCATTTATATTACTTTGATAAAATGTAATTTAAAAACACTATTTAAAAAGCATTAAACAAGATAGGAAGTTTAGCAATACATTTTGTAGCTAAAACAGTCCTGTTTTAATAAAGACAGGATAATATTTAAATTACAAGCCAATAGGCTTATGAATATAGATGAGAAATTTTAAGTAAAATACAGTTTTGGTAAATTACACTCAAAATAGAATTTTTAAAGTTAATAAAGTGTGACTATGTATTGTTTCTTCTCCATATGAATTATTGACTTACTATGTAAGAATATATTCAAATGATTTGCTATATAGAAACTCAAAAGGAAACCCAACACATTCTATGCACATAGACCAAATCTCATTTAATAATATTGGTATTGATGGATGTTTCTGTTCAGCTTGGTCCTGTAGCTGTTTGTTCCCAAATAAACATACGGAGGATTATATTAATTATAAAATGTTAGGCCAATGGCTCAAGCTTTTACTGTCTAGCTCTCACTTAATTATTAACCCTTAACTACTAATCTATGTATTTCTACATGGCCTTATCTTAAGAGAGAATGCCTGGAGCCCTATCTTCCTGGTAGCTACATGGCATCTCTCTGGAGGCTCTCTCTCCACATCCTCTCCCCATAATTCTCCTGGTCTGGTACCCCCTCCTATACTTCCTGACTGGTTAGTAGCCAATCAGTGTTTTATTCACAAATCAATAAAAAAACATATACAGAAGGACATCCCCCATTATATTGTAATATTTTTCTGTTGTTTTCTTGTTGAGATAGTGTCTCACTGTGTAACACAAGCTAGCCTCGAACTCAAGATGAACCCACCCATTTCTCAAGGGCTGGACATTGAATAATAGTGAATAGACATCTTTTAGTTATTGTTGTTTGAGTCATGGATTTATAAACAAGGCTAGCCTCAAATCTCTCTGCAACTTCAAATTCTCTTTTCTCCAAGCTGGGCTTACAAATCTGATCACTACACTTGATTGATGTAGTGTTGATTGAATCCAGGGCTTCATTAAGGTAGGCATGAACTCTACCAACTGAGCTAATCCTCAGATAATACATGGGCCTCTCATTAAGCAAATGGCAACCTAGAATTATAAAAGTTTGGCTGTTCCTTTGTGGAGGGTAATTTTCTGCATCCCATTTGTTGAACAAATATTAATCGTTATAGTACCATCTCAAAACCTGTAGTGGGGTGATAGATTTCACAGTGAAGAAATCACACTGACTTTGCATTTTCTGAACTGTCACTATAGTGATCAAGGTGGCCAAAGAATACAGAGGAATGTCACTCTTACCTGTGCAGGTTTAAATCAACAAAGCAGTGAGATATAGGGAACAATGGAGATTCTATTTTAGATAAACTCTTTTCTGAATTAAATAATGTCACAATTACAATGTTTTAGGAGCTATACAGTAATACATATCCTTGTGTAGAGGTAGTGCCAGTTAAGAGTGTGACTGGTGTGACTAAAGGGTACACAACCACAGCATCAAAGGACAACCTTTGTTCCTTTTCAGAGCTCATAATGGGATGGAGGTAGTTTGAGTGAGGACAGTTTGAGAAGAAACCTTGTGACCCTCTGTGGTGTTGCAGACCAGTCAGGGCTGGGTAGATTATTGGTCTAGGTGCCAGATGGCAGCTTCTTTGGCTTGCTCACACCTTTGTTTGCTCAGTCCCTAGAGACAGTTTATTTATTTGTCAACAAGAAAATAGCACACTTTCAACCCTCCTGCTTTCTTCCTACTTTAGAAATGTGTAGGTCATGTGAATCTCCTGAACTCTGTCTAAGGTCTTTCTTCTGCTGCTTTCTTCCTTAAAATCACTGGGCTGTGTCTCCAACCCATTTCCCTGGCTAGATTCTGCCTCTCCTGAAGATGTCTGTCCTGACACTTCTGTATGGGAACTGCTTGGCCATGACCACTGGCTGCAGACCTCCTTCCAGTACACTGTAGGTTTGAGACTTCTCTTATTGATTTTCTTCAGCTTCTAATATTTGGAAATATTGCACACTCTCACCATATAGAAATCCCAAGTAAACATAAGAAACAAACAACTAACATAATTCTTGAGAAAATTCAGCAGCAAATTGAACCTATGAACTGTTAGAGCAAAGGGAACAAACCTACAAATCCCAAACAGGAGGAAACCCGATGCACAAGACAACAACAGGACATCCAAGAATAGCTCCACTGAGAGGCCATCACTGGTGTAACTGAAAGTAGAGGCCTTGAAACAGACCAGTGATTCACAGTGAATACTTACAAGAATATACAATGATGTATGGACTAAAGAGTAAACTGCTTGACTCACTGGTCCATACTACCAATCTACCATTTCCATGACAAGATGATAAGATGATTCTTCTTTCTTCTCCTCCCCCTCCTTCTTCCCCTCCTTCTCCTCCTCCTTCTCCTTCTCTTCTTCTTCCTCCTCCTTCTTCTCCTCCTCTTCCTTCTTCTCCACCTCCTCTTTCATTTTGTTTCTTTGATTTTTGGGAGGAAATGCTGCAAGGGGAGAGGAAGAATTTGCTGGGACAGGGAGATAAGTGAGAATGGAAAAAAGGATAAAATGATAAATAAATCACATAAAATCCTAAAGCTCCATGTATCTTGAATAAAAATAAAGTGAGTATGAATATAAGTGACATAGTAAACAAAATAATTGAAGTAAATATTGAAAATCATGTTCATTGGTTTCTACAATGCAGTTTCATGAACAACAACAACAAAACACAAGATAAGTAGTAGAATAAAACTTCCTAATGACAGAGATAGGTTGGTGTTAAAATAGAAAACTATAAGCTACTAATATAAATAAACAATGTGATAAAATGGTAGAAATTACAATGAGAGCAATACATTTTGAGAGTACAGAATTATTCTACAGCAGTTCAACAATGGAGAGTTGCTCATTATCATTAAATAGTGACTTGTGTATTAAAACACAAGGTGATTAAACAATACTAGATAACAAATAAATCAGAAAAATAAGAAATATTTGGGGTAGTAAATGTTAAATGTCCTAGGTGGTGGTTTGAATGAGAAATGTCCTCCATATGCAAACACATTTGAAATCTTGGTCTCTGTTGGGTGGTTCTGTTCAGGGATGCTATGGAACTTTTAAGACGTAGAATATTGCTGAAGGAAGTACCCAACCTTGGGAAGGCTGTGAGAGTTGATAGCTCACTCCACTCTTGCTATGATTCCTGTGTGTGATGAGGTGTCCCTCTGCTTCTTATTTCTTCCACCATGCCTTCTCTACCATTATGAACTTCTAGCTAGCTTTGTGAAACATAGGTACCATAAACTCTTAATTTTTGTTTGGTTATGATATCTAATTACTGCAATAAAAAAGTAACCAATAAAAACACTATCACTTATCAATATTGCTGACAAATTTACCATCTTATCTAGCAAATCTGATCCTAAAGATTTACCTAAGAGAAGCACATATGTTTTTACAATATATATATAGAAAATGTTATAGTTATTTACTTCATAATATTTTGAAATGAGGAAAAATGTGTTCATACATACATTGTTCAAAATATCCTCAATAAGATTGGATACTCTTCTCCATTTATCAAAAAATTAAGGCATCAAAAATGGAATTCAAAATTATGCTGTGCAAAAGAAACAGATACAAAACATACATATTCCATGATTCTACTTGTATGAAGAGCTAGAGAATGCACAATAGCATATGAAGAATAACAGTGGTCAGGTTGGAAGGACTATCAAGGCATAGTGAGACCAAGGATAGAAAAGATTAAGAAGAGATTAAGGTTCACAACAGATTTTTGTGAGTCCTGCAGTTGGTGAGGGGCAAGAACATCTTTCCTGTTCTTATGACCTCAAGGGCAGCTCTCCCATCTGCCTCAGACTTTGATGGTGAGGGGCAAGGGTGGGGGACAGTATCTCTTCCCTGCCCATGCTTCCACATGACAGATAAGTATCATGACAGCTGTCCATGCTCACAACTTCAGGGCTGACTCACCCACACCTCTGCCAACTGGATTGGCTCTGTTGTGCTGCCAAGGCAAGGGACATATTCAGCTCTAAGGAGACAGGGGGGGATTTGTTTAAATGCATGGCCTCAGAAGGGTTAGTCTGTAATTCCTTGGCCTTTTTGGGGGGCCTGTGGTAAGGCAGAACGTTATAGTAGGAAATATATTTTAGACCTAAAAAAAAACTGCTAGAAAAGCAGAAAGGTGGAGGCAGAGCTTGGATCCCAACATCTCCTCATGATATCCCATGAGTAGAAATTTACTTTCTACTAGGTCTTGCTTGATAAACGTTCTGTAATCTCCCAGCAGTATGCTACAGGGTGATAGCCAATCCTTCATCTACCTCATGGTACTTTGGAAACACTTGAGATATAAGCTATAATACCATATTTTGAAATCACACACACACACACACACACACACACACACACACACACACACACATATGTTTTCTGTACCAGGCATTGAAATCAGAATCATATTCCTGCCTTTTACTTGCTTCACTCTTGTGTTTTCTAAAACAAAAATATAATACTTTGTAGTATTTGCCCTATTTTCAGTGTCATAAAATCTAGACTCTTCAATATTATGTGCTACATTGACTAATGTGTTTAGATTCCTATTCTCTCTCTCTACACAGATTGGGGGTAAAAGTTACAGTTTCATGTAATGTTATATTTCAGAACCCTCCTTTATGCATATTCTTATCTTTTAATAGAACTCCAAAACAGTGGTAACAGACAAGAACAAATATAGCACAAACTAGTCTACCTATAATAAACATGAGTTGGAAAAGTATGTATGCATACATAGACATATATTATTCTTTATATATTATTCTTTCCTTCCTTTCTTTTTTTTTGGGTTTGTGAGAGATGAGCTTGCTCTGTGTCATTTTGGAGCTTGTCCTGGAAATTGCTTTATAGATTAGGCTGTCCTCAAACTCAAAGAGATCTATCTGCCTCTGCCTCCCCAGTGCTGAGATTAAAGGCATGCACCAGCATATGGCCATAGGTATATATTTTCACCACTAATGCTTAAATAGTGTAAATAAATGAGAAATCTGTGTACTGGTTTTACCTGTTATAAAGAAACCTATTAACAAAAAAAAAATAGAATCACAATAATAAATGGGAGCATAGGGAATCAAATAAAAGTTCAATAGTAGACAAGTTAAAGAATCACATAATTTTAATTTATGTAGAATTAAATGTTCCCCAGGGTAATACATCCTGTGCACTAGAAACCACACTTGAGTTTTCTTAAGAACTTGCAGTGATTTTTCAGTTACATAGTATGCCTTCTCTGCATGCTGATGGGAGCAATATTATTCAATATTATTTCTAGTGTCTGATAGCCAAGTGTATACAGGCTGTACATGTTATGACACAGAACCTTAGAAAGGTCCTCTTAAGCTTATTTTTATTATTATTATTCCTTTCAACATTCATAGAACTGGATAACTGCTTTTCTTAAAGTCCCTTCTTGGTGACAAAGGTGGCTGCTTTTAGGAATAATTCAGAAACAGTAATAAAGTAGAAAGTAGATGTGAAAATGCTCAAGGAAAATCAGAGTGAACAGTCTCCCCATTTCAACCACTATTTGCAAATATTTATTTGTTCCTCTTTAAGCCTCAGAGTTTGTTTGATTTGAAACACTAAAGCATCAATTGCTTTGACCCACAGACAGTTTTCATGTGGCAGAAACCACCTTGTAAGTTAAAAGCCAAGCATTCAGTGTCTGTGTCTGCAACAGGGTTTCCCTGTGAATGAACTGCAATTCTGGTTTTCAGTCAGATTAATCGTCATGTCACTTCAGAAGGTTTCCTAGAACCTGAAGAATTCAGACCTCACATTTTTAAAATAAGATTCAGTTTCTTATGAAATGAAGGGAATTTCTTGTCTCCCACTGGGATGAAATATGGGGTGTTTGCTCTTTTCTGAGCTAATGTTAAAAGGAGACATAGAATTCTGGTAACTGCTGGTTGGTATGCATGTCCTCAGACATACGAGGCAATGTAAAAAGCTGGACTCCACTTCAATGTATTTTTCCCAAAGTATGATTCTGCTCATTTTGAAAGCCCCCTTTCCTTGCTCACTCATTTCCTCTTCCACAAACTTTAGGATAAGACTATTGGCATTTTTTCCTTACATTCAGTTAACTCTACATATTGATTTTAATTTATTTAAAGAATGTAACTTTTATCTTGCCAAAAGTTGGAGCAAGCCATTGCAGGAGTGCTCTGGCGATGTCAGGACACTTTTATTGGGTTATATTTTGTGACTTGACCTCATGTAACTTCAATAACATTTTCTAGATATTCCTCTGAGTAGCAACAGAAATATTTCCCAAGGGTGAATAAAAACCATCAACACAGTTGGGATATACCAACTAGCTGGCAAGAGGAGAAGGAACATGTTCAATAGATCAAGGATAGGAAACAAACAGCCGTCATACTGAAAAACAGAATCAAAGTTGTGGCTCACATTTCCTTGTGTAATTAATTTACAGGACTTCTGCCCTGCACAGAATGTTTCCATGCTACTTTCATGGATATCACCTTCTTATTGCCTAGTCTGCACGTCTTCTAACTTCACCTGTAGCACCTATCCCAAAAACAAAATGTGAACAAGTTGTGTTATGTGTTGAAGTTATATCCACCCCATAAGCTCATACCTTGAGTGTTCTGTTGAAGGCCTGGAGTCTTTAGGAAATAGAGTTTGGTTGGTAGATATAGGTCACTAGAATCGTACCTTTAAATGATATGCCCACCTTTGCTTCTCACTCTAAGTTTTCTGTTCCTTGATATTCTAATTATTTTTTTTTAGAAAAACATTTGTGCTTCCAAATATTTTCAAATTCAATTGAAGGATAAACACTTTGGTTCCATATCATAGGTGGTACTATGTGGGTCATAATATGTATATAGAATATATTTAATAAATAAGCAGTGAATATATTTTTCTGAAACTAACTTTAAAACATTAAAATATATCACTGTTTTAGAATTTTCATTAAACATTTCCCTACAATTTTTTTATCTTTTCTAGAATTTATAAAAATGTATATTTATTGCAGCAATGACATTTATTTAAAAATTAATCTGAAAAACAAATAAAATGTATTTATTGGCAATTTGGAAATATACTTTGAGATGTATCTATCCATATCATGAAAATATTCAAAATTACTAATCAGTTAAATACAAAATCAAAATCTGAACTACCACATCTATTAACCATTTGTCTTGTTGCTTGAGAAAATACTTGACAAAAGCAACTTAAAGGTGGAATGGTTTATTTGATTTGGAGTTTAAGGGTATAGTCTGTCATGCTTTGAAGAACTCAACCACAGGAGTCTGAGGCAGTTAGTTGGTCTTATTTTAGCCATGTTCATGAAGTAGAAAGAGAAAGGTAATGCTCAGATCCCTTCTTTTTGTGCTCAGGCTCAAACTTCAGCCTAATGGAATGGTGCCACCCATTCTTGGGTTGTCATTACTCTTCAACTAACCCAGTCTAAAATAGTCCTTTCTGATGTACTCATAGGCTGCTTTTCATGTTAATTTTAAATCTCATCAAGTTGACAATCAAGATTAACCATCACAACACTACCCCTTGTCAATTTGATGCCCAATCACATAAGTATTAAACATAATTTCAACTTCTTGTCAGCATAGTCTCATGGACATATCCAGTGCAAAATGTGTTCCACCCAACTTCAAAAGTTCCCATCACATTTAATAGTTCCTGGTACTGTTCAAAAGTATAGAGCAGAATTTCTTTTGAGAATCAGACAGTCTCTCATCTGTGAGCCCTTGAAGAACTTCAAGTTATGCACGTTGACAATACAGAGTCAACATTCTAATTGCAAGAGAGACAGGTGAGGCATATAGCAAGTATAGATCAGACTAGTGTTCCCCTTTCTCCACATCCTCTTCAGCATAAGCTGTCACTTGTGTTTTTGATATTAGCCATTCTTACAGATGTAATATGGAATCTCAGAGTAATTTTGATTTGTATTTTTTGACAGCTAAGGGTATGGAACATTTATTTAAGTAGAGACCAATAGCCAAACATTAGGTGAAGCTCAATGAACCCTTCAAAAAAGAGGAAGAAAATATTGTAGGGGCTAGAAGGGCCAAGGACATCCCAAGAAAGCCTACAGAATCAACTAACCTAGAGTTCATAGGAACTTGCAGAGACTGAACACAACCACAGAGACTTTGTGGGATTGATTCATGCCCTCTGTGTATATGTTACAGTTGTGTAACTTGGTGTTCTTTTGGGAGCAGGGGCTGTCTCTGAATCCTTTACTGGCTTTTAGGACCCTACTCCTCACACAGGATCACCTTGCCAAGCCTTAATATATGGGGAGATGCTTAGTCTTGCCACAACTTATTATGCCATGTTTTGTTTATATCCATGGGAGACCTTTCCCTTTCTGAACAGAAATGGAGAAGGAATGGATTAGGTATGGGAGGAGATGGTGATCTGGGGTAAAGATTAGGAAGAGAACAGGGAGGGGATGCAGCTGGGATATAAAAAAGAAGAGGTGGAGGAGGAAGAATATCCTGAGATACTATCACATAAATCTCTGAAAATGAAGCCAAGTAGGGGTGTTAGGATGCTGGATATACAAGAACTCTGGATTGTCTGATGACATCAGGCATCAGGAAGATTGTTGAACCAGACTAAGAAAAAGGCTAAGCATGCTGCATCTAACAAAACTGAATGTGTGTCATCATCCAAGCCCTTAGAATCCCAGATGATTCTATCACTGATCTCAGATTCCAGATTTAGTATTATTTTGTGTCTGTTCTGCTGGTCTTTGGTTTGGCTTTGGTCTGATCTTTCCCTTTATGGAAGTGTCATTTCATGTCATTTTATGTTGGAACTATATAACTGGTGTTTTAATTGTGTAAGGCCTCATCTTGAAGACACTCTGCATTTTACATTTGAACAGGCTTGTAACTGTTAAAAAAAATTAAAGTAATTTTCAAAGTTGGACTGAATGTATTTTACATTATGAGATGACTATGAAGTTTTGAGATAAAGGGTGGAAGGTCACAGCTTCAGACAAGCAACTGAAATAGGGAAGGGTTCATTTTGTATTCTAGTTTGAGAATGTAGTCCATCATGACAAAGTATGAGGCAGCCCATCATTTGCAGCTGCATTTAGGAAGCATGTGAAAATTAACTCTGGAGCTTAGATCACTTTCTCCCTTATAGTCAGCCCAGATTCCCAGGTCACAGAGTAGTGTTATCCAAATTTAGGCTTCCCCTTCCCACTCTAAAAAACTGCTCACAAATTGATGGGGGATGTCATTCTGTAAATATCTTTCTTGTATTGGTTAATGAATAAAGCACTGTTGGCCAATAGGAAAGGAAGATAGGAGAGACTAGGAGACAAGGAGAAAAGAGGAAGTAGTTGGGAGGAGTCAACATAAAGAGGCTGCAAAAGCAGAACGCCGACCCTTTCTCTGGTAAGATGAGACTACGTGGAAAAACTTACATTAATAGAAATGGGTTAATCATTAAGACAGAGCTAGCTGATAAGAAACTAGTAACTGGCCAACAGCTTTGTATCTAATACAGCGTCTCTGTGTGTTATTGGGGGCTGTCATGGCAGTGGGATCAACCAGCAGGGAAAACTTACTCGTAACAACAAATATACCCAGAAGTTTGTTTTCATAGTTATTCTAAACTCTTTAAGTTTGACAATCAAGATTAGGTATTATAATACCCCACTGCAATGTGAATAAATGTAATATAACAAATGCTAGTGATATTGCAGCCAAAAATTAAGTCATTTTTTTTAGTCACACATAGCCAATATTTATTCAAAAAGGACAGTTTTATTAGAATTTAAAAACCCTAAGGCAGGTAAGCTATAAATCGTTCTGAAGAAGACAATATCTTGTTTATTATTGCTTGGAATGAAAATTAGCAATGCCATCATAAAAACCTTATGAACTTCCCTCAAATCCTGGAAGTAGAATTATCTTATGATCTAGGAATCCCACCCTTTGGTGTATTTCCAAAGAAAATAAAGTAAACATGTGGAAAAAACTAGTATTCTCGCTTTTTGAAGCACACAATGCTCATGAAAGGGAATCAAAGTAAATATTCAATAATAGACAAATGACTAAACAACATGTTGTTTATTTAGACAATCTAATGTTATTTAGATAATAAACACAATGTCATCATTTGTTACCACAGGTATAAATTACATATATATAAATATTCATGCATAGAAAGACACTATCACATGGACTCATTCATATGTGAAATCTAACTATTTATCCCACAATAATTGAGATTAGAATAATAGTTATCAAAGACTGAGGTCAGGGGTCAGTAGATGAGAAGGGGAGGGATGGTCAATAGCTGCTATATAACAGTTAGATGGTAAATAGGGGTTTAGATTTCTGTGCTCAGAATAAATATAGGTAATGGTAATAATGTTTACATCTTAAAATAGTAAGAAGAAAGGCTTTTGAATGTAATTACCAAGAAGCAATTATATGAATCCAAGTTGATAAATAAGATACATATTTCTGAATTGACCATAACTCCTTATATATACATGAAAAAATTCACATTTTACCTCAAAATCACTACACATTATATGTCTACCAAAAAATATTTCCCTAAAGTTGAATTAATCTCCCCAAAGAGCAACTGAACTTAAATAAGTGACACTTTTCTGACAATAATTATATTTATTTTTATTGCTGTGAAATTGTTCACATATATAGGATACACACATATAGGTATAGGGTACAGTGTGGTAAGTCATACATATATACAGTATGTCATGATCAAAACCAGCAATTACTATGTTGATCTCCTTAATCATTTTCTTTTGGTTAGGGATATTCAAACTCCTTGTTTTTATTTATTTATAAAATACACAGCAGGATGTTATGCACTACAGTTACTCTCCTGTGTTGTAGAACTTTGTAATTTATTTTTGGTATGTGATTGTGAATCTTCCTCCACCTCCCATTCTCCTACCCTTGCTTACATCTCAAGACTAGAATTCTAGGTTAATAGACTCTAGATATATAAAATCAGCCCTTTCAGCTTTCACTGGAGTAAGAATCTGCCTTGCATATTTCATTTAACATAAGGTTCGGGTTCCTCATGTTATTACAAATGACAGAATTTCAGTCTTTTGGGGGGGCTCAACACTATTCTTTGTATTAATGTCATATATAGTCTTCATTCAGACATCTTCTGTGAAGACCTGGATAGATATTGTATCTCTGCTATCATAACTAGTGCTGCGAGAGCAGCATGGAAGTACACTTGTATGTATACCTAATGGAATAGATAGATAGATTACACATCAGTCCCACTTTTAATTTTTATAATTACCTATGTACTGCTCTGGAAGCAATTTGTATCTAGTAGTGAATATGAATTATGTATTTGCTGACTAATTATATTCCTTTTCAATATCAACACTGGATTGATCCTTTCTTTTAAATTTCCACATTTGCATGTTTGGTTCCAAGATATGAGAGAATTTTCTTCAAAATTAACTTTTGTAGACAAAGAAATTGTCTTGAGATAAAATAATGAATAATTTAAATGAGAAAAAGAAAAGGTAAACATTTTCAACTTCCTGTCATTGGTAGGAAGACTAAGTTGCCAAAATTCACAAACAAATGATTAAAAGTCATTTTATTCTTATATGAACATTTTGTACTTAAGAAAATTGTAGCTCATTCAATTGTTTCATAAGCAATAGAAGACAATTAACACCAAAATTAGACTATAAATATGCTTAGCTTTGTTGTCAAAGTTTAATAATTTAGACAGTGATTGAAACAGTGCAAAATTAATATAACAAACTCATTAAAAGAATAAATGAAGTATAGGTACAGATTGATTATCTTATCCAAAACAATTGGAATTAGACATCTATCACATTTCACATTCATTTATGATTTTGAACTGTTCAAATATACATAATGTGCTATCTTGGGAAGAGATTCCATCTAAACACAAGCTTTAGATGGGCTGGGGAAAATTTGTATAATACCTTTAGTGTGTCAGGATTTTGACTGACCAATGTCCAGATATTTCACTTAGAAATTTCAGATTTGGTGGCCCATTTTAGATTATGAATGCTCAACCTGTGAATGGATGACATTTTTAAAATGTATAATTCTTTGAAGAAAAAAATCTTGTGAATCTCTTGAGTAGTCATCTAGTCATAGCTTGGTATAAGAAGAGATATTTTGATGAAACCATTGATGGATGAATCTTTTGCTTTATCAAGACCTATGTAAGAAGTGAGTATGTAAAATGTATGGAGGGGATTTGGCCAGACATAAGAAAAATGTTCTTTCCATTTGTTTGTTAATATTGAGATTTATTTTTCAAGTTAGTTGAACTAGAAGAACTTTCAGTCAATAGGAGGAACCAATACTGAAAGAAGATCCTAGCAAAGTCATCTGCTACAATCCCTGGGAATGACTGAAATTTTGAGAGTATTTGAGTGTTAGCACAAATCTAATACTATACTGTCTTTGGTTCACTTTCCTTCAAGATAATGCAGTAGACAAGACACACAACACACCCAGCCTGAATATTCTATCACACTGTGCCAGTAAGAGATAAAGTTGAGGCAATCCTAATTGCAACCAAATCCCCACAGAGCTACCACCCAGTTACTTCTGTCGACCCCCAGCTATCTCTCCACACCCAGGGAATGTACATCCTGCCCAACACCACTTACCTATCTTTGTCAAGTAATTTGCCTAGTTCCCCTGGTGAACTTTTGTGTATTGGAATAGCAAAGCATATGAAGGAGCAGGCAAATGTGGTTTTAATATGGATCTGGCAAGCCACATAGGAAGAAAAGTAGAGGGGGTCTTTACAAAATCAATTACAGATTGTTGGGTAAAAAACAGCACAGGGCCATACTTGCCAAAATTGAACCCGATAGAATAAAATTTTAGATTTTTAAAATCTGTGGTGATACAAAACTTAGAAATTCATGTTAAAAGCAATGCCCAGTGTATTGTTATTTCTTACTTATTGTTGCTGTCAGGGACAGTCACAGACAATGCTGCTGATTTATTTCAGGCTAAATTATACTCTCTCAGCAGAAGCCATAAATTTACTGTGAGGATAACACATGCTGCACTGAGCAAATAATTTTCAAATGACAGAGATCCATGAGAATGTTGTAATCCTGATATGTTTGAATCAATATTGCTGCTCATATGTGTCGTAATTACCAATTCTCTGCTCTATTTCACTTTAAAACTAAATACGCTGTAGGTCAAGCTAGAAATGTTTAGATGTTTTAGGATAGGTATTTATGCACAAGATTCTCATCAAGAAATTACAGGCACTTAAAACCAAAAAGAATCCAACCCATCTGTACTGTGGCCAGTGATTTAGTGTGTTTCATCATAGACTAGGCTTGCTCTCATTAGGTCATTTTGGTTTTGCCTTTCAAATTTCTTTACATTGGAAGCCAGCTGTTGCAGTTTCTATGGTAACTGTAACATGCTCTTTGGGTGAGGATTTTCAAGATAAAAACTGTACTGAAAAATCTTATTTATTAACTAGTCTCCTACAAGAAAGGAGAGGAAAGATATAGGAAGCCAGTGTAGTTCTCTAAACCATGTGTTCCTTGAAAGAGTTCTATTGGTTCCAACCAAGAGAGACTTTCACTAACTAGGGAAAAACTCCTCTATGCCTTGAAATGGAGCATCCTTTACACAAATATGAGGTATTGACTTGTTCACAAGAGAGAAGCACACCCAGAATTCATCTAGGCATTGTGACAGTACACTCAGAATTCCACAAGGCATTGTGATTAGGTAGAAACAGTGACTTTTAGTTTCTCCCAAGGGAGGTGTTTCCTTGGTTCCCTCATTTATTACATTTATTTCTGCTGAACCTTTGGTAGCCAAATCTTTTCTTTAAATATCAAAATTCAGGTCCTATTTTTGTTTTATTTATGTATGGGTATGCAGGGATCCTTAGAGGCCAGAAGAGGGTGTTGGGTCCGCTGAAGCTGGAATTACGAGTGGTTATGAGATACCTCCTGTGTGTGCTTGGCACCAAACATGGGTCCTGTTGTTGAGCAGCAAGTCCCCTTAACTACTGACACCTAGAATAGGCTCTAGAAAGTATTTTTTTCCTTAATCTCTTTACCTGTAGCATTTTACTTTTAATGCTAAACTATTTCTATTTCAGGAACACGTATGAGTCCATCTTTTTTAAGAATATTTCAAACTCAGAACTTACTAAAGACAAAATCTCTGACTATAAGAAGAAAAGTATTAAGCTGAACAATTACCAAGGGTCCACAGCCAGCCTAGACTATGCAATATTCTAGACTAGTTTGTACTACAAAGAACTTCACAGAGAAAACAAAAACAGAATGTACGCATATATATATTTGATGTCACCAAATTATCAAGACCTACCCATGCAGCTTATATAAGTGCATTTTTATTTTGTGTACTACCATAAGCAGATCTGTCAACACATAGATTATTAGAATATTGATAAATATTTACTGGAATAAACTATAACGAATAAACTGAGTAAAATATTGGCTCCAAACATGGGTCTTGAAATAGCTCCATGTCTGGGAGAAATAAATGTATCTAAGAGTATCTGTTGCGACTTAGGTACAATTTTCACAAGGGAGAAATTTGAGAGACCCTAGAAACTTTTGTCCCCTATCAAGACTTAAATATTTTGACATTGGTTCCCATGGCTTCTCCGAAATACACACCGAAAGGCGAACAGTTCTGGGACCCTTGTATCACTTCGTAGTTTCCCAGTGATTTGGATGCTATTATTCTCCCTTTAAAAACCCCAAGAAAATGAAACAGGAGATTAACCTCCCTCTAGATAAAAAACAGGAACAACGGAAAATCTATGTATGACCAATGTTACAGTCTTAGAGCTTTTACAGCAGTAAGCTTTAGTGTCTGTTCCCTGACCCCCATGAAAAAGTGTTAGATTACCTGCCCAGTTCATTTAGTTCCATGCTAAATTCCCACCATTCAGTACAAACTGATGTGGATAGAGTTCTTTGTCTCTATTTGAAAACTTTGTTTAGTTCCCATCGAGTATTTATATTTAAGCGTGCACTGTGACCACTTTCGTGTCCTAAATTCTTCCTCTTCGTTTTTGCATGAATGCAAAGACGCTGGCAGCAAATCCTTAACCCTGTTTCTGTGTTTCTTAATGAACTATGAAATCCTGAGAAATATGGGGTGGGAGAGATGGTGGCAAATTTCCAAAATGTTACCAAATATCCTTTTTAAGGTCATTTGGATGTGCCACAAGAAATGTTAATAGACTCATGTATCCCTTCAATGAATTACTGTGGAAGTGCTCTAAACAAAAAATACTGAAAGTTTGAATTTAGGCTCTAGCTTCCCACTTATTATTTCACATGTATGGGGATATAACCTTCTGGTTTTTCTGTTTTCTGTTTTTGAAATTACAAAGACATGTGTTCTCTCCAAAACTTCATGTATGTCCAGCACACCTGGGTCCATGTCTATATCTCTGTGCTAATTCTAACTTTGAGAAATAATGGTCCAAAATTATATTTGTAAAATAATTTAATACTTTACAAATAAAAGTGTGTCTACTTCCCATAGGTAACCATGCTCAGTATTAATCCCAAACCTGGCAAAGTCGACAGTGCACTATTCAAGAATGACATAAAACAGTTGTGTTCATCATCTTTTCAATTTGCTTTTTTCTAACTTACTTGCACACACACACACAATACATATATACATATACATATACATACATACATACACACATATATATATATACATATATATATGTATGTATGTATATATATATTATGGCAGTGCCTAGAATTCAGACTTTCAGATGAAGAACCAGTATTTGCAGTGATCATACGACATATGTTAGAGTTCAGAAGAGGTTTGTTGATTTTTGTTTTTGTTTTTGTATTATTTTAGATGAGATGAGAAAATCTGAGTATCAAAGGGATAAGATTAAGATTAATGAATCTAAAGAAGTTCCCATATAGAAAACTACTTGATCAAAATATTTAACAGGGATGGGAGGAGTTGAAGGTGTAATAGACCATCCATGGGGGGAGTTGAAGGTGTAGTAGACCATCCTGCTCCAGAGTACAGTGGATGCCTCCACAAGACATGAGCAGATTGTTGCTGGGAAGTTAGAAATAGTAAACAAGATTTCAGTGGTTTAGACAAGACCTCTGCAATCATTCTTCACAACTGTTACACATGTTTTCTTTTTCCACAGCAAAACACTAAACAATCAAATACAAGTTCAGATCCAAGTTTTTAATTTGAGCAACAGAGAATTAGAGAACTTAAATTCAAAACACTGGAACTAATATCAAGTTACATTTCCTGTTAATGAATAAACACTGGCCATTTGTAAAATAAGCAAAATGTGAAGCCTAATGTGGGGCTTATGACCTGAGCCCCAAGTATTAGGTATCGGTTTTAAAACATGGACCTGCCTTGTTCCATGGTTAGAGTGAGTTTTCAGATTACTATCCTACTATATATAATCTAACTTGTATTCCAAACCACTGGAATGGAGTTGGCACACAGTTGGATTTTCCCATATGTGTAGCCCAGTTGTTAAGATCTTGTGTGAACTAAATAGAGAATTCTCAGTAGAGGAATCTAAAATGGCTGAAAGACACTTAAGAAAGTGCTCAACATCCTTAGCTATCAGGGAAATGCAAATCAAAACAAACCTGAGATCCATCTTACTCCTGTCAGAATAGTTAAAATAAAAAACAGCAATGATAATTTATGCTGGAGAGGATGTAGACAAAGGGAAATACTCCTCCACTGCTGATGGGAGTGTAAACATGTACAGCCACTTTGGAGATCAGTATGTGGTTTCTCAGGAAAATGGGAATCAGTCTACCACAAGATCCAGCAATTCCACTCTTAGGCATATTCCCAAAAGATGCACATTCATACAACAAGGATATCTGTTCAACTATGTATTTGTAATAGTTACAAATTATTTGTAATAGCCAGAACCTAGAAGCAATCTAATGCCCCTAAACTGAAGAATGGATGGAGAAAATGTGGTACATTTACACAATGGAGAAAAAAAGCAAAGCAATGGATTCTTGAAACTTGCAGGCAAATGGATGGGAACTAAAAGAAACCATCCTGAGTAAGGTAACCCAGTCACAAAAAGACAAACATGGTATGTACTCACTCATATATGGATTTTAGAGCAAAGGATTAACAGCCTATAATCTACACAGACAGAAAATCTAGGAAAAAAAGAGGACCCTAAGAGAGACATACATGGTCCCCCTGAGAAGAGGAAAGGAACAAGATCTCTGGAGCAAATTGGGATCATGGGTATTGTGGTTAAATAAGGGTCAGGATAAACAAATAGGCTGAATAGATGTTTAGTAAGGGAGAAACAACTCACAACACAGACAGATGAATGCAGCAGTTGGAACCGGATGCTCCTCTCTCCACTTCCCACCAGAAAGAGAGCTTTCCCTGCCTCCTTCGGAGACCTAGTTTCACAGGTCAATTCCGCCCCTGGCTCTACCCCTCAATGGGTGTGGTCAGTGCCACAGAAACAGACACAGTGAATATCCCACTACAATTCCCCTTTTAGTCTAAAGAAAAGATTTAAGCTTGATACAAAACTATATATAAAACAATGAATAACAATTGTACTCTAAGAAGAGGAAAATTGAGAACAAAACCACAAACATATCTAGTCCTAGGGTGAAGGCATAAGGGAGTTTACAATAGAGTTGTCATAAGATGGAAAGCTTAAGTCTAGTACCTAATATATCTAACTAGGAAGAGAGAATAATACTTGTGATAGTTTAATCTACAACCATCAAGACCCAAGAAGGAAAATAATGATACTAGGGTAGACAGGAAGTGTGGATGGGTAACTTCCAAAAGGTGCAGTGAGGACAGAAACAGCAAGCTACCTGGACAGTCACCCAAGGTCTCACAGCAACGTTGGTACAGCCAGTTTTGGCTAAGGCCAGGAGTATTTGACAGACCACAACAAAAGCAGGGAGGTAGAAAGGCTGTCTTACCCTGACTTGGCAAGGTTCAGCAATCTTCTATGTTTGTCTCCTGCAAGCACATAGACCCGCATGTCCAAATCAGTGGTCAAGGTTGAGGCAGTTCCTTGCCCAAGAGACCATTAGCCAAAGTGACGATGAACTCCAGAAGGAGCAACAACAGTGTCTAACATATTTTCAGGAAAGTGCATGGTGCTGTCAGGAGCAACAGTGTTTCATGTCAACAGAGTACTAATATAAAAACATTTAAATGTCATGTTCTGCAGGTCTATGAAGTGCTTACATATTAAGCATCTACGTCTGACTAATCTCTTTGTCAAAGGAAACATGGGTGAGGATAATCTGTAATACTCAGGAACTTAGCTAAAAAACCTGAATTAACTTCCTTGAGTAAAGCAAGGATAAATACCTAAACAATATAACTATGTACATATATATATATATATATATGTATATATATATATATATATATACACATGTAAATTCTTAAAGTAGAGGTAGAGTAAAAATATCTAAACAAGAGATAGAGCTCTAAAGGGCAGCAAGACAAATATCCCAAATTGTATCAATATACACAATGTCTTGAACACATGCAAAAGTATACATACATAGAATATGGCAAGAATAATGTGCATAAAACATCATAAATGGAAAGATTTCACATAATATAACAAAATATAATATACAATTCTTCCAGGAAGGGAATAAACTTAATTTTACATAGGTTACCACAGATAAGAACATATAACAATGTAAGCTGTAATACTAATGTCTCACTCTTAATAAATAATTCACAAGAAGATAGGCTAATCTACCTATATCCATTCTGAACCATACCTTTCCCAACAATACCCTATTCCTGTCTAAAAGAGATAACCAAGTCTAAGTATCACCTCCACACCCAACCCCAAGTAACTAAGACCAACCTTATTAAGATGAATATTATCCCTAAATTCCAAGAGTGGGGAAAGGGAGCATTGTTATCTTAAAATTACTTTCTGCTGAAATGGGACGATGAGCTCTCCATGGGATCCTGTAAGAAGAAAAATTTAAACAACCAAATTTCTCATCAGAACTGGCTGTAACATATGTAGGTAGTCATTGTGTGGCAGAAAATGCTTGACTGGAGTTCTATTTCAAACTCTGGCTAGGTTGTAAAAAGAAGGTGCACCATTACAGCTAGCTAGTCATGAGTTGTCTCGAGCAAAGCAGTCTCAAACCAGTTTTAGGGTGAAGTTTGTACTCCAGATGCATCAGGTTGAGTCAAGTGGAAATGTTCAATTGGGGCCCCGTCTTCTTTCCAGAGTGTTCAGAGATTGCTGTTGGGAACTGTTACTATTCCTAGTAGAAAACTTAAATATCAATATCAAAGTAAAATTTTTAATTTTTACGATATGCATTAGGGAAAGGCAACAATAAGCATTAAAATGTAAATGAGAAAATTAGGATTTCAGAGAGAAAATTGTGAATAAGTGAATGAGTTCTTAGATTTTGTATTCTTCTGCCTTACACCAATTGGCTTCTTGATTTAAGGCAGAAACTGTGAATTTAATCTTAACAACATGCTTGAATTTAGAGAAGGAAAGCCAAATCCAACTCCAAAGCTAGCACTGGTTTACATGAATTGGGCCTACAGAAATATTAGATAGTAAAGAGAAATAGATTTCAGTATAGAAACAGTTTACTAGATGTAAATATTTTTACCATAAATCAGATTCCTCTTCATTAAGTGATTCTTTCTGGAGAGCTGTCTTCTCTTCTGTAGGTACCTACATGCTCATTGTCTCTTGGCTGTTTGAAATAGGTGTTCTCTGTTTTCCTGTAAGGACAAGAACAGAACACTTCCCCTAACTTTGAGAAGTCTCCACGTATCTCATGGGACCTTATTTATTGGATGACTTGTCATTTCTCTTCATTAAGATGTTGATTAACTTAGATGGTATCTATAGCTTTTCTTCTCCTGTAGATACAAATGCAAAACCCCTACCCCAACATAACATCCTGGTTTTCATTCTGAGGTCAATACATCCTTGAAGTACACCGGCTGATTTAGTTCAGAAGTTATTTCTATTGTCCAGTGTCTTTCTGTAGCTGTTTTTCCTTTTTCATAAGCATTAAGAAAGTTTAATGTTAATAAAGCATTATGTGATCTATATTTGGGTGTCTTGGTTCCTCCTGCCTGTTTATGGAGCATTTCCTTTAAAGTCCGATTGGATCTCTCAACTACTGCTTGTTCTGTAGGATTGTGTGGTATACCAGTTATGTGTTTTATGTTATAATACTCAAAAACCTGTTTCAATTTGCTGTAAATATATGCTGGAACACTGTCAGCTTTTATTTGTGCAGGTATGCCCATAATGACCATTACCTCTAAAAGGTGTGTGATAACAGAATCAGCCTTTTCAGAGCTCAGAGCAGTAGCCTATTGAAACACTGAAAATATATCTATAGTGTGATGTACGTATTTTAATTTTCCAAATTCTGCACAATGAAACACATCCATTTTCTATATTTCATTTCTATTTATACCTTTAGGGTTGTTGCCTGGTGGTAAAGGAGTTTGGTTGTAGAATGACATTTACTTACTATTTCCTTGGCTTGTTGCCAAGTGATAGAAAAATTCCTTTTCAAACCTTTGCTGTTCAAATGGTGTTTCTTATGAAACTCTGAGGCTTGTAGCACACTTCCTATCAATAACCAATCAATTTCATCATTGCCTTGTGCTAGAAGACCTGACAGACCCGTATGGATTCTGATATGCAATATATATATATATATATAAGTATATATATATATATGATGAATCCTCTTTCTGATAGTATCTTGTAACTGTATAAACAATGAAGTTAATTCTGTATCGTCAGGAATAAATTCTGCATCTTGGTGTGAAAGACTACTCTCTCTTCATATTGAGAGTCAGTAACTATATTGAGGGGTTCTGTAAAATCCATAAGTACCATGAGAATGGCATACAATTCTCCCTTTTGTACAGAATTGGAAGGGCTTTGAAGTACTTTGCTTATTTCTCCTGATTTATATCCTGCCTTTCCAGATTTGTTTGCATCAGTGTAGAATGTAGGAACTCCAGAGATAGGAGTTTGTCTTACAATGTGTAGAAGGATCCAAATCGTTTTCTTTATGAATTTGATTCTTTCACTTTTGGGATAATTGTTGCTAATTATTCCCAAAAAATTACTGCATCCTCTCTGCCAATATTCATTATCTTTCCACAAGGAGGAAATTTCCTCATTAGTTAAATGTACTATAATTTTTGCTGGATCCCTTACTGTTAATTGGTGAAGTCTTAATTTACCTTTTATAATCAAGTCAGAGATCTTTTCTATATATGTTTTTAGTTTTCTATTCTGTTTATGTGGTAAGAATATCCATTCTAATATGATATCTTCTCTCTGCATCAAAATCCCTGAAGGATATTCTCTCGATGGCAATATAACCAGAATATAGTCTAGTTTGGATCCACATGGTCCACATGTGCTTATAATATCCTCTTTTCTACCCATTCTAATACCTTTTCTGCTTCAGCTGATAGTATTTAGGGACTATTCAAATCCTTGTCCCCTTTTAGGGCCATTTTCAAGTTTTTCAAATCATGCCCTTCCACTGAAATAATGGTTTGCAGTTGAGAAATCTCTCCTAGTAATATTTGAAGATCATTAAGAGTCTTGTAGCGATCTCTCCTGATCTGTACTTTTTGTGGTCTAATTTTCTGTAGACCTATTTTATATCCTAAGTAGTTGATAGACTTTCCTTTTTGTATTTTTTCAGGTGCAATTTGTAATCCCCAGTGAGGTAAAATTTCCTTCACTTTCTCAATCATATTTATTTCTCAATCATATTTCTGCTTTAGAGTCAGCTAACTATATCATCCATGTAATGATAGATTATAGATTGTGGAAACTGTCTACAGATTATTTCCAGTGGTTTTTGTACAAAATATTGGCACAGGGTGGGGCTATTTAGCATTCCCTGTGACAAAACCTTCCATTGATATCTCTTCACTGCTTGAGAATTATTGTAAATAGGTACCGTGAAGGCAAATTTCTCTTTATCTTGTTCTTGTAAAGGTATAGTGAAGAAGCAATCCTTTAAATAAATAACTATAATAGGCCATTCTTTAGGTATCAAAGAAGGCAAGGGCATTTAGGCTCTAAAGAGTCCATTGGCTGGATAACATTATTAATGGCTCTCAGGTCTGTAAGCATTCTCCATTTACCAGATTTCTTTTTGATAACAAATACAGGAGAATTCCAAGGGCTGGTTGATTACTCCATATACCCAGCATTTAGCTGTTCCTGAACCAGGTTTTCTAAAGCTTCTAACTTCTCAGAAGTCATAGGCCATTGCCCTACCCAGACAGTTTCCTCTGTTAACCATTTTAAGGGTAGGGCTTTTGGTTCCTCTGTTTGTTCAGCACTTGCACTCTGTCTTTGTACAGCCTGGATATTTGGTGTCTGTCTTGTGTAGTACTTTATAGCATTTTTCCACAATAATTAGGTCGTTTATGGTTCCTATCTAATACTGGAGGAATGTTAATCTGTGTATTCCATTGCTGTAATAGATCACGACCCCATAAATTTATCACTACATCAGCCACATATGGTCTTAACCTTCCTTGCTGTCCTTCTGGTCCTACACATTCAATCCATATCGTGCTTTGTTTTACCTGAGACAGGGTTCCAATCCCTAAGAATTGAACATTCACCTCTCGCAGGGGCCATTTTTGAGGCCAGGATTTATTAGTTATGATAGTTATGTCCACCCCTTTGTCCAGTAAGCCTTCAAACAGTCTGTTATTCATTTTAACTATCAATCTAGGCCTTTGACTGTTTATAGAGGTTTGCCAAAATATATGTTTTTTATTTCCTTCTGTCATGTCTGATTCAACTTCTGTCACTAGTTTGTCATCCAGAGCGGTATGAGTTTTTACAATAGGCAAAGGATTTTCTAATTGTCCTGTAGGAGATTGTCTTCCACTGTGACTGGTAATGTTCAGACCACCTTTGACATGGGGGCCTTCCAGAGGCTCCTCCAAGGAGTTTCCCAGTGATAAAGGTTTTCCTTGCTTGTCTCTAGTTGATCTACACTCAGTTATTCAGTGTCTGACTTTGCCACACCTTCTACATACTTCTACATAACCAAGGAAGCTGAGGCCTTCTGTTCGATTCATCCCTGGGAGTATTATTTCTAGAGATGCTTTGCCTACAATTTCTTTTTAGATGTCCTATCTTACCACAGTTATAACATCTTATATGTTGATATCTGTTCAAATCTTTAGAGATGGCTTCTCGTATCCAAGCTCCTATGTCACCATAGTTAAGACTTCTGTTATCTTGATGTCTTCTCAAACCTTTAAATATAGCTTCTCCTACCCATGCTTCAGTGTTATTGTTATTATATTCAATGTTGGCTGTATATAGGACCCATTCATCCAAAGGTGCTGATTGAATTTTTAAAGGCCAAAGCACTTGTTTACATTGGGGATTTACATTCTCATAGGCTACGTATTCTATGAGTATTCGCCTAGAATCTATGTCAGCTACCTCTAATTGTACTGCTCTAGACAACCTTTCTAGAAACATACTGAAATGTTCTCTTGTTCCTTACCTTATTTTGATATAAGATTCTATTCTCTCCCCTAGTTCATGAACCTTATCCCAAGCATTCAGAGCTGCCATACTGCATAGAGACAAGATATGTTCATCATTGAAAGCTTGGGTTTCTGGGTCAGCATAAATACCCTCACCAAGAATTTTATCTTGGGGAGCTTCATAACCTTTCTTTAAGCCCTTCAGTTCAAGAGCCTTTGCTTCCTCTCTCCATAAAGCCCTCCATTCTAATTGAGAGGTTTTTTCAAGGACAGCTGATATTAATTGATCCCAAATCTTAGAGGTTACCTTGTTATTCCTTGCCCATGATTCTATTAATTGCTTCACATATGGTGAGTGCATGCCATAAGAGACTACTGCTTCCTTTATACTTTTTAAAATTTTCATACATATTGGTTCCTACTGATAAGCAACACCACCTTTTGGGTGTTTTTGTTGTTGTTGTTGTTGTTGTTGCTGATTTTTCATTAATAGATACTGGGAAAGCTCCCCTGACCCTAAATGGTGTAGCAAATTTTAAGTTTTTTTTCATGGTCTGTTACCTGGAGCTCTTCTTCTGATGTATCAGATTGAAGGTCTTCTAAGGATTGAAGTCTATTAACCATTGCTTCTTTGAGTGTCTGAACTTCTTGAAGCATATCCCTTTCTAGAGCCTTCATTGCATAGGTCAGTTTCTACTTTCTCCAACTACGAATGATTCCATGTTTTTGATATTCTCATCCTTAGATATTAACTGAATGGCATGTAAACTGCCTTCCAGAAACAATGTTCTATCTGCTAGCTTGCCATTATCCTCAGACATGGAAGAGATTCTATCTACTACTCTTTCCATCTGATGTTCCAGTTTTTTAACCTTATTAGTAGTTTCATCCAACCAGGAACTAGTGGTTACTGCCAGCATGTTAATGCATTGCATTGTTTCTGTTTTGGTTGTTGAGGCAACATCAGACATGGAACAAATTTTGTTTTGTTTTCTTTTATGTTCCATGTTTTGTATTTTACCTGTCAGCTCTCTGTTGCCATCTTCAATATTCTGAACCTTTTTTCCTAAGCATTCTATGTTTTGTGTTCTGTCATTTTCAATGTTTTGGAATCTTGTTACTAAGTCCCTTATGGTTTGCACAAGTCCTTATTGTTAGTGCTAATTTCAAACCATTTTTTAAGAATATCATATTAATGATAAAACCCATTACTATTATGAAAAAGGTGTATATATTGATCCAGTCGTAATTTTCTTTTGCTACGATTCCTTCTATATATGAAGTAAAAAATTTCTAAAGTCCTGCATTGTAAAATTATCTGCCATAGCTATGGAACAATTGATTTCAGATATTATATCAGCTTAAATTGCAAACAATGTTACAATTACCTTAGGTGTAATTCCACTGTCCTGGAGCTTTGATGCTTTTAGTTGTAGATCTCAACTTGTTGTAGTTACACTTGGAGGTGTACCAGTAAGTAGTGTCCAGCATCAGAGGATCCTTCTGATTCTGGTTCTACCTGGAATAGCACCACCAAATAGTGTCCGGAAGTATACCACCAAATAGCTTCCAGTAGCAGACGATCCTTCTGATACCAGTCCCTGTAGAATAGCTTTTAACAAACTAAGGTAAGCAAAATTTTGTTAAATGAAGGAGTAAGACGAGCCTTGTACAAATTGTTGAGACCACAGGGATAACAGGAGCCACCTACAACTGTAGCATGTACATATTTTTGCCAGTCCGCTGGCTGCTGCTGCCACCACCACCACCACCAGAGCCGGAGCCTGCAAGCACACAAACCGGGCAGGCTGAGTCTGGGCCTTATGTGGCAACACAAAAGGCAGGACTGGTGCAGCAGGGCTCTGTGCAAATGCAATCTGAGGGAATGGGAAGAAGATGAGCAGTGGTCTCAGTACCACGATGGAGATAAAAGGAGTTATAGGGCTGGGTGTGTCCACATGGTTAGGCAAGGGACCCTGCCCATTTGGAGAAGGTGGGGCAAGGGTTGCTGTGGCTGCCTGGATGAAACCCAGGTGCTGTAAATATCCTGATCCTGATTCTGACACCAGATATTGCAGTTTAACAAGGGTCAGGGTAAAACAAATAGGCCAAATAGATGTTTATTAAGGGAGAAACAACTCACAACACAGACAGATGAATGCAGCAGTTGGAACTGGATGCTCCCTTCTCTGCATCTCTCCAGAGAGAAAGCATTCCCCGCCTCCTTCGGAGACCTAGTTCCACAGGTCACCCCTCAATGGGTGTGGTCAGTGCCACAGAAGCAGACACAGTGAATATCCCACTACACATGGGGGCAGGGGAGAGGGAGTTAGGAGAAAGAGAAGTGGAGAAGAGGAGGGGATAGCAGAGCATGAGGGAGCAGGAAGATTGAGTCAGGGAAAGAATAGAGGAGAGCAAGATGAGAGATACCATAATGGATGGAGGCATTAAATGTTTAAAGAGAAATCTGGCACTAGAAAATGTCCAGAGATTTACAAGGATGGCCCAAACTACTAACAATTAAAGCAATAGTGGAGAGGCTGATAATGAGATTGATGACTACATTATATGCCACCCTAGAACACACGTCTAGTAGCTGATAGAAGCAGACACCCACAGCTAAACTCTGTATCAAACTCTTGGAATCCAGTTGCAGAGTGGGAGGAGTGATGAGTAAAGGGGTCAAGACCAGGCTGGAGAAACCCACAGAAACAGCTGACTTGAACAAGGAGGAGCTCATGGACCCTAGTCTAATAGCTGGGAACCAGCATAAAACTGACCCAAGCTCTCTGCATGTGAGTGTTAGTTAGGAGGACTGGGCAGTTTACAGGGACTATGGTAGTGGAATAGTATGTTAATGAACTTTGGGAGTCCATTCCACATAAAGGGATACTCTCTCAGCCTAGACACATGGGGAAGGACCTACTCCCTGTTCCAAATGATCTGACAGACTTTGAAGATTCCCCATGGAAGGTCTCACTCTCCCTGGGGAGTAGAAAAGGGATGGGATGGGGGTTTAGAGGGGGACAGGGGAAGAGGGGAGGGTCAAGAAACTGGGATTGACATGTAAAATAGGCTTGTTTAAAACTTAAATAAAAAAATTATCATAAAAATAATATATACATATATATACACACACATATATATATGTTCTATTTCAAAGTTTAAAGCAATGTGATGACATTATTTTGAAATATAAGCCCTTGTATGTTAAAATGAAAATACAGTGAAAGTATTATTGATAATTATACAGGAAATAGGTTTTAAAAATTTGGCTAGACAATAGGACTATAACAGATACTTAATAAAAATTTTTTTTGACAATGAAATTATAAAAAAAGATCTCACTGTGTGATTCAAGATTTTCCTGGTACTGACTATCCTTTTCCTAAGGATCCCTGGATGTTTCAGTCCCTTAACTTCTCATAGCTTTCCATTGCTTATTTGTTGAACCTCAATTACCCTCATTCACTGGTCTCAAAGACTAAAGCTTGACCCTGAGATACATACTCTGTCTACTCACCTGGCCTTTTCCCTGGAATATTCATAGTTAACTGAGTCTAATATGAGGTCTTATTGCCCCTAACATGCTACATTTAAGAGGGTATTTCTTAGACAGGGATAAAGATATGACCCTTCTTCATCTAATATGTATATATATATATATATATATATATATATATATATATATATATATATATTTGGCCATTGTGGTGTGATCCTTACTTCAGATTATTTAATTCTTTACTATATCATTACTGGCCTTCGAAACGTAAAGAACAAACAAACATCATTGAGACATGCAAGCAGATGTCCTTGATTCTCTTGTCAATTGATCAGAAGTTCATAGGGGTTGTTGACATATTGCTTCTGCTAGTCACTTTCTGAATTTGTGGTTTGGTGGCCTATCCTTATTTACAGGACAAAAGAGAATGAGAATTGATGACATGTATTGTATAAGATGTAATCATACAGCAGGGAATAGAAATGGGTCAGAGGTTCAAAAGAATTACTCAGCTTACATTTATAATAGACACCATAAAAAAAAAGAAAATATGCTGCTTGCATCTACCCATCTCCCTGAGCAGCTGTGTACAGTGCTAGTGTGGACCATGAACTGCTAAGAGGCTTTAACCAAACAGGCTCTATCACTGCAGTGCTAAGTTTCAGTGCAATTCTAACACAATTTACTGCTTCTATGGTCAAACAAAACCTTATGAAATCATCTTCCAAAGACAGGTTCATGTGCTCAACCAGATAGGTTTACTTGTGACTAAGATAAAATAGCCTCTTAGGAAACTCTAATTTTGTTATAAATTCTCTATTTCATTTCCTGTTCTTTATATCAGATCAGAAATATTCAACAATTTAATAAATCAATGAATTCCAAACAACTCTGAGTATACATATATATATATATATATATATATATATATATATACACACACATGTGCAGGCCCCCTACACACTCAGACACACACACACACACACACACACAAACAGGGTGTGGAAGGAAGAGACACAGAGAAAGAGACAGAGAGGGAGAGAGAGAAAAAGAGAGAGTTGTACTTCTCTCTAACTGACATACAATCTAGGATAACAATGATCCCAGTTTCCAAGGAGAACTACTAAGTCAAGAGTGGTATTAAGTGCCCATAAATGAGTCTTATCTTCAGATAAGACTGCCCTGGAGTCTGAAGATGGCTTTTGACATTGTCACATTCAGATGAGGCCCAAACCTCTCAGAAGCTCATAGAGACCCTTCCAATGATAGAGGACCATATGGTTGTGATGTTCCCCTTCCACTCCAACAGAGTTTTCCAGTTTGTCATCTGACCATCCCAACTCTGTTTCCTCAAGAGAGACTTTGCACCTGGTCTTTGTCACTCTGGCAGAGTCATTCTGCAGTTTTTCAAATGCTGAAATTCTTGAGGTGCTTTGCCACTTTTTCAAGACAGCTTTCCTAGGCTGGTAAAACTGAACCAAGTATCCTGTTTCAGTCTCTTTTCAGACTCTACTATACCTGGTAATAATATCATCACTGCTCTGATAGATTTGTGTGATTATCATTATTTAGCATCGTCTTCAGGGTAAGCTTCTTTGACGTAGGGAAGAGTTTGCATTTCACAGTTGTATCTACAGTTTCCTGCTAGGTCTAGCAGAGACCTGAAAAGCAAATAAGTAAACAAATGTATGCATCAATACATGAATGCATTAGTTAATAAATATACACAAAGGTAGCAACGTAAAAAAGGAGTATAGCAGGGAGAAAATTTTTTGACTAATGATGAATACCATGGTCAAAGCTAGAGATCCCTTTAGGGAGAGATAGGGATAGTGCTATAGTAAAAAGCCAGTGGACCAGCATAATACAGAGGAATGGAAACATGCCAGGTGGGCAGGAGGTGCTACTGCTGGCCAGAAGTGAGACAGAATGTTTGTGCCTGAATAAAGAGAAGCCAGCTTGAATTAAGCAGAACAATTAGCTTATAATGAAAGTGGAGGACAGTTAGATAAAGAGTGACTCATGATCAGTTTGATTTGACGTAAGCAGAAACTCAGACATCCTGCAGGGTTCAGAGAAGGAGATGATCAAAACAGCCCTTGCAGGGGATGACTCATGCTCATTGTGTAGGACTGAATGAATAGACAGGACTAAAGATATGTGAAACTAGTTAAGTGGCTGTAGCCATCTAGTTTCAGTGCAATTAGGAATAGAATCCATGCTCAATTTTGTCTGGGTTTTTCTGACTTACTGCAACTACATTTGATACATCCAGGTAGAAATATGATAACTGGAAGACAGAGGAAGGAAAGGGTTTTTAATCAATAAAATTTAGACTGATTTTCAAAGAAGAAGGAAGAAAATCAATGCAGCAGTAATTTGTGGAACAGTCCTTCATGCTTCAGAATCCAATGGAGAATTGCAAAGTGATGCAAATTTGAGAGCTGGAACAAAGAGTAAATACTGTTCAGGTGGAGCTGCAGTGCTTTATTCAGTAAGGAGACACATGCTTTATTCTGTAGGGATGACAGGACATAAAATGTGAGCTATTAATAAGAGAATCTCAGCTATCTAATGGCCAAGTTCTTTGAAACTGTGATTTTGATTTTTAATCAATTAATTTGTTCTTTGACAATTTTATACAAGTATATAATGCTTTCTGATTACTATGACCCTGACCCTGTAAGATCTCATTCCAACTGCAGCATCTTAGTTAGGTTTCTATTGCTGTGGCAAACATCATGATAAAGAGCAGCTTGGGAAGGAAAGGGCTTGTTTCATCTTACAGCTTACAGTTCATCATGAAGGGAAGTCAGGGTAGGAAATTAGAGGCAGCAGGAACTGAAGTAGAGGACAGGGAGGAGTGCTTGCTCAGTTTGATTTCGTAATCACCCCTGAACTACCTGCCCAGAGTAGCACCACATATAATGATCTGGGCACTTTGTCATCAGTCAAGAAAATTCCCCACACATTTGGCCACAGGCCAGTCTGATGAAGGCATTTTCTCAATTGAGGTTCTCTTCTTGGAGGACTATAGCTTGCATCAAGTTAACAAACTGCAAGCAGCACATCTTGGCAGCTTCCTATCCTCATCACAAGTCTCTTTCACATGTCCATATCTTTTTACTATGTTTAATGGCCCACCCAAATCAGAGCTATCTTGACTATGTCTCTATGGGTTAGGAGCTATCCAATATGATGTAGTGGATTCATCAGTGCATATATGACTGAAGACCATGACTGTGATTTAAATTTCAGCAAGCAGGAGTAGAGCCCCCATGATCCCCTCATCCCTCCATGTAGTCCCATTAATAAGCTCAACATTATGATGAGACAGTGCAGACAATTGCAGCTGTTATGAGTTCATGATTATAGTAGTTGTGTTAAGCCCAGAAGACATTTTCAGCCCTTCTCTGCATCTTCATGCTTTTACATTCTTTCTGTTACTGCTTCTATAATCTTCCCTGAACTTCAGAAAGGGTTGTCCAGGTGTTTTCTTTAGGATTGAACACTTAGTAATCCCTTATTCTCAACACTTTGGTGTTCACTGCTATACACTGAAAAGTAAAGCTTCTCTGAATTAGACTCAGAGCGGCACTTGTCTATGTGTATAAGGATAAATATTTAAAAATTATTTGGATGCATGCCAATTTAGCAAAATTGCAATAGTAAATCATCCTCCTGCAATATATTTACTGTAAACTTTACAGTACTAGGCATAAATTTCCTACTTGAAAGAGCCCTCAAAACCTAGCAAAGAATGGTTGGTACCTCCAGTAGCTGTTGTACCATTATTACCTGAATGGGTACTACTTGTCTATAAAAATTTTATTGTGGCTCAGAGTTTTCACAACTGGGTAAGACTCCTAATGCTTCCCCTATCACAACAGCATGAATAAATCATTCCAGTACATGAAATGTAATGAAGCACATTATTATTAGGGGTTAGAAGAAATGTAAATGAATCTTAAAGGACCTTTTATAATTTCAGTCTTACCAAGGTACTTTTTTATAATTCTTGTAATACTTTCCTTTTCATTTTTCCACATCCCTAATAGAATGCCTTTATCTTTTTTGATTCAATTATTTAAACATTTCTCCATTGTTGTCTCTAGGATGTTGAAGATACATTTGAATAACCCCATAAACCAGCCCTTTTTCTGCAAGCTCCTGCTGCTTCAGACCATCCTAATTTTCTTGGCTGGGTCATTTAAGAGTATCCTAACTAGTCCTCTCACCTCTGCTATCTTTCTTTTTCACACATACCCCCAAAGCCAACATGATCTTGATTGTTCCCCCCCCCAAATGTTCACAATGATTGATAGGAGGGCTTATTAGCAGAAAAGATATTTTAGTATGTGTTCCTACCATTCATTTAGTCTTCTCCATGGGAAACTTAAACTGTTCATTCCCAGCACATCGGTAAGCTTTTTATTTCCTGAGGTGAGACATACTCTCTAGCCTCTTTCTATTTCTGCTGGCTATGTTCCTCTAGTTACAGTTATGTTATCATTATTATCCTTTCTTTCTATAGTGTCTTTTATATTTGTCAGCCTCTTCACTCATCGTTCCCTCTGTGAACTCATTCTTGGACTCCACTGCATCTGTTCCAGTCCTGTATAACACCAAATTGCTTTCCAAGTGCAACTAAGTTTTGTGCCTTCTTTCTCATTCTAAGCAAAAGATTATCTTCTTGAATGTGATAATTGTATCAATCATATATATTTTCTAGATCTAGTACATATCTAGCATGTAGAAAATGTTTTCCTGTTGGAAAAAAGGAAAAAAGAAAAGAAGAAAGAGAGAAAGGAAAGAAGCAAGGAAGGAGGGGAGGAATTTGGGGACAGAAAGATTGAAAAAGACTATAAAAAAAGGGAAGAAATAGTTTCAACCCCATTCAGAAGAGTTCCTCTTAGATACTGAGAAAGAAGGAGAGGATGCAAAAGCCAGCTAGTACAACACAAACTGAAGACTAAATGAATTAAAGGAATTTGGCAGTGCTCAGGCATCATGAACTATTGTTTATAATTCCTCATAAGTTCAACAATTACATGGGGAGTACTCCATTAAACAAGGGTGCCAGGGGGCTGTATTGGTTAAGGAAAGTAGAACAAAAATGAATTAAGCTCAGCCTGCCCTCAAGGGACAAAGGAACATCTTTGAGTAAGAAAAAAGAATTTAAAATGACTAAACATCTTTTTGAGCAGTTTAGGAGTCAAGAGATCCTAAAGAGTAATTTCAGCTAAGTTAGGTCTGGAATGTTGTTTTTCTTGCAATTATATCTGATGTTCTCCTATTCCTTTTTTAACATTATTTTTGTCTGCTGTTCTGAGAAATTCTATATTCTCATTATTTGTCATCCCCCTTACATCAGTTTCCAAAATAATCATGTACCTGAAATCTCCCAAAGAGAAGACAGCATATAATTGGTCATCTTTGTCTATTGGACCAGGCACAGGGAAATTAAAGAAATAGTATCACCATCTTTGAAATCTGACTAATATACTCACTCTCAGATATATTCTGGTGGATAATTTTTGTCAAGATACAAGATTTACCATTACATATCATCTATGCTAAAAGATGCTCTTTGTCATTCAGTGAAACAAAAGTACTCAACAATTTGACTGCCAGAACACCCTGATTAAATGCTTTTACTAAATCACTACCTTGTACCACTTGTGCAGAGTTTTGAGAATAGGAAAGGATGTATTTATAAGAGCACAGACAGCCACTTAGATGAGGCCATGTGAATCTTTGCCTCTCTTAAGGAAAAACAGTCTAGTGTAGACCTCTGGCTAGCAATAGCAGGCGACTATCCACATCTGAAGATTCCCAGACTCCTTTGGGAAATATGCATAGACCAATAGAGGCTGAGTAAGTGGTCCCTGAATTCTGCATTTGGTGTCCTTATATGCCTGGTAGTTATTCTAGTGATCTAGATAGGTTATCATGAGGACAGAGATCCTGAATCAAACACTACAAATGTGCATCACCAAATGAGTGCAGACTTTGTCATTTTAAAAAAGATAAAAGGTTGAACAAGGAAACCCAAAATATAAAACCTTACAAAATCTAAAGCTTTCCAGGTGTTTTACAATATGCCAAGTGGCAAATTGCACACCCAAGTTTATGTGATACATTAAAAACAAAATACACAACAACAAAAACCAAACCAAACAACAAGAAGAAAACAACCCAATACACATAATCATTTGATATCTGAAGTGCTGCGCCCAGTCTTTTTAAATGGGATCCTCAGTCTGTATTTGAATTCATAAGCCATTTAATTTTTACATTTGTTTAAAAAAATAAAACAGCAAATCTTATGAAAAAAATGGTGGTATTTTATTTTTATTTCTGAGTGCAGCCTAAGAAGTATGGTAATAAAGCCATTAAAGATCCCTCCGCCAACTGATAGGAGCCACCTGGACTTCAGAGAATTGCTTTCTACAGGCATTTCTATGGCCTCACCAACCATAATATAGAAATGCAGTCTTCAAGAGAATCAGAAAGTTGATTGATCTAAATTACAGGGACTTTCAGCCTAAACTGAAATGGATCCAAATGATTCATTCCTTTATAAAAACTGCTTCCTCCTCCCAGGCAATGCTATTATGCTCACTTTTATATCTCATCTCTTTCACATTCATCATGAAAGTATAAGCTTCTGTGTCACACAAAATAACCAGTGTTAGCCCTACTTTACAGTAGCATTGCAAACTAACTCTCTCTTCAGAAACCATATACTCAGGTAAGTCAAGGTGATGTTTGAAGATGATTGCTTTGGCAAGCTAGCCATGGCTCATCACCTCTTTGCCTTTGCCACGGAAAGTATATATGATGTGAAAGAGGTATAATTTCTACCCTTTATTTTTTAGCTTGATAAAAAGGCAATTTGTTGATATAGTTAATTTAAGGATTATAAACTACTAGATCCATGTTAGACACAGACTCTTATCTATATACACAAACTTGTTAATGCATATATATATATATTTAAAACTAATTTTATTCTTTGACAATACTGCTTTATTTTGGGGTGAACTGGGTGCATTTAGGGAGAGCATGAGGAGGGGAGGGAAGAGGAACTATGGTTAGTATGTAAAAGGAATAGAAAATTTAAAATAAAAATATTCCTATCATGTCTAATCTATCTTATGTCAATAGATTAATGTTTCTCTGGGTTCCAGAAACTTTCTTTATAATGAGAATTTAAAACATGCATGTAAGCTACATGTTCACTCATGAATTATGTATTTAATTCTCAAAACAGCCTTGGAAAGTCAGTCCTATTTGCACTGTCATTACACAGCTGGGATAATTAAAGCTTTTAAACACAAGTAATTTGTCCCAAATTCACAAAAATTTCCCCAAATATGGTGTCAGGGTTTCAGCCTGGAAAGTGTGTGGAATGATTGAAATATGCAGTGTCTCTGCAAGGCCTTTTCTTAGACTTCTTTCTCCAGCTTGTGGAACTACTTTGGGAGGCTATGGAACTTATATGGGAGAAATAGACACTAGAAGTGGAACTTTGAAGTCATAGTCTGTCCTTGCTCCTGTCAATTTCTTTCTCTGTTATATCTCCCTACTACCGTAATGGGATCAAGGAATGATTGACTAAAATCTTTGAGACCATGAGCCACATACATCATTCTCTCTTTATGTTGTTTGTTAGATATTTGGATATCAGCACAAAAGAAACTAATGCATCTTATTTTCAAGGTTAAATCAGTGTCACAAAATACAGCACTCTCTGCTTGCACATTACTCACTAGGCATAGGAAATACTCTGTTGTTAAATGACAGGTGTTGCTTTGTCAAGCCTTTTGGGGGCTTGGGCAACCAAACTCCTTTCCAGGTCCATGATAGATGGGATGCACTTATATTTCCCCATCCTTCTACAGAGTGAGTCTATTGTGCACTCTGACTCAGTCCTGTCCAGGACTGGTTGTTTAGATGATGTGGGTTATCTTGGTTCATACCTGTTGCTGGCTTTATTTCAGGTCTGACATCTGAGATTCTATTCTTTTCTTCTGTTCTTTCTGGGACTGAAATTTATTCAGAGCAATCCAGCAAGGGCAGCTCTGAATAAGAACTACAGAATCATACTTTGGTTGATTTACTCTCAGTTTGCTTGAATTTCAGCATGCACATATCATAAGTGAATCAACTAAGAGAATGATAATATAGCAGATCTGATTGGGTTTTATGCTAAATTTTATTAAAGCTTAATACTCAATTTTTGGAGAATGATAATACTAGCCAAAATCCCAGTCATTACCATGCTTTGGATTCGAGTTACACACCTTGTAATGAGGACAAATTTGATAATTATTAGTAGAGTAAGCAACAAGATTATTTCTTGTGTGTATGTAATATTAATTACCCAAATTAAAATTATTGTCTTTTACAGTCTGTAAGTCCATGTAGTTTTCAGCATCCAAACTTCCCTATTTTATTTTCTAGAAATAAATAAAGGGCTTACATAGTCATTTTAACAGCCATGGAAAAATTACAAAGCCTAGGAAGCTTGAAGTTCATAGATCCTTGTGATGAGTTCTCTTCATAGATTTTTTTTTGTGACTCATGGCTACTGGCCAGCTACTCTACAATAAGTTGACCTATCACCCAGGAATCTAAAAATGGTACCTAAGATGATATCCAAGCTGCCAAGAGAGGAAAGCAATCAGTAGTCCTACCCAGCTGTGACACCCATGAACTAGCATAGCAAGATAGCCTCAAAGGTGTAATAGTGGCGTTTAAATCTTGTCAGTATCCAACAGTTGTCTAATTTAACATAAATTCTGCTTAACAGGAGGACAATCATGCCTAATATTAACCCTTGGTTAATATTAGAAGAGAACCTACTAATGCCATTTTCATAAATTAACATAATTACTAACTGTATTGCAAATGCTAACTTGCAGATTCAAATGTAAGTGTAGCGTTCACACCTCATTAAAGAAGCTTTTTTTTTTTCAGCTGATCAAAATTCAGGGTATGCCTGACAATAAGGTACACAATTTTTGAAAATATTTTTAAATGATTCTTTGGGAATTTCACACCATGTACCACAATCCCCCTCATTTTCCCCATCTCTCTGTATCTGCCTTCAACCCCATAGAAGCCCCACAAAAGGAAATTTTCAAAAATTAATTAAAAACAAAACAAATAAAAACACTTCACTCCCCCATTTTTACAGCCTCTCCAACACCTCTTTATTCCTCATAATGGCATTGGGAGCTGTGGTGTGTCACACAGTATACCCTTTTGTCCTTTCAGCTTTACTTGCAAATGTTCATTGGAATAGTTGTTGGTCTGGATCAAGGCCTCTGGTTTCTGGCACACAGTCAATACTGGAGCCTCACCAAAACTCCTCCCTGATAGCCTGCCATTGCCATGAGTCATGGAGACCCTGCAACAATGGTTCCACATACTCCTAACATACTCCAGCAGATCACAAATGGAGTAGATGTTGGTGTTGAGCAACTCAAAGTCCTGGATGTTGGTCTGGGTGGTAGCTGAATTGGTTATTCCAGGCCACTGGGACTGCTCCCATCAGTCAAGAGACAGAACCGCTCTTCTATGTCCATTTCACCTGTAGTGAAGGCTATGGCTGGGGCCATCTTTTTGAGTGTGGACCCAGCTCTGCTGTGAAGGGCAGGGCCAGCTCTCTGGCTGCAGTGACCAGTGCAAAACAGGGCCAGCCATGGAAAGGCAGTGTCAGCTCAGCATGGCCCTTATGTTTCAACATGCATGGTTCCTATGGTTTCCAATGGCAACATGAACCATGGAGATCAACACAGATGCCAGCTGCACAGGACCATTTATCAAGACATGGCACTTAGCAGCAGCTCAGGAACATATGTCAGCATGGCTCTAGTGGCAGATGCAAGTTCAGAAAACACCTGACCATAAGATGCACAATTCTTATTGATACATCTATAACACAATCCATACATCAGGGAACATCACAGAAGAGCAGGTAGAAAGATGCCAATTAATGGAGGACCAGGAAATCTGATTTGAGATGGCAACTTCTACCTTTGGCATTAATAAATCTTCTACTCTCTGGCCACTTAAATAAGTGGAATAATGACAACACCAGCTGACATGCTAATGTGAAAGGAGGAAAACCATGAGGTACCACTCATAGATGAAGAAATATGTGAAATTGATGACAGCTGAGAGAGGGATAATTAGTCTTCCCCAGGGTGAGCACCCAAAATAGTCCAATACCAAATGGTCATTCCTGAAATCATATATGTGCAAGTAACACTAAATCGACTTAGAAGGTTGCATTTATATAGTTATTCACATATATAAATTATATATATATATGTATGTATACATACATACATACATATAAACAACTAAAGAAAAAGAGGGCATAAGTTTGAAAGGGTCTGGTGTGGATGACATGGGTAGCACTGAATGGAGTATGGAAACATAATGTAATTATTTTTTAATTAAAAAAAGAAAAACAGTCCCTAATAATAATAATTAACATTTCAGTTTTCCTTTAGCACTTTCCAATAATATGAGAGAGCTCCCAGAAAATGTATTTGGAATATTATATCAGATGAGACAAAGAATAACCAGAGTGGCTATTACCAGAAGAGGGGGCCAGATAAGGAAATTTAAATTAGTGAAATAAATGTAAGAAACAATTTTAATAATTAAACTCTGATCCGTAAGGAAAAGAATAGATGACCAAAATATACTTGATGTATTTTATGAACATACACAATGTTTCCAGATCTATGGAGTTTCAAGTCATCTTGGAAATAAATGAATGATGTATGACCAGTCACTTGTTTTTACCTAAAGATGAGGCTGGTGTTAACTTTGTACCATTTGGCATTTTGTTGCTTTTTGGAAGATTAAAGATAAAAATAAAAATATGCACAGAAAAACAATGGGGAGTTTAATTGGGCAAAATGGAAAACACATTTTGATGTTTATTCCTTAGCTCTTAAGAGGATAACTTATTAACAAACCAAAGGATATGGTAGATTAAAAACTAGCATTAAAATAAAATAATAGGGAAAAGAATCTAGGGTTTAGACATGGCAACATACAGGTCTTCAATTTTAGTTTGTACAGCTGTTTGTTTTTAAGGGATGGAACTCTTCACTAAATTAGTTATAACCCCAAATTTCCTTAGAAACCATGAAATTTTTCTTGTAAAAAAATTCCATTTTCTTGGTGAATGATTAAATTATTTGAACACCTCCTAGCCTTGAACAAGTTTGGTTTGGTTGGATTATCTAATCACATTTTGTCATCTCACTCAATGAAAATTTTGTCATTTCTCATGATTTTGAAAACTTTCTAAGGTCCATAGTATTGTTTATAAAAGTAAGGGTGAAAGACACTTTCATAATCACTTAATCCAAAGACAGGAGAAGGCATGGTTTCTTGGAAAGTGCTATCAGTTCAAATCCTGGCAAATACACAGAGGATTTCTGGCAAGGCAGGGGATCTTTTAGATTTGCCTGTTCTTCTTACGATAGTATAAAAGTAATAATAATAAAATGTTTTATCATGGTTTTCTCTGCAAATTTTATTAAAATTTTGTCAGCCAAGATAATTAATTTATAAAAGGAGGTTCAACTTTGGGGAAATGATTAGATTATTAGTATGAGCCCCCCAAGAGTGGGATTGATGCTCTTTCAGTTAAGAACTAAGAGAGATTGTTTTCCCCTTCTACAATGTGGGCATACAGATAAAAGATGCCCTGAAATCCCTGATCTTTTCTGAAGGAAAATGGAGGAGTGAATCTGGAGGATGTGGTTGGGGGCTTAGAGATTTGAAGGGAGGGAAAACTGTAGTCAGGATGTAATATATGAAAGAAAAATATGAAAAATATTAAAATATAGAAAACCACCAAGTCTGCCCATTCTGTGATCTCTAACTGCCCCATTCATTCCTTTGCAGCCTGCCCCATGTATGGTATTATGTCATGCCCATTCAAATAGGAACAGTGAAATCTATTGAACAAGAAACAACACAATCTAAGTAGCAAAAATGAAAGAACATTATACTTTAGCTGTATGACTGCATTTGGAGACTCAAACAACTAATAAAAGACTTAAGAGATTTGCTAATGGTGCTTCTCTACATGTCTCTATTTTATTTATATATAGGAAAAATTAAAGAGAATATTTCGTCAATGCTTTTGTAATCAACACACACACACACACACACACACACACACACACACCCAGCATCCTTCAAGATAAGCATAAACAATTTCAAACCAGAACAAATAGAATATAGTGTCAAATAAACAAATTTAATTCTTGTTGCTTTTATACTGGCATCAGAGTATTTTATAAAAATACTTCATAAATGAGTTGTATAATTTCTTGACCAAAATTGGCTAGTGATTTAGAGAACTGGACCTTTAAAAAACTAAGTGGAGCCTTGTGTGGCAGCACTTACCTTTAATCCCAACACTTGGGAGACAAAGTCTGGCATATCTTTGTGAGTTTGAGGCCAGTGTTCATGTGATTATCAATTATTTTTTAATCAATAAAAATTATGGAGTCAGATATAAGAACCTGAAAGATTAGAGAAGCAGCAGAGCAGCCACCAGTGATCTCCTATCTCTTCTGTTCTTCCATCCAAATGGGCTGAGACCCTGTCTCAGCCCCACCTTTCTACATCCTGTCACTTATCTGTCCTTACGTCTCCTAAACATCTATAGTTAATTTTAGTCAAGTAGCGGCTAGCGCCATCCTATAACTCAAAGCAAACTTTATTGTCAGATGCAATCACAATATCACATAACACTTCTCTCTTTTTGTCTAAATAAAAAAGGAAGGTTTTAACTGACATAGTAAAACTATATATGATAAGAACAATTATCAGTTAATAATTACATTCACAATGCCCAGTCCATTTGCATTTGTCAAATTCAGAGAAAACACTCCTTTATTTATCCTATCTTAGTGGGTTCAAAGTTTTGTATTAATTCACTTTCTATCCTAAATTGTATTGCCAACCCAAAGTTTCATTTTATATCTCTCAACCTTACATATTTTACACTTTTTTGATGACTTTCTTTTCTGAACTTGGTAGCAAAGAAAACTACTAATAAATGGTCTTCAAATCCATCAGAGACCTGAGGAGGAAATAATATTACCTGAGTAAACTGGAAGTACAAAGTAAAAACTTCTAAAACTAAGAAATGATTGATAGAAACAACTGGCTGCATGTACAGTCACCCAAGGTTCCTCTGTAATATTGGGGCATCCATCTTTTGCATATAAGCCTATAATTATCTGACAGACTTTTCTGTGAAGCAAGAATTTCAAATGACTGTCCAACCTTGTCTTGGCAAAGTTCAGCAGTCACTTTCCCTTGTGTCCTGCTTGTCCAAAACATACAGGAATTTGGGGACAGTATGAAAAGACCAAATCTGAGAATAACAGGAATAGAGTCAGGAAAAAGAAACTCAGGTCAAGAGCACAGAGAATATTTTCAATAAAATCATAGAAGAAAATTTTCCTAGCATAAAGAAAAAGGTGATTATCAAAGTTTAAAAGCATACCAAACACCCATAGACTGGATTGGATCTCAAATGAAATATTCCATGGTAGATAGCCAGGTCAAGAGCACAGAAAATATTTTCAATAAAATCATAGAAGAAAATTTTCCTAACATAAAGAAAAAGGTGATTATCAAAGTTTAAAAGCATACCATACACCCATAGACTGGATCACAAATGAAATTTTCCATGGTACATAATGATCAAAACCCCAAAGGCACAGAACAAAGAAATATTATTAAAAGCTGCAAGGGAAAACCACCAAGGAGCATATAATAGTAGACCTGGTAGGATTATACCTGCTTTCTCAATAGGGACTCTAAAATCCAGAAAGTCCTGGAGAATGTTCTTTAAACTCAAAGAGACCACAGATGCCACACTAGGCTATTATACTTGGCAAAACTCTTTTATCAAAATATATGGAGAAAGAAAAATAATGCACAATAAATAAATAAATACTATAAAAACCCAGTTCCACAGAAGGCACAGGAAGGAAAAATTTAACCTAAAGAAGTTAACCACATCCAAGGAAACAGAAGGAATAAATAATCCTAGACCAATAAATCAAGACAAGAAAAATAAACACCACCACAACAATAAAATAGTAAGAATCAATAAACACTGCTCATTGATAACCCGCACCATCAATGGTTTTGATCCCTCAATAAAAAGACAAGCCAACAGATTGTACTTACAAACAGGATCTACCCTTCTGTTCATCCAAGACACATATTAATATCAATGATAGACATCATCTCACTGTAAAAAGATGAGGAAAATATGACATTTCAAGAAAATGGACCCAAGAAGTAAGCTGGTATAGTCATTTTAATATCTGACAAAATAGTCTTCAAACTGAAACTAATCAAAAGCGATAAGAAAGGATATTTATTACATACTCATCTATCAAATGAACACTTCAAATCTTCACATCTATCTATCAGACATAAGGGCATCCAAGTTCATAAAAGAAACACTACTAAACCTAAAATCGCATATTGACCTTTACACAGTGATAGTTGGTAACTTTACTAACCCATTCTTGCCAACAGACAGAATATTTTGACAAAATTAATAAATTCTGGAACTCAATAGATGTCAAAAGCAAAAATGAACCTAGCAGATATTTACAAAACAGTTTTGGAGGTTTTGTCTGTCTGTCTGTCTCACAATGCATTGTCTGAACATTTTTACCTCTTTTCCTTATAGAAGTTTTGCTTGCTTATGTATGGTTTTCATTTTTTTCCTGTGTTTTGATGAGGATGTGTTTTCATATGTTTCTGTTTCTTGTTCTTTTTCTTTATCTCTTTTTTCCTGTTTCTTTGTTTTGCCTTATTCTAGTTTGTTTGCTTTGACTTTATATAATTTTTAACTGCCAGCTTGTTTTCTACTGAAAGTAAAGGTATGGCTTTGTGTGGATAGGAAGGAACTTAGAGGAGTAAGAGATGGAAACAATAATATATTATTTAAATATAAAAATGTGTTGTTAATATGATAAATAATAACATTTTGCTGATAATATCAAGATTAACATTTTAAATTCTTCTTACTCTTGCTATAACAAAAATTTATTTTGGTATTGGAAATAGTTTAATGCTTAGGACATTTTGCACACCCTTACTGTGAACAGAAGCCAAAGCAAGTAGAAACTGCAGGAAGAGAACACTGGGTGTTGAAAATTCAATGGCTTGGAATACAATGAAGCATTCAGTTATTTTATTTAATTACTTGTAATTGAGTTGAAATTATTAACAAAATATTTTGACTTCCAAACAATCTAATTAATACTAGACCTTGAAATGCCAATCAGTACAAATAAAATTACTTCCAGAAAATGAAAGCATTTGATTGCTTCACTTCTGTCCAACTTATTTGGTAAAGAGTTAAGAGGTTTCAGTCCCTTCAAATTATCTGCCCATTTTTCACTTACAAAACAAGTACAAAAGCAGCCATGTGACTGTGTTTTACACTTGTCCTTGAGTCCTGCAGAGTATAATGTCTTTATTGGAAATGCCATTAAAAATAATCCCTTCAAGCTGCAAACACTGGTGTGAAAACTCTCATTTCCTTCTCTTTACTCTTTCCCTACAATACTATAGTATTTCACGGGTGGCCAAGAGAACCCATACTCATCATTTATTAACTATTTTCATCTTGTCACTTGGTTGATCTGCATTTATGAACCTCGACTGTTCATCAGAATCATCCAAAAGGCTCATTAATAATGCTAGTCTTAAAGGCTCCATTTAGAAGTTCTAAGGTGTGATTTGATATCCATTTTTCTTTTTATCAAGAACTGCCCAAGTGATTCTAATGTCCAAACAGAATTGAGAAGTTATACTTCACTGGGAGCTGAAATGGTTTATGGAAGCCTTACTGGGACTGGCTTCTCAATAGCCTGTCAGGGTGCTCTGAACATTCTTTCAGTCACTTTGAAACATACCAAGACTGTTGCTTTTCCAACCTGAAGCTGAACAGTACTAATTTCACTGTCCTAACAAAATGTAGCCACTCTGTTCAGAGTCTGTTATTCCCAAGTTTGAGTCTGTTTAGGGGTAACAATGTTGCATTCTATAGACCACATTTTCATAAGCAAACTTTTAATGCAAATCTTTTTCCATGATGAAAATATGACTAAGTTAGGTTCAAAAGGTATTTAATAAATGATACTACTACAGAGATTATCAACATTTTGTCACTTATAATAATAAAAAATTAGGGAGAGTGTTATCTAACCTCACTGTGTACTTTAAGACTTTTTTTACAATATTATTTTATGTACTAATTGTAACCAGTATGTTTTCCTGCCAGCTGCCTGGTCCCACCACCACGCCAGCCCCCAATAATATGTAGAGACTTTGTATTTGATATAATGTTGTTGTCTAGTTACTTGTTTTTTATCGGCTAGCTCTGTCTTAATGATTAACCCATTTTTACTATTTTAAGTATTTTTACGTGGCTCATCTTTCCGGGCAACCCAGCATGTTCTCTCCTGTCTCCATGCTGACTCCTCCTTACTCCTTCCTCTTTCCTCCTAGTCTTCTAGCCCTGCCTATCTTGCTTTCCTATTGGCCAACAGTGCTTTATTTATTAACCAGTATGAGAAACATATTTACAGAATAACATCTCCCATCATCTCCTCTTTTCTGTCTAAAATAAGAGGGTTTTAACCTTAACATAGTAAAATATATCACACAGCAGTTATCAAATAAGAATCACCATTAATAATATTTTGTCCATTAACATTTAATAAGATTTAAGAATATATTTCATCATCTATCCTATCTTTGTGAGTCTAAAGTTCTATATGTAACTTATCTTTAATCTAACTAAGGAAAACTATAACCATAACTGTCTGTATTCAACTCCATCAAAGACCACAGAAAGATAATATATAAACTCTAGAAATGACAGAGACAATTCACTGCTTGACAATTCAGTCACCCGAAGTTCTTTTGTAATGTTCCATCTTCAGATGATGGGACATGTCATTCTGTAAATATGTTTCTCACTGGTTAATGAATAAAGCACCGTTGCCCAATAGGAAAGCAAGATAGGCAGGGCTAGGAGACTAGGAGGAAAGAGGAAGTAGGGGTCAGCATGGAGAGACCGGAGAGAACAGCACATTGGGCTGTCTGGTAAGATCAGCCACGTGAAAATACTTAGAATAATAGAAATGGGTTAATCATTAAGACAGAACTAGCCAGTAAGAAACAATAACTGGCCAACAATGTTATATCAAATATAGAGTCTCTGTATGTTATTGGGGGCTAGCATAGTGGCGGGACCAGACCAGTGGCCAGGCAAAACATACTCACTACAACCAATCATAGTTCCCTCTCCTTCTATCCCTCCTACTGCCCACACCATCTCCCTTTCCCACACCTCAGAGAGGGTAAGGCATCCCATGGGGAATCATCAAAGTCTGTCACATCATTTGGGGTAGGACCAAGACACTCCCCCTTGTATCTGGGCTGAGCAAGGAATTCCTTCATGGAGAATATACTCCAAAAAGCCAGTTTATGCACTGGGGATAAATACTGGCCCCACTGAGTGGGTAGAAGGGAAGGGGGGTGGCGATAACATGAGGGATCAGGAAGGTAGAGTTTAAGGGATTTTTAACTATATGTGAAATGAAAACAATACCAATAAATAATAAATTACAACATTACAGTTTATAAATTATGATAACCACATAGTAATATTCCAATAACACCAAACTAGATTGAATTATGTTGAAAAATGTAATCTAATATGTGTTTTCTTTATAATGTATTCTACATTTTATATCATTAACATGATTTACCTTTACAGTCTGAGAAAAATACTATTAAAATACATATATTCCTTTCTGAAATTTATATTAAAAATATTCATATAATTTGTTTCACATTAACATTCTTTCTGTATATGTACATATATATATATATATACATATATATATATATATATATATATGTAGACAGAGAGAGAGAGAGAGATAAAATAGTTTATTTCCAGGAAATACCAAAAAATAACAACTATTAATAACCAAGCCACTAATAAATTCACCTTTGAGAATGAGTCTTTTCTCCAGATATTATACAATTATCCTAATTAAATACAGATATACATGTAAAACCACAAGGAAAATACATAAATGTGTGAAAACATATACACACACACACACACACACACACATTCATTCATCATGATGTGAAGCAAGTTAATTAACTATTTTTAAATGCATTATTTAATTGTATGATTTATAATAAAATAAAACCTAACAAGGTAATTTCTCATAAAAGTAAAATTTTAAAAGGTTCTAATTTATCTTTGGAGTCATTACTGTCAGTGTCTCCTCAGAATCCTGTCCTCTGTCCACTAAGGTTTCATTCAGTGAGATAGAACACATACTATCTGCAAGCTTATAGAAACGCACCATCCATGCTCATCTTCAGTCTTCAGTCTCTCTGAAGATACGTACAAGAACAAGCAAGCATCTGGCAAACACTGCTTCCTCATAGTCACTGACTTCCTCTGGCTCTTATGATCTTTCCTTCTCCTTTTCCATATTGATCTCCGAGGCATGAAGATAAGGTATGATATACATGTCCCACTTATGGAGGGGCACACAGTAGTCTTTTACTTTATGTACAACTGTGGATCTCCATATTAATTGCTATTTACTAAAACAAGAAGCTTCTGTGAGGAAGAATGAGACATGCAGTCCTCTATGGAAATAATGATAAATTATCAGGGGTCAGTTTAATACTTTATCCATCTGGTAAAATAGTGGTAGTGAGTTCTTTCTGTCTACAACACAACAACCACAGGTGCCAGTAATTGTGTTAGGTATGGATTCCATCTAGTAGAATAGACCTAAAGTCCAATTATAATGGATTTGGTTACTCCTAAGACATTTGTGCGACTACTATCACAAAGGTCATATCTTGCCAAGCTAGTTGTTATGGTAGCTTGTGAAATTTATACGTTGGTAACATTGGTGATTTCTTTTCTCCTCCAATACTATGTATATAGTAATTCCATGAGTGTGAAAGCTAGGCAGTATGAATGAGCTGTCTAGAGCAAATTTGTTTTCTCCTTGTTCCATGATTCAATTATGTAGTATCTTCATAAATGTGGTCTTACCAAGTTCAGGAAGGTAACTAAGAGAAGCAGCAATGGCCTATTATTTTATTTTCCCAGATCCAACATGGCAGTTGCACATATTGCACATATAAACTCTCAGTGGTTTTAGAGTATGCATAGGATTGGTAAATCTCAAACCAACAACAACCCAGATGGAGGGTGGAAGGCATAAATTCCCACTTCCAGATGATGAGCTATTGTCAATTGATAGCTTCTTGGAGAGAAAGACTCAATTTTCTTTGAAGGTGTGTCAGGCTAAACTCCATACCCAAAAGTACCTAGGCAGCATAAATTATACTTGATGGTTTAAAAAAAAGATAGACAATGAACACAAAGTTAGGTTGATAAGGAGATGGTGAAGGACATGGGAAGATATTGGAGATGGAGATGAATATGAACAAAATACATTGTACAAACTTATTAAAGAATTAATAAGAATATTATTTTTAAAAAAGAACATGTGAATTGGTGGGAACTTGGCAAGTTCTAATTTCTTTCATTAGAAAAACTGTCAGAGCACATTTAGAGAGGCATAAATACTCCTCTCTCAGTAATGCACTACTGGATATGTCTACACCTTTTAAAGAAGAAAGAATTCCTCTAAAGCTTTGGAAACAATGTGGAAGATGAGACAGAATGAATATAAGAGCCAAAGAAAAGCAAGAAGTCTGCAAAATTTTCTCCTAGGCATGACACTGACATGGGCATCAACTCTGTCAATCATGGATTAGAGATAGGCTTACAAAATCCTACCACTTCTTAGTGAACTATTAGCTCTGGAAGTTATCAAGGGGAAAAGACAGAAATTATCTTCCCTTGTGCGACTTTGGCAAGGCCATGAAATTCCAATAGATAGTTTCAAACCCATGGTCTCCCAGAGAGCCATGATCAAACTTAGTGGGTCAGAAAACACGATAAAAAGACATGAATGTGGGAAAGGGGCTTAGAGGATGGAGGTGGGTATTGACAAGGGTCAGAAGAAGGTAAGAAAGGGTGGGAATGTGAGTGATCAGAATGTATTATATTCATGCATGAAATTAAAGAACATATTTAATAATAGTTACAAAAAAAGATTTTTAAAAAAAATATTCTAAGAGTCTCACTGTGCAACAAGTAGAATCTTAATGTAGTTTCCTGGGTTATGCCTCAACTGGCTCTTTCTTAGATATTTTACACCACCAAACAATTTCTTTTTACCTTGCTACCCAGAAATACTCCATCCACTGGTGTAGTAAATTAATGCACAATTGTGATTATTCATAAAATTCACTTAAGTTTTTAAATGCCTGATACTAGACCCTACTTTGCAAACCTGATTCAGTCTCCAGAGACAGAGCCTGGAAGTAGATACTTTTTGAACTCTCCAGGAATACTGCTGTGAAGGAAAAGTTGAGTTCCCTGGATTAACATAACATCTTAGCTTACTCAGATTTTGAACACAATAAAGAGCCTTAGGGAACTGCCATCTTAAAAATGAGCAACAAAGTAAGGCAAAATAAATAATAGAGATTCATACATTAACTATGGGTCAAATAGAAAATAACAGCATGATTACAAGGAAGCAAGACTACCACCCACAAACTTGGGAATTTAAGCATAGTAATAATCAATCCTATTTCCATTGATTTGTGTTCTGGGATGTTTTATTCAACTTACACACTCTAAGTAATTATATAAATTTTCCAGATACAGCTTCCAGCCAAGAGGAAATCATTTACAATCCAATCGGAGCTATAGGGACTGGGCCCATCCTATTTGCAATGCACATTTCAACAAGGCAAAAATAATCATCAGTTTGTCAACATGAACATTTCATCACATCATGGATTTGCCATTTTTCTCCTTTTCAAATGTAACCCAGAAATGCCACACTCTTCAACTTTGTGCCCCAAAGCAATTTCCGTTGTGTGTATAGTTGCCATTTCACAAAACTTCATACTTTAACAAATGAGATTCCCAGATAAAATCAAGAGCTTTCAGCTATATTTGAATTTCAAAAAGAGAACAAATTGGTACATGATTATACTTTAAACTATTCTTTGTTATCTGGTTTTCACATTTAACTAGGAATTTTTGTTTTAGTTTTGTTCCTTTGTCTTTTCTTTTATGTTTTGTTTTGCTATTTCAGGAACTTTTATGCTAAATATATCTCAAAAATGCAGCAAAGTATTTGGAAAATTATCTTGGCATCAGAATAAGGGAGATGTAAACTAGGTAGTTTTAGATCACAAGATAAGTGTAAAATCAAACCAAAGAAATGTAAATCTCTATGTCTAAGATTTTAACTAAAGACTTGAGGAGAAAATTGGTAATCAATCAATCTTGATGAAAATCAGCCCCTATCAGCATTTAAAAGATCAAAATGAAAAAAAAAATGGGCTTAGAAAATGTAATTATCAGCATGACATTTCTTTGTAAAGGTTCCTGTAAATTACTTTTCCATTTAGTTAAAAAATCTTGGATTAAATGCAAAAGTCCAGGTAATCTTTGAGATTTACTTTTAAGGTTAAAACAAAAGGAAAATAAGATTATAAAAGTAACAGTCAGCATGGTCATTTTTGTTTGTGTGTTCATTTGCTGTCTCTGTCCTCTATCTTTCATTCCAAATTCACTATGTATTCAAATATGACATTGATCTCTTGTCTTTACCCTCTCTAAATGATGATATGGTAGACACCCCACCAATTGTATTCAATACTAGGGATTGTACCTATAGCTTTATTCATCCCAGGCAAACATTCTAATAGCTTCCTTATACCCCAAGTCCTTCAGCTTGTTTTCTGTATGTATTAGAACTCAATGTTGGATCTTCAATCATTTTGAATCCATCAGTTTTAGTTATTATATTAAATAATTTGGTTAACTGTTACATGTTTAGTTCTAAGACTGTTTTTAGTTTTGTAATTTTCCCATACTTCATATGTCTACTTCTGAGAAACAGGAATTCCTAAACAAGAAGACATAAAGTTACATGATGGCATATAGTCAAACTATTTACTTCCTTCCAAATCCTGTCATTGTGGGAATATTTATATCCCACTTTTGTAAGAGATCAGACAAAAGAACCCAAAAGAAAATACTAATTGTCATTAACAGTAGAATACTTAAAATTTGTAGATTATATATTGAAGCAATATAAAATGATTGGTGTTATATGCATTTAATGGCATGTCATAGTATTGACCAAACTTGAGCACACACATAGTATAATTCCTACTTATAAAATTCACAAGTATGCAAAATAAAACAGCATATTCTTTAACAAAATTTAATGAAACTAAGAAAGTTAATATTGAAAAATACAAAATCCCAATAACCATAAGCTCTGAGTATAAAACATGATGGGGTTAGAGAAGGGAGCAGTGGGTTTCATATTTTGGCAGTGATTTCAATATCAGCACATGGAAGCCGTCACTGTCATTATTTTATGTCTCCTATGTATTTTACAAATACTTTTACCTTTGAACCAATGTTCATTGTAGACATGAATAAATGCTAATTTATCTTCTCATGGAAATTTCTTTTATTTTGAATGTGAGTGTGTGTGTGTGTGTGTGTGTGTGTGAACCCCCAATCTCAGTAAGCTAGAATTTCAAAGTTTAATTCAGTAAACATGTGTAAATTTCTTTCTCTTGTTCTATTTATACTGTCTTTAACCATATCATAAGAGATTCAGAGAACTGTTTAAATTTGTCATCTATTATTTTTAATCTTTGAAAAATGAAAAAAAGATAGGGATAGGAATCATTACTCTATTCCTAGGCTTAAAGGAGTTACATATACTTCCTCAGGAGGGAAGGAGAATCTTCTTGAACAAACTGATAAAAGGAGGACATGCAACAGTAAGTCTGTAGAAAGTGAGGGCAGGTGTGCTCACAGTGGAAACTCACATGACACCAAAGCAAAGGTTAAAAACTATGGTGTGTTGGTAGAGTCAATGAAGTAAAGAATAAAGAAGTGTTGATGTCAAGTGTGATGATCTTGATTACTGATTTGTTATGTTGAGATAGGTGTAGGAGATTTGTAAGGCACACCTGGCTATGTCTGGGAGGGCCATTCCAGAGACAAATGGCTTAATCTGGCCTCTCAGATCAGTAGTACAAGTTCTTGGATGATACAAAAGCAGAAAGAAGATGCCTACAAATGATACTGTCTCACTGTCTTGGACTCCTAGTTGCAAGAGACAAGCTGCTTCGTTCACGAAAAGTTCCTAGCCATGGTGTTCTGCTTCACCATAGAGTCAAAGGTAGCAGAGCCAGATGACCATGGATTGAAACTTCAAATTTAAATAAATATGTCACTCTTTGGTTGTTATATTGATATTTTAACACATTAATTAAAAAGACATATGAAAGACATAAAAAGTGAGTTTTGCAGGCACAAGTCATCGTGGTGTATAACATCATTGTTATGGAAAATTTAGATGGCTTCCTTATGAGTTAAAAAAAAGAATTTGAATAATGGGGTTATTTCATGCTGAAGGTGAATTTGAGAGAGGATCAGTCATACTATATGTATGCTGCCTGGAGAAATATTAAGGGAAACAGCGTATTTAAATAACTAAAAAAATATGTAAGAAGATAAGTGAAATTAAAGACAAGATATAAAGGAATAAGTTCAGAATCTAGAGGGTACATCATCAGGCGGTATGCTCAGAGGACATGTATGCTCATGTTTGTGAAGCTTCATAAGCTTGTGACAGACCTGAAGTTGACTACAAAGTAGCCAAAGTCAATTAGTAGTTAAGGTTATTGGAACTATAAGGCAGAGAAAAGTGAGTGAAATTGCTCAGATTCAGAGTTGGTAATCATTCATATTTTGTTTTTTAAAGTAAGATCAATGGAAAGGTCATTGTGCTTTACTCTGGCCTATTATTAAATGTGGGTTACTGCCAGAAAGCAGGTGTAACCTTTTGGAAGACAGAAACTTTGAACTAAGAAAATTACCATAGATGTATTGAAGCTCCCTGCAGCTTCATAAATGTTTTCAATGTCATGTACATGCATTTTGCACAGCCTGCTTTTCATACCCCTCATTTAGCACAGCACTGCTTAACTTCTGACTTGTTTCCTTTCCTGAAGAAAGTTAGATGAGGTTCAAGAATGAGCTATAGAACTCCAACACTGAAACATGACTCAAGTACTGCCATGCATCCTCTTCTTCCTCTCCTAACCATTTTGGATCCTTCTCATTCCTGCTTCACACATGTGTGGATATAGGAGAATTTATTAGAGGCATCACCTAAAATCTCATCCCCAGTGAATCTAGATCCCCTGTCATTTACCCTTCTTTTCTGTCTGTTTATCAGAAAAACATTGGATGGGAGGAGATCTAATAGCAGATCACCTGAATGCTAGGTCCTACTATGGGTGACCAGGGACAACTCCTTTTGATAAAGTGATGGCTTCTCTTCTTACCTGCTTCCTTACAGCATCTTGATGTACTGAGGCAGCAACTATGTTATCAATTGTAAAGGGACTCTTTGCCATTTGGTCCAAGCATTATCAATGGAAACTAAGACATCTGGACTCCTAGGTGTGGGGCACTTCCAATGAGATCACTGGAAAGGAACTAAATCCTTTTTTTGTTGGCTCTTTGGCCATATATTTTATAACACACCAGATAATGGCCTTGATTTGTGTTGTATATTGCTTCCTGGAAAATGCTATCTCATCTTCCCAAATTTATTATCTTTAACCAGTCACCCCAGTTGTACCATAGATCAAAAAGATGATCTATTGATGTGGCTTATCAACATCTTCTTGAAAGCGTTTATGGGATAAAACAGGGAAGCCCTGTGGTTGTATACTTACTATCATATCTCCTGTCCACAACACACACACACCTTACCCAGTGCACTTTTGGGGGGTCTGATATGGTAATGTGTAAAAATTACAAATACAAATCATATATGTATTTTTGGTCTGAGATAATATATAACAATTTTATTTCAAAGGATGCAAAATCCTTTGCATAATAACAATGGCTGTAAAGACAGGTAGGAAAATGAGGTTTAAACCTACAATATGTGTTGATAGAATATAGAATCTCTTCTCTACAAGATACTGCTTCTGGAAGGCTGAACATTAGTAGTAAGGTATGCAGATCATTCTTAGTTGAACTGGGTGTGTTGGGCACATTTACAGTTGCTCACTTCCCATTGTGATTAATGTGTGTGTGAACTTTTTGAGCTAGGAATAAATTTAGCAAAGGTGATGTTGGTTGAGCATCATCTAAGAGCTGAATCATTCTGTCTCCTTGGTCACTGCTTGCCTGTGCCTGTTGTTAAGTAGATGTTTCCTTGTACCTATGTAACACAATAATCTTATTTTATGCAAATTCCTGTTGGTCAGTCTCTTTTGCTTTAGTAAATTCAGGCTGGTACTGCAAAATAGCATAACAAGATGGCTTATAAACAGCAGGAATTAAATTTTTAGTCTGAACACTGGAAAGCCAGAGATCCAAGTGCTAGCAGATTTGGTATCTGGTAAGGACCTGATCCAGGTTCACAAATCACTGTCTTCTTAATGTGTCCCCACACATAGTGCAAGAGGAGAGAGCTCTAGAGGGTCTCTTTCGTAAGATCATCTCATTCATGGTGATTTTCCCTCCATGACCTACTCATGTTCAGAAGCCTTTCTTCTGTAACAAAGAAATGTCACATCAAGGGTCTGGATTTTAATACATGAATATGAGGTATTAGATACACCAATTTTATGACATAATTGCAAATATAAATGTTATTGTTTAGATATGGAGAGGCTCAAGAGATGGACAAACATTTGCAATTGAAAAGATATTATGTTCAGTTTCCAAAAGAAGAAGTTGTAAGATGTCAGATAAGCCTACACAAGGAAGTTCTGACATCAGTCAGGAGAAAGGAAGAGAGGAGGAAACTATGGCACAAGCTATTAATGTGATTTCCATGTAACAGGATAAGTGAGGCAAGATTAGCAGGTTAGACATTAACATTGGAAAAGGATTCTGCTGCATTTTTATCACATAGGGGCTATTCCAAGTTGCCTGGTAGAAACCAACTGTCAATTAATCACTGTAAATGGTGAAAAAAAAAAAAGGTCAATGACTCCTTCCAAGTATAAGAAGAATGTAAGAGCTTCATAAACGTTGTAGTTCTAGCATGGACTCTGGGTAGGTCAGCTTATATATAACAACTTCACAAGTATGTCCTTTACTATCTCTTAGATTTAGAATCTTTACAGGGAATTCTAGTTTTAGGTCAGCAAACCCTCTGTGTATAAAAATTTTAAATACAAATCAGATATGATTGATGTGCCTCCATGTGTTTCTTCCCTGTGCTACCTGGCCCCTTATTTTCCAAAGGTTATTTTTACAGGATCTTAAAAATAGCCAAGCTGTTCACCAAAGCCAGTGAATAAATATATGTTTTTATCATATGCTGCCTATCCCAGAAAATAGATGGCTAATTCAGGTCAAAAAGAGAACAGCAAAATTCTCAGTTTATCTTCTACTTTTTGATATATCAAAAGTCTTTGGCCAACCCCTTTCCCTTTGCTTGCTCGTCTGAATACTCTCATTTTAATCAATAGAATATAAACTGTTTGAAATATGTGGGTGACTCAAGTCCTTTTGGATTGTCCCCGGAAGGTCTCAAGAACTACAACAGCCCTTTAGCAAGTGTAAAGGAGGAAACTCCTAACTGTCCTTCATGATTTCAAGTGGTTTCCTTTCCTCTCTCTCCATTTCATCAGGCCACTGCACCTAAGGCAGTGCTGACCTGCTTAGAAACAAACACCATACCTAACATAGCAAATGCCCAAATTTGCCACCTACACCTACCTGCCTTACATCTGCTTTGCTTAGAATAGGCTGGGATATTAAATAAAGGCATGGTGGGAGCCACTCTACTAGAGTCTTTGATGTTTTTAGGGATACTATTCTCCCCAGGCCTTGTTTGTTTGTTTTTTGTTTTTGTTTTGTTTTTTGAGATGTGACTAGAATAGTTGTTATTATCATCAAGTCTTTGAGTGAACAAAGTAGAAGGAGAACTTACCCACTGTGAAACTTCCCTTTAGTTAAATTCCCACATCACTTCCATATCTTTCACCTAATAACACCCGGAAGGAACCAGATAACTTTGCACTCCTTATATTAATTTCTTAGAGCTTCTGATTTAAAAATATTACTTTCCAGATATGGAATTAGATGCTTAAATTTCACACAAAAATCACCATATAACTAAGGTCATTTCCACGCATCTTCATCGTAAACATCTGTAATAAACTCCACTGAAACATTTCTTCACTTTCTACTAGGACACCTCAATTTTGGATAATACAGCATAATGATGAAGAAGCAACTCTGTGCAGAATAACACACAAACACATACACATATACACACAACTTGTTTCCAAATGAATATATTTATTTGTGTATTCAGCTTCTGATTAAAATCCTATTTGAGATCAAATGTTATTGGTAGCCACTTTTACCCAAGCCCTCAACAGTTTGGCTAAGGAGTAGACTGAATCTTGTGGAAAAGTAAGTGGGCTTCTGGGCAGCTGAGAGAGAATTAGACAGTAGACAGTCAGGCTGAGATGTCAGAACTGTCAGAACAGATGTTTTCCACTCAGGTGTTTCAAGATGATTTCTCATATTTTATTGTTTAGACAGAAAACAGTTCAAGATTACTCAAATATAAGAAGTTTAGGGTCTTTCTACTTCTTAAATAGAGTGTTCCTTTGAGGAAACACTATGTCCCTTCTGGCTAGCCTGGAACTTGCAGTGTAAACCATGCTGACCTTAGACTCACAGAGATAGATCTGTGCCTACCTCTCAAATGGTGTAATTAAAGATCTGCACCAGCACACCTGGCAAGAAAAGACAACGTGTCTTTAAATAAGTGGTTTCTTACTAATCATCTCTATAAGCTTGACTTTATGACCTTCAGTCCTCAGACACACTTTTGAAACCACCTCATTCTGAGTGGAAGGTTGGCTATCATGTACATTGCCTTGGCCTTTAAGTGCTTTCTACTGGGATTCACATTTTCTTTCTCTCCTAAACACTGGATTTCTAATGTTCTCTGAACAGTGGCCAGCACATAATTTACCACATTGTGATTTTGTGATTGATTGGTTTGAGGAACTTTAGCTTGCTCATTCAGTGGTTGGATATTCTCAGCACAGAAAATGTCTTTGTCATTCAGGCTTTACATATTTTAGCAATTGTTTCCAGTTCAGGTACTTCTACATTAAGACAATTTCAAGACAGTCTAATTTTAAACATCTAAAGGGGATAATGATAAATAATTAAATTTGAACCTCAATCTCAAGAATAACAGCTTTTGTACTCTAAAAGCAATTTTAATTATTTGTTTATTCACCTTGTCTATTGTTAATCTTCATCTCATTCAACATGTTATATCACATGGTTTATACATAATTTTTGTGAACCTTCTCATGATAATTAATTTAGCTCTTTTCTTCCATTTAATCCTTTCATGAGCAAATATTTAGGTGGACTAAGGATACTCTTGTTCTATTTTGTGTATACATAAATGGAATTTTAAATGGGTGAGTGCCACATGATTAAGTCATGTGTGCCAAATGATTGTTGAAGCCTCTATCTAGAAATCAAGTTTAATCAAGAGGACTTTATGCCTTTTATGGTACAAAAATTCTTGCAATTAAGCTATAATTATAGTAGTATCTTCCTATGCCCTAAATAATATTTCAAGTTACAGAGATTTTTATTAAACAGTGAAATATTCTTAGCATTCATAGAGGAATGCTTAAAGGCTTGGCATACTAAATACATTTTAATATAGATAAAAAGTAGTTGATCACTAATTTTTTAATAGTCACTAATTCTTTGGACATGAAAATTATATTGTAGAATCATAAAATTTACAAAATTTTAGTCTCTCTTAACCATTTTCTGAAAATGTTTTGATTTCACTTTTGTTTGAATGGCTAGATAAAAGTTCACTGTGTGAATATTGCAAATTTTCATTTATAGATCTGTTAACAAATATCTATGTTTGGTTTTATTTCCTAACTCTTGTGAGTAGTAAAGCAATAAACATAGATGCCTAAAAACATTTACACAAAGTAGCCTATTCTAAGAAAAAGTACTGCATATTTTCTAACATGTATACATGGTACATATTAATTTTCAGATACATGGGGGATATAGGTATAGATCATACACTAGCCTGTGAGGAGTTGCAAAGGAGTCTTAACATGGGGGCATAGGATAATAGATATATGTGACATGAGGTGGAAAGGAACACTAGGGAGATGACTGTCAGTAAAGTGTAAGCATAAGGCTCTAGGATCAGAGCCATGGTACTCCCCAACCTAAAGGAAGAAGCCAGGTGTTGTGACTCAGTTTTGTAACCTCAATACTTAGAGGATTGGCAGGTATATTTCTGGAGCACATTTCCCCCACCTAGCCAACCAGTTACCTCTGAGTTCAGTGAGAAACTTTATTTCAAAATATAAACCACAGAGAGTTTGATGAAAATATCCAGTGTTGAATTCTGGGGCACGTATGAGCACGCACACACACACACACACACACACACACACAGTGGAAGGTGGGGGATACTAAGGTGAGAATGGGGACAGCAAGTGTGGTGGGCAGGGAAAAGGTGGAGGATGGGAGTTACAGGAAGGAGAATCAAAATTGCAATGTATAAAACAACAGTGAATAAATAAAAGCAATGCTTATATACTATAAAGTCCTTTATTATTCATACCAATTTCCAAAAAACAAATAAATATTTAAAAGTATTTTAATAATCTCAAAGTTAAAATTGTATCTAGACAAAGCAACATATACAGAATTTTTAAATGTAAGCTTGGACCCTTCAATCCTTCAAGATCAAAGTCAAGTTAGATGGGTTTGTATCTTTTCAGAAATCACACTCCAGTTCTGTATATGTATATATCTTCAGTTCATAGGTACAAAATAACTTACTTAAAGTAATTACACTGTTATTGTTTTGGTTTCAGACAGGGTTTCTTTGTATGGCCTTGGCTGTCCTGGTACTAGCTCTGTAAAAGAGGCTGGCCTAGAACTTCTCAGGGATCTGCTTGCCTCTGTCTCCCAATCGCTGGGATTAAAGATATACAACACCATTGCCTGACTTAAAATAAATGTACACTTGAACTAATCTAAAGATACATTTTTAACTGGGACATGCATAATATCAGTGCTACGGATAACTGATTAAACTCACTAATAGATAAAATTACTTTTGAGTAATAATTATACCTTGATATTACTATGAACTTAAAAAGCTGAAGTATAAGATATTAATAATATTATCAGTGAGGGAGCCATTATAGGTTTGAAGAGAAAACTGATTCTAGAGAAATGCCCAGAGACCTACAAGGATGACCCCAACTAACAATCTGAGCAACAGTGGAAAGCCTAGCATTAATGCCTTTCCCTGATAATGAGATTGATACCTAACTTATATGCCATCATAGAGCCCTCATCTAGTAGCTGATGGAAACATAATAGACACCCAGAATCCAGTTGCAGAGAGGCTACAGTAACCCACAGAGACAGTTGACCTGGACAAGGGGGAGCTCATGAACCCCCAGACTGATAGCTGGGAAACCAGCATTGTACAGACTCAGACCTCCTGAATGTGGGTCTCAATTAGATGGCCTGGGAAGTCTAAGGGACCTTAGATAGTGGAACCAGGATGTATCCCTGGTGCACGAAAGGACTTTGGGAACACATTACCCATGGAGGGATACTCCCTTAGCCTAGAGACACAAGGGAGGGCCCAGACCCTACTCTGAATGACTTGACAGATTTTGATGACCCCTCATGGATCATCCTCCATACCTGTGGAGTGGGGGAAGAGAGAGAGAAGAAACTGGGATCAATATGTAAAATAAGAAAAAAATTATATATGTGTGTGTGTGTGTGTGTGTATGTTAAAAAATAAAAAGAAATTTATGATACAATAAAACACTATTATTAAGTTAGGGAGAATGAGAATGATTTCAAGTCCAGTTTCAAAATCTATATTTGATAACATCAGCATATAACAAATTTTTTGAGCAACTTTGCATTTTAATGCTATTTGGCAAAAATTTTGAACACTTTCTCAATTTATATCACTAGAAAGTGCTTTGTGAGTTGATAAATATTATTATTATTTATGTGTTCAATCTGTATATTTAACCATAGGGATTTGAATTATTTTAAACTTACCAGAGAAGATAGGAAAGCTAAAAAGTAATACATATTAATATAAAGCATACCATTAAAGCTCCAATAACCTGATTCTTATGGTTGTCACTGTTTCTAATACAGTTCTGTTTCTGTAGGGCAAGTATTGACTGAATGTACTAACTCTATTTTGAGGATTTGAAGTTTTGAGACAAATGTGATTGACCTAGATCACTTTTTCATGCCCATAGCATAATGCCTGCCACCCCAACAAATGTTCCATTGTAACATGAAGTTCCCATCACCCTTCTCTCCCCCCCAAAAAGCAAAACTTGCAGACACTATATTAGTTATATAGCTGTTGACCATTGGCTATGGTTTCTAATTGGCTAGCTCTGACTTGATTATTAACTCATTTCTATCATCTAAGTGTTTCCACATGGTCTTGGCTTACCAGGAATGCTGGACCTGACACTCCTTTGCTTGCTACATCTCTGCAGAGAAGAGAGCAATTTCCTGTTTGTCTCTGCTTATATTCTGATTCTGGCCAGCCATGTCACTTCCTAGGATGATATGATAATTCCTTTCTGCCTACACTTCCCAGAATCCTCCTTGTCTCCTAGTCTTACCTATCATCCTGCCTCATTGGCCACAGTGCTTTATTCACCAACCAATAGGAGAAACATATGTACGGATGACATCCCCATTATTCCACAGAAGCCTGGAAAGCCCTATAATAGGTTCCTGTAGCCATCAGAAAGTCCCTGACACTGATATTCCAAGGTCAAGCAAACAACTATTTTTAGAGGTTTTGGATACTTCACATAAGTGTATGATAGTGCTTGAAGTATTATTTTTGTTATTGTTCTTAATGTGTGGGTACACGAGGGGAATATTGACACTCACATGCCACAGCATATGTGTGGAAGTCAGGGAACAACTCTGTGCATTTGGCTCTTAGACACAGAAGTTGTCCTGTCCCACAGATGCTTTCAAACAAATACGCTGAGGCTTATATTAGTTGTAAATGCTTGGCCATTAACTCAGGCTTGTTATTAGCTAACTCTTACATTTAAATTAACTCATATTTCTAAATATGCTTTGCCACTTGACTCATGGCTTGTTGCCTCATATTTTACATGTCCTGCATGCTTGGTGGCTGGCTGGTATCTCCGGAGACTCTCTTGACACTACCCTTCCTCCTCCCATAATTTTCTCTGTGTCAGACTGTCTTGCCCTGCTACCAGCCAATCATTTTTTTTAAATAAACAATTAGCATAATCCACAGAGGATTCTCTCCTTTCTCCTTCCCTTGGGCTTTGTAGCACCAACATACTTAAGTCCTCAGGCTTACATGGCAAATGCTTCACCAATTAAGACATATCACTGATCCAGTGGGACTCAAATTTCATCTGAGTTGGTCTGACCAGTTTCATTTATAGACAAACAGCATATTCCAGAACAGATTATAACCTTTGTAAATATCTATTACTTCTCCTTTATGAATCTTAAACTAATAGCCTCATTTTTCATCCTTGAAAAATTAACTTTCCCCAGAATGTTAAAAATTAGACATTCCATGCCACCAGAAATAACAATTCCTGGCATTAATAGCTGAAAACATTTCTGAGAATTAGAAAGTAGAAAACAGAGAAAGTAGCAAAAAGATAGCATAGTTTTCTTTTTTGTTTTTCTGTTGATTTAGACGGTAGTAGGGAAAGTCACTAAAAATTAAAATGCTGCCTGAAAGTACTTCTGAAGTTAGACTACTTAGGTTCAAATGATAACTTTGATAAACTTGTTTGGGTAGCTTAAAACAGCTCCCTAGAGCACCCAAGAAACTAACTTGTTTATGACATAATTTCTAAACCTCAAAATGGTTAGAATTTTGAGTTATTAAGTTTTTAAGTTATTATTTGAGTATTTACAGAAATTATATGAAATCCTCTCAATATGTTTCTAGTGCCTAAATAATCCAATAAGATCCAGAGGTCACTTATTGTATTATAGTACTTAATAAATGCAGGGTGAGAGTCAAACTAATGGTAACCTGATGGGCTTCTGAGCCCAAGAAAATAAAATAATCTTCCTCAGTCTCAGAAAACAACATGGACTTCTGCAACCCACTTTATAGTCAGGAGTTGTCCTAGATCATAATGCAAGTTTCAGCCATCCATCTCAACTTTGTGTTTTATTGTGCTCCAGCAAATCATGCCTACTTAATTTCCCAATACACTCTACGACAGACTAGCCTCTAGATAAAAAGGTGTACCAAGATTCAAGACACTCATCAATTTCACTTTGGCATTAAAATCTCCTTTATGGCTGGTATTATAAGTCTACAGTCTAAAATTGCTTAGGTTCCTTACCTTGGCATGTCCGTTTGTAGAGTTTTTGAACTATAGATCCTGAATGAAAACATGACCACCTTGACGGACAAATTCTGATTTCATGATTATTTTTTGGCTGAATAAGTTTATTTCTATTGGTAGTAGATCTACTCCAAATCAAGACTGGGTTGACACGTGCATTTGTCACACAGAATGTCAACTATTCCTTTGACAAAAGTTCCCCTGTGTCTTATTTTTAGGGTTATTCTCACCTCTCACACTTCCTGACTCTTTTGGAAGAGTAGATTAGTTGTATAATAGGAAACAAGAAGTTGATATCTAGAGATTAACACTAAATTTGGATGATACACAAGACTAATAATATGTGGTTAATGTTAAGGAAAACCTATGTCAGGCATTGGTGGCACATGGCCTTTAATTCCAGTACTCAGAAGGCAGAGGCAGGCAGACCTCTATGAGTTCAACATTAGCCTGGTCTACAGAGCAAGCTCCAGGTAATACATAGAAACCCTGTCTTGAAAAACAAAACAAACCTATGCTAGTGGGATTATTAAAATCAGGTTACAAATTAAAAAACAAAACAAAAATTAAGCTAAGAAATTATACATAATGTGTCAGAACAAAATATCCAATAATCAGTACATGGTGATATTTCTGACTTCTCTGAAATTTCTCTCACAGTGATCACAGAAGAACTCTCTAAAGTAACAGCATCAGTAAGAAAATGTCTGCCTTCCCTTCATCTTTGGCCCGTTGAATACTGTAGAAAGAACTACTCCTTTGGTTGATTGGTTCTAAATAAATCTTGGCTACTAAAATCAGAATTTTCTGGACTCATCTGCTCACTGGGTCACACATTATTCACACATTCATCCCAACTATCTTGACTTTTAGAGCAGCCAGATGTGGAAAGTACAAAGTATTTAATAGTGTTGGTCTGAACAAATGTGAACTGAAGTTCTGGCAACAGCACTATAGAATGTGTAACTAACTTGGGTCTAATTACTTAACATCTCTACATGAAGCTGTGCACATAAAGCTCTCAACTGGGCCTGTGAAGTGATGAAAAATAAGTGTTTAGTAAACACTAAGTACAGAGGACCTACTATTTTGTAATTACCACCCATCATTATTATGTTTCTCCAGAGTATCCTCCTAATCCTGTGTTCTGAACTGATGTCAAGCAAGGAGAAGGGCAAATAAAAGTTAGGTAAGCAACATTAAAAAACCAAGACCAGAAACAATAGTTCTTTCTTTTCTTCATAATTCTTATTAGAACTGCTTGTCAAGAGGAGAAAACAGACAGAAATGGAAGGTGGTTTAGTGCTTAAAAAGTAGGGATACAGTGTCACATTCCAATTTCTCCCTATGTATTCAAGTCATCTATTACAACTATTAATCCCTGAGAACTGAGGAAGAGCAAATGGTTAATGGACTTAAATGCAGAAGTTACTTGAAACCAGATTAATGAATGGAAGGTGAATAAGAAATTACTAATGAATTGCCAAAATATCTCATTTGAATTACTTCATAATATTTATTCAGAATAATTTAAACCACAGTGCCAGAGGCACTTTGTACTCTGTTGTTATTAGGCAGAACCATTCAAAATTCATTTTAAGAAATCAGGTATGTATTTACTTAGTGATAATGCTTTTCAGAATTCTGCAGCTTGGTCATTGTCATCTATAAATCTGATGCCTAGATAACTTATGAATGGTGTGTTCAAACAAACAAACACAAACAAACCTGATGAATGATTCCGAGAAAAAGTCAGTTGACCTGCTCCCCTTATTTCAGTGTTTGCGACCTGGGGTAGACTATATGCCATATCTGGCCTCAATTTCTTATTTATCCAACAAGAGTTCTAATGATTTCATTCATGTGGTTTTGTGGTTAGCAAATTACTCTCCTATACAGTATTCCATTTTATATACCAGTGTCCTTCTAGCCCACCCCCATAGGTTGCTGTGGAGATAAACATATTAAAAGGTACAAAAGCTGTTGTGAAATTAGAGGCTATTGTAACTCATGCAGCAATAATGCATTGACAATATAATTAGAAAATACTACACAGAAGAACCATGTTCCCAATGCTTAATGGGAGTGTTCTCAAATCATTAACACAGAACTCTGCTGGATATTTATGAACACTTAATTTGCTCTGATGAATTCATCATCAAGCCAGCCAGCCAACCAGTTTTTTGTAACATAGAGGTCAGAGCCTTTAATGGAGAAGATCCCTGTTAGCTACCCTCTCCATGGAAGTCTCTGGCTCATTCTGAAAATAACAATCTGGCACTTCATTCCTAGGAAGCTACACAGTACAAAATAGCTTTTGGTTTTACCCTTCCCACTGGTATAGTAAATGGGGATTCTTTGCCAAACATTCATAAAACACTATGCCACACACATCTCCCTGACTTATTTTGAGATTAACTGTGATGTATGCAGTCATTATAACAGCTTGGTGCTTTTCAATTCTCACCTTTTCTCTCGAAGCTCATGAATAAAAAATATTTACATAATGAATAGCACATAAGTGTGAGAAGTTTTCTCTAAGACATGAGGCAAAAATACAGTTCAAGAAGTCCTAGCCTTGGAAAGGAGGCAGTCTACTTTATCCTATTTTAAAAATTTACTAATCTAAAAACCAATTATCATCATCATCATCACACCACCATCATCATCATCATCATCATCATCATCATCATCATCATCATCATCATCATCATCATCATCATCATCATTATTTTAGCATACATGGCTGCAGTGTTAAGCAGTCAACAACATTTGGAATTGGTAATTAATGCATCACAGGCTTGCTCTCTGTTATTGCCATTTCTGCATTTTAAAATCATTTTGTGTTTGTATGTAGTCATGCATATATGTTAATGTTTGAATATGAACACATTTATACTTGTAAATGCTCCTGCATGTTTCTTGTGTGAATGAGTGTATGTGTGTTTACAAGCTGGAAGACAGCCATGTAACCCCTACCCATGCTAAGCCCTCACTCTTTTTCCTATAACTCTGTCCAATAAAAGTGTTAGCACATCAAGCTGGAGTTTGACAGAATCTTGGTTTTGATTTACCATTGCTCCCCAAGTCTGGGTAAATAGAAATAGTCCCTCCAGTAAAAGGCATGCATTATCATAGGAGCCAGGAATCAACTTCTAAAAATACCGTAAAGGGATTTAAACCCAAAATGCTGAAGAAATAGTCACACTCCTATTTTCATTATGGGATTATTCATGACAGCCAGGATGCTCAAGCAAATTAAATAACAATATATAGACAAATGGAGTAAACAAAATGTAGTACATTATACAAAATAATACTATCAGTGATGAGGGCGTGAGAGTTGAAGTAAAGTAGTAGATTTTTGAAGAATGAATGTTTGCAATTGCTGGCTCATGGCAGGGGAGGAAATTGATGAGTTAATCTTAGACACTGAACCCCACTCAAGTTGAGCTCATTAATTTTTATAAGGTCAGTCTGGGAAATTATGTAATTTCTGTGAAGAAAAAGATAACATGGGATTATTATCATGGGCTGTGATGTTTTTGAGAAAGGGTGTGATAGACGGGAAATAAGGCAAGGATGCTAAAGATGATAAGAGTTTTAATCTCCAAGAAGTACAGACATTGGTACTTATTTTTCTTTGAGAGATTAATGAGAAATTATCTGAATGTAGTTTATGGTGTATATACCAGTTGTTTAAAAACTAGTCTTCATACGTCATTTTATCCATCATCCATGACAAATCTGTTTGTCATAATATTATTTCCATTTTTTTTATATTGGAGATCCCAGAAAGGAATGGCTGGATACCAAATACATTATTGCTAGGACTCATTAGAACCAGCACTCAACCAAGATGACTATTTGCGTTTAGGAAGCCAGAGGGCAGGTGAAATTAATTAACTTCAATGAAAGTAATCAGTAAGAAATAATTTTGTTTATATGTCTATCTGAATAGAAATGCACATACTTTTGAAGATGTAAAGAATTCAAATGGCAAAAGTTCACAGATTAGGATTAAGGTCATTAATTCCAAATGGACTATTGTCAGACAGTAATATTTTACAGCTGTCTAAGCCCTTAGTGAATCCAAAGAAGTTTTATAAATGTTATCTCAACAATCAAAACAATTGTATGAAGTAGATAGTTGGTCAGTTGTGCTTTCTTGGTTCCAAGAATGAAAGGATTTTCAGAGTTTTCTGACTTCTGGGTTTTGCCTGTTGATTTTCATTTGTGAAAGCCCATGAAAATGAAAACTCGTGACAAATATATTTACAACAAGTTTATATTTTATATATGAATAACACCCGGAAATGGTAAGCTCATTGTTAATATTGTTATTGCTGTCACCATTTTAAAATTGAAACTATAAGAACAATATGTTCAATGTTGAAATCATTTTTTCTTTACTTTCAGAGAAAAAAAATGTCTGCTGCCTTCATATAAATTAGCTGGGCTGATACTGGAAAAACATTCAACATCTCTCTCATGTGACATTTGGCTCCCTTTCCTTCTCTTACTCTGTAGTGGTCACAACTTGATTCTTAAAGAGTCCCATTTCTCTCTGAACACCACTATTGTCTTTTTAATGATCAAGCAGATATATACAAATGTAGCATGATAAATAAGAGACACAGAGGCAGATATTGGGGTTTAAGCTTCAAGCTGATGATCAGAGAAGCAAAGCAGCCTAGCCAGTGGATGTTACCTCTACCAAGCTGAAATGCCATAAGGAAGCAAAGAAATGGGAAAAGGCAAATTTAGTCATGCTTGTCCATGTAATAATATATAAGAATAATGTAAAATATAATGAGGAAGAAAAGCTACAAAGACATCCAAGAAAGCAGAGACACGTGTTACCCATTTCCACCACAGGCTTAGGCATTTTAGCAAAGTTGCTAATCAAGGCAGATTATGGTAATCTCTTCTGTTCCTTACTAATAAGGTATTTTGACATGCACAACATCTCAATGAAGTTAAAAGAGTTTAAATAGGTGTTTAAAATGAGCTTAATTTTTTATTAATTAAATGTATAGTATCAATTCTATAAAAATCTTAATATTACTATGGTTTTTGGTTTAAAGTAGAATTTTGGAGCTTTGGAAAAAGAAAAATAGATGTATCTAAAAGTATCTTATAATAAATATTTCACTTCATGGAGCTAATAAGCAAGTAAGAAAGCAAATTTCTGCCAAATGATAATGATAATGTTAAGAATGTGACAAATGAAGCAGAAATGATAGATATTAGAAAACCTGTTCAAGCAACTTCGGCTCCTGGCTTGTATCTCTGTAATTTTAGAGGAAGAATACAGTCTTGATTTAAGTGGAAGAGCTTTGGGCTTCTATATATCTAAGGCTTCATCTAACAAGTTGATTAGAAAGAAAATCAATATTAAGAGAATGGTAAGTGTAAGAAAGAAAAAAGTGGGAGAAGAACTATTTAGCATTTTCTACTATTCCTCTGAATTTTTATTTGATTGTTTATATGATAGAACCTTTTTTATTCATTTTTTATTTACTATTTTTTCTTATTTTACATGTATATCCCAGTTCCCTCTCCCTCTCATCCTTCCATGCCCCTAACAGGCCTCCCATCCTATCCCCTATCTACTCTCCGGGGAGGATGAAGCCTTCTATGAGGGGTCATCAAAATCTGCCAAGTTATTTGGGGTGGGGCTGAGGCTAAGGGACTATTCCTCCATGGTGACTGGGCTCCTGAAGTCTGTTACTGTACTAGGAATACATCCTGGTTCCATTGTCAGAGGTCCCATTGACTGACAAGGCCTCCTAACTGAGACCCACATTCAGGGGATCTGTGTCAGTCTTATGCCGGTTTCCGCCTTGTTCATGTCAGCTGTTTCTGTGTGTTTCTATAGCCTGGTCTTAACCCCTTTGCTCATCACTGTTGCCAGTCTGCAGCTGGATTCCTTGAGCTCAGCTCTGTGTTTAGCTGTGGGTGTCTATTTGTGCTCATGTAAGCTACTTAATGAAGGCTCTAGGATGGCATATAAGGTAGTCATCAATCTCATTATCAGCGAAGAGCATTTAAGATAGTCTCTCCACTATTGCTTAGATTGTTAGTTGGTTTCATCCTTATAGATCTCTGGACATTTCCCTAGTGCCAGATTTCTCTAAATCTATAATGGTTCCCTCTATTATGGTATCTCTTTTCTTGATTTCATCTATTCCTCCCCAGACTCAATCTTCCTGCTCCCCCATGTTCTCCTCATCCTTCCTCTTCTCCCCTTTTCTTTCTGCTAACTCCATCTCATCTCCCCTCTCTTCTCCCAATTTGCTCCAGAGATCTTGTTCCTTTCCCCTTCTCTAGGGAGCCATGTATGTCTCTCTTAGGGTCCTCCTTGTTTCCTAGCTTCTCTAACAGTGTGGATAGGATGATGATCCTTTGCTCTATGTTTATATCCATATATGGTGAGTACATACCATTTTCATCTTTTTGTATCTGGGTTACCTCACTCAGAATGGTTTCTTTCAGTTCAATGCATGTGCCTGTGGTTTTCAAGTTTCCATTGTTTTTGTCTGCTGAGTAGTACTCTATTGCGTAAATGGGCCACATTTTCTTTATCCATTCTTCAGTTGAGAGGCATCTAGGTTGCTTCCAGGTTCTGGCTATTACAAATAATGCTGTTATGAACATAGTTGAACAGATGTCTTTGTTGTATGAATATGCATCTTTTGGGTATATGCAGGAGTGGAATTACTGGATCTGCAGTAGACTGATTCCCATTCTTTCTGTACTTTGTAGTTATTAGTAGATTCTTCTCTCATACAATATGTTCAGACCATAGTTTTCCCCTCCCTTCACTGTCCCCAGCTCTCCTCATTCTCCTCCCCTCTCCCCCAGATCCACTCCCCCTCTACCTCCCTTCAGAAAATAGCAGGTCTCTGAGAGACAAAAAACAAACAAGGTGAAACAAAATATAGTAAGACACAAATAACTGGAAAATATAAATTAACTTTATATACAGATACCATGGAGAAAAGACACTTAATGTCTAAAGTACTATGCTAACATATTGTAAAGAATCATAAGCAAATGTATATGGTAGAATGAAATATATATTTCCAGAGAAGAGAACAAGTAAAAAAACAGATAAATATACATGGAATTTGACAACGTAATTTAGAACTAAATTTACAAAAAGTTACAAAAGAACCAATTGAAGGAAAACTACAACATTTCAGAAGTAAGGACAATACTTGGAAGACTACATAATTAACAAAGATCAAAGAAAAGAAAAATTACAGAGCAAAACTATAGAAATAAATAGCTGAAAATAACACAAATGAATGATAAATATGAAATTCATAGTGCAGTGTCCATCACATTCAATAGGAATGAATCTTCAAGAGAAAAGCATTAAACCAGTGGGATATATCAAACACTAATAAAACAACCCAGAAAACCTCATTTTATATTGTTTTATTTTTTGATATAAGGCTGTTGGCCATGTACTAGTTTCTTACAGGCTAGCTCTGTCTAAATGATTAACCCATTTCTACTAATCTAAATATTTCCACGTGATCATCTTACAGCCAGCCAGCCAGCCAGCCAGCATGCTGTTCCCTTTCGGCACTCCATGCTGACTCTTCCTTAGTCCTTACTCCTTCCTCTTTCCTCCTAGTCTCCTAGCCCCACCTATCTTGCTTTCCTATTGGCCAACGGTGCTTTATTCATTAATCAGTATAAGAAACATATTTACAGAATAACATCTCCCATCATCTCCTCTTTTCTGTCTAAAATAAAAAGAAGGGTTTTAACCATAACATAGCAAAATATATCATACAACAGTTATCAAATAAGAATCATAGTTAGCAATATTTAGTTCATTAACATTTAGCAAGATTTAAAGAAAATATTTCATTATCTATCCTATCTTTGTGAGTCTAAAATCTTATATGTAACTTATCTTTAATCCTAACTAAGGAAAACTATAACCATAACTATTTGTATTCAACTCCTTCAAAAACCACAGAAGGATAATATGTAAACTCTAGAAATGATAGAGACAACTCACTGTCTGGTCAGTCACCTGAAGTTATTCTGCAATGTTCCATCTTCAGCCTATAGACCATAATGTGTCTGGCCGACTCCTTAGCAAATCAGGAAACTTTAAACTGTCTTCTTGAATTGGCAGTTTGTCAGTCACCTTCCTCTGTGTCCTGCAGACTGTCTGGCAGACTCTTCCATGAAGCAGGAACCCTGTAGCAATGTCCATCTTGCATCGGCAGTCACTTTCCTGTGGGTCCTGTATGTCCAGTTTATACAGCATAAAGTCAAACAGTCAAGAAAAGAGCAGTATCTTGCCCATATGGCTAGTCTTGCCGTATTGAAAGCAAACTTCATAACCCGAGTTTCTTCAATGTCCATCTTCCTTTCTGATGTAGGTGGTGTTGCCAGGGGCAGTTGTGCCTCACTGTCAAGAAAACCCTAAACCATTTTAAATGCCATATTCTGTAGGTCTTTGAAAGATTTGAAGAATGCCTATTCATCTCAAATACATCTCTGTATATCTAGAAATCCTAACTAACAACTCTTAAGTTTTTACTATCATAGGTAATTATCTATAATCTATGTTAAATTATATATTACATTTCTAACTGAATTGAGGTATAAAAAATACCTAAACAAGAGGAGAAATATACATATCACAAAATTGACCTTAAATTGTATCAATAAATGAAAATCCATTCCAAAACAAAGTATTCATATCTATACCATAAATCCCCTTTTTACCTTTAAAAAGAGATGGGTTGTGATCATTATCCATTTATAACCAAGCCCATTTAAATGAAAACAAACATTTATAAACAATATTTGGGAATTTGGGCATCATTCTTTTCAAACTGCTTCCTATGGTAGGGGGCGCTGTCTTGGGGGATCCTAAGAAGATGCAGAAATCCTGGCTGTAGTCTGAAAGGCTGCTTTGTCCAAGCTGTTTTGAATATTGGATCACCTGGGATGCTGTTTCTGGAGGTCTTGCTTGATCAAACCACATTAGTCTGGAAGGAATCCACAGCTTTTTATTTTCTGTGGAAACAAAATTAGAAATCTGTTCCCCCAGTAACCTGTCCTTGGACTTAAATTTTGGAGTCCAAGTATTTTTAAAATATATAAATTGAATTAAACCAGCAGCATTTCTTTTAACAGTTTCTCAGCAGTCAAACGATACAAAGACAATATAATATCCTACAGTCTCCAGAGTCTCTCCATCTTTACGTAGCTTTTTTTATTACTCTATTTCTTTTCCTTTTATTTTTTTTTCATTTTTTGAGACAGGGTTTGTCTGTGTAACATTTATCTGTCCTGGAATTCACTCTGAATACCAGGTTTACTTTGAAATCATAGAGATATTTATTATTATTAATATTATTATTATTAATATCATTAATAATAATATAATTTTAAAAATTACATGTTGATACCAGTTTCCCCTCCCTCCCTCTTCCCCTCTTCCCCCTGTGACATGCACTCTGGCCACCCTCCCCTCCCATCTCCCCATCCCCATTCCATTTGCAGGGCTATGCTATCTAAGTGGGGTCATGTAAAATTGTCAAGTCATTTGAAGTAAGGACTAGGACTTCTCTCCTGCCTCTAGGTTAAGGGAGTATCCCTCCATGGGGGATGTGTCCACAAGGTCCTTTGGTGCACCAGGAATAGATCCTGTTTCTGCTGTCTGAGATCCCCCAGACTGCACAGTCCTTCTAGGTGAGATCCAAATTCAGGGGGTCTGAGTCAGTCCCATGCTGGATTCCCAGCTATCAGTCTGGGGGGGGGTATTAGCTCCTCCTTGTTCAGGTTAGCTGTCTTTGTGTGTTTCTGCAACCTGGTCTTGTCCTCTCTCTCTGCATCTGGATTCTAGTGCGACTCAATGTTTAGTTATGGGTATTTGCTTCTGTTTAAAACAGGTACTAGATGAGGGATCCATGATGGTGGATAATTTAATTGATGATCTCACTATGAGGAAAGGGCATTTATAGTAGCCTTTCCACTGTTGCTCAAATTGTTAGTTGGAGTCAGTCTTGTAGGTCTCTAGACCTTTCTTTAGGTTCATTTTTCTCTTCAAACCCATAATGGCTCCCTCTTTTATGTTTCTCTCTCTCTCTCTCTCTCTCTCTCTCTCTCTCTCTCTCTCTCTCTCTCTCTCTCTCTCTCTCCTGTCACCCAGTAACTGATGGAAGCAAATACAGTCAAGCACCAGCCTAAGATCCTAGAGTCTAGTCAAAGAGAGGAAAAAGAGATTGTGTTGGCAAAGGGATCAAGATCACATTGGAGATACCCACAGAGTCAGCTGACCAGAACTAGTGGGAGCTGACTGACTCTAAATTGACAGCTGGGGAACCTGCATGGAACTAGGCACTCTAATTGTGTCTGACAGTTATGTGGATTGATCTTTTTGTGGGGTCCCCCTCAGTTGTACCTAGTGCATGAACTGGATTTTTGAAGCCTATTCCATATGGTGGGATACCTTGTTCATCTGCTCTTTCTGTTGTGATTCTGTATAAAATTTCTATGTGTTTCTGTAATATTTTCCTTCTCTGTATGAGCAGTTACAGGCTTTATAAAAAGAAAGCCCCACTTTGTAACTTGATTTCCTGTCCTCATCCTCTGGGATGAAATTCATCTTAAGTAATTTGATCATATCTCTCTATAACTCAAGTATGAACAAGAAGCTTGGTATGTCATGCAAATTCAAAATTTCAAGTTGTGTTGTGGGTCTCTCCTAGTTGCTCAATATCTTCTTAACTCCAACTTCTTGGCTTTATCCTAGCTGATATCCACCCCTTGCTCTGTGCTCCCATCATCAGCACTTTGTACCCTTGATAGCAGCCTCTTAACTCTGCCCTCCTGCCTCATTGGCATCATAGATCCTTATCTGCTAAGCTTTCCTCTCTTATCACACACTTTTCCTTCATTGAAAAAGCCTTAAGCCAACACTATCAACTATTCAATAAAAAACTATTCAATACAAAACCTATTGTCAACTATTCAATAAAAAACCTCATTATATTTTAAATTGTTACTTAATGTCCTCTATACTCTATCAGCATAATTTTTCACTTAATTTATTTCTAATTCTAACCTCCCTTCAGATCAGCATGTACTAGTCTTTCAAGTAGAACCTTCTCTTGCCAAGAATTAATTCTGATGTGTACCTCACCAGCACCATGTCTCCAAGAGCCAAAGAGAATTATAATACCCTCAGACATTCTACTCTGGAGAGGTAAGAGACATGTCTAGGCATTAATTAGCTGAGGGAATTCAGCTAACTTTTTTTCTAGTTCTCCTGGGAAAGACTGCCTAATAATCATGAATACATTTGTGAATCAAAGACTCTATTAAAATACATCATATAATTAATATACAATGTATTTGCATGGGAATAGGAACACCATGACCCAGAAGACAAGAACAGAGTGAATATTTTAAAGAAGGTCATTTAGCCCATGCCAAAACAATATGATTTAAATCCAACAGTGACGTGAATCAGAGGCAGCATGACAGCCTGAAAACACAGTTTCCCTGCCAGGGTAAGTTTGTATCAAACTTTCAGCAGACACTTCTAATAATATACACTCAGAAATAGGGCATTTTCCAAATGTTTCCTCAGAAACACATGCTTTGACATCAAACACACTTTCTGACAGATATTCCTGAGAAGAGTATCACTCTACTAATTGACATCTAACATCTGATTTCTGTAGCTCTGTAATTTTCATGCAACAGTTAGAATTTGCCAAGAAGAAATAAACCACAAAGAACAAAGGCAAAAAAATCTTCAATTAAAGATGGACGTGAGAACATAACATTAAATTGTTAGTAAAGCAATATAGCTATGATAGTGTTATAGAATAAAGATCAGTGTGGGTAGCAACAAAATCCAGAAAGAAAAAAAAATCATGTGTTTGTTGAGGTTTCATTTCTTTAACCATAAGGATTGAAATAAATAACTTCTAGATGTAAAGTTTTATGTAAAAACAGTTATGTAAGAATACAAATAAGAAAAGAGTCTGAATTTTAAGGGAATTTTTTTCTTCGTCAGGGCAAAGACAAAAGATTGTGTTCTCTTTCTGTACAAAAGTTTTACAAGGTTCTCTTGTATTTTTAGCTTGATTATTTAACTTTGTTAGAATAAGCATTCATACTTATCTATAATATATTCCATTCCCAATAATTAGATATTTTTAAAACTCAAAACTTTTTGAAAAACACTATAAAAATTAATCTTAAGTGGAAAATATAATTGCAAACATGTAAACATTTGCTAAGGGCCTTGAATGGAAGCAGAACCTATCCATTTAATAAACATAGCATCAAACTGAAGAGCTTTCTATACAGACATCTGTTGGCTTGCAGCTGAGGGATCACAATGTGTAAGTGTATGTGTATATGTAAGCAAATATGCCCATAGCCCACTTAAACTTCCCTTATCCATCATTCCAAAATGTTTCTCCATCACACTCACATACCTTGCCATTTCTCTCCTTTAGTGTTCACTGGGTCACCCATGAAAATATTTCTATATCGATTTTATTCTAAGTAAAGAAATAACTTATCATACATGTGTGTAAATGAAAGATATTTTAAGTAAGGCTTCTACAAACACTGCTTGCCATTTTTTATTGAGAGTACATCATTTACTTTGTGGTTTTCCTGGGGCTTACAGCTTAGAGATTGCTTGAGTCTCAGAATAAATTTGGGCATTTAAGTGATGTTGGAACTGGGAGGTTATAGGGGCTGTTGAAATTGAACTTCATCCATTTTGAATTAGGAGGTGTTCATGCCTATGGTGTCTATAAAAGGAATGCTTCAAGTTGAATATGAACTTCACACTTGGTCCCCAGCTGGTGGTGCTATCTAGGGAGTTTAGAGAAACTTTTGGATATGGAGTATAGCTGGCATATCTCATAGGGATGGGATTGGAGGCTTACGTGCTATCTCAGCTTCCCATCTAGCTTTTTACCCCCTGCTTGTGTGATGAAATCATTAGCTACACTAACTACCAGATATTCACCCACTTAACCTCTATGCTTTTCCTTCCATAATGGAGTATATCCCTTTTAAGTGTGATCCAACATAAATCTTTCCACACTTAAGATGCTCCTGCTAGGTATTTTGTCACAACCATGAGAAAATTAACTAATACACCATTCTTTATAGAGTTTCATATAACTGCAAAATTTGGTAATAGAAGTTCTAATGAAAATAATTTGCAGTAGGAATATGCTATCATTGTCTACTAAATAACAATGTGTCACCTCTAAGTTTATTATGAAGTATAAACTTATTTAGTTGCTGAATAATGCTTCAAATTCCACCCTAAAGCTAGCAAGTCAAATGGAATACATGTAAGATGAAGCATTGTAATGGCTTTTTTATTCACTCCATGCTAATCTCATCTGCTTTCCAGCTGTTTAGCTCCCCCTGACTCCCATTTTAGAATACATTAGTAGGAAACCTGTTTCTTTTCATATCTTAACAAGTCATTTTATACTGACTACATCTCATTGACCACAACTAATACTCAAAAATGTTACCCATTTTATAAGTATTTCTATTAAATATCATTTAAAGCACCACTGTCTTTAATCCTGTTTATTTACATCTTGTCTTCTTGTAATTCAATCAGTTATCTTAATACAATTATATAGTTGTCAAAATTTCTTAAAAGTTTTATGGACTCCACCCATTTATAGGATCAAATTTCCTGATAATGAAGCTCACATATGATATTAATTTTCACAGATATGAAAGGAGGAAATGCAATTGAAAATTGGATTTACTCACTATTCCCTCTATTCTAACTCTTCTGAGGTTTATAATTTCCTCATAATTCAAATCTTTCTCTGATAGTTACACAAAGCTTCCCAAATGCGTGGTCTCTAGCCCCTGCCCTCTTACCCTGTTGTGTGCTGGCTGTGAGATGCAGACCTCTTATATGGGATGGAGACCAGGAACTGTGCCAGTTTGAACTGAAGATGGCCATGCTGCTTTTCCAGTAATCTATTTTGAAGACCCTCTGTTGTCTTACTGCTCCTCCAATCATCTAAGTTTAAATCTCTTGGGGAATAAACCGTCTCTTTTTATCACTGCTTACTCTTATAATCCTGAATTGTTTTTGGTTCAAGTCACTCCGTATCCCTTATGTCAATGGCTTGAGTCTGGGTCTTTACAAGGCAAAGCCAAACTAGATTCCTGACTCCACCTCACCCCCACCACATTAAAGCAGTCACTAACTACCACTATATTAAACTTCCCAGAACACAAAATTAATGGCATAAGTCCCTTCTCCTATTATATAGAATCATTAGAATTCTTTAGTTGAGATCTGTAGTGGGATATTCACTGTGTCTGCTTCTGTGGCACTGACCACACCCATTGAGGGGTGGAGCCAGGGGCAGAAGTGACCTGTGGAGCTTGGTCTCGGAAGGAGGCAGAGAACGGTCCTTTCTGGTGGGACACGGAGAGAGGAGCATCCAGTTTTAACTGCTGTGTTCATCTGTCTGTTTTGTGAGTTGTTTCTCCCTTAATAAACATCTATTCGACCTATTTGTTTATCCCGACCCTTATTAAACCGCAATAGAGATCTGTAGACATCATGCTATAAACTGAACCTCCCTCTCCAGTCCTAAGAAATGGCATTGCTATCTGTCTGTCCAATTGCCCACTTCTTAAAATGATACAATTGTTAAATACATGAAGTGGTTTGACACATGTCTCATGTCCCAGTTATTAATGTGACCTACACTGATGGGGGAGGTCATTCTGTAAATATGTTTCTCATATTAATTAATGAATAAAGCACTGTTGGCCAATAGCTTAGGAGACAAGCTATTGTCTCCTCCGGAAATAGTAGGGAGGGATCAGCATGTAGAGACTGGAGACAACAGAGGTCCAGGCTTTCTCTGGCAAGATGAGACCACGTGGAAATACTTAGATTGAAAGAAATGGGTTAATATTTAAGACAGAGCTAGCCGATAAGAAACCAGTAACTGGAAAATAGTCACAGAATTATATCTAATACAGCATCTCTGTGTGTCATTTGGGGCTGGTGAGGCAGTGGGACCAGACCAGTGGGAAAAACAACTCCTATCATAATGGTGTCATCAATGTGGCTGATAAGAACTTCCACTTAAAACTTAAGAAAAGCTTAAGAAAGGGCTTTAGACCAAAAAAAAAAAAAAAACAGAGATAAGCGAGGCTTCTTAGTAACAGCATTTTTCTCGGTTGAACTCTGTTTTGTTAGAGACAAGCAGAAATTTTTGTGACTCCTTTAAGGAAGGTTTCTTGACTCAGCATAAACGGCAAAAAAATTGCAAAACTTTTTAAAGAGCTCTGCTAACAACTTATTGGTGTATATAGAGCTGGCAATGACAGTGACCACATCTCCAAGCTGGCAACATGCTGCTGGATGGCAGTGTAGACCAAGGTAATGAGCGCAGCTCTCAGTTCTTTGATAGACCATGGCTAATACAGCTGTGGCTTTCATTTTAGCAATGTTGTTGTTTACCAGATTAAGACTCAGACTCGTGGCCAGAGAAAGATAAAGATTTACAATAAAGACAGATTCACGTTAAGAAAAACCGCTAAAGGTTTACAGTGTGTTTTAAAATATACATAGCCTTGGGATAGAAAGAGAAACAGGATAAAATGGTTTTAAAAGAATAATAAAAAAGACAGAGTAGCTGGGTGTGGTGGCACATGACTTTAATTCCAGACTTCGAAGACAGAGGCAAGCAGATCTCTGTGATTTCAAAGTAAACCTGGTATACAGAGTGAATTCCAGGAAAGATAAAAGTTACACAGAGAAACCATGTCTCAAGAATGAAAAAATGGAAGTAGAAGAAATAGAGTAATAAAAAGTTACATAAAGATTGAAAGCACAGAGAGAATCTGGATACTGTATGATATTATATTGTCTTTGTATCATTTGACTGCCAAGGAAATAACAACTGTTAAAAGAAATGCTGCTGGACTAATTCAATTTATATATTTTAAATATTCTTTGACTTCAAAATTTAAGTTTAAGGACAAGTTACTGGTGAAAAGGATTTCTATTTTTGTTTACACAGAATTAAAAAGCTATGGATTCTTTACAGACTTACATGGTTTGATCAAGGCAGATCCCCTGAAACAGAGTCCCAGGTGATCCAACATTCAAAAGAGCTGGGACAAGTCAGACTTGCAGACCACTAAAGCCAGGATTTCTACATCTTCTTAGGATCCACATGACAGCGCCCCTTACCAGCAAGAAGCAGTTTGGAAAAAACAATGCCCAAATCCCCAAATGCTCTCTATAAATGTTTGTTTTCATCTAAATGGTTTTGGTTATAAGTGGCTAATGACCACAACTAATATCTTTAAAGGTAAAAGGGGGATTATGGTATAGATATGAATACTTTTCTTTGGAATGGATTTTCATTTATTGATAAAAATTTAAACTCAAGTTTGTGATGTCTATATTTATCTTCTTGTTTAGGTATTGTGCTTATATAGCTTATTTAGAAATGTATAATTTAGCATAGATTATAGATAGTTACCTATGATAGTCAAACCTTAGAGTTAAGTTAGTTAAAATTTCTGATATACAGAAATGTATTTGAGATGAATAGGCATTCTTCAAACCTTTCTAAGACCTACGGAATATGGCATATAAAATGATTTAGGGTTTTTCTTGACAGTGAGGCACAACTTCTCCTGGCAACACTATCTGAATTGGAAAGGAAGATGGACATCAAAGAAACGTGTGGAGTTTGCTTTCAGTATGGCAAGACTAGCCATTTGGGGAAGATACTGCTCTTGTCTGGACTGTTTGACTATGCTGTATAAACTGAACATGCAGGACCCACAGGAAAATGACTTCTGAAATATGATGCACAGTGCTACAGGGTTCCTGCTTCATGGAAGAGTCTGCCAGGCAGTCTGCAGGACACAGAAAAAAGTGACTGGCAAATTGCCAATACAGGTGCACAGTTTAAAGTTTCCTGCTTTGCCAAGGAGTCTGCCAGACACACTGTGGCCTATAGGCTGAAGATGGAACATTACAGAATAACTTCAGGTGACTGACCAGGCAGTGAGTTGTCTCTGCCATTTCTAGAGTTTATATATTATCCTTCTGTGGTCATTGATGGAATTGAAGACAGATAGTTATGGTCATAGTTTTCCTTAGTTAGGATTAAAGATAAGTTACAGATAGGATGTCAAACTCACAAAGATAGGATAGATAATGAAATATTTTCTTTAAATCTTACTAAATGTTAATGGCCTAAATATTGTTAACTGTGATTCTTATTTGATAACTGTTGTGTGATATATTTTGCTACGCTAAGGTTAAAACCCTACCTTTTATTTTAGACAGAAAAGAGGAGATGATGGGAGATATCAAGCTGTAAATATGTTTCTCGTATTGATTAATGAATACAGCACTGTTGACCAATAGGAAAGCAAGCTATGTGGGACTAGAAGGCAAGGAGGATTCTGGAAGTAGCAGGGAGGGGTCAGCATGTAGAGACTGGAGACAACTGAGGTCTGGGCTCTCTCTCCAGTAAGATGAGACCACATGGAAATACTTAGATTAATAGAAATGGTTAATATTTAAGACAGAGCTAGCGAATAAGAAACTAGTAACTGGCCAACAGAATTATATCTAATACAGCATCTCTGTGTGTTATTTGGGGCTGGTGAGGTGGTGAGACCAGACCAGCAGGAAAAACAACTCTTAACACTATCCATCCTAACTTTATAGTGCTTACTCTCAAATTAAATCCAATCATCATCAAATAGTTTTAATACATTCACTAAAACATCTATTTTAATTTGTAGAGCCGTTTACTCATTCATTCATTCTATAGTATACTAACAATGTATTTACTTAAAATATAATTTAAAAATGAAAAAAGTAATGAACATGAATAAAGAGAAAAGAATGTTAGAAGTCAGGATTGAGATAAGTGAGAAAAATCTATGGATACCACCCTGAATGTGCCCAATCTCATCTAATCTGGAAGCTAAGCAAGGCCGGGCCTGGTTAGTATTTGGATAGGAGATAAGTGAAAAAACTATGTGCTATCAAATACAAAATAATTCTGATTTCTTGCCATAAAGTATAAATAAGTTTTTATTTTTTCGTTTTATAACTTTTATATGGCTTACCATGATGTCTTGCACCTAGGAAGAGATAGTAAATGTTTTCTAACTACCTTAATTGCCTTTAATCATTTCAAAAGAAATAAGCCAAATGCATATATTTGTTCCTAGTAAATAAATTTTCTTTTTAGAAAAATCAACTATATATTAATGCTCATGAATATATCTGGGTATTAAAATGAGTAGAATTATAAGCAAATCATATTCAAGCAGAATTTTAGAAATATAAAAAATATTAGACTGGAAATGCTCAAAGTAACTAGATGTGACATGATGGAGATTCATATTTGTTTTATGAAGCCAATTCCTGGCACACAACACCTGAGATCTTTGGAGTTCCCCAAGTGCTAAGTGTTTTTTGAAATGAGCAGGATGCTTTAGAACCCCATGGCAACCTATGAATAGGGCCCCTTGTTACCAAGGAAAACATCCATTCAATTAAAGAATTGGATCTTTAATCCCCTTACCCCTAAAATAAAGAGCAGGGCTGAGGCCAATGGTCAATAATTAAATTAAGTATAACAACATAACGAAGCCTGTAATGACGACTCCATAGAAACCCAAAATGATAGAATTCAGAAAGTCCTCATGTTACTAAAAATGTCAGTCATTACAACAGCACATCCCAGCTGCATGGTAACAGAGGCTCCTGGATTTCTCTACCCTTTACTTTGGCAAGTTATTAGATTCCTTTCAAGTATCAGTCTATAAGACACTGGTAGCAAGCTGAGTATTTCCCCAAGTTCCATGAGTCAGTCTCATGCTAAGTGGGGGACTGTAGGAACCCCTGTTCTATTGTCAGTTAGTCAGAAATACCCAATGCCTGAATCTGAAGTGGAGGACAGTTCTGTGGGACTCAGCCCATCCATCCCCTGTGGGATATGATTCTAAATCCAGGTAGACATTATCATATCTGAATTTAATTACTGAACAGTCACTTCACCAGATGTTGGAAAACTGACTAGTGTCGGAAAGAGCCCATACAACTGCGGCCACAGAAGTTTCACACATTGAGTGTCAGTAGTAAGGGACAAAGCTCTTACACTGATATGTTTTCATGTGGGCATGCCCCTTTTCATGATGAAGTGCACAATTATTTCATCTCCCAAAAAGCAGGTTCAGGGTCTAATGCTCAGGGGAAAGTATATGCTGTCATATTCCTTACAAACACAAGGAATCTATCTACTTATTTAAAAAAAAATCCAGCTGAGCATGGTGGCACATGCCTTTAAGCCAGCACTCAGGAAGCAATGCCAAATGGATCATTTTGAGTTTCTGGACAGCCTTGTTTTCAAAGATACTTTCAGCACAGCCAGGGCTACACAGAAAAACCCTGTCTCAAAATCCTAAATAAATAGAATATAATCAGAATTAGGATCAGGATCAGGATCAGAAACAGAATCAGAATCAGGATCAGGATCAGAATCAGAATCAATCAGAATAGAATAGAATAATAGTCAATAAGATAAAAGGCAGGTTTAAAACATCTTGGGTACAATGCTATTTTCTTGGTCGAGTATTCTAAAAATCCTCATCTACTTCATTAACTTCATCTTGACTCTTTTTGAACAGCACTGTTCTGTGGCAAAAATCAGTCTGTCTTTTGCTGATTCATATTTCCAGTTCACAAAGAAGGCTAGCATAAGAGCAAAGTGAGTTTAATTCATGTAGAAAATAAGTGGACAGGTTTAGTGATATATATATCTAGCTGGACAACAAACAAGCATCCTGATATGAGCAAGAAAGGATGAGTTTTCAACTGGAAAATAGTGATGACAGGAAGGCAGCAAAGTGAAGTAACTTATTTGAACAACTTGCATTTTACCCTGTTGCACAACTTGTTTTGAACGGACTGGTTTATACATTAAGCTATATGTGATTGGCTCCTAGTATTGCTTCATAATCTTTTCAGTGAGGAATGCCTTACTGAGGCAGTCACATGCTAGTAGAAGTTCTGTGGTTGCAAACTGATAAAAATCTGTCATCTGGCCAACACTGTCTTTCCAGTCATTATACTTACCTGGAAGTTAAAGATTGAAGGACCTTTATCTGTAAAGCAAACTGCAGCTTGTCACACGTGATCTCTGAGGTTCACAGGTAAACTGTTCTCTCTCTTGGTTGAATTCCAACTATCTTCAATCTTAATTCTCTTCCTTCACCACAAAACAGCGTTTTATACATTTATTGTTAAAAAAAAAAGATTTTGTTTTTTCCTCATTTTTTCCCAATTAATTATTTAGGTTAGTAGAACAATTTTTCTTCAAATCTTTTCTCTACTTTTTTTGTTTCTATTCAGGGTTTAACCATAATCTTGTTACTGTCTCAGTCAGGCAACCAGAAGGAAGATAAGTCTATTGGGAATTAAGGAGTCTTTTGTCTTAGCTAGCTTTCAGTCATTATGACAAAATACCTCAGATAAATTAATTTTTAAAAGACTATAAGTTCATTTGAATCCATAGATCATAGGATTTAATCCATGGTCATGCAGTCCTCTTGATGCCTTTGGGTATTTTCAAAGGTATTACATAATGGTAGGATTGCATGGCAGGAAAAACTGTTCCCCACACAGCCATCAGGAAGCAAAGACATAGATATAGGGGGCAGGTTTCTGATATTGTTCTCAATAACATGCCACCAGTGACCCCACTTCTTTCCATTAGCCCCCACCTCCTCAAGGATCTGCCATTTCCCAATAATACCATAGACTGCTGTCCAAACTTTCAACATGTGGGCCTGGGATAATTCTAACAGAAGTCATATGATTTTCTTTGTCCATGCTGAAAGGGCATCTTTCTGTTTATGTATTTTGCTAGATAGTTTTATGTTGTCAACTCAGCATAGGCTAAAATTATGTGAGAGGAGGGAATCTCAATTAAGAAAATGTTTCCATAAGATTGGGCTGTGGGTAAGCTTGTAGAGCATTTCATAGTTGTTGATTTCTGGGAGAGAGCCTAGCCCAATTCCCTTTGCTTGTGGTCCTGGGCTTTAGAAGACAGTAGGCTGAGCAAGCCATGAGAGAACAAGCTAGTAAGCAGCACCCCTCCAGGCCTCTGTATCATCAATTCCTCCCTCCAGGCTCCTGCCCTGTTTGAATTTCTTTCCTGACTTCCTTCAATGATAAACTACCATGTAAATGTAAAAGGCAAAGAAACTTTTTCTTCCCCAATTTGCATTTTGGTCATGGTGTTTCATTGCAGCAAAAGGAACCTTAACTAAGACATATACATATCAATAAACCTCATCTATATCATAAAATCTTCTGCTATTCTCCCATTCTCTAAATATTTTCATATTACCTAAAGATAATTTCTTATTTATATGCATTGACTCAAAATTAATATGTAGTGTAAGACCCTCGAGAGCATGGTCCCTCGTGCTCCCTCTCAGGAAAGACACTCCTCCCAAATCACTCATGAGAAGCGGTCTTGATGCAAATGCATAAGGTTCTTTATATTCCAGTGTACTGGGGCCATCAGCCATATGCTATGCAGGGTAGAGGGCTGAGTGACCTCTGGCACAGAATTGAGACAGCTTTTATAGGTTTACAACAAAGCCCATGCATAGTGAACCAATCACCTCATAGCATCCAGTGCTAACCAATTAATTTAAAGTATCCAAGCCCGCTCTTAGCCCAGGAAGTCTGCTTTCACACAGGCTTCTAGGTGTGGTGACAAAGCTCATTTCCTGTGTTAATTCACTCACAGGCTGTCATAAACATTAAAGTAGGTGACCGACAGCTTGGGATTTAAGACTCCCAGCTTCCTGGGGTCTCTGGAGAATTAGGCTACATTTTTCCATCCTAACAGTAGAAGCTTCCTCAAGCCTACGAGATGATGTTCTGAAACTATGATGAGAAGAACAAACAACAAAGAACCATGAAATATGGTCTTGGCAATAATGTTTTGGAGGTGACCCTAACAGTACTGATAATGAATTAGACAAGTCAAACTATGATAAACAAAAATGTTTTTGTAAAGCAAGAAACATAACTGAAAAGGAGAAATAGGAGTTGATTGAATGTGATCAATGACATTTACATACAATTGTGGAAATAGAATGATAAGTTATTTTGTATTATTTGATAATAAAAACTTTAAAAACAAAATATATGCAATTTAAAGAATGAGTAAATATTTCCAATCTACACTTAAGAATTGATGTCCGAAATGTATAAGGGCTCAATTTGATAGTAAAAAAGAAAAGAGATATTGAGAAGAGAGTGAAAGAAAAACGAGGAGTATAAGAAATAAGAAAAAAACTTATATAGGCATTTTTTCTAAATGTGTCATCCTAATAACCATCAGATGTGCTCAAAATATGGAATATCCCTAATAGGAAAATGCATACTAAAATCATAATGACACATCACTTCACACCTGATAGAATGGCTATCACCAGACAGGAGAAGAATAGTAAATGTTGCTAAATCTATAAAGAGAAAGGAAACCAACTGTGTACTGCTGGTCAGAATGTAAACTAGTAAAGTCATGATGCATTACAATTAAAACTTTATAGTGGGACTGCCATTTGGTTCAGCAATCCTTCTTCTAGGTATCTACTCAAAAGAAGAAAATCATTGACACAGAAATAAAACCCCTTCCTAAATTCATATATGTCATATTCAGGGATAGAAAGTAGAGTGGTAGTTAACAGGGCCAGTTAGTACCATAGAAGATGATTATCGAAAGATTGACCATGGTAAAAGAGAACATATTTTGTATATTAATACCACAAAGCAACCACATGGGGGCCTTTGACTTGTATCTTCTATGGTATAGACATGTTTTAAGATATTATGTGTGCCATACCTACATTGCAGTATTACATTTGATAACTGATAATAATGATAAGGAGAAAATGTAGACAGTAGAGGAAATTTTCCGTTTGTGCTTATGGTTTTACCTAGGACAGTTTAGTGTGGAAATATAAAAAAAGTCAGATTTTTTTATATCTAAGAAGGAAAAGTAGCAGGATTCCCTGACTGAATGTGAGTAGAACAAGGTAGGTGCCTAGCACTCAGTTCTCCTTTTCTCACTCAATACTCAATCTGTTGCTGATAGTATTAACTTGAAATATTAATTACCCAAATATTACTTCCTAGCCAATATTTCTCCAATAAACTCAAGTGTCTCTGATTTATGAAGTCAATCTGAAATTTATCATATGCCAGAGTACACTTGATTCTCATTCTTAGCTCTGTTCCTCCCTGGGGCTCAGTGGTTCAAGCCCACTAACCAATAGATATCTTCATGCCTTTCACTCTCCACAGTCAATCAGCAAATGATGTCTGTGTTTTGTCTTCTCTACTGAACTATCCTATGTCAAGCCATCCTCCCAGGTAGACTCCTTTCCATTGCCTCTGAACTCACTGTTGATTTTTTGTCTCTTTCCCCCACTTTTCTGCAATCTATGTCTCATACAATAGCTAGATGGACAAAGTACCCCTCCCTCGTTGGCTCTCAAACATCTTTTGTGTCCTGCTGTGGCTCTAACCTCTTGCCATACCTATTCTTCCTGTTTAAACTGGCTTCTTTAAGTTCCTCAAATGCAACTAGATCTTCCATAGTCTGACTATTTCACTGGTGTTCTTTCTGCACAGAATGATCTCTGTGTACCTCTCTACATGGCTGGAATTCTGCTGGGTTTGACTTTTAGTGTTAACTGAGAAATGTATTTGCAGGTTCTGCCTGCAGCTCTTTATTTCCTCTTCCAGTACATTTTGTGTATTTCCTTTTGGGGTAAATAGTTAAATATTTTCCCACCTCTCTCTCTCTCTCTCTCTCTCTCTCTCTCTCTCTCTCTCTCTCTCTCTCTCTCTCTCTTTTCTCTCTCTTACTCCCTCTCTCTCTTCCATGCACAGAGCATACTTTTTCACTCACTTTTGTCTGGATCACCTATCATAATATCTGGAATACACTAAGAAAGTAAACTTTTAAGGCTGGACAGCTGGCTCAGCAGTAAAGAGCACTGGCTGCTCTTCCAGAGAACCAAGGTTCAATTACCAGCACCCACATAACAGCTCATAACTGTCTGTAACTACAGATTCAGGAAATCCAACACCCTCACATAGACATACATGTAAGCAAAACATTAATGTACATAAAATAAAACTTTATTCTGTTATACTTGTAGACTTGAGCCCAGCATAATCATCAGAAAGGATTCATCCAGCAACTAATAAGAACACATGAAGAGACCCACAGACAAACATTAACTAAATCTTGGGGACCCCTACAGAAGACAGGGAGAAAGGATGGTAGGAGCAAGAGGGGTTGAAGACACCATAAGAAAGCCCACAAAATCACCTAAGCAGGTATCATAGAGGCTCACAGATATTGAAATGACATTCAGGGAGCCTGTATGGGTCTGAGCTAGGTACTCTGCATATGTTATGGTTGTATAGCTTGGTATTCTTATAGGGCTCCTAACAGTGGGGGTGGGAGTATCTTTGTCTCTTTTGCCTGCCTTTGGGACCCCTTTCCTTTCACTGGGTTTCTGCTTCCAGCCTTGATTTGAGGGTGTATGCCTAGTCTTATTATAAATTATTATGCCATGTTTGCTTGATATCCATGAAAAAACTGCGATTTTGTGAAGGGAAGCAGAAGAGAGGTGAATTTGGAGTAGAAGGGAGGTGGGGAAGAACTTGGAGGAGTCAAGGGAGGGGAAACTATATATTGAGAGAAGAATAAATTAAAAACTGAATTGATTATTTGAAAATACTTTTACGAATAATATTTTAAAATCATCAATTTTATATAATTATAAAGGCCTTAAATTAACTGATGGGATAACAGTGGTCTACTGAATTCCTAAGTCAGCAATTACAAGCCCAAGTTGGAGGCGAGGGGGGGGACAAGATTGGTTAGAATTAACACCTATGTCAAGGGAGGCCAGAAAGGCAGTAATCAGTCATTAAACATCACTAGACCTAGTGCATCAGCCTGGGAAAATACTTGTTCTGTTTGATGAACAGATTGGAATTTTGGTGCTAAAATATGGTAAAACTGGAGTAAGTTACAAAATAAATTATCCCAATAATTCTCTAAAAATTGATCTCTAACCTAGTCCTTATTTTACAAAGTGGTGGTGATTGTGAGAACTTGGGTGAAGAGCCACCTGTTAGCAGTTAAAGCTCCTGAATAAGTGTGATGTCAGGACGTCACCATCAGCCACAAAATACATGCTTATTTCTCACTCAAAGGCTGAGTTTGGCATTTGAGCAGAGACCTATTGGCCTTTGGTTCCTAATAGGTGCTAAAAGCTGAGCTGTGGGTATCAAGGCTAATTGATTTTAACAGTAGAACAGAACGTGAAAATTCTAACAAATGTTAATATGACTTTCCAAAGGCTCCATCCTGCATTCCAGAAGATATCTGTTCTAAGTATTAAATAAAACTATCTGTTCTTAACATTAAAACTAAGCACACAAATATATTTCAAAACAATTTAGAATAATTTCATCTTTTAAAAAAATCCCAATCAATATTTGGCTAACTTTGAGGAATCTGGCAATCTTGCATTATTTGGTCATGATGAAGATAGACCCACCCATTATCCTTCTGTTTTTGAAACTAGATCTCAAGAATATTCCTATTCATTGTTTTTTCCATTTCCAAAACCATCTGGCTTTGTCTATTCTCTTTCTCAATTCGATTGAAAATTGGTATGATCATATAACAAGACAATCATATTACTAAATAAGTCCATGCAATTCTATGCATAAAGTAAATGGAATAGTAGAATAAAATGGCTAAAACACAGACAAAATCAGAGAGCCTTGGACATGTAGTTAAGGCACACACTGTGGTAGCTGATGGCTTGTAGCACGCGTTCTAATCAGCCATAATAAAAGCCTGGAGTAAGATATAGGAGAAAATGCTAAAAGATCAGAGAGACCAACAAGTAAGCCACAGATACCTTTACCTTGTTAATTTTAAACCTGAAAAGACACTGAGCTCCTGTCTCCTCTGGCCTTATCATTACTTTCTCCGCCTAGCCATATCACTTCCTGTCTGTCTGTACACATCTCCAGACCTCTATTGTTAACTATATCTAGCTTAGTCCTTTGATCTTCAGGCAAGCTATATTTGTTAGAGTGTAAACAAGGTGTCACTACATCTCCCCTTTTTGTCTAAATAAAATATTTTTATAATTAATATAAGAGAAGCTACATACCATAACTATATAAAATACATACATACATATATACATATATATATATATATATATATATATATATATATATATATAAAGGCAAAAAGTACACCATCAGATTCTACTTGTCTTTCTGAAGGTTCCACTATTATTCTATGGTAATAAAGCAGTCAAAGGGGTGGCAATACATTGCTTCTGTAAGAAGTTCATAGCTAAAACAGTCATAAACTCTGATTACTAATGCAAAAGTTCTGTCCTATGGTTAGAAAGAATAAACAAGAGATACTGACCTCCAAAACAGTGGAAGCCGAGAAATTTATTAAGGTCATATGCATATCTGAGATATAAAATTACTGTTTATACCTTAGAGACTTGCCTGTTAATTTCTGAAATTCAACTATGTTCCCATTAGATGACCGTTGAGTCTGTATAATTAGGATTAACTAGGATAGTCCTGTGAATTACTCTCTGAGATACTTTGTTACAGATTTGAATGATCAAAACAGTTTAAGAAGGAATGTTAACAGAAAGCATCCCTAGATATAATTTGCATGAGCATTTTATTACAAGGAGTACATCAAAATGCAGTTGTAGAGGTAGCAGTTGTAGAGGTCACTTCCATAGCTTATTATTTATATTCCATATATTACACATTTTCTCAAGCCAAGGCCAAATTCTGTATACTAATTGAACATGTTGTGCTCACAGAAAGTTTACAAATTTTTGAGTAAACAATTGGGATGAACAGTTAGAAATAACTGATGCTATAAGGACATGTAATTGCTAGAAGACACCTTAGACTGGATTAATGAAAGATTTCCCAGACTTGATGATATCTAACTACCTAGATGAAAACAAGAATTGGATGTTTGAATTAGCCTTCAAATGGGGTGATAGTTATCTTCTTTATGTCAGTCTCTTTAGTGTGGCAATAGATACATTATTAACCTTGTACTGATGAAGCATGCCATTTACTTAGAGAGGAGCCACAAACTTACAGCTAATCCTTTATTACATGATTTTTCTCGTGCAATTTTTAGCCAACACCTAGAGGGCGAATCTCTGAGCATAGCACCACTCAGGGTCTTTTAACTGTTTCAAGAACAACTGTCACAAGGTCCTCCAAGAGTTTGAACTATCACACTGGCTTGCTATGTCCTTTTACTTTCAAGAAGATGTGAATGGATGTGTTCCCTGTTCTGGGTGTTCTCTGCATGCCTCAGCCCCTATTTCTCTGGGAATTAGTGGAGGAAAACTGCCCAGAAGTTTTCCTTTTCTTTAGTACATCTGTCTCTTCAGATGCTGATGAATGGCTCTACTACTGGAAAATTTCAGACTCCTTGGAAAAAAAGCAAATGACATAAATCCAGAATATATTAGTAGGTAGAAGATTTACACTCTCCTTCCTTTACTTTGGCAGATTTGGGTAAAACATTGAGACACTGTAAAGTCTAAGAAAATGGAAATCTTAGTTTGAAATAACCATCTCTCTCTCTTAAGAACCCAGTCCTGTTTTCTTCTAGTGACTTTCCAACAGCCACAGTCAGGAGCACCATCAAGTCTCTCTGAGCTTGGAAAAAATACCATACTATGAGCACACTTATGCATTTCTTTTTGTTGAACATGTGTTTCAGTGGGTTTAGCAATAGGATCACGCGAGTCTTGGTTCTTGCTGTCCCAGGTGTACAAGTATAAATTAGACAGTAGAGACGCAAACACATATGTAGACATTTAGACAGCTGTGCAAACGCAAAGCAATGAATAATGCAAAACATTTCAAAAGCTTCATAAATATGGGTACTGTGGGGAAAGCGAAATTAAAAGTGAACTGGAAAGTCTTTGGGCCAGTAGAGGTGGAAGGGGCTTGGAGACCATCAATGCTGGTGGCATCCTTGCAGTCAGAAAGGGAATTGCAACAAAAGCCAGCAGTTAACCAGGAAACCATAGTGCATTTGCCTGTTAGTAAAAGATATCAGGTTCTGTTTTATAAAAGGTTGAATTTCTTCAGTCCTCTAGGTATAAAGGTTAGACTCTCTCAAACCTTTTGACGAATGAAAACATCACATGATGTCTAAGGAAATTAAGAAATGTAGAGGAGTTGGAGAAGCTGTGTAGCTGTTAAGGACACTTGCTGACATTCAAGAAAAGCCAGCTTCAGTTTCCACCAGCTACAACAGACAGCTCACAATTCTCCTTCCAAGCAGTCTCCTGTCTTCTTCTGGTCTCCACAGGGACCTTCATGCACCTGATGCACATTCATACATGTGGATATATATACATACATAAAATAAAAATTAATCCTAAGATAATTAAAATGACATCTCCCCAAACCACCCCCCTTTCATTTCCCCAAAAGCTTGCCAAATCAAGAGGGTAATTGAAAGCAGACCTAAACAAGAATGCTACATAAAGATATTTGAAGGGCCATGAACTCCTTCTCATGTATGCTGGGAATCTGGGCAAACTAGTGTTATCTCTAAGACAACCTGTTTCCTGCACAGACACCAGGCATATATACATTCCTTCAAGTGCTGCTCATCTAAGAATAAGCCAAGTTGAACTACTCATGTCACTTCTTATTTAGTCTAACCTTTAAATCCTCCTCCCTGCAGTAATTAGGTACAGTAAAGAGTGCCACTAGATAAAGTGGCATTGATCTACTTATGAGCCATTGGATCTTTACTCTGAATGTGGAAACTACTCCAAGTCTTGGTATGCTTTTCTATTCAGCTCATTTTCCAGTCAATTCACAACATCTCTACTGTTATGCTAAGTGCTATGGGCATTTCATTTTTGTTTTTTATATTATTATTTATTTTTCATTTTCTATACCAACCCCAGTTCCCATTCCCCTTCCCTCCCCTTCTCCAGCTCCCACCTCCCTACTTCTCACCCCTACACACTCCTCAGAGGGGGTAAGCCTTTCCTTGAGGATTCAATAAGGTCTGGCATACCTACATTGAGGCTGGACCAAACCTCTACCACCCTGTATCAAGACTAAACAACATAATCCATCATATGGAATGGTCTCCAAAAAGCCAGTTCATGCACCCAGGGTAGGTCCTGGTCCCACTGACAGCACCTCACAACCAGATCAAATCACATAACTGTCACTCACATTCAGAAGGTCTAGTCATGTCTCATTCAGGTTCCCCTACTTTCAGTCCTTAGTCCATGAGATCCCTAGCTTGGTTCAGCTGTGTCTGTGGTTTTCCCCATCATGCTTTTGACCTCTATGTTCATAGGATTCCTCCCTCCCTCTCTTCAAATGAACTCCATCAGCTCAGCCCAGTGCTTGACTGTGAGTCACTGAATATGCTATTATCAGTTACTGGATGTAAGTCCTATGATGACAATTAGGATAGTCACTAACATGATTAAAGAAAAAGGTCTGTTCAGATGCCCTCTCCACTATTACCAGGAGTCTCATGCTGGAGATGAAGTGAAATAAGGGGAATGAATACTCCTCAATTTCTGGTGGGAGCGTAAACTTGTACAGACACTTTTGAAATCATTATGGTGGTTTCTCAGGAAAATGTGAATCAATCTACCTCAAGACACAACAATATCACTCTTGGGCTTATACCTGAATGATTCTCAATAATACCACAAGAACATTTGTTCAACTATGGTCATAGTAGCATTATTTGTAATAGCCAGAATCTAGAAACAACCTTGATGCCCCTCAACTGAAAAATGGACAAAGAAAATGTGGTACATTTACACAATGGAGTATTACTCATCAGTTAAAAAATAATGACATATTGAAATTTACAGGCAAATGGATGGAAGTGTATGGGGGATGGGAACATGAGGGCTCAAGAAGAGGGACAGAAGGGGAGAACAATGAAAGACATCTTAATAGAGGGAGCCATTATGGAGTTAGGGAGAAACCTGGTGCGAGAGAAATTCCCAGGAATCCACAAAGATAAAGACAACCAAGACTCCTAGTATTACTGGGTGTTTGTTAGACTTTTGTTGTTTCTTTTCTCATATACACAGAAAACAACCTCTGTGATGGGCTTCAAGAATTTTTTTATGGTTAGTGTCTCAAAGGAAGTACTTCTCATTTCCTGAATAATAGTTGGTGGTGCACTGTACTTCTGCTATCAAACACTATTTTCCTTTATGTGTATGCATGATTATGATGATGGTGGTGGTGGTGGTGGTGGTGGTGTGTGTGTGTGTGTGTGTGTGTGTGTGTGTGTGTGTGTGTAAAAGAGAGAGAAAGGCAGAGACAGAAAGACTAGATATATGCATATCATCTGGAGGTCAGAAGATGCCTCCAGTCATCAGCCTTCACTTCCCATTATGTTTGGGGGCAGGGCTTCTGTTGCTCATCACTGTATCTACCAGGTAGCAAAGCATCCAAGCTTTCAAGCCTTCTGTCTCTTGTTTTCATCCCACCATAGGAGCATGGGATTAAAGATCTCTGAGTACCAGAACTCCCACTGTCGTGCTGCACAGTGAGTACCCAATAACCATCTCCCAGTCTCATCCCTTCTTTTTAAATGACCCACCATGATATATATATACATATATATATATATATTTTTTTTCTTGGTAAAATTGAGGATATATATATATATATATATATATATATATATATATATAATTGCTTTTGCCTAACCAAATAAAAATTGAATTTTTAAGCTACAGCACAATTTTCTAAGTAGCACGATAAGAAGAATTTGAAAGGAAGTTGTGGCAGGAAAACATAGAAAGAGGTCTCATTTTGGAAATACTCATTCATTACTCAAGGTTGTCATCAGCATGAATCCTGACAACATCATGCCTAAAATAGCCATCAAGGAGTCCTGCAGCACAGCATGCTCCATCAAGCTTGCTCATCCACTTCCTGATTCACAGATCATGGCTTTGTGTCATCATCAGTCTAAAGTATTTTCCTCTAAAAATAATTTGTGGCAATCCATGGAGCCTGAGAATGAAAAGACACAGAATACTGCTTCAGAACACTACTTTCTCTTATAAACATTCAACTGACAAATGAAGCCACTATAATTGTCGGTCACCTCCTAGTTCATTCTTCTTACAAGGTGCACCCTCTACTTCTCAGCTTACCATTTCTCTGTGGTCATTAATAGAGAGTTTAAAGTAGAGAACATTTCATTCTCTTATGAGGTCTTACTTGATCATATTCTCGATAAATAGCATCATTTTATCCAAACAACTAAATCAATAAAATTATGGACAAAAGGTTTTGCTCAGAAGTGACCAGCCTGTCATACAAAATAAGCTGGAGGGGTGTATAACACATTTTTATTTAGTTTTCTGAAAAATAAACAATCTACTGCTTTTTCTATTTTGATGAAAAGCTAAATATATGCATCTGCATAATCACATTCAATGATCTGTGAATGTCAGGGAGTTTGAGGCCTTTCTCAATAGAAAGTGCTCAGAACAAATAAAACACTGGGAATAAGGTGGAAAAGAGATATTAAACAAAAACCAAAGAAGGGAAAAGCTGTGGTGAACTAAAATGAGTAAATGAATAGCTTACCACAGCTAGGGTGTTTTTTTTTTTTACCTATATTTTGTTTATTTACTAAAATCAAGATGTCACTACATACTGTAGGCTGTCTGTTTGCAGAGATTCCCAAAGCCATTTGGCCCAAATAAATAAAAACTTACATTAATTATGAAACTGTTAGCCGATGACTAGGGTTTCTTACTGGCTACCTCAGCCTTAATTATTAAACAAATTTTTATTAATATATGTATTTCCACATGGTCTTATCATACTGGAGTAGGTCCAGACCTCTAACTCCTTTGGCAGCTTACATGGTGACTCCCTCTGCCTACATTTCCCAGAATTCACCTCATCTCCTAACCCCGCCTATCTTCCTGTCTGGCCAATCAGTGTTTTATTTATCAACCAATAAGAGAAACATATATACAAAAGAACAACCCACATCAGGCTGTCTTTAAACTTGCTATGTATCTCAGGCTAGCCTTCTTGCCTCAGTCTCCTGAATGTTTGAATCCTAGGCATGTTTTCCTTACCATACCTGGCCGTCTCCAATTTTCTAACATTTAAACTTCTATTATTGCATCAAATCTCCATGGTGGGATGCGGTGATGGGTCTTAATGCATGGGAGAGTGGCCTGGCCCTGCCCCAAACTATTGTGCCAGACTATGTTGATTACTTGCCTGTGAAGAGGAATGGAGTGCAGGTGGGCTAACGGAGAAGTGAGATGGGGGTAGGAGGAGGCAAGGGGAGTTGGAGGGAGAACTGTAGTTGGAATGTAAAAAGAAATCAAGGAAGGAGGAAAAGAGGAGAGAGAGAGACAGAGAGAGAGAGAGAGAGAGGAGAGTTAGAGAGCTCTGTTACCTCCATTAAAACTCTCCTGACTTTCTATGGTTAATAGTTTACTTCCATTCCAATGTGCTAGCAGCCATTAGCTAGTATGGTGGCATACAGTTAAGAATACTTGTGTAGCAAGCTCAGAGCTCTAGCTCAATGTATTTTGATAGTCTTCTAAGGAGGTACCTCTATAGGAGAGCATAGACCTAGCTAGATGCACAGGGCTCTAGTAGCAATATAACCTAAACCAGTCTTTGTCTGATTTATTAATATGTTTTGCTTCCAGAATAATTTTCCTCAAACCACACAGTCAAGAACCACTGTCTTCCTTTCTTTAGCTATTATTGTTAAATCATTATTTAATACTTAGTTAATTCTTCTAACTTGTTTTCATTTCATCCTTGAACTATTTACAACTCTCTGATTTTCTTTGAGTTCCAAATTTTACCAGTTGTGTGGTTTTATAAGTCCAAAACCTGGCTTTGCCTTTCTTTGATTAATAGAAACTTTCATTTTTTAAATATTAAATAACTTCTATGTATTTTATATTTAACAACAGATCATTAATTTAGTATATAAGCTTTCTATTACTTATCATCCTGTATTTTTTTTTCAGAAGAGGTGTTTATGGTAAAAAGGGATTGCTTCATTTTGACAGTTGTCTTTTAAAGTTTGCTTTTTTTTGTTTTTTTGTTGTTTGTTTTTACTTCCATTTTAAAGTAAATGATATGCATCTTAATCTGAGAATGTGACTAATGTATATATTTACCTTTAGCTTGTTTAATTTCTTTGTTTAGCATTTTGTCTTTTATTTGTTCTTTGAGAATTTTGTTCAATGTATTTTGATAGTGTTTGTACTCCATTCCCATTCCTCCCAGATCCATTCCCCTTCTTTACCCACCTAACTTTGTGTCTTCTTTTTCCTTTTAAATCTATTAACTACAATTTTAAATCTGTCAAATGCTGTCCACTTTCACTGTAGAAGCATCATCAACCTATTAGGAACCCTATCTGTAAAGAAAACTCCCTCTCCCAGAGCCTACCAATTGCCAATATTTCCTTAAATAGGGGTGGGACTTCATGCCTATTTCCTCTCCACCTGTCTCCTTTTCTTCATTCTTGGAAGCTGGAGCCTTTCCCATCAAGTCTCCTTTGAGCATACTGAACCCTTCCTTGCTCCCTCCAATTTGGATTACCTATCAGCAAAGCTTTGTCCTCCATTAATAATTCAAAACTTAAATTTCACTTGCTTCATTTGCAAGAAAACAATTTTCTCACAAAGGCTGTGAAACTACTTGATATGTGTCTTCACTTCTTAGCTTGAGTTTCTATTTAACTCTTCCCTTGGACTGTGGACCTGCAAAGCATTTGTTATCTACTGTATATTTAAATATTTATTTAAATGATTTACCCTACTCTAAAGACCCTGAAATGTCTAATTATTAATCTTTAGACATATTCTGCTCTTGATGAAATACTTGCAGAAGCCAGATTCACAGAGATTGTCTTTGTAAGCTGTAATAATTTGAAAACATATGAAAGTTGGTTAAAAAGAGGTTCTGGACAGAATCTGATGCCGTATCATGGATTTTAATGCGGCTACTAAAACTAAAGTAGAGGAAAGTACCATTAATACCTATCTTTCAGAAATAATAACAAGTAGACTTTCAAAATGTTCTTAAAATCTTCTGATTAATTTTAAAAAGTACAATGAAAATCCCAGTGAGGGCACATAGCATATAATATATATGTATGTATAATAATATTATGTATAATGTATGTATAATGTACTATGTATAATAATATTATGAATCATACACTAATATGTATATTTTAGTTATATGTCAATTTATCTGAAAAAAAGCAGTGGTTAAGATGGTTTTCTCCTAAAACCCTTTCTGCCTTTTATGAAGTGTGTGTGTGTGTATATATATATATATATATATATATGTATGTATATATATATTATATATGTATTAATATATATATTAATTTGAAACAAGCTTGTTTTACATATCAATCCCAGTTCTTTTGCCCTCCCTTCCTCCACTGTTCCCCCCACCAACTCTCATCCCATTCCTTTTCTTCTCCCTACTAAGGGTAAAGGACTTTCCATGGGGAGTCTTCAAAGTTTGTCATATAAGCCCAGATGCTTGCCCATGTGTCTAGACTAACAGAGTATCCACCTATGTGGAATGGGCTCCCAATGTCCATTAGCATACTAGGGATAAATACTGATCCATTAAAAGAGGCTCCATAGACTTCCCAGTCCTTCCAACCAACACCATTCAGGGAATCTGGGTCAGTCCTATGCAGTTTCTCAGCTATCAGAATGGAGTGCACAAGCTCCTCCTTGTTCAGTTCAGCAGCTTCTGTGGGTTTCTCCAGCCTGGTCTTAACCCTTTTGCTCATCACTGTTCCCTGTCTGCAACTGGATTCCAAGAGCTTAGCTCAGTGTTTAGCTGTGGGTGTCTGCTGCTTCCATCAGCTACTAGATGAAGGCTCTAGGATGGCATCTGGGAAGGGCATTTAAGGTAGCATCTACAACATTGCTCAGATTGTTAGTTGGGGTCATTCTTGTAGTCTCTGTACATTGCCCTAGTGCCAGATTTCTCTTAAAACCTACAATGGCTCCATCTATTATGGTATCTCTTTTTTTGCTCTCCTCTGTTCTTTCCTTGACGAAATCTTCCTGCCCCTCAGGCCCACCTCTACAGTTCTCTCCTCCTAACTCACTCTACTCTCCCCCCAAGTTCCCAATTTCCTCAGGAGACCTTGTCCCTTTCCCCTTCTCCAAGGGGCCATGTATATCTCTCTTAGGGTCCTTCTTGTTTCTTAGCTTTTCTGTCGGTGTGGATTGAAGGCTGGTATTCCTTTGCTCTATGTCTAAAAACCATATATGAGTGATTACAAACTATGTTTGTCTTTTTGTGACAGAGTTACCTCACTCAGGATGGTTTCTTCTAGTTCCATCCATTTACCTGGGAAATTCAAGATTCCGTTGTTTTTTCCCCACTGAGTAGTTCTCCATTGTGTAAATGTACCATATTTTCTCCATCCATTCTTCAGTTCAGGGGCATTTAGGTTGCTTCCAGGTTCTGGCTATTACAAATAATGTTGCTATGGACATAGTTGAACAGATGGCTTATTGTATGAATGTGCATATTTTGGGAATATGCCTTATAGTGGAATTACTGGATCTTGATGTATGCTGATTCCCATTTTCCTGAGGAACCACCATACTGATTTTCAAAGTGGCTGTACTAGTTTTCACTCCCAACAACAGTAGATGAGTGTTCCTCTTTCTCCACATCCTCTCCAGCATAAATTGTCTTTGGTGTCTTTGCTTTTAGCCATTCTGACAGGAATAAGATGGTATCTCAAGGTTGTTATGATTGGTATTTCCCTGATGGCTAAGGCTAGGAATAAGTATCTTTCAGCCATTTTAGACTCCTCAATTGAGAATTCTCTATTTAATTCAGTAACTCAGTTTTTTTTTCTTTTTACTTCAAAAAACAATTTACTGCTATAGAGACTGGTTACAGAAAACTCACAAAAAGAGGAACATAGTATGTACTCAGTCATATATGGATTTTAGGCATAGAGCAAAGGATCACCAGCCTATAATCACTGCCAGAGAAGCAAGCATACAAGGAGGAACATAAGAGATTCATATTAGGTCCCTCACAGAAGGGGAGAGAAACAAGCTCTCCTGAGCATATTGGGAGTGGGGGTGGGGGATAGTGAGTGGAGAGGCAGCTAGGAGAAAGAGAAAAGGAGGCAAGGAGAGCATGTGGGACTAGGAAGACTGAGTCAGGGGAGGAATAGATGATGCAGAGAGAGAGAGAGAGAGACAGAGAGAGAGACAGAGAGAGAGACAGAGAGAGAGAGACAGAGAGAGCATAAAAGAGGGAGTCATTATAGGATTGAAGAGAAAACAGACTCTAGAGAAATGTCCAGAAACCTACAAGGATGACTCAAATTAACAATCTGAGCAACAGTGGAAAGGCTACCATAAATGCCCTTCCCTGATAATGAGATTGATGAGTAACTTATTTGCCATCATAGAGCCTTCATCTTGTAGCTGATGGAAACAGAAGTAGACACCCACAGCTAAACACTGAGCCAAACTCCTGTAATCCAGTTGTAGAGAGGGAGGATTGATAAGAAAATGGGGACAAGACCGGCTACAGCAACCCACAGAGACAGCCAACCTGAAAAAGGGGGAAGTAATGGACCCCAGACTAATAGCTGGGAAACCAGCATTGGATCAACTCAGACCCCCTGAACATGGGTCTCAGTTAGAAGGCCTGGGCAGTCTAAGGGACCTCTGACAGTGGAACCAGGATGTATCCCTGATACACAAAAGAACTTTGGGAGCACATTCCTCATGGAGGGATATACCCCTAACCTAGAGGAAGGAAGAAGGGCCTAGTCCCTACTCCAAATGACTTGACAGAATTTGTTGATCCCTGCTGAAAGGAATCATCCTCCCTGTGGGGGTATGGGAAGGGAGGGTGGGGGGGCATGGGAGAGAGGGAGGGAGAGAGCTAGAGAGGGAGGGAGTAGGAACTGGGATCAATATGTAAAATAATAAATAAATAAATAAATAAATAAATAAATAAATAAATAAATAAATAAAAACAAAAACATCCTTCTAAATCAAAAACCTGCCAGTGTTTTGTCTGGAGTTCCTGCCTCAGAGTCTATTTAATCCCACTGCTAGAGATAGTCTTCTCTTCTTTTATAGCCACAGGGATTGAGCAGTGTCACCTTGTTCCACTTGCTCTAAAACCACAGGAAATGCTCTTCAGAAAGACCATTGGTCCAGCTTCTCTTTCTTGTCTGTTATTTAGGTTTGATGTTATTAAATAATGTAAAATTTAAAAGTGTTCATTTTTTCTTCATCAGAAAAGGTGGATGTTTTCTTTTATTTTTTAAACATAGCAAAGTAAAGCACTGCTCATAACTTTTATCATTTTGTGTTACTAATATACTTTAAAAGTCCTTTTACATGCAGAGAAGATATTTTAATTAATACCTAAGCACAGTTTGACATGGAAATTCTAGTTTCCATGATCAGCTAGCAAAACTAGATAGAATATGGGACAGCAATCTTAGATTTTCAGATGAAAAGGGCAATTTAGTCAGATAATATGAATTCTGTAGATAGTAAACAATCCATTTCACCAAGTAAATGAAATTAAACAGAATCAATACTTAAACTAATACTATATATAAAGCTTCTGAATGTGAGATACGGAAAAGCTTTAGTGAGTTGAGGTGAGCAGAGACATACCTAGTACCAACACTGAGGAAAAAATGTTCTTTTTAATATCTCACTTTTAATTTTGTCCACTTCAGGACTTGGTACTATTTTTAATTTTTTAATCTTGAGTAATCAAGTTAAAATGGCTAATTTATATTCTTCACAACTGGGGTACTGTGAACAAATTCTGTGAATGCCCAACTTAATCATTTTTTTTCCTGAAAAACAAAAAGTACAAAACTGTTTTCAAATAGATGACAGTGCTTCCACAAATGGTTACCTTGTTCTTTTCCCAAAAGGAGGATGAGAAAGTCAAAAGTTTGACAAGGATTCAGACTAAAATATTAGGATTATTTCCATACCTCCTTACAAGGACATATAACTATTGGATATTTGGTTATTAAATTAATATACTTATTGTCATTAATCAATGGTGATATTAACTTGCAATTATTACATAGTCATTTCAACTATCAGATTAGATTGTCACTCCCAAGAGAACTAAGCTATGCTAACATTGGGCTACTTATTAGTTTATATAATTTCTTCTATTAGTCTATGGTATTGATAAAGGCAAGAATTTTTTGTTATTTATTTCTACATTATCAGTGTCTAGTAGAGTTCAGGCATTGTTGGATGATCAGTATATTTTATGTGAATTTAAATGGAATGTACTGGCTTGAATAAAAAATTTAATTGGAAAGTTTATGTAAATCCTTGACTCAATAGTATTTGAGTACATGGTATTTCCTGAGAAACGTGTTTAGAAATATTAGTTTGACTAAACCTGCCATTTTCAAAGTACAAACTACATAAAAATCAGAGACCAACAATTGAGTGTTCTATAATCATATGTTGCCTTATAGATCTGGTTCAGTGTTTAGTAATTGTGAAAATTGAATTCATTCCTTCCTTAATTTTTTCATCCAGAACTTTCTGTCTTTGGCTTGATACTTCTGCATAGGCCACATGCAACATGGAATCTCTAAGGTCTGCCATCCACCCACTGGGGAAAGTTACTTTCTGTCTCCATAGCCAGAGTTTCCATCTAAGCTAAGGCCCCAAACACTATATATGTTCTACAAGCACCAACTTAACTCAGAGTCCAGATGAGTCTCAGTCACTGTTTGTCATCCAGATCATGACATACTCAGTACTGGCCTTGGCAGTGATCCTAGTACTTAACAGCAAAACATGTAATGTTGCTACCTGAGCATGCCATTTGTGTACATGTGCAAATACACTCCCAGCCTATTTCTCTCTGTTCTCTGGAACAAAACTCCTCAATGGGTAAAATTCCTTAATCACTATTTACAGAATCAAGTATTGGGTGAATTTACCTTTAGTAAGGGATAATCAAGTGTTCTGATGTGGATCGAGAGCATTGTCTGCTCCTGGATGAGCCTTTTACTTGAACTATTCTGCCTTTGTTTTTTGAGCACATGTTTCCCCAGAGGTGGGAAAACCAACTGGGTGCCCTTTCTTCTTTTGGATTACAGCTACAATAGACTTGCTTTCAAATATTTGGGGAATTGTTTTCTTGTTCTTTGAAACTGGAGCTAAAAGTGACTTTGCTTTGGCATGACAGCCATACTAAGTAGAAGATACTTCTTATTGCCACTCTTCTTAAATGACTGGAAAGCTGAAAAGGTAAAGTTTAGGAAAACTAAATCTTAAAGAAGAGGAAGCCATTCATTGGGGAGAAGAGGCACAACTACTCTCATTTTTGGAACGTGGAAGAGGGAAGAATCTGACACCAAAACAACCAAACTAGGTAAATTTTCAGGAATACTCCAATAGCCATGGGCAGACTTACATAAATTATAGGTTCAGGAAAACCCAGCCAAACAAATTTGCCAACTCCTCACCATCACTGTTTCTTAAGTCTCCACATATAATACAATAAATGCTTATAGTTCATGGGGAAATGAGAAAACATCTCCCCATGTCATTCCAACCTTCATTGGATGTAGTGTGGCAACACTTTCAAGGTTAAGAAATAGGGTAGACAGAATACACATAACGCAAAATGTCAACAGTGTTTCAGAGTGTCTGCAGCTGAGCTATACATACTACAGAATAGAATTGCTATCACTTTAAAACTCATGACTTGGTTGTAAAACACAAAGATATCTCTGGAAGCATGCTATGTTGCAAATATTAGGATTATCAGAGAGGCATTATAAAACGATTTCAACAAAATATGATATAATCTAGTAGAAAAGCTGCAACAGGTATGGAGAGAAATTTTGAGAAGTGCAAACTTTGGTGAAAAACTAAAAGGAAATGATAGAAATGTAAAAATATTACCAGAAATAAAGAATTCATTATTTAGTTTTAACAAGCATGTACAGGGGCAGATCAGTTCGCTGATGCTACGAAGACAGAATATATCAAAACTGTATCATAAGAGGGGTGGGTGGAGGGAAGGGGAGAAGGGGACTGGAGATATAAATTAACTGGTAGAGAGCTTGTTTAGTTAATGTATGTCTCCAGTCCCCTTCTCCAAAAAAGAATGTTTTAAGACAATGAAAAGCTAAATAAATATAAAGGTAAGCAGGTGTTTAGGGAATAATAAAAGAATTAAGCCATCAAAAAAGAAAGGCATGACAACCCTTAACATACATGCATTTAGAGGTTTGACTCTTGCTAATATGCCTGAGTATAATACATTATGCATTATTATAAATATTAATAATGTAGTGTTTTACTAAACCTTGTAAAGACCAATAAAATACATCTCGAATATAAAAATAAAATTTAAATCCATAGACAGTATATTGTTTGGGCAATTTTTTTATTAATAATATAATTTAAAAATTTTACATGTCAATCCCAGTTTTTTCTCCCTTCCTCCCTCCAATCCTCCTTCCCTCTTACCCTCTTTCCCCTGTGACATGCACTCTGGCCACCCTCCCTCCCATCCCCCCACCCCCATTCCACTTGTAGGGCTATGCAATCCAGGTTGGGTCATGTAAATCTGTCAAATCCTTTTGTGCACCAGGAATACATCCTGGTTCCACTGTCTGGGGTCCCTTAGACTGTTCAGTTCTTTTAGCTCTTCAGGCAAAATTGTTAAAACTGAAATACATAATCAGTGTGTACATCTGACAAATTCCAAACTATTTGAATGTGCTAAACCAAATTATTTGAAAAGGAAGCCACTAGAGATAAAGATACTATTTAACCTAAAATATAATGCTTTGAGTGAGAAAAATGAAATATCCTAAATCTGTAAAAACAGTGTTTAGAGAAAGAGTTACAACTTTGATTATAATTGTAACTGAAAAGTAAAAAGATGGGAGTCTCGTCAGTGAGAAAGCCTCTATCCATATATCTATGAAAAGAATCAATTATACTCCACAGCAGTATAATTAATGGGAATTATAAAAAGTTCCAAATTATGAGTAGCCTGTGAACTTTGCTATATTTAAGGATCTACAGTCCTGTTACAACAGTAATGGACATCTAATTTAACACTAAACATATCTTCTGTTAGAAGCACAGGGGTTTATGTATACCCTGGCTTTATTTTACTAATGTATTTATGCACAATTATTGTAAAAACACAATTGACATAGGAAATGAAAAACCCATGATTACTTTCTGAAAAGCCTAAAAAAAGTGACTAACCTCAAGATTTAATAAATCAGAAGATAACAGAAATGATTTCAGAAAAGCAAGTATTATGACTTGTAGACCTTTTAACATCTTACATGCTATTTGACACACTAGATACGTACATGTCCCTTTAAAACCACACATTATAACTCTTAACACACACACACACAACAACAACAATCTTAAAACTAGGTGAATCTATTATTTGCTAATAAAACTAAATTTTTACTAGAAACATCTCACATTGAATATGCTCTTTTAGAAACTTCCCTTATGAACTGTATCATCTATTTCATAAAGAAATAATCAAAATGATACCTGAAACACATCACAAATGGTAAAGAGAGGATAAAGTAAAACCTGCCAGTATGGCATTGGTATTATTCTGGTAATAAATGTAGACAAAGTTACCAAAAGGATAGGAAACTACAAACTACTTCTCATAAACACCTTTATAAAATTCTCAATGAAATAATTGTACAACAAACATAGCAAAAATTAGTAAGTAGTAGTAACAAATGTGAAATAAGAAATAGCAATTGAGTGCACAATGCTTCTACTGTATGAGAATTCATGCTACATAGTTTTCCAATTTACATAAAGAAGAAAATGGAGCTTATGGTTATTTTTAAAGACAGAAAAATCACATGGTAAAAAGTCTCACTTATTTGTGATTGATACCTTTAAAGATGTATTCCTTTTCATTTATGTGTATTTGCACATGCCTGTTTGAGTACATGTACACACATGTATGCAGGAGTCCACAGAGGCCTGATGGGGACATCAGATTCCCAAAACTGTAGCCACAGGTGGTTGTGAGTTGCCATGTGAGTACTGGGGAGAGAACTCAATTCCTCTACGGTCTATCACTTCAGCTCTTGAGATTAACACCTTTAATAAACTGAAATGAACTTTACAATCTGACATGATATATATATATATGTATATATATATATGGATATATATATATATGGATATTAGCTAATATCATTTTCTGTAGTAAAACATTATTATTCCCCAAAGTAGAGTCATGAAAATATGTTCCATTCTTTAACACACGCAAAAAAATATAATAAAAGTCAAGGCTATAAATGATAAGATTATGTGTGTTTAAAACCCTTCATAATCTATTAACATGCTAAAAGATCAAAGTTGAATCAGCTCTTATAAATGAAAACAAGTAGAAAATATAAAGTTAAAGTACTAATTAAATTTAGATACTAATTAATTTAGTATCAGTCCTGGCTAAGATTATGTCAACTTGACAGAAGTTAGAATCATCTGAAAAAAGGGAACTTCAATTGAGAACATGCTCCATAAGATCCAGCTGTCTCTACATTTTCTTAATTAGTGATTGATGTAGTAGGACCCAGACTATTATTGGTAATTCCATCCCTGGGCTGGTAGTCCATCATTCTATAAGAAAGCAGGCTCAGTAAGCCATTGGGAGTAAACAAACTCCCCCCCCAATGGCCTTTACATCAGTTCCTGCCTCCAGGTTTCAGCCCTTGTTGAGTTCCTGTCTTAAGTTCCTTCAGTGATGGACTAGGATATAGAAATGTAAGCCAAATAAACCCTTTCCTCCCCAACTTGCTTTGGTTTTAGCACAGCAATAGTAATACTAGGGCAGTATCAAACATCTCAAATATTGAAGGTTACATCTAACAAAATGTAAGACTTCATATTCAGGATCTCACAAGATGGCCAGTATGCCCTGAGGGATCATCAAAGAAGCCCAGTGTTTAATAACAGAACCAGTTCCTTTTATTAAAACGCAGAAACAGATGAGAGCAATACACATCACGTGGTCAGTCATTGCTGACCCTCAGAATCCCCCCTTTGAGGGAGGGACATTTAATATTTAACCATTCCTCCAGAAAAACACCCAACGGCAGCACATTCATGATAAAAATTTGTCACCCTAAGTAGACAAGCTGGGAAGGATAAATTTTGGCGGTTTGAAAAGTAAGTGGTTGTGATGTGTAGGTTTTTCCACCACTTGGTCTGGTCCCACAGCCATGCCAGCCACAAATAACACACAGACACTCTGTATTAAATATAAAACTGTAGGCCAATTACTTGTTTCTTATAGGCTAGCTCTGTCTTAAATATTAACCCATGTCTATCAATCCAAGTATTTCCACATGGTCTCATCTTATTGGAGAGAGGGGCCGGCGTTCTGATTTCTCAAGTCTCTCCATGTTGACTCACCCTACTACTTCCTCAAATCCTCCTTCTCTCCCAGACCGGCCTATCTTGCTTTCCTATTGGCCAACAGTGCTTTATTCATTAACCAATAAGAGAAACATATTTATAGAATGACATCTCCCAGGGTTTAACCTTGGCATAACAAAATATATCATACAACAGTTATCAAATAAGAATCACAGTTAACAATATTTAATCCATTAACATTTAGTAAAATTTAAAGAAAAATTAATTCTATCATCTATCCTATCTTTGTGAGTCTAAAGTCTTATATGTAACTTATCTTTAATCCTAACTAAGGAAAACTATAACTATCTGTCTTCAACTCCATCCAAGACCACAGAAGGATAATATATAAGCTCTAGAAATGACAGAGACAACTCACTGCCTGGTCAGTAACCCAAAGTTCTTCTGTAATGTTCCATCTTCAGCCTTCAGAAGAGTGTGGCTGGCAGACTCCTCAGCAAAGCAGGAAACTTTACACGGTCCATCTGTATTGGCAGTTTGTCAGTCACTTTCTCTGTGTCCTGTAGAATGTCTGGCAGACTCTTCCATGAAGCCGAAAGTCTGTAGCAATGTTCATCTTGTATTAGCAGTCACTTTCCTGTGGGGCCATGCATGTCCAGTTTATACAGCATAAAGTCAAACAGTCCAAACAAGAGCAGTATCTTACTCAAATGGCTAGTCTTGCCATATTGAAAGCAAAATCCATAACATATTTCTCCATGGTTCATCTTCTTTTCTGATGCTGGGAGTGTTGCCAGGAGCAGTTGTGCCTCACTGTCAAGAAAACCCTAACCATTTTAAATGTCATATTCTGTAGGTCTTTGAAAGGTTTGAAGAATGCCTATCCATCTCAAATACATCTTGAAAACCTAACTAACTTAACTCTAAGTTTTGATTATCATAGGTTGTCGCGCGCAACCTTTGCCGATAAGGAAGACGCGGCAACCGAAGATGTGTCCAGCAGAATCTTTATTGTAGCGCTCTTTACATGCTGATGGAGAAGGACCCCAAGCCCCGAATACGCACGGCTTAAATAGCCTGCAGGGCGACGTATTCGTCTGTAATTGGTGCTCCGCAAAACGCCCGAATGATATAGCTTCTCTGATAGGGAGAGCTACCATATAGAAATTACCATACAGTGGCGCATGTGCAGTCAGCATAGCTAATGCTGTAAACAAGAACCAGGAAACAGGAAGCCAGCGCCATCTTGTAATGGCGAATGCGGCTCCCGACAATAGGTAACTATAATCTGTACTAAATTATACATTACATTTCTAAATGAGCTATATAAACACAATACCTAAACAAGAAGAGGAATATACATATCATAAAATTAAATTGTATTAGTAAATGAAAATCCATTCCAAAACAAAGTATTCATATCTATACCATAATCCCCTTTTTACCTTTAAAAGAATTGGTTCTGATCATTAACCAATTATAATCAATCCCATTTAAATGAAAATAAACATTTATAAACAATATTTGGGAATTTGGGTGTCATTCTTTCCAAACTTCTTCCTGCTGGTAGGGGGCGCTGTCATGGGGATCTTAAGACTCAGAAATCCTGGCTGCAGTGGTCTGCAAAGCTGCTTTGTCCCAGCTGTTTTGAAGGTTGTATAACCTGGGACTCTGTTTCAGGGGATCTGCCTTGATCAAACCATGTTAATCTGTAAAGAATCCATAGCTTTGTAATGCTGTAGAAACAAAATTATAAATCCTTTTCCCCAATAACCTGTCCTTAAACTTAAATTTTGAAGTCAAAGCATTTTTAAAATATATAAATTGAATTTATCCACCAGCATTTCTTTTAACAGTTGTTGTTTCCTCAGCAGTCAAACGATAAAAAGACAACATAATACCATACACTATCCAGATTCTTTCTGTGTTTTCCATCTTTACTGGGCTTTTTTTTTTTTTTACTCTATTTTATTTCTATTTTTTTTATTTTTTGAGACAGAGTTTCTCTGTGTAACTTTGGCTGCCCTGGAATTCACTCTGTACACACCAGGTTTACTTTGAAATCACAGAGATCTGCTTGCCTCTGTCTCCTGGGTGTCTTTTTATTTTAATTTTTAAACCATTTTATCCTGTTTCTTTTTCTCTCTCAAGCCTATGTATACTTTAAAACACACTGCAAACATTTAGATGTTTTTCTTAATCTGAATCTGTCTTTACTATAAATCTTTATCTTTTTCTGGCCACAAGTCTTTTATCTGGTAAACAACAACATTGCTAAAATGAAAGTCACAGTTGTTTCAGCTGTGGTCTATCCAAGATGGCGGCAGGTACTTTTACCACCAGAACTGAGAGCTGTGCTCACTGCTTTTGTCTATGCTGTCATCCAGCAACTTGCTGCTGGCTTGGAGATGTGGTCACTGTCATTGCCACCTCTCATACATCATTAAGTTGCTAGCAGAGCTCTTTAAAAGCCTTGTGTATTTTTGCCTCTTATGATGAGTCAGGACATCTCCCTTAAAGGAGCCACACAAGTCTGTTTGTCTCTAACAAAACAGAGTCCCCCCACCAAGAAAAATGCTGTTACCAAGAAGCCTTGCTTGCCTTTGTTCTTTTGTTTATAAAACCCTTTCTTAAGGTTTTGTTAAGTTTTAAGTGGAAGTTCTTATTAGCCACGTTGAAGGTGCCATTATGTTATGAGTTTTTCTGCCAGTTGGTCTTGTCCCACAGCCACACCAGCCCCAAATAACACTCAGAGAAGCTGTTGTTTGCCATTATGTTATGAACTGTTTCCCCTCTGCCAGTCAGGACACACTGCCTCGCCAGTCCCAAATAACACACAGAGATGCTGTATTAGATATAAAACTGTTGGCCTGTTACTAGTTTCTTATCGGCTTGCTCTGCCTTAAATATAATCCCATTTCTATTAATCTAAGTACTTCCATGTGGTCTTACTGGAGAGATGGGCCAGCATTCCCTCTCTGTCCTCCATCTAGAACCTCCTCCCTACTAATTTCTCTCTCCTCCTAGTCTCCTAGTCCCACTTATCTTGCTTTCCTATTGGCCAACAGTGCTTTATTCATTAACCAATAAGAGAAACATATTTACAGAAGACACCTCCCATCAAGTGGTCCCCAGTCCTGCAGGACTGCATATTTCTGCTATCACTCCAGGCCTTTTAGAAAAGTATTCCTAATCCAGATAATACACCAGCAAATGACTAGTGGCACAAGACCAAGGAAGTACAAGCCATGGAAACAACTACAACATGGATTAGCCTATATGCCATAAATACTAATGAAATTGACCAGACCATCAAATGTCCATCACTTCTCCTGTACATCAAGAATTCTTCCTTTATTGTTTGTATTTGACAGATTCAGTTTCAGGAAGATCAAAGACTGCATGCATATTAGCAAATGAATGTCTTGCCAAGATTCACTGTTATAGAGCATGAATAGAGGCTGGAGGTATCATCAAGGTTGTTGTAGGATTTGTTTTCCCATCCTGCTTTCAGTACGAAGTGCTGTGAATGAAGGTATTTGTCAGGATTAGCTGCCCAGGCTATGGGTATGTTTATCTTATATCTTAGGGGGGGACCATAGTTTTATTTTAATTTTGTCTTCTCTTCTTCCTCCCCCTCCCCCCTTTATGGGGATATAATTACAGTGATCAAATGGAGCTAAGCAATTTGATAGAATGCGCTCTTCAGCCAAGTTTGACATTAGACACTAGATGGACATGCTTGATTGTCTGAACCAAAAAGGGAACATTAAATAAACATCACAGCCCTCACTAATAATATTGTGACTTTGCTGTCAAGTATAGATTCTCTGGCTCCATCCACCCCCAAAGAAAATAAAAAGAGCTTTTGACTATTTTGAATGGCTTGTCTGGGACCTTTTATATATCTTACATTTTGGTAGGATATTTTTTGTTACTCTAAAAAAAAAAAGAAATAAAAATGAAAAATAAAAGATAATGAACTTAATAAAGAAGTAATTGGTCAGTGGACTAGTGTAATAATTACCTAGCAAAGTCTATGTATGTTCAATTGATTTTCAGCCAGTGTGAAACAAACAGAATTGCGGGGGAAATCTACCATTTTAATCAGTGGTGCTGCAACAACCAAATGTTGTGAGGAAAGAAAATAAACATTCTCTTCAGATTCCATCTTAAAAATTCAAAGTGGGTCATGCTGCAAATCAACATAGAACCACTACAAACAAAGAAAATCTGTTTAAAACAAAGCACGACTTTTACTGCCCAACATGAACCAAGAGACTAGATTTGCTCTCCTCATAGAAACAAAAGCCACAGAATACACATGAAGGAACAATTCTGAAGACACTGAGAACTGGAAAAGGACAGCAATCACTGACTTGAGGGAAGGTAGGACCCCCCCCCCCATCCCTTTGGACCATGTAAAGCACCCTCATCAAGGAGGCCTTAGAAGGTAGAGTTCAGTGTACAGACCTCGAAAGATGTAGGGACTGGAGAAAGGTACATAAGGAGAGCTACCAAACACAGTGTTTTCTCTCTTTCCTTTCTGAAGGTTATCAGCTAAATCTAGTTACTTGTTCTTCTTCTAGGGTTCTTCACAGGCTCAAAACCAGTAGATGGAATTTGTCAGTGTGGTAACTTGTATAAGTTATTTTTTACCTCCTGATGCTAGTGAGTAAAGTGCCCTTCAGAAACATGGCATTTGCTTGCCCTGTGGGTGGCTCAGCTTTTCTATGTCACAGTTCAGTTCCTTTCATGTTCCTTCCTCAAGCACAAAGACAGCAGAGTTACTTGGTGCCAGCAGCTGTTCTGTTTCATGCTCAGACTGACAGCTGAAATTCAGCAATGGATGAAATCACTTTTGCTGGCAAAAATGAAGAAGGTTCCCAGAGCTCTGCACTACTTGGGCTGGAAACTTAATAAGGCATATGACATATATCCACCCATCATTCCAAGCTACTTGTAAATTAAACAATGTCACATCTGTTTGGAATTAAAATGGTTCTTACCATGGCTTTTCCATTTCATCTTCATGTTTCCCCATTCTTATAAATAATGTACATATGACAAACTAAATTGTAATTATATTGAGATAATTATAATACTACTATTGTTTCTTATATAAAACAAAAAATGTACATCCTGCATATATCATTCCAGATAATATGTAGAAAGTACTCCATCTATATGATATGGGGAATATCTGTGTCTTATAAAACCTCACTCAGACAATTCATGGCTTCAACAATAGATAGTGGATTTGCGTCAAGCATACATTTTATGATCCAGTAGAGAAGAGAGATCATGATGTCAACCCTTCTCAAATATGTTCTATTATTTTAAAATATTAGTTTAAGTGATTTGCAAGTAAAGATAGTGATAAAGTAAGGCTAGAAGAGAAAGGAAAGTGTAACATAACATTTATAAAATGAAGGTTACAGTGTGGCCACAGAGATACATAGAACCAGCAGATGTGGCCTTAGGAAACCTAAAAAAGGAGTGGAGACCATTGGGTAGTTGGAGTTGGACACATGAATGGGACTTCAGTGGGACCATCAAAACATCAGTGAGAAGGTAGTCCAAGGATACTTCCTATTTGCTCCAAACTATAAATATTTTTCTGAAGTTTGTACATATTTTCTGCTCACAGAATGGAGCTTCCAAAAGCTCTTGGTGATTATGTCTAGATGACTAAGAAGTTTTTTGTTTTATTTTTTTCTTCTTCTTCTTTTTTCCCTTACAGACTCGGACTTGTGAATTCACAGAATCAATGTGTACTTGTCTGAGTATTTAAGAATTTTAAACTATTTTTTTTTCTCCATGGTGCTTTATCGAAGTTAATTTCATCTGTGTGAATTAGGATTACATTTTGCTATTATTTGGCTCTATTCCTCTAGATCTATATGTTGTAGACTTAATCTCTAGAGCAACAAGGTAGGGAAGTGTTTTCTCATGGGAGGTATGAGCCCTGCCTTCAGAATGGATTAGGGTCAGTTACACATCAGCTTAAATATGCAGAATGGAGCTGGTTCTCTCATTCCCTGGCATTCTGTCTTGAGTGGTCATACCACCAAAGTCTATGCTTGATGTGATTCTCTCAGCACTTGGCTTTTCAGACTTCAGAACTGATATTTAGTAAATTCCATCTCTTTATACTCTTCCTGGTCTCTAGTAATCTTTGAGAACAGTACAACAGAGACTTAGTCTGTTTTGATAAGCAAAGCCTCGAGTGTTCTCTTTGCAGCTCAAACGCACTATCACACAGTATAAAGATTTGTGCTATGGGCAATGAGCTTACAGCCTGCCAATCATTCTGATTTTTATCAGCCTCTCTTTGTTCTTCACTTTTCCAAATCCACATCCTCACTTGAGACACATCAGATCAGCAGATGTTCCATATCAACAGTGTTCTTCTGAACCACAGTTCATTGTTTTTATTTTTCAATAATTTTTAACCTCACTTGTATAGATATCATTTGTCATATTTTGGTCAGTAATATTTTGTCCTGAGAGTTCCCCACAGTCAATAGTGTGCCACTTCTAATAGGGCTAATTTTCATTCCCATCATATCCTAATGTCTCTGTGTATAACCATTCTTACATTGTGGAGGCAGCTATGCTGTGTACTGCTGATACAATCCTTACTATTGAATCTGTTGATAATACCAAAATTAATAACTGTCAGTATTGCAAATGTGACAAAATACAGTAACCTGACAAGAGTGAACATGCCTATTGACCATTGGTCAATGTGAGTGCCAGACAGGCACAGTCCAGGTACTCTTCTTATGATCCATAGTAGAAAGATGACTTCACTGAGACACAAACTATAGACAGCTATTTTCACTGTATCCCTTCTAAGAAACTGAATCATCTGAATGCATAATTCATATTTAATGTCTTTAGTTTGTGTCATCAGCAATCTTTCATAAGAATAATTCTTAGAGAAGCTTGTTTAAACCCAGTATATTATAAACATTTCTGCTTTCAAAGCATGGATAGAAAATGTCCTTATAGGTTTGAAGAGAAAACTGTCTCTAGAGAAATGTCAAGAGACCTACAAGGATGACCCCAACTAACAATCTGAGCAACAGTGGAAAGGCTACCTTATATGCCCTTCCCTGATAATGAGATTGATAACTAACTTATCCACCACCATGGAGCCCTCATCTAGTTGCTGATGGAAACAGAAGCAGACACCCAGAGTTAAACACTGAGATGAATTGGAATCCAGATGCAGAGAAGGAGGACAAGACCAGGGTACAGAAACCCACAGAGACAGCTGACCTGAACAAGGAGGAGCTAATGCCCCCCCAGACTTATAGCTGGGAAACCAGCATTGGACTGACTCAGACACCCTAAACATGGGTCTCAGTTAGAAGGCCTGGGCAGTCTAAGGGACCCCTGACAATGGAAGCAGGATGTATCCCTGGTACACAAAAGGACTTTGGGAGCACATTTTCCATGGAGGGATACTCCCTTAACCTAGAGGCAGGAGGGAGGGCCTAGTCCCTACTCCAAATGACTTGACAGATTTTGTTGACCCCTCTTAGAAGGCACCACCTCCCTGTGGAGTGAGGGGCGAATGGGATGGGAGAGTGGTCAGGGAGGAAGGGAAAGAGGGAAGAAAACAGGGAGGGGAGAAGGGAAAGAGGGAGAGGTAACTAGGACCAATATATAAAATAATAAAAAAAGAAAAAAGAAAATGTCCTTAGAAATGTATCTTATTTCTATACATGATATGTGGTATTTGAAGACCCTGGAGAAATTAAACTTTTCATATACTATCTTCTCCATATCATATAGACATTATTTGAGAATTTCCAGAAAGCTTTAATATGTCATTGACTTAGAATTGCAGCCATGGACATTTGAACTTTCTTTCTTTCTTTTATTATGCTATAATCAGAAATACTTTTGAAAAAATAACTGCATAATTGTATTAACAAAAGTGGGTGGTAGATTGTACTGGGGCAGATCTATTTAAGTGTTGTGTGACTTTGCCACTGAACACAAGGTGAGTTGTGACTTCCAAATGACTTTCCTGAAAATTCAAGAGAAGGTGAGAGAAACTAAGTTGTTTTTTTGTTTGCTTGTTTTTGAAAATGAAACTAAACTTTTAAATCTATATCCAAAAAGGGCCATGCCTTTACTTTGGCTGTGGTCTATTCACTTAAATGAAAGGAGTCGTTAAATCTAGTCCTCAGATCTCTGAGGATTACATAACGGATGTTAAGTGGGTCATGAGTTTGCCTACTAATTTACCCTTACTAATATTACAAATAAATTACTATTAATACAAATTACAGATCTAATGATGTTAGGGGTTAAATTATATACTCATGAAAGAATCATCTAATTTCCATCAAGTGTACTACAAATTTTTCTACCAAATTATGCTATAAATATGCATAATCTACAACCATATAGTATATTGCTTGTATGGAAACAATGATGTTTCCCCTCCTCAAAATTCTGCTAGAAAAAAGATGCTTTTTCTCCTCACTGTATTAATAAACTGTGGACTGAGTGAGTACCAAAGGTTGGCTGATGGATTTACAGCTCATGAGTCACAAGGAGAGTGCTTTGGTTTCAGAGCTGGTTAACATTTTTTTCTGGGTGTCTTCTTATATTTAAATGTAATGCTTTGAATTATTTCTTATGTCATGCCATGGTCCAGTGAATTAGTGAAAATGTAATATGTTTGCAATTTACAAATGATACTTTTCTGTTGATATAAAGGCCTATATGAAAGTTTCATTTGAACCATTTAAACATGTAGTGAAACTAAACTCATTTAGACACTCCAATACTAAGTTCAGACTTAATACTGAAAATCAGTAATGCTAATGTCAGTAAATGCTTGTAGTCTTAAAACCAAAGGGGCTGAGGCAGGAGAAATAGAAGCTCAATGTCTCAAGAAATGAGGTAGTCATAAAATGCTGTACTTTATTTGCCGAGGTAAGGAATGACCCAGAAGCTGGAACCAGGCTTCCTTATCCTTCCTGAGCTTGACATGTTCCTTGTGGGCAGGGTTCATTCTTGTGTATGTGCAATAGATTTTGATGTTGAGGTGTGAAGAATAGATATACAAATTTGGAAGGATAGTTCAGGGAGTTTCAATATACACCTTCTATAATGCTAACATGCATGTCATAGTTCCTCTATTGAACATGGGTACAATACTAAACTAGAGGCAGTATTCAGATTTTACCAGTTTTTGCTAATGTTCCTTTTCAGTTCCAGGTTCATGTCCAGAATACCACATTGATACTGGATGTGTGCCCTAGTCTCCCTGTCTGTGTGATGACTTCTCAGTCTTTCTTCATTTGACAATTTTAAGGAGCAATGCTTAAGACTTTGTAGAATTGTCCCAGTTTGACTTTGGGTGATGCTTGCCAAGCAATTACACTAATGTTATGTACTTTAGTGGAGAATCCCAGGTAGGTTCACTAGCGGATTCCTCATCATATATCATTTAGTGCATAAGGTAAACATGCATTGTTGCAGATGATCTCACTTTTATCAGTTAAGGTGATGTCTGACAATCTTTTGAAAAGTTATTTCCCTCCTATATTGGTTCAATATTTGTCATGAAGTCAACTCCATATAAAAGGTATCCAGGATTCATTTTATTATGACCTTTTTACTTAATGACTATGTATATTTTGTAAATTTCAACATAATGCATTAATGCATTTGCTCTAAATGTAAACCTACAGTTTTACAAAAATTAACTTCACTATAAGAACCTTTTCCTCCAAACTACCTACTTTATTCATATATATGAATATATATATATATATATATATATATATATATATATATATATACATCCACTGTCAGATAACCTAAGCATTAGTGAGAGGCAAGGAAAAATTAATAATTATGTGTAAATATATGGAGAAAAGAGAAGGAAAATCCAGTAATAAACTGTTAATTTTTTAAATTGCACTCAAGACATTAGAAATTTATTTTCAACACAGTGAGTGTTACTTCTGAGCATAGTATACCCGAAAAAATAAAGTCTAAGAAATATGAGTGGTTCCATGAATTTCGCTCCACAGCAGAATTTTTATGAATGTCTTATAATTACAGTTTTATAGAGTGTACTTTCAACCAGTCCTATTTTTAAAGACAGACGCTACAGCTAAAGTTCCCAAACCTAAGCATGCACAACTGTATTTGCTTGAGCTCAAAAGCCATACTCCCTTGGATTGTAGTCTTTCTAATTTAGCTACATGAACTCTGACCACAGTTATGAAAGTGATCTTGTAAAAATTCTCAGTGCTGGGAAGTAGCTATTTGCTCAACAGAACATCCTCTTCCCCGACTTTTCAAAACATCATCCTTGCTCTCTGCCTTTGCTGTTTAAGAGTATTTGTCGTGCTCCCCAGGTTATGATATGAGCTACATAATTCTGAAACTGCTGGAATTGATCTTTCTTAAACAAGAGTTCTACAGATGTGAGATGTTCTCCGCCACATTCAGCTTGAATCTGGAGGCAGTTGGAGTATGAGTAAGAGACTTGACTTTATTGGCTCTCTGTGGGTTGTTTGGTTTCTTGGCAGGCATGTTTTGCATGTTGAATATTCCCCATGAATACTTTCTTTTTTGTTTAGTGTTTTGTGGCCTCCGGTACTAGTAGGTAACCAATAAATTAAGCAAAACAAATTAAATATCCCCTTCTTCATGCTTTGGTTATACAGCTTTAAGAGAGAAGTATTTAGAGCCTAAATTTTCTACTTAATTGACTAAATTCTAAATTTTTGTTTTGCTTCTTATAAACCCTCAGCAAGTTTGTGATTTCCTTTGAGGGTAGGGATTATCTTGTTTATTTACTCCCACAAGGCTCTATACAGCACTCAGAACAAAATCGAACTTGAAAGTGGGAAGAAGAAAACTTCTTTACTTTAGGTTTTACTCATTCCTAAAAATGTTGTAAAACATTTTCCAAGAAATTATTACTGTAAAATTGAATCAAAGAAACAGTTAAAAATACCTAATGGCCAAAAGACGCACTAATGATAGAGAAGCATTCTCTCATATGCTACTTGCACTAGATACAAATGCCTTTTATTTACCAGTGTGGCCATTTTCTGAATTTTCATGCTTTTATAAACTCTGAATTCCAACATTAAAGTGGTGTGTGTGTGTGTGTGTGTGTGTGTGTGTGTTCCCCTTCGTCTCTTCTTTATGGCTGTTGTGTCAAGAAACCAACCAAAAATGGTGGACTGCATTAGTTCAGATATGTTCATATCTAACCTTGCATGTTTTCCTGTTCTGTCCTTCTTTCTTCCTATCTCCCTAATCTTGAATCTCCATCACTATTTAATTGATCATTTGTATTCTATGAGTATCATTTAGAAGATTCTACACACAAAATGGTGGAAGGGGTGGGTGGGGAAGATATTGTCTAGTTGTACATCTCAGGTGAGATAAAGAAGGTGAAGAAAATGAGATGCAGTCAGAGTTGAAGGATCAAGAAGACTGATGGAGATGGAAAATGGGGATGGAGACTAAGGAAGCAGAAAGAACAAAATATGTTTTGAGTGCATTGTCTTCACTATTGACAAAGTGACAGCACAATACGGAACACCACACTTGACTGAAGGGGGAGAGGTAGTTGAAAGAGCATAATTTGAAAAGCAGGCTACAAAGGGAATTCCAGGACAGATAAAAGTTACACAGAGAAACCCTGTCTCAAAATATGTAAAAATAGAAGTAGAAGAAATAGAGTAATAAAAAAGCCACGTAAAGATGGAAAGCACAGAGAAATTTTGGATACTATACACAATTCTGTTGTCTTTTAATTATTTGATTACTGAAAAAATAACAACTACTGATAAAAGAAATGCTGCTGAATTAATTCAATTTATGTATTTTAAAAATGCTTTGACTCCAAAATTTAAGCCTAAGGACAAGTTACTGGGGAAAAGGATTTCTATTTTTGTTTCCACAAAAAATGAAAAGCTGTGGATTTCTTCCAGATTAATGCGGTTTGATCAAGCAAGACCCCCTGAAGCAACGTCAATGGGACATTGCAACCTTACAGACCACTACAGCCAAGATTTCTGGGTCTTCTTAGGATCCCCCATGAAAGTGCCCCCTACCAGCAGGAAGTAGTTTGGAAAGAATGACACCCAAATTCCCAAATATTGTTTATAAATGTTTTCGTTTAAGCGGGCTTGGTTATAAATGGCTATAACCACAATCTTTTTAAAGGTAAAAAGGAAATTATGGTATAGATATGAATACTTTGCTTTGGAATGGATTTTCTTTTATTGATACAACTTAAGGTCAATTTTGTAATATGTAATAGAGCCCTGTTGGCCAATAGAAAACTAGGTGGGGCTAGGAGACTAGTAGGAGGAAAGAGAAAGTAGTTAGGAGGAGTCAGCATGTAGACCGGAGAGGAAGGAAGAAGCCGGCCGAGGCTCCCAGATAAGATGACCACGTGGAAATACTTAGATAAGTAGAAATGGGTTAATAATGAAGACAGAGCTAGCCCATAAATAATAATGGTAACTGGCCAACAGGATTACATCAAATACAGAGTCTCTGAGTGTTATTTGGGGCTGGTGCGCCAGATTGGCGGAGGGCTGGCTGGCAGAAAACATACATGCTACAGCAGGCTGTGCGGAGGGTGATGCCTTTCAGGAGGGATCAACAAAACCAGGACTGGGAGAGGGGGATGGGATGGGAGGGTGGTCCAGGGAGGGTGGTCCGGGGGCATGGGAGGGAGGTAGGGATGAAGGGAGAGGGAATTGGGATTGATATGTAAAATAAGAAAAAAATAATAAAAAGAAAAGAAAAGCAGGCTGCATTTTTTTTCTCTTTTGAGGTTGAAAGTCTTGAAGAATATTCAAAAGCATTATATTGATATTTAACATGGATAAAGCAAGTCTCTGTGTGATGATTTTAAAAAAATTCCTATAATGTCCAAAATATTATCTTTAGCTTTTAGTAGCTATTTTCTTAAATAAATGAGCAACTATGAATAAGGGAATAAGTAAACAATCATATGCAGGTTCCCAAATAGCAGAGATATATTTACAATTTTCCATATTATATCCTCTAAGTTGGCTCAGGGTTTCCTTCAGGAGTGTGAGTTCTTTGAGATGGCAATGGACATACCCCATTTATCTTTGCCATGGTAAGGACTAAAAAACCGTTATGTGTTCTTTAATTTTCTGTTTATTAAATTATTTTGTCCTTCATCTGACTTTTCTAAATATCATTAATCTTGTATTTCAAAGACTGAGAAAAATCTGTAAAGAAATTAGTTGTTCTTGGCAGAAGGAGTCAAAGTAATATGGGGAAACTAGACTTTAAGTTGGGGTGGCTGTATTAAAAGACAGTCAAATGAAATGTGCCATGACATAACTGAATACAACTATTTCGTTAAGTTTTGAAATGCTTAATAAGTCCTGTGGCACCACTACCAACTAGTAACTTGAGAATTTAAAAAGTCTTCTTCCAAAAAAAGTGTAGTCCTTCAGCGTCCCATCTACACCTGAAGAAGAATTGGGTATATTGAACATTTATGATAAGCTTCCGGTTTTGACAGCTGCCAACACATGAAATCACTTTGCTTTCTGCCTGGCAAATAAGGCCTATCTTCTAAAATAGGCACCCATAGACAGAATACTGGTGAATACTTGAAGCACTTAGAGAGAGAAGAAATCCCCTGGCAAAGAACTCTCACTTGGTAAATACCTGAAGAATTAATAAATTTATCCACAGGAACAAAGCCATGTGCATGCTAGCTCTGGCTTGGTTAACTCACTGAATTTTGTTCCAAACTAATACAGTTATTCTATGTTAAAGCAGTATTGCAAAGCACAGGAAATTTTTTTCAATAAAGTCATGCTTCCATGCCTGCGAGATATGTGTTGACAAATTGCCTTGCCTTTCCCACAGCTAGGTTTTTTCTGAGAAACAGATGTGGCAGCACCTATCTCCTTAGGTAAAGACCAAATGTGATTGTTAGTTAATAATTTAGCAGTCCTGATCTAAGAGCACTTGATGTTTCCCAAAGAAATAAAATAGAATCACAAATCTGTAGCAGTGTTGCCATTCTGTGATAAAAATAAATAGCAGCAGGGCACCCATAAATGTCATCATGACAAAGAATGAGCGATGCTTTGTGATTCTGCCTTCTTTATTGCGGATCAGTCCTATGTGCTTTGCTTTGCATGTACTGAAATCCAGGGCTCTCTCTGCAGAGTGGTAGGGTCAGCATCATGTGTCTGAGTTTCAAGTCTAATGAAGTCCTTGCCCAGAGACTTCACAATCCTAGTAACTTCTAGATCCCAGAAAATCCTGGCAAGTGCTGGAGAGATGGAGTATCAGTTAAGACTGTGCTGAGCTCTCTGAAAAGGGCCTGAGTTCAGATGCTGGCACCAGCAGTAGGCAATTTACAACCTCCTGCAACTTCAGCCCTAGTGGGATTAAATAACCACATTCCACACTTTCCAGGAGCAATCCATAGTACTAATTCTTCTTTTTTAAAAAAGATTTACTTTTAACTATGGGTGTGAGTATGTGCACATGGGTAGCTAAAGCATCCTTGAGAAGGACAGGCATCATGAGTCATCACTCTCTTAGGTGACCTTTCCTGCAAAGGTGTACAACAGGTGACACTTAAACAAAAGACAGTAGAGCATGACTCACTATTCTAATTTAGACCGCTTTCAAGAGCAGGAATTCAGAAGGGAAACAAAAGCCCCTATTATTTCTTTGGCAGCTCTTTTGTTTGTTTCTTTTGACTCTGCTTATCTCCAAATTAGATAAAGTAGCAGAAAGAGAGGGAAAGTTTCCAGAGAGGCTTAGATAAGAGAAAAGTCTGTGTGGCTTGGGGGATGGTGCCTGAACTAAGACAAGAGCCTGCTCATTGGAAGGGTTTTTCCCCCAGGCAGACAGGCCAGGGGAAGACACAGGCTCTCTAATTCTCTTAATTCCTGCCTAATATATGTCCTGGAAGGTATAAAACCTAATGCAATGTTTTGCTCAACTTACATATTAGTGCTATAAGAGGTTTTCAAACTATTTTTTTCTACAAACTAATATTAAAACTACCTACATAACTGACAAGTGCTTATCTTTTTGTTCTCCTTTCAATTTGTTGTCTTATTTTGGTTTACAGACTTAATAGAGACCACATTAACAAAAACTAAGGATGACTTAAGATAGTAACAAGCAAAAATGTCAGCCAGGCAACATTTAACACCCAGGCAAGTTAACACCCAGAAGGAAAGTGTTGTTTAGGGGACAAGGGAATGAAAACCTAGTGGGGAGGGAGGGATGCTGTGTGACAGCAGGAGATGGGCATCAGGATACAGCTTTCAGTTGTAGTAAAATATATGTCGTGTTTAAAAAAGCATAAGGAAGCCAGCCTATGTAGCTCTCGCTAAAGCTATCTCTCCCAGAAGCCTGGTAGTTCCCAGAATAAAACTATCTGAGATTGCTTCGGTCCATCGTCCCAGCTGACTGTTTCTGAACTCAGTCCAGCGTTCTTCTTATCACTGACTGAGGCTCCCTAAATTAAAGTTCTGGGAGTCCTTCCCTGACCTGTTTGTGGGGCTTTTTTCAGAGCCTGGAGCGTGTGTGCATTTGAACAATAAACAGGCGTGCAGAGACCCAGTCAATGGAAACTGAAGGAAAGTTTCTCTCACTGGTTTTTAAAGTTAACTCAGTAAGGCTGGGGTACATGATCAGAAGTTACAAGCCCTTGTTTCTCTTGCTGAGGACAGAGTTTTGGTTCCCTGCAGCCACTTGATATTGACAACATCCCTAAATCCAGCTCCGGGAGATCCAAGGCCATCTTCTGGCTTCTGGGGGCATCAGGCTCACATTTGCTACACAGGGTTAGATGCAAACAAAACACTTATGCCCATGAAATAAAAATAAATATTTCCTTAAGAAGTAGCTCAGAACCCCACTGTAGGAGTGTTAGGATAAAAAACAACAGATATTCCAAAAAATATAAATTAGGTACCACACAAACAGGCTAGTCTCAAGTTTGCAGAGCATTCATCCTTATTGAATGACCACTACAGTACAGTATTAGGAAAATTATTCATTATAGAACTGGAGCTCTAGAAGTTATCTGAGCAAAAAAAGAAAAAAAATTCTAACAAGACTGGTGTTGACCACAAGCAACATTATTGGCTTACATACTCTTGTAGCTCCTATCACCAGCATTTGTCTCAAATGTAGCCCTACTATTACCTTACACAAGATGAGCTTGAATCAATGAAGAATAAACAATCTGCTAAAGCAAACCATGGTTTGAACACATCAATAAGTAAGTGATTATGAACCACAAGATAATTTCTGAAATAGTAACTACAATTTAAGGATTATAAATGTGGAGGAGGCTACAGATGTGTGCTGCTAAGCTTGATTATCTGAGCATGACCCCTGGGAACCACACGATAGAAGACAAGTTCTCATGGAAGCTGTTCTCTGACCTTCACTCACAGTGGTATATGCACATAGTACCTTCATCTACATACATAAGTAAGTAAATAAATATTTTTACTGTCAGGCATAGTCTAATTTTGTGGTAGGTCTTGAGGCCCAGAAAAAAATATTTAGTAGAATGAAAAGTTCTCGGAAATTTCAGAAAAAATGCTTGTCAAATAAAAGGACAATTCTATATTTTGTTTGTCAACTTTTATTTGTAGTTTTAAAGTTCATAGGCAAGAAGTATGTGTTAAAATATGCTGGTCATATAAGCCTGGAAAAAATTTTCAGTGTCTAAAGAGGCCATCTGATAAGTCCAAAGATGATCTGAGATTAAGGTTCCAGGAAGAAGGCAAAATACATTACTCAGGACATAACCTTCAGGGAAGCCCAGAGGACGAGAGAAACAAAACTGACAGCCTTGAGTAGTTTAGGTTGTTAATAGGGCAAGCTGTATTACAATGTGAAAATTTTCACAGTGGAGATGCAGCAATGCTTTCCCAATTTATTTAACAGTTCAAGCCATTAATGTTGGGAATAATGAGCAATGGTACACTGCAATTATTAAAAAGGTGAAACCATATGTATAGTCAGGGATTTCTTTTTGTCTGTTCTCTAGAAGTTATACTTTAATGTGCTTTTAGTTATAGCTTTACTATCCCAGAAAGGATCAACATTAAAAAAAAAACCCACTCAACTGCAAATTCTCAAGGTTAAAATGAATGCTATTTCCCCTTTAAGCATTTTACAGCTCTCTTATATAATTACTTAGGAAGAATTAATATCATATAGGATCCTGAAACTGGGGAGTGATGGGAGGATTTACCATTTGAAGAAATAGAATGAAGTTTAAAATGGTCTCTTTTTCCTGATTGTATAAAAGGACATTGTGGTTTTCAAGACTTTAAACTCAAGATGAAATGAACTGGGGCATTTTGCTAAACTCAGAACCTTAGCAATATTTAGAGGTATGGGCAACAACTGAATCTAGAGGAAAAAAAAACTTTCATGGTTTCTAGTACTATTGTTTAATTTTACTTTTAATTTTGACATCACTGTAATTGTGACAAGTAACACAGAGTTCTATTCTAAGCCTTACTGATTTCTGTCAGTGATTATTTTCAAAGTGTAGAATACTAAGACCAGAATATCAGCACCAATACACTCCCTCAATCTTATTTTATTTTACTTGTGCTTATAGGCATGCATGACTTCAGTTCTACACAATTTTGTCTGATGTATAGTTTGATGCATGCAATACTGGCACACTCTGGAACTATGCCATAGGCTCCAGTATACCTGTCAGATTCTTTCTTACCACACTCAACTTTTAGTCTGTTATCACCTTTTTTTTTCCTTTAATGTCCTTATTTGATGGTGTCTTCCCTTAAAATTATTAATGTTACACACACATGGAGGGGGAGAAACAGAGAGAGAAAGTATATCTCCAGAGTTCATATGCTATTGATCATCTTACCAGTCAGAATGGCTAAGGTCAACAAAACAGACAGCAAAACTTAAGAGGATGCTTGGAAAGGGGAATTGTTAATCACTGTTGTTGGATTTGAAAAACTGATGTAGTTACAAAAAAAAACTCAGTATGAACAGTTGCTAAAAAACTAAAAATATATTTACCATATGATCCAGCTGTACTACTACTGAGCATGTTCTTCAAAGGACTCAGTGAACTACCATGGAACACTTGTTTGGGCATATTCATTGTTGCTCTATTTACAATAAGTAGAAAATGGTAGCAACCTAGATGTGAATCAGCTGCCAAATGGATAATGAACTTCTGTTCTGATATACAGAAAATATGCATTTTCAGGTATATGGATAGAACTGCAAACTATTATAAGTTTAGTAACCCAGACCCAGAAAGACAAAAGCAAAATGCCCCTCCCTGTAGTGTGTATGTTTTCCACCAGCCTACCTGGTCCCACTGCCACGCCGGCCCCAAATATCATGCAGAGACTCTGTATTTGATACAATGCTGTTGGCCAGTTACTATTATTGTTTACTGGCTAGCTCTGTCTTAATGATTAACCCATTTATTCTTATCTAAGTATTTCACGTGGTCATCTTATTGGAGAGCAGTGGGCCGGCATCTTGCTTTCTCCACGCTCTACATGCTGACTCCTCCTAACTCCTTCCTCATTCCTCCTTGTCTCCTAGCTCCATCTATCTTGCTTTCCCATTGGCCACAGTGCTTTATTCATTAACCAGTATGCGAAACGTATTTACAGAATAACATCTCCCATCACCCCCCCCCCACACACACACACATTTATAATGGAATTATGTAGTATGTTTGAGACTGGCTTTTTATATGCCCTGTAACTTCTTTGAGGATCAAGATGTATATACCAATACAATTTTAAGTGTTAACTACTCATTGAAGTATACAAGTCTAATTCCAACCTTAACACAGCTTTAAGATTACTAACCTTTTCTTCTTCTATGAATGGTCTAGTTAAACCAAATTGCAACTTGCTAAACTGGCTGCTTGAGTTTCTGGTTAAGTACTTCAGAGATGGCCTTTGAATTAATACAGTAATATTTAAAAAAAATCTCCATGAGGCTGATACTTCTGAGCTCCCGTTGCTAAGCACTGCATTAATTAATAGTTAAGAGCACATTACAACTCTCATTTGAATGTTCTGGAAGAGTTCATTCACTCATGCGGGACTAGAAATTGTGGCTGTAAGAGAGAAGCCTCTGGAGGAGTCGTCCATTAAACAGACCATGAAAATCAGTTACGAAATGAGCAAACAGATAACAGGCATTTACAGAAGAGGAAGTATAAAGGCTTAATAAACATATGCAAATGGATTTTAGGAAAAATCAATAAAATTTAACTTAAAATGTGCTCATAACATCTTATTGGCAAAACTTTCAGTATTTGGTAACATAATATGCTGGCAAGGGAACAGAGAAACTTGGAGGGTGATAGTTCTTTCCATGCTCATTGTTTACAACTTATCAAGGTTAAGTAGGCTTCATGGTTGAGCTATTGCAACAGCAGATCTCTTCTCCATAAACAAACAAAAAAGGTATCCACAAAAGTAGAGTCTAAAGAGGTTTGTTACAGCTTATTGGAAAAACTCAGCAAGCCTAGACATTTATCAATAAAGAGAAAAATAGTTGATAGTGTTCAGGTATTTTCCCTAAAGCAAGTCATTCTTTCCTTTTATTATTTTACATATTGATCCCAGTTCCCTCTCTCTCCTTCCCTCCCTCTTTCCCTCTCTCCCACCCTTCCATGTCCCCCAATCCCCCTCCCCTCCCACTCCATCATCCTGAAAGGTGATGCCTTTCAGGAGGGGTCATCTACATCTATCATGTCATTTGGAGTAGGGTTCTGTCTCTAGGTTAAGGGAATATTCCTCCAAGGAGAATGTGCTCCCAAAATCCTTTTGTGTGCCAGGAATACATCCTGGTTCCACTGTCTGAGGCCCCTTAGACAGTTCAGGCCTTCTAGCTGAGTCCTTCTTACTGAGTGTAGTGGTTCACACCTCTAATCTCAGCACTCAGAAGGTCAAGGACCACAAGTTCAGGCCACAGAATAAGACTCTAACTCAGAAAATCAAAAACAAAGCAAAATAAAATAAATTCATTTTCCATCTACTTTGGTAGAAATATTTCATACATGGTGTGTTAAAGTTTTTAAGGACCTCTGGGAAAAGTGAACCTCAGTTAAGAAAATTCCTCCATCAGATTGGCCTATAGACAAGCTAGTAAGGCTTTTTTATTTTTTATTTTATTTTATTTATTTTTGATTAGGAAATGGTTTAGGAAGACCTAACCTACTTGGGAAGCTGATCCTGAGCTGTGTAAAATGTCAAGCTAAGAGAGCCAAGGAGAACAAGCCACTAAGCAGCATCCCTCCATGATCTCTGTGTCAGTTCTTGACTCCAGGTCCTCACAAACTTGAGTTCCCACCTTGGTTTCACTTCATGATCTACTGTGATGAGAACAAGCCAAACAAACACTTTCCTTTGCAAGTTGCTTTGGGTCTTGGTGTTTATCACAGAAACAATAAGCAAACTAGGACACACAGTCTGTCATTTAAAATAACATTTGAATGATACAAATAATAGCAAATAATTATTAGTCATTCACGTTTAGTTCTATACTAAGTGAATTATATTTGTAAGTAATTATTATACTGCAGCTCTATGAACCGAGTCCTGTAAAATCATAAGTGGTATTTCCAAGTGTTTATTATGTATGCTAGAGTTTGTCTGATATTGTTCAATAAAATAATGAAAAAAATAGTAATGGCTAATACTTAATAAGTACTATTTTAGGCATCCCAGAAAACCCTATGAGACAGGTATTATTTTTCATCTATATATTCTACAGAACCCAAGCAGGTATTCAACAGGCTTTTGTGGGAATATGAAGCAAGTTTAGGCTGGGAGCATTTGTAGACATGACTTCCTTCACTTGAATGAAGGTGAGGGTTCTTTCAAGAGGAGAGATCCATGGACAAGAGATATATGTGGTATGTCAAACGTCAAATTCCAACAGGGGAGGCTCAGGTTAGGTCCCCAAGGGGATGTTTCCTATCCTATGTATCTGTCACCTACGTCAGTGGCAGAATCACAAAGTTCAGGACCTAGTCTCTGGAGCCTAACCTACGTGCACTGACTGACCTCTGAGATGAGAGGAGTTGAGAAGCAAAGGGCAAGGACATGATTCTAAGCCAGGAAGTTCTTCCAAAGCTTGTCTGTCATAGGAAATAAAGCTTCTGGAGGCTGCTAATGCTGATTGGACACTATAGGTTCAATTAGGATTTACAAACATACCCCAAGTACCCAGGCTAGGTCTGACTGTACCCCACTGTGATTGCTCTTTGGGAATTCTTAGGTAGACTTTTCTCTTTTCCCAGCCTCAAAACAAATACAAGGATGTAAGAGTAGCAGACAGTACTCTGTCTTGCCTCCACAGATGAAGAAACTCAAGCTGACAAATTTCTGGCCCAGGAGTGATGTGTTAAAAGAAGGGAGTGGCCCCGGGACTCTGAGCCAGGACTTTCTATCCATAGTCTATCATATTCCTCATAGATTAGAATATTTGAGACTGACTTGGGAAAGAAGAGGTACTAAAAGCAGCTGATTTCACTGAGAAACAGGGTGCTAATGCCCAAGGAGGTGAGTAATCATATCTGGGTGGAAAATTTTACCAGCCATATAATGAGAAAGGTGACAAAGGGGAAAATTATGCAGAAATATGCAGACAGTTTATTAATGTAATTTATGTAATAAATGAAAGTAAAGAGCAAGATAATCTTTAAAAGCCAAATTTAGGAACTACTCTATGTGATATAAACAAAAATTTCTTTTGATAATACAAAAACACTCCATGTTTCTATCAAGATAATGAATGGTCTTATCAAGATGACATCAGCTTAAAAATGAAAATCAGTAGTGAATATGACGGGCTTGATCTTAAGACTCTGAGAGGAGGTTCATCCAAGGAATTTCTCAAATTAGTACTTGTAGATACTCTTCACTGCATCCAGCTGTCACAGAGATTAGATTAGAATTATAGAACAAAAGAAGAAATTATCAAGGCAAGGTTAAGTCTCCTCTTTAGCCTACTCTGACTGTGAGCAGGAAATGGTCTAGTCCACTCCTGAGTAGAGTAAGGCATAGAAATAATGAGAGTAAGAACTCAGCTGAACACCTTTTTCCTTTTTAACTACAAGTAAAATAATTATTTTTCCCTTCTTCCTAGATGTATCTTTCCAGAAAAATCTGATGGTACTCTAAACACATCCCTAAACAACAACAACAACAATAATGCATTTTCATTTATTCAAGCAAAATAGAACACTGTCATTCTCAGGGTCTCCTGTTACTGTACTATAAAGAACAACATTTGTCTCTTTAGCTACCCAATGAAACTACTCAGACTTTTAGGCAACATGCTTGCTACCAAATGTATCCTGCAAGTGGGTTTCAAAGGCTTTATGTCGGTTTGTTGGATGATCAGTGTGTGGGACTCTCTGAATCTGTGACAAATGATGGATTGGCTTAATTACATTAGCTTACTCTCTTCTAGTTTAAAGAAAACCTTTTCTCTGTTTCTGTGGTACTAAAGATTCTTTCGTACTTCTGAGTATTCAGAGTGGGTGTGCAGTGTATGGCAGAGGTGAGTAGCTGCCAGGACACAGAGCATTTGAGCATTATTGTGTCTAGGGAAAGGAGAGGGGAGTGAGGCAAATGATAGCTGAGAGTGGGTGAGCATTTTTTCTAAATGTTTCTGTGTGCTTTGAATCTTTTAAAATAGCATGTTTATGCATGACATGTGTGATTTTGAGGACAATAAAATAAAAACTGCAATTAAGTCAGTGAGAAGAGGGGCTTTGCCATATTAAGTTGGCTAAAGGTTAGTTCTACAATTTCTCAGGTAATTATTTTCAAGGCCATGTATTTTATTTTTCTGAAAGATATTAGTTTTTTCTTTTGTTTGCTAGACCATGGTTACAAACATTTTTAAACCTACTTAAAGTCTTAACTTTCAATATTAATATGCAAAACCTGTGAGAAGCATGGGAATAAAACCAAAAGTGTAAAATAAAATCAAAGCTGTTTTCCAGTACTCTTTTCAAGCTGAAAGTATGAAAACATTTGTTTTAAAGATGTTGTAGTTAAATTACTTCTTCCTCCTTTCACAGACTCTTACCAACCTGTGAAAGTAGCCTAAACATGGCTACAAGTCCCTGGACCATTTCTGTGTGTTCCCCACTGTTGTAGTCTAATAATTGATGGCAGGGACTTGCTAGTGTGCATCCATTAAGAATCAAAGAAGAAAGAGGAAGGGCATCAGTGTCCATGGTGAACTCACAGTTTCCTATTTATACCACAAATACTGAGGACCCCACATTCTGTTCTTGATATTCTCCTTCTCTCAAGCTTTTCAGTTACTTTCCCTTTGTCTCGAGTCCTTCTAATCAGGTGTAAGCTGAGTTATCTCTAGCTACGTTTTCTACACCAGATTTTTTCCCCAAGAGTCACTAGTTCCTACCTTCAACCATGCTTGAACATCTCTAAGCAGACTCTTGGAGCCACAGACTTAGAAGTTATAGAAGTAGACTGACCTCTTTCATTCTTAAATGAACTGTGCCTTTCATTTACCTGCTAGTTCTCATCCCAGGACAACCTGGTCTGCAGGTGACATTTGACATTATATGAAGCTATTTTTAATCATCACAACTAGGAGTAGAGTGGCATTCCTGTCTATGATTCATGGATCTTGAGAGGCTACTGAATAACTCTGATTTATAAGAAATTGCCTTTCACATATACAACAAAGACTTTTCTGTCCCCAAACACAAATATAACCAATTTTATAGAAAGACCAATTCCTCAAATGATTGTGAAATGGTTAACACAGTGTTTAATTAGTTAATCCTCAGAGTACAAGGACACTGCTACCTATCTTTGACACCATCTTCTCCCTCTTGCTTCCTGCTTCTAGAGGCTCACCTGTCCCATCTAGTCTAGATTTAATCAATCCCCCCATGTTTTTATCACTACTGCTTTATTCCAAAGGCATAAAGTTTTCTACATTACATCATATTTTCTCTTTGTTAATCTTCTTTCCTTCAATTTCATTTCACATTGAACCTCTTACTTCTGCTCATACATTTTCCAAAAATGTAAAAAATGTATTCACATCTCTTTTCTGTAAAGATCACCAATGACTGCTACTTCCAGGTGAAAACATCCATTCAAGGAATCCTCTGCTTCCCTGGTTCTTTTAGACTTCAATCTTTAATTTCTTATATGGTGTGTGTGTGTGTGTGTGTGTGTGTGTGTGTGTGTGTGTGTGTATGTACTTGTATGCTAAAGCACATGGGTCCAGGCCAGAAAAAAATTTGAAGGAGTCAGTTTTCCTCTACCATGTGGGTTTTAGGAATCCATATAAAGTTATCGGGCTTAGGGACAAGTTCCTTTACCCACTAAGCCACCTCATCACCTCATTTATAGTCCTTTAATCTTCTGTCCCCCAAATCCTTCAACTCAATTCTGAGTTTCTCCATCCTCCATACATGTTGCTTCACCACAAAGCTGTGGTGACTTTGTGTCTCTTATAAATACCATTCTTTCACTCTTTCTTTTCATTGCTATTAAAAAGTTTTTGGGGCTGGTTTAATGACCTGAGTTCAATCACTGGAACCCACCTGATGGAATGAGATAACCAATACCTGCAAGTTGTCCTCTGACCTCCATGCACCACATATATAAGCATGTGCCTTCATATGTGCCAACACACACAAAAACTAATAAGTATAATTTAAAAATTAAAATATACTATGCAACACAAGTCATATTTGACTTTGAAAATACCTCCTTCCACCACAGATAATCCAAATTTGTGCAGAAAACACCTGTGTCCACCACTGTTCATGTCTATAACAACAATACAAGATTAGAATAAATTAAGTACAAAAATAATTTCTTAAAAAAGTATCAGTAACTCTAATTGGATAAACAAAGTTTCCCTAAAATTGATGTTTGGGAAAAAGCTCTGAATGATACTTTATTTGGAAATAAGATCTTTGCAGGTGTGATGAATTTAAGATGTGGTCATGCTTGGGAAGATGTTCCCTAACTTGCTTATGACTGGAATCCTCCTAGAGGAAGGGACTTTGGAGCAAGAAGCATGGGGGAGAACACACTATGCATGTGAAGATAGGGAGGAACCAGAGTGATACATCTGCAAGCCACATAATCAGAGCATTGCCAGAAGCACAGGAAGCCAAGGAAAAAGGCCAGGATTGCATTCTGTAGAGACTCCAAAGATCAGTTCTGACACTTGACTTTGAACCCCTGGCCTATAGAACTATGAGATAATATATTTCTGTGGTTGAGGATTCTGTGAGTGATGATTATCACAATAACCCTAGGAATGGCTACTATAGCCTACATTGTCACCCCATGGATTAAGCTGTATTCTCTTGGTGATGAATTAAGACAAAGTTAAAACCATGCTCTTGAAATAATTTGCTTAGTACGCTGTCTTGATGCTTGTGTACAACCTCGGTGCTCCAGAGACATTCCCATGTTACTGGGTTCCTCAGCATCCATATCTCTTAACCGGATCTTCCCCTCAGCTCCAGACAACATCAACTGTTCTCAAATAGTCCCAGGACTTTGTCCCACTATCTCAAAAGTGGTGGGTGACATAGTACTCTTTTCTAATATAATTTGAGGATCCCAGTGAAAGTTGGCCAATATGGGGCCTTTTATCAAAAAGTATTAATTCAAAACACTAACAGAGCACTAGATCAAGCCCAAGGCCCTTCTTGCACAGATCACTGCTGGCCTAGCTCTGACATGCTCCGTGACGGATGCAAAACAGACACTTGAAAGGGCCCAGACTTCTAGCCATTCATTTCTGTGTTTACCAGAGAAAAGGATCCTTACTCTCATTAGCTCTTGAATATCAGAATGTGATCTGATGGGTAGTAAGGGAAAGCCAGATCCCCTGGGGTACAGGCTGTATACATGATTCATAGTGTCACATAGGGACTGACTGTCATATCTGAATCCCCTGCTAAGACTCTTAGAAGCAAATGCTGAATTGAACAAGTAAAGGCTTCACTTCCTGTGGCCAGCACTTTAAGTCAGAGATGACTCATTTAATGATATGGGAAACTTTCATGTAAAAAATATGTGTTGGCCTTCTAACTGAGACCCATGTTCAGCGGGACTGAATCGGTCCAATGCTGGTTTCCCAGCTATCAGTCTGGGGGTCAATTAGCTCCGCCTTGTTCAGGTCAGCTGTCTCTGTGGGCTTCAGGCCTCTGAGAGTGGAACCAGGATGTATAAAAGGACTTTGGGAGCACATTCCCTATGGAGGGATACTCTCTTAACCTAGAGACAGGAGGGAGGGCCTAGTCCCTACTCCAAATGACTTGATAGATTTTGTTGATCCCTCCTGGAAGGCATCACCCTCTCTGTGAAGTAGTGGGTGCATGGGATGAAACAGGGGTCGGAGCGCATGAGAGGGAGGGAGGGAGAGGGAACAGGGATCGATATGTAAAATAAGAAAAAGTCATAATACTAAAAAATATGTGTTGGCAATTCTGATGCTTTCATTTTACATACATTAAACTAACATAGGGAATTTCTATGCATTCCTTATACTGGAAGGCACAGTAAATTGATTAAAATGCAAACTGTTTTCCACATTCCATCTTTTGAAATATCAACCATTTTAATCCCAAACAACTTCCATGTGTCTTATTTCTTTCCCATCCACTAGGAAAAGACTATCATTTCTGACATCCCCCAAATGACTTCATGAGCTCTTCCAGTTTCTGTTCAAACTTTACTAGGCAGTCTAATGTCCGGAAAGATTGGATCTGAAGACTGAATGAACTCTCCACATTCTCTTTTAAAAGATAAACATGCACTCTATAAACTTCATCTGCCTAAACAACAGAAACATCTGTTTAGATTCATGTGCAGCGTTTTGGCTGCGTTCAGCAAGAGAGAGGCTTAGGAAGTGTGTCATCATCCACTGTGTTCCACACTGTCCAGACATCATCACTGGTCACAGTGATACACTGAGAGATTACCAAGCCTGGGAATAACTAAACTGGGTCACTATTCATAAACAGTCTTTGGTAAATGCTATTACACTGTTCTCACATCTCATGGTTCTATCTTCAATGTGAAAGAGAAATATGGACATAAAGAAACATGAAATGCAAAAGATTTCTGAGCTGATTAGAGTTTTCAAACCTTCAAATAGTTAAACTATAGATTCTAGAAACAGAGTCTTAGAAGAACCTTCTGTAGCCTGATAGTAAGATCAATCTTTTTCAACAAATTAAATATATTATTACCTTTTACTAGTTACATATATGATCAGAAATATTATGCCAAGACACTGGCTGAATATTCAGGGACTTGGTAGCAAGGATAAGGTCACCCATGAGCACAGCATGTAAGGTTCTATGCAAGAAAACTGGTGATCTTGCTACTAGTATTAGCATACTATATAGTAGTATTTAGTATCTTCATTAGATGGAAGGAAGAACTAGAGGTTGCCGCAAGGTTAAAAAGTGAACAGACTAAAAAATTAAATTAAGCTGCAAACTTATATCTCTTAAAAATCTATACCCCTGTAATTTTCCAGATACTGCCATTGTTTTCATGTGTCACATAAATTATCAAATTTCCAACAGGTAAGACATCTATATTTTACCTGTCAAGTATCAATTACTTTCCCCAAGGTTAGTTATTAGGCAAGGCTTTTACATTGTTGTCAATTAGCCAGTTTCCAGAGAAACAAAAATAGACTCATATATATATATATATATATATATATATATATATATATATATATATCTAGAAATGGCCAGAGATGAGCCCTCATGAGGGCTTTGACATCACTGAAGAGAAACAATCTAATAATCTATTTTACATTTAAAAAAACCAGGACCAATTCTATTTCTGTAGACCTCTATACAAGTAGAAAAGCATGTACCAAACTTTACAGAAACATTTATGAAGTTATTTATGACTCCATTTGGGTTCCCATAAGTTTTTATGAGATATATATGTTCACAAACACCATGCATCCCACCCAAGAGCCTCATTGTTTTAAGTAAGAACACTTTTAATGTTATTTACTTATACTTACGATTATTGGGACAATATGTAATGTGTGTATCCATTAGATTTTGTAAGTCTACAAAAAAAAATCTCTGGCTTTTATTTCTCATTAAAATTTTGGCAAAAGCAAAGACTCAAATTCACTACTTCACTACACAAACCATAACTGTGTCATTGAGATGCAAATTACAATACAGCTGACTGAACATCATTTAAAAACTGAATCACCAGATCATTTCACCTCAAGAAAAATAGCAATTAATTTTGTACTTTCTTTCAGAAATATTACTTATATTAAATGACAAAAAATAAGCCTTAGGAAACTTCAAATCAAGCACTTCTTAATTTAAGGATTTGTGTCCCATTCCATAAGTTGAAAGCTATAGTTGACACTGCTATAGGATCAAAAAAAAAAAAAAAGACACAAACAAACTGTGGCTAGACTGGTCAGAATACTTAGATGAGGGAACAAAGTTTTTGTTTTTAAAGGTGAACCATGGTAGGTCAACAAAGTTTCAGTGGAAGACCACACATCTAAAAGCATATGGACAGCCCAAACTGATCTTGATGGTGTAGAGACAAGAGAAGACATACAATTTTATGAGCAAGGAAAAGGGTATGGGTTTTGCAGCTTCTTTTCCATTGTCTTCAAAGCTAGACAACTCTCCTTTTTACATAAATTAAAACTTTCTCCATTCTATGGACAGCATTCTTCTTGATCTTAAAAGACACCTTTGAGAGGTGCAGCCATAGTTCTTTGCTCCAACTTCAGAATGGATTCCTCCAAAATGAACAAAAATGCAGTAACTTATTTTGGATCCAGATATTTTAATGTAATATAATATGCTCTTTTGCAGAACTAACAATGGTTAAAAAAAAAAAGCAAAAAGGAATCCCTAAATTCCTAAATAACAAAACAGTATTTGATCAATGGAAGGGAAGACTAAGAGGGAACAAAATAAAATCAAATTTGGGAGAGCAGTAAGTAAATAATAATCTTATAAATATTAAATTTATTAATAATTACATAAAGCACCCATGAGCTGAGTGCTCTAAGTAAGAGATTAAATTCATATAATATGACACTTATAGAAAAGACAATCTAAATCCAAGGGCAAATAAGGATAAAAGGTTTTAAAAGTAGCAATATAAAAGATAGCTGAATTATATGTACTAAAGCACAGCCACATGGAACATGAAAATTTCTTCAGAAAGAAAGTCATGATATGATAATTGTCATGATAAAAGAGCTCAGGCAATAAAAAGCAGACTGATTCGAAACACTAATTATCTATAATATAGCCTCCATGTATATTTTAAAAGAACCAATAACTTCAGTTTTTCAAATGAAATCATTACATAGGGAAAAGATAAGCCAAAGAGCAAAAGAATGCATGTGAAATGCACATGACAAGGAGGACTCATTTTCACACATGCAAAAAGGGAAGCGTAAAGTTGTTTAATTTGGAGTTCACAGGCCTCTCATCCAGAGTTTGTGAACTGAGAACAACTGCAGAAAGCCCAGCTTGTTTTGTCCCATGGGAAACTTGTTTTTCCTCATACAGTTCTCTGGGTCAGCACCATAAAGAGAGCTGACCCTCACTTTGGCAATCATCCCACTCTGGAAGTTAGAGATCCCTAGATAATTTTACTGGTTGTGTTTTGTTTTTATTTTGTCAAATAAAAGAAAAGAACTATTCAATGAAACTGAAGCAAGAAGCATCTTTATAGACCATCAGTGAAAGGGGCTCTTTTGTAAGGCTTATCTCTGCTGGCTGATTGCTTTCTCTGAGAAGATTCTTCTCTATAAATATTGGAAGTTAATGTCGTTGTGTCCCACATTAAATGTGCTTTCTATCACCAAAGGAGCAGAGCCTTTGTCTGTAACCCTTAAAATTATGGATAAGGAGCCTTGGGTATAGCCAAGTATTGAGTGTTTGATATGATATCCAAGATAGGCACAAAAATATGCTGCAGTTAATTTAATGGCCAGATCTCTAAAGATATAATAACTTACATGCCCTTGGGAAGGGAATGGTGGATACCATTCATCTTGTAAAGGACACAGGAGAACCATAGTCTCCTGGGAAACAGTGAAATACTGAGATGGGACACAGACATGATCTTGAGATAGGATATATTCTTGTACAGTTTAAGCCCTCTAGAAAAGCTAAATACAGTCCTATGTGATCTGGTGATTAGTCTCTGGAGCAAGCTAAAGAGCAGAAAACATAGGTTGAAACAAAGAAACATGAAGGATGTGCTTGGGGCAGTTTAAATCACAACTGATGAAAATGTGAATCAACAAAAATGTACTCTTTAGGCAAATGGAGAGACAAAATCCTGTGGATGTTCTTAAAATTGAGTTTTTCAACAAGGAACAGAAAGGCGATATCAAGTAATAAGACATGGAGGAAGCTTAATGTACTTTTACAAAGAGTCACTCTGAAATGACAGCATACTGTAGATGTTTTCCAGGGATCTGGGCACAGAGGAGGGTAAAGGAGAACATAGGGAATGTTGAGGGTGGTGAAGCTGTGTTGCATTACATTATAATGATGGACATAAATCAGGATCAGCAACCAAAGTGCTATTAAATACAGTCACCACTAATGTAGACCATGGGCTCTAATGAAATCATATGTGTTAATATTTGTTCATAAATTCCAATAAATTTGCCTCAACTTTGTTGCAAACTTTTAATAAAAACAAAGACTTTGGGTCAAGTAGAGACCCAAAGCTACAACAAAGTTTACTAACTTCAAACAAAACAAACTTGATGCTCTTCAGGTTCTGATTTCCATGAATCACGGGATATATGCTGTTAAATTTACTTTCCCATCCTGAATGGTATCAACTGATTGTGGTCTCCATATCTGCCTGGTAGTGGTCAGTACACATGCCAATGTTCTGCTCTCTATCTACACTGTGTCCAGAATAGTGGTCCAGGAAACACCACGGAACATCCTATCACTGGCCTGTTTGGCAAATTGCATGAAGACCTGCTGGTACTTAACACTCAAATTATCCAAACTGAGTAGTTTAAAAATGGGGAGTTGTGCTCCTAATTAAAGTATTAGAAACATGGCTTCCTCAAGAACAACTCTCTTTCATTACTTTGGACTCACAAGCATTTTGAGCAGCTTAAGAAATCTTACAATTTAATATTTCATTCTTTTTGTGAAACTGTTTAAGGAATATGTCCTCCCAAATAAAGTGGACCAAATGGGACCATTATTCACCTCAAAAGCTGTTCTGGGGGAAGCAAAAAGGGATTGCAACATTCTCTACTTTTGTCTCTTTAAGAAAGATAACAGAATTCTTAAGAACCAAAATACAAGTTTTGTGTTAGCTTTTATTCATGCACTCTGTCTGTGTGTGTGTGTGTGTGTGTGTGTGTGCGCATGCGCATGCACTCTCAACGTATACACCTATCTGCCATACTGCTAAAGGCAAACCTACTTTACTTTTGGGAAGCCACTGTGGAACAAAATGTATGTAGACAATGTCCCAAATCTAATCTTATCAGAACTTTAATTTTTTCAGTATTCCCCTGAATATAATGTTTCATCAAGGCTATGTGGTATTTGATGTTTTACATGAGTAATAAGTCCATGTTGATTATACATTTATTTTATTTACATTGTAAATATGTGACAATCAATTCAAATGTGTTACTATTACTATCTAGGGATTTACTAACTTTTATTAAGATTATTTTTTCATTGCTATATATTGATTACTAACATTTAAAATAGTATTTTATTTATTTCAAATTTCTGAAAACGAGAAAATCCAGTGGTCTTCAATTATTGCTTTCTACTCAAACTACCCCAAATTCTATTTACATTATTTTAAGTTATTGCATTTCATCTCAGACTTGAGTCTTCTAAAACACACAGAATACTGGAAAGCTATTGATACTTCAGCTAAATTAAAACATAAAGTTATAAAGAAGTTGTTCACAATCATTTAAAGTGCAAATATGTCTTATAAATTACTATCGAGGAGTTTGAAAGAGATGCCCAGCACCCCTTCCACAAGGGAAAAAAGAAAGAATGAAAGAAGAGAGAGATGGAGAAAAGCAAGGAAGGAGGAAGAGAGACAGAAACAAAGAAGCAATATATAACACAGACCTACACATTAGTTATTCAAAATCATTGCTGAACAATTTAATCTCTATGAGTAGCTTTCATGCCTGCTTCATGGCATTATCAGTAGTAAAGAACAGCGCAAGATTTAGGATGAAATTTCTTTACTATTCTAGCAGTTCCAGAAAGAAAGATCCCACCCATGATGTAGGTAGAAAGTACAGGTCTATTTTAATAGCATAGCTCCTCTCTCTCTCTCTCTCTCTCTCTCTCTCTCTCTCTCTCTCTCTCTCTCTCTCTCTCTCTCTCTCTCTCTCTCTCTACACACACACACACACACACACACACACACACACACACACACCACAATCTCCATTAAGACCAGAACTTTTTAGTTTTCTTTCAGTTGAGATAAATCTTCCAACTTTGCAATGCCACAGGGTCTCTGCACTGACAATAATATCCACACCCCTCTTTACCAGGTAAACACAGGTTTACTCACCTCACTTCTGTGCTGGTTGCAGCATGGACATTCTTGGTAAAGTCAAAGAAGCTAGGTTTGAGGGGCAGCTTTCTCGGGTTCTCTGACAGCATTACTAGATGGGAGCTGAAATCATCTTAGGAATTTTTATGTAGGGCATCTGAAGAGACCTAGAGGTCACAGTTTTGTTAAACATTTGGCAATGTATAGAAGCCTCAAAACCCAGCTCCAATTAAAACTGCTTAGTCCTGGCAGAGATGGAAGTCCTAAATATCAAAAACAGTGGTGAGAGATGAATGTGGCAAAGACCTAGGAAAAACCTATACTCACAGATATAAAACTGCAGTTTCCAATCAACAAATGGCACATTCATTTTTCCTAGTAATTACTGTAATGACCACCCCTCTGGGTTGTGTGAAGAAAAAAAATGTAATATCAGATTTACTGGTGGGAGGAAAGTCTAGGAGAAATTCAGTAACATTATGATTATGTTTGTCAAGTTCCTAAAACTAATTAAGTTACAAATAGGCCACATGGATTAAGCAGAGACTGAAAGTAACATAGAAGCGCTAGCAAGACACATATTCAAAAGTATCAAGCAACAATAGACTAGGTGATCCCTGCTTAAAACCACTGATAGACTAGGTGATCGCTGCTTAAAACCACTGAACAATATCTAATACTTTTTAGAATACATCCAAAAAGCTTATGAAAAATGTTACAACACCTTTGTTATGTGTCCTTAACGTGTGATCCACTTGTCTTGTAACTCTTGTATAATATTTACAAATGCACATACTCTCTCTTGTTTGAGATGCTTAGAGTACAGTGTTCCCTCCTACTAATCCAACCTGTATGTTCCTATGTAACTTTCCCTCTTCCAAATTCTACCAGTACATGAATTAAAATCTCCTGAGTCTGAATTAGTCTAGTAGTTAGCAGTCAACAAATGCTAGACTTAGCTATTTTTCACAATGTATCAGTTAAATAAATGAGTAATGGTAAAAACTAGAGAAAAGAAAAGTCTTTTCTCAACACTTTTGGAAGGGGAAGAGACAGTTGTTCAGTGACCCCAAGTTCATCTTTGGTGTACGGATGTGAGCTATAGGTTCAAACAGAAAAACTGGAACAAGGAGAGCAAGGACTATGCATAATTAAGCAGTCATGTTGAGCCTATGGTTCTGCCCATCACTGTGTCACATCTGGCTCTGCAAGCTACTTACATAAATTGTTAATACATCATTATTGTCACACAAAGGAATTAATCTAGTTTCCACAAGAATTACTCTTCTTTATCACAGACCACTGTTCTGATCTTGGAAATGATCTGTACTGAGGATTTACCATTCCTGGATTTCAAAGAGACTTCAGATTTAATATAAAGGCCTATCTAGCTCTGTGTCCCCAGCATTGAAGGTGGATGAGATAAGTTACATAAAGTCACTTCTTTATGGTTAGCATACTTACACAGAGTCAAAAGTCAAGCATAAGTCTGAGTCAAATAAAGGAGATAGACAAAAAAGCCAGCCATATTGGGCTGTCATCTTGCAGTTAGTTACCATGTAGACTCAAATCAGAAATTATTCTTTTTCAGTGAAGGCATATTGCAGATGACTTCTACAATCAGTGGGCTATCCCTTAGGGCTGTTCAGGTGCTTCCTATCCCTCACAGAATAGAAGTTTCTAAAAGAAAGAAATAAACGCACTTACTTTGTGTTATAGCCTTATTTCTCACTGCAGTACTTAACGTTATAAAGATACTTAACATACTTGTAACATAGAAGTTGAGGAAGTGAAGAAAGGAAGACACTTGAAAGAATCACCAGATAAATTAGAAATTCGTTGGAGAAACTCTCTTGAAATATTGCCTACCTGATCCGAAGGAAAAACATTGTGATGGATGTACTTCAGCCTCTATTTTAACAACAAAATACATTTGAATTTTATTCTGCAGGAAGGAAACTGCATGTACACACTTTGCCTGGTTTGTTAGGAGTTAACCTTAAATCTAGATTCCATCTCTACAGCACCTGAAGTACACAAGGCACAATGGCTTTTATATATGCAAACCTGCATTCCACCATTCAGAGAAAGAATAATGAAGCAAAGTGGATCTAAGAGACCAGACTCAGCTGGCCCAAATGCTAAGACTAAGCCTTTAATTGACTTACTGCTTTTTCCTGGCCCTCTATAGAAACACTATCCAAAAAACCCACACAATACAAAACAAAACAGACAAAAAGACAGCAAATATTGTGGAAGGAAGATTCCTTGTTGGTTTCCCAGATTGCCTCTCTCTGAATAAAACACAATTTAAAGATTAGTTCCTGGTTTTGTTTACATGACAGGAGTATGAACCACTTAGGACTCTACTTCCTTCTCACATTACTACGCAATTGTTTACAGCAGATCACAAAGCAATGCTTAGACCAGTCATTCTCAGCCTGTGGGTTAGAACCCCTTTCAAAGGGGTGGCCTAAGACTGTAAGCATATGCACATTATAATTCATGACAGTAGCAAAATTACAGTTATGAAATAGCAATTAAAATAATATTATGATAGAGGGTCATCACAACATGAAGAACTGTATTAAGGTGTTGCAGTATTAGGAAGGTTGAGAACCACTGCCTTAGACCTTTAATTCAGTGTCTCTTGAGAATGAAAGTAGGGAGTGTCTTTTTTTTTAAAATAAGTTTTGATAACTTACTTACTAAGCACTGAATTTTCACCCACCCTTCCTCATATGTTTATTCTATGTGAGTCTTTCTCTTTCTCTACTGTTAGTGCAGTTAATGTGAACCAAACATCTTATTAAAAAAATCACATTGTCATCAGTCTGCAGGTTCTGTTCTTACTGAACACAATTCGATGCTGATTTGCACATATATTAAATTTACCTTTGTTTTCCCTTCTCACACAGGCTGAATTGGAAAGTCTATCAGCCCCTCCCTTTGCAAAGCACATGTAGACCTAAGACAGTGAAGACACACTTTACTTAACTAAAGATTTTCCTTAAAATGTGGCAACCAAGGTATAAAACCAATGCACTGTTCTTCTGTGCTTTTCTTATGATGCTGAAAGCTTGGTGTATAGAAAGTATATCCCCATGTAAAGACTCCGCTGACAAAATAATCACAAACCAGTCATAAGATATTCATTCATTTTGTCTTTTTTATTCAGTTATAAATGTATGTGGGGCTTATCACAGGCAAAGGAAATTAAGCAGTGACTCTAGTAGTAAAAGATTGTCAATAAAAATAGACAAAAGTGCATGTAGGTGTAAACCATAGTACATAGTTAATAGGGAAAAAGCACGGTGCCAAGAAAACCCATCACATGAGGGACGGACATCAATTCCTGAGGTTACTCTGAGAGCCTGATGGAGAATGGACTGGAGAAAGTGGTGTATTTTAAAAAGTTTTGTTTAACATTGCAGCTTCTGGAGCTGAAGATTATTTATTCCTGTCTGTCTTACTCTGCTCTTCTGATAAGACCCATCTGATATGAGTCATAAGGGGAACATGATTGGAATCCACTCCACCCTACCTATATCTTATAAACAGGCATTCCAGGACACCATCCTCCAGATAACATTACTGTTCACTGCAGTGTTCATATAATGCTTTTCTCTAAAACAAGCAAAACCCTTTCTCACACTATAGATGCTCAACTACAGTCACAGTCTGGTACCATAAAATGTATTTATGCATTCTTTCCTAGGGATTTCTTTTCTGGAGTGAGAGCTCTGCCTAAGACTAGGACCCTCCTAACAGCAAAGACAGACAAGATCTTTGACTTTCTGAGTAGTCATAACCATGCTTAACAGTACGTTAACGTATGCACCATGTAATATATATGCTGAAAAGCAAATACTTGGAAATATGAAAGAGAATCTACAAGTCTGTGGCAAATCAACTTGGTCATGTGAACAGAGAATTTTTTAAAAAAATCTTGCTAACAAAAAAAAATTATTTCAAGTCCTTTATGCTGCTAATCCTATTCTCCAGAGACTGAGAATTCATCTTTTGGCAGCACAAATGAGCTAAAAAAAAATTGTAAAGAGCTGACCCACATATCTTATTAATTAATTACAGTTGTGTAGCTCTTAGTTCTCCCTCATCTTGCCACCTCCTGCTTAAATTTCCAGCAGCTCTTGCAATAAAGAAAAATGATGTGCAATTTGTTTAGCTAAAATTAAGAGTTTTTTTTTTAGTTTTTCTTACTTTATAGATAAGAATTAAGCCTAGAGAGATCAAATGTTCTCAAAATCACACAGGTAGTTGAGAACTAGAGCAGAGACTTGGCTATGGATTTATCTGGCCCCAAATCCATGGATCTTCCAGCTGCAATTTCCTGTCTCTCTAAAAGAGATTTAAAACAAGGTACGAAGACTCAGGGAAAATTGGCTGATGCTATCACTATAAATTTCTAAACACTAAGAGATCATCAAAGGAATTATGGCTGTGCGAAGCCAAAGTGGAAAAAATAATTCCTCTGTTGTGATATGCTTTTGCAGAATCCACAGCAGTCACATTTGCAGTATCTTGTATTTCTCCAATACCTTTGGGATAAGGTAGCGTCAGACATTGCTATCATCCTTCAGCAATACTTTTTCAGGAAATTATCTATTCAGAGGAAGGAGTAAGAGATACGAACCCAGGGCTATCTCACATGAAACTACGCAAAGAGGGGACTCAGCAAAAGAAAACTCAAAGAATAGAGAGAGGACACCTGCCAGATTAACACCAGAACACTTGGTTTTAGTATTGTGGAAAGTGATATGGGCAAACGCTTAAAATAGTCTACTAATCAATCATTCTTAGCTGTCATGTTGACACAGACGGCAAGAGTGCAGAAATAGAATCCAGAAATGGAGGCTAGAAAGAGCCCAGAAGCAGGATCCTTTGTATAAAGAAAAGTGAAGTCTTCAGGGATGACATGGGCAAAACAAAAGATGAGTTTTATTTCACATCACAGCGATGAGGGGAACATTCTTCCTTGCTTGCCAGCCTTTCTCTTCCATACATGTACACTTGAGAAAGTGTCAGAACACAGTGTGCCCCCCTCGCGCACCGCTGTAAAGCTCCCTATCCCTAGCCAGTGCTGTTATCTGAAACAGAAATTACGTAAAACTTTACTAATAATAGCCAATGTTAAGTGAACCCTTCCGATGAGAAATCCTAAGGGCCATCTCATGATTCATCTTGTTCTCTTCCTCTCTGTGATGACCATGGAATGATGCTGGGGCCTCTGGTAGCCAGGGGTGTCCCTCTAGAGACCACATTGTTTTGCTGTGTATACACATTCATCTGTCTGATAACACACTAGTGTTTGGAACTGTTTGTTACCACTCTGTATTCTAGCTCAGGGACTCTCAAAGTGAGATACTGATTGGCAGCATCTACATGAGAGTTGTTTGAAATGCAACATCTGAGGTTTCACCTTGGATCTTACGAATTAAAACACTGGGTACAGGGCCTAGACAGTTTTCAAACCATGTCCAACCAGTACTTATGCGTAGCAAAGCCTAAGGGTACTGACTTACATTTACTAATATAATAAATTTAGAAGGAAAAGCACATTATTACTCCCACTTATGTTTGAGGAAACTAGTTTTCACAAATCCAAAAAGATGTTCTAAATGAGAAAGAAATTACATAAGACAAGACTCAGGTGTAGCCATCTGGAGTCAGATACTCATATATTAACCATTTTACTGTCACAACTTGTATGGACTATGACCTTGTCATCTAGCTTCATTAGGAAAATCAAATGAGAAACCAATAGTGATCTTTATCGTAGAAAACTTCCAGTCACTTTGTATGTTATTACTGCTTTCAAATATTTATATTTGCTTCATACCAAAATAAATGGCCATTTTATAAGCCGTAACTGTTTATTTCTTCAAGAGTATAGCAAGAGTTCTTTCTCAGCCATCATATTGTAGATAACATTATCTTATTGATTTTGTTTGTTTTGGTATGAAAGCACAGCTATAGACAAGGTGTTTACAACATACCCTTAGGACTCAGGGAGCAAGTAAGCAGTGTTAGAGGATGGAAGGAGAATTTATGAAATAACATCCTCTGGGCAGGAGTGGAACACACAGTAGCTGTACATATGGGTCCTGGTCCACAGAAGTCACACCCACCTAATGGCCAGGTATGGAAGGACCACAGAGCAGCTAAAGTACTGGCACTGATCCACAGAAGTGGTACCTAAGAGTCAGCTATGGAAGGAACTCACAGGGTCATATCATTCACTGTTCAATTATCAACAACAAATGGATTCTGGGAAAGGCAGAACAATGGCATTTTGCTATGTGTTCATTGGTGAGCCTGCCAGGCTCTTACAGGTAGTTGCAAACTTAGGGTCACACTAATGGCCTTGGTTAAACTCTATGGGACACAACACACACACACACACACACACACACACACACACACACACACACAAAAGAAAAGAAAAGAAAAAGAAAAAATAACTAATAAACCAAGTCAAGTAAAAAGTGTTTGTTTGTAAGGGAGATTGGAACCCAATAGTGGTAGATGGAAGATAGATAGGAGAGGTTGGGTGTAACTATGGTGAACATAGATAGAAGTGCAAAATGGCACCTACTGATATAAAAGAAACATAAAAGGTATCAGCAGCAAGTTTGTGTTTGTAAATAAACTCCCAAAGGGATCATAAAGATTTTTTTGAGGTTAGATGTTACTCTGGCAGTTTTACTAGTTTTATGTTTACATGACCTTGAAGTTGCCTTTCCTTGGAAAAACTGTCCCACAATCATTTCTGGACAGAAACAATCTAAAACCCTGGTGTAAATTAAAACCAGTTCACAGCAAATAGGAATTAGAAAAGACAGAGAGATGTGAATGAGTTTAGAGACATCAGGAGCTACATTAAGACACACAGGTCCTTATAGTGTATGGTGAAAAATTTAGCTTTCACACTGATAAAGCCACAACAGGCTATCCATGAAAAGGCATCCTGTGGCAGTAATATGAATTAAGTAAAGATCATTTCTTCACTGTATAACCTCCGGTCTTCACATTTCTATTATTATTCATATTATGATGATAATATTTGTTACTTAAATTTGAAACAAGCTTATTTTACATGTCAATCCCAGTTTCCTCACCCTCCCCTCCTCCCTGCCCCCACCCAACCCTCATCCTATCACCTTTATTATTATTTTTAACTATGTATACATGTCTGTATGTGTCCAGGTGTGTTCACATGAGAGTAGCTACCCAAAGAGGTCACAGACTTTGGACACCCTGCAGCCAGAGTTACAGGTGGTTGTGAGTTACCCAATGTGGGTGTTAGGTACCAAGCTCAGGTCCTGTGTTTTTAACTGTTACAACATATCTCCAGTCTAAAATATTTACTTTTTAAATGTCAAAAGGAAAAAGCCATGTGGCCTTGCCATTGAGTAGATGGCTACACTACTAAATACAATTGAGTATACTGAAGGAAGACTAGGTGTGACCAAAGGGGAAATAGTAAATTGAGCTAATGCCAGAAAATCTGAAATTTGAGAAAGACAACTCAGATTGAGTTTCTCAGTAGAGTTGAGAAATAAGATTTTGTATCTCAAATGAGATATCAGACATCAGTACATCTAAGAATCAAGCCTGGGGACAGAAGAATGGCTCAGTAACTGAAGGTGCTTGTCACTGAGTCTGATTCCATGCTGATCCCTGGGATCTGTATAGTTGGAGGAGAGAACAGATTCCCCTAGGTTTTCCTTACACTTCATACATGTGTTGTGGAATAAGCTCCTTCTGAAAAACATAGGCACAAAATAAACAAATGAAATGAAAAGTAACTAAATCCAAGTCATATTTCTGAACACCATGGTTAAGAATTCAAATAAACAATAGAGGATGAACTACCCCATCTCAGACTCTTCCATCTCCTTATTAGAACTGTGTCATCTCTCATTTCTCCAGCATACTTGGTCCTGTAGCTGTGCAGCTAGGATCTATAAGCCATCTCTCTGATGGGAGATGTCATTCTGTAAATATGTTTCTCTTATTGGTTAATTAATAAAGCACTGTTGGCCAATAGGAAAGCAAGATGGGTGGGACGAGGAGACAAGGAGGTTTCAGGGAGAGGTAGGAACATGTAGGACCAAGAGAGCAGAACTATGGACCCTCTCTCTGATAAGATCAGACCATGTGGAAATACTTTGATAGAAATGGGTTAATATTTAAGACAGAGCTAGCCAATAAGTAATGCTTGTAACAGGCCAACAGCCTGTATTACATCTAATACAGCATCTCTGTGTGTTATTTGAGGCTGGCACTGCTCTGGGACCAGGCTGGTGGGAAAACATGCTCATAACATCTCTCAACATATCTTTCTTTAATATCACATCATATGTTCAGATTTAAGTTTATTACAGATAAGTAACAGATGCATATAAGATGAATAGATAGAAGATAGAAAGGAAAGAAGGAAGGAAGGAAGGAAGGGAGGGAGGAAGGAAGGAAGGAAGGGAAAGATGGTGGGGAGGAGGAAGAGAGGAAAGGGAAGGAAGGAGAAGGAAGGAGGGAAGAAAATGCATTCATTCATCTTTCTGTGAAGGTTAATATGCTCCTGTTTTATGTCATCACATTTTATCCCACAAACCAAATGATGTAGTTGAAATCAATACATCCAAGAGATGACTCACCTTCTTAAACTATTGAAAAATAGTTTAATCCAATCTCAAGAATCACCTTTTCCTTTTTTATTTTTGGAAACACAAAACTGGATATTTTAGTTATTGAGTAACTGTATCTTTGCTTAGTTTAATGGTAAATTTGAGCTAATGTTCAAAATTAGCAGACTGAATCATAGTAAGCATTCTCTGGCCAGGCTTGTTAAGTTTCTACTCTGCAGACACATGAAGTCTACTTCATGGGAAATCTACCCACCTGCCAAAGGCAGAGTGCCATACTCTGTACAGTGTTGCAGTTCTAATAAGGAGTGATTTTTCAATTGAAAGTGACTGATAGATTAAACCGTGTCTAAATCTAAGGCACTGATTATAAAATGAATACTTGAACTTGGTTCAGAACTATCAAGCATGCTTAGAACTTCAATTGGTTAATCCTGCTGGAATCTTAGTCTCTCAAGTCCAAAGTCATAGAAGTATGTTTTGGCTTTAATATGCAGACATTTTTCCATTGCCACAGCCTTTTCATTTAAAGTAATTTCCTTGAGAAATTCTTTAGGTCTTAGAGACCTATTAAGTAGTATCTAAAACTAGTGTTTCCATGAAATTATTGATAGGAACTCTATTTTAGGTAAAGAAAAATAGTACCAGTTAATATTTTGAGTTATTAAATATACAGCAATATGCTTCTATTTTAATGTCTTCCAACATTTTTTTCTCAATGGTAATTTTTTTGCAGAATATTTCTTTACAGTGTGTGAATATGTGTCACTGCTGCTGATTTAATGAAGAGTTGAGTGGTCAATAGCAAGACAGAAAGAGGTTAGACAGGACAGAGAAGTCTTAGGAAAGAAGAAAGGCAGAGTTGCCAGACAGATTCAGAGGAAGAAAAACATGAAGGAGGAGAGATAAAAGCCATGAGCTGTGTGGCAGTATGCAAGTTAATAGAAACACACTAAGATATAGAAGCTAGTTAGAAACAAGCCTGTACTAAGGCCGAGATTTCGTAATTAATAATAAGTCCCTGTGTCATAATTTGGAGACTGACAGTCTGAAAAAGCCTGATACAGTAACAAATGTTTGTTTAGTGATATCATGGATAGCATATTACCACATTCCACTTTGAACTTAACAGACGTTAAAGGAGAAACACTTGTCAGCAGATACCAAGCTTATTCCTTTTAAAACTGACACATTATGTTTTAGAAGGAATTTTATTTTTATTTTATTTTAGGAGGAAATTTATTTTTAAAGGGAAAAGTGCATGAATTGAATTGATCTGTGTGAAAAATTTATGAAGTGAATAATAATGGTCATAATTATATTTGAGAATTTGACTGTGTGCTCAGTGTCATTTCACAGTAATTTGTGACATAGGTATTTCTTAGGAATCACAAAATCAAGGAAAAACAAGGTGGTTTGTACTATCAATGAGGGAGTAAAATGTGAACAAGGTAGTCAGAATCCAGCATTGGATTTTAATCCCAGCACCACATTGTCTTTCAGATAAAGAGAAGAAAAAATAAGGACTTTGATTATGTCAAACCTGTCAAAGTTAGTCTAGCTTGTGACTGACACAAAGTCAACTATAGATTACATGTGCAAAACCTCTTTAGATTTATCATGTATGTTATCTAGTCAAGGAATTAATGTTTCAACCACTTTCCCTAGACTAGAAGTAAGTAAGTTGTCTACCTATTTTTTTCCCTATGTGTACAGGGTGAACTTATACAGAGATGCAGCAATTAAAGATGTATCTTTTTCAGGGGAATTCCACCAAAGGTTCAGAAGATCTTTTTAAAATAACTGGAAAACTAGAAATGGTGTTTAGTAGCTGGTGATTTTAAGTTTTGAAAATGATATGTCCATTTGGATGTTTCTAAAGAAGCCCTCATAGGGTAGAGAATTCATAAAGAGACATAACACCAAGATGTATACATAGGCATGCTCTCCAATTTTTGAGATTAATTTAATAATTAAGCCAGTTTTATCTTCAGAAAATCTTCCACACAAAATTATCCCTTTATCCTCTACCTCTCTGTTTTCAAGAAAAGTGCGTCCACTGATGGACGCTTTCTAACACTGAAAACACCCGTGGAGTATGAGAAGTATTCACAGTGACCATGAAGATGAGCTTTGCTGGGACTAATCCTATCATCAAAAGACTCACAATGCCCTATTTACCATAAATGAACATTCAGGTTTGCACTTAGGCTAGTGTGATACTCTTTTGAAGCAACAACTATAGTTATGAGGATAAGCAAAATTTGGAGTCATATAGAAACATACTAGGAAAATGGCATAGCCTTACCATTTCTTAATATAGTTGCAATTCAGATGATAAACTCTATTTAGAAACATACACAAATAATAAATTCATTTATTTTGTAAAATAAATTAGGTATGTAATACATTTTGGACACCAATACCAGCTATTGTTCTTCAAATGTACACATCACTGTCAAGGGCTGTGTTTATAAACTCTGGAACATAAATCAAAATTATGGAAGTCTATTTTTATTGATATCATAAAGTCTCAGACTCTATAAACAGTGTCTTATGGTTTTCATCCAAGTCAGTGGGAAAACTGCACTTAACCTACCAGAAAATGAAATAATATCTGGGGAGTGGATTGGGGTAAGATGGGGGGGGTCAGTGGGAGCACAGAAGGATGAGAAGCAGAAGGAACTAGGATTGATATGTAAAATAAGATTGTTCGTAAATTAAATAAATCAATTAAAAATTAAATAATATCTCATATGAGACTTACCTTTATTTTTTCTAATCAGAATTTCATGGGTTAAGTACTCAGTTCCATATTCACACCTAGAATAATGCTCAAAGATACATCTTTTTAAGAAAACCTTAAATAATGTTTCTTTTGAAAAAATTATATAGAGTTCACATAATATATGGTAATTTTCTTGCTTTCTCTGTCTTCTGTGTTTTCTAAAACTTCCTAATGAATTTAATCTGATTAATCACTTCAGATCTACTTCCAACAGACACTTATTAAAAACAGCTTATTGTATCTGAGTCTAATGTTGAAACTTGCCAGACTCCTACAAAGTAAAGCCAGAATGAAGCTGATAAGGAGGACTATTCTAAGGAATATTAAAGAACAGAGCTATGGCATTAGAATAAAAATTGTTAGGGAGCATCAAATTAAGTGAAGATGTCATAATGAGGTTAAAAGAAGACATGTCAGATTTTCTGTTGGTTGAGTTTCTTTTACATTAAATTTTAACAAATGCTTGTCAATATGTTTATTTCTGACTGTATCTAGAAAGTGAAGTCTGAAAGCATGATTCTTAAATCCAAAGTAGAATTATGTCTAACACAGAACTTGAAATCAGATTTAAAATATTAGCTATGACTATTTGTGAGCAGTTCACGTTAATGTTAGTAGTGGTATATTTAGTATTGTTCTCATAGCATCTACATATATGTACGTATATATAGATATATAATACAGATGTGTGTATTAATGCACACATATATTAATACATGATAGCTTAATGAAGGAAATAAGCACTAAGAAGTGTTTCACTATGAGAGCTTAAATTCTGTTTGCAGAGTTGAATTAAGTATACAAATTCAGCTGAATCTACCCAGGCTGTATGGTCTCACTTGTTCTCTAGGCTGTACCCTGTGCATTGGACACTGTAGATAATTAGCATCCAATGGTAAGCATCTGTGTGCATAAACATATCTGGAAATGAAAAAGTAGAGTAAAACTGTGGTATAAAAATAAATATATCCATCAAGGTACTTACAGGAATGAAGTTTGCAGGCCTGGTGGTTGCTTTACAGGGTAGGTGAATGAGAAAACCTAGGACTTTATTGTCCACTGTTGTAGACTATAAACACTCATTTCCTGGGCTGGACAAACTTCATTGGAAATTTTTGTTGATTCAATAATTAAGTAACACTAGTTACTTATGATTATTCTCTTTTTTTAGTAAATTATTATACAGTATATACAGTAACAACTTGGACAATTTTACAAAAGTGCATTTTTGCTTATGTTCCTATTATATGATAGTTCTTACTTTTAATGTTTTATTTTTAAAATTGTTGTTAAAAATGGATATTGTGATTCACTTTGTATCCTAGGCCTCAAGTGCCTTGAGAATTTTAGCATCACTGTTCCTAGCACACTTTTTGTCCCACTGGAAACCTGTACTGTACAGTGGAGATCCTGGTACTTACATGATGGCAAGGCCTTCCTCTAGCATCACTTCTGAAAGACATACCTTAGACAGGCAAGCATCATTCTATAAGTACAAGAATACATACTAAAATAATGATTAAATGTAAAGTGTTATAATAAAGAATCCAATAGAAAGTTTATCATCATCACCAAATATCATACTATATATAGTCACATATGATACACTTTTATATGGCTGATAAGAGACACGGTCTATTTAAAGTAATACACTGCAAACACATGTGGTGAGTACAAAACACTATGGCCTCATTAACAAAGGCTTTTTGTTTCTGCTACTTTGTATAATCTTATGATATCACTGTTACACACTTAGTCTGCCACTGACCTAAGTCCCATTAAAGGACATATGACCACAGTCTATATTGATTTCCTATGGATATGCACACAAATCAAAGCTAAATTACTGCTTAGAATGCCTTCTAAAAAAACTTTATTATTAAAAACTTGTAAAGAAATCAAAACACCAGGCATGAAAATTAACCAGACTCAGTGTCTAGAGAGCTTAATGAACTTATATAGAGTTATAATTGTCATTTGAAACATAAGCTGTGAGACTTCATATTACATTTTACACATTCAGCATGTTGCTTACAAGGACAAATATTACCAAACAAGACCTTTGCTAAAGCCTCAAAGGTAAGAAAGATAAAATGTAGATTTTTTTGAAATTTTGAACTTAAGCACATAGTGTCCTTTGCAAGAAAGGGCTTGGGCTATAGGCATTTATGATTTATATATTTTGTACAATACATTTGAAGAACCTTTTATGACATTTTCAAATGTAGTCACTGATTTATGCATTATTGAATTGAACAAATAAACAAAAATACAAATGCTTCAAAAAATAATAATTATGTAGCCACATAGATTCTTTTAGTAATGCTAGAAATTTAAAATGTTATTTCATTTTAATAATACAGTTATCAATTAAAGAGTTTTAACCTGAGTTATTTATTTATAACCCTAATGTCCATCTATAATAAATGAGTGTTTATTTCACTAGGGAATGCATGTTTTTTCAAAGCAAATGAAAAGAAAATTTTTCATTCTTGATTCTTGCTCCCATTCATTTCATCACCAAAATATACATTTTTCATATCATTCTGAACTTCTTGTTTATTTTCTCTCTTACTTTACACCTGTATGAGAAGTATGCAGCAGCCTTGCCACAGCCTGAATGTCACCACCTAGAAATTCTCTTCGCTGAACCCATTTGTCCTATACTCCTGCATTCAACCTCATTTGAGTCCTCAGTACATGGTCAGATCCCAAATTCTTGGGCACAAAAATATATGTGTCTGCTTGAAAAGTTAGTGAGTTCCTAGAACAGCATAAGGAATAATATATGTTAAATACAATTGGGTTATATTTAAAAGCCGGGCTCTGAGCCTGTCTTTAATCCCAACGCTCAGGAAGCAGAGGCAGGCAAATCTCTGAGTTTGAGGCCAGCCTGGTCTACAGAGCAAGTTCTAGGACAGACTCCAAAACAATGCAGAGAAACCCTGTCTCAAAAAAAATAAAAAATAAAATAAAATAAAAATAAGACAAGCCTGGGTCTGGTTTTGGCAACATCATTTGCATTGTACACTAAAAATATACTACATCTAGAGGAGTCCTCTATCTCTTGAGGAATCAGATTGTGGAAGAAATGTATTATAGAACCCAGGGTTTTGTGGTTTGGGAGCAGATAGACAGAGAGAAGACCCTGTAAATGTCCTCCTAATATGTAAGGGGCCTTAAGCTGAGGAGTTATTGGACCGATTCTGAGATTCTGAGCTGCTTCTGAAGTTGGTTATCAGAACAACCCAACAATAACCATGTGAAAGACTTTCCAGGAACAAGACATATCTTACTCTCTATGGAACAGGTTAATTTGTAGAAGGATGTAGACCTTGAACAGCTCTACAATCAGGTATTGGGTATGAAAAAGAGCTAAAGTAAATCCAAAGCCAGGCATGCAGCCTGCACAGTTACTTACCTACCTCCCCTTTGTCATGATCTTACATATCCTTTACCCAAAGCCAAGCTTGACCTTTGGTGTTTTTATTACTAAATTTCCTTGCTAATTTAGAATGTGCCTAATCTTCTACTTTGTTGCCAATTCCTAAGAATTGTAAATTGCTTAACAATGTGATTTTGATGGCTACTAACATGAAAGGGATTTTTGTTTTAATGAACATGTAATATTTATACATATTTATGTGATACAGTACAATAATTTGATCTATGGGCACAATGCATTATGATGTAATTATTATTTCCACTTCTTCAAGCATTTATCATTTTTATATTGGGACACTCCTCTAGTCATTTGAAACCACATTATAAAGTTGTTGCTGGAAGTTAATTGCGCTCCCGTACTGGAAGACAATAGAACTAATTCCTCCTGTCTCACGGTGTTAGAGAAGGAAATGAGGCAAGATAACGGCCTCGGAGACAGTACTTAGCCCACGGTTTCACTTTGGAAGGGATCCAGGTTGACAGTCCATATTGCCGCAGTGTAACAGATGGATTTGACACCATTGTGTCATGCCAATGGGTTTATCCACCTTGCATATTAGCAGAAGAAGGAAGACGATGGTCTTCAGTGAGTTACACAATGTTTATGACATATTTCAGACTAAAAAGACTTCATTTTAAAGGACTCAAGTCCAACCGGAAATGGAGAATGCTAGCATTAGTGAAGGCAGGCTTTATCTCCGAGGAAAAGGTTTTATGAGCAAACTGGCTCACCCCAGCTGGGACAGGTTGGAAAGGGGAAGGAAATGCAAACAGTGAAGAGTCAACAATTATGGGATAAGGTTAGAGATCTCTAGGGTGGATTTAGGAGATACAATGGGACTTGTTTACATACAAAGGTGGGATTCATAAATGCATTTGACAGTGATCTTGGGACTGCAATAAATTTAAATTTATTGGAACAAATTATGCATAAGTGGGAAAAGTAAACACAGTAGTTTTGTGGTCAGTGGTTTCACAAACATATTAATGCTAAATGTTCAAATATTGTACAGTTAAATATTCAACTTCAGAGGTTCATTATTTCCCGTATTTAGAGGCTCAACATGATATAGCCTGAGGTCAATAAATAACTTTTTTATTATGTTTTAAGGGTATTGCAGAGTCTGAAACTTCTATAATCACTGTATTATCTAAGAAGTTTTATATTAAAACTTAGGAACTTGAGCTTGAAAGATACATTATTGTCATTTGAAATTGAAGGCATAGCATAAGAAAATAAGAAAAGACATTATCATCTATAAAGATTTACCACATGCGTCGGATAAACCTACATCCCAGCACCTCAGTGAAAATGTGAGCCATTAACTCAGACTGTGTGCTCCGAGGCATCAAGCATGCAATTTAACTATGTAATTGAGGCCTTGTCAAATGATTAAGCTTTGCAAAACAGATCCATTCTGACCCTTTCTTATAGTGTCATTATTACTATGTGGGTACTAGTATTGTCTTTTTCAGCACAGAAATTCACTGGCCAACTTTAAGGTTCTTTAGCCCGTTCATGAACCACACTTGCCCCTGCAACCCCCACATTTTACTGAATTCTGTGCTTCCAGTTATATACAGTAACAATGTCAGTGTTTAATGAGTTTTAAGGAGATGTGATGTGCTAATTACTCTAAAAACAAACCTTCACATTCAATGTCAAGTAAAAACAAGCACCTCTGATTTTGTTTCCCAAGTCATTTTCTCTAACTATTGTGACTGCTAGTAAGTATTAAAGTAGCTTATTTCATGTTCATCGACAACCAGCCACAGTCTAAAATTCCTGACAAAAATGTATTAGTGGACTTCTTAAGCAATTATTAATAAAATGTCAATAGGTTTTTGGATTCGGACCATTCTAAGTCTGATTTGACTTTTGCCATAATAAGCTACCTTTTTCTCAGGCATAGACCAGCATTCATTTCCTTTCTGCAAGACCCTATCAATGGTACTCTTAGCTATAATGTTGCCAGGGCAGGCAGTTCATACTTGGTCAATGAAAGAAGTCGTTCATTCATCCATAAAAATGATTTATGGATGAGAACTTTAAGTACATAGTACAGCAAATATAAGAGAATAACAGTTTGATACATGAATGCAGGGACTGTTTAAAATTCTCTAGTGATTTGTACATAAAGAAAACTTCTACATTCTGTGAGACATCTCACATGTTATGCCAAGTTGGTTCAGATTATGCCTTGAAGATTAATATTCTTCAAGGCCTATTTCCCAATAAGTATCTATATTCACCAGGGGAGAAATAATGAAATAAGAGAGGTTCTTCATTTTATGATACATATGATGTCCAAAGACTCTGTAGCTGTCCTGTTGAAATTAAAAAAAAAAAAAAATATCTGTTTGAATGTGATAAGCTTAAGTCAAGTCCAAATGATGTCCAAATTAGACAGTGCCCAGATTTTGTCACCTCAGTCCTAATGTATCACTTTAGATTAAAGACAGACTTCTGCTTTACACTGTCCCTGGAAGGAGTCACTGTCTTCTCCCAGCTGCTCAGGAGCAAATTCCCACTTACATTAATTACTGTCAAACCACTCCTCAGTGAAAAGCTACCTTGAGCAGAGAAGTTTCTCCACTTTGTAAAATAAGCAATGCAATGTTCATTTGTTCAAATTGACATTAACATGTGTTATAAAAATAATGAATTACTTGTTTAACACTAGAACATGTTCAGATTATTCTGGTAAGATTAGATAACTGAAAAAAAAGGTTCCTTTACAAACTATTTTTGTAGCTGGATGAAAAGCAGAACTTACCCTGTGAGTTCAAGACAAGGAGGATCTACATAGCAAGTAGCAAGACAGTAAGATCTACAGAGTGAGATCCTGGCAAAAGAGGAGGAAGTGAAGGACAGAATGAAAGAAAAGAGAAAGGAGTTATTTTCTTAAACACGTAAGAGTATTACCCTCATAGAGTATTTTATATCTTAAATTATTACTTGTTATCCTCCAGAAATTTTTATTGCAAGTTTATTGATGCAGATTTAAAGTAGCTACATAAAATGAATGGACATTTTACTCCTTTCCAATGATAAAATTAATTATTTAATACATTCTGAAATTATTTAAAGAAATATTACAATTGAAGGTAAAAATAAATCTCTTCCTATTAGAACCAAAATGTGTGTGTGTAGGTTGGGGGATGGAATCTAGGGCTAATGAGATGGCTCGTTGGGCTAAAGTTACTACCTAGCCGAACCAGTTGGCAACAACCCCTGACCCAAAGATGGTAGAAAGGGAAAAATGACTCTCACAAGCTGAACCCTGGCCTCCATACACAAGTGCACATACATGCATGTGTGCATAAACACACACACACACACACACACACACACACACACACACCACACACACACACATGCAATAATAATAATAAATAAATAATTTTTCTTTTATTTTTTAATTTACATTTTTTTCTTATTTTACATATACATCCCAGTTCCCTCTCCCTCCCTCCTTCCGTTTCATGACCTCCAACCACCCTCCCATCCCATTCCCCAAAAAATGATTTTTTTAAACATTTATTTATTTTTATGCTGGACATAATTATACATGCCTTTTTTAATGAAAACAAATATTTATAAACAATATTTGGGAATTCGGACGTCGTTCGTTCCAAACTGCTTCCTGCTGGTAGGGGGTACTGTCATGGGGGTATTCTAAGGAGATGCAGAAATCCTGGCTGTAGTAGTCTGCAAGGCTGCATTGTCCCATTGACGTTGCTTCAGGGGGTCGCTGGATTAATTCAATATATATATTCAAAAAAATGATTTTTAAAAACTCTAAGTAACAATCTAAGCAATAGTGGAAAGGCTACCTTAGAGCCTTTCCCTGATAATGAGATTGATGACTATCTTATATGCCACCCTAGAGCCTTCATCTAGTAGTTGATGGAAGCAGAAGCAGAAACCCACAGCTAAACACTGATCCAAACTCTTGGAATCTAGTTGCAGACAGGGAGGAGTAAAGGGGTAAAGACCAGGCTGCAGAAACCCGCAGAAACAGCTGACCTGAACAAAGGGGGAGCTCATGAACCCCAATAGCTGGAAAACCAGCATAAGACCAACACATGCTCTGTCTGGTAAATATCAGACATTGCATGTGTGGGAGGCATTTATTTGTTGGATGGACTCCAAAAGAATGTAGCACAGTAGTTGGGGTGCAATCTACTTCAGAAGACTTTGGACTCTGAGGTTATTATTCTCTTGCTTGGGTGAACACCCAAACATCTCCCAATGTCAGTGAATTGATCCACAAAAGCAGGATAATATTGCTACTTCATTAGAATGCAATGTGGATTAAATGCTTTATTGGAATAGCAATTAGAACATGTGTGGTACACAGTATCCAACACGTTCACACTGTTATTACAATAAACACAATGACTGCTATGCTCCTGGAACACCTATTTTAATTCCTTAGTGTAGCTATTTAAATGTTTTGTAAGAACAGAGAATTGTGAATAAACTGTTTAGAGATCCTAATTCTTATTCAATTAGTCAACGAGTTATTTTTCAATTCTGTCTAAAGACCAATACAGGCAGTAAGCAGCATCCAGTCCAACCACTATGTAATTTCTCCCAACCCCTGCATCCTCCCAAGTGGGAAACAAAGGCCAGGCTGAAAGAAGAGAAGAAGGAGGAAATTGTGTAAGTAGAGATTTGATGGAGCTCCTGGGGCTCCAAGCAAATAGTCTTTCTGAGTTGCTGCTTGGAAAAGGGATGGAGGGAAATAGGCACAGAAATGAAGTCAAGATTGATGGAAGGTCAGTGTCACAGGATGGAAAAAGCACCAAGCAAAGGAGTTAGCAAGGGTTGAGAACTATAAAATATGCTTTGCTCACATCCAGGCCATTTATCTGAATAACAAGTGATGTCTGTCAGTCATTGTCAATCAGAAAACTGATCCCGGGTTCTGCCCACCTCCTTTTTATATTTTTAGAACCTAATAGCTGCTCAAATATAATTCACATAAATAAAGAGTAAATCTAATACATTTAAAGTATATTATCCAGGCTTTTTGTCATGTCACAAAGAACTTCTGTGAGTGATGTAAGTACCCCCTCTCACATTTCACTCTATGCTCCACCTTATTAGCTCTCTTGGGTATCAAAAGTGATGATGTGTCTAACTCTATTCTATTTCTTGTGGATATTCAGCTGTTCCTATACTTTTGATGAAGTTCCTTCTTTCTTGACTTAATTATCTTGTCAAAATCAATTAACCAGAAAATATTTGCTGCAAGACTCTACCCTTTTAATTGTCTTAGGTGTGACTTGACAAACTTTAAAAGTGCAGGGAGACAGAATGAACGCAGGCAACAACACCTGTTCATGTGTGACTTACAAGCACCCATCCTCCAGAATGTATGGTAGGCCCTCTATTACAAAGTTCCTGCTAATAGAAGTGTATACGTAAATTGGGCAGTGGTGATGCACACCTTTAATTCTAATCCTTGGGAAGAAAAGGCAGGCAGATCTGTGAGTTCCAGGCAAGTCTGTTCTACAGAGCAAGTTTCAAGACAGCCATGGCTACACAGAGAAACCCGGTCTCAGAAAAAAAAAAAAAAAAAAAAAAAAAAAAAAACCTAACAAAGACAGGGATCCTTAAATGTTACAAGTGATTTCAGCAGGTGTTTGACATTACCACACCTCAAATAGAAAGTTTATTTTGTTCTCCCCACTCTTCTCTGGCTATCCCCTAATCACTGATTAGTTTTTTCTCAACTTAATCACACTGCAAAAACTGGGCTTCCAGATTTGGGGATACAGTTTGTGCTAGAGTGCTAAAAAAAATACCAGCCAAATGATCAAATGATCTGAACCTTGGCATCTTACAAAAGACAAAAGTATGGCTGCTCTGTTGAGGGCTGAGATATAGGATGCTCATGGGTTAAGGACACTCACTGCTTTTCCAAAGGACCCGAGCTCAACTCCCAGCACCTACACAGAAGCTCACAATCATTGTGACTCCAGTCCTAAGGGAGCCATACCTGACTGTTGTGGGATATTTGTTCACTCTGTTAAGTTATGTTGCTATGACTGATTTAATGAAGACCTCAACAGCCAATAGCTAGGCAGAAGGTATAGGCAGGACTCCCAGGAAAAGAGAGGAAGGGAAAGGAGATAATCAAGGCACAGAGGAGACACCAATGAGACATGGAGGAAGTCAGACATATAGAATGAAAGAAAGGTAAAAAGCCACAAGGATTAATAAAACAGGTTATAAGAGCTAGTGGGACAACCCTAAGCTAAGACCAAGCTTCCATAACTAATAATAAGTCTCTGTGTCATTATTTGTAAACTGGCAGACTGAAGGGAGGTCTGAATACATCTGCCTTCTGGCCTCTGCTTGTATCAGACATACAAACAGGTATACAAACATCTGCTCACAGAAAATACCAAAAAAATTTGTAAAGATTTCCAGTTATATTTGGTATTTATTCTTATGATGTTGCTAATTATAGAACCTTGCTTTTATCTAAAAAATAGCTTCAAAGCTATATGATGACTTTAAGTATTTTCCCTGATTTATAGTCATTTTACTAAATTCTCAGGGTTAATATGGAATGAAAATATTTGTGTGGATGTTGGTATATAAATCCTGACTTTGCTGGTACTCTTGCTGTGTGTATTATATACAGTAGAGGATTGCTAGAGCCCCAGTTGTCATCTTGAAAGGGTAGAGAAAAAGGAAAGTTAATTGTTTTCTTGTGATATTATGTAATTTCCCAATCAATCAAGGATGGCTGGCCTTCAAAGATTTTCTTTTATAATAAAAAAAGAAAAAAAAAGGCTTCACTATTAAGAAAATCACTTTGGATTTACTTTGCTTCTGTTTCACAAACCTGTTTATAACAGATATTTTTAAGGATGCAAATTTGCCAGTCACTAAACAAATATGTACTGAATCCCTGTAGATATTTTTTACTACAGTGTACAGTATTATTCTATGAAATAGACAATTTAATTGAGAATATATATGCATATGTAATTGAAGTTGGAAATTCCTAAGACTTTAATATTACTGAAAATGTTCAATGTATCCAGAAAATATAGAAAGTGAAACAATTTTCAAAACAAACTTTACCTAGTTCTTTTGAAAGCCTGTAGAAAAAAAAAACAACATTGTAGGGCTTGTAAACAAAAGAGAAAATTTATGAAATATGTTTTTAAACATATAAATAGGAAAGTTATTGATTAGGGCTTTTTAAAGTTATTTTGTATGGTTAACAAAAGTCTAGTATGTGACTATGGAGGGCTTTTGAATCAAGAAGATTAGGGAAAGAATGAAGAAGCTTTCGGAAAATGAGAATCAATCATTTCTCCAAAAGAAAGAATACAGACAGTCTATAAACACATGACAAAAAATATGTTTGACATCAGGAAAATACAAGTTCAAACCACACTCAGAAATGTTCCTCCACACAATAGTTTTTATATTGGTTACTCTGCTTGTCACTAGGACTAAATACCTGATAAGAAACAACTTAAAGGATAGACATTTAATGTGCCTTACAGCTTGAAGAGGTACAGTCCATATAGAGTGTGATACATGGGGAAAGGCAGATCCACAGTGAGAGAACTGGCAGCTGGGACTCCTCATTCTGCATATCATGAAGGAACAGGAAACAGAGAATAGGCAGGAAGTGAGGCCAAGCTACCCAACCTCATGGCCCACTCCTAGTGGTCCTTTATGTCCTAAAGTCTTCAATGTTTCAATGTACTAGCACATATTGGAGACCAAGTGCTTGAAGATGTTTACTTGTGGAGACTTCCATGTGTTTTCTAACTTAAATCTTCTCTGAAACTATCAAATAAGAGCCAAGATGTTCAGCTTCTAAATGTGTGCCATCTTTCTCTATGTGTTGTAACAGGGGATATGGTACATTACCCACCCCTGGACCACACTTCCCTTTTCATTACCTGGAACCTCTACTGTGTCACTTTTCTATTTTAATGTTTATTATTGTGGGATTCTATCTCTCTTGCAAAAATTCTATTACATATTTAGAATGCTTGGCTACATAAAGTAGAAAATAAACTTAAGGTATTTGTCATGTAACTTCCAATGTTGAACTGGAAAAGCAAACAAACAAAACAAAAGCAGACCATTATTGTCATGGCCCAGGCAATAGGCTAGTGTGTTTGTTATATCCTACACTTCTAAGGCAATAAATTAATAAAATTGATATGAACAATGATTTATTTATGAGACTGCTAGGAATTTGCAGACATCTGTGCTTATGTTCCATTGGCTAATTAGGAGTCACAAGGTCACACTAGATTCAATGGACATTGAAAAATAATATGATATTCTTTAGAGGAACAATGTCCAGTTATCAAGATGGAAGGAGTGAAAATGTCATAACTATCCAACTCCAGTAAAGTATATAGTATAAAATGACATTCTACTGTCAGAAAAAGTCTCCAAGAATTGTATTACCATGCTACTTTGAGAACCATTTACTTTAGTTCCCTGAAGTGTGCAATTAGTTCATAGTATGCTCTTCAGAGACCAAAGCCAAATGAGACATGAAATCCAGCTGGACCTCCCTCTGTAACCTGTCAGACAATGTAGCGTAGCTCATGTCAAACAAAGTATTCAGATACAAAGCTGTTTTAACTTGAACTACAATGTGAGGAAATGATATATAATGTTAAAACATTCCTCTTGCCATTCCAACTTAAATAACATTTACCATCTCTCTGCCTTTGGTAAAATATACTCTTGAAATATTTAGAAGCTTGAGCATAAGCAAACTTTAAACCAAAAATTAAATTAAAATTGCCAAAGTGATTGTAGTTTCAAAATATGGACTAACAATATTTGAAAGATTGAGCTTAGAACTAAGAACAACTAGGGGAACTGTTTTAAATTGGCTTTTCTGCTAAAGCAAATTCAGACTTTAAAAAATGGAAGAAATATCATGATTCAAGTGACTTCCTTCCAGAGTGTGTACATCAGAATGAATCACCTTCTGCCTGTGGTCATTCACACTCAAAATTCTGGGGCAGGGTTAGCATTCCCTTCAGCCCTTCCTTAGGTTCCTGAACTAAGCTGACATTGCCTGAGGCAGAGCCTCCTTGCCAACACCCACATTCCACCTAAATCTTCATTAAAGTTAAAAGTCACCCAGCTCTTGAAAGTGACAGATCCACAAATACACTCAAGCATTTCTTTCTCTCCCTTTCTGTTTTTCTCTTTATCTTCTTTTGGAAAACAAAATTACCCTATTGACAATGAGCTCATGAGTAAACCTACATAGCTAGACTGAGGTAATTACTCAAACACTTGCACAGCCGTAAAGCTTCATTGGGGGTTTTATATTTTCACTATCAATTATTTTCCTTTACACTTATTGTCTTGGTTTGCTTCTCTGTTGTTATGATAAAGCACCAACCCCCCCCCCAAATATGGGGAAAAGGGTTTATTTGACTTACAGGTAATACTCCATCATAAAAGGAAGTTCACATAAACTCAAGGAAAGAACCTAGAGCAGAAAAGTGAAGCAGAGATCATGGATGAATTCTGCAACTGACTTGCTTTTGCTCTCCATGGCTTGATAAGCGTGCTATTCTTATATAAGCCAGGCCCACCTGCTTAGAGTTGGCACCACTCAAAGTAGGCTTAGTCCTCCAACATCAATCATTGCCCACAGGCAGTTTGATCGAGAAAGTCCCTCAGTGTTTTCTCTTCTCAGATGACACTTGCTTGAGTCAACTGAAAAAAAAAAAAAAACACTTATCCATCACAAAAGAGAAAAGAAAGCCTATGATGGAGGGGAAACTCAAAAAAAATATTAGTTTTCTATGCTCTTTCACAATGCATGTTTCCCTTTGCATTCTGTCCATATTCAGCATTTAATACCACCTTTTTTTGGTCTTCTTTTGAAGTATTATTTTTTTATCTTCACAGGTTTACATATATGCATGCATACATTATAGCTTAGAATCATCATGTGAGGCAAAATATACAATATATGTTTAATATGGTATATTCATATATATGTATATATATATTTATATATCATATTTATGTTGTATAATTACCAGCTGATGACATTTATATTGGCTACATTTTCTATTATAAATAAAGCAATGATAATCATGAATATGCAAATATCTCTATGGTTAATATGTGGTTCTCTGGCTATATTCTAAGGAGTGAAATAGCTGAGTCAGATGTCACTTCATCTTTTTCTTTTTTTGAGAAACCTCCAAACTGATTTCTATAATGTCTATATGAATTTGTTATCTTACTAGCAGAGAATAGAATTATTTTTTCACAACTACTCCAGAGTTGTCAGATTTCTTAATGGTAGCCATTTGACTCTGGTGGGTGGTATCTCAGGGAATTTTTAATTTGAATTTCCTCAATGGCTAAGGATACTGAACACTTTTTAAAATGGTTATGGGTCGTTTGTGTTTCTTCTGTCATTTCAATAGTCCATTTATAGATTGGCGGTTGTAGTTCCTTGGTATTTAACTCCTAACTCCTGCTTATTATCCCCCTGCATAAGATATAGCTCCCATTATGAAGATCAGTTAAGTCTTTAAATGTGATTGAGTTGAAATTCTGTAGCTTACACTTATTTCAACTCAGAAACCCATGGGTTCCTGAAAGTCTTCAATATTCTCAATGATAAGACTGGTACTACTAAGTCAGTGAGGGAGAAGTAGCAATGCCCACGGGAGGTGGCAGAAGAGTGCTCTGCCTTTGTTCATGCTACCTTTGTGGTACTGCAGTCCATGACGAGCACTCATGTAAGCCACAGTGATCATTACCTATACTGCCTTCACAAAACTCCAGGACTGAGAAATGTTAAGGATTCTTTTAAGAGAGCAGGTTAATTTCAGCCCTGCAATATCTAGTTAAATTTGCTTTTACACCACTTTGCACGAAGTAAAATCTCATCTCTGGGCGCACTACTCATATCTGTTCTTTAAAAACTGACTTTTAAACATACTGACATGTATTTTAAAACATAATGTGGTCTCTGAACTTATAAATAGACTTAAGAAATGTTTTCTTAACACAACTCCATGTCTTTATTTTGCTTACTGATCTCCTCACACTTCTCTCCACTCCCTGTTTCTGTTTCTTTATGTCATTTCTGCCTCTGTCTTCATAGTTTCTTTCCACATATGATCCTGAGCTACTAGTTAGCTCTGCTCTTGCTGTGGGAATCCTGGTTTTTGTATTGTCAAGGGATTTCTAACATCATACTTAAGTACAAGAAATGCTAGAAAAGTTTTAGATTTTTTTTCTGAGTCTGAGTTCTTAGCCATGTTGGATGTAATAATTAGAACTTTAGTGAGATTATCCAACTCAATGCCAAAAAAAGTTTTATCTATACTAATATCCAACCTTTAATATTTTATTTGAAATTTCTGCATTCTTTTTCTAAAATGCATGTTTTCTTATCCTTGCCTCCTTGACAGGGCAAGTGTGTTATTCTGTCAGTTCTAGAGTCCACATTTTATTGGACCAAATACATACTTGTGAAAAGAGAAGTGTTCTAACATCAGAGGCAGGGTTATTATTATTAGCTTACATAAAACCCCATTTACAACTTTGGTTGAATGGTAGCTATCGTGCTAAAGCAAAAGCCTATAGTACACTACACTGAAACTTTTATACTATATTCCCTACCTAGCACTTAGAAAGAAAATCAGTCTACTCTAGTGGCTAGTGGCAGGAATACTAAATTATGAAATTAGTGGTATTTGTGGATATTACAGCATGTACATTATGTCAATCCTCAGAGAACAAGACTAATGCTTGAATGAAACAGAGAGAAAGAGAAGATGAGTGATGTAAATTGGGAAAACATTGGATCTTTCTAAATCTTAGGTAATCAGGCTGTGTCTTTTGTCCATCCAACAACTCATTGACTTCCTTTTTGCAATTATTGAGATGTTTTGTTTATGTTTGTGACAATCATAATTTTGAATTTTACAATCAGCATGGTTAATTTTGTTCTACATACCTTTTTTTTTTCACATTTTACTAAGCCTGTGGACAGAGACTGGGGCAGCAAGCATTGGGCCTGTATGGGTCTGCACTAAGTTCTCTTCAGTTTAATAATTTTGTGGAATTCCTGAGTGCCTTCTCTTGAGTTTTTTTTCTTTCTGTTGATTCACTTTGTCCAATTTTCAATGTGACCAATTTTGTTTTATCTTATATTTTACTTTGTTAAAAACAAAAACAAAGAGAAAAAGAAAATAAAGGCCCAATTCTCTCCATTCTCACCATGCTTAAATTTCTAACAAAGAAAAGATATTGCTGTGCAATGGTCCTATTATTCAGTCTTACCCTTGGCCCAAAAATAAAGACCAATACTCATCTTCTGTCTAAATACCTTTTGTGAGAGACCTATTAACAGCACTAAGTGAAGGAAACACAAAATAAAACAAAGAATATTCTGCAAAAGTCAGGATACATCATTTGGAGTTAGCATTTTAATACAGTTACAAAAAATAATTTGTTAAAATTATACTTTATGTACTTTCTAGATAAAATGTTCCCATTCGTAGCTCATCATCCTCCCATTTCCTTTCTTAAGGTTCATAATTTATCTGTTTGTTCTTTTGGAAACTACCAATCTTCTTGGAGCTCTCCACCCTGGCTGTTTTATTCCTCTGTCTTAGAGAAGTAGGCTTCTTCCAAGTGAAACTTCAAAAGGGCTTTTCCCAAAGGGACCACACCACAAGTAAGCGACAGCTCAGCAGACATTCTAGGAAGCTTCTCCCGGTAAGCTGGCCAGACAGGATGAAATTAGTAATTTTCTTTGACACTCTACAGACAGGAATAAGAGTCATGGGAACAAAGAGGCTTTAGTTACCAAAGTGACCTTCTTCATACTGTTAGAGTAGTCAAGCTCTAAGGTAGCAGCCTAAGAGGGGCAATCCCACCCTCTCTCTGTGTCTTTATCTCTCTCTCTCTCTCTCTCTCTCTCTCTCTCTCTCTCTCTCTCTCTGTCCCTCTCTTTCTCTCTCTTCTGTCTCTCTGTCTCTCTTTCTCTGTCTCTGTCTCTCTCTCTTTCTCCTCTATCTCTCTCCCTCTCTGCCTGCTTCTCATAGTTACATTTGAATAAGAGAATTCCTCATCAGATAATTAACAACAATGGAAAGAAATAAATGTAGGTCCTTCCATGTGATATATATATGGAGGCAGGAGTGGTTCAGGGCACGTGTTGCATGAAATCAGAGTCGTGCACTATCAGAACCAACTGTGCCTGCATTTATGCCCTGGTCTTACTCTGAAGTTGACCCTGATCTGCGTATTCTCCCACTGTTCTTGGATGATCGCTGCCCAATATTTTGTTAAGTAGGATATAGATATAATAATGGGTCCCTGGGAGTGGCACCAGGGCCTATCCCAGGAGCATGAATTGGCTTTTTGGAGTCCACTTCCCATGGAGGGACACCTTGCTCAGCCTTGACACAGAGGGGAGGGGCTTGGTCTTGCCTCAACTTGGCATGCTTTATTGACATCCCAAGGAAGGCCTATCATCTCTGAGGAGTAGATGGGAGGTGGGAAGGGTGGGAGGCACAGAGGCATGAGAAGATGAGGAAGGGAGAACTGGGAACTGGGAAAAAAATAATGGCATCTGAAGTTGAAATTTTTAAATCGTTTCTGTGTGAAAATGAGGTATAAACCCATGAACACTATTGTATGACTTGTCATATTTTTTCATATCATCAAATATTGACAATTTAGTTTGGTATGAGCAAAGTCTCACACTCAGTGGATATGGATATGTAGCTATAGATATAACATTTCATGACATCACATTTGCATGAGTTTTATATGCTAAAGAATTTTATTATTACCTTGGACACATTTAAACAGTATACCCTGATAAAATTCAGGATTTCTCTGTTAACTCTTCAGTGCTCCTAAACTTCTCATCACCTACTCATCACTAATGTGTGCCCAGTTTAACTTCTTTTAGTGTCCACACACACTAAAGAATATGTGGTGGTACTTGTGGGTATCTTTTTTTCATCTATTTTTTTATTACCTAAAATAATATTCTTTATTTCTGTCAATTTTGCTACATGTGTAAAGGTTTATTTCTTGTTTACTGTTCATATTTCACTGAAAATACAAAATTTTCTTTTTCCATAATTCAATCCTTGTGTACAAAAGTTCGCTCTAATATATTAATACCTTTATAATATACTACAATAAATATGAGTGTACTGGTATGTATTTGATAAACTAATTTGATTTTTTTAAATTTGTATTCAAATGTTGAAGTCAAAACCTCTAACTAATCTACTTGGTCTTAAATATTCCTCAAGAAAGAGTAACTAGTGAATAGAATATAACTGATAATACAAAATAATTAGAGCTGGAGTGGATCTGAGAAGGGACTGTCAGCCTCACACCAACTTTCTCGGGGAAGACTCAAGAAGAGAAAACAGTATAGCAGCATGAGTGAAACACTGTCCTGTCCAGTTTGGCTTCAACCTTCACTAAATCCTCTTATTTTACTGCTTATTTTTAGTGCATTTCTGTTTGATTTAATGGTTAAATTAAATTCTTTTAGATTATAAAATATTTATATGAAACTGATGGTCACAGTTAACTTGTAGCCCATTGAAATCTAAAGCCAAAATCATCCACCAGGGCTCTTAGGTCCTGAATCTAGGGTTTCTGTTCCATCAGTAGGTAAAGACAGGAAATGTCATCAGCTATAAGCAGCTCCAAACATAGTCCATTCTTCTTCAGATCATCTAAGGCTAAGGAAGATGGAGATTCTTGGGAGCCTCAGAATTTGGAGGGAAGATGCAGGCTGCTTCAGCACCCATGATGACAGGCAGACAGTCACACTTCTGCTAGAGGCAAACCGATGAAGACAAATGGCAACCAAGATGGCTTTACATATCACCAAGAACTGACACCGGAACACTATAATGTATTGGTGTAAATTCACCACCCAGAGGAGCTGTCTTAGCTAGTGGCACATTTTAAGCTATGTGCACAGAAGCATTTGGCACTTTTTGTTTCCTTTATCCTATTTAGGAGCATAAATATTCAAGTCCTTTCCCATAAAATGAAATGGCCATCTCTGTTTAGACTGCTTCGTGTATGGGGTAGAATGCTGTGTTTTTCTGAAATAAACATTTGCTTTTCTTTTTCCTTGAAAAGAAACCGTGAGTTCATAATGAATGCAGGAATATGTTCCTTTTTATGTTATTTACGGTGATATTAAAGATATTTTACCTGCTATGAAAAACTTGTTCCAAAAATTCATCTTAATAAATCAAATTCCTGATTTTATAAGTCGCAGAACATAAGATTAAGTTGTGGTCCTACAATGAACCTCATAAACAAACGCTTGAGTAGCAGATTTTTATTGCTACTGTCTTCCAAAAATTAATAGTATTTCTAAGAAATCATAAAGAGGATGGACCTGTGGGTTACTCTTGACATAAGCAGAGGTCTGAATTCTTAATTGAAAAAAAGAAACAATACTGATGTTAACCCCAGTGATACAAAACACCAAGAAAGTCAGACTTGATTGGAAATGGCACAAGTGAGTATGTTTCATAGTTACTAATGAAAAACATACTGTATTTGTATAAACACAGTCAAAAGAGTGGCCTTGAAATTTAGATATGCAGCAAATGAAAAATGTCCCTGGAAATGATAAACATTTGAGTAAGAGCCCATAAGTTGCTGAGTGTGAAACTGGAAGTTGAAAATTAAGTACGCAACAAGGAAATCTGAAGGGTAGACATGGGGGACAGCAGAACAGAACCCAGTCTGCACTCAAGTTGCTTTGTGTCTAGTCAGTAGGCAGAAACTAAGTGTAAGCCACGTATGTCACAGTGGCCACTCAGTATTTTGAAAATTTCCATAACACGAGAATAAGTACAGGGTCTCTATTTGGAGGCAATCTTTTCCTTTTTGTTCTTCCAATACTTTTGTTTCAATGCTGTCCTTCTATCTGAATTATCCAGATTTTAAGAGTGCCCCTTGCAATTGATTTCACCCAAAATATCAGTCATGTGTGGCATTTTCAGGAAACAAATACTCCCCAACTTTTGTGACAATAATATAATCAGAGTTACATCTTGAAACTAAACAGCAAATGCTCAATCGTGGAACTAGAGAAGTCCCTTCTCAGCAGCCTTCTGGCTACTTTGTTTTGGCCATTTTTCCCCAATGTCCCACTTTTCCATCATATTCTGAACCTTTTCTATCTCTTTTAATCCCTGTTTGCTCCCAAAGCTCCATTTCCCCTTGACCTCTTTAAGTAGCTCTGTGTTTTACTGTTTTCTTATACAGTATGTCTTTGTAATCCCATTATGTTGCCATAAAGCAATCTGTTGGACCATTTCCTAAATAGAGACAGCTGCCTCCCTAAGAGGCACTCTTGGATCAGTGGTTAAAATAACAAACGTCTCCTTAGCAACATATGTAATCCAGTTGGGTAATTATTAAAACACTGACCAGCAGCAGCAGTGATAGAGTGCTCACTTTTATCCTGGCAGTTAATGTAAATTATCTCTATTGTCACAATTATTGTGAGAACTAGCTGATAATAATGTAAACTCTGTTATAGTGTGGGACAATGCTTGTTGTTCAAGAAGTAATCATAGATAGCCATCCCATAGTAAGACTTACTCTGATTTGACAGGCATTGTCCTAGAACTACCACATGTCAGGGACATATTTTTTAAAACCAGTCAACAAGAAGACACCTTTTGCAAAAACACTTGAGTTTGAAGCAAGCCATCATGAGAACATTTAGAAAGTAGGACAATAAGGCAAAAAAGATGAAGGATAGGAAACAAACTAAGAATTCTCACTTGGGAGTAGAACTGGATAAATTAATATAAGTAGCTTTGGATGGTTTGTCAAAGCAAGATAATAATTTTGGACTCCATTAAATAAATTTAAGATGAAACACTTATCTAACAAACTGAGAGCAGTTTGCCCATGGGCTATGGGATCTGTGTTCACTGTTTTGGTCAAGCAATGGCTATGATTGTGTACAACTCGGGACTCCACACTTGATGAGCCAGAACTCCAATTTATTTGAAAAAACATAATGTTAAGCAAGGCTGGAAATGTGACACATGGGACATGGCAAAGGGGAAAAGGCTGTTTCCACTTCAGAGCAAATAGCAACTTTAAACAACTGATATAATGGTCTGAAACATTTTTGAAGACAGGAATTAGCATTTTGGGAAGGACTCAATTTTCCTGCTCCCTCATGTTCTACTCTCCTTCCTCTCCCCTTCTCTTTCTCCTAGCTCCCATTCCCCCCACCTCACCTGCTCCCAATTCGCTCAGGAGATATTGTCATGTGGGGAACCATTATATCTCTCTTAGGGTCATCCTTATTTCTTATTCTCTGGAGGTGTGGATTGTAGGCTAGTGATCCTTTGTTCTATGTCTAAAATCCATATGAGTGAGTACATACCATGTTCGTCTTTTTGTGACTGGGTTACAAACAGGATAGTTTGTAACTAGTTCCATCCATTTTCCTGTGAATTTCAAGATTCCATTAAGTTGTTGTTGTTTGTTTTTGTTTCTTTGTTTTATTTTATTTTTTCTGCTGAGTAGTACTCCATTTGTAAATGTACCACATTTTCTTCATTCATTCTACAGTTGAGGAGCTTCTAGGATGCTTCCAGGTTTTGACTATTATAAATAATGCTTTATTAACATAGTTGAACAGATGTCTTTCTTGTATGAATGTGCATCTCTTTGGTATGTACCTAAGAGTAGAATTGCTGCATCTTGTAGTAGACTGATCCCCATTTTCCTAAGGAACCACCATACTGATTTCCAAAGGGGCTATACAAATTTGCCCTCCCTCTAGCAGTGGAGGAGTGTACCCCTTTCTCCACATCCTCTCCAGCATAAATTGTCATTGGTGTTTTTGATTTTAGCCATTCTGACAGGAGTAAAATGGTATTTCAGAGTTGTTTTGATCTGCATTTCCCTGATGGCTAGGGATTTTGAATAGAAAAGAACACTAAAAGAACAATAAAAGAGCCATTATAGTTTTAAAAATCTCACACTAGGGAAATGTCCAGAGACCTACAAGAATGACCCCAACTAACAATCAAAGCAATAGTGGAGAGTCTACCTTAAATGCCCTTCCCCGATATTGAGATTGATGACTACCTTATATGCCATCCTAGAGCCCTCATCCAGTAGCTAGGAAGCAGAAACAGACACCCACAGCTAAACACTGAGTCGAACACCTGGAATCCAGGTGCAGAGGGAGAAATGATGAGCAGGCTAGAGAAACCCACAAAAACTGCTGACCTGAAGAAGGCGGAGCTCATACACCCCAGACTGATAGCTGGGAAAACAGAATAAGACCAACCCAGACTCCCTGAATGTGTTAGAAGGCCTGAAAGTGTATGGTACCTCAGATAATGGAACCAGGATGTATTCCTGGTGCATGAAAGGACTTCAGGAGCCCATTCCCCATGGAGGGGTACTTCCTTAGCCTAGAGATATAGGGGAGGGTCTAGGCCCTACCCAAAATGATTTGAAAGACTTTGATGATCCCTCATGGAAGGCATCATGCTCCCTGGGGAGTAGATGAGGGTCAGGATGGGGGTTCTGTGAGGGATATGGAAGGATGGGAGGGAGGGGAAACTGGGGTTGATATGTAAAATAAAAATATTAAATAAAAATAAATAAAAGAATTATCCCTTTTGACCTTCGAGTCTTTGGTGCCTGTGTATGATTGGTGCTAAATAAAGGTCTGTTGGACGAATGAATGAATGAATGAATGAATGAATGAATGTTTGGCAAGCTGTCAGATACCAAAAAGAAAGTTTATTCTTAGTGACCCCATAGGGCAGAGGATGATGGAGGCTGTATAGAGATGGTGATTGAGATAGAGAGGGTAGCTTGAGATAAAGGAGACTTTAACCTGTGCAAACTCAACCAACAACAAGAGGAGCATCTATGGAAATGGATACATTTCCAATCATAGGAGAGTAAGCACAGGACATTCCTGTGCTCTGCGGTTATTCAGCTCCATCATAATGTTGCATATCCTAGTGCATTATCTCACTTAAAATGATTAATGAGTATGTCCTTAGTGTTACTTACACATGCATAGAAAATTACCCTCCTGAAACTTTTTTCCTGTTGCGTTTGCCATTGTTGTTTGTTTTTGTAAATGTATTTTAATTACAGCATTTCTCACTTTCCAAACCCACCCATAAACCCCTCACTGCTCTCTTTCAAATTCATGGTGTTGTTTTTCATCAACTGTTATTAAATGCATACATACATGTATAAATATAAACATTTATATTCCCAAATATTATATATACATATAGAGAGAAATACATATGTAACACACACACACACACACACACACACATACATAAACATACATATAGTCTGAAATGTAACCAGTTGGGTCCATATAATGTTACATATAAGCATGTTTTCTAGGATGCCCATTTGGCACTGTACAAACAATTTGGATGCTCTTCCCTAAAAAGGTCCATCTCTCCCAATCTCAGCTTTACTCAGCTGCCTGTAGTTATTTGACCATAGTTGAGGCCTCCTGGGATTTTCTTGGCACAATGTTGTAGAGCCCAGTCCTAGTTAGTAGATCTACAAAATACCCCCACAGCTACAGCTCAGAGAATATTGCAGAAGGGCCAGAATAATTCTAAGTGCCAGATGATCAGGGACTTTGCTGTGAGATGGTGTCTCCTAATACCATCAGAAGCTATACCCATATAGTCTCACCATCATGATCGCCCAAATATGAGCCAAACAAGGAGGAAACCAACAAACATCCTGCTGCCTTTGGCTATGTCTCATGAGTCAAGCATTGTTTTTTTTTTTTTTTTTTTTTCAGAAAGGAACGCACATATGGACACACAGAGGTAAGTCCCACTGCCTGCCGTACAGCTGTCAGATGAAACTTCTAGCATATTCAAATGAGGAATCTAAGTAGGCTGATAAATGAAGCAGAGACTGGCAAAGACAGATGTGGCAAATCTCAGCACATCTCCCTACTCCTGAAGGGTGAAGGTGATTCATTTGGAACTTGAGGCAGGGCAGTGCTATATTTTGCCCTTTCATGTGTGCCCTGAACCAGAAACCCTGAAGAACCTGTATGTTTGGAGGTTTTCTTTCTATGACTGATGTCCCACCACATTCTTGAAGAAAACCCAGCCTCAGAAAAACGTCTGTTCTTAGGAAGAAATGATCACTACCTAACTGTGTGTAAGCAACACTTCTGCCCTGGCTACCCATGATTACTAAAATACAGATACTACTCATAATTAAAAAAAAACTAACCCAATGCTCACAATTTCCTGAAGGAAGTAATTTACCTATTTTGAACTAATTTATTAGTTTAGCTATTTTCTTTGGTAGTTCCTGGAAATTTTAGACAAAAGAAAACAGCATTCTATGTAAGACTAGATAAAATATTTCTAAGGAAACAAAAATCTAGGTTTAACAACAACCAAAAGAATCCCAAGAAAGTAACAAGTAAGAATTCTAATTTTAATGAGGACAACAACGTGATCATGTTTATTTGACAATATCTTGGGGTTCTGAAAAAAGATTCTCACTTGAACCAGACTGAAGTGAGGTTCCAGAATCTTGTTTAGGTCCATCTTTATTTTCACAAAAAAAAAAAAAAAAAAATTGGCAAGTCTAGCAATGAGCACTGCCATCGGGGTCTATCAAGAATCCCAGGCCATGCTATCTAATCTCTGACAAATGTTTCCTCCTCACCCACCGTGTTCAGTGTGAGTCTCCTTATTCTAGTATATTCTCAGAAAGAAGTAGGTTGGGTAAGTTCTGCCAGAGTCTGCTTTCAGCAATTTCCTCTTAGTAGGTTTCCATCTATTGATTGTACCTGCACAGAGTTGATCTACTCTCTCACTATTGTCAAACACCCTGCAGCTCTGCACCAGCACCTGTTGTCAGGATCAGTCACATCATTACTGTATAACAGCCAGAGAATAACTTATAATTTGTCCTTAACTGTTGTGTGCATGCATAAAAATTTGCCTGATGCAACAATATTCCACCAAATTATCAGAACAAACATCAAAAGATAAAATGTTCAGCAATGCCTACAGTTATTTCTGGTTGTTCCAACACTAGCAAGTGAATTTAACTGAACCCTAACAGAATTATAGAAATTATCAGAAACTGGGACCTTAGGGTAATTACTAAGGAGATACATCCAGCAGATTTGAAGAGCAAAATAAAAACATTTTAATAAAACATTAATAGTCTGCCATAATTATTTTAATGCTTGCCACAATGGCTTAAAATTTTAAGAACCAAATCTCAATGTATAACTCAGGATAAGATTCTAGCCTAACAGCTCCCAAGATTTGCAATTTTCCTCTAGACTTTCTTTTGTGTGTGTGTATATATGAGAGAGTGTGTGTTGTGCTAGTTGTTTTTGTTTTTGTTTTTTTTTTTTGCTAAAGTTTTTTTTTCTATTTTTAAATTAGCTTACAAAACAACAAATATCCTTATCCAACTTTCATAGCTATTTCTGTTTAACAGTTTCCAGTCCCACCTGCCTCCCTTCTTCTCAATCCTTCTCTCTTCCTCCTCTTTCACCCAAGCATTCCCTTTCTCACAGAATATATTCTTTCAAATTGACAAATGTGGCTGCATGAAATTAAAAGGCTTCAGCAAAGCAAAAGTCACTGTCAAAAGAAGAAGAGAGTTCACAGGACTGGTAAGAAATCTCTTGCTATAAAGCTAGAATTTTGTACAATCTGTAGGAGCTTTTCCGGTAGTTTTTGTGTACCAAGGAACATTAAGTTTAACATTGCAGAATGCTAGAGTTTGTCATGCACCAGCAACAAACAAACAAAAAGTTAGTCATGGATAGATGATTCCTACACCCAGATCTCAGCTAATAGAACATGCTTACCTTCCTTTTCAGTGGGATTTTTAGACCTTTAACATTCCAGTAAGAAAGTGCAAGCTACACCTTTCCAGCAAAAGTGTATATACAGAATTTCTCTACTGTACTTAATTAGGAAAACATTTTCCTGAAGAAATATGTTGCCAAAACTATCAAAATATACCTCTCCATGTGCTGAGAGGGTCAAGACATACGTGAAGTCCCTAACATAGTTCAAAGCAGATGCTCACTGAAAGACACCACTGCTGGTATCATTGGGCAGTGGCAGGTTTGGATAACCTGCATCAAAACATCTACAAAGCATTTCTTGACACAGGAGAGAGAGAATCTTAAGGAATGCATAATGTTAAACATGCAAATGTATCATTGCTTAATTATTATAATAAATAGTAATTATAACTAATAAACACACAGAGGTAGGCTTATTATGTCAAATATGTATGTGTGTACGTATGTACATACGTCTGGGCATGCATGTTGGTTTAGTGTACACATGAGAGGATATTCTTGAATGTGTGTGTGTGTGTGTGTGTGTGTGTGTGTGTGTGTGTGTGTGTGGATGCTTATAGAAACTGAGGATCAACTTTGGCTGTCATTACTTATGAGCTATCTAGCTTCATTTTTTTGAGATAGAGTTTCTCATTAGTCTGGAGGCCACTGATGGTTAGACTGGTTGGTTAGTGAGCTCTAGGGTCCTCACTTCTTTGATTCCTAGTTCTGGAACTACAATCAAGTCACTGCCCCCACCTTTTTCTATGGATGTTAGATAGGCAGCTGTTGGGTGCTGTGAATCACAGAATGCTTGACATGTTCCTCAAGACAAGAGAAGATACTTAAACAAAGGAGATGGTCATGAGGTAAATAAAATGCTAGATTTTATTTCTAAATGAATATCAATAAGACTTGCTAATGTATTCAGTGGTAATAGTTTGGTTCTGGTTTTTTTTAAGAAATAATTTGATGAAACACAACTTTGTATCTTAAAGAATACAGGAACACAGAGGATGGACATAAAAGAGTAAACTCCAGAATTTCGTCACATAAAGCAGAAAACCTAAGCTACAACCAAGGAGAGATATCAGGCACACATCTGGATATGAACGCAGGGACTTTAGCAGAGAAGTACATAAGACCCATAAAAATGTGGGTGTCATCAGTAAGAGTGAGCTCATCCAAAAATAAAGTGAGATGGAAAAAATGACTGCCAGAGATCAATCCTGAACTAGCAAATGAGGGACAAGTTTGAAGAGGGAGTCAGCAAAGAAAACAAAAGAATTAAGAATGGACCAGAGAAGGGGGGACTAGGGGAAGGGGGAGTCATGCTCTACAGCTAAGAGCCAACAGTCCTAACCACACTGAACATACTCTTACCACATGACTCAAGAGTTGCATGCTTTTGCATTTACCAAAATGAAATGAAAACTTAGATACACACACATGTGTGTGTGTGCTTTATAGTTAATTGTCAAACCCAGAAAGCACGAAGATGTCCCTTATTATATGAATATACAAATAACATGTGGTAAACTCATAAAACACTGTAATATACAGTGCTAATGAAATATGTTCTCTAGTCACCAGAGATGTAGAGGATACTGAAATATATACACACAAAGTGAAGGAAACCAATTGAAAGGTTACCCTTCATATGATTCTGGCTATCTGACCTTGGAAAAATCAGATCTCCTGGAGATAGTACCAAGACTGATCCAATATGGAAGTTAGAAAGGAAGGAAGGGTAATTAGACTGAACACTGGTTGATTGAGGCAGTAAAGTTGGTTTAGAATACTATCATAGTAGATACATGGCATCATTTGTCATTTGTCAAAACCCACAGGATGTACACTATCAAGGGTAAGACCTGTTGTAAACTATGGGCAGTGATGCATAGGCTCCTGGAATGTAGCAAACACTCTCTGTGATGCCTGTGCTGTGGACTGCTGATAGGGATAGAGGCTGTGGTGAGTAGGATGGAAGGCTTTAGGAACTATGCTCGCTATTCAATATTTATATGACTCTTCTTTCAAAGTACATAGTTAAAAACTGGATGAAGCCATTGTTTCATGTGTATGTGGACATGTGCCTTAATTTACACAAATATGAGTACACATATGGAATAGCACAAGGGGTGATATCAGAAGAAAAGTTTATTTGAAAAGTATATGCCAAGCTAGCTGCCCCACAGTTTTGAGAGATCCCCTTGTTTCTATGTCTTATCTCATCTCAGGGACATTGGGATTACAGATGTACTACCCTGCCAGAATTCAAGTGGATTGGGGAAATTCAAACCCAGATCCTAACATTCAGTGGCAAAGTACATTACCCACTGAACAATTTCCCTGGACCAATATCTATCTTTTTAATAAATATTGAGCAGATTATATGTAAAACCCAGATTAATTTTCAGTTTTTGGATTGCTATGTTCACTCTAAAACATTCTTACTAGGGTTTCTCTTTAGCTAACAGAATTATTCTTAAGTTCTATTAACCAACTCTGGATCTCTTCCTCACCACTAATAACCCCAGTTCAGATAAAGAAGGACACATCCTTGCTTATTTCTATGTAATTTGTATTTTGGAAAGTATAGCAGTTGCAATAAATTAGTTCTAAATTTTTGAAGTTCTTAATGTAAAAAATGTTACAAATAAGAAGAAAAACTTCAATAAAGCCCGAGTTTAGGGTGGTTTTGAAAGTTTATTATTTAAGTCTGTCTTTATTTTGAGAGAGTGACTTCAACAAGGCACGGTGGACTTCAGTTCAGACAGAACAAGCCCAGATTCCATCTCTCAGTGCCATGCTAAACAGGAAGAAACACATAAAACTGTCAGGCCATTTCACTAAAAGGTCTGTATTGGGGCTGAAAAAAAAAAAGGTAACATTTCCAGTAGTAGTCTGAAAGGTTTTATTTCATTTGTTTGCCTTTTAAAAGTCGTGCTTGGTCATCTTATTAAAAGACAGCCTTGCTATAGAAAATACAGGACTGCTCCACGAAATTATGCATCAACAAATATTGATTTACACCAGATTGGATTCTAGTTGCAGGAATGCAAAAACTCTGGCCCAAATGGCCCCATTGATTCAGGACAGAAGAACAGTGTCTTCTGTCTGTTTTGACTCTCCAGGATTTCCTTAACCTTTCCCTCATCAAAAATATATCAGTCTGCAGACTGAGGTGTTGAATGAGTGTGCCAGTAGGTGTGAAGAACTGGGCAACAGAGGGTGCTCCCTGAGCCTCCCTGTCAAGTCCTGCCCAGAGCTGGCAACCTTCTTCTCCTGCAGCCACTGCTCTGGTTGCATGCTTATGGAATTAACTCACTAAGTTTTCTCAAAAAGGTCATTTCACTGTGGACCAGAGTCAGGTGAAACCACCTCTTCATCTACACATGGTAGAATCTGGGCACATATGGTAAAATATGAGCACACATCACATCAAGGCTATGTGAAATTTACTACTTGTTTGTAACTCATGATCTTTGTCCTTATGTCATTAGGTATGTATTCAGGGAACAATAAGAAGGTGAGTTAGCGTAATGAGAATGCCACTAAGGCAGGATAGAATACTTCCACAGAAGCTGCAAGATCAAATCCTCCAACCAAAATATTCTCAGATAATAAGGAATTCATCAGAAAAGTGCTTCATGAAAATTGATGACTAAATTAAGAGTGGAAAGGTCATTCATGTATATGCAAGTCTCATTTTTCTTACTGTATAAAAATAATTGCTTTTATGACTTTTCCATACATGTGTATGACTGTACTTTGCTTGGATTTACCCACCATTACTGTCTTGTATTGCCTCATCTCCATTATCCCCACTTTTACACATCTCCTTCCATCCTTCCATTCTTGGATAGTGTGTTCCTCTCTCTCTCTCTCTCTCTCTCTCTCTCTCTCTCTCTCTCTCTCTCTCTCTCTCTCTCTCTCTCTCATGCACATACATACTTGAATATAGATTCCTCATATATGAGAATTTTGTGGTATTTGTCTTCCTGAGTCTGAGTCAGGTTTGTTTCACTGAACATGATGTCTCCATTTAGATCGATTTTTCCAGAGAATGGCAATTTTATTCTCTTTTGTGAGTGAATACAATGCATTGTTGGCTTGGTTAGATGTGTGAGTGATTATAAGTGATTTCCAGGAAGCTCTTATCTGCCAGATCCTCAGTTTGATTCTTGAAACTCATGTAAGATCAAGAGAAAGAACGAACTTTACCAAGTTGTTCTTTGAGCTCCACACATGAGCTGTGATATACATATGACCCACATCACACATGCATATGTACAATAATCATAAATAAAATTTAAAATTTAAGGTATTATACAATATTAGAAGACTTAAAGACAAAAAATGCATAATCGTATCAGTATATTCAGAAAAGCCATATAACAAAATTCAACTTTCCTTTATGCTAAAAATCCTAAAGAAACTAGAAATTGCCAGAAAATATCACAACATAATAAAAACTATGTTCCATAAATCTATAACGAATGTTAAATTAAATATGAATGTTAAATGTAGGATGAATTGTGGGTGCCCACTCTCTCCATTCTTATTCATAAAGTCCTCAAATCTAAGCTAGAACAATAAGTCAAAAATATTATAAAAAGGATAAAGATTGGGAAAGAAGTTAAATTATCTCTATTGCCAATGAGGGATTTTTTATTTAAAAAATTTGTTCTGACTTATCAAATGTATAAATTTCACATGCTAATCAAGAGTACTCATAAAAGGAAAACTGCTTGTGGAGGCTGCTTAATTTTTCTGAAAACTAAAACTGCTCTCAAAAAATAATCTCCTGATTAAAATTATTATGGTAATATTTATCATTTTTATAAAGCTAGAAAAATTTAGATCTATTCAAATGCTTTGGTCACAACAAGACACTCTCTAATTAGGAGTAAGCCATGATCCTGAGAGAATTTACCCGATTCTCTTCCAGCAATGCTCACAATGTTTTAATTAAGAATGGCTTCACAGATGATCAACACAAGGATGTCAAGAATGTTTGAGCTGCATTAAGAAACAAAACACAGAGAAGTAGAATAAAAGGTACCTTTTTCTCTATTCAAGCCCTCTGTGTGCTACTTGATGCTTCCTTATATTCCTAAGGCCATCTTCTTTACATCATGAAGCCATTTAAATGCTCATTTCTTCTATAAGCACCTTAAACGATATATCCAGAGACAATGTCTTACCAGCTTTCTATACCCAGAGATGAAAATCTCATGAGCTGGCCAGTCAAGTTGGGCCATCCATGGGACCTGAAGTGGTCCTATTCTACAGGATGTGGTAAGAGTATGGTGACTTGTCTCCATCCTTGCCTTATCATTCTGAATGGTTTTACTTCCCCAGAGGCTATCATATAGGATAAGAATCCACCCTGTTCATCATGTATCTTTTATTGCTGTTTTCATAGTTTTGCTTTTTCCAAGATTGTTACTGTAGTTAGTATTAGAAAACCTTGAAGTGATTTCCAGTTTGGCTTCTCTCTTTTAGCAATGTATATATAAGATCTCTCCATGTTTCATTTTTAATTCTTAGTCAAAAAAGACTTCAGGAAATTCTGTGAAATTATCCATCTATACATGTGATACTTGCTTTCAGCTGAAGCTTTATCAAATTTCATCTACTTAACTTGAAAGCATGCTGAAGGGGAGAGTTCATCCCAGTGTTCATACCTACATCATTTCAACATGTTTCTGTTCCCAAGAGATTAGTCTGTTCTTCATTTAGTGCCATAAGGGTAAAAGCCTAGAAGAATTTTACTTACACCAAGAGAGGACTCACACTTATAAACCTCTAGCACCTTGGAGACCAAGGCAAGAGATTTTTAACTTTATTGGCAGCCCGGCCTACATAATCAGGCCCCGTCTGAAAATTAAAATGTTCCTCTCTAAGTAATTCATGTTAAAATGGGGATAAATAGGGATAAAACTGTAAAGGATTTTTTTTATTACAAACTAGCATTTTGCCATGTTCTTCTTCAGTAGAGGTCTATTTTAGGGCAGTGGAGAGAATTCCACATGCTTCCTTAGAAATGTAACTTTTTCCTGGAATAATATGTCATTACTTTTTCACATAGTGAGAAATGTAGGACTCGTTATATGAATGAGTCACTGAAACACACTACAAGCCCTTTGTCATTGTTCTGTCAATCATTTGGCGTTGATTTTAGTGGGTTACTCAAGACTTCATAACTTAGTTTAACTGACATGGTTTTATAGGATACTATTTCTCCTATTCCCACTTGTTCTTTTGGAATTCCTTCTTCTTTCTCTGGTTCCTATGACTACTATGTCAGCCACTTGAATGCTTACAGGAAAATGTAATGATTATGGAAGCACAATGTTTATTAGTGTGTACATGACAAACACAGAACCTGTGGGAAGTCATTTCATGAACATTACGTTTTCCAGCATATGCTTGTGTGTAGTTCTACAAAATAATTGGCTTTATTATGACACTTATATATGCATGTATAATATACTCTGATTATGTTTGTCCTTGTTATACTTTCCCCCACTCCCCAATTCTCTTCTATTTCTCCAATATTTTTCTCTACTTTTATGTCATGTGTTTATGTATGTTTGTACCCATGTGCGTTCTACACATGAAATTAAGATGGGATATTGTTCTGTTTTCTAATTTCACTTAACTGATGATCTTCAGTTTTATTCATTTTCATAAAAGTGTCACAATTTTGCATTTTATAGCTGAATAATGCTTCATGGTATATAAATATCAGATTTCTTTGTTTATTCACCTATTTGTATGAATACCTGCACTGATTCCATAACTTGACAGCAATAAACATGAATGTGCATAAATCCCTAGGACATGTTGACTTAGAATTCTTCAAGCATATACTCAAATATGTTAAAAAAAAACTGGGTTATATGGCAGTTCTATTGCTAGTATTTTGAGGAATTTCTGTTCCCCTAACTTCCATAGTGCCACTCACACTTTCAGTTGAAGAGCATGATATCATTTGCAAATTGTGAAATGTAGTGGGATTTCAGTGAGTCTTGATTGACTTACTGGAGTTTCTAACTCATTAAGGTTGTAGAAGCTAAGTATCAGTGCAGTGATTAAATCCTGAATGGTTTCAAACACAAACCAGAAATCAATGACAGGGGAAATCAGAGGAAAGCAAAATGTAGGAATTAATTAAAGTAACTAGAGGTAGCTTGTTCCATATGGAAAACCAGGAAGAACACAACAAAAAAGAAAAGCTTTAGGTAAATGTGAGAAGAGAGTCATATAGACCTTGAGTTTGAACTGATGTGTTCATCTATAGGAACATGGGTGTACAGATAGATGAATGTATTTAGACTTGAGTCCATGTGAACATGCATGCTACAAATGAACCCATATAGACTATGATTGCTGGCTGCAGTCTAAAACACAATTGTGATCCCATTCGGATGGAAGAGTATACTGTCACATAGGCTCATAGGAACACATAGAGTAAAGATTTCTATTGACCACTAGTACCCTGGATGTCATCACTCCCTGGTGGATCAGTTAGAGATCCTCATATCACTCATGATTTTGTGAGCCTGAAATAATGAAGACCGTAAAACTTACTTTTGTCTCTAGGAATTCAAAGGGGACAATGTATTATATATGATGTCAAATGACAGCCAAAATAAGTAAAGAAAATAAATAAGGGCTACTGGCTCATGGGTATATGTAGTCTTAGATGTGGGATGGTCATTATGGCCAGGCAATGACGACCCCTTAAATTTCTTCCCAGAGAACGATGTATAATAGTATCTTTAGATTCAACAATAGAATTCCTCATCTCCCACCACCTGCCTAGACTTCTAGGCTTGATATCACACATTTGTTTGTTTCTTGTTTAAGAATTTCACTCATATTAAAATGTGATTAGAGACAGATGATTACTTAGCCTCTACATTGTTGCATAGTAATGTAGTTTCTACTTATTTCTAGAAGATCACCTTCCCTTTAGTTAATAATGAAGGAGAGAAACTTTGATGAAGTGTTGAGGTTGGTGGAAATCTTTGGCTTTTATATGTTCCCATGAGTGCTGTGATGATGTGGTAGCCCTTTACACCCTGCTAACAGGACAAAGACTGCATTTAGAAGCCAATGAAACTGAGTAGGTAGGAGAGAAAAATCAGAACTTCAAAACTCACAGAAAAAGAATACACAGGCCAGTGAGATGGCTCAGCAGGTAAGAGTGCTAGCTACCAAGCAGGAAAAACTAAGTTCAAGGCTAAGAAACCACATGGTAGGTGGATTGTCCCAACTCTTCTATCTTGTCCTTTGATTTCATGCAGGCACCATACATAGGCATAAATAAATAAATATGTAAACAAGTATTTTGTAATGTCTTAATATTTGAGCTTTTGTGTGTCTATATTAGAAAGAGAAAATTGTAGTATTTGCACTATCCTGGAAATGTGAAATTATTTTTGTGCCAGATATTCTATTATGTTTCTAAGTATTTACTTTCTTTAATTAAATAAGATTGTCTCTAATTTAAATAAAAAATTCAAAAAGATGATGTTGTATCTAAGTTTTAGAGATAATATCTCCTCTTTAAAAAGAAATTTTTTAACATCATTTTAGAATTTAGTTATATCTCGGTATCTTCCACAGCATAGGCCATACTCGCTCATGACACAGTAATACAACAGTTGGACTACCCATTTGCAAGATGCAGGTAGATTTGAAAAGAACTGTAACTATAAAGCCTGAAATGCATTTGTGGCTAAAATTTCAGCCACTTAATTTCACCCATAATTCTCCCCTTACTTAAGTTAATTTTGATTTCAATAGAAATCAACCTCTTTCTGACACTGTTGATGTATATTACCCAGTTGTAAATCCCAAAATAAAATAAAATATAGTATTTAATTTTAAAATGAAGTATGTTTTTCTTTTATTTATATGCAACTATGTAAACATGGTGATTGAAAAAAATGTAATGATTTTATCATCAGCAGATGATTTGTGAATACATAGAGAACAACTTATATCCGTTTATGACTTTCCTGTGTTTAATATGGAATGTCCTACATCCAAGAAAAGTAAGATGATCAGACCAACATACATGCAGGGGAATAAGTTACATTATCAAATTTTGTTGCTAACAGATAATACTAGACAGTCACTGTTATTTACTCTTTTTACAAAGTGAAAAACCAAAGTACCTGAAACTCCAGAGGTTACAGTTGCTTTGAACTGCTATACCTTCACTGGCTTGACTTGAATTCATCCAGCTGACATTTGTTGCCAACATGTAGAATAATAAATGTTGCATTTAAACCTTACATTAGGATTCAACTTCATATTAAGTCATTGATTCAATATAATTATATTTTTTTCTTCTGCTGTGTGTAAAATTGTTATTCACAGAAAAGCACAGACATGGACTTCTTAGAGTACCTGAATCTATGGTGTTGGGGTTTTGATGAAAGGAACTGTTGTCATTTGATCTTTCTGAGAACCTTAGGAGAAGTCCATGCTCAGCTTGTAAAGCTAGAAGGAAATACATAATTATGTAATATTTCCAGTACACGTAGAAGCCACAAGCAGGCATACAAATACAACAGGTAGAGCTCAATGTGGGGCAGTTCAATAATATACTCCTCGTCTAGATTGACAATTGGAATTCTTCATAGTAGCTTGTGTAGCACACATTATTACTCCCTAATGCTCAGGAAAGTGATATAATTCACCAAATTCATGAAACTGGCATAGTCTTTCTGTCCCTACAGCACATGGTCTTTTTAGCACATGGCCTCTTTGTCCTCATAACATGTTAAAGATAATTGGAAAAGAAATCAAAATTTCAAAACAGCACCCAAATTGGTAATATTCTTACCCATATCATAGCAGCAAGCATTCACAAGCCATAAATTAATTGGCTGTACAGCATACTATGGGTCCAGGCAATGTTGCTGTTGTTTTGACTATTCTTGTTACTCAGTTTTACAAGCCGATGAATTTTTTGTGAGAATTTCTAGAGAAAACAAAAGAGCATTCTTGAGCAAGAGTTACTACTAGGGTAACAGGACACAACACATATTTCTTGCTTCTAAAGTTGTCCTCTCACTTTGAAATTACTTCTCACATTTTCCATAAAAGGGATGAACATGTTCTGATGCTGGGAATGAAGCATTCTTGTCTCAAATGCTGTGGTGGCCACTTGCTCATGGTGTAAAGACACAATGCTCCCCTTTTCCCTCCTTGAGTTAAGGTAGCTATAGGCCTAGGGAGTGGTGTGAAATGATTCCCAGGAGAGCATGACAATATCCAGACCCAGACTCCTAGAACACCTAATCATGCCAATTCATCTCTGAGTATTATGTTTCATGTCTGCAAAATGACAATAATCAGTTTACATGAGAGTTATATAATGACCTAGCATTTAGTAAGTGTTCTTTAAGTTTTAGCTGTTATTACTCTCCAACCAAAGAACATTAATAAGAAAAATAATAAAAATATTTATCACGTCTGAGAATTCATTAGGATAGAGGTACCAAACTACAAGCTGATTACGGCAATATTTTGGTGTTAAGGAATATCTCAAATGGTCCTGTCCCATCTGCTAGGGATCCAGCTTTTTGGTATAGACACAGGATCTTCCAAGTTTTCCCCTACAACCTCTCTCACACTTTCTTTCTAGTCCATCTCTATTACTTTGTGACTCTGCCAACCTGTAGAACAGCTCTCTACTAGGGACCCTAATGCCACCACACTGAGCTTGTACTCAGGGGCCCCACATTCACCATTTTTACCTAGAAACCAGATTGATAAACAACAATCAAGAAATGGAAGACACACACACAACAAAGGTAAGATCAGACATCTATACCATGAAACACTCAAAGCATCAAAATTCCAGATGCATAGATTCCAGCACAACAGCATAAATATGAATAATAAAGACAATATGTCTTCTCTAGAAGTCAGCAATCCTATTGGTTTAGGCTCTGAGAATAGCAATTTAGCCTAAGCACAAGGACTTCAAGATAGCAATTATGAATGTCTTCAAGACCTTGAAGAGGATATGAATAAATGCCTTAATAAAGACTGTGAACACATGGTTGAATAAAACAATGACAAAAAAAACCAATACATGAAAGTAGAATTTAACAAATAAATAGAATTTCTAAAAAAAAAAAACCCACACCAAAATAAAACTGAAAAGGAAACTTCAAGATGTCAAATAAAACCTCAGAAGTAAGTCTCACCAACAGGTTAGAATATATATGTATATATATATTCTAATATATATATCAGGTCTTAAAGTCAGAAGAAATGGATATTTAAATAAAAGAAAATGAAATATTAAGTATAAAAGTGTTCATGAAGAATATGTCTAGTAAATATGTGACACTATGAATAGATCAAACCAAGTAGGTGTAGAGGAAAGAGAGGAAACCACACCAAAGGCACAGAAAATATTTAAATAAAATCATAGAAGAAAACTTCACTAACCTCAAGAAGGAGGTACCTACCAAGGTACAGGAAATATACATAACACCAAATAGACTAAGCCAGATAAGAAAAGCATGGAAAACTGAAAGAGTAAATGTTTGTCGTATGTATATACCTGATATAGTCTTCACCTGTTGGTCAGAAAACATCAGTGAAAATTATACTAATCAATGTGTCAGTGATTCTCAACCTTCCTAATGCTGCAACCCTTTAATACAGATCTCATGTTGTAGTGACCTCCTATCATAAAATTACTTCATTGCTACTTCCTAACTGCAATCTTGCTATAGTTATTAGCAATAATGTAAATATTTGTGTTTTAATATGGTCTTAGGTGACCCTTCTGAAAGGGTCATTCAATCCCAAAAGTGGTAATGACCCACAGGTTGAAAACTGCTATATCAGAAAGAAGAGAGACAACTACTACTATGTCAGTATTAGAAGCAGCAAGAAAAAAAAAAAGGAATCAATCCTATTTCTGAGAAAGTTTACTTCAAATGCTTAGGTATATTTTGTGGAAATAGATTTATAAAAAGTAGCATTTCATTTAAAGTAAGATCTAAAACCATCTCTACTATAAAAAGTCAATATTTAAAACAACATGAACTTTATTTCACTAAATCACAAGACTTTAAGCAAAGGTTTGGTTGCCTTCATAGCAATTTGACACAAGCATTCACACCACACTAAAAGGAAGCAATAACATATTTTCAGTAGACTACATATAGTGCAGAGACAGAGAAAAATTAAAATACATAAGTCTATTTAATAGTGCTAAGAGTTTTGTGTTTTTATTGATGTTTTATTTTGAGGGAAGGATTCTTTGTATTATTACTTCACATTTCCGGAGGAACTAAAAGCCTTCCTGAAGTGTTTTGATATTTACTTACAATCACAACAGTTTTAAGGATTTTTGTTTTTTTCTTTGATCTTTTAAATGCATTTTTTAACTGAGAGCCCCAATTTCATGTCTTGGTTTCCTAAACAAACCACTCAAAAAACACTAAGTGTCATTAGCATGTCCATTATTACTTTTCTGTAGTAAACAACACGGCTCCTCTATACAAAGTAAGCTATGTCTCCTTTATTCTACCAAGGTCCATTTAATCCAAATGAGAACTAGGTGGCCAGTCTTCTAAAGATCGGCTTCTTTATCAATATATAAGTATTTTACTAAATAGGGATCCTCTATGAGAAAAGCACTTGTTGATTCTCATTGAAATGTCACCATAGACAAAGGAGAATCTCTTTGATGTAAAAACAGCCTTCATGTGTGGAACAGTTAAGAAAAGATTAAGGGTTGAACAGGAAAGCCCATCTCTAGTGTATAACTTGTTTTATACTCATTGTTAGTCATTTTATTTATTTAAAATCAGAGTAAATAATTAATTTTAAGTGAATCTTGAAGGAAAGTGTCATTAATAGTTTATTGTATTTCCTTCCTAATTTACTACTAGGATTTTTCACGTAAGTAGTAACACTTCATGCAAATTTGATCCCATTCTTGTTTGATATATATTGTTTTCCAATAATGTACTATGCTCATATGAACATGATTAAGGCTTTACAACTTGTTTGATGTGTTGAGAATATTATGCTTGACTTTTCAATCCTATGTCCTATACTCCTTATGTCTTTATTAAAAGTTGTCATCATTCATGGACCTTCTATGACATGTATTGTGGGGAAGGGCATAGATGGACAAAAAAAAAAACAATTTATAAAAGAGAAAATACTAAATGAAAAAGAAATCTCCATCCTATGTGATACATATGTGAAGATCTCTTGTATCCAGTCATACACTGCATAAGGAAATCTCATCAAGGACAGATGAGCTACATACAAGTTGGAGGTCAATGCTTTTAGTATTGATGTTTAATAGGATTGGGAAAAAGAAATAGATGTTTATTCAGGGAGAAATAACTTACAACATAGACAGATAAACACCAGCAGGTCCCTGGTCCCAAAGATGCCTTCAGATGTTCTCCTGTCCCCGAGCTGCAAGCAAGAGAGCTCTCAGAGCCCCCTCCTCAGACTTAGTTCCCCCAGGTAACATCCGCCCCTGTCTCCACCCCTAATGGGCATGGACTGTGCCACAGGTGCAGACAAAGTGAATATCTCACTAAAATTCCCCTTTTCATCTAAAAAAAAAAAGATTTAGGCTTGATAGAAAATTATATACAAAACAGTGAATAACAAGTGTGCTCTAAGAAAAAGAAAATTGAGAACATACAAACTTAAGACCTAACTAGTCCTAGGGTGAAGTCAAAATGGAGTTTACAATAGAGTTGTCTTAAGCTGGAAAGCTTAAGCCTAGTACCTAATATATTTAACTAGGAAGAGAGAATAATAGTTGTGAGAGTTTAATCTTCAACCTCATCAAAGACTTGAGAAGGAAAATATCAATACTAGGAAGTGCAGATGGGCAACTTCCAAATGGTGCAGCGAGGACAGAAACAGCAAGCTACCTGGACAGTCAACCAAGGTCTCACAGCAATGTTGGTACAGCCACTTTTGGTTAAGGCCTATAGTACCTGATAGACCACAACAAAAGCAGGGAGGTAGAAAGGCGGTCTTACCCTGACTTGGCAGGGTTCAGCAGTCTTCTCTATTTGTCTCCTGCAAGCACATAGGACCACACGTCCAAATCAGTGGTCATGATGGGAGCAGCTCTTTGCCCAAGAGGCCATAGCTGAAGCGAGGATGGACTCCAGAAGGAGTGACAACAGTGTCCAACATTTTTGGGGGGAAAGTGCACGGTGCTGTCAGGAGCAACAGTGTCTCCTGTCAACGGAGTACTAATATTAAAACATTTAAATGCCATGCTCTGCAGGTTTATGAAGTGTTTGAAGATTAAGCATCTATGCCTGACTAATCTCATAGGTATAGGAAACATGGGTGAAGATAATCTGTAATATTCAGGAACCTAGCTATAACACTGATAGAATCTTCCCTGAGTAAAGCAGGGACAAATACCTAAGAAACATCACTATGCTTTTCTTTTTTTATTTAAAGTAGATATATATATATATATATATATATATATATATATATATATATATATATATGTAAATCCTAAAACTGAGGAGTAGTATATATATATATATATATATATATATATATATATATATATATATGTAAATCCCTAAAACTGAGGTAAGGTAGAGTAGAATATGTAGGCCAGAGGTAGAATTATAAAGTGCAGCATGATAAAAATATCCTAAATTGTATCAATATACAAAAAATGTCTTGAACATAAGTAAAAGTATACATGCACAGGTGCGGACAAAGTAAATATCTCACTACATTTTCTGATGGAGACCCACAGTTCCCATTAGATAATAAGAGCATGTCCAATGAAGATACAAGAGAAGAAGAAACACTGGGGAAACAATGGTGCTGAAGAAAATTCATGGTAAAGTATTCAGCAAAAGTTTTTTGTAGACCTTACAAAAGGACGAAAGCATGGACCTCAGGTATCATTAACAGAGAGCTGTGTTCACGTGGCATTGCTTGTTTGCAAAGCTATTTATGATAGGGAATGCAGCCACCCAAGTACACCTACAACCACATGTCTGGAGAATGGTGCCTCCTCAGGAACAGACTGAGGAGTCAACCTTCTAGAGGCACTCCATGGAAGGTACTATTGTCATAGCTGATGACAGCTCCATGCATACTATTCATGTCACTGTTCCCTGCCATTGTATTTTGGTTTTGATGGGGTTTTTGTTGTTGTTGTTGTTGCTTGGTTTTGTGTTTTGTTTGGTTGTTTGTGGACTCAATTCTAGCTAGAATTATCCAGGAAGAGGAACCTCAATTGAGAAAATGCTTCCAACCAGATTACCTATAAGCAAGCTTATAGGACATGTTACTGATTAATGATTGATGAGGGTGGAGATTACAACCCATTGTCAGTGCTGCTAACTCCTGGATAGGTGTTGCTGAGTTGTATAAGACCATGCTGAGCAATCCCTGAGAAGCCAGCCAATGAACATCTCTGAGTTTCAGCTTCCAGCTTTGACTTCCTTCGTGATCTAGTGTGATCTGTGACTTGTAAGTGTAAATAATCCTTTTCCTGCCCAAGTTCCTTTTGACTGCTATGCTTTCTCACAGGAATAGAAACCCTAAATAAGGTAGCTCAGAGAACCTTCAAAGGACCCCACAGATCTCTGTCATATAAGCAGCTCATTCTTCATTAATGAGATTTCCTTTTGCAGTGTCCAGCTGGAGAAATGAGATCTGAGCTGAGAATTTGGATGAACCCTTTCCTTTCAATCATGATTCTTGGTACCTGTAAAGATGATAAACAGCATGTATTCTGCTTGCCTGATACATTTTTTGTAATAATTACATTAAAATGTAAGTGAACATACTATATAAATCACAACTCTCCATAACTATACATATCATTATGACCAAAGATGTAACTATAGGGCTAAGTAAAGAGATGGGAGAAAAGATAAGTAGTTGCTTCCACTCCTCAGCAGATACACACCCAACTATAATTGAGTAAGCTGCACTCAAAGCATGCCGAGGACAGCAAAAAAGAACGAGGGTGGAGTGAGGAAAGCTACAGAAGTCAAAATTTGAAAACCTGCTTACAAATCTTATATAATTAACACTTCAGTCAAAAGTAAAATTCCCTCATTTAAAATCCACTATGATCAGTTACTGAGAACACCCAGATGGCTGGATACATTGCCCATCTGATTACATGACAGCAAAAGAAAGATGATCAGGGTTTCCCAATTTAGCCACATCTTTCTTCCAGAATGTCCTTATTATAATACAGGGCTATGTAAGAGCTTTACTAAAACTGGTCAGATATTACCAACGGCATAATTCACCTGCTTCAAAATATACTACATTAAGGACAGGAGAGAAGGCTCACAAGTTAAGAGCCCTTGCAAAGAACCAAAGTTCTAGTCCCATCAAGCACATAGTGACCCACAACCTTTTGTTACTCCAGTTCCAGGGGCTTTCCTGCTTACTCTGACCTCCATGGCCATGAGTTCCAGGATGCACATAGTATATGTACATTTGTACACTAAATAACACAAACATGCACATGAAATAAATGTTAAAAAGTTATATATATATATATATATATATATATATACACACACATATATATATACACACACATATATAATCAGACTCTCTTAAAAAAAGACACACAGAACTTATTGTATTAATATGTGTTGTATTAATATGATCAATAACATGAATTAATTTTTGTTTATTTAATAGGTAATCTCAATATATTTAAATATATTACTATTTTGCTGTCTCAACATGCTAAATCAATTTTTGTTAGAAAATAAACCAAAAGCACATTAGTTCTGCTAATGATTATAAAATATTTTTCTAATATGTCAGTAAGAGGCAATCTATATTAACAAATGCCAGTATTAGAAATTACAATTCTAAAATTTTCAAAGTCCTCAACATTCTGCTTCAAATTGATTTCAATAATAATCTGTCTATACTCCTCCAGATTCAACTTTCAACTGTTTTGATTTCTTTCAACATCTGTAAATATTTTCTCTCCCTCCATCCATCTTTTCCCTTCCTCCATTTTACTGCTGCCTTCTCTCTCTCTCTCTCTCTCTCTCTCTCTCTCTCTCTCTCTCTCTCTCTCTCTCTCTCTCTCTCTCTCTCTCACACACACACACACACACACACACACATACACACACACACATGAGGACTTCCCTTGATTTTCTGGAATATTACCTGATGTACTCAAGGATTGTATAGCCTACAAAAAATCCATCTCTGATCTGACTCCCTCCCTCTCTCTCTAAGTCCTAATTATTGTGAACAGAGTTCAACATTAAAAGCAGAAATTGCATATGCCCATGATCTCACAGTGAGAACTATAATCATCACAGATGCCTTTTCACTCCCTAATCTTTAGGCAGCAATATTTCTACGCTCAGACTCCCCAAAGTGTATTTTGGAGCTCACTTGATTCCCCTGGTTCTACTTTTTAAATATTGTCATGAATCAAGGATGTTTGGGTATGGCTAATGGGGAGAACTTGAAAAATGCTGTATCCTGTTATCTAAGTCTGTTATATCATTTGGAGCAGTGCCCAGGACCTCCCCCCGTGTGTCTAGGCTGAGGAAGTATCCCTTTTTGTGGAATGGGGTCCCAAATTCCATTTGTATACTAGGGATAAATAGTTCTTCTGAGCCCTGTATCCTAAATGTGTGGTATTCTCAGCCACAGTGTCTTACCCTCAAGTTCTGGGTGGCAGCCAGGCATAATGGTAATAAAATATATTATTTGGAGAGTCTCTCCAAAATCAATAATCTTTGAAAAATTAAACCTAAACATATATTGTAATTGTGAAACCACAATGCCTAATAAATCTAATGTTTACATGGTACTATGGAAGATCCTTTGAAGACCTTTCAAGTGTGACAAGTTATTGGTTCAACTGAAAACTACATGTATCTTCTCATTGGGAAAAAAAAGCTGAAGTCATTAAAATACAATCACCATATATGTGAACCATTTTCAAAAACATTAAATAATGGCAGCATGAATTATATAACAGGTGATAAGATTTCATGGATTATAAATTTATAATTATGTGATGGTCTGGGTTCCACATAGATTTTGCATTACCATTGTAATTATTTTTACTTGTCAACTTTACTACACCTGGGATTAACTAAAACCCTCAAATCCAAACACCTGTGAGGGATTTCTGCTTAATTTGAAGTGGGAAGATCTACTTCTAATCTGGATCTTTGAGATAGGAAGACACACCTTAATCCAGATAAAATATGGGCCACACCTCCCTCTGTAAGCCTATACAAAGACAAGGAAGAAGGAAGATTTTGTAAGTTGCCTACTTGTTTTTACCTTGCCAGCAAGTTCATTCTTTCATTAGCATTATAGCCTACTTCTTTGGGATTCCAGCATATACTGAACCACCAGAAGCATCCAGCCTTGTGGACTGAGCAACTACTGGATTCTTGGACTTTCTGTTCATAACCATCCATCCATCCATTGTTGGATTAGCTGGACCACAGCCTGTAAGTCATATTAATAAATCCCTTTTATATGGGTGTGCATGTGTGTATAATTTGTATATATACCCATGTATACATATGTATTTAAACATTGTATATGTTCTTTCCCAAAACTAGCAAGGAAAAGCCCTAAGTCTATTATTAACTTATTATTAAGCTGACAGCTTGTCTAGATATATTCCGAAATAAATTCTGGCCACATGTTTCATTTGCTTACTAGGTCTTATCTGCCCATATCGAATAAATGGAGAAGAACATTCTTGAAGTACACAAGCAGGACAGTGTGTGTGTACACGCGCATGCGTGCGTGCGTGCGTGCGTGTGTGTGTGTGTGTGTGTGTGTGTGTGTGTGTGTGTGTGTGTGTGTGTGTGTGTTTGACAGGCTTATAATTTTCAAAAATGGCAGTCAGTCTGTGTTCATGGCTAAGATTCATTCCTGGTGACTAACTGTGAAGAAAATATATTTTGGCTTGAATCTTCAGTTGTGACTGCATGGCAAATGAACATAGATTCTAGTTTTAGGCTAGTCTGTTTTACCCCTCATTTGATTTTGCTGAAAGGTTTTCCTCCGCAGCCCAACAAAGCATTCTTTTAGCATTCTAAACTTGTGCTAAGAAAGACTCGCATGAAGTACTATGAAGTAGTGACAAGGTTCTGTGTTTTGTTTATTTGGTTTTGTGTTTTTTAAAACACTGACAGATCAGAAATGACAAGGGCATAACACACACACACACACACACACACACACACACACACACACACACACACACACACAAAACACTCCAATACCTCTTTAATAAATTTAATGGCAGATACCCTTCTTTTCTCTGTCTTCTCAGTTTGTCAAGGAATAAACTCTGTCTCATGTTCCTATATTCCTTTCATACCCATGCAAAGCAAGTAATTACTGAAAAATTGTAAAAAAAAATAATAAAAGATGGTAGAGTAAGGTGATTCTGTCAATATTCGTATAGAAATAGCAAAGCATTTTTCTTGAAATTATTCCCTTAGAACATCAAAATAGTTATTCTCCACACAATGGGACTTTGTCTAAGTACTACTCTTCCTGGATATATATTCTCTCTGTATTTGTTCTGTGGGAATGTAAAAAACTGTCCAATAAGACTTCATCTCCAGGAAGCAAATGGTCAGTGAATTGAAGGTGTGAAAGTTATCTCATCCACTTAATTCAAGTGATGGAGGCAGAGGCCCAACAGAAAGAAAGCAGCATCACCTTGCTTGTGAATGGGATCTTAGGAGTTTTAATATAAACTTGGCTTGTAATCTCTCTCTCTCTCTCTCTCTCTCTCTCTCTCTCTCTCTCTCTCTCTCTCTCTCTCTCTCTGTGTGTGTGTGTGTGTGTGTGTGTGTGTGTGTGTGTGTGTGTGTGAATTTGGGGTAATTACAGACAATTACAGATTTTATGAATGGTGTACTTTGCTTGTTTTGCATTCCTAATCAAGGTTTGCTCGTTTCAGTTTAATTATTTTATTTCCTCTGTGATTAGCATAAAATAATGATTACTTCAGTAAAGGATTTCATTGAAATCTTATTTATTGCTAAGCCAACATGGAAAGGTGCAATATTCATTAATGATTGGGATTCTTACCTTACCTCCAGAAAAAAGAAATATCTGAATAAGGAAATTTAATTGGACATGTGATCAATATGTAAACCACAAAACTGATTACATTTTGTTCCAAACAAAACAAGGGTCACTTCAGATATTATGAGGAGTAACTAGACACAAAAAATCCTAGACAAATCTATTTTGGAAGTAATGATACCTGGAATTTTATAAAAAAGAACAATGTGAAGGGCTCTCTTCTGTTTTTCTTCTTTCAAAGCTCTAGCCTCCTCTCATTTCAAATAAAAATATCCCCTTACATAAATCTAGGAGATTTGTGATGGTAACACAAGCCCACGGTGATGTCTTTAATTAGTCAACAATCTTTGGATTGACGTCTGTACTGTAAATGTAGACAAGCTGCTTTGCCTTTTAGCACTGTGACTCATGTTGATCATAATTGCTTTTGCAGGACTTTCACCCTTCTCTCAGTCTCCATCCTATTAGCTCAAAGATGGCAAAAGGAAGCAGGTGGCAGAGAAGGAAAGGCCAACCTATCCAAGACACTCCCACCCTCAATACATATACTCCTAAATCGTAAAATATCAGAAAATACAGAGACCTGCGCTCTGTAATTAACTCAACCTTCTACTCAAAACCTGATATGAATTCTTCATCCTCATTTAGAATTGTTGGGGCCAGCAATAGTCTTCTTTCTTCAACAGAAGAAAAGCCAAGCAACATTAAAGTGTTTGAATTATTAATTAATCTTAAACCCAAAGAAACAATTAATCTAAAGTAAGGGAGTAATATGTGGAGAGAAGAAAAATAATTTCCAATCCACATGAATAAAAATAATCCAATATGACTTGAATGAGGAAAGTATAACATATAAATATTTGCTTATATATCATTCTTTAATCACAGAGTACATTTATTGAAACACAAATTAACACATCAAATTTTCTGATATATTAAAACTACTTCTAACATGTGGAATCAACCAATGATAACCTCAACCTGAAAACTTAGTACCTGACGTTGAAAAGCATGAAATACATCATTTGAATATGTGGTTGGTTATTGTTTTTAGAAGAAAACGAGTTTTATTACAGAATAATACATGAGTTACTCTCAGAGGGGAGGGTCAGTGGCCAGAGACTGATGTTTCAACCTATGTGTTTAGTCAGGCTTTGTACCACTGCATCATTTCTGTGTAACAGACAAATCACTTGGACAGACTACTTTCTTTTAGACATAATAATACTGCATACATTTCATTTGATGGTCTTAAAAGGATGTAAACATATTTATTTATATCATTTTGTAAGTCCACTAAGAAGTCATTCTCAGTTATGGAGACTCATGTAAAAACTGGAAACACTCATTTTCTTCCTTTTGTTTTCTGTTTTTATAAGCACAAATCTACCAAATGTGCCATAGGACTATTTTAGTAGCAATAAGTGAGACAACTTGAAAGTGATTTAGTTGGCCATGTGCTAGCATTGTTGATATGTGAGATCACAAAATCATGGATTATGTTATTCCTACAGCAAGCTAATTTGCTAAAATACTGCCTTCAAAGACAGCAGCAACAATAAAACTCAGAGGAGTAGGGGGCTGGCTCAATGACTGAAAGCATTATTTAACAGACCCTAGTTTGGTTTCTAATACCCATATTGGGTGGTTCCATTTGAAACTTAAGTTCCAGGGAATCAAACATCCTGTCCTTTTCCTATAAGCACCTGCACTCAAGTGCACAAACCCACACATAAGCACACATACTTATAAAAAAATAAATCTTAAAAAACAATGAATAAGCTTTCTTAAATGCAACCATCTTCTCCACTTATTTTGACTCATCATAATTTGCTTTTGAACTTGTATTGGTAGTAAAAGACCACTACCCACCAGCTAAGATGCAGAAAAGACTGTTCTCCCATGTCTGCCCCCGATGTAGTCACAAACTAACTGGGCTCACTCCCCAGGACTCTGGAATGTTTTCTGAATTTTCACTGGGCATGAGCTGAAATGCAAACTAAATACAAATGAGCTTCTTCCTGTAAATGTGTGTATTGTACAGGAACCACTTCTGTTAACATTTTCCAGGCAGAATCTAGTTGCTAGAGAGCTTTTCTCTTCCATCTGCCAAACCTCTTTTCGTGCTCACTTTGGATGATAAAGTGCATGAACCTGCTCTCACAAAGAGTTTAAACACTAAACTGAATTTTAAAAGTTGGACTCTACTAAAAAGAATTCAAAATCATGATCATGATTCATTATACATTCATTTGAGTCTTTCATAAAATCAGCAGACTTATTGAGGAACTGTAGAATTCAAAATTCTACTTACCAACACAGAAGATCTAAAATATCAACCCTGCATGGAAGGAGAATGAGACATTGAAATGAAAAACACAGTACAACAACCAACAGTAGAACCTTCAAGATAACTAGTAATGCTAAGTTGTATTTTTTATTTAAATTAGAAACAATCTTATTTTATACACCAATCCCAGTTCCCTCTCCCTCCCATTCTCCCATGCTCCCCACCAACCCCCATCGCATCCCTCTTCTGCTCTATAGAAAGGGTGAGCCCTTCTACAGGGGAATCATCAAAGTCTGTCATATTAGTTTGGGCAGGGCTGTGTGTCTAGGTTGAAAAAGTATGCATCTATGAGGAATGAGCTTCCAAAGTCCATTTTATGATATGAACATACACTAATCCACTACCAGATGCCCCAGAGAATTCCCAGGCCTCCTAACTGACACCCATGTTCAGGAAGCCTGGTTCTGTCTTATGCTGGTTTCCAAGCTGTCAGTCTGGGGTCCCTGAGGCCCCCCTTGTTCAGGTCAGCTCTTTCTGTGGGTTTCTCCAGCATGGTTTTGACCCCTTTGCTCATCACTCCTTCCTCTCTATAACTAGGTTCCAGGAATTTGGCTCAGTGCTTAGCTGTGAGTGTCTGCTTTTGTTTCCATCAGCTACTAGATGAAAGCTCTATGATAACATATAAGATAGCCATCAATCTCATTATAAGGGAAGGGCATTTAAGATAGTCTCCTCCCTGTTGCTTAGATTATTAGTTGTAGTCATTCTAGTATATCTCTGGCTGGACATTTCCTTTGTGCCATATTTCTCACAAAAAGATAAATAATGGTATATATTCACTCATATATGGTTACTAGATATAGGGCAAAGGATTACCAGTCTATAATCCATACCTCCAGAGAATCTAGGAAACAAAGAGGACCCTAAGAGAGATATACATAGTCCCCCGGAGAAGGGGAAAAGGACAAAATCTCCTGAGCAACTTGGGAATATGACGGGGACCAGGGGGGAGGAGTTAGGTAAAAGAGAAGGGGAGAAGAGTGAGGGAGGGAACACATGAGTGACCAAGGTTCTGAAGATTAGGATACTGGACATATATCTTGAGGGCCACCAAATGACCCTCTGCACTGAGAGGCCCCATAGATCCCCTGTAAGTGTTCTTCCTTCTGCAGTGAGGAACAAACCCCAATTTGTTAATCAAAAACTGGAAGAGACCTTAATGCACAAATGGAAAAGTCATGAGATAAAAATGTGGTGATACTATAATCCACAGCTCTGATACAAGACTGTTTTAGAAGTCTAGGTTGGCAACCAACAGAGCCCCCCCCCCATGATGAAACAGTGACAAAGAGTGGACAAGAGAAAGGAAACAAAAACAAAGAACACAGATTTCAGTGTATTTTTGGATGGAGAATTTTTTTTTTCCGACAGGGTTTCTCTTTGTAGCTTTGTAGCCCAGGCTGACCTCAAACTCACAGAGATCCACCTGCCTCTGCCTCCTGAGAACTGGGATTAAAAGCATGTACCACCACCAAATGGCTGGATAGAGTATTTTTTAACAGTAGAATAACAGTCCGTCCCATCTCCTTTTCTCGTGTATTACTCCCAGCCTTTCCTTCTAGTTTCTCAATATAAACTGATACACTGAAAAGACAATATAACATCATCTGACATACGCTTTGTATCACCTGAGTTATACTTAACATGCAGGATTAATTAAGCATATGAATGATTTTAATATTTGTATCTTTAAAGCTATATACGTGATTCTTTACTGTAAGATTTTTACAGCAAGAAATATGTTAATAACTTCAATAATTGAAGTCTTCCAATAGGAAAAGAAATGTTTGAGGCTAGATTCCTTAAGAGCTTGGGAACTAAAGAATAGCTTTAACTATTAAGTCTAATGCTTACTTAAAAATCATTTTAAAACATTGAATACTAAGATTCCAGTTCAAAAATTATATAAAAGTCTTATGACATATCCCAAGAATTATTATATTTTAAAATTTCTCAGATTATCTGTCAAGTTAAGAGTTATTATTCTACCACCCATCCACCAACCCAAGCCTCAGCCATATGATGACTACTGCAAAACTCCTCATCTGCCATCAATAGCTATGGTACACACTGCAGACCCAAGTATGACTACACAAAGACCAGTCACTCCCACGGGCCAAGTGGTTAAACAACAAAATGAGTATTACCCTCACAACAAAATCAAACAACTCAACAATAAAAGAAATTTATGAGCTAAGCTTACTGAAAAACATAGACCCAAAAGTTATTAATAGAATACTTGTAAAATGAATAAAATACACAAAAAAGTCATCCAAATCATGACCAAATTGGCTTCATACCAGAGATGCAGGAATAATTCGTATATGTAACTCAATGCTGTAATCCATTATATAAATAGACTGAAGGAAAGAAACTATATAATCATCTTGTTCTCTTCCTATTCATGTAATGCTGAAGTCTTAGCTAAAGGAATGAGACAAGTAAAGGAGGTAAAGTGATAGAAATTGAAAAAGAAGACAAAAACTACTTTTGTTTGTAAATGATATAATTCTCTATTTAAAAAACAGTAAAGACTCCACCAGAAGACTCCTACAAAAGTAGCAGGATACAAAAATCATTGGTCTTCCTATATATTAACAAGTAAGAAATCAGGTTTAAAATGCCATTTGCCTCAAAAAAGAAATAAAATGAGTTTGGATAAACCTAACCAATGAAAACTTTAAAATCTTGACAAAAGAAACTAAGGAAGATAACAGAAGATGTGAAAAGCCTTCCAAATCCATGGATTGGTTGAACCAATTTTGTAAAAATATTTCCCACCCAAACAAAATCAATTTACAGAGCAAACACAATTGTCATCAAATTTTGATTAAATTCTTCACAGAAATTTTTTTCAATCTTGAAATTCATAATTCATATGTGTGTAATGACTAATGACATAATCACTCCAAGATATGGTTAAGGGGAAGGTTTTTTTCTGCAAATGTATGAGAGAGAAAGAACAGTCATGTGTTCAGATCAGAAAAAGTAGTGTATTGCACCTGGCCACGAGAGAAACAGGAGCAGAGTACAGAGAGAAGAACATAGTTAGAAGGAGAATATGAGGGAGGAGATAGACAGAGATAGGGGAGAGGGATAGAAGAGAATAAAGACAAAGGGCATATAAAGCATAGCAGGGTTATAAGAGCTGGGGGAGGGTGGTCTATGAGCTGGAGAAGTTTAAGGTAGAGCAGGAGGTGAGAAGAGATAGAATGGACTTTGAGATGTGTACCATGTACTTGTGATCTGAGAGAACCTAGGGGCCAGTATGTGCTTTGGTATATAATAGGAACCAGAGATAGCCATTTGTCCCTCTGCCTTTTGGAATTTGGGGAAGTAGAGTTTCCTTTGGATGTCACCACACAGAAACACAAAAGACCCAGGAAAACCCAAATAACCCTGAATGATAAAACTATTACTGAAGGTATACCATTTATGACTCTAAGGTATGTTGTAGAGATATAGTAATTAAAAAAGATGGTGCTGCCATAAAAACAGATATATTGATCATAGGAAAATAATTAAAGACTCACATATAACCCCATGATTTTTGACAAGAAAACCAAAATGTATTTTGGAGGATAGGTTATTTTTTTGTTTGTTTTATTTGTTCTTCTTTATTAAAAATAGATTTTCTTATTTAATATATTCTGTAATATAACTGTAATATATTACAGTTTCCTTTCCCTCTGTTCTTCCCAGTACCTCCCCACCTCTTCTCCTATTTGGATTCACTTCCTTTTTTGTCTCTCACTAAAAAAATAGTGGCTTCAAAGAGATAATAATAAAACATAAGATAATAAATTACAATAAGATTAAACAAAAACCATCATATCGAAGTGGCACAAGACAAATCAAGAGAAGGAAAAGGGCCCAAGAGAAGGTACAAAAATCAGAGACCCACTCATTCACACACTCAAGAGTCCCATAAAAACAGTAACTGAAAGCCATATGTATATACTGAGCTCCTGGTGCAGACCCATGTTGGCTCTGTACTTGTTTCTTCAGTCTCTGTGAGTTCAAATGAGCTTTGATAAGTTGATTCGGGGCTCTATTTCTCCTGATGTCTTCTATCCCCTCTGGCTCTCACACTCTTCCTGCCTCTTTTTCTGCAGGGTCCCCAAAGCCCTGAGGGAAGGAATTTGATGGAAACCTTCCATTTAGAGCTTATGCTCCAAGCTTTCTACATAATGTCTGGCTGTGGGTCTCCGCATTTTTTCATATCTGCTGTAGGAAGGTGTTTCTCTGGTGATAGCTGAGTAAGGCAATGATTCATGAGAACAGTAAAATATTATTAGGAGTCATTCTATTGTCACATTTTTTTTTCAACATACTGTGCAGGTCAAATTAGATCCTATATATAGAAAATCAAACTAGATTCTTATCTCTGGTCCCTTATAAAATTCATCTCCAAATGGACGGAGTACCTAAACATAAGACTTGTACCCTTAATTCTATTAAATGAGAAAGTAGAGATAGAGTTCAACCTGTAAGCACAGGGAATGGCTTTCTGAACAAGACTTAATAGTGGAGACGTTAAGGCCAATAATTGACAAACGGAACTTCATGAAAATAAAATCTTCTCTATGTAAGAGACACCAAAATTCAAATGACAAAAGAGCCTACAGAATGGGAAACCATGTTTTGCAAGTTATTCATCTGACAGAGGGTTAATATATTATATACATAAAGAACTCAAAATCTAAATGTCCATGAAACAAACAATAAAATTAAAAGCTGGAACATGGACTAAATCATAAAGTCTTCAAAAGAAAAAATGCAAATAGTTAAGAAATGTTTGTTTTTAATGTCCAACATCCTTAGGCATTGGGGAAACATAAACCAAACTACTCTGTGATTTTGCTTACCCTAGTCAGAAAGGCTAATATAAAAATTGTCAACAAATGCGGACAACAAATGGATCTTGGGAAAGAAAAAAAAAAAAAACAAAACACTTATTTCCCTGTTGGTTGAGATGGAAACTGCTACAATCAATCAAGAAATCAGTGTGGTTGTTTAATGAACTAGAAATCTATCTGCATGTTCTGGCATCCACCCTTTGGCTTATATCTAAAGAACTCTATCCTTCAGAGATATATGCTGGTCCTGTTCCTTGTCATTCTATTCATAGCAACCAGGAAATGAAAACAGCCCAGATGTCTGTCAGCTGATGAATGGATAAAGAAGATGTGCATTTACAGGACATGCTCACTGGAAAACAGTGGAGCAAAAGTTATGGGAGTTATCAACCACTTTTTCACAGATTTAAGGCCTGCTACACTAAACAGAACTTATGTCTGTCACTGTGTATTTGGGCTAAGAAGCAGAGACTAGGTATGTCACGAGTCCTACTATTAGTCTGCTAAATTAGTCTGCTAAATTCCTACAAATTTAGTGTTATACCAATAGATGACTGAATCTCAACCCTCATCAGAGAAGCTTCTTATAGTAGACAGCAATTACACAATACTGATCCATACTGGAAAGTGCTCAGTGTGTAAGTGATCTCAGAGGGCTTAACCTTAAATGAGATATCCATCATATCATCTTCTCCCCAAGACTTAGAAATAACCAGGGAACAGAGGAGAAAAATCATGTCAAGATCCAGAGGCAGTGTATGACTGTGGTGAAACTAGTTTCTAGGCACAGCAAAGCAGTTGCATATATGAACTCACAGAAGTTGTGACTGCATGTACAATTCCTGTACAAGGTCAACATAGACAACAATCCCAGCACGGAAGAAGAGGAGGTTAGGAAGTCTTACACCTAGCTGAGGAGCTATTGTCAATTGGTGGCTGCTGGAGGACAGTCAATAAATAAAGGGCTAGGCCGCTGAGAATCTACCCATGTTCCAGTACATGAACCTGTAGCTATGCATACACTTACAGCACTAGGTCAACTCCATGGGTGCGCAAAAAAGAAGATGATGCAGGAAACTGGAAAGTAGTGGGGACAGTGTGGATGAGGGGTGAACTAGAACAGAGATAATGAGGGGCAGACTAGATCAAAATATGTTGCTCCAGGTGGCCAGAAATGTTAGTACAAACCTGTCAGATCCACATCTTCTCATTTTTGTAAAGTATTAACTAGAATCTGGAACATGTGAAATTTCTGAAAAGACAGTTTTGGTGATGGTAATTTTTCACTAAGCAACTTAGACAACTGGAAACATCTTATTCTAGATTTGTGGTAACAGTGACATGATGAATTCCAGCAATGATACTGTGAACTTCTAACACTACCTTTCTTAGCACAGTATGTAACAATCATTTTAAAGTATATATGTATTTGTAATGATATGTTGGTTTTTTTCCAATAAAGTAAGTCAGAAATGTAGTCTGGTTCAAAAACCTAGTGAAGCCACTGGACGGGATTGTTTTATTCATAAAATGATCTCCTCCATTGATTTATCAAGTGAATTTATAGATGAATGGTGAGTGCACTTTTGCAAGAGAACATGGTGGGTCCTTCCCAGTTCTGTGTCTTAGTCTTATCTTCAAAGAAGGAGGAGAACAGCTAACTACCATTTACTTAATATTTCTCCCATGCATTCATTGAGGGAAATTTCCAGTATTCTATCCATTAGAAACTAAGTGAAGATACCCTCTGTCCTACAGTTCTAAAGCAATGGACCAAAATGGACCAAGAACATGAATTCCTATTTCATATGTTAAGCTAGAAGTAACTTCTTTCTTTTACAATAATAAAATGACAAGGCTCTTTTACCTCTATGGAAATAATATGAACAGTAGAGTTTAATCCAGGGTGAAGGACACAAATTTAAAATCGTGTTTGTTGTAAACGTTAAACTCACAGTGCCTGAACTGAATTGATCACAGAATAAAGACAATCACATAAAATTACTCACTTCAGAAATTTGAGAATATTAATCACAGCATATGGATAGTACGTAAAAGAGTAACTACATATTAATCACAGCATATGGATAAGACATATAAAAAAGTAACATAAACAGGTGGTATGCCCATGTCCAAAGCTATATTGTTCTTGAACTTGCTATGCACTAGCTTGGCTCCCTCAGAACAGCTTTATTTGGCTTTTCCCAGAGGGAAAAAAATGTCACCTCCCATAGTCACAGCAATCAGCTGATCTGCTCTGAACAATTGATTCCAGCTGTCTCCTTCTGGGTTTTTCAGTCACAGGCAACTGCTGTGTGGGAGAAAAACATGGGCTGCTTATTTGAACACTCCCTAGTTTTCTAAACCTTTGCTGTCAAGAAGAGACACAGCCTGAGGGTAAGTGGTAAAGGTAATTAGTTTTAGGATCACACAATAGTGAACAGGAAGCCTCTGATCAACATATGATATGTGTCCTTGCTAATTAGGAACAAGATGTACAAGTTTTATATGGGCAAAACAGCCCATAGGAGAAACAAAACAGGTGTATTGCGGAAAGTATTCCTCATTATTAGGGGGAAATGCCCTGTTTCTATATCAGCAGAGACCCAACATTTGAGCTGCAAATTAAAATCATGCCTTTTCTGTATCCTCAATGTTTCTGATGTGAATTTTGTTCTACTGTGAATATTTATTGTCAGGATATAATTTTAATTTATGTTGTTTTATTCCATTAGCAAATAACGTGCCATGAAATTTATAAGACCTGTTATTTGTCACTGATGCAGACAATAGTATGTGTGTGAATCTCTACCTTCTGACTCCTCCAAAGGAAGAAAATTATTTCTCAGTTACCAATTAATCATGAATTTTAATAGAAAAGACTTCATTATAGACCTTACTGTAATTGCCTAAAGTAATTTTTATGAAATGAATTTTTGTTTCTTGTTCTTTCTTTTATATTTTAGTGTTTTAAGGCAGGATCTCACATAGCCCAGGCTAGCTTTGAACCTCTTATGTATCCAAGGAAGACCTCTAACTCCTCCTTGTGCTCTGCTTCGCAAATGCTGAGCTTACAGGCCTGACCAAACACACCATGCTATGAAGTAAATTCATTTTAGAAATTTTTATTTATGGCATTTGCATATAGCATTCAGTATATATTTAGTATGCAATTTCTCAATTTTTTCTAGAGGCATCATACAGTCTCTTAATCATTTTTATTCTTCATAGCTTCTGTGTGTTCCTCCATGTTTTTGCCATTTATCGCTGCAATCCATTTTTCCCAGAGAAGACGATTGAGGCCGAAGTTGTGAAAGTGACTCCACCCTGTCCGTGAGGATTCTTCCTCCACAGTCCAAGGTTGCATCAGTCTAATTTATTGACACACACATGGCAAAACCATTTGCTCTCTGGTTTCATCTCTGTCTCTTTTGGCAATCGAGTAGTCAATGTTTCTCCTGCCCATAAAATATTTGAGTGTTGGATCATTATTTCTCAAATTATTAAGATACTTTGTGGGGTTTTTTCCCCCTGTTAAAATTCATTTTACTTCTCAAGTGCCCAAACTGCCATTCTGTCCTCTTTCTTAGTTTTGGAATGCTTGTGTCCTGACAAGCCTTCAAAAATAGAAATAAACTGTTAATGAATAAATAAAAGCACAAAAGAAGAAATCTCACTTAAAAACCTTCCAAATAATATTGAGGGTGCCTATGTCAGATATGTAGATCACAGAATTTTAACTTTAAAAAAACTGTTGCATGTAATTTTTAATGAAAAACTCAATTGAAACCCACCTGAGTGGTAATTTATCCATATTGATCTGCAATTTAATATGAACTAAATGCAAAAATAAATTACACGCACCTTCTCAAATACTTGCAGGTTATGATTATAAGTCCCAGTCCTATCTCTTTGTGAGGGGCTCTCAAACCACTCACTACCATCTTAACATCTACCTCGCAAACACTTTATTGTTACTATGTGTTTAAAATTTGAAATTCTACACTTGACTCTAGATTATCTCTAACTGATATTCTGAGCCATCCTGGTGAAGTGGGTGTTCAGGGCCACCATTTATGCTACAAATAATGTTGTTAGAACTATCCACCATCATGGAGCCCTCATCTAGTACCTGTTGGAAACAGAAGCAAACACCCATAACTAAGCATTGAGTGGAACTAGAATCCAGATGCAGAGAGAGGGGACAAGACCATGCTGCAGAAACACACAGCTGACCTGAACAAGGAGGAGCTTGGGCCCCCACTGATAGCTGGGAATCCAGCATGGGACTGACTCAGACCCCCTGAACTGACTCAGACCCCCTCAGTTAGAAGGACTGAGCAGTCTAAGGGACCTCAGTCAGTGGAACCAGGAAATATTCCTGGTGCACAAAAGGACCTTGAGGGCATATCCCCCATGGAGGGACACTCCCTTAACAAAGAGACAGGAGAGAAGTCCTAGTCTCTACTTTAAATGACTTGACAGATTTAGATGACTCCTCCTGGATAGCATCACCCTACATGTGGAGTGGGGGGGGGGGTAGGGTGGTTGGGGTGCATGTGAGGGGGGATAGAGAGGGAGGGAGGAAGGGACAGAAGAAGGGAGGAAGCGAAGGAGGGAGGGGGAACTGGGATCGATATGTAAAAAACAAACAAATAAATAAAAAAAATAAAAAGTTAAACAAACAAACAAACAAAAAAAAAAAGAACCCTGACCGCCCTGGCTGTCATTCAGCACTTGTCCCCACCTCCTACAAATATACCACCCTAACGCCCAACATGTAGAAAGCTTCAACTTTTATGTCTCAGATGTTTTTGCAGCTAAGACTTTAGTTGGAAAATAAGTGCGCCAATTAGAAGCAACTGTAAGATATTTGGAATGCGCACATTAGGTGGAAGCCACCTTCATTCTGGCGTTGGCTTTCAACGGACAGGAATGTTTATAGACTTTCCAGGTTCTGATCACCAGACTCTTGAGTGTTGAGAGACATTTGCAACTGAGGCAGCTAAGCGTGGCAGAGCATTGAAGCCACTGCTAGCAGCTGCAATGGCAGGTTTCTAAACTTCCCTTCTAGTAGGAACAATTCTTTATCTTCCCTGATTAAAAGAGAAATGGTATGTTACCCTGTCAAGTGAGTCATGTGGTGCTCATAGACCAGCCTAGCATCTGCTTCTCCAACCTGACCAGTAGTGATCATCATAATGCTCTGTATTGAATGATTTGTGTGTGTGTGTGTGTGTGTGTGTGTGTGTGTGTGTGTGTGTGTGTATTTTCTCTTCTTTACACTAAATCCTGTTCATCATGTTCATCACCCAGAAAGCAACACATCAACTGGTTAATAGATGGTTTCATTATGTGGTGATATTAGTGAGTTAAACTCCATAGCTTTCTGTACAACAGAGGATTAGGGGCTCAGGGCCATTGCTGATCACGAGTTTGAATTGTCAGTAGCAGTGCACATGATCACTGGAAACAGAACCGTGACAGTTTGCTATGTAAAGTTTGACTCATGAATATTGGGAAGATGTAAATTTGTATTTTAATGAAGTCTTAATAAAAAATATCATATAGGACCAAGTCTATCCTGGCGAATTCTAGTAAGTGGTTCTATAATATTGTGTGAAAAGAAAATCAATGTTAAAATGTTTCATGCATTCTATGGCAGTCTCAAAGTACCTAACCAAGAATGGATAATTAATAAAAATTAGTGGTTGTTATTCTAAAACACACATTTTGGATCTAGACCTGAAGGTTTTTCATCTCCATTTAGGATAAGATAATCAGCCATCCTAACTTCAGTATAGTCTGGTTTTAATATTTCATTTAATAAAAAAATGAAAATTATATAACACCTACTAAAGGCTAATAATAACCAACCCTGAGACTGAGATTATGAAATATGTCATTTGATAACTCAGAAGATGAATAGGGACTATATACTCAATTTACAAGTATCACTGAACCAAGCTAGTCTGCTAATTCTTGAATTACAATTCAAAAAGTCCTTGGTGCAAAAAGCCTTCTTTCAAGAAACATTTATACATATTGTGGATATGTGTTTGAAGCTGGTTGATACGTGTGTGTGTGTGTGTGTGTGTGTGTGTGTGTGAGTGTGTGTGTGTGTGTGTGTGTGTATGTAATTCACAAACACAAGACAGTTGGCATGTGCCCAATACAAATTAGGTTTTTGAGAAGAAAAAATAGTTATCTTAAAGCCAGTCAGCAAGACAGAAATATCCAAATGTGCTAGATATTCAAGTTTAAAAACAACAAACAAACAAAAATGGACATTAGCAGAAAGCATTAAATTTATATTTATAAAGGGTTATTGTAATTTCAGATAGTCATTGCTGGTTAGTGACTGGCCCAGGCCAAGTGTCTAGTTGACTGTTCAAGATTCTTTTTCCACCCCTTTCTATCTGCTCTGTACTTTGTAGTTGGACCAGCAGAGGAACTCTTCCTTCCTCAGCTTTACCCCCTTCTAATAATCTCAACAATCTTGCTGCCAATTTGATGTGAATTCATCCAGTGTGATGATATCTTAGGAAGACGCTAGCTTGACATAACACAAATTCAATCAGGAAATAACATCCCTTGGCCTGTCTGCAAGTCTCTATAAGGTAATTGTGTAACTCTTACTGCTCCTCTCCAGGAGTTCCACTCTGTATGTCCCTCCCTTACATTTCCTCCTGATTAGATATGATGGTAGTTCAACATCCTTTGGGTTTCCCCTAGACTCATTTGCAATAAACTATCCATTTGGAAGGGAAACTCTTTTAAACATTTTTATCTGAATACATACATCATCTAATTCTGTTGGGATCTGACTACCATGTGGTCCTTGTTTTCTCACCTCAGATTTCATGAGAGTCACATGATACCCTCAAATCTTCTTTGGTTTTTTGTTTTGTTTTGTTTTGTTTTGACACAAACTTACACTGATCTTACTTATCATCATGCTGAGCTCAACCATATGACATTACACCTCTTGTCCTAGTTACTTCTGTCACTATCTCTCCTTCTCAATGGACAAAGAGGTCAAGATATTACCACACTGAAGAGATTTTAACATCTGTGTTAGACTTCACCATGAATAGTCAACAAGTTTTTTGAAAATAAATTATACTGAAATTTCAGAACAGATAACTGCCTATAAAATAACACTTTATCATTTTGTATAAACCTCTGCTTGAGCAACCAGTTATCAAAGAACCATGTACTAATCTGTCCCACAGAAATACCTTTCAAATTAGCACAATTTCTACTTTAAACATCTGCATAAAGAGGAAAAACAGTTATCTTTTTAAGATGTTAATTTTTCTAAACTGGTATAAAATCTTTTGTGGTCCAACTTCTTAGTATTTTCATTTTATTTCCAAACTAAATATGTCCTGTCGCCCTTTGGTCTCACTTTTACAATCATCAGCTTTTGTTATTGGCTATTCTTCATGTGGAAAAAATTGGGTTCAGTTCCCAACAATACGAAATTTTGAAAAATGCCAGTAGTTTGACCATAGCCAGAGTAAATGAATCTAGATTTTGGCCTGATTGTTCTGATTCTGGGTCAAAATGGATTTGTTCAACATCTATTTGGAAAAAATTGAATATGTGATTGGAACATTTTGAAAGACAAGGAGAATGATAGTCTTGGCATTATTCCTTTCAACATCTTGAATCATCATTGTCAACAGAAGAGTCCACCAACTGTATCTGAAACAAAAGAGGGACAACAGAAAATGCTAGTATCTTGATGAGAGTTTTGTTTATCTTTGAAGAAAAGGCAATGGTGGGTTTCTAGTTGAAAGTGGGATCTTCTTTGCATATTTGATATTTCTGTAATGGAAATTTCATGGCACTTACATATTTCAGCATTTTAGAAAACAGTTAGGCAAGGTATGCCCATGATAGAAATATACACTATAATATTATTCTTTTAGAAATACAAATATTATTTAGTGAATGAGGGGGAAATCTTCATGTGTAGTCATCATGTATTTTGATCTTATGCTTTCAATATTCCTTGGATAAAACTTTTCCAGTCCCTCTAGTTTCAAAGTTAAAATGCCTACATATGGAAGAATTAAATATATAAAATTATTTTCCTTAGACACATAGATGCTTCATTGATGGGAGATGTTATTCTGTAAATATGTTTCTCATACTGTTTAATTAATCAAGCCCTGTTGGCCAATAGGAAACTAGATAGGTGGGGCTAGGAGACAAGGAGGAAAGAGGAAGTGGGAAGGAGGAGTCGAGATGTAGCCCGGGAAAGAAGGAAGATGCCTGCCCCGGCTCCCCGATAAGATGACCACGTGGAAATACTTAGATAAGTAGAAATGGGTTAATCATTAAGACAGAGCTAGGTCATAAACAATAATGGTAACTGACCAACAGGATTATATCAAATACAGAGTCTCAGAGTGTTATTTGGGGCTCACGTGGTGGCGGGACCATGGCAGCAGGACCCTCTGCAGCCGGCGGGAAGAACCTGCCATAACATAATGGTGTCAGAACTGGGATTGAGAACTTTCACTTAAAACTTAATAAAAGCTTAAAAAATAGTTTTTAGAAACAAGGGAACAGAGACAAGCAAGACTTCTTGGTAGCAGCATTTTCTCGGTTGGATTTGTTTTGCTGTAGACAGAGAGTTGCACAGCTCCTTTAAGGGAGGTTTCCAAAATTAGCATAAGCGGCAAAAAGCCACCTTGCTTTTAAAAAGCTCTGCTAACAATTCATTGATGTGTACAAGAGCTTCAATGAAGGTTTACACTGTGTTTTAAAAAATACGCTCGCTTGGGAGAGAAAAAGAAACAGGGTACAATGGTTTAAAAAAAGAAAAAAGAAAGTAAAATGGATGGATGTAGTGGCACACGCCATTAATTGCAGCAATCGGCAGACAGAGGCAAGCAGATCTCTGTGATTTCAAAGTAAACCTGGTATGCAGTGAATTCCAGGACAGATAAAAGTTACACAGAGAAACACTGTCTCAAAATATGTAAAAATAGAAATAGAAGAAATAGAATGATAAAAAAGCCACGTAAAGATGGAAAACACAGAGAAATTTTGGATACTATACGCGCTTCTGTTGTCTTTAAATTATTTGATTGCTGAGAAAATAACTACTGATAAAAGAAATGCTGCTGAATTAATTCAATTTATATATTTTAAAAATGCTTTGACTCCAAAATTTAAGCCTAAGGACAAGTTACTGGGGAAAAGGATTTCTATTTTTGTTTCCACAGAAAATGAAAAGATATGGATTCTTTCCAGATTTATATGGTTTGATCAAGCAAGACCCCCTGAAGGAATGTCTACAGCCAAGATTTCTGCATCTTCTTTGGACCCCCATGACAGCGCCCTCTACCAGCAGGAAGTAGTTTGGAAATAACGACGCCCAAATTCCCAAATATTGTTTATAAATGTTTGTTTTCATTTAAATGGGCTTGGTTATAAATGGTTATACCCATAAGCAATCTTTTTAAAGGTCAAAAGGGAATTATGGTATATATATGAATACTTTGCTTTGGAATGGATTTTCTTTTATTGATACAATTTAAGGTCAATTTTGTAATATGTATATTTCTCCTCTTGTTTAGGTATTGTGTTCCAATACCTAAACCAATACCAATGAGTATATTCCAATATAGCTCATTGGAAAATGTAATGTATAATTGAGAGTTACCTATGATAATTAAAACTTGGAGTTAAGTTAGTTAGGATTTCTAGATATGCAGAGATGTATTTGAGATGGATAGGCATTCTTCAAACCTTTCAAAGACCTACAGAATATGGCATTTAAAATGGTTTAGGGATTTTCTTGACAGTGAGGCACAACTGCTCCTGGTAACACCACCTACAGAAGAAAGAAAGATGGACATCGAAGAAAAACATTATGGAGTTTGCTTCTAATGTGGCAAGACTAGCCATTTGAGCAAGGTACTTCTCTTGTCTAGACTCTTTGACTTTATGTTGTAGAAACTGGACATGCAGGACCCACAAAAAGGTGACTGCTGATGCAAGATGGACATTGCTACAGGATTCCTGCTTCATGGAAGAGGCTGCCAGACAGCCAGACAGTCTACAGGACACAGAAAAAAAGATTCCTGCCTTGTTGAGTTGTCTGGACACACACTATGGCCTATGGGTTGAAGATGGAACATTTCAGAAGAACTTCGGGTGACTGACCAGGCAATGAATTGTCTCTGTCATTTCTAGAGTTTATGTATTATCCTTCTGTGGTCTTTGATGGAGTTGAAGACAGGTAATTATGATTATAGTTTTCCTTAGTTAGGATTAAAGATAAGTTACATATAGGACTTTAGACTCACAAAGATAGGATAGATATTTTGTTTAAGTCTTACAAAATGTTAATGGACTAAATATTGTTAACTGTGATTCTTATTTGATAACTGTTGTATGGTATATTTTACTATATTAAGGTTAAACCCCTTCTTTTACTTTAGACAGAAAAGAGGAGATGATGGGAGATGTTATTCTGTAAATATGTTTCTCATACTGTTTAATTAATAAAGCCCCGTTGGCCAATAGGAAACTAGATAGGCGGGGCTAGGAGACAAGGAGGAAAGAGGAAGTGGGAAGGAGGAGTCAAGATGTAGCCCGGGGAGGAAGGAAGATAGGAAGATGCCCGCCGTGGCTCCCCGATAAGACGACCACGTGGAAATACTTAGATAAGTAGAAATGGGTTAATAATTAAGACAGAGCTAGCCCATTAATAATAATGGCAACTGGCCAACAGGATTATATCAAATACTGAGTCTCAGAGTGTTATTTGGGGCTCACGTGGTGGCGGGACCATGGCAGCAGGACCCGCTGCAGCCGGTGGGAAGAACCTGCCGTAACACTTCATTATATTAAATATTGACTTCTTTATTTTAAAATTTTTTCATAAACTTTATTTTTATTAAAATATTTCCCTTACCCAAACTCCCCACTGTCTACAACCCAACTTCATCAATATCTATCTATATATCTACCTGTCTATCTATATTTACTATCTATCTATATCTCAGCAACAAAAAAGCAATTAAATGAAATAAAATAAACAAAAATTCAATAAGACAAAAAATACCAAAAGGAAACAAGTAAAATTACATGAATTTCTTTTGGAGGGTTGATAAAGACATCTTATTTAGGACTGAAAGTTCCAAAGTCTCTCAGTCTCTGCCTTGCCAATTGGGGATCTCTGTGTTACTTAATTACTGTTTCAAGAAGAAAATTCTCTTATGAGGGTCAATTGAGGCATTGATCCCTGGATATAGCAGTATATCATTATGAGTCATTTTGTTACTATGTTCCTTTAGCAATGTATATGAATATATATATATATATATATTCATATACATTCTCAGGTTCTTGGTCAATTTACCAGTATTGGGTATCAATTTCATCTAGTGGAATGGATCTCAATTTAATGAAAATGTGATTGTGTTGCTCCCATAACATTTGTGCTACTATTATGACAGTATATATTATACGAGGTTCACCATTGTAGATTACAGGCTTAGTAGCTGTGTGACATTAATGATTATTTTCTAGCATCATAAACACTAGTCATATGGGTAAAATTCCGAGTTGGGCCCCAGGTTGATTTGTCGATGTCCAATGACATAAGTAAGTGGTACCTTTAGAAATAGGGTTTTACCATCAAGTTATGAAGAGTAGCAAATACATTTGCCAAATTCCTTTGACATAAGGAGGGGTCTATGGCACCTTTGGCCAACAACATGATAAGATATACCTCATTCCTAGTTCTGTAAGTTTTACTTGGTGGCCTTAAGAAACCTATTCCCAGTTATCTCTCCCATTACATTGTGACTCCGCTTAAATTAATTCTTTTATGACAAGTAATAACCTTGGTTTTTGTGAAATGAATAGAACATTGCTTTGGATAGTATATTAGTCAAAGTTTTCCAGAGGAACCAACCAATAAAGTGAATATATATTGAAAGGGTAATTTATTCAATTGATTTGCTACACAGTATGAACTAAATACTTCAGTAATAGCTGTCTCACCATGGAGAAGTTGATAATTGGATGTATGCTTAGTCTATACAGCTGGATGCCACAACAATGCCAATCTCGATCTGGGGCCTACAGTACTCCTAAGAAATTACTTGTCTTCAATCTATGTTGGAAGGCAGAAGTTCTAGTGTCAGTGAATGAATATGTAGCAGATGGAGCAAAGTAGATGCTCTTACCAGGAAAAGAAGGCAGGAAAATTTGCCCTGTTTCCTTCAGACCGCTCCAAGTCTGGGTCAGTAAGGGAAACCACTAGCCACACTGTAAGTAGGGTCTTGTCCTTTTTTTTTTTTTTTTTAATTAAGTGGGATGCTTTATTGGGGGAAGAGAAGGGAGTGAGAAAGGGAAGGGAGAGAGGGAAGAGGAAAAAAGAGAAATATATGTATATATAAAGAGACAGAGAGAGAGAAAGGAAGAGAGACAGGCAAAGGCCTGCCTGCTTTTTCAGAGGAATGGTGCATCTTGTCATTTTTGTTAATCTTTCTATGATATGCACCTTCAAAGCCCTCCCAATATTATATCTCTTAGTTTAATCCTAGTTCTAACCAATTTGAAAACCAAGATTAATCACCACAGGTGAAATTAAAGAATATTAAAGAACACTTGCACTTCAGAAACCTACTATCCAAACAAATCTTTTTAAAAATCCCAGGATCTACTTTGTATTGTCAAAATAAAAATACTTTCTGTGCTTCAAACGTGCCCAGATTACTTGACTTACTACTCCTTCCTAGAGCTGAATTGCTGCCTGTCTTATTCACAGCTGGATGGCAATGTTTGTGTCCCAGTGAAGTTCTGAGTCATGATTGACAATATCACTACCATGCAGTCTGTGATGCCTGGGGCCAACTCTTGTTCACCATAGTATCGATACTTTTAAACATCATCATAGCACATATATCAGTCTGTATGATGCCATGTCTGGCAGGTTAACTTGACAACAACCACAGAGACTTATTAATACCTAGAGGATTAAATATTTTCAGAAGGTGCCTTAGAACAGAATAGAACTTTTACAATGTGTTTTGCTTTATTTACAATTATTGTGCTGATTCATCCATCTATAATAAGACTAAATCAAAAATATAGATTTGAATTTTTAACTTAAATCTGTTTCCAGCTAAATTGTTTCATTGTAGAAGTTCTTTTTCTGTCCTATGTCCCTTACTCCTTATAAGTCATTCAAAGAACCTGGGCAAGCAAAGATGCCCATGGAGGGAACAGGTGAATCAGAGATGGAAGTGATTGAGGAGCAGAGCAGTATGTGCTGACCAGAGAGGTGGAACTTGTGATGTGACAGCAATGACAGGCATGAAAGAGGGCTGACGTCCATGGTGGATCATGCTCTTGTCCAGTAGGGTGGATGGGATGGTGTACAGCCACCTGGAGCCTAAACAGATGCAGATTCAGTCCTAATTCAGGAGGTGTCAGGCCACAGGATCACCCTAGTTCCCGGCAGTGATGGAGGCTCTAAATGAGGAATGGTCCACTTTCTAGTTACACCTCCTCAAAGGAATATTCTGTCCCATGATGCTACTGAGAGCCACCTGTGGGTCAGTGACACTGATGTGGCCAGGGTCCAGTGGATGACCAAGGACCATGTTAGCATCTAACAACATTCAGATATTCATGGCCTGTGCTGCCCCTGGGGACCATATTGATACAAGTGACCTGAGACTATGGTGTTGTCTGGGTCCAGGCTGTAACCATGGTGATGTCCAGGTCCAGGCTGCCACCAAGGGCCATGTATTGGTCTGAGGTTCTGCTACTGCCAAATTCTGAGTTGATGTCCAGAACCCATGTTAACACTGAAGCCAAAGTGGAAGTCCCTGGGCTATGCTGCTGCCTGAAGCCATGTTGATGTTTGTGATGTGCTGTGGCTGGGGACCATAGGGATCTGGGTGGCCGGTGCTACCACCTAAGGCCATGGTGATGTCAGAGTCTATGCTGCCCCAGAAGACCATGTCTGGGTCCATGATTTTGCTATAGGGGTTTTACTGTAACTGGTTACAGTAACATAGTTACTGTAACATAGGTTAATATCTGTGGCCTGCGCTATCACCAAAAGACATGCTGATGCCCATGGTTTGTGCTGCACTTTGGGGCTATGGTGATATCTGGACCCGTGATGCCACTGAGGGCTATATCTGGGTCCACAGACTTAATGTGGCTGCATCTGTGTTGCTGTCAATGGCTCATGTTCCCAGCGAAAGCCGGGCAAATGTTCAAGATCTAGATTACAGCCTTAAGCCATGCTGATGTCTATGACCCCGGCTGCATGGGAGGTCCTTATCTGGGTCTATGACCCCTACTGCAACCAAGAGCTCTATTTGAGGTCTGTGCTATCACCAGAAACCATGAAGAAGCCATTTTCGAGAAAACCATTAAGGGCAAATAAGCGACTTTGGCAGTGACATTTATAACTGCCAATGAACAGTTGAAAAAGAGGGACACACAATACTTCTGTGACTTCTCCAACCCCTACCACACCCCCTGGATCCCCCAAAATAATGACATCCTAAACAGGAAGCCATCGAAGAGAACTCTTAAAACCTGTGATTGGTTTCTGAGGTGTCATCCTCCATAACAGATGGCTTCCTGGGGTGCTGGAGGAGAAGAACTCAATTCTGTTTAGATGGGAGGCCTCTGCTAATATATAGAAAAGACAAAATGGACTTTTCATTTTTTTCTGTGGAGGTCTCATAAGGGCAGGGGTTTGAACAGGGAAGGACTGGAAAACCAATGTGATTGGGGTATATGATGTGGAAACCCCCAAAGAATCAATAAAAAGATTATGTTGGAAAAATAAATAAATAAATAAATAAATTGTTAATACTCAATATATTTTATCACTTCAATTTATGTAAACTAATAAAGGGAGCATAAAAGTGCACCACCTTTCACCAGATTTTTTTTTTTTTTTTGAAAAAAGTTTTGAGGTTTTTACCTTTTACTCAATTCTATATGTGCATGTGTGTCTGTGTTGAGTATATGCCATGTGTATTAGTTACTTTTCTGTATAATAACGAGAAGCCACTTAAAGAAGAAAGTTTACTTGAGTTTACAGTTCCAGAGGGAGATTCCATAAAGGTAGATAAGGAGTGGCAGCAGGCGCTGGAGTAGGAAGCTGACCAATCATATCTTGTTTGCACATAGAAAAAACATAGGCAAGATCTGTCTATCCAATCACAAAGCCCACCACCAATGGATGTGCTTTCTCCAGCAAGACTGTATGTTCCCAAAGTTCCAAAACCTCCCTAAACTGCACCACCAACTAGGGATAAAGTGTTCGAATACATGAGTCTATTGGGGACACTTCACATTCAAAGCACCACAACACTAGTGCAGGTGCCTGTCCAGGCTGGAAGAAAGAGTAAGATCCCCAGGATCCAGAGTTACAGGCAGTTGTCAAATGCTTGATGTGGGTTCTGGGAGCCAAATCAGAGTCCTGTGGAAAACCACCAAGCCGAGCTAGCCACCGAGCTACCTCTCCAGTCCCTGGAGACAATTTTGAAAAATCAATGTTTAAATATACAAATTTATCTAGAAAATCTATATAGGTTATAGATATATAAGGTATGTATACTTATAGAACAAATATTATATATGTGTAAATAGTGTATATATATATATACATAAGTATATATATATATATACATATATATATATATATATTCTATTTCATATATAAATCCAAACAATTCTCTCTCCAGTCTCCTGTAATCCCATTAAAAAAAAAAAAAACTTTAATCCTTGTTTTCTTGTTTTGAAATACATTATTCTTATCTCAGGCCCACCATGAATTCATTGTGTAGAAGAGAATGACCTTGAATTTATGATCCTCTTCTTCCTGAGTGTTGAGATCACAGACATGTGTCACCACACCTGAATTAGAAAATATTTCACTCAGTGAATATCTTCTTTATATATCTTTAAATGTGTATTATTAGGGGGCAGTTTCATGATGCATGAATTCAGGTCAAAGAATAACCCATGGGACTCAGTTTTCCACTTCTACCATGTGGACTCTAGTAGTGAAACTAAGTTGTTTCAGTGTAGGAATGCTTTGTTAGTACTATGTCCCTTACTCTTTATACATTACCCACTAATGATGTGTGATGGGAGATGTTATTCTGTATATATGTTTCTCATACTGGTTAATAAAGCACTGTGGCCAATAGAAAACTAGATAGGCAGGGCTAGGAGACTAGGAGGAGGAAAGAGGAAGTAGAAGGAGGAGTCAAGATGTAGAGCATGGAGGAAGCAAGACGCCAGCCGTGGCTCCCAGATAAGATAACCACGTGGAAATACTTAGATAAGTAGAAATGGGTTAATCATTAAGACAGAGCTAGCCCATAAACAATAATGGTAACTGGCCAACAGGATTGTATCAAATACAGAGTCTCAGAGTGTTATTTGGGGCTTACGTGGTGGCGGGACCATGGCGGCAGGACTGGGAGGCCGGCGGGGAGGAACCTGCCTTAATAGATGTGCTTTTCTTACCTAAATTTATTTAAGTTAATAAGGTGAACATGAATAATATACCCACTTTAATCAGGTGTTTTGGAGACAATTTTAATACTTTAGTGTTAAATTACTTGTATATGTGTCTGTATGAGTAAATGCCATATGTATGAGTTATTTTTCTGTATCATGACCAGAAAATAACTTAAAGTAGAGGCAAGCACCCTTATCCACTAAGCTACTCACCAATTCACATTGTTGGAACTTTCTTATATTACTTATATTACTCTATACCTATAGACTTTCCCAGAGACAATGTGGACTATAGAGAAAATAAACTTACAGATGTTTTATCATGAATGCATTTTCATTTTATTCCCTGCCTCCCTCCCTTTGAAATAGGGTTTCTCTGTTTAACAGCCCTGCCTGGAACTCACTCTGTAGACCTGAAATTCACAGAGATCTGCCAGCCTCTGCCTTTGGAGTACTGAGATTAATGACATGAGCCTCCACTGCCCGGCTTCATCATGCATTTTCAAACCATACTTTTTACACATTTTGTTCTAACAGTATTACATCATGTACTAGAACAGCATATGCCCAATTTTCAAAAGAAGTTAAGAATTAGCACTCAATTGTTCTGCTTCCTTACTGTCTCTGGCGAATCCTCTATATATCTATTATTTCAACTGTTTTCCATCTATATCACTCCCAGTGGTACAGACATTTAACTCATCTGATCTATAAACAGCACTCACCTTTGAGGATGCAATGAAGGACTGTATTGACATTACAAATTATCATCTCAAATAGTCATTGTGGAATTTGTCGATTGCACTCTAAAACAGGAGTTCTCCCTCATAAGGCTTTTAACTCTATGAATAAAATAACATCCTCTTTATGTAAGAATAAATACCATGTCTCTAGGCCACCACTATTTCAGCCTCACTCTGCTTCTATCCCTTGGAAATTTCTTTCATGTTTTCCTTTTCTTTCTTTCTTCCTGTTTTTTTTTTTTTCCCTGAAGACATCCTCCCTCCCCCAGACCATTCCCATTCAGGTGAATTTATTTTTCCTTTATGCATTTTATTGAATTATTTTTACAGAGAAGCGCACAAAACACAGTGCTTGTACTTATATCACTTAAGTGATATATCCAAACATTAACTACCAACTCACAAATGGAAATTTCCATCACCTGAGAACGCCTTTTGGATGATCTGCCTGTGCCAAACCCCAGACAGAGATAGCGACATATAGTATTAGGGTAACTTCTATACTGAACATCCACCTTTAGAATCTCTCGGGAAATATATACACAACAGCAGAACTTCCCTTTCCAGAAACATTTGTCCATAGTAATCTCGTGCTGCTTTCATGTGACGCTTACTTACATTGTCTTGTATGGAAGTCCAAATCCAACATTCTGACACTGTGTCTTTTTACCTGTCTCCCCACTTAATCTTAAGTGCCTGCCTTTTGATTCCTTCTTTATCCTTTGAAAGATCTGACCAGTGGTTTAACCTAGACAAAAGTTAATCCTAATAGTTAAATGTTAGCCACTGCAACCCTAAGACTTTCATACACATAATGTATGATTGCTATTTGGGGAAGAGCTGGGAGAACTACAATTAATAATTAAATTATATTTCTTCTTTTATGAAATGATAGAATGCGTCTCTATAAACAAATAAAATGTTAGCATCTGGGTTAAATAATGCAAACCAAGCTGTTCTCTTCAACCTGTTCCCTTACTTACTTCAAAGTCATTTGCAGACATCATTCCTAATGTAAAGTGGCACACAGATGTTGCTACAGTGACTCAATATATGTATCTTTGTGTTTACAAAAGCCACCATTATACTCTGCCAGTAGTTTGGCTTGTATGGAAATGCTAATTTCATTGTTAATATAGGAAACTTCTTGAAAGAGCCATATGGGAATGGAGATTAAATGTGAGCCTCTTGGGGCTCCTTCTCAATATTCATAGGTGAAACATGTTCCAGACTTAAATTTATTTTTCATGGATTCTGCTTTCTAGACACAACCACCATGTTTCTTTCTCAAAGTAGGAAATTTTCACCCCCAAAATCTTTCACCTATATGTAGATTTTAATGAGTCAAGCAACAAAACAGTCTTTCTTTTGGCAGCTAAAAAAGGAACAAAACAAAACAAACAAACAAAAACCCACTATCTTCTCATATTTAGGATTACTTCAAATATTTTTTCATGTATTTTGGTGATTCCCCTTAAAGTCTCTTGAGATTTACTTTCTCAAAATAATATTTGACATTAAGATATCACTTTTTTTTCTTTCTGGTTTCTTTTAGGATGGAGATGTCATGTTTCCATGTCCTTTAGCTAATTTCATAGACTATGAAATTAGTTTGTTTTTTCTTGCACATATTAGTAATTAGAAATGTCCAGGAAGTCAATGAACTTCACTTGTCTTGTCAGAAAGCACACAGACTGTGAGAAGTGCATGCTGGGAGCTCTGGTCTGATTTCCTGAACTCACTTAAGAATGCAGTTCTTTTGTTTGTTTGTTGTTGTTTGTTTGTTTCCTTTCCTACTAGCCTTTGGAAGCAGAACATTTTATCCTTAAAGAATTCAAAATATAGTTATTTGTTGAAGTGATATGAGATGATACTTTGTTTTCTTTGTAAACAACACACACAATATAAACCCCTTAAACAATTTGATTAATTTTTCACCCAGTGAACCTATATACTTATGTACACAGACACACAGACACACACACACACACACACACACACACACACACACACACACACACACACACACATTGCTGAACACATGGAGCTCCAGTCTTCATTGGAAAGAAGTGACCTGATTATTTGCTGAACCACCACTGACTTCTCTGACCTGACATAGGTAACTCATGACTAAGTGTATACAGCCTGTGGCTTTCTGAAGCCACATTTCTGATCCTCTTGCTGGTTGCTAAGGTCAATATGTATTAACACAAAACACTCTGAGCATTTCTCTCACCGTAAACGCTATTTGTTTCAGTGCTACTAAACTGTATGGTTTGGTGTTCAGGCAAGCATGAGATTTTCTTGGACTCACTGATGGAAAACCAAACTCCTTCTGAAGAGTCTTGTGTGGACATAGCTACAAGTTCCTACTGTTCTCTTATGCTGATTGGCAGAAGATGCTTTTCTGTGGGTACCTTTCATCATACAAAGGTGGACAAAGATAATTAGAGCTGACCTAACAAGCCAAGATATAAGAGGATCTTTTGTTGCTTGTTTGAAAGTCTTTACCTACTCAAGTGGTTTAGATACCGTGTGTTCCCTGATTATCATAGCTTCTTGTACTGTGCATTATCAAAGCCCCTATCTGCATGCTGAATCATGAGACAGTGCTTCCTCTCTGTTAGAGCAGGGAACTAAAAGTTCTCTTCTGTTACGTCTACCATGTTCTTTTCCTCCTCACCACATGATTCTTCCAAGCTTGGGATTTCAAATACCTCTCTGGGTCTTTTTTACTTATCTAATTTGCAATTCCCTCCTTTTGGGCATCCCATCAGCTGTAAGAAACAACAAACTAATAAATACCTATATTGGCTAAGCTAACCTAGATCAACCCTCACAGGCATACTCAAAGCCGTATCTCCTAGATCCTGTCCAGTTAACAGTATTAACCAGCACGGTGCTGGGGTGAACAATGCTGCTATGAACACACTTCACATGACTACTCCTTGCCTCCTGTCATAGTTCCAGGGAACTGACCTGACTAAAGATAGCGAGGGAGTAAAGCAATGACAGGTGCAGGGATAGAAACACTGAGGTAGAGCCAACAGACTCTCTAGTGGAGAAACCACAGCATCCTAGAAGCTTGGTGTGTTTGATATAGACACCAGAACAAGAAGATAGGGTTATTACAGATAAACAAAGTGGCAGGATTTGTTGTATACAGTTCATCAACTGTATGACTTTAACTAATCTCTGCAGGATCCGTCTCAGTTGGGGAACTTCTTCAGGCAACAAGCATGTGAGGGGGAAAAGGTACACTGGGTGTTCTCTGCACACACTGTCAACATTTGCACTCAGACCAAAGGAAGGCTTTGCCATCTCTCTGAGTTCACCCCAGCAGGGGAAGGCTTTGCAATTTTCCCAGGGTCTCCAACATGGCTGAGCCCACATCAACAATATACAATCATTCAGTATTTGGTTCACTCAGGGCTCCTTCTGCTCCCCATACTTTCTAATGCACACTGTCTATTTTACCATTGGCACAGACAAAGGAATATATCTGCTAGTGATAAGGTACCTACTGGGCTCAGAAGAGAGTTTTCTAGAATGAGGTAAAATAAAAATCAATAGTCTTACCAGAAGTTTCTGAGTGTTGTTATTTTCTGTATTCAGATTATTGTCATTTTGATGATTATGTCATGAAGTCATAAGACAGATTTCATTTGAATTTCCCTGATGGTAATAAACAAACTTTTTTATGTATAATGGCTATCTTCTTTTTATGATTTATGTGAGCAGCATTTGTCCACTTTTCTTATTTATTTGAAAGAGGTTGGGAGATAGATCCTTTATCTATTTCATTTTTTGTTGATATTTTTCACTCTTTACCTTCATTTTCCACATCTTTTATTCATAGCTTACTAAAATGTTTAATTTCAACACACAACAGTTCATCTTCTACATTCTTATACTCAAATTTATTTTCCTATCCTAGTGGTCATTAAAAAATATCCCATTATATTCCATTCCCACTGTTTTTGTTTTTGTTTTGTATTTTGGCTGGGGAGCTGTTGAGACAAGGTTTCTCTCTTTGGCTATCCTGTAACTCAATTTGTAAACAAAGCTGGCCTCAAACTCACAGAGATTGGTCTGCCTCTGCCTCCCATATGTCGAAACTAAAGGAACACACCACTATCACCTGTCCAAATATTTTCATTTTACCTTTCATTTTTATAGTGATTTGGAGGCAGTGTAATGGTTAAAATACATCATGACTTGTTTTTCAAGACTTGGTTAGAGAATGGCATTTTTGCTGTATACATACAAGTCTTTAGATAAATCTAGGTAAAGTTTCATCAGATCCCACCTTTTCAATAACAACATTGAGGAAATAACTCCCAGCTACAAAGAAATTATGATCAACTCAACCTGTTACTCCAAATACACTTGGGGAAATTTAGCAAATCAGTATCATTAGCCAGGGAATGTGATGTGTCCTTTCTACTTCTTCCACACAAGGCAGAAAAAAAAGAACAATCTTAATAGGACCTAATACAAAGGTTCAGGGTAAATAATTTAGAATTGACCCAGAAATTCTGCCATCCCTGAATGACATGGTTATTAACTAACTGCTCCTGACCAGATATGGTCCCCAGGCCCCAGCTTTGTAGCATCACTGTGTTCTCTCTGCATTGCTTTACTGATGCTCATGAATAGGTAAGAGCTCTATAGAGGACCTGTGGGCTTTGGTTTACTATTTGCTTGTTCATTATTTTATTAACTTTTGTTAGTTTAGAAATCAAGCAATGTATAGGTTCTCAGTTCACAAAGGGATAGTTTATGAATGTTACATTTGTTCAACACTACCTAATGGAAGCATCTGGAATTACAAAAATGTTCTGCTGCTCTGTACCTGACATAGAAGCCACTGACCACTGTGGCTTTTTGCATTTGAAAGGGAGACTAAGAAACTGAAAGTACAACTTTATTCAGTTTTAATTAGTTGAGGTTTAAGCTGCAGTGGCCACAAGTTGTTAGCAAGCACTGCATGGAACAACACAAGTCTACTTAATTCCCAAATGTGAATTTTTCACAGAATTATCCCCATGGCAAATGAATGAAAAACACTTTGGCAAAGACAGCATTAATCCTCCAAAGACTAAACACTTAGACAGCTTTGCAGTTTAATAACCATCTTCAATGTGAAACTGGAAGGAATATGCATCATGTTTTCATGCCACCACTCAAACTGGCTCATTCTATGACATATTACCAGGACTAGTGCTTGCCACCAAATACAACGCTCTTTTGATAGCATAAAGCTAAGATTGCAAGATGCTTGGCAGGGTTCTGACTGTGCATACCACAGAATAATAATTAAATAGTACTTTGACCCATGCTCCGTAACTTAGGCCCACTTTATATTTTTAAAAGTGTTCACCAGAGACTACTTGAAGAGAGACCCTATAGTTCTTAAGCTCTGAAGCAGAGGCTATATCACAAGTTGATGAACTATGAAAAAATCCACTTGGAAGCTGTAAACACATTTTAAGGATTTCTTATAAGTTTTTTCTTAAACCTTTCCCTGTCCCCAACCCCGACTTCACTCCCAGCAGATATATACATGCAGGCCTGTTCCAAACATAAAAATCTTTGGGGTGTACTTAGAATCAAGGTCCTCAAGCTCCACAAATGTGAAAAGGGATGCAGAGAAAATGCTCATCATTGTACCCCAAAATTTACCCCAAATAACATACCACAGTCTTGGTGAGAAATAAAAAATAAAGTTCTATAGCAGACTCAAGGACTCAACAAATCCTCCAAAAATCATTATCAACCTTGTTCTTCCCAGTTGCACTCTATGCTGACACCAACCATGGTTGCCCTCAGTGTCACACAAGACACCCTTGATTTCACACAGCAACATCTCTCTCTCCAAATTTGCCCACACTGCTCACTTGGTTGAAGGTGGTTAGTGGCCAGGAATTATTCACAGCATGCTCTCCTCAGACACTAGCTTAACGAAAGGCTCTTGTTAATTTACAGTACTCTCTTAAGCAGAATAATGACAAAATTCACTTTATAAAGACATGCATCTCACTCCTAGTCCTAAATTAACACAAAACATTATCAAGAGGTTGATATCCTCAAATCTATCTGCCCATGTCAACAATCCCCAGCATGGTAAGCCCTTAGTCAAGAATACATCACAAAGAAAAGAGGAGGAGAAGAAAGCACTTGGGACTAGGAAAATTGAGTCTAGGGAGGAATAGAGAGAGAGGAGAGAGAGAGAGAGAGAGAGAGAGAGAGAGAGAGAGAGAGAGAGAGAGAGAGAGAGACCATAAAAGGGGAGCCATTATAGGTTTGAAGAGAAAACTAACTCTAGAGAAATGTTCAGAGACTTACAAGACTGACTGGCAATTTGAGCAACAGTGGAAAAGTTACCATAAATACCCTTCCCTGGAGATTGATGACTAACTTATCCACCATCATAGAGCCCTCATCTAGTAGTTGATGGAAACAGAAGCAGACACCCACAGCTAAACACTGAGCCAAACTGGAATCCAGATACAGAGAGGGAGGACAAGACCAGGCTGCAGAAACCCACAGAGACAGCTGACCTGAACAAGGGGGAGCTAATGGGCCCCCAGACTGATAGCTGGGAATCCAGCATGGGACTGACTCAGACCCCCTGACCATGGGTCTCAGTTAGAAGGCCTGGGCAGTCTAAGGGACCTCTGACACAAAAGAACTTTGGGAGCACATTCCCCATGGAGGGAGACTCCCTTAAACTAGAGGCAGGAGGGAGGGCCTAGTCCCTACTCCAAATGACTTGACAGATTTTGTTGACTCCTCCTAGAAGGTACCATACTACCTGTGGAGTGGGGGTATGGGAGGGTGGTCAGGAGGCACAGGAAGGTGAGAGAGAGGGAGGGAGGGAGAGGGAACTGGGATCAATGGGTAAAATAAGAAAAATAAAATAAAAAAGAATACATGACAAGTAAATTAAGGCAGGAGAAAGAATTCAGAATGCAGACTTCATCTAGTTGCTCTGCACTCATGAGATGTTTGTCATTTTGACTCCTTTCTTGCCACTTCTACATGGAATGCCAACTCAGGGAAGCATGGGTGCCATCTAAGGGCTAAAACCTATGCCAAACATCTGCAGCTGGTGAAATTATGATTAGTTGTTGGCTTTTATAAAAGATATGATATCTGCCTGGCTGTTTTCTACTGTGATAACAAACTTCCACTGATTTTCTGAATTGTAAATAGAAAGTTTGGGTCCATGGCCATACAGTATGCAGTCTGATATCTAGGGGACAGCATCTGGTTAAAGCCTTGTAACTGTGTCATAGATAGTAGAAGGCAATCATGAAAGTTGGATATGAAAAAAACAGAGGAGGCCAAATTCATGTCACAGCCACTCTCAACACAAATAACCTATTTCTTGGATATTAAAACTGATCTGTTCATGAGAACAGACTAACAAGACTAACTAGCAGCCATCAAATTTCAGCATAGATTTTGCAGGGGACATTCAAACTATAGGAGTATAAAATCACATTTTTATTTTGGTAAATATCTCCTGGCAATCAAAGAATTGTGCTTGATTCTGGACCTTCTAGACCCTGAAATTTTCAATCTAAAATTACTTTACCTGAAGCTACATCATAGGCATTGTCACAAGGGTACTGCCAGAATCTGCAAACCCCAAGACCTCCCACAAAGATCTTGTTATAATTATCGTCACTGTTCACTTTTTATATTATCATTTTTTTGCTTTTATCTTATTCTGGTATTTTATAAGGAAAAGAGCAAGGAAGGAAATGTAGAAGGAATGTCTGCCTTAATTAAGGAATTAAGCAACTTGAAGTAAAACTAATCCTCTGTTCCATTTGTATGATGATAGTATCAGATAAATTATTATAAAAGCAATATAAAATAGTAGCTTTTATATAGCGAAAATGTACTTTCAGAGATGGAAAGCAGAAAAAACATTCCATTCATAACAGCTTCCCCAAACTTAAAGGCCTAGGAATATACCTACCTAATGAAGTGAAAACCCAATACCATAAAATTTTCTAGACATAAAGAGTCAATGAAGAGTCAGTCAACAAATTCAAAGATGATGCTAGATGATGGAAAAACTTCCATGTTCCTTGATTGTTGGAATAATTATAAAAATGACAACATGACCAAAATTAATCTACAAATTTAATATAATGCTCCAAAAGTTCTAAATTCATTTTTCTCAGATTAAAAAAATAATAAAAACAAGAATTGATATGGGAACCACTGTTACGAGCACGTTTTCCCGCTGCCAGGCTGCCAGTCGGGTCCCATTCTTTGTTCCTCCCCACAGGCCGCCAGGTCCTGCAGCCATTTCAGCCCCAATAACACGCTGAGACTCTGCATTTGATACCATCTTGTTGGTCAGTTACTATTATCGCTTATGGGCTAGCTCTGTCTTAATGATTAACTCATTTCTACTTATCTAAGTATTTCCATGTGGTCATCTTATCCGAGTGCAGCGGGCGACATCTTGCTTCCTCTCGGCTCTACGTGCTGACTCCTCCTACTTCCTCTTTCTTCCTCCTTTAAGGGAGGTGTCCAAAATAAGCGGCAAAAAAAACGCCTTGCTTTTAAAGAGCTCTGTTAACAATTCATTGGTGTGTATGAGAGCAGCAATGAAGGTTTACACCGTGTTTTAAAAAATACGTTGGCTTGGGAGAGAAAAAGAAACAGGAGACAATGGTTTAAAAAGAAAAAAGGAACTAGAATGGCCGGGTGTGATGGTGCACGCCTTTAATCCCAGCACTCCGGAGGCAGAGGCAAGCAGATCTCTGCAATTTCAAAGTATAAACCTGATATACAGAGGGAATTCCAGGACAGATAAAAGTTACACAGAGAAACCCTGTCTCAAAATATGTAAAAATAGAAGTAGAAGAAATAGAGTAATAAAAAAGCCACGTAAAGATGGAAAGTACAGAGAATCTTTGGATATTGTACACTGTTCTGTTATCTTTAAATTGTTTGACTGCTGAGAAAATAACAACTACTGATAAAAGAAATGCTGCTGGATTAATTCAATTTATATATTTTAAAAATGATTTGACTCCAAAATTTAAGTTCAAGGACAAGTTACTGAAGAAAAGAATTTCTAATTTTGTTTCCACCGAAAATGAAAAGCTGTGGTTTCCTTCCAGACTAACGTGGTTTGATCAAGCAAGATTCCCTGAAGCATTATTCCTGGGATAAGGCAACCTTACAGACTACAGCCAGGATTTCTGTGTCTTCTTATGATTCCCCATGACAGCGCCGCCTACCAACATGAAGTACTTTGGAAAGAACGAAGCCCAAATTTCCAAATATTGTTTATAAATGTTTGTTTTCATTTAAATAGGCTTTGTTATAAATGGTTAATGACCACAACCAATCTTTTTAAAGGTAAAAATGGAATTATGGTATAGATATGAATGCTTTGTTTTGGAATGGATTTTTATTTATTGATACAAACTTAAAGTCAATTTTGTGATATGTATATGTCTCCTCTTGTTTAGGTATTATGTTTATATAGCTCACTGAAAAATGTAATGTATATTTTAGTACAGATTATAGAGAGTTACCTATGATAGTTAAAACTTAGAGTTCAGTTAGTTAGGATTTCTAGATATGCAGAGATGTATTTGAGATGGATATCTAAGTATTTCCACGTGGTCATCTTATCCTCCTAACTACTTCCTCTTTCCTCCTTGTCTCCTAGCCCTGCCTATCTTGCTTTCTCATTGGCCACAGTTCTTTATTCATTAACCAGTATGAGAAACATATATACAGAATAACATCTCCCATCAAACCACAAAAGACTATAAATAGCCAAAGGAATCTTAAGGACACAAAATGATGGTATCACAATACTCAGTCTTAAACTATAGAACTGTAGTGATAAAGAAAACCTAGTACTGGCATTAAAAACAGGGGGGGGGAGACTTGGAAAAATAGCTAATTGGCTAAGAGGATCGGCTGCTCTTTCAGAGGACTCAGAAGTTCCATTCCTAGTAGCCAAATGGTGGCTTACAACCATCGGTAACTCCAGATACTCTTTCTAGCTTCCACAGGCACTGAGTATGTATAAGGTACACAGATATATTTGCAAGCAAAATACTCATACACATAAAACAATAAAAATAGTACAAAATAAAGATAAATAAACAGATAAATAAATAAAATGGAATTAAGTACATAGAAGTAAACCAAGAAAGTTGTAGCCACCTATATTTTGACAAAGAAGGAAGAAACATGAAGTATTGATCAGTGATGCTGGTACGAGTGGATAGCCACCTAAAAATAATAAGGGATATAGAAATAATTGTTTTTGTAGTTATCAAGTGTGTCACAGTTTTTCTTTTTGTTCTTCTTTTCTTGTAGTGGATGTATGAATACAAAACAAAACAAACAAAAAAACAAAACAAAAAAAAAAAACAAAAAGAAACTATAATTGGATGAGCATGGTGGTACTTGGGAGTGGAGGCAGAGGCCAGTGCATCTCTGTGAGTTCAAGGGCAGCCTGGTCTACAGAGACAGGGAAAACCTGTCTACAAATAAACAAAAATAGAAACCCTGTTAGTGAAAGTGTCAGACCCTAACTGAAGCTCCAGGCTCCAAAACGGCCATTTAACTACATAAAAGTCCATGCATAGAGTCTGGACCTGGGCCATTGTTTGCTTCAGTGGCTAGCTAAATGCAGCTGTGTGACATTACTAGTAAGTACATCCTAATCAAGTGGTTCTCTTGTTTTAATATTTAAAAATCAGGAAAATAACAAGGAAGGAAGCATCAGATGGACAGAGGGAGTTAATTAAAAGTTACTTTCACATTAATTCTGCCTTAAGAGATTATGCTATATTTCATGTGCACTTGACACTAAACAATGAATAATTAACTGCACTTGCACAACGGGCTTTGCTACATTAGATTTCTTTTAGACATAGACCAAGTTTCCAAAATGTTCTTACACATTTTACTTCAAAAAGTCAGGCATACTGATAAGGCCATGTGAGTTACATATAACATTGAAATTTCCTTTCTGTTTCTACACCCAATCTCTGCTTAGTTCCTTTGAAGGTGAGGCAAGTCTGGCATCTAATCCCTGTAGTCTACAATAAGTAGATAACTATATGTGTCAAGACAGATTTCTGAGATTTACCCAACACTCTAACTTTTGAAAATCTTGGTTGAAACTGTGTGTACAGTCAAACATCTGCTGGAATCATCTGATGCCATTCCATGGGGTCCCTGAGACAACTTGCAGTCAGATTTGATGTCATTAACACATTTTCATCTCAGTGGTGTTTTAGGACAGCTGTTTCTGAAGGTGATTTGACTTGGGTGAGGGTGGTAGAAGTTCTTCTAAAGACAGTTCTTAGAAAATTTTCAGAGTGAAAGAAATTGTCTTATCTTTTTAGAGTTTGCTCCATTGAAAAAAAAACATGTGAATATTTCAAAGAATAAAGCCCCACACAAGCTCACACTCTGTTTCAGATTCTGCATTCATCCAATAAGTATGAGTGTGAGAGGAAGGATAGCAACAGAGAACTCATTGCTAAACTGTTTTGGCAAAAACTGACTCAATTTTTCAGACATGCTAGAGTCTGTAGTAAATAAGTATCACCCTGACCCAATCCTCCCTTCCTAGTATTTCATGTGGCCTTATGATGGAGGGGTTCCCTCAATCAGATCAGTCATGGCAGAGACTTAATTTCAAGTACTTGGTACCTCACTTCAACCCGAACCAGTTTATCTCTGTAAGATTGATTTCCAGAGAAATGAGAACAGATCTCTCTGGGCAGACTCACAAAAACATTTGTCACAGTTTATTGGGGTCCAGACTCAACTCTCAGTGTCTGGTAACAAATAGTAAAATATCTTAAGGTATATGTCTCTCTTCCTGCCTGTTGCTGATTGTACTTTTAGACATATCTTTCTTTAAAGAAAATGAACTCAAGGTGTGTGGCATGCTCACTCTTTTAATATGATGAATCTTTTAATATGATGTATTATGGGATATGAGGCAGACTAAGAAGTTTTGGCCCTTGCTAGGATGCTGTGGGTGAGCTGGCTAAGCATGAAGTGGTCTCTGCATAGTGCTTGTTACCTAGGAGCCCTTTCCCTCCTCACTCTGTATTTTCAAATTTTCCTCCCTTATAATAGAGAATATGAGGTCTAACTTTTGAATGGTTCTCATCATATCCCAAAACATGTACCCAAACAAATTCTGATTTAAATTTAAAGCACAAAGGAAAAAAAATGGCATTCTATTTTTTAAGTTGCATTGCAGTCAACATGTCTCTGAAGTCATTTATATTCAAAACGGACGCATTAGTTTCAAGCAGAAATGGCCCCTGATAATCCCGAAAGATATTTTTAAGCAAATTGAATTACTTATAGCAATTATAGAAAATAATACTTAATTGAGGTGGCTATACTTATGTATATCAGCAGGTGCTCACGACAGAAATGAGAAAAGACAAATACAACAAATGTATAAATAATGCCTAATTTATGTTGTTTATACATTCAGATTAATAGCTGTGGATCAGTTATTATCTTATTTTGTTTTGGGAATTATAAAGGTAGATTGTGTAGAAATAAATAGACAGGAGAAGCATAGGAAGATAAACAGACCTATAATTCCTCAATTACTAATTACTGTGTGAGAATCATATCAAACTTTTTTTTTTAATTTAATCAGTGAATTATGTGGTGGGTTTTAACTTGTCCCCAGTTGGTGATACTACTGCTTGAGAAGGATTAGGAGGTGTGGCCTTATGGGAGGAAGCATGCCACTGGGAGTACATTCGGAATTCAAAAGACCCCGGCTACTCCCAGTGTCTCTCTTTCTCTCTGCCTCCTACTTTGCATCAAGATAGGACATCTCAGCTGTTCCTGTCACTCCTTGGCTATGCAACAGGGACCCTAATACTCTAAAACCATAGTCCAATTAGATGCTTTGTTTTTTAAGTTGCCTTAGACATGGTTTCTTTGTCACAGAAACAAAAATTCTGATACAAACTGTATTGCCATCTGATATCCAACTAATTATTTTTTATTTTGATTTTTCTAAAACAGGGTAGCATTGGTTATGGTGATTGGTGGTAGTAATTCTGTTCTTGGTGGTGGTCTTATTGGTGGTTATGCTAGGTAGTAGTGGTGGGGTGGTGGTGATGGTGATGGTGGTGGTGGTGGTGGTGGTGATGACTGTGGTGATGATAGTTGTGGTGATGATGGTGGTTGTAGTTTTGATGGTGCTGCTGGTGGTGGTGATGGTGGTGGTGGTAGAGGTGGCTGTGGTGGTGATAGTTATGGTGATGATGGTAGTTGTAGTTTTGGTGGTGCTGCTGCTGGTGGTTCCTGTGTAGTGGTTGCTGTGCGGTGTTATCACTGACACCACCAACATTATGAGAAGTACAAACAAATGCCAACTCTACCCACCACAACCAGTACCACCAATACTACTACTACCAACAACACAACCACTACAATCACCACTAGGACTAAACCCAACAATACAACAATCACCATTCTCACCACTACCACTACTGCCACCACCACCATCTCCTTAGTTGTCCTGGAACTGACAATATAGACCAGGCTGGCATGGATCTCACAGACATACACCTGGCTCTGCCTCCAGAGTGCAGGGATTAAGGGTGTGCACCATCACTGTCCAGCTTAATTATCTAATTTTAAAAATAAAGTTGAACTCACTAAGCTCCAAAGGAAGATTGAAGAATTAGTGTAATTCCAATCAAAAGGTATTTCTTAAATTATGTTTCTTGATCTATCTTCTAAAATAAAGATTATTCAAAATTTTTAATTTACTTCACACTCAAGTACAAATATTAGCTAATGACATCCTAAGTCAAGTCACTCAATCTCAATTTATGGAGGGTCTTTGCTTCGTATCATGCCCTACTATGCTTCTCATTTAAGCATGTCTGTTTTGTCTACCCACTCATTCTTAATTTGCTTATCTGAAATTAGAGGAAACAAGTTTAATCCTCCAAAGTTATATGCTTTTAATATTAAGGAATAATATTTGATGTAAATTCAAATGGTATAAAAACAAACAGAGAAATTGACAGCTCCAGAAGCAGAAGACACGGGGCTACAGAAAAGAATTGCCTCTAACCTTAATGACTGAAAAGACTGTGCAAATTATTTATGCAAAACAATATGTTTTAACTAATAACAAATACAATAAGATACTGATTATGGTTAATTTAACAGATTAAATGAAGGCATGTGTATAGTTTGAAGATCCTAGACACTAGTTACTTCTCATCAGCCATGAAGAATAACAAGCTACAGTTAGTTGGGAGCTCATATGGTTTTTTGTCTTGTAGTTCTGTTTGTTTTGTAGCTATTGAGAGAAATTTACAGATAATAGCCGTGCCCATTTCAGGTATGTGGACATATTATGTATAGAAAGAATGGGTTTAGATAAATGTATTTATTTTTGTGACTAATATTACCCCATATTGAAGACAGAGAACAATGCCACTATCCCCTACAGTTTCAGAAGTCTCTATGCAATCAGTTGGCAGCCTCAGCCCAAGGCTCCAGTCACCATGACTTTCTCTTTGTCTAAACCATTTGTTCTCCTCCAGAAATCACACAAAAAGAGAGTGTGTGCTTGAATCTGGCTTCTTGTGGTCTACACAATGCCTATGAGATTTATTTGTGGTCTTCTTTTTTATTGAAAAATATTCTGTCTTAAGAAAACAGTATGAGGCTATTATGAATGAAAATACTATGGAAATTCATTTATTATTTTTGCATAAATATATACTTTTGTTCCTATAAGAGTAAATATTATAGAGTTGTGGCATCGAATGCTAACTACAATGCTTATATGTGTGAGACACTGCTAATTTTTTTCTCCAAATGGCTCTTACATTAAATATTTCTACTAGTCATGTGAAAGAAAGTATTCCACTTGGACACAATCTTCTTAGCTGTTGGCATCCCAGTAGCCTAATCATTTTACTGATGGCTTTGCCAATTGACTATTTGAGTATTCTCATTGTAATGCTATTGTCCTAATCCACTGCTGTGTTAAGATGCTGTCTTCTAATTGATGAAATAGATGAATTCGAACATGTTTTGTCCAATATCTGGATTACAGATATTCTTGTCTAGTCAGTGACCTGACATTTTAGTTTCTTAGTGATATAAGAAAGAGAAGATGAAACAGAATTATGTTTTATGAAACAGAATTATGTTTTAAGTTTCATCCTTTTAAATCTTTGCAGGAAATCTTCACCTCTCCCACTTGTATGACAATTTTCCCCTTCAATTTTTTTTTACACAAAATGTATCTCTCCATTTCTATCACCCTTTTGAGTAAATGTGTATGATGGATATGTCATATCCCAGTCTGATTCCATATAGTTATTAATTATGTCAGTCTCATTCTTTAAACAAGCTATTCTTTCAATGTTCAATTCTCCTGATACCTTTGTTGAAAATCAATAAAATGTATCTGTGAATGTATTCTATTACTTTCATAAACTTACATGAATACCCCAACAGTGTGGCTTTTTAGTTGATACTAAAATGAAGTACTTTAAGTTTCCAGAGTTATTTCTTTTGAAACTATGTTGGCTCTGGGTTTTTTGAAGTGTCATGTACAGTTTGGAACAAATGCAAATTTCCATGGTGCAAAAAGGAAGCCCACTGAGATGTTAATGAGAATTACATCAAATTTGTGACTCAGTTTGGGGAGAAATGATCTATTGCCATTTTGAGTCTTCCAACCCAGAAACTAGGTCACGATATTAATTCAGGACTTTAATCAATTTAATATAGCAATGTTTTATAGTTCTATCATATACATGTACACATATTGTATTATTTTCATACCTAATACTTCCATTTTGTAGAATAATACAAATAATGTTTTGTTATTGTTACTTAACACAAATAAATACTGAGCTAGTTAGTGTTTTGTTACCTTAATGAACTTACTATACAAGTCACTTTTCCACCACTATGACAAAATACTTTAACAAAGGACTTCAAAGAAGAAGGTCTTGCTTTGGCCCCCCAGCTTTGGTGTTTCTATCCATTGGCACATATCTCTGGATTTCCTAGTCTGTGGTGAGGGAAGGAGACTATGGCAAAGCCGAGATGCTCACTTCATGGAGCCCAGAATGCACACAGGATGAGCTGAAAGCAAGACATACCCCACCTAGTCCATGCCCATTGTGACTGCCTAATCCAAGAAAGCTACATATCCTAATTTCCACTGTCTCCCAATAGTACAATCAGATAAATCACTCTTATTGAAGAGTTTGGAACTCTAAGGAACTGATCACTTCATCTGGCAATTAAGGATTAAAGCAAGGACCGTCAAGATATAATTCAGTTTCAAGCAGTAACATTTATTTATGAGTTCTAGTGGTATTTTTATACATTGCTTATGATTTTTCACATGCATTACCATATAACAAGTAACCAAAATGAATGGGAATTCCTCCTTTGTAGTTTATGGGTGTGCTATTTCACATCCTGACCCTTCATGAGCCAGGTGGAATAGAAATGTGGAAGATGGACACCCCCTTGCCTTGTTCCAGTTCTAAAGAATCTACAATTTACCGTTAAATCATATTAGATGTAAAGGCCTGCATATATTTTTAATTGAGTTAAAAAATACCCTTTCTGTTTCTACTTTACTGAGATGCTCTTGAGAGGTACTGGTTCATTCATTTGTTTGTTTTACTAAACTATTTCCAAATGCTTTTCCAAAATCTATCGATTCATATACACATAGCTTTCCTCTTTGATAAGTGTTAGTTATACTGGCCTCATGAGTTTGGAAGTGTGATTTCCTTTTTTATTTCTCAAGGGTTTATATTAGCCTAGCATTCTTTCTTCCTTAAATATTTGAGATAATTTAAGTCAGAAGTTTTCTTAGTGAGAAAGTTTTCAGTAATAGGCACAATCCATGAATACATACATATAAGAGAATTGTCTGTTTTGTGTTTCTTACAGAAGGGACCAGTTTTGCTTTCATCCCCAGCCTGTAAACTGTTTAGAAGTCATTACTGTACCTGAAACAAGAAAGAACTGAACTGAAAATCAATGACTTTTCTTCACCACGTGTCAAGATTGCAGGCCAATTGCCACTTTATCATCTCAACAGATGAACTTAGAGTCACACCCAAAATAGAATTACTTTTAAAATCACAGCTTAAAAACTCTTCACTGGTACAGATGGTTACTTTATAATTTTAAAGGAAGGCTTAAGTGTGATTTTACATTAACATAATAGGAGCTAATTTGCAGAGAACATTCCCCAACAATTTATGGGATTCACCCTGCCCCCAAGAATATAAGTGAATTCTCATAGAAAGGATATTATGTAAGAGGTTAGCTCTGGCAGTCAAGAAAAGAAATCATTGTTGATTATGTCTAGAGAACTATCCACAAGAAAACCATCCTCTTAATGGAAAAGACCTCAATGGAGCTTGAGTCCCACTTTGGGAAAGCAATCCTTTTTGCTGAAAACAGCCTAAACTTTGGCTGTAAGATTCAGAAATACCAAGCTGCAATTGAGTTGGAAGTTTCCGCCATGATAATTGGCCTTTATAGTGCTGGAGAGTTCTTTGTGGGCTGCTATGAAAGAGAAGATGTTAATGGTTTTACGTATGAATTCCCCAGCAGTACAATTGGCACTACCATTTTAGGAGTAACCAACTGCACTAGTATTGAATTTGAGGCCTGCTAAAGGAAAGAAAATAAGTCTTATACTCTGTATGCCTGATCAAAAATCCAGAGCTGTAGAAGTCATAGGGGAAACTTATTACTGTTGTTTAGCTAAATTATCATAGAGACAAATTGTCTTCTAAATGTTGTATTTATACCCAAAGACAAATGTTCTCAGACTAAATTAGAGAAGCTTCTCTTTGTGATGGATAGCTGGTGAATTCAGAGAATCATAACTGCTCAGTGTTCTGAGAGAGTTGAATACTCAGTTCCAAATAAGACATTTATACCACTTGGTCCAAAGCTTACAGAACATCATAAAAGAGAGACTGGAAAGAATGTAACAGTTAGAAATAGGAAGAGGAGGAGCTGCAAAACATTATCTCCAGGACAAGTATGATCTCACAGCTGTTGCAGTTCCTTGTACTAGACTTGCACAAGACTAAGCTAGTCAATATTCAATCATGGATTTGCCTTGACCCTTCTGGGACCAGTGATTTAGGAGTCTCCATGCTGAATGACCAGAGCACAAACATTTCCCTATGTCTTCAGCTTGTTGCTACTTCATTTTTTCTTTTCCTGACCTTGGTCAAGTCTCTCTGTATAAGTGTACAACTGGGGTTCAGTAAAGGCACAAGTACACTGCCTTTGATCCTGGTCTTCTTTCTAGAACTCTGCTTTGTAACTTCCAGATAATGCAGCCTCCTTGAATTCCTTGAGATTCCCATCTGCTCTGCTTGAGCACTGCCTCTTTTGAGTCTCATTCTAAAATGTGCCTCTAGGCAGGAAGCCAGGTGATGGCTGTGTAGAATTCAGTTCATCATTTTCTTTTGTCTGGATCCATAGCCTTTCAGTGTCTGTAGCCCAATGCTTAATAACCATTGCTTCATACATGATACCCTGTTTTCTATCATATATGCTTATGGCTAAAAAGTAAGATTATTTTCTCAGGCCTTCATAGCCAGAAGCAAAAACCCAACAAAAGCCACCTGGGTTTTTTCATTAACACATCACAACAAGATAATGCTAATAGTCAAAACAATGATGGTGATACAGCACTGAGAATGTGTTAGGTAACGTGACAAGTACCTTTAAAAATATTTCTTAGTGGTGAGGAAATGGCTCAGTGGATAAAGCATTTGCTCTACACATACCCACATAATGCTTTGCAGGTAAGCCAGTCACGAACAATTGCAGCACCTGGGAGGCAGAATGAGGTTCTCTAGAGGACTGATGAACTCTCAAGTTCAACAAGAGTCTATGTCTTGATACTTAAAGTGGAGAGCCAACAAAGAAGACAACTGATGTCCACTGTGGTCTCCCACAAGCACACATATATACATGAACCTGCAAAAACAACACACATAACATGAGGACAAATAAATAAAATATTACTTCTGTTCATGACAAGAAAACACTATGAAGTAGACCTTTTTAAATGGCCCCGAATTCAGAGGATTAGAGCAGATAATAGCAAATGTACACTAAGATGGGAATTCATTTCTAGTGGGAATGCAACATGGTTTAGGTTCTTGCATGTTACATCAGCAACTCCTACAAAACTAGACATTCTTATCACGCAAGTTGTCGCTCATTTGCATTTACTAAAAAATATTAAAAGCCACATGCAGCTGTCTGTAGGAGTTTTATTTGCAATTACAAAGTTGGATGTGGCCAAGATGTCCTTCAGTGAGTCAGTGAAAAAATGAATTAGGTCACATACAGAGAATGGACTAAAATTCAGTAAAAGAAACAAGCTACTACACCATGAAAACACATGAGGGGATCATAAAATATAAATAAAAGAAATCAATCTTGAAAGGCTACTTAGTCATATTATTTTTCAATAATATGATATCCTAGAAGTGATAAAATGTGAGTGGTTGGGGGCGTGGGCAGGAGCTGCTGAGGAGGGAGGATTGACTAGATAGTGCAGAAGTACAGAACAGAGAAATCACTCTGTCTGAGGCTTTAACAGTAGGTACTTGTCCAGAAGCTTGCATAATGCACAATGCCAAAAATGGACACTAATGTGAATTATAGACTACATGATAATGATGTAGATTCATTTATTGTTACACATATACTGCTGGTAGGGCATGCTGACCATAGAGAAAGTTATGTGTCCACGAAGGCAGAGGCATATGAGAACACTTTACCTTCTGACCCACTTGATTTTGATCTTAAAACTGGTCTAAAGTTAAGATCATAATAAAACAAAATACTAAATATTCATTATTAATTTCACTTTATAGGTGTGAAAATTACTTTAGAGGAATGAAATTTATTGGCCAAGATTATACAATTCACATGCACATACTTGTAAATCACACTATTTTCTCATCCAATAATGTCACTGTGACACTCCTGGCAATGACTTGGTTCTGTAATATACAGGATCTTCTTCATGTCAACAGGAACAACATATTTCTTAATTAAGAGTATACATGTTAAATTTACTTATTGCTCAGTTCTTTAAAAGTAAAGAAAATTTACAGGTGACAGAGTAGTAGACCAAAGAGGAGGAAAAGAAAACCACAAAGATAATCAATTAATAAAAGTCCTTCAATTTCTCTCTCATTTGGACTGGGAGACTGTGTATTCCAAGTCATAATCAGCTTAAGTGACATTTGTAAATGTAATCACAAATGCCTATACTAAAAATTACAAAAGTCTAAAAAGCCTAGTGAAGCACCTGGGACAGAGATCTGCTTCTCTATCTCAAAGACATTTTGGTACTAGACTAATGTTCTCTATCCTAAGAACATTTCAGTCTAAACTTCATGTAGACTTTAAGAACTGGGAGGGAACAGAACATTAGTAAATCTAGGTCTCAGTTCTGAATAAACTGTCTGCTGTGTGGTGATGAGTCACAAAGGGGCAGCTGATGCTGAGGCAATGAATGCAATTGTGGTTATCAATGAATGACTAGAATGATGACAATAACACAGCTTAGGAACACAGAAATCCATTCACCGCTGAAGTGAGACTGTGTATATACACAAACTGCTGCCTTCTAGATTATTCTTTTATCCTCCTGACTATAACTATTCACCTGCAACTAACTGCAGGCTTGAATTTTTTAGTCATTGGCAATGAAGTTTGAAGAAGAAATGACACAAGCAGTCTTTTTGGAAGCTGCATTGGCCTGAGTAAGTTACTCCTTAAAAGCTACCAATGGGAGGTCTGAATTTATCACAGGATAAAGGAGAGTGTACTTATCACTAAACTGCATTTTAATGGTTTTTCTTTTTGATCTTTATTTTTACTATAGCCTCACTGTTAACTAACATATAAGTTTAAATTAATACACTATGTGTGCACTCACACAAACATTCACATGAATAAAAGTAATATTCTTAAAAGTTGGTGTGGAGGGATGCCTAAGTAATTAAAAGTGATTCCTGCTATAGGACTCAAGTCCAATTCCCATCATCTCCATAGGGCAGCTCACAACCTTCTGTATTTAATTCTGGTTTCAGGAAACTCACTTGCTTCTGATGGTCACTGCTGGCACTGGAAGGCATATGGTGTCCATAAACATGCACACACACACACACACACACACACACACACACACACACACACACACAAATAAAATCTTAAAAAATTCTGTCCATAATTAATATTAGTAGATTAAACCATTGTGCTATAAATTCTTTTACAAGCTATGATTTACACAACTTTATTTTCTACCCAGTATTTAAGGTTCACCTAAAGGTGGAAAGATGCTTGTATAAGTCACAAAAAAGTCAAAGGTAAAGTTTAAGTATGAGAATAATTTTCATTTCACATATTATAAAAACTATTTCTACATTAATATATTCATAATAGCATATTCATGAAATTAAGCATGTAGTATATTTAAATACTGTTTGTACATATAAAAATGTATTTCTTCTAATTACCACAACAGATGAATGAGGTAATTAATTCCTAAAACATGTCAGGTATGTTATTAGATGCCAGAAATGGCCAACTGATACAAATAAGACAATGTAACTTTCCTATTTGATTGCTGTGAGTGCGTTCATTTTATTTCATGTTTATGCTTTTATATTTTAAGTGTGTAGCACTGCATATAAAACACGTAAATTTACCTCTGCAGAGAGACAAACTTGCTTGCAAAGCTACATTTCCATGCTGAGGACAGTAGTTCACAGATTTAAATGTTTGCTCTTTCCTTCTCACACTGCTGGATGTCTGATTTATGAAAAATGACATTTAATAAGTATTACAGGATAGTGAATTAGTTATTTTGGGAGTCATTGTGATAAAAAAGCTAAAAGAAGAATCTGAAGACAGAAAAGGTTCATGTCAGCTGACAGATTTCAGATCATCATAGCAAGAAACAAAGCATCAAGAGTGACATCATCCATTGTGGCAATTCACATCACAGTAGACAGTTGATGAAAACATGGTCCAGATCCAGGAGGAGATAAAATCCTCAAAGGCACTCCCCTGATGACTAGGCAGGGCCCACCTCCTACAGCTTCCACCACCTTTAAAACAGCACCAGGATAGAGACAGAACCTTACAAATATGAACCTGTGAGGGATATTCCAGGTTCAAACCCTAATAGGAAAATTGCATGGATATTAATGTATCTCTAGAGTTCATAAAGGTAGTACTGATATAAAAACACAACTCTCATCTCAAAGGTTTTTATTGTTAATAAAATATACCAACTATAAATTTTGAGCTATAAGAGATCATTTATTTTGCAGACAAATATAAGTGACTTTGGCTCAGGAACATAGATTTAGGTTACCCTAATTTCTATTTTCCAATCTGGTGAGAATTTTATAGTAACAGAACAATGAAAACATAAATAAAAGCACATTTTAAACATGATGGTGAAAACATTATATGTAGGCAGTTACAGCAAGAGGAAGACATCTCAGCTATGGGTGTCAGATGCTATCTGATGATGCTCTTAGTCTGTTCTTTGATGGGAACTATAGTTTTTGTACAAAAAATGTACACAATTTAAAAAAAACTAGATTGGCTATATGTTTTCCTCTACATTACAGTGATTTGTACTCTGGAAACTATCTTATTTACATCTGGAGTATTTAAACAAATCAATTATCTTTTAATTGTAGTTTTATTTTAGGTAGCTTGATCTTATAACCTTATATGGAGTGGGTATCTCTAATTCTTAGGGAAAATATGGCCTTTAATATCCAAATCACACAAATTTTTCCCTGTGAATAGTGACTTTATTACTTTGTATGACTTAATTTGGAAATTAAATCTGTTATAATGAATGCACAACATACCCAAACTTATGGGACACAATGAAAGCAGTGCTAAAAGGTAAGTTCATAGCACTAAGTGCCTACATAAAGAATTTGGAGAGGTCTCATACTAGTAAATTAGCATATTTGAAAGCTCTAGAACAATATAGTATTTTAAAATTTATTGTCTTTTAACAACATTCTTTTTCATGTACTGATGATTAATAACAGTTATGGAAACGAGACTTGATCTGTTAGAAATCAAAATCTTATAGGTTTGTAAGCACAGCCAAACCACATTTCTTATTTGAATTGTTAGGGATATAAATTGATATCTAGAAGTATTCATCACAGTGTTACCTGTTTTTTTTTTATTAGTAAAACACCAATGTTGAGCACTTAAATTTTAAAACCCCACTAATTGTACTACAAGACTTAAGTGTTTTATTAAATTAAAAAGTGTCACCACTTAAAGTATAATCAATAATAATGTTGTTATTGAATATATTTGTCTTTTGTATAATTGAATAAGAACAGTTAGCACAAATCTTTGGATATCTCTAGGTAAGTAAATGAAGTTAAAGTTTTGTTTGTTATAGGGCCTTTAATTGTGTTTAATTTGTTCTACTTTAACATTTTCACTTCAATAGAAACATAATCTAATTTGGATCCATGCCATATATACATATGCATAAATATACAGATGTGTGTGTGTATGAAGAAAACTTTAGTTGGTATAAATATATATGAGAAAAAGTAATTTGGTTTTTATAGGAATATGGTCTTAAATTATAGATGCCACCTCTTTAAAATAAGTTATTTCATCAATTTAAATACTAGCTTTCTTTCATCCAGATTATATTGAATAATGAGAAAACATTTTTTCCAAAGGCAGTTAAAACATATGAATTTTTCAAATATGAAAACAGGCATTAGTAAGGACAGCATTTTGAGTAAAAAGTCACAATAAAAACATGATTAATGAAAGGAAATAATAACCTCACTAATAACTTCATTAAACCTAAGATCAACATCATTTTATCATTTAGAGATATACCAACTGTAATATTAAATATCATAAACAATTTTAAACTAATTACAAAAGCATATAAGAAACATAAAAACAAAGAGATGTCAATGAAGTTGAGGGTGAATATCAGCCAGCATTTTGAAGTTCACATGGATGTGATCTTAGAGGAAGTCAGTACATGCCTGACGTGAGAGATGTGAATGCTAAAGTTTATCACCTAGAGTTGTGCAGGACAGGAGTAGGTTAGAAGTGCCTGCGTGAATTCCTTCACTCCAGTCCAGATGGTGCCCTTGATGTGGTGTCTTTTTTTTTTTTTCTTTTGTCAGTTGATGCATCATATGGTCTTTTTATCCTCTGAGGAGGACTCTGTAAATAAGTTTGAACTTTACCATATTTAAAAGTGTGTTTTTATTAACAGTGATTGATGGTCATGCTTTCTACTTAGTTTTTATGAGATGCTGAATACTTATTTTGTGAGAAGACAGTATATTCAAACAGAAATAAATTTTAAAAGATATTCAAAGCTTTGTTTCATTTTTGACAATGTATTAGTTTTATTTGTTTATCTATTAGGCCACATTTTGCAAAGAGATATAAATATTTCTCCATTAAAATGAATTCCATAATTCATTATGTAATTTACTAGGGCTTCCCCAAGTTACTGTTAAGGAAATGTGGGAAGCATAGCAAGAAATCATATAAATAAAATGAACCTAATCTCAGGTTTCAAATGTCTAATTTAATGAAAGGATAACGTGGGTCTCAGTTAGAAGGCCTGAGCAGTTTAAGGGACTTCTGACAGTGGAACCAGGATGTATCCCTGGTGCAGGAAAGGACTTTGGGAGCACATTCCCCATGGAGGGATACTCCCTTAGCCTAGAGGCAGGAAGAAGGGCCTAGATCCTACTCCAAATGACTTGACAGATTTTGATGATCCCTCCTGGAAGGCATCACCCTCCCTGTGAAGTGGGGGGGAGGGGGTCAGGGGGAATAGGATGGATGGATATGAACCTGGTATCAATATATATAGATAAATATACATAAAGAATTATGCCTTTGAGACATAAAAAAGACAAAGCCCTTGCTTTTCTTACGTATTTTTTTCTGTAAATATTATTAAGAAGTATTAAGTGTAACACATAGATAGCATTATTAATGCAGGGGGCCAAGCACTAGTTTTATCTCAATGTAGGTCTTTTAATTATTTAATCTTCTAATATTATTCTCATCCATTTTCATTCTGAGGTAATTTTTGTCTTAACTCTCAGAGCCATTTCTCATCTAAAGCACTTTTGTCCTTTAATCTTCTTTTATCAAAAATATATCTTATGTTTGTAACTGTAAATACTCTTTTTTAATGTGATAGCTTTGTTTTTCTCATTATAAGTGTTATTACCATTTTACTAAAATTTAGAAACTATTTTATAAGACTCTCTCAGTAGCCATTATGTTCCTGTATTATAACCTTGAGTATATCTCGCAGTGCTGGCCATTGTTGTGGTTCATAGGCTTTATAGCTGGGCAGAACTATTCATTGCTTTCCTCCGCCTGGCAGCTTGGCAGCTTGGTGTTTTTTACTTTATTCCTTCAGAGAAATCTGTTTACCTTTGTATTAAGTATGCAATCATTTAACAGATATTTTACCTAAACTAGTTTATTTTTCTTTAAAACTACAGAGATGAATAATTGTCCTAAGTAAAAATAACAGTGATGTGATATAACACACTGAGATTATCTGTAAACATGAGTTGTCTTTGTAAGCCTGGAAGTCAGATTTTGAAATTAGCACATTTTTTAAAAGGAACTGGTAGAAAAACAACAACAACAAAAAGTTTGAATCCTTAATTCCTTAATACATTCATAATTACATATATAGAGAAATACATGAAAATATATGTAAAAGTAAAAAAAAAGTCACCTTCTTAATTCTTGCAACAAAAAGTTTAGTATCTCACAAAGCAAGTTATTCAACAGGAAGTATCACCCTTGCACTCATCTCTTAAAACTAAGTTTCACTGTCAAGCAATGAGGACTATGTAGTAGAACCAGAATTGAGATAAAGATCAAGGAGATAGTATCTTGACCTGAACATTCACACTGATAAATATGTTCATGTGTGTTTTAACTGAGCGTGCCAAAAAATAGTAAAAAATAATGTTAGCACACATAAAAAATAAATGAACAAAAATGCTGATGTGGCCACAATTTGATAACACTACAGATGAAAACAATTACCATAGAAATACATGATGCTATTACATGAAGTAAAGGTGCACCCAGTCAAAAAGAATTGGTAATGAGTTTATAAACCTGACATCAAAGATCAAAAGGAAGAATTTGTCACGCAGACTGAAAGTAATAAACTCTTCTCTTGCTGAGAAATAAACATCAGAAGGGAGGTACATTTCCTGATGAAACACTTCAGCTATAATTTTAAGTGGAAGCTTTGCTTTCATTGTTTTAGATTATACCGAAGCTAAATTATATGTTCCATACTTTTTGCATATCAAAATAGAAAAAGATGAAATGAATAAAAGAAGTGTAATTCTTGGTTCAGGCACTATCCACTGGCCCAGTGTCAATTTGGGATGTAGTTCCCATCATAGATCTGGCAATAAATGTCTTTTATTTTAGATTATGCAAAACAGACTGGTCCCATGCAGTCATTTTTCCCAGCATGTGGTCATTATGAATGCTCATGGCTGTTTTTCCTGCTAGGCATCTCTAGAGGCCTTTGGATCAAAAACCGTCTGTTCAGTGTAAAGAAATGGTTATATACAACAGCTATTTTTTCTTCTTTTACAGTGACAATATATGGAGTTTAAATTTATCTATATAAGTTTTAAAAGTTACAGTATAGAGGAAGGTACAGGAATGGCACTCCATGTCCATGTTACTAGCGTTTCTGAAATCAGAGAAGACACAAGGAAAGCAAAGAGCAAAAAGACAAAGAACATTTTAAAACTTCAGTTTAACACACACACACACACACACACACACACACACACACACACACACACACACACCGAAATGTAGATAAAGCAATCCTGAAAAACAAAAGAACAGCTGGAGGTCTCACCATATCCAATTTTAAGCTATATTATAGAGCTATAATAATAAAAACACCATGATATTGGCACAAAAAATAGACACATTGGTCAACAGAATTTAATTGAAGACCCAGTCATAAAGCCACATACCTATGGACACCTGACCTTTGATAAAGAAGCCAGAACACACTGGGGAAAAGACAGCACCTTCGACAAATGGTGCAGGTCAAGCAGGGTGGCTTCACTGAGAAGCATCCAAACAGATCCATAGTTATCACCTTGCACAAAACTCAATTCGAAATGGATCAAAAACCTCACATACCCTGATAAGAAAAAAAAAAGTAGACTTTCTGAACAGAACACCATTAGTGCAGGCATCAAATCAACATTTAATAAATGGGATTTCATGAAACTGAGAATCCTCTGCACAAAAAAGAACATCATCATTTGGACAAAACAGCAGAAAACAGAACAGAAAAACATTTTCACCAATTATGCCTCTGATAGAGAGTTAATATCCAAAACACATATTTGAAAAACTCAAAACATGGATATTAACAAAACAAATAATCCAATTAAAAATAGAGAATTCTCAAAAGTGGAAACCCAAATATCTGAGAAACACTTAAAGAAGTGTTCAACATCTTTGGTAATCAGGGAAATGTAAATCAAAACTACTTTGAGATTTCATCGTACACATGACAGAATGGCTAAGATCAACAAACCAAGTGGCAGTTCATGCTAGTGGAGATAACAAATAAGGGGAATCAATCATCCATTGCTGGTGGGAGTACAAACTTGTGCAGCCACTTTGGAAATCAATATAACTGTTTCTCCAAAAACTTGGAATTGATACACTTCAAGACTCAGTTATACCACTTTTGGGAATACATATCCAAAGGATGTTTCATCCTACCCCAAAGACACTTTACTTAACCGTGTTCATTATTGCTCTATTGAAAATAGCCAGAAATTGGAAACGGCCTAGGAGTTCCTCAGCAGAGGAATGGACACAGAAAATCTGGTACATTTACTCAGTCTTTAAAAGAATGAAATAGCCTGGCAGCAGTCCTGAATATCTTTAATCCCAGCAAGTGGGATGTAGATGCAGGTGGATTTAAATAAGCCGGAGGCCAGACTGGTCTACAGAGAGAGTTCTAGGATAGCCAAAGCTACACAGAGAAACCTTGTCTTGAAAAACATAAAACAAATATAGGAAATCACAGAAAAATGGATGACACTAAAAAAAAAATTATCCTGAGTGAAGTAACTCAGACACAGAAAGGCAAACATGGTGTGTATTCACTTATATGTGGGTATTGGGGTATTGGCTGTTAAATCTATGATAACAAACCTGTAATCAACAGAACTACAAAGGTTAGATATAGAATAAGGGACCAGAAGGGAAGAATAAATTACCCTGGGAAACAATATAGAAGAATTACGGATGAGGCTAAAAAGAAAGAATCAAGTGGGTTGGGGTAGAAAAGAATTGAGTGGGGAAGGGAATAAAGGGAGAGACAACAATTAAAGGCCATTTGAGGAGTAGTATGGAAACCTAATACAGTAGAAGCTTCCTGAGATACATCTAAATATGAATATATGAAGGCAGTCTAAATGAAATTGACATATGATAGGGGAGAGATAGGCCCTAACTGGCTATCTCTTGTCACCAAATAAAGTCTTCAGTACTGGGATTGGGTTACATCTAACTAAGTAGTTGGCCAAACAGTTTCCACGGGAACTCCCAAACAATCATGGCTGTTATCAAGACCATAGGTTGCTCTTCACAAATGGATAGCAAGTCCCCATTACTTACACAATTCATTAACTATAGAGAAGTCTAGGTGGTGCCTACATAGAACATTTAGTGTCCTTGGTACAGGAAGATATTATGTATGCTATCAAAGGAGATGCACAAACACCAACCCAGTCACAGTCCCTGTGATATACAATGGTGTCCCCCTTGCAAGATATACCAGGATAGTGATGGCATAAAGTTTGTGGGAGTAATAAACCAATATCTTGTTTGACTTAAATCCTAAACTGACACAACTTGGATAACCAAGAAACTGACATTAGACAGCCTAAGGTACTAAGGATGGAAAAACCAAACACTATTCTTCTAAAAAACAAGGAGGAGGAGGAGGAGGAGGAGGAGGAGGAGGAGGAGGAGGAGGAGGAGGAGGAGGAGGAGGAGGAGGAGGAGGAGGAGGAAGAAGAAGAAGAAGAAGAAGAAGAAGAAGAAGAAGAAGAAGAAGAAGAAGAAGAAGAAGAAGGAGAAGGAGGAGGAGGAGGAGGAGGAGGAGAAGAAGAAGAAGAAGAAGAAGAAGAAGAAGAAGAAGAAGAAGAAGAAGAAGAAGAAGAAGAAGAAGAAGAAGAAGAAGAAGAAGAAAATGAAGAAGGAGAGGAGGAGGAAGAAGAAGAAGAAGAAGAAGAAGAAGAAGAAGAAGAAGAAGAAGAAGAAGAAGAAGAAGAAGAAGAAGAAGAAGAAGAAGAAAAATAAAAAACAATCTCTTCCCTCAAGACTCAGAGAACCTCATAGAAGGAGTATAAGAACCACAGAGGATGAAGGACATCAAGCAAACAAGGCTCTCTAAATTAACATGACAGATACTCATATGAACTTACAGAGACTGAAGTAGTATGCACAGGGCCTGCACGGGTCTGCACCAGATAGGGTCCTAAAGCTAAAAGGAAAAGTGGACACATAACCCCATCCTTAACTCAGAAGCAACCTCCAATTGATAATCCCTTGCAAAGGAAAATTTGTTTCTGCAAGGGAGATTCACTGGGGAAACACAGAAATCTTAAGGATAGATTGAGTGCCTAGCAGAAAATGTGAGTGCCCAGCAGTAGATGGCAACAGAAAACAAAGACAATGGCATCTTTAGAGGTTCCTTGTCTTAAAATGCCATGTCAGGCCTTTTCCTTTTATTAAAATTTTGTATTATTATTTTTGTTTTTATTGTATTTATAGATATTTAGCATCTCTTTTTAACCCTGTGGGTCCTTTGCTTCCACTTTATTATGGCTTCCAATTTAATGTTTGTATGGAATATTCCTGAGGGTACAAACAAGTGGATGTCCATTTCTTATGCCTTTTCTTGGGCTCATTGCTTATTTTGTCCAGTTCCACCATGTTATTTTTTGTTTTATCTTATTTTATTAATTATATATTATAAGCCTATTTATTTTATTTTTTAATCCTATTTATTTTCTAACGAGAGACAAAAAGGGTGGGTCCAAATGGTAAGCGATGTGAGGAGGAACTTGAAGGAGCAGAGGTAGGGAAAACCATAATAAAGATATGCTATGCGAGGGGAAAAATAGTCTACTTTCAATAATAGGGAAAAAAGATATGGAGATTACTCTGAACACATTTAGCATCACTCACTGAATCTTTTAAACTGCTTTCTGGCACTGCCTTCTGAAATTCTCTGGGAATACCATGTGAAACTGTCAAAGATACATTAAGTGGTATTTATAATTATATTTAAAAGACCAGTTTAAGAAAAAGTATGAGAGAAGTTTTTCTTAATGTGTTACTTTGGAGAAGCTGTTCTCAACTATGTCTCGGGGTGCTATCTTGGAGGCAAAGGAATGCCTTAGGACAAGTGCGGAATCAGCTTTTATAATATGTCCCACAGACAAGTTATAGACTGCTTCCTCCATCAGATCAAGGTGCCAGTGGCAGTTACCAAACACTATGTAGGTATCTGGCCAGAAAAACAGACGCAAAGGAACCCGGGATAACATGCTCAGCAGGGTAGATCAGCCAGTGACAACAGGAAAACTCATCAATGGTGCTTCCAATGTGTCTTGGCACTAGCCCCAAGAAATATGAGCAGTGAAGAGACAGTCATAGCTTCACATGGCCACCTTTAGGACCTGGAAGAGTTCCCCTAAGACAGAATGTCCTCAGCTCATACTAAACAAAGATTTGTGGCTTCAACGCTGAATAAAGATACGTTACTATAGACTTCAGCCAGCATGATGGTTAAAAGCAAAGGAATGATCGAAGGAAAACACAAGAAATGTCCAAGTGTGAGTACAGCTTCCCAAGGGAAAGTGGCCTTTACAAGTGGGAATTTTTAAAATTATAGAAATGGAACCATTTTTTCCTCTGCAATCTTTTCTTTGATGTTGAGTTTGGCTTTTTTTTAGGAGACAGTGAAGAGGTGGTGTCAAGAAGCAGACATGAGAGGAAGGCTTTATTCTTAGAACAGATGCTTGCTTTGGATGCAACCTTTAAAATTCTTTTTTTTAATTTATTATTTATTTTTTCTTATTTTACATATCGATCCCAGTTCCCCCTCCCTCCCTTCCATACTTTCCCACCCTCCCATTCCCTTCCCCCCAACCACCACCACTCCACAGAGAGGGTGATGCCTTCCAGGAGGGATCAACAAAATTTGTCAAGTCATTAGCTAATCTCTTAGTTTTAACATCTCTTTTGAACTCAATGCAGATATTTAGATCATTTTTTAGGTTTTTAACATTCTTATTAAAGTAGACTGTCCATGTGTGATTTTTAAAAACTTTTTACTGCCCTGGAATTTTAGTTAAGTGCACAAAATAATTTAACAAATTAGAAATAATAAATGTTTCCCATGAAAAAGAAATGACAACTTACCTTTAACTTGATTTCCCTTACTCTTTTAATACTTGTAAGTTAAATTAAAACACTAATTAACAGGTACAATACTAAAAATCTACATGCCCTCAGGCCAACAAAATGTGGCTATATCCTGTTCATTACATTAGATATTAAGAGAAGTGTTCAAAAGAAAATAAAACAACAACAACCAAGTACTGCTAACATGTTTAACCAACAAAAGGTCAGGATCCAAAATGTTGTTCACTTTGTTAAGTAGAAAATGAATAGCATGTCAAATATGATTGAAAATTGCATACAAAATTGACTTAGCCACCTTATCTTCAAGCACGAAATGATTAGGTGTGACAGAAAAACCAAACAGCATTTTAAATGCTGAAGATGCTAAATATAATGCAATATGTATTCAGCATCTCATCACTTTACATAGACATTAAATGCAATGTCCTTTGGCATCTAATAACTGATAAATATTCATGTGGCAATTCCTTTATAGAATCAGAGACAAAAATGTTCGTCATTACCCCCTTCAATCTAGCTGTCCCCAGACCAATTTAGTGTTTTCTCTAAGAAAATGATCTTTAGAATGGAAATAGTTTCTAAGTCTTTCCACCAGAACTTATTTCACTGTCAGTTTTGTGGTTTGAATAACAATGGCCCAATAGGCTCATGTATTTGAATGGTTTATCATCAGGAAGTAATGGCACTACTTGAGAAGGAATAGGTATGGTCTTGTTGGTCTTGTGGCACTGGGTCTTTGAGGATCCAAACACCCAAGCCAGGCCCAGGATCTTTCTCTCTTAGAACCCTCAAGTGCTTCTCCACCACTGTCTGCCTGCCTGCCACCATGCTTCTTGCCACTATGCTCCCTGCCATGATGATAATGGACTAAACGTCTGAAACTGTAAGTGTGCCCCAATTGAAGGTTTTCTTTTATAAGAGTTGCTACAGTCGTGGTGTCTCTTTGAAGCAATAAAATACCAACTAGGACTTTCAGAAAGATATCTCAAAGGATTTTATTAAGCTTCTTTGTTTATTTTTGAGACTGTATTTGAATTACAACACTTCTCCCCTTTCTCCATTCAAACCCTCTCATATACCTTCCCCAGCTTTCCTTCAAATGCATGGTCTCTTTTTTCATCAATTGTTATTGCATGCATATATGTAGTTGTATATAATAAGCATTCCCAAATGTAATCTGTTGAGTCCTTATAAAGCTATCTGTATGTAAGTTCCATAGCTTACCATTTGGTACTGAAAAATAAATTGGGGTCATTTTCCCTGTGGAAGATCACACCTCCTTCTCCCAGATTCATTCAATTGCCTGTAGTTGTTTGTGTAGGGTTGAGGCCTTCTGGGCTTTTCCTCATCCAGTGTGGTTTGTTTGTTAGTGTCCTCCCAGATCAGCTCATATTTGGGTGGTCATGTTACTGAGATGTGACAGGTGTAGGTAGCTTCTGATATTACTAGGAAATACAATCTCACAGCTAAATCCCTGATCGCCTGGCTCTTACCAGTTTTTCTCCCTCTTTTTTCCCTCTTCAGAAGTGTTCCCTAAGCCTTAGGCATAGGAGGGTTTTGGAGATGTATCTGTTGGAACATGGTGTTCACAGTCCTGTATGCTGATTGTCAGTAGTTTTCTATAGTATTTTTTGTATGTTGCAAAGAGGGGTTTCCTTAATGAAGGGTGAGGACCACACTTATCTGTGGGTACAGGGAAAATATTTATAGATTATTGTCAGGGATTATACTGGTCCAATAAATGAGTGGTAGTAGACTTTCCACCAATACTGTTATTACACTAGCATTGCTTAGTTAGCTAGGATTCCAGATATGGTATCCCTCTCATTGAGCAGAACTTAAGTTCAATTGGAGAACCATTAGTTACTGCCAAGGTTTATGTGCCACTAATGAACCCACAGGGTTATTGTGCCATGTTGGTCATTTATGCAGTTCATTGTCATCATAGCTGGTTTGACTGTTGGTTGCATCACTCCTTTGGAAGCATACATGGTACTTTCTGGTACCATGAAAGCTGGTCTTCAGAAGGGGGCTATTCAGTTTGATTCCAGCCCAGGAGCCTCTAGGCCCTGTTTCTGTAGTGCAGGGTGTCTTTAGCAATAGGGCCTTACCTTGCACCCCTAGGGGGCAACCAATGGTAATAACAGTAACCTGTATGTTTTAGTATTTTTCTTAGGTCTGGTATTGGGGATTTGGTTAGGTGATCTTTGGGTCTTGAAGGAAGAACCACCACCCCAGATGAGAAAAGTTCTTAAAAACTATCTATATATGTTACATCAGGTTGTTCCTTCCCGCCGGCTCCATCCCGCCTGCCGCCAGTCTGGGCCCACAGCTGCAACAGCCCCAAATAACACACAGAGACTCTGTATTTGATACAATCCTGTTGGCCAGTTACCATTATTGTTTATGGGCTAGCTGTGTCTTAATTATTAACCCATTTCTACTTATCTAATTATTTCCACATGGCTCCTCTTATCCGGGGAGCTGCGGTGGGCGTCTTCCTTCTCTCAGGTCTCCATCTTGACTCCTCCCTACTACTTCCTCTTTCCTCCTCTTGGTCTCCTAGCCCCACCTATCTTGTTTCCTATTGGCCGCGGTGCTTTATTAACCAGTATGAGAAACATATATACAAAATAACATCTCCCATCACATATATATTTATATGCTTAATTACATGTATTGTAGGTTTTTGTTGTTGTTTCTGGTAAATATATAGTAGTATGATTTATTTGTGGGTTTTTTTCAGTAATATATATTGTTATTTTACTGACCTCCCTTCTCCTGTATATACCTTCTTTTTGTTCCCTAAGCCCCACCACCAAAACCCTGCTCTTGACTGTGGGTATTTAAGTTCTTACCACAACTTCCCAACAGTGATAGATGGTAGTTACATGGAATTACAAGCCAAATGAACTTTTCTCCCCTAAGCTGTCCATTGTCAAGTTATTTTTATCAGTGTAACAGAAATGGAAGTAGGACAGATAGGTAAAGAATTCCAGCTCTACCTAGAAATGGCACCTCTTCACCTTTGCCTCATTTCACAGATGAGTATTCTGAGCTCAGTATATTGAGTACATGGCAGACTATGAATGCAAATACTTGGACTTCAGTCTTTTATCACTGAAAATTTGTCTACTTTAAAGCAGAAGAGAAATTCTTGAAGAAGAACAACAGAAAAAATCTAAGAAAATGTCACTCGTGATGACTTGAAAATTCCACATGAGCCTAACAATCTTTCCTTTAGGTCTGTGTGTCTGTCCTAACTAATATATTAAATGCAAAACAGGAAGATAATTTATCTGAGAAAAAACAACAAACATAAACACTTGCAATTAAGAGATTTGTTTTGTAATTCAAAACTGATGCTAGGCAAAGTAGCTTTGTTGTAGTAATATTAACCAAAGCCTGTCCATTTATCTAAATCAGCTGTTTAAGGCCATGTAGCATAAAAGGTAATTTGAAAGGGTGGCTAATACAAGGGGGAATAGTAATTTAAGGTTTCATTACCCCAAGAATATCATGTTAATAACAGGAAAGAATACTTTAGGCATCTAAGTTATGCATAAAGAAATTGCGCCAATTTGAATAGCTAGAATCAGCTGTAGTGGCTGAGATTTACTATTAGGAAATTTTTCATAAGAAAAGTGATATCTCAACTGGCTATTTCAAATTGCAAATAAAATACTACAGCTGGAAAAATATACATATTGGAATTCATAAAATTCCCATGAAAACAAATAAGGAAGTCTCCTTGCCTGAAGTCAATGTGGAAAAGGCATTAGATACTGTCATAATCTAAACTGAAGCCTGATATCTTTACTCTATTATTAATGTGGAAATAGTGACTTAACAGGGCAAAACAATTGCATAAGAGCAGTCTTCCACTTGTAAAATGCTAGAAGCTGGGCATCCAAAAGAAGCATTAAAAGTAAAAATAGCATTAGCAGAAGTGATGGCATTTGTATAATCGTTCTTTACTGATGCTGAAGAAGCCATGCTATAAAACAATTAGCAAAGGAAGATAAACGCCTCTCTGAAGGATACAATTTTCACAAAATCAAAGAGATGTGTATTAAGCTCATGAGAGGCTAACCATAAAATATCTAGCATGAATTTTTATACATGACAGGGCAGACAATTAGGTGAAAATGTAATTACTATCATAATAACCCATACATTTGATTCTATATATTTCGGGAATTCAGTGACAACCATTTTAAAATGTGTAAATCAACCTGAAATTCTCTGAGGGAAGAGAGGACACAGAATAAATCAATGTTTATGAATAGCTGAATATTGCCTAACAAATCTAGACATGAACATTCCCAAGCTGAAATGAAATAGGAGAAGAAAACCACAGGTTTTGGATGACCTCTTTATCAAATCTTAGCGATTCAATGGCAGGAAAAAAAAAAGTGGACTGAGGATAAGTATTTAAAAGAAAGAAAAAGGAAAAAAGTCTACAAAATTGAGCCTTAAACCCCACTTTTCATTTGAAAGGGCTGATTTACCTCTAGCTTAATAAAAAAAAAAAAGCATTTGTAGATTTTAAGTTTGTATGTTCTTGTATGTTCTTTTCTTTTCCTAGACCATACTTGATATTTACTGTCTTTGTATATAGTTTTGTTTCAAGCCTAAATTTTTCTTTAGACTAAAAGGGGAATTGTAGTGAGATATCCAACCTGCCTACACCTGTTGCACTGACCACACCCATTGTGGTATGGGGAAAGGTGCAGGAATGACCTGGGGGGACTAGGTCTGGGGTACTGGACCCCAGATCTCTTCTTGCTTCCTGGTCAGAGACAGAGAGCATCTGGAAGCATCCTTGGGATGGGAACCTGCTGGATGTCATCTGTTTCTGGTGTAAGTGATTTTTATTTTTAGTAAACCATCAGCCTATCGTTTCCCCAGTTTCTTATTTATCAATGCTATAATCATTTATTTATACTTTTTTTTTAAAAAAAAAAGCCTGTAAATAAGTCTATTTGATTCAAAATCTATATATTCCTTTCAATTTTACTGAAATTCCCACAGTCATCAATTTATCAATTATCTATAAAAAGAATATTCTTAGAAATTAAGTCATGGCTTAGTGATTAAGTGAACTGAGGATATGGGTAGATTAGCCTATCTTCTTGTAAATTATTTAGTAAGAGTGAGATATTAGTATTACATCTTACATTGTTATATATTCTTATCTGTAGTAACCTATGTAAAATTAAGTTTATTCCCTTCCTGGAAAAATTGTATACTATATTTTGTCATATTGTGTGAAATCTTTCCATTTATGATGTTTTATGCACATTATTCTTGCCATATTCTATGTATGCATACTTTTGCTTGTGTTTAAGACATTTTGTATGTTGATACAATTTGGGATATTTCTCTTGCTCCCCTTTAGCGTTCTACCTCTTGTCTAGACATTTCTACTCTACTTTAGGAATTTACATGTATATGTAGTTATATTGTTTAGGTATTTATCCTTGCTTTACTCAAGGAAATTTTAATGAGGTTTTTTAGCTAAGTTCCTGAGTATTACAGATTATCCTCACCCATGTTTCTTTTACCTATGAGATTAGTCAGACATAGATGCTTATTCTTCAATCACTTCATAGACCTGCAGAACATGACATTTAAATGTTTTAATATTAGTACTCCATTGACATGAGACACTGTTGCTCCTGACAGCACCGTGCACTTTCCCGAAAATATGTTGGACACTGTTGTTGCTCCTTCTGGAGTTCATCCTCGCTTTGGCTAATGGCCTCTTGGGCAAGGAACTGCCCCCACCTTGTCCACTGATTTGGACATGCGGTCCTATGTGCTTGCAGGAGACAAACATAGAAGACTTCTGAACCTTGCCAAGTCAGGGTAAGACAGCCTTTCTACCTCCCTGCTTTTGTTGTGGTCTGTCAAATAATCTTGGCCTTAGTCAAAACTGGCTGTACCAACGTTGCTGTGAGACCTTGGGTAACTGTCCAGGTAGCTTGCTATTTCCGTCCTTGCTGCACCTTTTGGAAGTTGCCCATCCGCACTTCCTGTCTACCCTAGTATCGTTATTTTCCTTCTCATGACTTGATGAGGTTGTAGATTAAACTATCACAACAATTATTCTCTCTTCCTAGTTAGATATATTAGGTACTAGGCTTAAGCTTCCAGCTTAGGACAACTCTATTGTAAACTCCTTTAGCCCTTGACCCTAGGACTAGATATGTAAGTCGTTTTGTTCTCATTTTCCTTTTCTTAGAGCACACTTGCTATTCACTGTTTGTATGTAGTTTTTTATCAAGCCTAAATCTTTTCTTTAGACTAAAAGGGGAATTGTAGTGGGATATTCACTTTGTCTGCTTCTGTGGCACTGACCACACCCATTGGGGGTGGAGCCAGGGGTAAGTGACCCATGGTACTAGGTCTGAGGAGGAGCCGGGAATGCTCTCTTGCTGGTGGGACAAGGAGAGGAGAGCATCCGGTGGAACCTGCTGGTGTTCATCTGTCTATGTTGTGAGTTATTTCTCCCTGAATAAACATCTATTCAGCCTATTAGTTTATCCTGATCCTTATTAAACCACAATAGGTTACTCTTGTAGAAAACACACAGAGGCACACAAGTACCTACAATTTCATTTTCAGATGATCCTCTAACCTAGATACGCATGGTGTGTACCACACACACAGAGTACACAGATGGACAAGCAGGCACGGACATCTACATATTAAATAAAATAACCCAATCCTTAGAACTATTCTCAACTTTGTATTTAGCAATACTGGATTTTTTTCATGCTTATTTCCAGTTTTATGGAGGAAACTATCAGAATGGGTTATGTTCTCTTTTCTCTGCTGTGGCTTGCGCTGCCTGAGAATTTGCTAGTCAGTATCTTTTTACTTTTGTGTAACTTATTGGTCTTGTGAAAAGAAATATGCCCTTTACATCATAACCCCAAGGATCTCCCATGCTACAAGGCAAGAGTTCTGCAAGGAAATTCATATACCAGTTGGTACATGTGTGACAGAATTTATTGTTCACTTCAAAATTTTGGTAACTCTTCTAAGGACCACAAATCCAACATGGCCAACTATTTCACAATAAAAGTTCCTGCATTTTCTAATTTTGACTCTATGGCCTGACTTTTCTCATGTGTTCTTCCTTTTCTGCCCCACAGCTGTCCTTTGGAACCATGTTTCACTGCTCATGTGTATCAACATTCCCCCATGTTATCTTGCTTCTCATTTTAGTTGTGAGAAGAAGGCTAATGCATTCTTCATCCAGGAAGAAGCTGATGAAAATACTATTGGGGGATGTGTTTCTCCTAAAGAAGAGACTTATTAGGGAGCTCAGTATTTCAAAAGCCTTAGAACAAAGAGCTCTTCCTCTTTCTCAGACTTTGCTCATTAGTGTGGATAAATAGTCTGTTCTGGCTGCAAAGATCCAAGAAAACTGTGTGTAAAAGTAAGCAAGGAGAATTTCAGAAATATGCAAGAACTCAAGGTTTATTCATTCCCAAGCCCTTTGAGAATTTCTCTCTTTGCTGGTTTCTGACCTGTGCATTTAAACTGTCTCTTCAGTAAGGTTCTTTTGAATTACATTTTTTGGACAATATTACAGGAGTCTCAGAAATCTGTTGACATACTAAAGTTAAGAAAACTTTAGATGGTAAACTATACAGGATTATGACCTTTTCTGAATAAATGAGATGGTGTATTTAGAGCAAAATACATATAGCACTCAGTCCATATAAGTCTAAAAATACTTAACTGATTAGAAGTAATCACATAAAATTAAAGTTGACTATGCTCTATATAGATGATAAAATTGTCCAGGCAGAGAGGGACCAGAATCTGTGTTTCCATGGGCAATTCAAATATCAGTTTGTCAGGATTTTACCTCAAAGAAGTGCCCAAAACTGGTATTTTGAGATATAATACAGATGAAGTTAACATGACCCAGCCCCTCATAAACTCTGAAATCTTGAAGAAGTCATTTAATTTCTTCAAACATCAGTTTATTCATCTGTAAAAGGGTGTAATATCCAACTCATGGGATTATGATAACAATTATGTAATGCTAAAGTGGATAGTGTATAAAAGAGCCATACACTAAGTATTCTTTCTTTCTTGTTCTTTCCTGTACTCTGTCCTTCTTTTCCAAAAGAATTCTCAAAACCACAGCAACAACAACAAAAAATATCTCTAATTTGGCTTAGATAGGTTGAGGATAATGGAGATTTTGAAGGCTATAACTCAGATGTTTTTACTAAGGTCTTGGGCCTTTCCTGCTTGACTGAGGAAACTGAGGCTGAAGAAAAATGTGAATGATTATGTAAGTATTATAGGAGTAGAGTACATGAAAGCACACTCACTCAAACCTCTTCCTCTCCATTATCATCATCAACATCAGCGGAACCAATGCCTCTGTCCACCCCACTGGACTTGATCCCCTGTTGGTTCTTTTGATCAGCTTGAGCCTCTTGACCTTACTTTGCACTCCAACTGCAGCAGCCTACTTCTAAGGTCTACATCCCAGAAGATCTTCCCTCTTAAAATTGATCTGCTTCATTCCCTGATCCCCATACTCTGAAACTGACACTAATCTTCCCCATACACCTCCATGCTGTTTCAGCTGTTACTTCGGAAGTTACCAGTGGTTATCTTTTAGCCAAACCATAGATGATTCAGGTCATCTAGGTCAAGGTAACATTTGACTCAGCTCTCCAGTCCCCTTCAGGTAACATCTTTCAGTGATGTCTAGAATACCCAGGTGAGTGGTTTTTCGCTAGTCCAGCAGCCTTTTTTCTTAGCTTCTGATATTACTGAACATACTTCTCTAAACAAATTCAAAGTTCCAGCACCTTCCACTGGAAATTCCATTTAACTCTAGCACTAAAATTTTTATTTAGGTGTATTATTTCAAATGTATTTCACTGGCCTGAATCCCTCCCCTGAACTGCAGATCTTTATATGTCCTTTATGTCTGCCTCTCATTTAGCATCTTCATTTAGATAACTCTGTGTCTGATGTATTCACCAAAATTTTACCTCCTAGTGCAAACCTGAAACTTGAACCCTTAGTTCATCCTGTCTCCAGGGATAGCAACTTTATCACACCTTCATGAAAGCTGAGCCCCCTCTGATTGTTCCTCTTATCTCACTCATCACCTTCAACCCATTAGCAAATTCTGGTGGCTCTACCTTGGAAGACTGTTCAGAGTCTGTCCCAGCCTGCCACCACCCTAATGTCATCAAAGTGCTCTGTGTTTATCTTAATAATCTCCCTTAGTGGGTTCCTTGCTTGTCTGAAATATATCATCCTGAAAACATGAAGAGACTTCTTAAATGGTCTTGGCTCAAAAAGTTATATAACTTTTCTATAAAAACTAAATCAAAGTCTTTTGCAAGGCCTTGATTGGAGGTTTCCTTTCCCTTGCAGCTCATATTCTCTTTCTTGGCTTGCTTTTTGCTCCACACCATTTCATAACTTACTTGTTTATTTGTGCACGTGAGTACATGTGAGCATATACACTTGCATACACCCAAAGAGGACAGGAATATTTGCATTTTCAATTCTTCAGTTCATGGTTGTAGACTTTGTGAAAAACAAACAAACAAAACAAACAAAAACAGTGTCTGGGACACTCCTGGAGTTGCGCAAATGCACATGCAATGATAAATTGAATGAACTTTTTATTTAAGAGATATGTGTATGTAAATACATATGTATATTTATATTTGTTAGTTCTGGTCATATAATAGGTTCTTCAGTAGATCATCTTAAGCAAAATTTGTATTGTACAAAACAAAAACAATACTATTATAAATTGTGTCAGAGGCCATAGAACAGCCATCAATCTCAAATTCCACAGTGGGCTGGCCCCTGCCACATCAGTAAATTCATCAAGAGACTGCCCCCAAAGACTTGCCTACAGATCATTCTGATAGAGGCAATTCCTTACTTGAGATTCCCCCCTTCCTCTGTATCTTAGCTTCTTTTAAATCTCTGTGACAAAATACCATGATCAAGGCAACTTATAAAAGTTTACCTGGACTTACAGCTTCAGAGAGTTAGAAGCCATAATGATGCAGCATAGTCATGGTGGCAGGAGCAGCCAAGAAATTCCATTGTAATCCCCAAGCAGGAGGCAGAAAGGGCACATTGGGATTGGTTCATGTCTTTTGAAACCTCAAAACCCAACCCAGTGACACATCCCTTCTGACAAGCCACACCTACTCATCCTTCGCAAACAGTTCCATCAACTGTAGTGTAAGTAGTCAAAACTAGTAAACTTATGGGGTCCATTTTCATTGAAACCACCACATTAGGTGACTTTTGTTTGTGTCAAATTGACATAAAGTAACTAAAAGAAGGAGAAGGTGAACTGTTTACAGAGAAGAGAGGAAAGCGGTAGAGAACATGGGAAAGACAAGAGCAATCATTTCTTTCCATATGTGGAATCAATATGTGAAAATATGTGCACATATGATATATGACATTTAAGTAGAGGAGAACAATTTTGGGGAATGTGACAGACCAGTAGCAATCAGAAAGGAAAGGCAGGAGACCTGCCTCATGAGGGTAAATATGAGCAAATATTTATATGACATACATATGTGTCAATGTCACAATGAAACCCATTATTTTGTTTATTAACTAAAATAATTAATACAATATAAAACACAACTGTCAGCAGAAGGGAATTTGGTGTGTCAGAAAAAATACAGACCTAAAAGATGACTGGGCAAGAGAAAACCAGTCAACAAAACAGCCTCAATTGATACAGTCACAGAATCATCGTTGACAAGGAATGTCATTGTAATGGAGTAAATTTGAAGAAAACATTTGAAAAGAATATCTAATGGGAGTGGATACTGGGGTGAAAACAGGGCTTACCACAAAGGAAGGAGTCATAACTAAGCAGCTTTCTCAGTAGTTCTTCCTTCATGTAATCCAGGTGCCTTGCACTCTGATTCTGGAGTAGAAATCAATTTGAGCTCTTTGTGTGCTGTTTTTCAGCTCTCTGTGTGGGTAACAGTTACACACTGAAGAGATAAGCTGTGAGATGTCTCTCCTGTTTAGAATGCACTGTTGGTTCTGGGCACTAACCAGGTGTAGAACTCCAAACCCCGAGCCTAGTCCAGTTCTGTGCCCTCGCCTCAGGTGCTAACCCCAGCCTGTCCTCTCACAGTGTCTTCTCACACAGCTTGTGTAAAGAGAGCCTGTTCTGATCTTCAGGCTGTGTTCAGCCTCCCACACAGCAGCATAAGAGGTAAATTTCCTTAATCTCTTATCTAGGCTACCCAATCCCTTGGCCTTGTTTTTGAATTTGACATGTTCCTTACCTATTCTGCATCTTAATTCCCATTGGTCAAGAAAAATAAATAAACAAACAAACACGCAAACAAACAAATAAATAAATAAAAGTATCAAACACAACTTGGCAGGTAACTGAGAAGAAGCCTCCAATAAAACACTTAGTGGAGTCTGAGAATTAAATTTCAAAAGAACAATCAAGAAATACCAGGACTGGGCTATGGGCTTTGTTTCATGACAGCCCACAAGAGGTTCAAAGTTTTCATACTCTCAAAAGCTTCAATGACACTAGAAATTGTATGTTTCCATATCAACAGGGGGTCTAAACATAGAATTATGGAGAAGAAGGATTTAAAATAAGTAAAGAATGTCTTCAAACTACACTTACAGCAGTAGAATACCATATACAAATATACACTTGTATAAAGTGCATTAGACACAGCAAGCAAAGAAAGTGGCACTGAGTAGACTGGGGGTGGGTTTGAATGCTAGAAAATGTAATGTTAGTGTGGGTTGGAAGATAGCTCAGATGGCAAAGCACTTACTTTGCAACAGGTTCATTGCTAGTACCCCACCCCATGTGTCTTACTTATGATTGCTACCACTGTCATGAAACACCATGACCAAAAGCAAGTTGGAGGAGCAAAAGGTTTATTTCTCTCCCCCTTCATATCACAAGAGAACCCAAGACCATCATCCCTGAGGTGACACAACCCACAATTGACTGAGCCCTCCCATGTCAATCACTAAGAAAACATTCTGCAGGCTTGCCTGATGCCCACTCTTATGGAAACATTTTTTCTATTAATGTTTTTTCCTTTAGGATGACTCTAGTGTATGCTAAGGTGGTAAAAATTAGCCACCATGATGTGTGTGTGTGCATTATTTAAATGTATATCTGTATACACAGTACGTGGTGTGTGTGTGTGTGTGTGTGTGTGTGCGTGAGTATTTTTAATCCCAGCAATGATGAAATAAAGATAGGGAGATCTCTGAGGCTTATTGAACAGCCAGTCTTCTGGTCTTGGTCTTGGCAAGTTTCAGGCCAATGGGAGATTGTCTCAAATAATGGACAGTGCCTGAGAAACAATGCTCCAAGTTGTCCTCTGACCTCCACATGCAAACTTTGGACATACACGTGTACAGGCACCTGAGCACACACAGACACTCCTACACATGAACATGCAAGCACACACACACACACACACACACACACACACACAGAGAGAGAGAGAGAGAGAGAGAGAGAGAGAGAGAGAGAGAGAGAGAGAGAGAGAGAGAGAGAGAGAAAGACTATGTTAATATAAAGAAAGTGATAAAAATTCATGGTTAAATATCTCTTTTAGGGACTGAAACATTAGATTCATTCTTGCAATTAGACTCTAATGACTGAATAATTACTGTGTACCAAAGTGAGCTTGACACCAATGAACTTAAGTTCAGATCCTGAAAGAGACTTTCTGCTAGTGACAAGAAAAATGACTTCAGAATGTTATGAGTATTTGCTAAGTGACATAAGTGTATATAGTATTTATGAAAATAGGCCCATAAATAGTTTCTCTGTTCTACTGTTTTTCTCCCAAGGACACAGAGGACACAATAACACAACACTACTAAAATCCACAGTTCAGTAATCTCATGGCATTTTCTCCTTTAATTAAGAATAAGGACCAAAAGGCTGGAAGGAGGGCTCAGCAGTCAAGAGTACATAATGCTTTTACACAGGACCTGGGTTCAGTTCCCAGTGCCCATAAGGCAGCTCACAATTGTTTGAAAATCCAGTTCCAGTAGACCCTTTTGGGGCCTCTGTGGACACTGCATACATATGGTATACTAAGATATATGGCTGATAATAAAAATGAGTATGTCTTTATAAGAGGACAAAAACTAAGAGAAAAAGCGGAGAAAAAAGTAATTCATCCATTGAATGGGGTGTTGTGAGCCTTCTTTCCTACCAGCCTTGTCCCAGAGCCACATCAGTCTTAATTATTGCCACAAGGCTGTGGCTTACCCAGATATCCTGCATGGTGCTACTCTTACAATGTCTTACATCTGGACCCCTCTCTGCCTACACTTCTCAGAATCCTCCTTGTCTCCTAGTCCTACCTATCATCCTGCCACATTGGTCGCTTTATTCACCAACAAATAGAGAAACATATACACAGATGACATCCCTTTCAGTGGGATGATGTTACCAAGGGAGTTGGAGGTTCTATGAGAACACAGCAAGAACCTGGTTCTCCTTGATTTTTGGCACAAACAACACCAACTTCCAGGAAGTATACAAAACAAAAAAAGTGTACCCCATCAGTATGAAGTACATATTTCACTGTGTCTGTTTCATTGCATCACAAAAAATTAAAACAACCCCTGTTTCTGGCATTGGTTGCACAAGCCTTTAATCCCAGCACTCAGGAGGCAGAGGCAGGCAGATCTCTATGAGTTTGAGGCCAGCGTGGTCTACAGAGTTAGTTCCAGGACAGGTTACAAAGCAATACAGAGAAATTCTGTCTCAAAAAAACCAAAAATTAAAAAATAAAAGAAAAAAAGACAGCCTCTGTCATTTAAACACTTTTTCTCAGTTTCCACATCTGTAGAGTGGAAATAATATGGGCATTTGGGTAGTTTATTAACATAGGCACAATAGTCTTTCCACATGATATCAACATTCTCTGTAGCTCTTTCCATTTTTTCCAATTCCCAAAGTTCAGGATGATTTGTGACTCCTTGGCAATAACTAATTAAGATACTTGCACATACACACAGTTGAAAGTGGCATAGCTAATTTCCAGTCCCAACTTCAAGAGGCAGCATTCCCTCCGTCTTGCTATTGCCCAGGACCCCATCATGTTTCCAGTATGGGGACAAGCTGCTGGGTGATGAGAATCTGAACCTGAGACAGAGGTGTCAGTCTAGTAGTCCCAATAAAGATCCTCGAAACAGAGCAGAGCTCATCTAAGGTATATTGTTAATCCATACTCATATACAAACCTGGTCTAGAACAGCAGAACTACCACAGGCTCATAGATTAGCGAGAAATGTTAAAGTATTATGGCTGGGAGTTAAGCATTAAGGTTTCTTATACTGAGATAGTGAACCAGTATACACAAGGAGAGGAGTAATTGCACCACCATGTAAGTGCTTCTATCATAAAGAGCTGATTCTGAAAGTCAAGTGATGTCCCAACTGCCTGTGAATGGAAGCCTGCTAGATTGCTAGCCAGAGTATGTGCTGGTGAGAGGAAGTGCTCTGGTGGCTTCATATGTGACTTTAGTACGGAGACTCTGACCTCTAGGGCCCTAAGTTTCTGTGCAGATGAGTAGCATCAGAACAAATTGCTTGTCTAAACCATGCTAAATCCTCTGCCTAACCTGCCAGATGGGATGAAATATAAAATATAAGGGGTAGAGTAAGCCATTTCCAATACCTCTCTACAAGATTCTTCTCAGATAGTCAACCTAGCATAATTCCTATCCATCTCTGAAGTTCCTTTTCATAGTGAGGTTGTGAATACATTTTCTGATGAGAAGTAGTGTCCTGAAGGTATTTTTCTTCCCAGGCCAGTAGCATAGAGGCAGCCACCCCTCTTGGATAAAACTCATAGTATTTAGTCACATGTATTAGACTTTAGATAGGCCAGAGTACTATTGTGTGATGTCTCAAAACATATGTTCCCACTAACAAGCATGTCCTTTCCAACACATAGTAATATGGGGAAACTGCCTTATGCACAGCTATGAGCTAAGAGATAAATATCCTGCCAACTTAACTCATGAAATTCATCACCATGCTTTTGCCTTGTCTTTGTTAAACAGAGGATCCATATGTGCTTTGAAAACAGCCACACACATCTTTTTTAATGACTCCACTCTTCTTTATTAATTTTTTATTTAAATTAAAAGCAATCTTATTTTGCATACCAAGCCCAGTTCTCTCTCCCTCCAGTCCTCCCACTCCCTGCATCATCTCCTCATCCCACTCCCCATCCACTCCTCAGAGAAAGCGATGCCTCCCATGAGGGATCATCAAAGTATGACTCTACTCTTTAGTTAATGTTCTCTTTCATAGCTATGAAATTAATTTCAAAGAACATTGGCTCTCTCATGCTTTCTCTCCCCCTTTCTCTTCCTCTTTCTCTTGATTGTAAAGGAATTTAAGTTAGGGTTTCTATTCCAATATAATGTATCTTCTAAATAAAATTTCACACCCAAGACAATGTTTGCCTTAAGCAAAATAGTTTTGAGGAAAAAAAACTTTAAAAAAAATAACATCTGTCATCATTTGAACATACAAAACATCTGTTTCCCTTCAGATTAAATTCTACCTCCTAAAATTTGGAGAACTGTGTGTCCTCACACACATGAAATATTTCCTGAGCAAATAACGATGTATTGGAGGATTTATAGTTATAACATACAAAAATATGTTTGTAAAATTGATGCTGTGAATAATTTAGCAGTGGAAGAAAATTGTTAATAGTTTTGAGAAGAGCTTTATCTTTGAATCCAATGTAATTCACCTACAAACCATGTCACCTATTCATAAGATAGTAGGCTGGTACAATACAAACAAACAAACAAACAAAACACTAGTTAGACTTTCATGGATTGATAGAGACCTAGTTGGATAGGGTAGGTGTGACCTTTTCATAAGACATATTTATTTACATTGAACAATTCACCTTTACTGTACAAGGGCCTTTTTACACACAAGACAGGATGTTCAACAAATGACACTCTATGACCTTCCTTAAATTATTTTTGCGAAGTCATGGGAAGCGAAAGTTCAAGTGACCCTACTGACCTCAAGTTCATGAATAACTAATCCCTACAGTGTGTCAAGAAGCTGGTCCCAGGGATAGATCAAACAAAGCAGCCACAAGACTCTTCTCCCTAGAATAACAACAGAAGGCAACCTGAGAGAAAAACACTCTGAAATTAGAGTCCTGGACCAAGAGTAGGAGAGGTTTGAAAGTATCAGAGTCTGACCCCATTTTTAAAGATTCTCCCAAACCCTGCTTCCAAACCTAAACCATTCAGGGGAAGAGTAATCTTCACTAGCTCTGTGCCCTTGTCTCTTTCGAGTCTTTCTTCAAAAATCATATACTCTGTGAGATGATTCTTAGCCCCACCTTAGTTTGAAGCTTAGAGAGTCTGCCTCATGGATGCCACACCCAGTGTCAGGTTTTCTTGCATAGTTAACACTTATCACCTAGCATACCTCCTTCCACAGTTGCTTGGTGCTTGCCTTTTACCAAAATGCCATCTCCAAGAGCCCCACTTCTGTCTTCTGGGCTGTTTCTGCAGAGCCAACAGCACTGCCTGGCACTAAAGGGCTCAGAACCTAATTACTGAAGAATGAGTGAGGTAAAGGATGAATTAACACCAAGGGAGTTTAAGGTACAAAACAATCCATCTTAGAAAAGAGCAGCAAAGCACAAATGAACACCATGACAACGAGTCTTATGTCAACTTGAAAGAGCTAGAGCTATCAGAAAGGAGGGAACCTCAATTGAAAGAATGTCTCCAGCTGTCAGGCATTTTCTTAATTTATGACTGATAAGTGAGGTCCCGGCCCTTTGTGGGTAGTGTCATCTCTGGGCAGATGAGCCTGTGTTCTATAAGGAGGCAGGCTAAGCAAGCCATGATGAACATTCCTCCATGGTCTCTGCATCAGCTCCTGCCCCTGGGTTGCTGCAGTTCCTGCCCTAACTTCCCTCAGTGATGTTGCCTGGAAGTATAAGCTGAAATAAACCTTTTCCTTGCAACTTGCTTTTAATCATGGTGTTTCATCACAGCAATAGCAACACTAATGAGGATAGACACCAGTCCTTATCACCTGTATTTAAATCAATCAACATGACAGTAAAGTGTGAAAGGCAATGGAAAAACAAGTCTAAAACATAATCCTACTCATGTTTATAAAAACCTTGATTACCCCAACCAGATCCTCGCTTAATCTCTAGGCAATAAAGCATCAATTAACATTTCAATTTTGTACATAAAAAAAACTTGCTGTTGAAGTAACTAAAAGAACTAAAAGGAGAGATGCTGAGACCACCCTATTAGGTGAAGGGTGTATCTCAGTGATAAGAGCATTTACCTAACACCCCACAGGTTCCCTAGATCAAAAAATTGAAACCAACACTAAACTCTGTCTTTCAGACTTTGCACTTTCTTTTGCCTGTACAATTGCATTCAGTGTTAACTCTTCCAATACCAAACTTTTAAAATATTGATCAGGATACCCATAGCCTTTCAAATAAATAGTCAGGACATAAAGTACATGGGCTATTAGTACAGGCTTATCTGGACTCCATCTCTCATTTGGCCTTAAGCTTTTATGAATATTATTCTGAATTACAGACTTTCCTCAAACTTAGAGAAGAAACACCCCTGTGCCCAGAAACATTATCACCTAAGCACAACTATCTAGGGGAGATAAAGCCCTCATCCTCACCAACAGATTCTAAAAAAATCATTGCAAATATTAGCAATTGGTAAGAAAGGAAATTTGAATTGCAATAGTGATCTTGAATGAGAACAGTTCCTGTTATTAGAAATGTGAAACAGCACCTTGTTGTTTGTCTCAGGAACATGATATGCACTCAGTTTGTAAAATCTTCGTATTTTCTCCAGTCACTTAAACACTGCTTAGAACATGTCCAAATCAGACAGACATATTTCCTCTTAAATGCACTTTAGTGAAGCAAACTCAAAAGTTCAGCTTTTTCTGCTGAGCAAAGTAGGACCCTCAAAGGCAAGAAAAAATCTGAAATTCATCAGATTTCACGACTCCAAAAAATTAGGCCCACAAATTATACTATACATACTTGTTATGCTTTGATTATCTAATCACTCCATAATACATACCTTGAAAAGCTGTACCCTTTGATATTAGGAGACAGAGCCTTCTAGAATAATGGCCCACAGATGCAATGGCACAATAATATTTTGAAATCTAACTAGAAGTATGTTCCATTCTTGAATAATTACAATAAGATCACACATGGGATTCACAAAAGTTCATGCAAGGTAAACAGAAGAAAAGAAAGAGATGGGGGAGGAGGAAGAAGAAGGCATATCATTTGGATTCTATACTACATATAACACATTTACCACCACATCAAGAGTTCTTAAGGCTAAGACATTAATTGGGACAATTTGTTTTAAGGGTATGAATTTCTTTTGAGGCAAGAAAGTACATTGCATAACATATAGGAGACAACTTTGCATCAGCTACTATCATCAAAATAGAAAGCAAGTTGTTGATTGTAGGGAAACCCCTGCAAGGAATGATCACTGATGCCTTAAGTAGAGAATGTAGGAGCACCATGGTTCATCTGCAATCTGAGGGCCCCAGACCTGCCTTTATGGATTTAAAACACACATACATGGACTGTAGAATGTTTGAGGAAATCTACAAACCTGGAGATCAGAAGGGACTTTTGTTGGTGGTTGTCACTCAGTACATTTAGAGTTTTTAACAAAATAAATAAAAGATTAAAAACAAAAGTTTCTCAGACCACAGTCATTGAAGACCTCTGGCATCAATGCTTTATGATGTCATTATATTTAAGCCATTCTTGGAACAGGCAATTACCAAACATGGCAGAAAATGGTTTGTTAGCCAGGAAGTAAACAATTGAAATATTATAATGTTTATTATGAAAGTTTAGTTTTACAGTTGCGCAGTGGTGGCTCATGCCTTTAATCCCAGCAGTTGGGAGGTAGAGTCAGGTGGATCTCTGTGAGTTCAAGACCATCCTGGTCTACAAGAACTAGTTCCAGGACAGGCTACAAAGCTACACAGGAAAACCCTATCTCAAAAAAACAATTAGTTTCCACAGTTATTTTCTTTAAATATCAAATATCAAGATTTAGCTAAATGTAGGAAAACATGCCCCTTCTCTCAGTTTAAGACTTAAAATACAGAAATTCAACTTGCCAGCATACCTGAAAAGAAAAAAAAAAAAGAATCTAATGTTAACCACCTTAAAAGAATTGGAATGGGATAAATTTTTATTTAATGAAATTTAAACTTGGTTGTGGAGGAGAAAATTAGAATCAATATTCTGAAGATACTGTGTTGGAACAATTGCATGGAAAGACATAGAAACACAGATGTTTAGAGAAGCTCATCTGTATCTTATATTCCAGGCCACAACATAGTTATCCGACCATGAATGAGTGGCACGAGAACCGGCCAGCTTCATGACACTAATGAAGAAGAAACACATTTCCTCTGTTGAAAAAAGATCAAATTGTACCTTTGAAAGAAAGTTAAATATCAGTCTACTGTCTTAATTTTATTATACTTATATTTTTATAGTCCTTAAACTTAATAAACTTTAAGGATTTCATTTTAAGCACATATTTATATGTAAGTACACAATTTTATATTATTTTATATAAATTAATATATAATAAAGTTTATGTTATGTACTATGTACTATGCATTCAAACTACATATTTATATATTAGTATATCAGTGCTATGTAATATATATTATTGACATAAATATTAATACACACATATAGTATATATTATATTATAAATGTGCATATAACTATATTTTTATAAATGGGGAAAGATAGACCAGGAGAAATGTCCTGTCCTTTCTCAATCCTGTACAGTATTCTAAGGTATATTGCTATGTTTGCATAAAATTTTATTTATTGTATATACAATTTACATAATACATTTATATATTATTAAGTAATACATAGTAGAATTATATAACAAAGTTAACTAACTTTATTCACAAGTTATATTTTACAAGTATAATATATAAAAAAGTATCATATGTATATAATAAGAGTAAAGAAGTACTGTTTTAAACTATCAATATGGGAGATAGTTTGTTACATAGAATTGGTGACTTGAATATAAACTACATCCCTATGCAAAGAAAAATTCAAGATTCATATAGAAAGAGCAAAATAGAAAGGTTCCAGACTTTTGGATCACAGACACATAATGAGTGCTCATTGGCTTTACACATATATGACTACACAAATGTATAATGTAAATGTAAACTTTTATTTTTATGGTATTTATTATTCTTATTATTACTTCATTGCATTGTTTGGGTATTTTGTCTGCATTTGTGACTGTATATCAGCTATCTCAGGGGCCATGGAGGTCATAAGAAGGCATAGATTCCCAGAGACTAGAATTTGTACACAGTTGTGGGATATCATATAGCTGATAGAAGTCAAACCCAGGTGCTCTGGAAAGGCAGCCAGCATCTTTAACCTCTGAGCTATCTCTCTAGTCTCAAATATAGACTTTTTAAAGGATAAGAAGAAAAGAAAAACAAAAATTCTGATACTGTCTCCAAGTTCCAAAGTGATTAGCCTGTTCATCTGACTTTGAAGACTTCTGGCATTGGTTTGTGTGTCTGATTAGACAGCCCACTCACCAGGAACAGGATGAAAGCACTGAGGGGGAAGAAAGCTTGGTATTTGTATCATCTTTTCATGATCGATTTAGCAAACAATGGACATTTAGAATAGAAAACATTTAAGTGCTCAAATGTTTCTGAACTCTGATGTCACCTATACCAGTAATATGTTCCAGATATTAATGAACAAACATCAGTTTATGAGGCATTACCTCTTTATTAGGTTCATGGATTCCAGCAAACCTCTGTAGTCAGTGATACTCCAAGTCTTTGCAGTGGTAATTTGGAAGTTCACAGTGATGTACAGCAGTCAAGGTCACCACATAAGATGCTGTAGCTTGGCGGTAAGATCTTCTGATGAGCTCTTGGCTCCTCTATTGTCTTCATTGGTTTTTTCCTGCTACTATAATATAATATTCTGACAAAAGCAATTTAAGAGGAAACAACTCCCAGTTCCAAGTTAAAACCAATCATGATAAGGAAGACCAAAAGCAGGAACCTGAGGGAGGTGTTCGCACTGCATCTACAGTCAGAAAACAGTGACAAACCTATGCTCATCACACTTATTCCATTTATTACAGTTCAGTATTCCCATCCAATGAACTGTCAGCCTCATGATTAAGATGTGCCATTCAACATTAATTAACAAGATCAAGATAATCCTCACAGGTACACCCAGCAGCCTACCTCCTAGGCCTCATCAAGCTGAGGACTAATGACAGACCGGCCTTACTTTCAGAAGTGCATGCGATCTGAAGGGTATGAGAGCTGATTCCTGGCCTAGCTGTTAATGGCCTAAACAAAGCTACTAGAAATGAAAGCGAAGGAAGATTCATGGGGAAAACACAGGTCAGGAGAACTTCCTGTTATTTCTCACTCCTGTATAGTATTCTAAGGTATGTCACTGCCTTCAAAATATGCTCTCCCTACTATTTGTATGAGCCTGCTAAATTAGCTGTTACAGTCTTCTGTGGTATCCTGAGGTGCAGACACTAGCATAGTAAGCACACCATGTCATAATGAATTACATCTGCTTCTCACCTCCACATTCTGTGCTGATTTCCAGCAAATAAACCATTGCTTCAGGCTGGCCTTCTGGAGGATCCAGGCCAAGGAACATAGATTCCGCATGACCAAACCTATAAAGTTGATGTTCTCAGCAGAGTTGTACTCTAGAAATGTTTTGTAAAAGTCACATATGGATTTACCTCATCCAAGATTTATTAAATAATAATTGATAAGGGTTGTGGCTTAAACCACATGTGTTCCCTCAGGCACAATTTTATAAATGCATCCGTTAAGATAAATACCATATGAGAATCAGATCCACATGTCCAATCCTCTCCCTGCTCTCCAAGAAACATGTCACCTACCAAGTGACAAAGAATTTTATTGATACTGTGTTGAGAAGAGTTGCCACATCATTTGCATAGTTTGAACCTGACTGAAGCTATCAAGGGAATAAAGAAAAGATAGACACACAGTCAGAAAGTTGAAATATAGCAGTTTGGATTCTCTGATGGAGAAATCACAGTGCCACAGCTCAGTCTACTTATTATATCAAGTTTAACAGGAGGTCATATTCATTGTACATAGCTGGAATAAAGGAGCAGGTTATTATACATTTATAAACAAGGAGGCAAGGTTTGTGGTGTGCAGCTAAATCTAGGGGACTAATCTTGATAGGAGCAGTCTGTCAGGGAGAGCCTTCAGGCTATAGATATATCAGGGGAGAAAGTTACGGTGGACATTTTCTGCACATACTGTCAGCATCCACATGTACCTCTTCCCTCTGAGTCTGATGCTTGGGTCCTTGTCATGGTCTAGCTCATGTCAAAAACAATATTCAGGATCTCATACACTGAAAGCTTCCTCTGCTGCCTGCAGAAGGTCTACGTCATAATTACTCAAACTGTAAGAAATATATCAAGGAATGTACTGGAGGCAGCATACTAAACAGGTGTGATAGGAACACAAACACGATTAATGAACACTTCAGAAGTTACATGAATGCAATCAGAACTTGGTGAAAGACTAGTGAGACTTATTATGCTCTTTACCTTTCTTTTCAGACATTTTCCTGTTTTATAAATTCAAAAAAAAAAAAGAGTCAAAGGTGTGGAGCTCAGTTGAGTGGCTTGTGAGTAACAAGTGATGTAAGATAGGCTAATTGATCACTTTTGAAGATTAATTGGACCGTTCTCTATACTGTGGCTTATAGAAACCAGTCTTGTCAACACTGATGTGGTTTATTGAATTTTGACTGCCAACTGAAAATGTAAATCATGCTGATTCTTCAGAAGGTAATCTACCCACAATAGGCAATTTGGGTGATCTCATCTGCTAAGAAAACTTGGATGCTCTTCCTGCACCTTCTCTGTACTATGCTGTTACCAAGCACCTGCTTTTTAGATGAATGACTGATAGGAGAAGAGTTGTTGAAGACAAATTCTGTCCTGTGTGTTTAGGATAGAAATAAACTTACAGCATAATCACTGGATAAACTCAGAAAACTTTTACATCTAATATACAAGCTCAGATTTTCTAGGACTTGTTTTTCTATGCTCCCATGGTGAGATAAGCATGATACAATTTAATCTAAATTTTGAGATTATTTTGAGAACTTAATGCAAAATATAACTAAATTATATAATCATTTTGAACAAGTGCTTGCCTTTAGGAACTTGCTTATGTCTGTTTCTTACAGCATGCACTCTCTTGTGTTCTTAAGTATAAAGGCCTGAGAAGAATACCTCCCTTGACAATCTGTGATCAGGGTAAGAAGCGAGGTAGCATGTAGATGCCTGAAGAACAGAGTGAAAAACATACAATTCGAAATGTCCTCCGTATGTCTTCTCATTTCTCATTGCTTCTACAAGAGCTTGGACCAGGCCGATTTGGTTCCTATCAGCTTCCATTTTCTATTTGGTCAGGCAGGAGAAGCAATGTCAACCACTGTTATGTTTGGTGAGTCTAAAAAGACAGTATAGAGTTTTCAAGAGGCCACCAGTAACAATGAAACAAATCTGTGCCCTTAAGGAGTTGAAGTCTACCACAGAACCAAAGAGGATTCTTTGCATAGTCCTGATATCAGCTAACATAGACATTTCTCTTTCTTTATACGATGGTGACCAATGATTCAAATTTATCAGAGAACCTGAAGAGGCTCCCTTTGTCTCCCTGGGTTATGGAAGTTTTTCCAGCAAGCTGCACTTATAGATTATATAAACACAAATCCAGGAAGAAGAGACACTGACATGATCTTATTCATATATAATTTTAAGTTAGATCTACTTTATGTTTTGCATATGAAAGTTTTCCTATGTTTGTATGTGTGCCACATGCGTACCTGATGCGTACCAGCAGAGGTCAGAAGAAGGCACTGAATCCCCTGGAACTGGAATTATAAATGGTTATCAGCTGCCTTCTGGGTGCTGGGACTATTAACCTCTGAGCCATCTCCCCAGCCCCCAATCATACTCACATTAAGGTTACACGTCTGTGACTAAAAAGAGATATTTGGTTGAGATAATATTTTGGTCTTCTTTTTTGAAGGTGTTATTTGTCTGATGAGCAAATGATTAGTAAGTGGTTCAATAACAAGTCACACAAAGGAATCAAGTTAACACAAAAGAAACATGCAATTTGAGTGTGTGAATATTAACATACTCTTAAACCACATCTTAAACCATTATGACAAAATTAGTTCTGAAGAAGGCATCAGGAACCCTCCCCTCCAGATGTACTCTCAATGTGATATAGAGCATCACATGTTTGGGTGCTCTATCAGTGTCCTAGACAACCAGTGAGTTGAACATTTTTCTGCTTGCCATGTGGACTGGTTTGAGCACTTTAGTGTTTAGGGCACCCCGGCTCTTAATATTCTCTCTCCTTCTCCTTCCCCCACCTCTCTGTCTCTCTGTCTCTCTGTCTCTCTGTCTCTCTCTCTGTGTGTGTGTGTGTGTGTGTGTGTGTGTGTGTATGCGCGTGTGTGCATGCGTGTATGTATACAGATATACCTGGGGGTGGAGGTCAGAAGATACCTTGGATATTGTTCCCTAGGTGCTATTTATTTTGTTTTTAGAAACAGGTCTCTCACTAACTTAGGGCTTACTGATTTGACTCTTTGACTGAGTTGAATGGAAGGTGAGTTCCAGGTTTCTGCCTGTCCGCCTTTCCAGCTCTGGGAGTGTGAGTGTATGACACCATGCTCAGCTGTTTTACATATGTTCTGAGTATTAAATTCAGATCTTCATGTTGTGAAGCAAACATTTTACAGGCTGAGCTGTCTACTGACCCCTTGAAGAAATCTTTTAAAATAGCTAATGGAACATAACTTATAAAATGTTTCACAACTGAAGCTGTGTGATTACTCATGTGTGCATGCATTTTATATGTGTGTACACAAATTTATGTGTTTGCATGCAAACATATATGCAAATATATGTCTGCACATATGTGTTGAATGAAACCTAGTAAGCTCATAACAGAAGTGGTTAGAAATATTTATTTCAGCATTACACTTGTGGAAATAAGAATATCTTAAAATAGATTAAAATTTGATTCATTATACAGATTTCTATTTTTTACTGGGCTGTTAAAATAATTATTATATCTCAAAATCACAGTATACTTGCAGGGCTAGTACAAAGGTAAAATCTTAAATGCATGTGGTACATTCACTTTTCAGTAAGAATTACAAAAGTTAAACTAAACAAATTACATAATGGAAGGGATTCATGGTTTATGATCATACTGATTTGGTTAGACATTACATGCAAAATTTGACATAGTACAGGATGTATCATTACACTTGCAAAATTGTATTGTTCACCCAAACTTATATTCCATGATGATAATATCATGACCCATACATTTCTAAAGTAAATAAACAAACATACACAGATAAGGGTGGTGTATGTAATCTACTAAGGGTGCTACATTAAAGAAATTAAAAGGTGAAAGATTTATCCAATCTGAAGAGAAACCAGAGACTGACTCAGATCCCCTGAACATGGGTCTCAGCTAGAAGGTCTGAGCAGTCTAAGGGTCCTCAAACAGTGGAACCAGGATGTATTCCTGGTGCACAAAAGGACTTTGCGGGCACATCCCCCATGGAGGGATACTCCCTTAACCTAGAGACAGGAGAGAAGTCCTAATCCCTACTCCAAAAGACTTGACAGATTTATTAGATGACCCCTCCTGAAGGGCATCACCCTACATGTGGAGTGGGGGGTAAGGGAGGGGAGTATTGTCAGGATGCATGAGAGGGTGGGAGAGAAGGGAAGAGGGAGGGAGAGGGAACTGGGATTGACATGTAAAATAAAAATAAAATAATATAAATAAAAAAGAACTTATTAAAGTCTAATTCCTTCACATTTTTGAGGTAGCCAGAAAATATCACACTTTGTAAGAATTTTGTTGCTGTTTTTCCTTTTTTAGATACAAAACTAACTTCTTATGATGTAAATACCCTCTACGTATTTTTGTTGCCTTCCTGAGACAAGTTCTCACTATGTAGCTCTGATTTACCTGAAAGTATCTGTGTAGATTAGGCTAGCCTCGAATTCACAAAGATCCATCTGCCTCTGCCTCCTGAGTTCTGGGATTAAAGTCATGAACTACTATACATGGTCCCTAGTATGCCCTGTAAAACTAATAGAGGATTGTCCTTTTATAGAAGTGACAAATCCATATCTCAATACACGCTCCTCTGATGTCAATTTCCTGGAGACTCCTGAACTTCAAGTTTATTTGAAAGCCTCACATCTACCTTCTTTATACCGGAAATGTTACATGAAATGTTCAGTACTATTTATGGACAATGTTATACCTCTTCACTGTGCTGAATCAATCTCCCTCACACTCTCCCCTGTTATGAGACTCACTGGGGTCAAGTATACCAGGACTTTTAGGCAGGATTCAGAGAATCCTCACTGGCTCATATGAAGAAGACAAACTGAAGTTTGTGAGTCGTGTTATGTGGTTTCTATCTATATGGCTCTATCTATGAATTCAGGATTTTATTGCATCAAATGCATGACTTGCACAGCAAATACAAAATGGCACCTAAACTCAAAATCATTATTGAGTATAATACAATAACACAGAGAGGTCTGACAATAAGGGGGAGGGGGACAGGACACCCCTAAAAAACAAACAAAACCAGATATAATGCCATAGAGCAGGGTGTTCCCTGAGGTTTAAACAGCTATAATGATGCTGATTGCTGCTCTTCCAAAGGAGCTGGTGAATTTGTCTTCTTCAAATAGTAGTGCATTCACATATCCTGCCTGGTAGCTTCAGTCTTTTAATTTTCTCAGACATTTCCTAATTCTAAGAAGCATAGATAGCTGATGAAGAGGAGGAGAGGGGAGAAATTGGGAGAAAAAGAGAGAGAAAGAGAGAGGGGGGTGCTGGAAGGACCAGCATGCTAGAAGATGTACCACCTTGTCCTGATAAAGATGTCTGTTATCCTGAGCACAGTCTCACAAAACATGGAGAGCACAGGTTGCCCTACTGTCCTCAGCTTCTTAGTTTTGTGAGCTTAGAAGGAACAATGCAACTTTTTTCTAAGTGTTCTTTCAAAAAAAATATCTCCATTGACAGTATCTCTTTCTTACAATTCAGAGCTCCAAATTCGACAAAGACGGAACTGTTCCTTCTAGATTTTCCAGTGATATATTGCAGCAAGCCAGAAACACATCTCATACAGTTCCTGGTCATTCTCCATCATTTGGACATCTTCTTTAATGTGCTCCTATTTGACATTCCACTTCACCTCTCATTTTGAAGGTCAACAGGATTCATTCATGAATTGGTTGACCAGCATTTAACAAACATTATTTTAGTTTAGATCTGGAACATCTCCCTGAAGGACTCCACAATGAAGCACCGACCTCAATACAACAATGATCAGAGGTTGGGATCTAAAAATGTCATTAGATTCCAAGGGCTATAGATTAACCTATTGATACAGGCAAGTTTCAGCAATATTTGGGGAGGAGATGGAAACTTATGATTTAGGATTGAAGAATGTGGGTCTTTGGCAGTGAGTTCTTGGCCCTTCTCTTTTTCTGCTTCTTGACTGCCATTTGGTAAGCGGCTTCACCATAGCATATGTTCCCTGCCACAGTCTGCCTCACCATGACCCCAAAAGCAATGAAGTCAAACCTCTGAAACACTGTGCCAAAGTAAATACTTCCTCTGTGACAGACTTTTCCTGGGAAGATGTACCACACACACACGCCTACTCACCCCAGATAGGGAACTCAGGACAGACCAAAGTACAGATACCACCAAAGTCCAACTTGGAGAAGCAAAGAGTTTTGTAGAGCTACCTGCAGGAATACAAGTTACAGGGGTTGCAGGAGCAAAACGGGACTCAAAGACAGCTGCACCACCAAAGCCCTTCTGAGCATGGGTGACAGTTCACAAAAGCTAGAAACCTGGAGCACATTACACAGCTCTAGAGATCGTAGAGTGCCCTTTCCAGGTAGCATAGTTTCTCTGAGTCTCCTGCAGGAAGCTAGCTCAGCTGGCCTCTGCCTCTTCTGGACACATGGGTTCATGTTAAGTGCCTCCTCTGCAGCTTAGCTTGTCTGAGAGTGGCTCTCAGTATTTACTATTTATATGCTCCCAGAGAAGGACAATCTGATCAGTTTCAGTGACTTCCTAAAGCTATTTTGAGTTGTTCATTTTCTGTCTTAAGGAACTTCCCTTCAGGGTGGGATATTGCAATCTCAGTGGAAACTGCTACATAACATGAAGTCAGGGGACAGACATTGACTCAAAAAAAGTAGCTTATATGTAAAATATAGTAGTTCAAGCACTAAGAATATAGTAGGAAAGAAGACAAGTAAGTTGGAGGCTTGGATGCACAGTTTGGGGTCTTCCTTTCCAGAGGATGAGTTTGATGAGATGGCTCACAAAACCCTGTAACTCCAGGTCCAGATCATCCATTGCCTCTGACCTCTACAGGCACTACATACACATATGCACAGTATTAAAGTAAGATAGGCACTGTAAATTATGTAAGCTATCCTTTCTGTAGTGTTTCATGCTAGGATGACAAATCATAAGCAAATATATAAAGCAATTTCAGGTAGTTTTATAAATGTTAACATCAGAATAAGGGGTTTGGAATGTAATGTTTTTCAAAATATTCAGTAGAAAGATCAGGAGAAGTCTTTGAAGAAGTAACATTTTTATCAGCAACAAAAATGTAAAGGAAAGAATGAGCTCTATAGGTGCAGGGATTCAGGAAAGCAGAGCTGAGGGTGTAACCTGGTGATAGCCCACCTCCTGTCATGTGTGAGAACTTACGTTTAATTCCCAGTAGCACTACTAAAAAATGAGAGAGACAGTGAATCTAGTTAGATGATACACATTCAAGATTCAATGGAGTCTTCTTTCTATGTCTGTCTCTCTCTCTGTCTCTCTGTGTGTCTCTCTGTCTCTCTTTCTCTATTTCTGTCTCTCTATTTCTCTCTGTCTCTCTCTCAACTTAAATCTGTGTTGAAACTGTTTCTAAAACCCCAGATTTTTTTTCATTGAGCAAGATGGGGGTTGCAGCCCCTTTTCATGAAGATGGTGCTTCTTAGCTTTGGTCAACTTGCTAGAATTATCTAGAAAGAGAGAACCTGAATTGAGAAAATGACCCTAAAAGATTAGCTTATAGACTAGTGTGTGGGAGTATTTTCTTGATTAATTATTAATGTGGAGAGTGGTGTCATCCCTGGACGGGTAGTCTTGGGTTAATTAAACTGAGTGAGCAAACTGAATATGCCATGGAGAGCAATCCAGTGTACAGCATTCTTCCATGGTTTCCACCCTGATTCCATCAGGGATAAGTTGTGACAGGGAAATATAAGCCAACTAAACCATTTCCTACTCAAATTGCTTTTGGTCATGGTGTTTACCCAAACAATATAAAGTAAATTGAGCAACTCAAATGCATATAGAGACACAATGAACTTGGCCCTGATGAAGTGGATTTGGCTGATATATGAACATTACTTTTGCTTTGCAATGTATTTGTCTGCAGGTGGGGTTTGGGCCACCTTTAAATTACAGTTTCTAGTAAAAACAAGCCAAATTTGTGCAATTTTTGTGCAGTACCAATCCAAAGCACCAGGAAAACTGGGGGTTCTATAAATGTTTGTTAAGGTTGAGGCTATGTGATGATTTCTTGTTTTTTGCAGCTCAGGAGGCTGCATAAAAGCCTCTCTTAAGTAAATTTTAAAAAGGCTCTAATGAAACTACAGAACTACCTAAGTCGACAAGCATACAACTGGCTTTGCAGAAATCAGGAGGAGATAAGGTCTGTATACTGTGCATTTGTAGTATTTAAACCAACGTAAGGGCAGCTTTCGACAGTATGGAAAAGGCAGCAAAGATTAAACTCTACTTCAAGATGACAGTTAAGCAGATGTGGTTACATAAGAAACATTCAAGGGAATTGACTGAGCTGCCACAAATGGGATTATAAGGCAATAAAACTTCAAGGTGTATTCTAGTTAAATCCTTGCCATCTCTGGGCCTTTTGGAAAATGGAATGACCAGAGTTCACAGTCTTAGAATTGTTGCTTCCTTCAACAGAAAGGTGAAAATATTTGACCTGTTCCTGTTATAAAACAAGCAAAGAGCAGATACCTGGGACACAGGGTCACCTCTGAGAAGCCCCACCTTTGCAAATTCCTAAGAAGGCACATTGCAAGGCCTATTACCTTCATCTTAAGTCTCCTGGGCTAGCTACAGTGCCCCATACAGAGGTAAGCCTCATGAATAATTAACCCCAGGGTAGTTGAAAAAAATGAGTTTTCAGACAGTGAGTACTCCTTGAAAAAGGAGCCTAACCTTCTGGAGGGTAATGGAGCAAGCCGTTCATTGATCCTACTCTCAGCCTTATTTAAGTATAAAACATAAATAAAATCTGTGTCTTTAAAGGTATACAATGTGTTACTTTCAGATATATATATATATATATATATATATATATATATATATATATACTATGTAACAATTGCTACAGACTAGCTAAGCTAACTTCTCTGCTACTGTCTATAGATACTGTTTTCTGTATGTGAATACAGTAGTAATACCTTCTGAACTTCAAATGCATAAGGCATTCATTATCAACAGCTGTACATTAGGTCTTCAGTTTTTATTTCTCTTATGTGAAAAGTAAACTGTTAGAAGAGTATTTGGGTGTGGATGTGAAATGTCCCATAAGCTTTCGTGTTTGAACACTTAGTCTCTAGCTGGTAGCCCAGGTTTGGAATGTTCTGGAACTTTCAGGAGGTAGAGGCTGTTTTGAGAAAGAGGATCACTACTCTAGTAGAAACTTAAGATTTTTCTCTTGCTCCATTTCCTGTCCGATCTCTGCCTCTTTAGTGAAACAATGCTACCAGCTGCCTCTTTCCCCCAGTGCATTTCCCACAAGGTCAGATGGTGTGTATCCCTTCTTAACTATCAGCCAAAGCCAACTCTTCCTCTGATAGGAACTTCTCTGCCTGGTATGCTGTTACAGCAATGAGAAAGGTAACTAAAGACTTTCCATTTCGGGGTCCATCTCAGGACTCAGAACCAGGCTAAACACATAAGAAGCATCCACTATCAAAATAATTGAACAAACCATGTTTCAGAAGGTGGGCTGCTGAGGCACCCTGTGCTGACATAGTGTTGAATAGTATATAAACAGTTGTCAAATATCTTTTACCCAAAATATAGGAAATTTTGTGCCCTACTCTGTGAGTTTAAGTGGGTTTTCAGTTTGCCTCATAAAATGCAGGACTCTGGGTGAAGTCTGACTTTCAAATATATGTTGATATGATAGTTTTAGTGTGAGCACGAACTATGCAAATGTTGCATAGTATACATTTTGTAAAAGATCACTGCCCACACACAGTTTGTTAAGATAATACTCAGAAGGTCCTGTATCTTTATTTCTAAACGTGAAAGCTCTAGCTCCACTGCCTTGAACTGAACTGGATCTGGTCCCCTTCTTTTCTCTGCTGCCTGGCTTCTAGGACTCTACTTTTTTCTTTTAACTCTCACCAGTTAAAATAAAGACCGCATAAACCATGATCTCCTCGGCCTTGTTTGAAGAGATATAGAGAAACCCCAGAGACTAAGTAATTTATGAATGGATGCATAGAGCAAAGAACATGATCCACCATGCCCAGTGAAGTCTATTATACTGAATTTTGTTAAAAGAAAACCTAAATAATAGGATTTCAGTCCTATTCTAGCGACATGGCCAGATGATGCCACAAAAGCCTGGCATCATTAGTAAGTACACACTGTGCTAGAAAATCAATAGTTTCAGAAGGAGATCCTGTTGGGACTTTCCACAACTTACTACACACTCATAAATCCCTGGAGTTAAGGAGCATTGCCTCCTAAGCAAGACAGCCTAGGCTTCAGCTAGCTTTGTAAGCTGCCGAGGTGGAATGGTTGATTTTAGCCTTGCTAAAGGCATCTACTCTTTGACACCATTTTGAACTGTTGGAAATCTATGCATAGGTGTGTTCCTTTACTTCAAGAAAGCCTGTTGTCTGAAACAATAAGCATATGTAAGCAAATAAATTTTGAATAGGTTATTAATATTAAATAATAGCCTGATGCCACACTCCATTGAATATTAGACATGTTAGACATGTAACACTAGCAACAATTTTATCATGTTTTCTTGCAAAGAATCCCTAAACAACCTTTGCATATTAATTCCTCTTACTGCCCTACAGGAGAACCTTAGTAATAGATTAAACTTTTAAAATGTATCCTTTTCCCTCTGGAATGTCAAAGTGATGTTTCTCTAACAGTTTTGAGAGAGGGGGGGGGTTGAATATATATATATTACCTTATTTTCAGTTTTTCACATTGTCTCAATATAGCAGGTACATGGCCACTACAGCATACAATTTATCATTGCATGGAAATAATGAGGAGGGGCCACCTAATTGTTCCTAAACACTTTGAGAATAGTTTCAGATTTACAGAAAACTATGAAAACCATAGAGATCACCCAGCATCTCATGAACCTTATATCTGGTTTCCCCTAGCGTTGGCATGATACATCAACATGGTACACTCATCATAGCTGTTAAACCAGTATGAGAACAAAACTCTTCGGAATGCTCCCCTCAGACGCACTTAGTTTCTACTTGCAGGTTTTTTTGTTATTGTGGTTTTGAGGGTTTTATTCTGTTTTGTTTTGTTTTTGTGGTCCAGAAACCCACATGACATTTGGTGCCACGCCTCCTTTGCAGTTTCTCTTGCTCTGCATGGTCTTCAGTGATGAAGGATTACTGGCTTGACACTTAATAGCATGAATTGCCCTCAAGTGTAGGTGGCGGTAAGCCTTGTTGATCACCTGGGCCATATAAGGTTTCTTGGTCCTCTCTATTAATTGTAGCACATAGGTAGATGCTAAGACGGCTCACACTTTAGAGGTAGAGTTATTTTCTCCCCTCCATGAGGAGGTAGTCTTTACAGAGATTATTTTGAATTCTACTTGAGAAATTTGCCTCCTCACCACATTCACTCAGTCATTTAGCTACTCATATATCAGTGTTGCTGCACAGATAATTTACTATGTTGTTATTACCCTAGTTATTGATTTTGCTCTGTAAATTCCAGCTTCATCTACATGAGCTCTGTCCTCTTCCATCATTATAACCTGCTTTTAAGCTTCCCTTTCTTTCTGAAATAACAAGGTGTCCCATGTTCCTCACGTATAGTTCCTTCTCTGTCCCTAGATTTCCATGCAGCCATTTCTCCACCAGAGAGTTCAGTTTCTATTGGAGAGCGACATTAGAAACCAAGATGGAGGCCCTGCTGGCTGAGAGCCACTGAGCTCTTAAGTGGCTTACGTTCCCTTCTCCTGCCTGAATGCATTTGTCAGTTGGTCTCAGGGTATTCCTATTGTTGATTTTAAACTTGGTTCTGAGGAGAAAATTATGGCTTTATTTCAGAAACATGTAATGGTTTTAACCAATGCAAAATTATTTTAAAGACAAGCATAATTTCCCTTTTGATTATTACTACCATGTTTTCTTTGTCTTATTAAAGGAACTGAATATTTAAAGAATTGTGTTCCCAAGGAAAGGACTGGTTAGCTAAGTGCAGCCTGGTAATTCAACTAGAAATGGCAGGGTATACCCAAACCTAAGAGGAATTTAATACCTTATTAATAATGTCCTTATCCAACCCTTATTTTAAAAGAATCATGTGATGGACCAAAGGCCTATCAAGGACTGGTTGTAGAAGAATGAAAGGTTGTATCAAAGGAAAAAGGAATTGACACACAAATACTATTATTCTTCCAAATAACTGCAGAGGGTGTGTGTGTGTGTGTGTGTGTGTGTGTGTGTGTGTGTGTGTGTGTGTGGTTTTTTTATACTGCCTACCTACCAGCATCCCCTTTCATAGACAAAAAGTCAACCATGCATTTTATTCAGTACCAAGGCTTTGCCTGGCTCTTAATACCAGAAATATGTCCTACTGGAGCACAGGCTGACCAAACTCTCATGCCACTAGTAATATAGAAGGCTAAACTGCACAAGGAAAAACTGTAACTAATAGCGTAGAACTCCTACTCATCTTTAGAAATTTTATCATGCCTTTCCCAAAGGGTTGTATTTAGCAATCATAGCACCCAGGGAAAACTTGCACAAGTACACACACACACACACACACACACACTTCTTCATCTTTTTTCAACTTCCTCTTCCCATTTTTACTACCAATATGTATTCCTCATACAAATTAAGCATCTTGTTAACTAACATAATTGTGCATCAGATGATATTTAAGTAACACTGATAAAGAATCACAGTTGTTGGGTTATTCCCCAAAGCAAACCTACTTAGAACTAACAGAATCCTGAAATTCAGGGCTGAGAATATCTACTGATACTGGAAACAGCTCTGTTCTCTGGGCCACTTAGCCATGCTTGGTTTATACCCAGACAAAATTTTTTGACACCAAAGAACTAGTTTCTTTTGAAGCTGTTTGAGTCATTAGATGAGCAGGCTGGAGGCTGGACACTGCCATTTCTTATACTCCAGGATAGCTTTGGAAGGTTGGTCTGCTTACCAGTGTACACAGTTTGGGGTTCAGAGGACACGATCTTTAGCACATTAAACACCAGAGAGAGCAGACACTAATCAATAGAAAAAAATAACTTCTTTTTATTTACAAAAACAAAAATCCAAATATTGGATGCTGTAAACAAAATTCACAATCTGTTCCCTCTAGCACTGATATGAACATGTCAGTTTTGAAGAGTCCATTTTCTGTCAACTCCTTTTTCTGCCTGTGACACACCTTTGTCAAAACATTCCAAGAGTGACCCAAGGTGCAGCTTGCTGTAATAGGACAACTCAGAGCAGGCAATGGTTGTAGAGAAGCAGGAGCGAGGGTCAACAGGAAACAGAAACTCTCACATTCTGCAGAGCTTTGAGGAAGTCTCCCCAAGCCCCTCACCATCCCCCTCTTTGTACTCTCATCATTTATTTCTTCACAAGCCGTTACCATGACAAAATGTGACAGGGAGATCCCTCCACAGCACTGAAATGGTGATGCTAAAAGAAATCTTAAAGAAAGAGTATATTCAAATAGGTGCTATATATGAAAACAGGGTTTTGGGATTTTTTTTTTTTTTGGCTTTTTTTGTTTTGCTTTTATCTAACACACTTTTTTTTTCCTTTCACAACAAAAGCTTATTTTTGACAACTGCTGATGGCTTTCAACATAATATATTTCATTTACAAAATAGTTCACAATATTTATTTAACAAGCATTGCATCGAAAACAAGGATATGCACAGTAAAGCAACCAATGGCAGCAAACAGAAAGGGGTGGCATAAACAGTATGTTCACTTTTCATTTCATTTCTTTCTTGGCTTGAATAACAGATATTCTGCCCATCCTTGTGTTCCTTTGGGTCAAAACAATCTACCTTTATCAAAGAAACGAGTGCCTGATTCAAAGTCCATCCCCCTGTAAGAGTTCTTGAGGCAGCTGAATTTACTGCGGATGAAGTAAACTTTGTAAAAGGGCACAGTCACAGGCTAAGTGTTCTCTGACATGCCAGACTGGACACATGAGAAAAACCTCCAGAAGGCAAAACTTCTTCCTGCTTCAAAGTAACAGTGCACTAGGCAGATAAACACAAAAGCAAACAAATCACGGGCACAGGGCACTGGTCAGACACGGAGAGCTGCTACTTGCTCCGACATTCAGATATTTTAGGCCACACATCCATAGAGAGAGACATATATTCCATAGCATGTTCAACTACATATGCACAGGACTATAGTATGCACAAAATAGAAATAAATTATATAAGGGTTAAAGTAAATGCCAAAAGTTGTCTTGAACACAGCCTGTTCTATCTGAATGCCATATGCTTCCACTTTCAACTAAGCTACTAACCTTAAAGTAATCAAGCAAAAATAATAAATTCTTGAGAAAGTAAATGAAAGGCATATTTTCTAATAAGGCTCCTTCAAACAAAAACCTGTGTTGTGAATTAACAGCAGGTTGCTGCTATGGCAGAGCCAGAAATCTCCAGACTTTTCAAAAACAGTGGATAACTCATGTATGCAGAATTAGCACGAGCAGAAACCAGGTCACCAGCTTCTGCTCCCAAGCAGTTCCAGAGAACTTGCTAAGAGCTAAGCGGCTGGACTGTGGTTTCCGATTAGGTGAGTGTCAGGCCTAATCTGCAAGATGAACAATTCGACCTCAGACTTTGCAATTGAGTTTAAAATCCTAGGGCTGTGATGAGGGGGAAAAAAAAACTGGACCAACAAGGGTGCAGGATGAGTTCCCTACAAAAGAGAGTGGCAGTGTTGGGGGCTGTGACAGCTTGGTGGGGATTCACAGGGAAGCTGTTACTGCAAACCCAGCTGGTTCCTGTTAAGGCTTCAAATAGACATGCACATAAGGGTGGTCCAGATGGACCAACCGATACTAACCTGGCCATGAGAATCTGAGAAGTGCCCAGGTAACAGAAAACCAATCGCACTACCAATGTGAGGGAGCTATGCTGTCCCTAGCTCTCTGTAACTGACTGGGTCTGCAAAGGAATTATCATACTTAGCAGTCACTCATAAAGATTCAAGGGGATTACATGATTGTTTCACAACAAGAAGGGAAAGTTTTTAATGCATTTGTTTTGCTTTTAGAAATGTATTTTCAGAGACCAGTGTCTACAGGGCTGGGGCAGGAGTTAGGATTGGCTGCCACTCAACTGAAGTCACATTACCAGTTCATGTCACAAAGTTATATAAATGGTCTCTTGGAAAAAATAAAAATAAAATTGTGTTTGATCGAATGCAAAGTGACTTAATTTAATAAAAAGTACTAAATATTTCTATGCAGTGTGACAACCAGATCGAACATGTTTCATATTGGCATAAATTTATAAACTGTATATATAATATATATCCTATATATAAACTTTATGCAGTTGTGCAAATACTCTTTAAAAAGGGTCATTTCACATTTATTAAATTCTAGTGGTCCAAAATGCTATGTGTTCATCTAAATATTGAGAAGTAGTGTTCAGGTCCCAGAAATTCTTTTTAGCAATTATGGATTAATTGTCCTATCTCTGGTCCATGATCCACAAGCTCTCTGCCTTGTAGGCATGCGATTCTATTTACTTAAGGGGGAGGGGCTCAGACTGTCAAAATGTCAGGTCAAGTCAATTAAAAAGTGTTCTACCAAATATTCTCCCATTTGTGAAATTCTCTGGTTCATTGAAAAGAAGAAAAAAAAAAACTCACTAAAAATGTACAATATCTGCTCTTCCTATCAAATATATTACTCATTTCTCTCCATTTCTCTTACTTTTATATGGGTTTTAATTTGTCATTGCAGTATGCCCATGTCTTCTATGATCCTACAATAAACATAAAATGTACAATATTTCAAAATTTTCTATTTGATACATTATTTTAGGTCATAGACAAAGGAGTGTGTGTATATACACACACATATCACATATATGTCACATATATGGGTATGTATATATATACACACAAACAATATATGCACACGTACCTATAATAACATCACACCAAACAATATCAACTTTATATAGGTATTTGCCAAGAAAAATAGGGCATTTCCTTCACCATTCACAAGCTTATATGTTGTTTTATTTTTTTTCTTGAGTCCCTGATAAAATAAAATAATCATTAAATCATAAAATAAACTTTTCTTCTACTTCAAATCCTCTGAAAGCAACAGGCACTTTGATGTGTATTGGTGTGTAACAAATATAGTAACTCTTTATATACCTAAGTCTATCTCTTCTGCTTGGGGATTTCTATCTCTTAAATCTTTGGTCCTTGAGCATATTTTCTTGGCTACAGCTGGTTTTGCTTGCATCTTCACATTTTAAGAACGCAAGCTATACACAAAGCTGGAATTAATGGGTTGTATCATCAACAAGTTCTGCTGCTCGTTATGACAACAGCATCAAACTACTACTGTTCGTTTGGATTGAGCAGTTTCTGTGAGGAGGAATCCTTCCAGAGAAAGCACTTTGCTGCAAGACAGATGGTAATCCCCAGAAGGAGCCCTCTTTTCCCATCTTGTTACTTTCTGACCTTCTCAACTGATAGACAAGGCTTTTCTCCTCTGTATTTTCCCTTCTGGGAATGCCATCTTAAAAATTTTCCTACCATCCCTTCTTCTCTGTGGCAGAGCTATGGGAGTAGTTGCTGCAAACCCATATTGTCAACAATCAAGCCTTTTTATTTTTTTCTTTTTTTAATTCCCTTGTTATCTTGGGAGACCCTGACTGCTTTTACTAACTGACCTCTTATTTCAAGGTACAATCCAACTGGGTAGAGAGAGACCACAGGGGTGGGTGGCTAAGGAAGGTGATAAGTTGAGATCATGCTCCCATCTCAATAGAAAGATCCATAAGCCTTGCCAAGCTATCAGGAGCATGCCCCCAGTGCACAAAACACATCCCTAATTAGGGATGGGTCCCTCCTTTTTGTTGTTGCTGGTTTTTATTTTTCTTTCTTTCTTTCTTCCTCCCCCCTTCCTTTCTGTCTTTTTTGTTTGTTTTTTTGTTTTGTTTTGTTTTGTTTTTGTTTGTTTCTTTCTTTCTATCTTGTCTGAAATGGCTTCCTCACAGGACATTTTTAAACGATTCTTAATTGCAGGGTAACCAAGTGGAGTATGTCTGCTGCTGGCATGTGAACACTGGCTGAACTTGAGCAATGTAGTAATTGCTAAAGTTAGCATCAGCAACATAGGGGGCAGGCTGGTAATAGCAAGTGACATTAGCCACATTAGGGATGACATTTTGGTCAGCTAGCACCCGGATTGCCAGCATGGTGATAAGGTTTAAAGTCTGCCTCCTTTCATGTCCCATCAGGCACACCGTACTCTCATTTACCACTCCATGAAGCGTCATGAGATAGTCATACTTGCGGTCTTCCAAGCCCACGAAGTGGTTCTGTAAGTAGGATTCCAGCTTTCTCTGCTGCTCTCCAATGTCTGAGAAGTCGATAAAAAACCTGGAACACATGTACCTCTGGAGGGTCTTGATCTCATCTGAGGCGGGCCTGAAGCCCCTCACTAAGAGGTTGCAGTACTTAAGCAGGCCTCCCCCTCTTATTTCCTCTGGGTTCCTGGTGGCAATGATCTTGTTGCAAAGGTGATCAAAGGCTTCGTGGAAATCCCCGTAGACACTCTCGCCAATTATCGTGGGGTGAAATGTTTCTGTCATTGGATTCTCAGAACACTCATAGAAGAGGAGGAGAGAGTCTAATTTGATTTGGAAAGAATCTACACTGAATTCGAACTGCCTCCGGAGGGAATCCACAAACTTCAGCTCCACATTTTTGCCGCTGTTGTTTGACAAGGATATGAGGCTCCAACGGTCCGACTCATTGCACACTTTAACCATTTTTTGCACGTAAGCTTCCTACAGGTTAAAAGATTAAACAAGAAGATGAGAAAATGGGGGGGGTCAATAAATACGTCTCAAATTCTCGGCTGAAAATTATTTCGCTCCTTCCTGTTTGTTTTGTCAAGTTTCAGCAAAACACTACCTACATGCTTAAACAGTCTTAGGAAAACAGGGGGAAAAAATACATTTAACGAGTAGTTTTGCCGTCTGGGAAAGAGACTAGAAGTAATAGTTTGAGGCTTTTGGCAGACCAAGCAGAGTACTAAGAGGTTCTGTTGTCATGTCTGACTTCAAATGTTATTTTCTGAAGATGGTCTAATAGGCGCAAAGTTCACACAATATCCACAGAAAGACAGTGTCGTGAATATGGCTCTCACCCTCCTCCCCAGCCACCCGCTTCTCCTCCCCCTTCAGCAATCAATCTTATCAGTCTCTAGCGTGTCCCTCCAGTGACACTCTACAGTTACAGCTAAAGAGGAACTAAATTGCCTTCAGACAACTTTAATTAATTATACAAAATGCCTCCTAAACCGAAGGGGAGGGGCATAGTATTACACCCTCAACACGGAAATTAACCTGGAGAATCACCAAATATTTTAAACGCCAGTTGAATCTAGAGTAGGAACCTATTCACATTTTCCAATACAATAAAAACTCATTGACTCAATTCTGCTTCAATCTGCTGTTTTCCAAAAGCCGAGATCACAAGATGACTCAAAAAGAAAGAAAAAAAAAAAAAGAAAGAAAAAATATTTACATCATTCTAATCTTCCACCAATCAGAATGTTCTCTGGACAGGAGTCCAGGAAGGAAATTCAAGAGTTAAACCATACAGACAAGGAAGAGAAGGGAATGCAAAGGAGGAAGCACAGAGTTGTGACGCAAAAAGGCTCCTAGAAAACTAAAACACTCCACACTCCACACCATTCTCTCACCTTACTTCACTCATGGAAAAAAAAAAAAAAAAAAAAAAAAAAAACATCAAAAATAAATAAGCGTCCCCACCAGGGCCGAACTAGCTGCAGTTAAGGCAAGTTGGGCTTCCCTTCTGCCAGCACCCCAGCCCGCCTCTGTGCCCAAGTCCATTTCCAAGTGGCTTTACCTTGAGAGTGAGCGGTGTGATCTTCTCCTTGTTCACCCCTTCGGGCAAAAAGTCCAACAGGCAATCCAGCACGACGTCCTTCACAGTCTGAAACTCCTCTTCCCCACGCAGATCAGCACAGAAGATGAGGTCCAGGTCCTTGTAGCCCAGGCCACTGTCCTGGTGCAGGACGTGACTGGCAGCCGAGCCATTGAGGCGCACGTCGCGGACACCTATGCTCTTCTCCTCCAGGCGCCTCCGCACCACCTTCACAATCAGGCTCGGCTGCAGCTCGAGCGTGGGGAAGTTGCCGCGCCCGTGGATCGGGATGGTCTCGCTCAGGATGCCGTCCAGCCGCTGCACTTGCTCCCAGTTCAGCACGTTGCAGTGCGCCGTGGGGCTTTCGCAATAGTCCAAGCAGCGGTCGCTGAAGCTGCCACCTCCGCCTCCGAAGTCACCACCCAGGGGGATGTAGGGGCCGCAGGTCAGCTCGTCCTCCGCCATGGCAAAGTACCCTTCGCCCTCTGCCATGTAGTGTCCGCTGAACGCCACTTGGCCTTGGTCAGTCCTAAAAGAAAAGAGTGGGTTTAGGAGAAGAGCGGGGAGGTGCGCGGGTGCGGGGACAGGGGCCCTCGGAGGAGCCTGGGCTTCACCTCCCCAATCGTGTCCCGCCTGGAGCTACCCAGAATAGTCCTCCTCCCCCGACCCACCCCAGTGCCCAGCCGCGCGCCGCGCCCCGCAGAGCAGCCCCGCACCAAAAGTATCTCTGATGCATCTGGAAAGCACAAGCGAGAGTCCCGTCTGTGTCACCTGGAGGCGGCCGCCCCTTCTAGGAGCGCAGGCGAGCGAGGAACCGCGAGGCAGACACACTTCGCAGGAGCTGCGAGTGCGCTCCCCGCAGCGGTCCGCGACTTCTCGGCGCAGACCCCCGCCGCGCCCTGAGCGTCCCCGCCCCTCGCCCGCGCCCCGCCCGCGCCCCCGCTGCGGTGGTCTCGGAGGTAGCGGCTCTCGATGCCGCCAATGCCGCCGCGCACACTCGCGTCTCTGGAGCTTTAGCAATTGTGCGGGGGAAATGTCTTCAGTACTTTTTTTATACCGGGCTTCTCCGCGCTTCCGGGGCCCCAGAGAGCAGCGCTCGCCACACCCTCTCATTTGCATAGGGCACCGCCCCCAGCGCCACCCCCGCAGGCAGTCGCCGGGTGGACAGTCGCCGGAGCTCAGAGCTGCTGGCTGCAGGCCAGTGTACGCAGCCCCTGGCTGTGTGCAAGAGCAGATGCCTGTAGCGCATACGTGTAGATTTATCTCTTTCTGCACGTCCTCACACCCACCCCCCCAAAGAGGAGACACTTTGAACGCCCCAAATGTGGTAATCAACCCTCAGGATTAAAAATCGCACAACTCCAGAAACTTCCCAAGCCTAGTCTTCTGGCCTGGTGCAGCGCGTCACCGCTGCGTAACTCTGGGTCTCCTGGAGGCTCCTCCAACAGTGTCCGTTTGTGGCTAGACATCCGATTCCACTACGGTCTCTGGGCCAAGTGAGCTCTCCAGAGGCAACTTGTCACGCACGTCAGTCTCTGTGCGGGAGGGGGAGGGTTTGCTGAGAACTGAGTTTCGATTCTGGAAACCTCAAGAAGTGCTGGGGAAGTCGAGTGCCAGCCACCCTTAGTGCGCTTCTAACTGCTGCGCGTCACCCATCTTGCAACTCAAGCGGGCGCGTGGCCAATGGCGGGGTCGCCGAGCACAACCCCAGCAACAGTGCACGAAAGAGGCAGCCAGGGTGGCGGTTCTTCCACGCAGACCTAGGAGGAGAGCCGCGTTCCTCGCAGTCTCTAAAGTTCTCAGTTCTAAAGTGAATAAAAATTTCAGTGATCTAGATAGGGTCTGGCTTCTTATCAGACATAAGGGACAAATTTAAAAGATGTGAAGGTTTTTCCTCTCCAGGTTCCGACGCTAGTGTAGCTCTTAAGGATTGAAAAGGCTATCTCCGCGCTCAGGCACCAAGGTGTGTGTTAGAAAGCTCCCGACTTGTGCATATCCACTTCCTCCACCAGCTGCCTCTTTCCAAAGTAATGCTTAGCAGCCCTCGCTCCAGGTAGAGGCTGTGGGCCACTGCAGCCCGGATAGAGAAGGCAGGCCCTAAGATGAACAACTATTTCCCCAAGGCCCTGCACAACTCCAGAAATCCAGCCTCTGGATTTGGGGAGCTATAATCTATAAGCCCAACCTGTGCCGCTCTGAGTTGAGGTTTGGGGTGCAGGGGTGTCGCCCACGCAGATCTAGCTGCGTGACAACGCCGCCCCCTGCTGGTGCCCTGCGGAGCCGAGTCCCCAAAATGGAGAAACTCTATTGGAGGTCAGGCTTCCTTAGCATATGCAAGGCCTAGGTCAAATTAGGTTGAGGGATTGAAGGAGCCCTGGAAACCTACATTGTTCTTAGGACGTGTCCAACAATGAATGCTGTCTAGCAACACATTTCATATATATGAAAAGGTGTGTGTGTGTGTGTGTGTGTGTGTGTGTGTGTGTGTGTGAGAGAGAGAGAGAGAGAGAGAGAGAGAGAGAGAGAGAGAGAGAGAGAGAGAGAGAGGGAGGGAGGGAGGGAGGGAGGGAGGGAGGGAGGGAGGGAGGGAGGGAGAGAGAGAGAGAGAGAGAGAGAGAGAGAGAGAGAGAGAGAGAGAGAGAGAATGAATATCACTGTGCAGCTCAGATGAGCCTCAAGTTCAAACATCACAGCCCTGGTTTAGTTCTTCCTTCTCAGTGGAAACAGAGCCAAGCATTGTGGGGAGTGTCCAGTGGGAGAGGAGAGTACAGTGGATACAGCTCAATGAGAGAGTGTTTGTCTGGCTCAGAATTTAATTTCCGTCAACACACACACACACACACACACACACACACACACACACACACGGGACAGAATGAAAGAATGAGATAATAAAAATATTTTTGATAGATTGTCTGGAAATATTTTCTTCAAAGGCTGATAAGAATTTTGCATTTTCTTAAAATAACATCAAAGTGACTGGTCATGTATTAAATAGACTGCATTGGAAAAACAACAATAGTTTAACCCACTCTCATTACTTTGTTCTGCCTTTTAAGCTTCCATCAGAAAGAGTGAAAACAACAAAGCCCAAACTAGAGTAACCCATGAGCAGGCTGAGTGCTTTGCTCACTCCTACAGTGTGTCCTGTGAGACTAGAGAGATCTTCAACTTAATTAGAACGTTGTCAGGGGACCCTGGCAAGAGGGCCCAGCCTGAGCATGCACTGCACTGGCAGTAGCTGCAGCCTGATCTCTACAGGACCCTCTCCTCAGCAGTGGACACCCTTGTCTGCACAGATGCTCCCACAGCCTCTCCCAAGAACAGGAGGCTTGGCTGAGAAATAAATAGGAGGTAGTGGAGGGACTGCTGTGCCTTACCACATGCTGGAAGACAGAGTCCCTACCATGGGTGAGGAATGTCCTGTTTCCTCCTAGCTGGCAGGAGGATTCTTTGTGGATAACACTTCCTCCGTAAGAGAGTGCTCCCCATTGCCAGGCATGCCACCTGCAATGCCACCCACACTGGACATCTGGGGCAACTCATTCTTCCATGCCAGGAAAGGCAATTGAATTATTGGGTTAATATATGCCTGATGCATAGAGGCTACTTGTTACACACTGCTGAATGGAAGAATATGTTCTTCATTGTCCCCCTCCTGCTGTCAAACTGAGGTAATATTTATATTCTGGAAAACTGAAGACATCCTTACAAGAAAATGCAAAGTTTGTCATTGTAAGCCCTAATTTGCCTTCTGTAAATAGTCAATGGAATTATTGAATGAGAAATTCTGTATTTCCCAACACACTCACTGCCAACACCCTTCTTAGAATAGTTATTCTGATATTAGATTCACATGGAAAGGATAGAAGGCTCTAGCTTCCAGACTTATTTGTTCATTTATTTTTTCCCTTTAAAGTGGGGGGAAAAAGACTACTAGCAATGTCATACTATTGCATGACATAAAGAAAAGCCACCAGAAGGGGCTGAGGGGTTGAGGTGATGCTTTAGCACTCAGGAGCATCTATTGTTCCTGCAGACAGAGAACCCCTTCAATCCCCAGTTCAGTTTTATAGTACGCACACAGCATACAACCACCTGTAACTGCATCTCCAAGGGATCCAAGAGCCTGTACTCACATGTAATACTCAGAAACACTAGAAGTATCAAAGTCACAAAACTCAACTAGCATATTCAGAATGCTTCCTTAGCATATTTAGACGGCTTTGTGCGCAAGAATAAGATCTTTATCTGAAAATGTTAATGGAAAGGCTAATACAGATTTTTGAGGAACAAATACAACTATTTGTTCTTGATTTGCAACTTAGAGTAACCATTCATCTGAACTTAACACAATAAGAAAAAGTTCAATTTTGGAATTAATATTGCTGAATGAATTTGCTAGTATTCTAGACAGTGTGCTCAATAATTTGAGTGTTATTTCTTAAATATTCTCTCTGAGTCACAGTTTTGCATAGTCTGTTCCTATTTTCTGGGTTGGAAAAGAAAAGCGTTGGAAGGTCAAGTTTCTTGGAGAGGTGGCAGAGCCTTGATATATACCTATCCATGTGTGTGTGGGTCCTTTAGGTCTGGGCTGGGAGCTCTTTAATTCTGTGGATTGAATTTCTCTCTGTCTTCTGATCTTTTTAAATTTGAAAATGACCTGGAATTGTACTCTACCTATTTTTTCCCAAGTACTAGATGTTCAATCTGGCATAACATTGGAAATTTACATTTATTTTAGTCTTTACTAATTTATTTTTTACATTCCAATCCCAGTTCTCCCTCCCTCCTCTCCTGCTTCCCCCACCTCTCTGCCCCCATCTGCTTCTCAGAGAGGGGAGAGGGTAAGGCCTCCCCTACAAGGTCTACTAAGTCTGTCCCATCATCCCCTTGAGGCAGGACCAAGGCACCTCCCCACACCCCCACACCCTTGTGTCTAGGCTGAGCAAGGTATCTCCACATAGAATGGGCTCCATTAAGTTAGTTCATGCATTAGAGTGAGGTCTTGGATCCACTGCCAGTGGCCTCATGTATTGTTCCAACTGCACCATTGTCACCTATATTCTAGTTCGGTCATATGCAGGTTCCCCAATTGTCTGACTGGAGTCAGTGATCTCTCACTAGCTCAGGCCAGCTGGTTCTGTGAGTTTCCTCATCATAGTCTTGACTCCTTTGTTCACATTGTCACTCCTCCCTCACTTCAATTGCACTCCATGAGCTTGGCCCATTGGTTAGTTGTTGATTTCTCATCTGTTTCCATCTGTTTCTGGAAGAGGTTTCTAGCCTGTCTGGGGTTGTAGATTGTAGGTTGGATATCTTCTACTTTATGTCTGTTATCCACTCATGAGTGAATACATACTATATTTGTCTTTCTGGGTCTGGGTTACATGTTTAATTCTGAATGCACCATGACTACTAAACTGATGGGGATGGCTTTCTCTATGTACATGTATGGAAAGTGACCTTTGCAGTCATGGGGAGCTAGCATGCCAACAGCTTCATGGGGAAGTGTGCAGAAAACCCCCACAAAGGGAAACACAGTGGGAGGTTTGGAGATTAGTCCAAGTACACTGAGCAGTGGAGACATTTTCCTCTTCTTGTTCCCTCTGATCCCTATCTTCCCAAAGATGGCTTCCACAGATAAGTAGTAAACAAACAGAAGCAGAAGGGTAAAAGAGTCCAGAAAGTCACTGTTAGAACTCTAACTGCCTTCTCCCAGCTGACTGGTCAGTCTTCCTCCCATAACCATGTTGCTCTCTTGGTCTTTGCACGCCATCTTCTCCCTTCTCTTACGATCTTCCAACTTTTGCTGTTTCTACTCTTTGTTGTTTCCACCAACAGTAGCAAGGCGATGGGAGGACACTGCAGTGCTGGGAGAAGAACGCCAGTGTCTGGGCTGGAAGCTCTGACCACCTGCCTCATTCAGAAGGCAAATCTCAGTAATTTATGGTATCAGTGAGGGTCAGTTGCCTTTTCCAAGCATGAACGCGCACGCATCATCTCACAGAGACTCTGAGACCTCTTTGCTCCCCAGTTACCAATGGCTGAGAAGAAACTGAAGACAATTGCTCTATGTAAGATGTTAAAATTCACAGAGAAAACTGCCTTTAAGATAAATGAATGGTGCTTGTAAAACGTATTTTTGTTGTGATTCTTCAATGAAAGAAGAAACGCTTCAAAGATTAGCAGCACCCCAGGATACAACATTTCTAAGTTGTTTAAAAAATTATGTTCTGTTATTAATATATTAATATATTATTAGTAACTGTATGTGTTACTTTTGTTGCTGTGACAAAATACCATGGCATAGGTGATGTATAGAAAGAAGGACTTGTTTTAGCTTATGGCTCTAGGGGGATAAGAGCCCATGAGGGTAAAGAAGTATGGCGTGGTGGACAGGGCCAAATGCTGAGTTATCATACTTTGAATTGCAAGCACAAACCAGAAAGAGCAAACTGGATGTAGGTGAGGCACTTTATTCTCAAACCCTGCCACTCACTCCAGTAAGGCTGGACCACCTAAGCCCCCACAAACAGCACCACCAACTCAGGACCAAGTTTTCAAACATGGAGGACCTTCATGGACAATTTGTATTGAAACTACGTCAGTGTGGTGATATATTATTTTTGATTTATTAAAGCTTGCCTAAAGATTAGAAAAGCAAAACAGAGAGACAGTAGCTCTGGCTGAACGGGCTGAATGGGCTGAATGGGCTGAATGGCCGGATCCTGCTGCCTCTCCTCAGCATGGTTGGAGAATCCTGAGACTGAATGTCCTCCTATTGTCAATATGGCTGGAGAATGAATGCCTGATACTGAGACCTTGCTCCTGTCTTATATATCGCCTTAATGCTGGGATGCATGTGATCCCAGGCACTGAGTTCATCTTTGTGTGAGCTGTTTCTCTTTAGGACTGGACCAATCTTGTGTATATTTGGGTGGCCTTGCACTCACAGACATCTGTCTATCTCTTAATCCTGAGTTCTAGATGTAATTGCTGAGTTTTACATTCATGTCAGTAAACTGAAAACCAAAGATTCTCACTTGGAAGGACCTTTTAGCTACACAGAGGTTCCTTTGACTTGGTTAATCTGACTATTGAATTGCTGAGCATCTTATAAAAAATGTCATTTCCTAAAGTGGTATTTTCAAGTATTCTTTTGCTCTATCTGACCACATAAAAATAACTCCATTCACAGTTGTCACTCAATGAATTGAAGACATTCCATAAACAGGTACCAGTATGGTCAGGACCACTAAGGCAACATGTTAAAGTCAAACTCAATACCAATTGATAGAATTTTTCATCAGAGAGATCAGCCAGTATTTTCTGGCACTGCTATTGATGTTGACCATGCCAGTGTATCTTCCTGTTTTGACATTTTGGTGAAATGGTTCCTATTTTAATGTCATAAATCCCTGGACCAGACAGTTTCCCCTTACCCCAGACAAGAGAGATATTCAAATTTGGTATTCATCTAGTGAAATATAAACTAGAAATACACATGTTACCTTCCCAAATACCAGGTATAGATACATTAGCTGTTATTTTATTCTGTAGTACTTTCCTTCTGTGTGTTTGTCATGGAATATGGTGAACTACTCTGACAAAAGGATGGTGTTCACCATATGGAACATAAGAAACATTGTGGAGGAGAGAAAGAGGCTATACTCGATCATTATTCCTTTTTAACAGGAATGCATCCCCAAGTATTTGCAACTCCTGTCTTATGAAAAATGAGGCCATCTTCTTTGGGTATCTTCATTTCAGTTTGACATGTATCAGCCAGTTCTTATCTGAAACCTGTACTGGTGTACTGAATGGCCATTGCAAGCTGATTTCCTTTACATAAGCTTTCAGTGTTCAAAAGGTATGTTCATAAATGGGAAACAGCCATTATATTAGTCTGTTTTGCTGTTGACCAAACAAAATAGCCATGGCTTGGTACTTTGTAAATAAAGGAACTTAGTTAACTTACTGTATGGAATTCTGGGACCTGTGCTTATGGAGAAGGAGACCTTGAAGACCTGAAGCCACAGCGATTGATTTAAGGCTTAATCATCTTCCACTATACCTCCTTCCTAAGGGGCTGCTACCCAGACTCCACCATACTGCAGATTTGGCCCACAATCACTTGAGCTTTGGAGGGGACAACCTTAGGCCACACCCAAACTCTAACCCACATTTACCTAGTACCAGTCTTATACGCTTAATCTGGAAATTGTATGACTAATAGGTGTATCTGTGGGAGCTAAAAGAGGTCCACTTATTTACCCATGTACCAAAGCACACATTTTAGTCAGATTTAATTCGTGCACTGCACCATGTTTTAGTTTTTGAGGAGGGCTGTTTTGTGTGATTTTGTTTTGTTTTGCATATAGGCTCTCACATTATAATTGAGGCTCCCTGCATACCCATTGTGCATCTCAGACACACATCAAACTCACAATGATCTTCTTGCCTCAGGCCCTCAAGTGCTGAGACGGTAGGCATGCACCACAATGCCCAACATGTTTTAGTTTGCAAGTTACAAGACCACATGCAGAGGAAAATGTAATAGATTTCTGAGCCAGGTGGTGTTGGCACACACCTTTAATCCCAGCACTTAGGAGGCAGAGGTAGGTGAATCTCAGTGAGTTCAAGGCCAGCTTGGTCTACAAAGTCAGTTCTGTGACAGCCAGAACTGTTACACAGAGAAACCCTGTCTCAACAAAACAAAACAAAAAACATTTTCTGACATGAAAGTAATGACCCTTTTAGATTTTATATCACCTCTATATTTAATAATATTGATCCATAGTTCTTCATAAATCAAAAAAAAACATGATTTATCCTAATTATTGTTCCACATTGTGTCTAAAGATAGCAAACATTTCAAAAAAAAATCTGGGAAAATGAACTAATTTCTTAAATGTTTTATCTATGATATTTAAGTTTCTTGTTTTTGATAGAGCACAATGGAGGTTTCAGTTGCTTTCAAAATTTAATTAAAGCTCAAATCCATGCATATGTTTGCTCTCAATCTTGCATTAAGGATTGTGAATGCCTATAGTGATAAAATTAACAAGATGTGTTACAAATTGCAGTTTCTGCTACATGAGAACATGAGTAATCCTAACTTTTGATTCTTTCAATTCCAAAAAAAATGGTGTAGGACTCCGTGAGCTTCAGTGGAGGCAGAGGCACTGAGATAATCAGCCAGGATGGTATGTCTGAGTACATGTGTGAATGTGCTCATAGCTGCTTAATTTTCTTCCTAAATTATTTATTCTTTCACATACCCAGTTTCTTGTCTCCTATTTATTAAAACAGTCAATTGGCTGTGGAGTCAGAGTCAATCTAATGACATCATAGGATACACTAAGCACCATTTATAACTTATGATTATCCACAAAACACCTAGCAGGACCAGTCAAATGGCTTGGTGTCTAAAGCCATGAGAGTATGCACATACATACACAGAAGAAATAAATGTAGTCAAATTAATTTTAAAAACCCCTAGCAAATAACAGAAATTATACATGTCTTGTATATCTGATAAAAATGGACTGTAAGACATTCTCCAGAATTCTATGGGCAAGTGTGAGATCTCATACATAAGACCCTGATCTCAGGTACTTTGTGAGGATTTCATATCCAGACATGTGGTTCTGGCCATGACCCACTCTCATTGGCGGTCAGTGACACTTTATATTTTTTTTGTTGCTTTTTAATTTTAGCTAATAAATTTCTATGATATATTTTAATTATCAGTTGTTCTAGAAAAATGTCCTCAATTATGAATAAGAATATATCAAATGGAACATAAGTAGAGTGTAAGTTAGTTCTGCATGTGTGAGATCATATTATCCAAACACATTGATAGGTCAGCTTTTCCAACAGGCTACCACCTGTGGGCATTAGCTGCTATTTCCTGTCTGTTGAAATGTTTCTAGTTTATTGCTCTCACCACTACTGGAACATCCTCGCAATTCTGGAAGTGCTGATGAATGCTCACTAGGTTCCTGTATTTTTATCAGTTATGTTTTTTTCCCCAAAATAAAATACCCCTTACCTAAAAAGGGGTTTGGGGTATGCTACTGTGAAACTCACAAATGAGATTAGTCAGAATAGCTCAAATCCTGGCTCCAAAATAGCCAACTCGATTTTGTTTTAAGAAATTGGGCAATTTGCCTCAAGGAAGAAACTGAATTTGTTCCAAAGATACAGAGACCTTAGATATCAGCTTATACATGTCCCTGTAACCTAGAGCAAGGTTTCTTTTGTCAACAACACATCTTCCTTATTCTTCACTGGTTGATGGGAAAGTTACCAGCTTCCCTGGGAACAGCAGAATGAATTTCTTTGAATTGAAATGTTTATATCTTGAAGTAGAGGACTGGATGTTGGAGACCCTGAGATGAACATCTTTTCCACATTTTTAAAATGGATTCTTCTTGTGAGAGCTTATAACTGTTAGTCTTTTTAATAACATACTTTATTACACGAGACCACAGTGAGCTAACTCAGTAAGAAATAAGAGTAGAATGGTCAACACAACCATTTTGAGGAATTGTAGGGAGCCAGCAAGATGGATACTATAGGGAACAACATCTAATGCATGTACCTTAGGGAACATTTCACTAGATCTGGATTGAGAAGACATTAGCACCAGACTTTCACAGAGGACAGATGGGATGAGCACTTTGCAGGCTCATAGAACACCCACCTGTGCATCCAGAGCAGGAGGCCAACCTAATGCTCATGAGCAGAGGACAATAAAGTTGAGTAAGAGGCACAAATCAGATAGGTTCTTGCAACCAGGCCTGTGAGACATTAACTCTTGGCCTCTGAGGAGTTCTCTTGCAGGGTAGAGATGTTCATCTTGAGCATCTTGTAAAGTTGTCTTTTCTAAGCCCCACCTTGAACTCAAAGGCACACATTCTGAATCTCCATCTCTCACTGGCTGCTGGTCAAGAATACACAGTTACTTGCTTATAGATTTGAGACTGCTGGGACATGAAGAGTGACTTTCAGTCATTAGGAGACATGTGCTTACAAGCCCTTCAACAGTACTGTTCTTGTGCAAAGCCAGAAAGTTACCTAAGATCTTCATGTCAGGAAAAACCTCCAAAGCCAGGGTATGAAGGCCACAAAAAATGTGCAACCCTCCAATTAAGTTCTGAATCAACAAACGTGCATCAATAGAACTTCCAGAGTGGGAGCAGCTCTACCAGCCTATTCCAACCAACCATTGCCTTTTTGTGGAGTTCTGTTGCTTTGATCACTACTACTACTACACCTTTTAGGACATGGGGTCTCTGAATCTTTAGCATCTGTGTAACTAAAGTCTACCTTTTCTTCATCCATCTCAGTGAAGTAGTGACATGTAGAGTTTTTCAAAGTAAAAATTACCCAGTACTAAACCAAAAATGAAAAGGTTGTCATTACAGATGTGATAAATCCTGTAAAGTCACATTTGTCAAGGCTAAGTTCTTGATCCTAAAATGAATCTGATTCAGCCTCAGAAAACTATTTCCTGGTGTAGCCCCCTCCTTCTACAGGGTGGAAATCTTGCCTGTAACTTGAACAAAGTTTTCTGGGTAACATCTTTTTTCTTCATGTTTCTAAGTGTGGTTGATGTATGACAATGAGATAAGATAAATAATTAAAAATGGGTGGGCTGCTTAAACCAGGATGGTCAAGAAATGCCTATTTGCATTTAAAAAAGAAAAGAAAAGAAAGGCAAGAACTGAACGAGAAGTATCTCCCAGCTATGAGAAGTTAGGGAGTGGTCCTGGCCTAGAGAGCAACTTGTACCCTAGCAGGCAACAATCTGATATACTAGAGGAACTGAAACAAACCGGATCAAGCCAGAGCACCCAGAGGAAGGGGGTGGTGGTAACATGAGATTAGATTAAAGAGAAAGTCAAAGGTTAGATCTCAGGCTCTAGTGAAAAGTTGGATTTTATGTAAGTTCAAGAAGTCATTGATGACTATGACCAGGAATAAGATGATATATCTTTAGAGGCCATTCTTGCCTCTCTGTGCAGTTAGGAATTGAGAGGAGAAAAACATAAAGAAGACTAGTGAAGTGGTCAGTGTTGGTGTGGGTAAAGGATGATTCTAGGTTGGATTCAAATTGTGAATGATAGCCTTTAAGGATTATACAGTCCCTTGAGCGGTTTTACCTAGAAGAACCAATAAAGTAGCATGCAAAATCATTATACCATATTCTCATATTGCTTTTTAGTTTCATGTGTCTAAGTATGTACACACAATTACACAACTGTGCTGTGAAGAAACTTAAAGTAAAACAATCAACAAAGATCTCCTTTTAAACACATTGGATAGAGTCAGGTAGGCAAGGACACAAAGAGAAAGGAGATGACGGGATTGTGTGATTATTTTAGTGCACTTTAAAATAGCACACGTGTGGTCAAAATTAATTGTTGACTCAACATCATCAGAGAAACAAGCCTCTAGGCATGCCTGGGAGGGATTATCTTGCTAAGGTCAGCATCTAGACTGTATATGAAGTATAATCTTGACAAGTTTAACTGAGGTATAAAGACCCTTCCTAAAAGTGTGTGGAATAATTCTCTGGGTTCGGGTTCTGAACTAGACCAAAAGAAGAAAGGGAGCCAAACACTAATATTTATCTCACTCTGCTTTCTGATTGGGAATACAAAGTGATGAGCTGTTTCAGGCTGCTGACTTCCTAACTTCCTCACCAAGATGCAATACACCCTGCAAGAGTGAACCAGAACAAACCCCCCCTTCCATTGCTTTCTATCATCCTGTTTAACCACAGCAAGGAGACAAATAATCACAACAAGAATCTTATATTTCTACACTAGTCATTCTATAAAATATGATTTACAATAACTTTTGAATGATAAAAAATCATAAAATTGTATTATTAATATAAAAAATGTCATACATTCATCACTTGTTTATATCTCAGAGTACTTGCGGAGAGCATTGTCATATACACTGGGAAAAATCAGTAAGTAATTCATTCACCTTTCAGGAAGACAATACTTTCCTAAAATACTAGCTATTTCCAAAAAGTTTCATGTATAGGAGGAAATTTTAAATCTTACATTTACTTAAGCCTCATTCCCTCTGGGATCCCAAGTCTAGCTTTGTTGAATTATTTCACAATACAGTCTAGACTTCCCAGGCTCATGTGTCACTTTATGACAATTCAAAGTGTTCAAAACTTTGTGTCATCATCATTCTAATACAATAATATAATGCACTGGGTTAAATACCACGCACCTGTTTTATTTTGTTTAATATAAGACAGAATGACTTCTCTTAGAGGAGGTCACCTTAATGAGTCCTTTACCCAGATGTACTGGAACACATTAGATTTGACCTGATGACAAATCAATTTATAGTATGTCATCACTGAAAATCAAAAATGGGCCTTGTAAGGAAAGAAGACACAGCATGAGCAGTTAGTAGTTGCACACAGCCTCTAATTACAAAGTATGCCCTTACCAGAGGTACTTCCCACTGTGCTGACTGCAAGAAGTCTTTCCACTTTACACACAGAAGCACATCCTCTGTCTACAAACATGTTAAGACCCATATGGTCAAACAATCCATTTACACATTGCTAGATGGGACCAGCATCAGCTCCTTATTCTCTCAGGCATCTGCAAAAATCACCCTCACTATTTCAGCACCTTTCTATTTGCAGAGGTCCCTTTGAGCCCTGTCCTAACTTATCTCTCTTCTCCCATGCAACACCAGTCTTCATTTGGGGTAGGTAACAACTAAAGACTACAGCTATATTTTATTTTATTTTTGGAGACAGAATCTCCTATGTAGCTCTCCCTGTTCTAGAACTCACAGAAATCTACCAGCTTCTGCCTCGCTAAGTCATGCACCAACATGCCCAACTTGCAGCTGTGTTTTAGTAGTAGATTCTTAAAGATCTTCCATGAAAAAAAATGGCGTTCAATAGTAGAAAATCAAATTCCATGGGAACCATTTCAAATTGTTTTGGAGATGCCTGAGCCATTGCTTCTCAGCCCAGACCACCCAGGTAACAGCAATAACCAATACTCTATACAATACCCCATACTGGAGCTACCCAGTGAGATCTGCCTACCTGATTAATTGTGCTGTTGACTCTACTGTTAGCCACTCCTATGCCAGATGAACCACAGAATATCAACAAGTAAGGCACTAAAAGACAGGGCAGCTTTGTAATTCTCAATCTGTTTCTTCATCCTCAAACCTCAACACCCTGTTAAGGCTTCTACAGAATTTCAGTTTGTTCTTTGTTATTCACTGAGGAAGTCTGGTACATTTGAAAGCTTCCTCTTAGAGTAGATAAGACTAACAGTTTTGGGGCCAAGTAGGATTAATTATCAGGAAGCTGTTGATAGTTCATCACTGACCTGTAAAAACCTATAAGAATATGGTTGACTAAAATAATGGTGTCCATTTAAAGTTGGGGTCACATAATATGTCATTAAGGATCCCATTATTTCAGCAAAGAAAATTTGCAAGGAGCTCTCCTCTTAAAAGAAAATAGCTTTCTGCTGGAAAGTTTCCAAACCACACCATTGCAAAACCCAAACACTTCAAACCATTAGACTCTAATGTTTAACCGTGTGTTCCTAGTTATCTTAGAAACCCTTTCCTGGGTAATTATTTTTGTTGTTGCTGTTGTTGTTATTGAAATCCAGGTTTTACTTGGCATTTAATCCCAATTTGAACATGCTTTCATTGCCTAGAGGTTAATGTTTTCACACCTTCCTTGACGGAGACTATACCCTACAATGTTCCCTATGATTAGAAGAAACTATAATCAGCATTTCATAGAGTTGGGGAACATAGTGAAGGGCAGGGCTGGCCCAAGGCCTGATTGTGAAATGCCTGAACAGTTTAAAGCCCTTGTCTCTTCAGTGTCATTTAACTCTTTCTTGTCTTATAATCTCCTGTTCAATCTCTTTGAACTGTGTAACCATCTGAACCTCAGTTTTTTCCTGTGGCAGGACTCACTGAGATTCAGAGAAGCATGTTAGCTGATATAGAGTGGGGTATCAAAAGGTTCCCATCATCCCATCATCATCCTAATCCTCATTACTGGCCTCATCCTTCCAAGATGGCCTCTTCCTCAACCATGTGCTACTGTTGAGGTAAGTAAGTGCCTTCCAAGGTCCATGCACTGAATAAAGTCCTGGTTTTGTAGCCCATGACATCTCTAAGAGGTTGGGTGTAAGGGGCACTTGATGCTGCTCTATTACACAATGATGTTGCTTAACAAAACATTTGCTTTGTAATAGTGACAAACATTTTCCTTTTTTAAAATCTTTACTAGTATTATATTAATAAAAAGATGAATAGAATAAAACAGAAATAGGGAATATTGAACTGTGCTTAGATTTGTGCCAAGCCCTCCTTCTTTCTTGCTTCCTTCTTTCCTCCCTTCCTCTCTTCTTTCTTCTTACCCAAAGATACCTACATTTTCTAAACACAGGAATATATGCCTCTATCTTAGGCCCCCATAGCAGGTTGAAAATGGTTTTTATGTGGATGGGAAAGTGATGACAGCTACTAGACAGACTTGATGGAAAGCCATAATAACCTGAGTGACATAGGAACTAGACAATGTGCCAGAGCTGAGCAGCTTTTACAGCAACTGGTAAGTCCAGGTCGGGTCAACTCCAAGACCACTCCCTTGACAGGTCAGAGGTCTGCATTCTGTTGCAGGCCTCCTTCTACCAGGCCTTCATTGGCAGGTCTGTTTAGTTTCTGTCTCCTTACAGAATGTTTTGGTAAGAAATGCATCAGAATTTATGGAATCTTAAGTTATACAAGTATACCCCACCCTGAGCCATGGGACCAGGATCTATCCTGGGTGCATGAACTGGCTTTTTGGAGCCATTACCTATGATGGGATAATTGCCTCTGCCTTGATTCAGGGGAGGGGGGCACGGTTTGGCATAACAGACTCAATTTGCCTCAATTTGGTATAACAGACTTTGTTGACTTCCCAAGGAAGGCCTTACCACCTCTGAGGAGTGAACTGGGGTAGGGGTTGGACAGTGAGAAAGAGAGGGGGTGAGGGGGCAGAAGAAGTGGAGGGAAGGGAAACTGGGGTTAGTAGGTAAAATGAAGAGAAAAACAAAACAAACAAAACACACACACACACACACACACTTAAAATAAAACTAAGTATAGAGCCCCCCTATGAGCTCTAAATTTACAAATGTAAATGTTTAATGGCCATAATAAAATTAATTATCCAAAGTAAACACTTTGAATACTAGCTGTGGTGGTTACTCTTGATCAACTTGGTGGTGAAAAGCATCAAGAATATCAGGAAAGCATACCTGTGGCTGTGTGTCTGATACTATATCCAGAGAAGATTCACTAAGGGTCAATACTTGTACTGCATGGGGTGACAGGATCTCACAACTAGAAAGCTGGATGGAATAAAAGGGCAAGCAGAAAGCAAGCATTCATGGATTTTCTGTCTTAGCTGTCTGGCCACCATATGAATGAAGGAGAACCACTCCATCCTCTCTACAATGACGTACTGCTACCTCAAAAACCACAACCAAAAGTGAATCTTTCCTTTTGTAAACTGTTTCATTTAGCATTGTCATAGAAATGAAAGTCTGACCAATACAGTTTAAATATCACAAATAACACAAAATCCAGAACAAAAAGTCCATGTGTTCATTAGCTTTTTGATATATCCTAGGGCAGTAATTTTTTATAAAAGTTTCATTTTGGGTTGCACACTCTTCGATTACCTCCTCATGTATTTTGTGAAATGAGATACTTTCTCAGTGGGTATGACATCAGTATGAAATATCTTTGATTATAACTTTTCACTAAAGAACATTCCACAAAGAAGATTCAGTGTCTAAATATTCTAAACCTCTTTTCTCCTGTACTTCATACTTCTGCAGCATGCATATATACCACATTGTAACTTCTGGTACTATGTTTTCATTCTGCCACCTAAAAATTGCCTGGGCAAAGGACTCTGATAAAAGGTAGCAATTATCACTGTACCTGGAGACTGCCATTGGCATAAATACCTCCCACTGAACTGAAACAATGGCATCCCAGCTCAATTTCCTATTAGCCAAAGCCTCAAAAGCCCACAGACAATCTAAAGCTCCCTAATATGAAAGGCTAAGAAAAGGAATTTGATATGGAAGTAGATTGAAATTTGACAGGAGCTAAAACATTTGACTTTTATAAATATCACAAAGGCATGCCTAAATAATAAGTGTTCTAGATTTCAACTTCTTTTAGACTCAGAGAAGACTCACCTCTACTTAAAGGAGCTGTCCCACAGCAGATTCTGCCCTCTTCTGCTCACAGGAAGAGCTGTTGGATACAGAAGTTCTTCATAGCATAAGACAATATATGATATACAGATACTATCAAAACTTACTGAAGTCCAACCTAAGGGATGCAGAATATGTTGTAAATTATCTAGGGAAAAAAGTATCGATACTTGGCTCCTTCTAAAATCACATGGTATAGCTTGGATAAGTCTATATGTGAAAGGTTCTAAATCCCCAGCCTATGGCACTATTCTGGGGTGACAGTGTGGGTAAGTGTTTGGGCCTCATGGAAGAAGCTAGGTTGCTAGGGGTATGGCCTACAAAGGGGTATTAGGATACAGGACATTCCTTTCTCTCTCATCACTTCATGTTCTCCATGTGGTTGGCACCATCCATACACAACTTCACCATGTGCATAAAAGTAACCAAGTTAACTGACAGTGGCTGAACCCTCTGAAACTGCAGGACAAACAATAGGGGATGTCCTGTATGTTGTGAATATATTTCTCTCATTGGTTGATGAATACATCCTGATTGGCCAGTAGCCAGGCAGGAAATACAGATGGAGCTACCACTACTCTGGGAAGAGAAACCCAGAGTTGCCAGGGAGACACCATGTAGCTGCCAGAGCATTATGGGTAAGCCACAGCTTCATGGAAATACATAGTTTAATAGAAATTGATTAATAATTAAAAGAGGGCTAGCCAATAAGAATCCTGACCCTTCGGACAAATAGTTTATAATTAACATAAGCCTCTGTGTGTTTATTTGGGACTAAACAAGGCTCTGGGACCAGGAGGGACAGAAACTCCATCAACAGACGATCATGTATTTCATTTTCTGAATGCTGAGAATTGAGTCCAGGACTTTGTGTATGTTAGGTAGATACTCTACCACTGAGATAAGTGATCCATTCAATACTTTTTTCATATAAGTTGTTTTAGGTATCTTTCTAAACTTGGAGGAGAGTTAAGATGATCATGTGACTTTTCCAGGGACAACACAAATATCTCCTTCATCCCAGACAAGGCAATGCCAACAGACCAAATTCCACTCAAGTCAAACTAAGTTAATGAGCTAGTAAGTTTATTTGGGTTGCTTATAGGATCATAGAAGATGGGTTACTGAAAGGAGCATGGATACATCAAGGGTAGCTGCATCTTTGAAACCCATTAACATGGCATAACTGATAATTCATGAACACCACCACCCTGCCGGTTTCTGCATAAACTTTTGGATACATAAGCTAGCTGGAGAGTATCGTTTCCTCAATGTGTGTTCACTGCTTTTATAACCTCGTAAACTTTCCCAGCTTTGTAAGTTTTGTTTGCTTCCTGAGTTTTATGAGCCTTTCACCTCCTCCCTCAAGGAGGAAATGTTTAAATTCATAGGAAGCATATACACAACAGTCCACCCCTTACATCAGTTCCAATAATTGTTCTTCATTGTCTTCTGCTTTCATCTCATTCTCAGCCTGATATCTTCAAGTATACAACAAAGGTATATACTATCTTCAACAATAGGGAATTTCTGTCCAGGTTTGTCATGCAAAAGACAACAGTGGCAATGATTTGGGGGATCTTGGAGAATTCCCTGAACAACTCATCCAGATGTAGTTCTTCCTTGTGTTAGGATTATTACTGAACAATTTAAAGCCCCTGGGAGTCCCCTTCCCCCTTATATGACATTCCTTTGATGAACTCCTTAACTAGTATTTTCACCATTCTTCTAAATATTTTTACAAATATATAAGATATTCTGGAGTTATCATTATATAAAGAAACGTTTTTTTATAGAGGTTGGGCATGGTATCTGATATCCCAGTGATGTCCACTTATAACAAGTTGGTCTCAGATGGCTAATGAGATACTGAAACAGAAACATCAGAAAGGTGCAATGCCATATAAAAAGTTCCCATAACGTGTAGGAACTGTTTCAAAAGAACAGTGTTGGCTACAACAACATGATGGGAGATGCTATCCCACCTTGTCCTTAGTAACCCATGCTCTTTTCCATGAGCCATCTTCTATCTCCATCCTCAGGATAGAACTGATGTACATCTCCCTACCACTGATGGTGTTAGTAGGCTGCTAAGACAGATCAGACATGTGGTAGGGCATGGCTGTATTCTAGTCTGCCATACCTACTGCTGGAGCCAGCTCCTTTGTTTGACAGGCTCTGGACTAACACTATGACCTTTGCCTTTCCTTTAGCAGCATTTGACTACTGGAAGGGCCATGGAGTAGATGGACAATCCCCACTCCCCAGTATACTTTCTTTGTGGGAAGGAATAGACACAGCATACTCTAAGGAAATAATTGCTCACCCATAGGACAAGTCTAATCTGTTCCACTTGCACAGTTTTGTAATTTGCTTTCCACGAGCTGTTGCTCAAGCTTTAAAGCTTCTTGGAAGCTCACTAGTACATTATTTGGCTTTCTGCTAAGTTTTTTTCCTTTCCTAGGAATTCTGGCCCTGCACAAACCTTGCCACATTTGCCTTTGAGTGATATAAACAGACCCCTTTGTCTGCTTTCTTTTTTTTTTTTTGGATTGATATTTTGTTGGTTGCTTTAACACTTTACAAACTCAGTTTTCATACTGTTCTAAGTCATTCAGATCTGCTAATGTGTCTCCTGTCTCATAAGATTATGCTCCACAATGAGAGTCAGAAAACTGTGAAAGTCCTAAATGAGTTTCAAGGTCCTTGTTGAATCAAACAATTTTGATAATCACCTGTTAAAATAGATTTGTTCACCCCAATGAAAATGAACTGGGTATCAGTCATTTCTCTCTTTGATCAATCTTCTAATACTTTTACCTATTTTCCTTATTGTCTTCCTGTCCGTGTTTTATGGTGACCTCTCAGCCAGTGATAACCAAATATATCCAACACATAGTATAATAAAGGCTATTGGAGCTTGAGTTCCTTCATATTGCCTCAGATTATTTATTTTTGTCTTGAAGAGAAATGGATAAGTATATCATCCTGTTTCTCTACTTCCATGTTTCTCAGACAGATCCTACTCCCACTTTCCATAGCCTGACAAACAAAGCTATGAGAGGCTCTTACATTGACTTTTAGAAGTCTCAAAATTCAAAGTTCAGATGCTGATGACAATTCTCTGTTTACCATAGTTTCTTTCACTGAACCATGATAAAGTTCCTTGTCTGCTTGTTAGCTCAGATACTCTTCCTTGCTCTGTATTAAAGGTTAGCTCGTGTGTCTATATGACATTACTTCTACTATATCTTCATCTTCATCACTGTCTGATTCTTCTCATGGAATCCAAAGAGTCTTTAACAAATGACAATAATTGGAACTCTTCTCCTTACATCCAGTCAACTATAAGAAATAGTAAGCAAAACATCCATCTCTTTTTTCCTCTTATCCAGTTTACCTTCCTAATCAGAGAATTTAATGTAGCCTTCAGCATCTACATGTCTTTTTTCCCATTATGATTCCTTCCTTATGCAGGCAAGTTACTTCTGGGAAGACAACTAAGCCTCAGTTGCAAGGTTTATTGCCAGCAACAAACTACACAAGTGACCTTCATACACTTCATGACCTCTTTCTGATCCCATATGCACTGCTTTTGGAGATTGAAATATATTCTCTATTATTTTATTCACCTGGGAAATATGCCCCCTCATAGCAAATAGAACAGTGGTTCTCAATCTAAGGGGTCACTACCCTTTGTGGGTTTGAAAAATACTTTCACAGGGGTCACCCAAGATTATCAGAAAACACAGATATTTATAATACTATTCATAATAGTGTTGGAGATCTCTGTTTCAGTCTCAATCTCCTCCATTCCAACCCCCATCCAGATGTTCGGTTGGGAGCCGGGCCTCACTCCTCCTATTCCAGACCCTGTCCCTCAGGAAGGTCCACCAAGTGTCAGCTCCTCCCCTGGAGCTGCTCAAGATCATACCTACAAGGTATTTAAGACCTAGTCACCAGACCTGCCACTCGAGTCCTCTCCTGCCTTTCTAGGAGTCACCCAGGAGTGCTATGCTTTGCTCTGTTTATTAAAGCTGGTCTCATCAATTTGGTTTGATTTGGCTTATTGCATCAGCTAACAATTGGGATCCAATACTTATCAAACAGTAGCAAAATTACAGTTATGAAGTAACAGTGAAAACATTTTTTATGGTTGGAAGTCATCACAGCATGAGGAAATATTTTAAAGGGTCAAGGTTGCAGCATCAGAATAGTTACAGACACAGAGAAAGCCAGCAACACAGGGATTTCCCACTTTCAGAAAGCTTGACCTGAGTTTTCCATGACAAGGAGTATACAATGACAGCTAACAAGGGAACACACAATTGTATTCAGTATGAGGGAAGATAACCCAGTTGAGATTGCCTCTGTGCACAAGAATGCTCCACCCTCACCCAAAGCAGTAGCATATCTCAAGAGCCCATGACAACAGCAGGGCAAACATTCTTCTGCAACTTGTGTTTGGTTCTATTGTTCCCTCTATAGGCACCAACTGTGTCACTTTTCTTGTGAAGATGTGAATAGGCATCCATGCATCTGGATTTGGCAAGGACAACCGATTAAAGAAATTATTCTATCCAAGTTTACTTCAGCTAAGCCAGTGAGTCTGCTGGAGTTACGCAGGCGAGATGTCACTCACAGGAGCACAGATAACTCAAGGGCTGCTGTATCACTGAAAACCCCAAACAAGCATGATACTCATGAAAGCTTCATCTGTGGATCATACTCTTCTCAGGGATGAACAAACATCTACTCACCCCTGATAGGGAAATGAAGGAAGACCACCAACTTTCAACTTGGTGAACCAATGAGCTTTACTAGGAAGCTGCTTACAGAAATGGGATGAAGAGCTCTTTACAAGAGCAGAATGACTCAAGGACAGGTGTATCATGAAAAGCCCACCCTAGCACGGATGACAATTTAGCAGAAAAGGGCAAAAACCTGGAGTGAACTGCACAGCCTGCAGGCAGCTTAGCAGCTTAGAGAGCATCCTTCACAGGCAGCTTGGCTGGCCTGAGCCGCTTCTAGAAAGCTCCACTTGTCAAAGAGTCACTTTCAGTGGTCTGTTCCCCTCATGTACTCTAGGAGTTGGGGATTGGGGAACGGCTATTGAATAGTGTCTAGTAGCAAGCAAAACCTACAGAAGTAGTTACACAACACACAGCATGCAAGTTCAGTTCTCTTCTACTCCCTCCTTCAGCTCTTTCCAAAGTGAGGTGATGAAATAATATTGATGGGGTTAAGAAATCTTGTTAGGCTGTTTAATCGTTTGTTTATATTTCTATATTATTTGTCTCCAAATAGCCATTGACTAGCTAACTGTGTGAAGTGAGTCAAATAAGCTAGTTTTCCAAGCATGACAATCAGCCACAAAATAAAAAAATAAAATTGCATTTGTAGAGTTATGTAAAAGATTAATTTGATCATGCACATGTGTGTATGTATGTATGTGTGTGTGTGTGTGTGTGTGTGTGTGTGTCTGTGTGTGTGTGCGCGCGCGCAACGTAGGTGACTAAGATATCAGTGAATATTATTGTTTGTGTTTCAAGTGATTAGGGTAGGAAGATGCTGGTTTTAGTCTCACTTGGACCAGAGGCTGTTGGAAACACTGCAGCCAAAATAGCCCATAGACAGACTATGTTAATAGACATGAGACCTTCAGGAGGAAGCGTGAATTCCTACATGGCTCAGGTTTTTTCCTGATGACTCTACCTCTGAAATTTCATGACATTTGGAGTGTGCTTGCCTCCCGTAGCTTGGTATTTGAGAAAGAACATCAAGTCACACTTGATAGTGGGTGTAAGAAGCCTACACGGTACCTGATAGGGAGTCAAAGTTCTATAATGGGTTGTCAAAATACAACTAAAGTTATCTATCCTGAGGCCTTGGGCAGTGATGCCAGGGCCTATCTCATATTCTGTGTATCTTGAGATACCAGGCAACATGGCATGCCAGAGTTCTTCCCCCCCCCCCCGAAGGTTAACTCTAAAACTAGACCAATCTAAGCACCAGAGCTTAGATCTAGAGGAAAAGGACTGACAGGAGTGAAGGTATTCCACAAATGTATGTGACTGTCAGACTACTGAAACAATGGACCCCAAAAAATAGGATTTTCTGCAGGAACCCCGTTCTAATAACTTGTCAGACCACCATACAACATGAGACTGAAGACAAAACAATGATGGGTCAAGGGTGGGAAGATCACACCTTGGCCCTGATTGGGACTGTTTAGATGTGTGCATCCTTGACCTTCTATTTAAACTTTAATCTCATTTCAGGGCCCCAAAAAAAGATTCAGGAGCTCTATTGTCACTCTTTGCAATGTAGCCACATTGAATAGATCTCTTTTTCTATTTTAACTTGGCCATTTTAATTGGCTTACTGAGGCTGAGTAGCTGGGCCTGACTTGGGGCACAGTTGTGAACCCCACATTTGAAAACTTATTATCTTCAAAACCTTAAAATAGTGAAATTCTCCATGTCTTCTTTTGAAGGCATGAACAATTAATTTATCTACCTTACTGAATTTTAGCAAGTAGTGTATGTGTATCAGGAGGAGATATTTCTAAAGGGTCTAGAAATATTCCAGGCATATGGCCAATTCTCAATAATGGCTTCCTATACATTCAACAGGAAATCTGGAGGTAGGATTAGGGTGGATGCCACAGACATTGGTTTGTATGAATCTGACACTCAGAACAGAGATGGTAATTAAAAATATAGATTTGGGGATTGTCTATCGCCATGCACAAAACTCAAGTCCAAATGGACCAAAGACCTCAATATAAATCCAACCACACTGAACCTCTTAGAAGGGAAACTAGGAGGTACCCTTGAACAAATTGGTATAGGAGACCCCTTCCTGAACATAACTCCAGTAGCACAGACACTGAGATCAACAATTAATAAATGGGACCTCCTCAAACTTAGAAGCTTCTGTAAGGCAAGGACACAGTGGACAAGACCAAATGGTAGCCCACAGACTGGGAAAAACTTTTTACCAATCCATCTGACAAAGGGCTGATCTCCAAAACATACAAAGAACTCAAGAAACTAGTCAGCAAAACACCACATAACCCTATCAAAAAATGGGGTACAGAATTGAAGAAATCTCCATAGAGGAAATCAAAGAGGCTGAAAGACACTTAAGGAAGTGCTCAACATCCTTAGCTTTTGTAGAGAGCCGCGAAGTGCCACACCTTAAAGTGGTGCTGGCTTCCGCCTTACACCTTCCCATTGGTGAGGGCTCTCTGGCGTAAACAAGCCCTTAATTGGTTAAGTCTGTTCAGCCTGTCTGCTTCTGCATTAGAGTAGCCTATCTGCAGGGTCCACATAGCTCACTGGGGTTGGTTAGCTTAAGGGTATTTAAGCCTGTGCAGGGGTCCCCCGGCGCTCTCTCTCTCTCTCTCTCTCTCTCTCTCTCTCTCTCTCTCTCTCTCTCTCTCTCTCTCTCTCTCTTCTGCAGGTCATTGGAAACATGTTTCAAGGATCCTGATTAAAACTGCATGAAGAAGATCATCGCGGCAGAGTCGCATCTTCCTTGCTGGTCAGGGTAGACACTACAAGCTTTCTGGAAAATGCAAATCAAAACAACTTTGAGATACCATCTTACTCCTACCAGAATAGCTAAAATTAGGAACACCAATGACAACTTATGCTGGAGAGGATGTGGAGAAAGGGGAACACTCCTCCTCTGCTGGTGGGAGTGCAAACTCGTACAGTCATTTTGGAGATCAGTATGGTGGTTCCTCAGGAAGATGGGAATTAGTTTACCACAGGACCCAACAATTCTGCTCTTAGGTATATACCCAAATGACCCACATCCATGCAATAAAGACATGTGCTCAACTATGCTCATAGCAGCATTATTTGTAATAGCAAAAACCTGGAAGCAACCTAGATGCTCCTCAACTGAAGAATGGATAAAGAAGATGTGGTACATTTACACAATGGAATACTACTCTGCAGAAAAAAAATAATGGAATCTTGAAATTCGAAGGCAAGTGGATAGAACTTGGAGAAATCATCCTGAATGAGGTAACCTAGTCAAAAAGAGGAACGGGTATGTAGTCGCTCATATATTGATTTTAGACCTAGAGCAAAGGATCACCAGCCTATAATTCACACCACCAGAGGAACTAGGATAAAAGGCATATTCTTAGAGGTTCATATATGGTCCCTCACAAAAGGGTGAAGGGACAAGTCCCCCAGAGCATATGGGAAGTGGGGGGAGGGCAGTGAATGGAGAGAGAACTAGGAGAAAGGGAAGGAGAGGGAAGGAAGACTTGCGACTAGGAAGATTGAGTCAGGGTAGGAATAGAAGAGAGAGAGAGAGAGAGAGAGAGAGAGAGAGAGAGAGAGAGAGAGAGAGAGAGAGAGAATAAAAGAGGGAGCCATTATTAGTTTGAAGAGGAACAACAGACCTACAAGACTGACTCCAACTAACAATTCAAGCAACCGTGGAAAGGCTACCATAAATGCCCTTCCCTGAGAGTGAGATCATCAACTAAATTATCCACTATCTTGGAGCCCTCATCTAGTACATGTTGGAAACAGAAGCAAACACCCATAACTAAACACTGAGTCAAACTAGAATCCAGATGTAGAGAGAGGGGACAGGACCTGGTTGCAGAAACACACAAAGACAGCTGACCTGAACAAGGAGGAGCTAATGCACCCCCCCCCAAGACTGATAGCATGGGACTGACTCAGACCCCCTGAATATGGGTCTCAGCTAGAAGGACTGAGCAGTCTGAGGGACCTCAGACAGTAGAAATAGGATGTATTCCTGGTGCACAAAAGGACCTTGCAGACACATCCCCCATGAAGGGATACTCCCTTAACCTAGAGACAGGAGAGAAGTCCTAATCCCTACTTCAAATAACTTGACAGATTTACATGACTGAACCTGGATAGCATAACAAGTGGAATGGGGATGGGGGAATGGGAGGGGAGGATGTCACAGGGGAAAGAGGGTAAGAGGGAGGGAGGAAGAGAGAGAGGGAGGGAGGGAGAAAAAGAGGGAGGGAGGAAGAGGAAACTGGGATCGACATGTAAAATTTTTAAATTATATTATTAATAAAAAATGTATACATGAAATGATACATTCAAGGTCTTTGGGAACATAGGAAATACAGAGAATTACTGTGTTTTGCTAGGAATATTATCTTCTATTTTGATTTACTTATTTTCATGTAAAAAAAAAAAAACACTTCAGAGAAGCAGTGAGAGGATGGGAAGGTTGTTTGAGTGCAAAGAGTAGGAAGGACACAAACATTTTAGCCTAGGTGAATTTCTTGATATGTTAAAAGGAAGCCAAAGTGTGGTGGACAATAGATGGACTCACTGCTATGACACAGTGACCACAGGCAGAGGCACTGGAACAAACTCACAGCTCAGTAGCCACTCATCCACCTCACACCAATTCCTGCTTTCTTTGGATTTCCAACAATAAGAGCTCATCAACACCCTGAATAGGCATGACACATAAGGAGAAGGGGAAGAAACCACCTGTTCCCAAATGAATATGTTTATGTTAAGCTCTGACAGAGATCAAAGAAACAGGTTTATTTATTTTTACACAGCTCTTCTCAAATGTGTTTAATGATTAGTAAAGCTGTGGCAGTTTTAGTCATTACATTACATTATAAGGACCAACTTGTTTAGTTTTTTCCTACCACATAAACATTTGTAGTCCGTGATCATCACAAAAGTTAGTTTCTGATAGTCTCGGAAGGACACCTCTTTCACGGGCCCTTCCACTACCTGTGGGCATCAACCCTTGCATTGATCCTCTCAACTGATCTAAATGAAATGAGCCTTTCCATTGGTTAATGACAAACCAGACTGCTGCCTTTTTTTCTGTCTGCAGCCAGGGACCTGGTGGCCTGAATCTAAAAATGTAGGTGACAGCATGTCTTATCAGGAAGGCAGAGCAGCCAGGTCAGGGAACAAGGCAAAAATCACCAGCATATGGTTAGTACTGAAGGAACATCCAGACTACATCTATCACTGTGTTGGATATCTGGCTATATAATGACCAGCTATTGAGAAACTAGTTGTTATTTCTGATGAGAGATAGTTGATAAGACAGCAAAGGACAACCCCATTCTAAATCCAGGTTGTAGCAGCTCTGCCATAGCCCAGCCAAGTCTCCAGGGAGATCACAGTTATCAGTGGTTTGAACAATGTGCCTTCTGCTCCTACCCATTCAGAAGGCTCCCATCCCCTTTCTGTCTTGGCTAATCCCAGCTCACACTACTGGAGAATGGGAACCTTTCCTCATGTTTACTACCTACCACCTTTCCATTAATAGTGCCTACAGAAGCTATGACTTCTGGATTAGTAAAACATTTCCTATCATTTAATTTGAATCCAGTGAACTCTACCTCTTCTAGGGCCAGTTACAGCCCATGGGAGGCAGTAACCAGTTGCTATTATTAGTAATTAGTGTTTGTTTTTCTGTGGCTAGGACTCAAGTATTGCTAACAGGAGCGGCAAACTAAGACAATCCAACCACAGCAGGATTCAGTCAGCAACCATTTTGATAGAATCTAGGGCTAGAAAAGGGTAATATTTTTTATTTTTTATTTTGAAAATCCCATAAATCTGTATAATAAAATATGATTGCATATTTATTCCCCATCTGTCCTCTCCAATTTCTTCCATGTCTTCCCAACTTCCCCCTTCCAAAACTCATTTCTCTCCTCTGATAAGCCATCAAGTTCAGTGAGAGGTACCATATGGGAACAGGGATAAGGTCATCCACTAAACATGGGAACCCTACCAGTATTTTATTTTATTTTACTTTTAATTGTGGTATAGAAGACTGAACCCTTGACCTTACACAGAATGACCAATCTTACACAGAATGACCAACACCTTTCTGTAGTTGGTAATGACTCTACAGTCTCTTGCTAAATTGGCCTAGGAGCACAAATGCGAATTTAGTTAAATAAAATGCTGTTTTTTTCAAACTGTTCTTCATAGGCATAGATTTTTTTAATGCATTGAGAGATCATCACAGAATATGAGAAAAGATTGTAAGGGCCAGAAGATCAGGAAGTCTGATGTGACATAATGTCTTTTAAAGATGACAGAGTACTACACCACAGTCACCAAAATAGGGCCTGTACAATGAGAACACCAATTGACATCACAACATGGATGGAGGAACTCTCTTTCACCATATAAATACTTATCCTGTTAAACTTCTTGGCACATGAAGCCTGAATTAATTGCTATCTGGCTGATTCTTGCTCTGATATTTTGTTTTTTTAGGTAGTATGGTTGCAGAATAGTCAATTAGTAATTCTTTTTCAAAATATAAAACATCAAGAGCCTTAAAAAGGAACCAGGGGAGCTTTTCTCTAGCATGCACAAGGTCCAAGGTTCAATTTTCAATACCACAACTAAAACTAAAAGTGAAACCCTCTTCTTTCCCTGGACTAAAGCACATGTCTGTACAGCCAACTCTGCAGATTATGGTTTTCTGGATTTTAGTAAGCTGCTTAGAGACTCTAGAGTGATAGTCACCATCTCTAACTTAATATTTCATGTACTTATGCTATTGCATGGTGTGTCTTTATGAGGGTATGGGAAATACTTATTTTTAATTAGAATGTAGAGTAACAAGTTTCTTTATGGCATTTCTGCAATGATTAGTTTGGGACATCAATTATTGCCACATGAAGATTTTAGCATTATTTTATTAAATTATATTTTTTTCATTTTCAAAATTTGCTTTATAATCTGAGTACCTATCTATGGTCACAATTGATTACCTGGTTCTAGAAGATTCTATTTCTCTAGCTTGTTTTTTGATGAGCACCAACTTCATAATGTGTGACATAGTTTAGATCTTCTGAAATTTTCCCTTATAAATGCATAGTGTAGGAAAGCTTTCCCTTCAGGGATCTATTTTCCTTTGGCTTAATATTATTGATGCCTTTTTGAAAAATACTTGGAAATTGTTAGTATATCCCAGGACAGAAAAAATTTAAATGAAGATAAACTGAAGAAGAAAATTGCCTTGAATGTACATGCTTACAATAAGGGATCCAGAAATGATCAGATCCTGAACAGATCTACAAAAGCCTTATATGACTTTCACCTATATTAGATGTATTTTAGAGCAACATTTTCTTCTTTGGTGGAGGATAGATATTGAATCAGCCAAGAACATTAGAATGGATGGTTCTTGAGACACAACAACATAAGAATGGATGCTCTTGTGAAACCCATAAACTTTCACTAGAGTTGGCCAAGCCACAAGCATGGAACACAAATTTCACATGGACATTGGGCTGTTTATACATTGTTACAAAGCCACCCTTAGTCTTCCACAAGTGTTCCCAAAGAAGGAGGCAGTGCTTTCTGTTTCATAGGAACAGAGTTTAAGCCTGTTTGCCTGAGTTTGTCATTGGAGAAGCCATAGTTCAGGTAAACACAGTTAACTTGTCTCCTTCCTCACTTCATTTACCTATCTTACCTTCATCATGTAAAGTCCCAAATGCCATTTTTCATGGACACCAAAGATCTTCAACTCAGCCTGGCTGTTCCCCAACGTGTCTTTTGGACGTCCAAATGCATTCCCTGATACAATCCTCTAAGACCTCATCTGTGTAGTCCAGATTCCTTTATTTCCCATCTTCCTCCCACAAAACATGTTCTCTTTCATAAGGCAACACACATTTTGTCAAGTGAACTCATATCTCAGGCTCTTAGAGGTCACAGCAGCCATCAGTCAACTTCAGTGCTTACTTGGGCTATGCTGTGTTCTAGATACTTCATTTGAATTGACTGTCAATAGGAAGTAGATGTGCCAGACTCTCCTTCTTTTGAAAATGAGGAAAGAGTGATTTTTCCAGAGCTTCTGGAGCTTCTGTACAGAGCACAGGACTGGGTATGAGATCTCCAGCATGCTGCTTCTTCCAGTGACTCTGATTAGATCTTTCCATAATCTAAAAGTTTATCCTCCAGAAGTAGCCTTCTCATTATAGCCTAGCCTAAATAAAAATGACCCCTACAAAGTAATTAAGCTGAAAGCCAAGCATAGTTTGTCTGCTTTGAGAGAAAGATGTTTATAAAGGACCATTCTATTGAGGTCTTTGGTGGACTGAGATTTTTGAAAAGATGCCTCTCTTCTCAGAAAAGATTGTTTTTGAAAAAGTTAAAAATAAAGTCTCTTAGTCTTTGTAGGCTCAGACTGAGCTACCTTGTTTCCATAAGTGTCCTTCCCATAGGTACCCACCTTGGTGCCTGTGCACAGAATTAGTCATGTTCGTTCAAGATGATAACCACCATCAAGTTCAACCAAGACCTTCTCCCCTCACAGACCACACCCATCAATAAAATCCTGTTCCCTCATCAGGTCAGAGAAAAGGGGCATAAACCAAATGAGCAAATAAGAATTTTCCAAGCTGTAAAGCCTTTCTACTCTAGGACATGTCAAGTCAGCCTCAGCTACAAAAATGAAGTCTCTGATGAATTAAAGCACCCAGAATACATCTTTGGCTTTTCTGTTTGTGCCATCTTCTTGAAGCTCTGAAGAATGTGTGGAAAGAAACTGTCACCTATGAGCTCATGTTAAGTAAATCACCACAAGTAACCACTGTGAACACCGCTCAACACTTTTAGGCTTTCTGATGTTCTGGTTCTCACCCCTTGGGTGGGCCCTGGGGCCTGTTGACTAAGTGCTTGGCAGGACAACGATGACCTGGCCTACTTTTAATTCAAAGAGGGCAGCAGTGTTGCAAGGACAAATGTACTATGAATTCAGTTACTGTCACCAAGTACATACAGAAACATTTCGCAAAACAAGTTTGAACTTCTGAGCTTTTGTTTGTGTGGTTAATTTGTTTTGTTTGTTTAGATGTTCCCTTTATTCTCAAACAATTCTTTTCTACTTACCTTCTTGTTTTGATATTACCTTAGAGTAAGTTAGTCAGCAGGGTCCCAAAGTGCTTCTTAGATTTGGTTGATTGTTTGTTTTGTTTAGTTGACTAATACCAGGCCCCTAAATGAAACAATTCAGGTTGTCAATTCAAGATGTCAGACCTGGCAAGAACTTTTCAGAATTTTTGCACATCTTCTATAGATCTTTTATGTACTGCTGTACATGGGGAAAAACTCAATCAATCAATCAAACAAACAAACAAACAAAAACCCTCAAGAGTATCAAATTGCTCAAGTTGAAATTTCTTTGGGGTACAACTTCTGACCCTCTATCAACTGAACTAGGAAGACAGGCATTGAGGAGGTTGTAAGTCATGTAGGACCAGTCTTGTGGGTCAGCAAAAGAGACAAACAGTCCAGGCTCTCAGAGTTCCTTGAGAAGTACTTCCTTTCTTCATCTGTACTCTCCCCACCCCTCACTTTGTTCTCTTCTATTTACCATTCTTATCTTATTTGTTATCATGAAAATTTGGGTTAAAAAAGATGATAACTATTTCCTACTTGCCTGGGTCTCTCTCTTGTTCAAAACGAAAGCTCACTCGTCTCTCAGCTGTGAGCATGAGGTGAGGGAACTTTTGTACAAGTGAGAATACCCTGATGCACAGTGAGGTCATATCACATTCTGTTCAGCTGATTCTAGAACTCTATTAACTATTAATGGAAAATCCTTTCACCCAGAAAAAGGAGAGGTATTAAAATTGAAGTTGACGTGTTAACAGTGTCTATATTTTGATCTGAGGTGAAGCTGGCTTCATGCATTGAAGTCAGGTACCATTCTTCTGCAAGTTTTTCAGAGTTCTTCAAGTAAGACAGTCTGGCTTCTGGGAAAGAAATCACATCACTTGGATTAATTCTTATCCAGAAAATAACCACTTAAAACAGAATTTTCACCCCCCCCCATTTCCCATGTACAATTTAAAGATATTGCAACAATAACAAAAAAGTAGTATTTTAAAATAAGATATAGTTTTTAATCTTACTTTAGCTCACCAATAAATGATGAATTATCAAAAGGGAAGAAGAAGAAGAAGAAGAAGAAGAAGAAGAAGAAGAAGAAGAAGAAGAAGGAGGAGGAGGAGGAGGAGGAGGAGGAGGAGGAGGAGGAGGAGGAGGAGGAGGAGGAGAAGGAGAAGGAGAAGGAGAAGGAGAAGAAGAAGAAGAAGAAGAAGAAGAAGAAGAAGAAGAAGAAGAAGAAGAAGAAGAAGAAGAAGAAGAAAAGGAATAAAAGGCCAGTGTTGATCAAGCTCAGGCTAGACACTGTCCCAGGTGTTTTTCTTATGTATATCTATTGCATCTCATAGCCCTATGATATCAGATGCTCTTCACTTTAACTATAAAATTAAAGGAAATGACTTGCTGAATATTACAGAATTAATGATTTTGATTTGACCCTCATGGTTCTAACACCAGGTCACACACTCTTAAGCTCTACATTACCCACCTCTTCTATAGTTCTAAGATCTTGACTAAGCAAACAGATGGAATCCTTACTTGGGAAGCATTTATTAAAAATCAACCTTTTGTGTCCAACAGCCCTTAGTGTAGGTCTATAGCATATACATGAAAATAGTGAAATTGCCCAGTTAATCTATAAATATTTTAAAACTAAAAAAGATACTGTTTGAGAAAGTTTGCTATTTTTTGTGCTAATAGAAGTGGTGACATATTACTTACTTTTGATTTATTAAAGCTTGTCTGAGGCTTCAGAAAGAAAAGTCAGCTTGAAGCGATAGAGTTTAGGCAGTGGTGATACACACTTTTAGTCCCAGTAGCCAGAAGCTAGGAGGTAGCAGTACACGCCTTTTATCATAAGGCTCAGGATTAAGAGATAGAAGAATCTCTGTGATTCCGAGGCCAACCTAATCTATATAAAATTGATTCAGTTCTAAAGAGAAAAGTCACAGAAAGATGAACTCAGTACCTGGGATCACATGCCTTTAATCCCAGCATTAGAGAGTTATATAAAACAGGAACAAGGTCTCAGAATCTGGCATTCATTCTCCAGCCACATTGAGGATAGGAAGACATTCAGTCTCAGAATCCTTCAGACACACTGAGGAGCAGCAGGCCATTCAGACTGAGGTAGTGGTAAGAGCTAGGGGCCTGCTACTTTGCTTTTCTGTTCTTCAGCTTGAAGTTTGAACCCCAATATCAGTCTCTGGGTTGTTTATTTATCATGCTACAAATGGAATTACCTGGATCACTCAACAAATCAACAAGGAAGGGGTTTGCTTTGGCTTGACCTGGAATTATTTTGCCAAATGCTCTTTCTAGTTCATTTGGTAGTAGCCTATCTAACTGGAAGACTAAAAAGGGGACATTACATGTTCTCTAAGAGCCTTTGTCTATGGAAGAAAGTGGATTAGCAGCAAATGTATCCATATGCTAAAAGGCTTGTCTCTAAATGAAAATTCTCTCTAATGGCTTTGGAGTATATCCTATTTTCAGGATTCTTTTCGACAGCCTTTACCATCTAAAAACCAAATGTTAAGAATGAACTGAACTTCCCCTGTCCCTGCCATAAAAACCAGACCACATCTGCCTACTGATCAGTCATGTGGATCTGGTCCCATTCTAGAGGGAAAGAGAAACTTTCTGAAGTATTGTAGGTACAACATGAACTAGAATAAGGAGCCAGCCATGATGAGTGGGCAGTAGAGAATCCTGCTATCGTTTGCAAACACTGCATGTTACTTTGCTTCTGCTTGAAGTTTAATGTTTTTGTTGATGATAATGTTGCGTCATGTTCTCCCACATTCTGTTAGCCATTTCTACTGATGGGGTTTCAGAGGGTGGAGCCATGAATAACCCAGTGGACTATGATAGACACAAAGAGTCATGCCAGGCATTATTTCATTTAAGGTAAGATTAGGGAGGATAAAGCAAATTTGAAACAGTTTATTATCACGCATCTCATCCCTGATAAATTGCTAAATAAGCTTAAAAGAAAAGGATAATTATTTTATTAGTTAGTATCAAAATGAAAGTCATCTTAGAAACAAAGTTGAAGGGAAATGAAGTAAACTCCTGGCCATTCTGTCATTACTTCAAGGGAATTAAAACTCTCAATAATGAATCAGTTCTGGAATAGTACTTTTGCTAGTAAGTCTCTGGGCAAATTCCATTGATTTTATTATAGTCAAATGTTAACAATGCTCATTGAACCTTTGCGATATTTTATGACCTAGAAGTAGCTTCAGTTGTTCCTTGTAAGCAGAATTTTTATTATTTTAAACTGTGTGTGTGTGATTATATGTGGGTATGTAACATGAGTGCAGCTACTCACAGAAGCCAGAAGTGTCATTTCTCATGAATCTGGAATTACACATAGTTGTGATCTGCCTGATGCTAAAAATCAAACCTGGTTGTTTGGAAGAACATCATGTGTTCTTAACTGCTGAACTATCTCTCTAGACCCAGAGTTTCAGAATTTTAACCACCAAAACAAATTTCAACAGATATCTTCCTAAACATCAATATTGAAAATAATTAGAATAGATGATGGGCTCCAAATGAGGTCTGGCCATCATGCTCTTTGGTGGTATTGCTAGCCCTATCACAGATGACATATTTTCACAAATGTAAATAAATTGCTACTGCCAAAGGAATTTCAATGAAGAAAGATGACCTTTCATTCAAACACTAATATCCCTTACTACATCCATACCTTCTCAATATCTCTTAGGAAGGAAGAACTTGAACTAAACTCAGAGAAAATCAACTTTTGTTTCAACCATCAGCTTATTAAATGTGTGGCTTTAGATGCTAAATTTTGCGTTGTACTTTCTTCATTAATTGAGAAGAAATGATCATGGTTCATGAAACTCTATAAAAAAACTAAACATATAAATACCATTATATCAAGGTAAAATTAGGATGTGATTTTTGATTACCATCTATCTTCCAAGTTTAGGCTCACCATCACTGCTGTCATCAGAGGACTTTATCCAAATTTTTATTCTGTATGCTTTAGTCACTTAATAACATTTCCTAAACATTCATTTCTGTATCTCTGAATGTCTACCAGTCTTTGAGAGTCTATAGGTCATTTACCAAATACCCAGAGATGTGTCAGTCTTTAAACTAAAAGGAGTAATTTGATGTAAGTTCTGGGAGTCTGTTCTCTGAGACTGATGATCCAGAACCATGGGTCATGCTGCCCAGGGAAGTCACAGCAATAGCAGGCACACCCAGCTCCAATGCAAGATCAGGTACAATGAAGCTATGGGCAGTTTCCTATTCTTCCTTGGTATCCACCAGAGACAGAACAAGCCAAACAACCACCTATTAGAATTAAAAGAAAAGAAAAGAAACCTTTAAGTTTGTGTAGATGAGACTGGCAAAGAGTCTGAAGCAGATAGTAGACAATCCAAGGTCAGGAACTGAATCCTTAAGGGCTCCTCTCCCAGGCCAGGATCTTTAGTAGCCCCAAGACAGAAGAACAGACTGACACCTGAATCTGTGTCTGAACTACTGGACATATGCCCATGGAAAATTGCCAAAAGAAAATCATAGTTATTAATTTATTTTACTTTGTAGTGAGGTCCTTGCCCACTGATATCTATGTGAATTGTCACAGACTCTGAATTCTCTGTGACGTGTCAGGTATGACAAGGGATTGTCAGAAGTAAATTGGAGTGAATGAATATATTGCACATTTTTCCTTGGTTAAGGGTCTATGTGCTCTCACAGTACCTGAGGATTAGCTAGTTCAGCACACTCAGATGAGAGTACTCCTCAGGACCCATGGCAAATTAACTGAAGTAAAGGGAGCAAAGTCTACAAATTCCTGCCCTATGAAGTCCTTCAGCCATGATGCAGTCAAGCAAACAGAATTAGCATACCTACCCCTACACACACACACACACACACACACACACACACACACACACACACACAATATATATACACACACACATATATACACAGATATACACACATTGAGTTATAATGTGAGACAAACTGGCACCCACCTGTCCTAATTCAATGCATGGCGGTTTCTTTTGTAAGTGAAACTAGATGGACTTTTGTTTTATTTTTAACTGAAATAAATCAACTGAAATTCCTTAATGGACTCACCATCATTATGTACACTGGGATTTAACTTTGTATAGTATTTGCAGCATTATCAATATTCACGGATATATAGGATCTGATTATGGCACAACCCTCTATAAAACCAGTGTTGGAAATAACTTCAACAAACTAGGGAGTTGATTATGAAAGGTTTTCATAGAAGAAATATCTGCAATATGGTTGGAATCACATGAAAGGAATATAATAATATGAAGTATATAGACTCTAAGCAGTATATAAAATCACCGCTGACAACAACCCAAAGACAGTCAAGTGATATGAAGAAGATGCCAACAAATGGCTTGGTTGCATTTGAAGTAGTTACATGTCTATGCTGGTGAAATGGGATGTGAAAGGGTGGCCATTTTCTTGGCACATTTAGATGATAATGGAAAAGGCCCCTCAACTTCTTCTTGCACAGGGCAATATGCCATAAAAACAGAAAAACAATTGGGGAGTAGTTAATTTCTGTATGGGGTTTCAGAGTGAAATATGAATACCTCCCAAGTAGGAAATTGATTGAAACTAGGGACACAAGTGCCACTGTATGAGAGAGGAAATATATGCTCACACTCAAATGAGCTTTTCATTTGAATCACTTCATAAAATCAAAGCAAGTATTTCATTGAATCACATGGTTGGGAAATGTACACAGCATGCATTGACTAGCATTTCATGGGCACCAAACACATTCACAAATGCTGTCTTATTTACTTTCAATCATGTGGTTAGGCTGCTGGTTTTTTTGTTTTTTATTTTTTTTTTACATTCCATAAATGAACACACAGCCTAGAGAATTGGGTGAGTTTCTTGGGGTCCCTTAGCTTCTGCATGTTAGTGCTGGACCTCTGACCTAGAATCCCCACGTTTGCTTTCTACTGACCTGCTTCAGTAAAGTGTGAAGAACAGTCTTGTGCTGACAGATTCTGAGACAGTATTCTTGACAGAAGCAGTTTCTGTTAAGGTGTTTTAAAGAGTTGAACATTCACATAGATATCTCTGTATTGTTAAGACACAGACTTAATGATTCATAGACTGCAGTGCTGAAAATCAAACCCAGAGTGTTGCATGTGGTATGCAAGTTCTCTGTCATTGAGTGAATCTCCCAATCTCAACAGAACTTATTTCAATCCAATTGCTTTGTTGGAAATGCCTGTTATAAACATCAAGGCAATAGTTTGTATGATAGAAAGTGTGTGTGTGTGTGTGTGTGTGTGTGTGTGTGTGTGCTTCCATACGTGTGTGCATGGCATTTCTGCAGTTCTCTACTTGCATTTGCATAACACCATGTCATTAACTTAGTGAGAGTGGGAAAGATTTTAACCTCAGCATTTTGGATGAAGATGGATTATGTAGGCAACAAAATATTGGCTTTGATTTTTACTTGACTCTTATAGAATAATTAATTCCATTTGGATTTAGTTTCAAAATTTGTTCTATCTACTGTAGTTTCATATTTTCCATTTTCTAAAGCAGATATGTTATGGCAATATCTGCTGTAGCCTTGGATCTTAGTACCCATTTTTGTCTCGTTTCTAATAAGTTACTGGTGTTTTCAAACAGCATCCCAGAGCCATTGGGACCACTGCTGTATCAGTACCACTTCTTTTTTGTTACATATACTCACATCTGTGTGTGTGTGTGTGTGTGTGTGAGAGAGAGAGAGAGAGAGAGAGAGACAGAGAGAGAAAGAGACAGAGAGAGACAGAGAGAGAGAGTGCCTTCATGTGTGTGTGTGAGTTCATACCTGTGCATACCTAAGCCATGCTTTTTAATGTTTTGCCTTAGTCAATTGCTATTACTATTTTTGACTCTTTAAAACTCAGTTCCAAATAAATTTGTTTTGGAAGTCTTCAGTAACTGTTTAAATCCCCCATATGTGTCAAGTCCTATGCCTCTCAGAACCTGCCTGGTAACCAAGGTTGCTTATTCCTCTCCTCCACAGGGTCAGTTTCCCCTGAGTTCATTTTACCTCAGAGAATCAAGTGTGACAACTTAAAACCTTGGCAAGAAAACAAAACAGTCATTCTGTTGCTCTTTAAAACGGCAATGAGTTGTGTTATTGGCAGGGTAAGGAAAAGCCCGTCGGTGGTGACGTTAGCAAACTTGGCATACTGACATTTCGATTGACACTCCTGGGCAAACCTAAGTATTGTTTACTAAGTCGCAGAAACTGAGATTCATAGGTTGGATCAGCCCTACAGTTCTGTCAACTTTTAATCCTTTACTTCTCAGGCTAATATTTCAAAAACATTGACAGGGCAGGGGGTAGCTCAGTGTAGATCAATTGGTCAGAAGGAGATGGGGTCCTGAGTTGGATTCCTTGGCACTATAAAAAATAATTATTAAGGGATTTCTTACAGAAAGGTGAGTATTTGAAAATAAATATGGACAAGGGACTTTTCCAGCTTAGATTCATTATACATCACACTCAAGGAACATATGTTAGATTACCATTATTCCCATGGCACTGGGAATACATTTACAGTTTTCTGAGAACATGATAGAAAAATTCTAGGTGAGTGTAGATCAGTGACTCTGAGGGACCTTGTAGAGGAAAAACAGTAAGTTTGGGGGAAAGCCAAGTCTCCAATTTCAGTTCCTGCTATTCTACTATTTGTCAAACAAGTTTTAGCTTCCTATGGTTAGAATAATTTAAAGGAAGTTTAGATGGTCTCTTTTGCATGCTTCTAACAACTTAGTGGATAGTGAATCTTCGTGGGGGAGCTGATCTACACTAGAAGGAACTCAACCTTAATTTTGAGTAACTACTGAGCAATGTGAACTTCTGTGATCACGTGACCTAATACACTTTATCTCTTTTCATAGAAACCTCTCCACCAGCTGATTATGACCATGATTAAAACTGAGAAGTGTAAAGTTCCATAAGAGATGTCTGAGCATTGATAGAATGTCCATGGAGTTTGGGTTTCACAGTCACAGAGTCAAATGTCTTAAAGCAGGCCTCCTGAGAAGATTTGCCTCCTTCTGATCCAGACACCCCTAACAGGTTTTCCCGTCTTCTCAGAACATCCATACATCTTATACCATTCTGGGAATCATCACAGAACCAATTGTCCTCCCCTCTAGATTTAGTCATATCTAAGATGCAAATCTGAAGAGGTAAGAGCAGCTACTTTGGGGCCAAACTTCATCTGAGCAGCACATGTTAAGTCAGAAAACTTTCAAATGTACAATCTGGAGGGCTTTAAAACTGGTGTGAAAAAGGTATACAAACTTCTGTTATAAAGCAAGACATTTCAAAGCAATAGTATTTGATACTCTGGTCATCCTAATAGTTTCTTTCTATATCTGAGTTACTATATTCTGGTATACTTCCTTTATAGTTTCAAAGAAAAAAATAGTAGTCATCAGAATATAGCCTTATTAACCCTGAATTAATGAATGTACAGTAAAAATAAACTTCTTTATGCTTCAAAAATTGCACTCAACCTAAAGGGGATGCTTAGGTATAACAGAAGGAAGATGCACCTGGCTTGCATCTCTCTCAAGCTTGGTGCTTTTGCCCTAGCCAAGCTGTCATCTCTATCTTCAGGAATCAGCCTTAATCAAGCTCTCTGTCTGTGTGGAAGAACAGCAATGACATTCACTTTAATCAATTATTTAACATATCATGCTCATGGGCCAGCAGGATAGGTAAACCCTTCACTCTCCTACTGCCAGAAAAACATCCTTATTCATAAACAATATGTTCCAGGAAGTGCAATCTACCTGCCATCAATAAAGCACTACTCAGTACCTTGGAAGCTGGTGACTCAGTGGTGTTTGTCCTGTTCCTTTTATTGCCTTTTTTGAGGACTGTTGTAAAGGAAAATTTAAAGCCTAAAAAATAGTTGGTTCTACCAATACTGCACTGATGAAAACTGCACTATTGATTTCCACAGGCCTTGTGAATCACTCTGGAATGTTCTCTGTTTTGTCTTCATGAAAACTCTCTGATTTAGTATTTTGAAGGATAAATTATGTACAATACCATGGACAAAACAAGTAAAATAACATTTATATTTTAAAACAGGGGTTTGGGGCGTACTGTTGTAGACTTTTTTCTTGGCATTCATTGCAAGTTAAAAGCAATATAATGTTGTGCAAGTTCTTTGATATCTGTTTTCAATGTTTTTCCTGTACATGAAGATAAAAAATACCATGTGTTGAGTGGGATTTAATGAAGATCATGTGGACTGAGTATACAAGATGCATATTATTAAAACAGTATATATTACATGGAAGGTACTATAGTATACCTGTCACTATAATCAGCCCAGCTGTCCAGACATTTCAGAGATATTTGTCTCCAAAACGTCAATGTAGCACAAGTTGTACTAATGCATGCCTGTAATCCTAACACTTAGGGGAGAGAATGCAGTAGAATCATTGTTAAAGGTCATTCTCAGCTACAAAAATTGAGGTCAGCCTGGACTACATGAGACTATGTTTCAAAGAAAGAAAAATATAATGATAGATGAGAGATAGATACGTAGATACATACATACATACATACATACATACATACATACATACATACATACAAGCATACATACATACATATGTTTAGATAGATTACATTTGTGAGACTATAGTGCTCTGTCTAACTGTTACAGAAGTCTTAAGTCAGAAGTCTCCTATGTCTTTTCAACCAAAATATAGGCAACACAGCATACTGAAGGATCCTATTCTAGACATGAAGGAGTTGACGATTTTAGTCCACAATTGCTATTAACTTGCTATATGCCTTCCAGTTTTATCACTATGTGTCTGTCTTTTGAACTACAAAGCAAAGGATATATTCTAGTCTCTTCTAGATTATACTACCCTATCATCACTCAGCGTCTGAAAGGTAAATGGAAAAGGTTAAACGAACCCAGCCTCTGTGAAAATGAGCAAACAGGACACATTTTCCCTTGAACATCTGTGTTCCACTTTTTGTTATGGGCCCAGGCTGGGGGTATGGAATTTGAACATGACAAACAAACATGCTTATCTCCTAGAGTTTATCCTCTAGAGAATAGAATCATTTAATCAGTAATAGACTAACAAATAAACAACAGGATTCCAGGCAGTGATAGCACTGTGAGGAAATTCACATAAGACAAAGGATATAGAGAGAAGGCAACCTGAGTTTGAGTGACCAGGGTACACCCTTTAATTTGGGGGCTAAAGGGCAAAAATAAGGCAAACATGTGACAACTTAAACAACGAAACAACAGTCAAAAGATTGAATTGAGCTTAAATCCCTAAAGTACACACTAGACTGAGTATTTGGGAACAAGACTAGAGAGAGAGAGAGAGCTTGAGAGGGTGTCGGATGGGATGAAGCTCAAAAGGCAGAGTCGACTCTAACAAGCCCCAGATAAGACAGGAAGTTAAAGCTTCATTGTGAATGTAGTAAAAGCCACTGAGCAATACTAAACAAGAGGTGATGTGTGATTGGCAGTGTGGATTGTGAAATGAGATGTGGTCACAATTTTCCAAGCAGGAGGCTGAACCATTTATTTTATTAACTCTGATTCAAAACCCTGTCTCCACTTAGTTCTCAACTGAGAAAGCGATAATTTGCTTCAATAATATAATTTGTAATTGCTTCTTTGTATTACTAGACAGGTAAGGATCCTTTTTGACTCTAGAGTTCTGGCAAGTACAGAAATTGAAGCTATGAAAAGCCATGGGCTGATTACTTTAGATCATTCCTCTTTTACTTCTCCCTTGTAGTGATTTAAATTTTTTTGTTGTTGTTATAGGAATTGAGAATAAAGCAAAAAGAGGACATATGCTGGTAATCTGTAGCAGCAGGTCTTTTAAAAAAAATACAGACTCAGTGAGCAAACTTCCAAGCATATGTCTACTATGGAGAGAAAGTTACGAATGGGAACTAAAAGTAACAATAAAGCCCAGCTCAGAATCAGGGTCAATGTCAAATGGAACAATACTAAGAGAAAGTACTTGGCAGTGTAATTGGTTCTTTTAAGTAACCAGCTGATGAGGAACTACTCTTGATTCTCCACCATTCAACTGCCTACTCCATTCCTATTCTGTGAGGTTTCCACCATGCTGTTTTTGCAGATGTCCAGACATTGATCCCTTACAGAAACGGAAGACACTGTAGTGATATTGTTTTGTTTTCTTATTTCTCTGTCAAGCAAGTATGTGTGACCTATGTACTCTAGGCCAGTCAGATGGACATAGTACAAAGTTGTTGATACAAAGGTTTATTTACAACCAGACTGCAAAGCCTGAATGGTGGGAGATCTTGTGAACTCCAGTTTTTCTAGAATCAATTCCACTCAAGGTACTGTGAAACTCTCTTAGCTGTATTTTCTAAGGTCAATCTGATCTCTCCCTTTGATACTGTGGGCCCCTTTGTGATACTATGAATTCCCTCCTGTTTTTTGCCCTGAGATTCAGATGACCATTATGATTTTATTTAACTGCAAATTAACCCTAATGAATAGACTTTCCTACTTGGCTCCTTTAATGCCATCTTTTCCTCCACTCGATTGCATATTCCATGAATGAAATAATGGATGACAGGATAAGGACAGCAGAAGCTTGCTTAGTTTGTGACCTAGAATGTTGGAGAGGTTTCCTTTTGCTGAGAACACTTACACTAGATCCCTCCTCATCCAAGAAGCAGGGATGTGGATCTTACCATTCTATATAACATATTGCACAAGACTAGGATATCAAGGAAGGTAGGGTTAGGCACTTTCATCTTGCATCTGACTGATGTAGTGTTGCCTTTATCTCCTGGATTGGTAGCACCTTTAAAGCAGGTACTGCATGTCTTAGTTATGATTTCTATTGCTGTGAAGAGACACCATGATGAAGGCAGCTCTTATAGAGGAAAAAAAATAACATTTAGTTGGGGTGGCTTACATTTTTAGTCCATTATTATGATGGTGCGACATTGTGTGCAAACAGACTTGGTGCTGGAGAAATAGCTGAGGGTACATCTTGACTTGCAGGCAGCTGGAAGTGGACTGAGACACTGGGTGTATCTTGAGCACAGGAGTCCTCAAAGCCTGACCCCACAGTGAAACACTTCCTCCAACAAAGCCAAACCTCCTAATAATGCCATTCCTAATGAGATTATGGGGGCCAATTACATTCAAACTACTTCATTGTCCTTTACTGCAATTAACTTATATTTAAACTAATACTTGACATAGTTGGTGGGTTACAATGATCTCCTTTAAGAACTAAGAAATTATAAATAATAACTGAAGCCTATTTTGACTACTATTTTTAATCCTGGTGCCTTGAACTCCCCAAAGCTAGGCCAATTCATCAAATCAGTACTTTCTACAAATGACAGTAATTTTCTACTGTGTGGATATTTCACAGTTTGGTTTTGCTCACATTTTATCTTAAATCACTTCTGTATTGTCACTATTATAATGTTTTGTTATGTGCTACTTCAGGTTCTATGAACTTTCTAAGATGAATAAAACAAGAATAGCTACCTTTCTGTTTGTGTCTCCCTACCCTAGTCTACCATGTATTACTTGCATCAGCCTTGGCGATGTTTGGAAGATGTATTTTAATGATTTTAGCTCAATAAATATCCCTTGCCTTTGTTCACTGGATGGAAATTCAATACAGACTATAAGTATATGGGGATCTCCACTCTTGCAAAGATTAAGCATCAAAGTTCTTAATTCTGGAAAAGGCAGGAAGACACCTCCAACTTCAGTCACTATTTTTAAAAGAATAGTGAAACACACAGAAAACATAATTTTAAAAAGCTCCACTAGATATAACTTCCCTAGCAATAATTAGAAAGTGGCTTGTTTGTTTGTTTGTTTGTTTGTTTGTTTGTTTTCCTCATATATTACATTCCCTCCCTTACCCCCAGCCACTTTCCTCCACCTCCCAGGGAAACCAAGCAGACACAGGCATAAAATGCAACCATAAGGCCAGGCACACACCACCACATCAAGGCTGAACAAAACAACCCAGTAGGATAAAAAGGGTCCTATAACTAGGCAAAAGAGTCTGCAACCTCCCCCAGTCCCACTATAAGGACTCCTACAAGAATACCAAGCTACTCTGCCATAACATAGAAGACATAGATCAGACCCATACAAGCTCCCTGATCTCTGTGAATCCCCATGAGTCCTGGTCAATTAATTCTTGTCCTTGTTCTCCTGGTGTCCCTGATCCCTCTGGTTCTTAGCCCTCCTTTGAAGGACTCCCTAAGCTCTGCCTAATGTTTGGCTGTAGGACTGTATATCTACTTCTATCAGTTGCTGGATGAAGTCTCTCTGATGTCTTTAATGAGGATTCTGCTAGATACCTCTTGACTGAAGACTAGATAAAGAAAATATGGTACATTTACACAATGGATTATTACTCGGCTATTAAAAACAATGACATCATGAAACTTTTAGGCATATGGATGGAACTCGAAAAAAAAATCATCCTGAGTGAGGTAATTCAGAACCAGAAAGACAAACATGGTATATGCTCACTCATGAATAGATATTAGCTTTAAAGAACATGATACTCAGAGAGGCTAAGAAACAAGGATGCTTAAGGGTGTGTGTGAGGATCTCCGTGGGAAGGGGTAATAGAATAGATTTTGTGAATAAACTGGAGACAGGTGGGGTTGGGATTAAGAGAAATAGGGGGGAATTCTGAGAAAAACAACTGGAATTGGGGGACATTTTGGTGGTAAGATGGAAGCCTAGTGCAACAGAAACTCCTTGGAATCTACAAAAGAAACTCTGTCAAAGACTCCTAGTCCCAACCTACTATCTTCAGTAACCAGACAAGGCCTCAAGTGAAGTAAGTAAGGTAGCAACCAAACAATACTTTCGAGCCACAGCCTGTCCTGCTTGCAGCGTGTGCTGGGACTGGAACCTAGCAGAACGAACCATGGCTTTTCACAGCAACCAAAATTAGAATTTCTTTTTCTGTAGTTCAAAAGCCTCCCTTGTTGAGGAAAAAAGATTGTTGCCTTAACAGACACTAAATGGCACCTGTGAAGTGTCTATCTTCTCAACTGCTCCTGTGACTTCCCATTCTCTCCCAGCACAGGCACACAGACCAAACACTGACTGGTGAGTTATTTCTCACGGGAAAGATAGTTAATTTCTCTGACTCCCGTGTGTCACAATCCAATGCATCACCCTGGAAGCAGAAGCAGACCTGTGGGGAGGAAACCACAGGAAAGCAAATCAATGCAAAGTCCTGTGATCCCAAGCTAAGTTCACGTTTATTGAAACAAAAAGTCACTCCAGGGATTTTGCTATTATACCGCAAGCGCATGCCACCATGCCCTCAAATGCAATTAGAGTACAATAATACACATTCTTGGATGTTGTCTTTAAGTGGCACTGAAAGCTGCTCAGGAGATGAAAAAAGACTATTGAGCTCTGGGCTTAAAAACGGCACATGCAAACACTGATGAAGGAAAATGTCCGTTTGGTTTTGTTTCCCATTGTAATTTCTGATTTTTACTTTGTCACTACCTTAACTAATTACCATACATAAACCAGTTTTCCACTGAACAATTTTGCCATCAATAAGCTCATTACTGTAGAGGTTCTGATAATTAGCAATCAGGCAGTCATTTGCTCTTTTAGCTATCATCAGGGTTTTAGCCTGGATTTCTGTTTGGGAACCCATCACTGTGCTTGGGAGGAGCCATGGTAGGGCACTGAAGACTGGAGCTTTGTTGGGGATGTATTCTTTCTAGGTGAATAATAGCATTGTGTGCCAAAATTTCCCCTACTATCCTAGGCCCTAATATCTTCTAGGGCTCTCACTAGCTGCATCCTTCAATCTACATCTTTACTCTAAATGACTTAGTTCCTTTTTCCTTGCATTCCAAAGGGCCTCACTTGAGAAGTAGTAAAATGTTTAAGACAATCCTATGCATTCAGAATCTAGTCGTTAGTATGGAGTCCCGTGTTTGTTTTCATTCCCATTAGTTGTTTTGTTCATGTTTCTAGGACAAAAGCAATTCAGGTTGAAAGGCAGAAATGCACCTGTGTACGTGCAATATGTCATCTTAAGGGATGTGGCCCCTGTCAAGTGGGTAAGGCGACTGCTTCATGTATGACTGTTGTCTAAAAAGTTCTTCCTGAGCACAGCAATAGAATTCTCCAAAGTTTACAGCCATTCTCACTGGTGACTCCACCAGGCTCCAATGGATAGTTCTGACTTAATGGCACACACATGGCCCTGATTACACTGAATGGATCATAAAACCAAACCAAAAGCCATGAAAACTTGGAAACTGGTAGTAAGGAAGATGAAGGATTGACAGGGATGAGAGAGACATGAGAGGATGGGACACAGAGCAATCAAAGTATATTATACAGACGAATTAAGTTGTCAAAATGAATTAAAAGATAACCTGTCCTGAGTGATTCCCCGGATGAATTATGTGGATTCTTATGGGGATGGGAGGCTTGGCTAGATAAATATTTTAGGAAAATGTTGTTCTGAATTTTCTCTAAGCTTTAATTGTTCTTAAAGTGCAAAGAGAAGGACAAAAATGTCAGGCGCATTAAGGTTAAAGGAAACTGGAGAAATGAGGATGTGAAAGACTGCAAACAAGAGGGAATATTTGTGGAAATGGACATGAGTTAAATGTTCCCAGTGTCAGGGAAAAGAAGGAAATGGTGGGGGAGGGGAGGGAAAAGTCCACTAAATTAGAGAATTTAACTTTTATTTCTACTTGTCTAATAGTCAAGTAAGAAATAATTTAATTAGTGGTATCATTTTCATTAACAATGTGAAATTCATAAATGGAAGTGATCAACAAAATAAAAAGGAAATGTACAAAACAGTAGGGGAGATTGCAAATCACATCAGGGAAAAAGTATACTGTCTAAAATATGTAAGGGTTCCTACAACTCAGTGAAAATAGTAATTAAGAGTCATTTTGAAAGTTAGAATTTCTCCATGCCTTCCAAACCTCTGGTGTATTTGGATAAGGACTGATGTTTTCAAGCTGCCATATTTTTACAACCATATTTAATAAATTACCCCTCATATCTTGGTAAAGGAGGAACAGCTAAAATTTAAAAACTGAGTTTTTTCTCATGTCATCTTGTATGCTTTTCCTCCAGAAGGATTCTCAGTAGACACCTTGTACACCTTTACATGGGTGATACCTCATACAAAAGCGTAAGATTTGCTCCCCATTTTAGTCAACATACTATTACAAGTGAATGGTAGATCACAATTCCATTTTATTCCTACTAAAAAGATAAGTAAATGTATAAGCTGGCTTCTTTTCTTGCTGGATGCTGAATTCTTCCTAGAGAAACTAATGAAGCACAATGCCTTTAGGATCTTTCATTTGCCCCTCAGGAAGTCTTGTCTTGTAACCACTTTCCTTCAGTCAGAACAAAACAGCAGAGTTAGAGACCTGAGACCTAAAATTATAGTCAATCTGTGCCTAGACAGAAAAATGAAAGATTCTATCCTATACATTTTGTTAATGTCAGCTATGGAGCCAAACCAGGATAAGTGAATCTTGACTAGATGTGATTTTATTCATTTGTAGAAGGCTGAAAGCTTGTTTCCATTGCCACCTCTCAGTCATTACCAAGCTTAGCTTATGCCTCATTCATTAATGATGCTTACATAGCACTGTTAAATAGTTACTAATGTTTGTGTACATGGTAGTTTGCATAACCTTATTGATACAATGGTGAAAATGGGTTATGAAGGTGCTGAAAATACATGTGTACTGCATATTTTTAGGGTCATTCTCCAGCCTTCTCCACCCAGCTCTTTCCATTCTGGCTGACATCTCTTGGCCCCGAATCAACAGATGCCCATATCCCCTCACTTCTCTTTGTGTACGTCCAATGGGAAACAGGGTTCGAATATTGGGAGGCAGGAGCAGAGAGAAATCTGCCTGCCAGGTAAGAATGGCAAAGGCCATGTCTCTTACCTGCAACCGAAGCTCCTCCCAGAAAGCCTGACAGTTCTTGTTCTCATTAGGAACCACCCAGGCCCTTCACCCTTTAGGCTGGAGTGGTAATGACTCCCAAGTACTGCAAGTACTTTAATGAAGTCCCTGATTGTGTTCAAGCATTTGTAAGCCCTTTCATTATACCAGATGGCTAGATCACGTGGTGTTTGCTGTTAAGACCCGGACAAATTTAATTTTAAAATGGCTACGTGGTAGGATAATCATTAAATATTATTTATGTCAAAATTGAGATTATCAAGATGAAGATGAAAAAGAAAATTAAAAATTGTCTAACCTTCCCAAGCAAAAGTATGTAGGGTTTGAATATGCATGTATGTATATGCATGTGTCTGGATGAGTAAAAATCCTTTTAAAAGACTGAAATAAAAGAAGCAGGATTTAGTTAAGAACATATATAATTGTTGGGTTTTAGAAATGCTTTTAACATTTTCTCATTCACATTTTATTATCCAACTGATTAGTGATAGGGACATAGTTCAGTGGTAAAACATTTACCCAGTGTGGGAGAGGCCCTGGTTAAATCCCAGCATCACTAAAGCAGAAAACAAGTAGATTTCAAATACCCTAGTACTGTGGTCATTGTTGTGCTTCCTAGACTTTGACACTGCATAGGAATGGTGGCTGCTTTTCTCCCTTGGCAGCTTGCAGATACTTCAGATATTCTGAGAGCTGATCCTCAGAGAGCAGGCTTTCAGCTCAGTTTCTCAGAGTCCTGTTCTGGAAGGTGTGGTATCTCCAGCAATAGTCTTACGTTCAGGTTCTGGGAGGCATCCATGGGTAACAGCAATACTCCTATACTGGTTTTTTTTTTGGAGGGGGAGCAGTAGGAATTGGTTGTCTTGGATTCCCTGCTCAACAACTTGAAGAGAAGTTTCCCAGGAACTTGAGATTCTGTTATTCTATTATCACTCCAAGTGGCATAACTTCACTCTAACTAGTTATATATGTATGTATGAGTATACGACACACACATACATATAATCATTTTTAAGTGAGCATAAACTATGTTTCCCCATGACTCTTTCAAATGTCCTTAATGTCTTATCACTTCTGCCTCCCTTGCCCTCACTCCTTCCAGTTAAGTCATTCCTCATGCCCTGCTTTGCTGCACCGGAGCACTACTGTTCCTCTCGCTGAAGCTCTTTCTCCCCCTCCCCTTCCTACCAGGGTTCTTTTTAACTTGCCTAGTACCTCTGGATAATCCAGATTTATATCACATCTGGAGATGTGGAGTTAGGATCCACAGATGAAGGAGACAGTGTGGCTTTGTCTTTCTGCATCTGGGATACCTCACTCAATGAAATATTTTCTACGTTGTAGATGGAACTTTCTGTCCCACCCAGTCCCACAGCCATTTAGTCCCAAATAAACACTCAGAAGCTTATATTAATTATAAACTGTTTGACCTATAGCTCAGGCTTTTTATTGGCTATCTCTCTCTTAATCATTAACTCATTTCTATAAATCTCTGTATCTCCATATAGGCTTGGCTTACAGGTGATGCCCAGGTCTCTTGCTTCCTTGGCAACTACATGGCATCTCCCTGACTCTGCCTACTACCTTTCTCTACCGCTGTTTGGATTTACCACCTGGTTAAACCCTTCCTGTCCATTGGCTGAAACAGCTTTATTCATCAACCAATAAGAGAAACACATATTTACAGCATTCAGAAGGATATCACAGTCTATCCATTTATGTGAATATTTTATTTTTCTTTATAGCTCAATAGAATTCCATTGTGTTCATGCACCACATTTTCATTATCCATTCGTCAGTTGAAGGACGTTTAGTTTGTTTCCATTTCCTAGCTATTGTGAATAGACTAGCAATGAACATGACTGAGCAAATATCTTGGTTGCTATATATATATATATATATATATATGCTACAGCTATACATGTGCATTTCATGTGGTTTTCTTATTACCAGAGGTATGCTATTTTGTGGTGAAAATATCACAAGCACTTTCCTCTAGCTCTTTGTACTACACATCACGTTAGCACTATCTGTATTCACCCTACTGTACAAACTCTTCACTTGGGACTTTGAACTGCCATAAAGCACCAAGAGTAAAACAAAAACAACCATTAAATAAGTAAATTGTTTGGGATTCTTTTGCAAGTTTATGATAAACTTCAGATTTTTCTGGAGGTGTTGAGAAAGTGGGGTGGCACTGAGATACATATCATGTGGATGCAGACAGGAAGAAACAAAGACACAGGGAGTTAGAGGGTTAATGGAGTGGGGGGCAAAGGCATGGAAATGGAGGAGAATAATCCACAAAGACAAACTGGAAATGCCATAATGAAGCCAATATTGTGGGTGCAAATTATTAAAAGCTTAAATGAAGGTATTTAATTTTATTATTGTTGTTGTTGTTGTTGTTGTTGTTTGAGGCAAAACAAGCAAGCAAGTGAATAAGTAAGTGAAAATCTTAATCCTACCTGCCCCAAAACCTGGGCAGCTGCTTGACATCCTTGAAATGGTAGATATAGCACAGATCTTCCATTGACTTCTGGGTAGCTTTATAGTCTCGACCTTCCGGAACTGACCAGGACATCTGTAGTGGATCCTCATTGGCTCCAGCTCTTGTCATACTGCCTCCTGATAATACTTTCCTCACAAACAGATTCACCTATCTGATCTCTGAGACTTTTGTGTATACAACTTGATGTTGGAAAAATACAAGGCTTTTCCCGGAAACAGTGAGCATCCTGGAAAAATCACTTGCCTCTCTGCTACTTGCCTGATCCTCTATAAAGATCAGTGGTAGCAACAATTTCTCAGGCTCTGAACAGAAATTCATTTTGATCCTAAGCTCTTTGGCTTCCTACATACAGACTCATGGTACCAATTCTGCATTTTTTTTCCCTCTCACTATTTGGTTCAAAACCTTGCTGCCAGCAATATAATTATGCTAATTATTTTTTATAAATTGGTTTCAGGCATCACATTGTGCTTCTCCCTTGTATTCTTCTTACTAGTTACAAGAAAATTATGGGAAAGAAGCTGCTTTTTTAATAGTTAGAATAAATATCAACTGAGTACCCTGTCAGACATCAGCTGAGAAAAGACCTAGCTCTAGATTCAGGTTTCAGCTGCAAGTCTGTCACTCAGCCTGCTACAAGCTCTGCCTACATCCTCTGCCACCTCAGCAATCCTACAAAATGCCGTTGCCTATAAAAGAAAATGCAAAGCTCCTTGCATTAACCCTGGAGCCCGTTCCCCTTGTGTACACCTGAGCTTATTCCTCATTCTCTTTTCCTTAATATTATCAGATTCTCATCCATCTGCTTATAACTTTCCATTTTATTTCTGAACAATAATTTGTCCCGTGTTAGTTTACTCTTTTGTCCTTTTCCTGTGACCACATTGTTTTACTCATTTTAACATTTGCCAAATGCCTTTCATTCAGTAGGAGCACAACTCTGTTAATTAGTGTGAATTGACTAGATCTAATCAGTGGGTTTTATTTATGTAACACACAAAAGTAGTTATAAATTAACTCTTAGGAGGTCAATATGTGATTTTTTAGTATATCACCCCTCATCTGACAACCCCTTGGTAATTTCTCTCCCTTCCTCTTATTCTTCCTCCCCCCACCCCGTTTCCCAGACTCAGAATGTGCTTTGAAGTCATTAAAAAGGACAATGGACACTAGGAGCTGAGTCATAGTGTATGCTCTACAGTTCCCTGCTTGCTTTCAATATCACTTTCAAAATAAATTTCAGAATATTCTTCTAAAAAAATCACAAAAGTAGGAAAAAAGGAAGAAAAGAAGAAATAATGAGAAGTACAATAAAGCTGGGAACAACCCAAAGAAAAAATACTGTGAATATAAAATTATACTCATTGTGCTGCTTTGAATATCTTTTACTTCAACAAAAGACTTGGGAAACATTCAGTTTCTGAAAGCCAAGACTATGCAGAAGGAAGAAAAGGAGACAGAGTGGCTAGCAGGGTTATGATTTCTCATTCTATCACACACACTTATAGCCAAGGTGAAGACAGTGACCACTAATGGAATTTTCCAGTACTAGCCTACCACTTCCTTTAGTTCCTCCAGATCAGTGGGGACAAAGTATGACATGTTACATGGTTTATATGATGTGACATCATAGTGCCTGCAACCCATCATTGACCAAAAAGACATGCATAGCATACCCTTTCTCTTTCTCAGATATTATTATCAAATTTGGATATTGTTTGTTTGTTTTTTAACTCCCATATTCCTAACACCTAGCTCAATATCAGGCACAATGACTATATACTGAATCAGTGCCTGAATGAGTGAAGTAACAGGGATAGTTAGGAAAACATAAAAATCCTACATATGTAGTAACATGTTTCCTTTTGGAAATATTCCCTGTATAACCTTCAAATGTAAGATAATGGAAAGAATGAATCCCTCCTGAACATTAAAATTCACTTGATGATTTTAATGTTTCTTCTTTTCCAGAGGCCATGAGAGAACTCCAGAGTTACATTATACTCAACATTTTTTCCAGCATAATCCTAAAAACAAATATATTGTGTAACTGTTTATAACACACCTTTCTTTGTACATAGGTATTATATGTTTGTATATATCCACTCACGTGTGTGCACTTATGTGTACAGGTGAGCACAAAGGCCAGATGTCACGGGCTTTTGCTCCCTCTTATTTTTTTTTTTTGAGGCAGCATCGTTCATTGATCCTGGGTCTCACTGGCTAACCAGGACTAACTGGCCACTGAGCTCTAGGAGCCTCCATTCTCTGCTTGCAAGTGCTAGGACCACAGTCTTGTGCTTTGTTTGTGTTTCTGGGGCGCTGAGCTTAAGTTCTAAGTTGTTGTAGCAAGCACTATACTGACTAGACCATCTTTACACCCCTCCGTTGGCAACATTTCTGGGTGCAGATCACATTTAAGGATTTTGACTTTCAATCTTAGCAGAAACTATCCCTCAGCCCACTTAGTTAACCAAATAAGTCAACCTTGCATATTAATTAACAGAACAATAAAAAGAACATTTTTAATATTAAAGGGATGTTTAAATTAGAAATCCTTTGCTTGAGTTTTTTAAGATTAATTACCTACTTCCATTCTCTAAAACAGATTTTAGAAATAAGTATCATAATCCCCATTGTGCAGACAAGGAATCAAATCATGTTTATGATTTGAGCATGGTAGATACAGAACTCTGGTGTGTGCTCCTGAGCCTACAGATTTTGTCCTTTTCATCTTATACATAGACTATTTCATTTCCTCCACATACTCTTTATATTTAGTTCAATTGGGAGGAAGATTTGTAAATTATTAGAGGAAACATTGATGAAAACAGCAGCAAACAAACCCTTCCTCCTTCTTCCACTAATTCTTCTAGAAAGCAGGATTAGCCAAGAATACTTGGTTCTCCAAGAAAATCAAAACTAACATTTCAACAGCTGTGGTTCATGTTGTAGACTTCTCCATTATCCATGATGGAAACTTGTGGATGATTTTGCTAATGAAGACTCTAGGTCTCATTTTGCCCTGGTATCTTTCATCAAGTTCGTATTGGTGCTGGTCCATGGCTGCCTTCCCAGAAACAGCACATTCCCAAGCCAACATATTCTTCTATTTCATATTATGACTACTTTAATGGAGGAAAGAGGCTCAGAGCAAAGGAAACAGATATAGGCTGTATAAATAAAGTGCATTGTAGGCTTGAGAGTGATGTAATTTCAGAGGAAGCTTGAAATTTTGCAAAGTAATAGCAATTGTGAAGTTTAAGCATAATCATATAACTATCATACAAACAAGAGACAAAGATATCACAACTAGTAGAGACAGGACAGAAATAGTATCAAGTATGTACAGACAGATAAGAAAATGGTTCTTGGAGGATGCATATGATTTCTTCTTTAGAAGGCATGCAGAGGGGACTTTAATCCCAAGTTGTTTGTATGTTCTCTTCTAAGTCTAGCCTATTTTTCTTTCTCTAATCCTCAAACTGGTCTATGCTTATTGAAATTCAAATAGCTGATGTTGTAACTGTAGAGAAAGTCCTGAGACTGTTTCTGAGGCAATGTCCATGATGATTTGGAAGCTTTCTTCTGTATCAAGGCTGTTGTCATATGATACTGTGCTGGTTACTATGTCCTAAAAGAGGAATTACAGCATCTAGTATCTTAGAATATAAGCTTAAAAAGATTTCCAATCTCAAATTTTGTCTGTTAGTATGAACTTCTACTAACAGAAATCTAGTAGGTTTAGCTTCTTAAAATAAACAGTCCTTTTTAAAATATTCATTTATTTTTGCTGACTTCTGGGATTTGGGATCAGAGCATTCCCAGGCAACCTGGTCAGGAGAAACTTCCTGACCAAGAGCTGGTGGTAACAAAAATCCGGCAGCCATTGCAGGTCAGGGAGAGATGGTAGCTCTTTCAACTACTGCTGCTCTTTCCATATCTCTTGAATCCTGTAAGTCTGTAAGCACAGTTGCTGCCACTCTAGAAATTCCATGGGAGCAGAGGCAGCAATAACTTCAGTGGCATCCCTCCTGTGGAACCTATGGAGCTGTCAGTCAACCAGCCACATCTTGGGGGATAATTTCACCTGTCATCATGACAGTCCTGAGTGTTTCAGCCATTACAGGGTTATTCAGAAAGGATCTAATCCAGCTTTGTGTGGATAATAGAGTCTTTAATCCAGTCATGGAAATTGTCATAGCTGCATGGTCGCAGATCCAATTGTAACCCAAGCTTCCCGAGACTATTGTTTTGCCACTGCCAGTTTAGATACTTTGAGAAGGTTCTGTGAGACTTCATGTGGGCTGTGGTTATTTCATGTCACCTCCAGATGACTCAAGCCACAACTGCTCCTGATGTACCCACCAAAGTCCTAAATCAGTTCAGGGAGTTGCACATTTCCCACCCTGAACAGACAAAACAGTCAAGCCAAATATATCTGCATACACGGTGTGACTCAACAAAATGTTTGTGGTTAGCAAACAAGATGCTGATGGCTATAAAAGTGGCTCTCTGTCACTTCCCACTGGGCAATGGAGAACACTTTACTCCTGTACACTAAGCTGCCCAACTCCCTAGTGCTACAACATGAAGTCCCTACCAAGCCTCATTCTACTGCTTTTATCTTTTATTTGTGGCCTTTATCATGGGTGGAATGGACTGGGCTGATAACACAAACATGGAACAACTCTTGGGGATGGCTGTTCCAGACACAAGCAACAACAGCTAGGAGATGCAGATAACAAGTTCCAGAAGGTATTTGGGGGCATAGACTGTGGATGGCCAAGACTGTGAGTCTGTGAAGAGGAAATGAATAAAGGCTGTGAAAGCAAGAGAGTACTCAGAGCTGAGACTGTGGAAGAGTTGCGAACTCAGGCTGTTGAACAGGTTCCAGAAATCTCCAGAGCGATAGCAACTCTGACTGCCAAGAAATAACCGAGAATTGTAATACTAAAATCTGTAGCACTTGGAGTGGCAACACTAGCTGTTGGGTGCTAAGCCACAGGCTCTGAAGACTGGAGCAGTAAAGACTAAGAGGACCCTGGCTCCCTAAACTCAGCTGCACTTTGCCTGTTTGTGATTTCCACCTGAAGAGAAAAGGAACACTCAGCAAACAGGCAACACTCCAACCTCAGCTTCCTTTTTCTTGACCATTTTAAGCCCTAACTCACCTAAACAAAAGATCTGCCATCCACACAACTGAACTATTTATAGCGTTCAGACAGAAAAAAAAAGTGAACTGGCTTATTTTGGTGGTGCATGCTGTCCAGTCAACAACACAAACATTTAGTCTGTACTTTACAGCTAGGAAAATGAAATAATCCATAGCCTGAATCAGCACTCTTCCATTAATGAAATGATAGAGACTAAAATTAGTTCAGCATTATTGACTGAATCAAAAATTAGTGCAATCACAACTGCAATGTGGCCACCCGTCCCTGGCTGCTTCAGTCTCTCTGTGGACTATATGCTACTAGACAATTACATAAATGTATGGAAGCTGGGAAGATTGAGAAGAACCCAGGCTGGAACTTAGAAGTTAAAAATGGGTTGGGCACCTAGAAGTATCAACTTGATTTAATAACTACCTATAGTTTACATTCTGAACATGTGCAGAACCCAACAAAGCACAGGGTTGAAGGAAGAGGTGGAGATGTGCTGATACTTTTGCTCTTGTTTCTAGCTGGCTTCATGTCATTATTAATATAAAGCATCTTTTGTGTTGGATTAATGTTACATCAGAAACCAATGCTGTTCAGAGAGAGAAGAGATCCAATTTTAAACACAAAAACGAGTGGGAATGGGGAACCAAAAATGCCTTGAATTTAAGCCTTGTTTGATTTAAAGGGGAAAGTGACATTGAGGGGGGGATCAACGTGTATGACTGAGGAAGCACTCACACGTTATTATCTTACAGTGTATTTCAAGCACAGAGACCCCCTTTGTGGAGAGGCACCTCCTGTCATGGACAAAGGCCACTACACCATGAAGAAAAGGGGCTCTATGATCTGCTCTCCTCATGATAGGGCTTCTGAAATATTCCCTGTTTCTCACATTCCAATCTTTGCCTCCCATATTTTCTTAACCCTTAAGGGCATCCTATGAAGAAATTGCAATTTATAAATCCTCTCATCACCTATACGCCCCATCAGTGAGCAAGTAATATTATCTTGTCTGTGGAATGATTTGTAACCAAAGTTAGACAACACAAGCCCAGCGTAGCCTTCCTGTCCTTATGGTGGACAGTGTCTTTAATGGGTGGTGGCAATGCTGATGTTGAGATGGACAAGGCTCCTAAACAGCTGATGCAGGAATAAATTTTGCTTCTATTTTGCAAACCTGAACGTGTTTTCTTCTAGAGAGCAGGTGAAAGAGTGGGGTCCCATGGAAAAAGACTAGAAACAGAAGAGCAATGGAAACACAGCCATGGGTGGGAAAAGAAGGATGAGTGATGGTCATTGTAAAAGCTCATTCTATTACAAGAAGGCTTTGGGTTTTGTGCCACAGATCACCCTTTGATTCAGTGATTCTCACTTTTGGCCACACAGCAGACTTTTGAAGGAACTCAAAATATGCTAGTTCGCACATTTCACCTCCAGGTACTCTAAGTGACTGGTCTCAGGGCAAGACTAAAAATAGGCTGGCAGGAGTGTCCAACCTTTGGATACAAGGACATGACACTGTCATCTACAAAACTGGTGTTTGAGAATCAAGCTACACACCCAATTAAATCACACACATAGTCAAATTACACACAAAAAAAAACTAAAATTCACCCCCAACAAAAATCTCATTATGTTTTAAGAAAGTTTATGATTTTTGGTTGAGTTACCTTCATAGCTATCTTGGGGTACATTTGGCCTAAGGGACACAGGTTGACTTGTCTGGCTTGTGTTTAGAGGCATCCTCTCCTAGTTACTATTTCTAAGATTAAATGACATGACCTATATGGGTGCATTTTGCACATGTTTCTTCAAAGTTTGCTTCTTATTGACAGAATTCCTAAGTCAATATTGACTATGTTTCAAAGCAAAGGGAAAAAAAAGAATACATTTGTGTGCTTTTTCAGGGAAAAGTGTTTGGGGACATGAATCATTCTTGTGTGTGTGTGTGTGTGTGTGTGTGTGTGTGTGTGTGTGTGTGTATGTGTATGTTTATGATTTGGGGTGGAACCTAGGACTTCCCAATAGTAGCAAGTACACCATATCTAATATATATTCTATGTCCTTGTGGGTTTTTTTTCTTTTATTTTAAAACAAGTTTTTACTAAGTTGCACATGATGGATTTGCATTCACTCTGTAGCTCAGGCTAGCATAGAACTTAGTTTCCCTTTGCTTCAACCTCCCACGTAGTTGAGATTACAGGCTTGTGCCACTAGTTCTGCCTCTTTGGATGGAGTTTTGAAATTCAAGTTCGATGAGGAATGTGGCCCTACAGCCTGGAGGAGGAAGGACACTCACAAACACATAGCAGACAGAAGTAGCCTATGTGCAGAATACATCTTTCCTTTTTTGGATGGATTCCAAAGCCACTCATTGCATATGTAATCCATGTCTCACATTGATTTATCTACTGTGGTGACTGACAAAACCACACAGAGAAGACTGCATTAGACAAAATATGGCTCACATCATTTTCAGGTGCTTAAAAGAAAGGGTGGCCTGTTAAGAGTTAAATGTCACTCTAAGAGCAAGCAAGTGGCAAGCAATGTCCCACAAAGAAGTTCTCATTAATTGGTCAGTGCAGAGACAAAGAGGTATAGTGTGAGATTAGTGTCACAGGAGGAAGGTACATGTGTAGGGAGGGCTAAGCAGAGTGTCACATATCTTCACAGCAAAATGCAAGGTGCTCTTGGTGATCTGACATTTCATCACAGCAAATAATAGTAAAATGGAAAAAGCTATTTTTAATACATAGCAAATATGAATCACAGATAAACCTATAGAATGCATTTGATATTTAATGTATTAAAATTGAAACACTCATATCTCCAATGTGACCCAGTTCTCTGCGTTTAGCAGTTGCTTGAAACCCTTATGTAGAAAGATACATAAATTCACAAGTACATATGCAAACGTATGGAGATTTTAACTCTCCCTAGACATCTTACTCCCTGCGATTTTCATTCTTGTTGGGAAGTTTATAAATAAAGAGTAGCTTGTGTAGAGACCCAGTGTTCAGGTCCCTTGGCCACTGGAGTCGGTTTGTCACAGGGGTGGGTGTTGGAGTAGAAACTGTAGATTCAAGAAAAGCTACAACATATGATAAAACTAGTGTAGCAGTTTGTGGGTATAGTATGGTATCTGTTGAAGCCCTAACACCTGAACACTAAAAAGGAAGGCAGATTCTCAGGTTCCACTGGGACATACTGAGTCAAAAACTGAGAGAGGGATCCATTCATCTGTCAAGTACACAATGAACCTGAAATATGTGGATGGCTAGGTCAGTGTTTGCGTGGAGCGAAAGGGAACATGTTGAGATTGCAGTTGCTTGAACTGAAGTGATATGTAAGTCAATTCATCAGAAATAGTTATCAGCATGAAGGAATGAAATAAGAACTTACCTGCAATGCACACAGGGTTTGACTGCGAGCATGGGACTTGAACCAGGGACCTCTGGCCAGGAACTTGAACCCATGACAGATAGCTATAGTAACACAAGAGATGAGGTTGATGTATGGCAGATGCCATCTGAGGCTTTTACAGCACAGCCTGCCTCACAATGAATATATTTACTTTGGTGTTTTATAGAAAAGACAGGCAACAGCAACAACATTACCACTTCCTGGAAAATACTGTGTGAGTGTGGACTTGAGGCTTTGTCAGGAGCACTCTACCTCCTAGTGATTTCTTGCCCTTCATTTTCTGTGGGTGTTGGAGGCATCTTCCAGGGTGGGTGATTAAATCCTTGTCAAAGCTGATAATCTTTGCTTTGTTCTCACTCACAGAGGAGGACAACTGTGCTCCTACTGTCATTATTAGCTTCATCTCCAGTGTACAGAATTGAAGGACTGCTGCAGAGGAACAAATGACTCCAGGAAGAAGGCGTCACCCTTTTGAAACCCTCTCACCCCATCCACACACCTGGCCCAGAGATGGGAGAATTACAGGGATCCCAACTGAGAACTAATGTTATTGATTTCCTGCTAATCGGATTTTTCTTGAGTCCGGCAACAGTCAAGTGTTTACAAGAATTCTCTTTTCAAAACAACTCCAAAGTCACTCCCAGCAGAGAAGCAAAGAACCAGGAAATCAATAATGCAGAAACTGCTACTGAGGGCTCCATCTACCCAGCGATGGGGATATTTATTTATAGAAAAACTGGCCACTCTGGTTTAGTGTGGTAATAACACGGTACAGCTCGTTCAAAGAGTGGCGTAGTTGAATACAGCCTTGCATTATGCCCACCGTAAATGGTCTCTGTGAGCAGGAGCCTATAATTTAGAGAGATTTGCCATGAATGGTAAAGCCTGGCTCATTGTAACAGATACTTTTTTACCAGATCTATTTGTGGGGAGGGCTTGTAAAAAGGAAGGAAAAAGGTTGGCTTTAGGAAACCCGGAAGGGGAAATGAGCTTCATTTGATTTTTTTTAACCCTCATGAGAGTTGTTTTATAATCATCACAAGCCCTTCATGGCTGAGCTTATTCATCTGTCTCTGTCTCTGTCTCTGTCTCTGTCTCTGTCTCTCTCTCTCTCTCTCTGTCTCTGTCTCTCTCTCTCTCTCTCTCTCTCACACACACACACACACACACACACACACACACACACTCACACACCTAAAGAACTACTTTCCAATATCCTACTTACGCACTGAATCACCATCCCCTTTATACTGGGAAAATAAAATTATTTTTAGTTGCTTACTTAAAATTTATTGTTTTTATTAATAGGTATAGTTTTCTATCTATGTAGGAGGGGTATGTGTGTTGGGGTACCTGCTCCAGGTCAGAAGATGTCAGGGTCCAAGAGGCTTAAGTTACAGAAGATTTTGAACCCCCTATATGAGTTCAGAGAACTGAAATTGAGACCTTTGGGAGGCCAGCAAGGGCCCTAACTGCTGAGCCATCTCATCAGTGCCTTCAAATCCACTTTTTAATTTTAGAGACTATCATTGGTGGAAGTCAGTTTCCTGACTCACAAGTCAAGCTGTTTTCCAGGGAACTCCTTTGGACATAGTTCTTTTGACATTTTGTGGCTCTATATCAATCCTTGTCATTGCTAATGGAAAAATAAGAAGTAGAGATCGTACACATGGCTACTTCAAAACCTTCTCTGAGGAGTTCTGTGGCAACTTCTCGGAATTAAAAAAAAATCATCAAATGAATATTTTGTGTGACACTGGGAATCTGGGGGCTCCTCTCTGTGTGTACTGATGCTGTTTTTAGTCTCTTTCAGTCATGAAGAAACAGTCCTAAGAATGACATTTGCTGGTCAGGATTTGAAACTTGCTCTCCAAGGAAAGAAGGGCTGGTTTGCACAATTTATGAGCTGTAAAAAACACTTCCACATGGGTATCTTACGCATGAACAGGAATTCTCTGCAAGCAGAATTTTGGAAGAGACCTACTATTGTGTAGTATTTCCAGAAATAAATGAATGAAAACATATCTCTGGTCTGTATGTAATCAAGACATATAATAAAATCATTAGTGATAACTTTTGGATTTTTACATTGACTTTAAAATCTAATATACTGGTTTATATGATTTAAGTTTTAAACATGATTATGTTTGTTATTCAGCTTGAACATTTCCTAAAATTATAATTATTGTAGTAAGTACAACACTGGTTTTCTGGAAAGTGCAGGCCACATTTATGAAGGAAAAGAGACCGCAAGTGACAAAATTAAAATCTAGATTCAGTGAACAGCAGAGGAGATAGTGACATGCTGTAGGTCTAAAGAATAAACCCCAGGTAATCAAATTCCTGGCAGAAGTTTAAAGATCACTAGCTGATAACCTGAGATTACAGTTGATGGGTTGAAAATATTCATCGTTGGGGAGTTCTGATACTACTGTCCAGTGGCTTGGAAGAAAGCAGCTGGACCTGAGATGTGGCCAATGTCTTAATGGAAGATTTGTGAACTGTAGCTTATAGCTTATGACATGATTCCTCCTTGACTCCTTTCCATAGCTTGGTTTGCTCATTGTGATTTGAACAGGGAATCCATGATGGGATTGGTTAAAACTCATTGGTTAAAACCCACTGTGAGAGGGTTCTGTAAGAGTGTATCTGTTCTTCAGCCCATTCTTCTCTCCCTGCTTCCTGACCACCATAAAGTGAAGAACTTCCTCTGCCACATGCACCTGCCACTGTGTTGCTCTGCCTAAACACATGAGATCAAGGAACCATCAACTGCACTTCTTGCAACCAAGAACCAAAGTAACTCTTTCCTGCCTAAAATTGTTTTCTTGGGTATATTGACTACAAATATGCAAGAATAATGAACACACCCATGTACACATGTACACATGCATACACACACACACACACACACACACACACACACACACACACACACACACACTTTTCCTTGTCTAGCGGGCCCCATTAATATATTGTCCTGGCCACAATTAAAGAACTCATATAATAGTTCTTTAATTCCTCATCATTCCAATCAGAGCCTCGTTTTGATTGCCCTTTCTCTCATCTCCAAGCTTATCTAATGACAAATCTTGGTAGCTCTTTCAAAGTATATCCAGAAGCTGACCTCTCTAATACATCCAACATAGCTTCCATAATTTTTCCCCAGCCGGTTGCTGCTTCTGGCCTTTCTCAGAGGATCCATAATTAGCTTTCACAATTTAATTGGAGTCATATGCTATCTCTGGAGAAAAACTTCACCATATTCTCATTTCACTTGTAATAAAAGAGAGTTCTCAGGCCTTTGCCTCCACTAATCTTTTCATGATATGACTTCCCTGCAGCTTCCCATGGCTATGCCTTCCATCCACTAGGCTTCTCATACTTGTTATCAGCTGACACCTATATTCCAATTTACTATTGTATCCCAAGCCTTGACTATTTAACCACTTTTTGACATAGAATTTATGACTAGTAAGAAAATTAAATTTTACTTTGGTTTTTGCTGTTCTCTTTTTACTGCCAGAATTTAAGCTTCCTAAGCTTATCACAATGTCTGACATGGAAGGATTAAATAAATACAATCTAGAAAAATAGATATTGCTGTGGTCTGAATGTGCTCCCTGCATGTGCGTGCGCGCACGCGCACGCACACACACACACACACACACACACACACACACACACACACACACAGAAATCTTCATGTGAATGAAGCTTAATCCTCCCTAAAACGGTGTTTGGAAGTGTATAGCATTTGGGGAGATGGTTAAGTCTCCAGAGTTCCTCTCTAATGAATGGATTAATTCTAGCATAGAAGTCCTTATCAGAGGGAATTTGGAACCTGTAGGTGGAGTTTTTCACCGGGAATGCTGGCTCCCAAATAACCACATGGAGACTGGATACTCCTTATTAATTATCAAAGGCCAGCTGATGGCTTAGGCTTGTTTTTGGTTAGCTCTTATAGCTTAAATCAACCCATCTTTGTGCTGTCCGAAGGCTCACTTACCTCATATATGTACTTACCATGTTGCTTCTTCCATGTTGACTGGTCACTCCTGAGACTGGGCTGTCCTTCCCAACATTCTATCTGTTCCCAAAATCCTCCCTAGCTCCTGGCCATTTAGCTGTTTTAATAAACCAATCACAATGACATAGTGTGAATGAATATTGCACAGGAACCTTTTATATTTTGGCTATGTAAAGGCAAAATATTCTTTCCCTCTAGAGGATGTGACATCTAATGCATCGTCTTGGAAGTAGAATACAGCCCTTGCCTCATGCCTGTACTTTGATCTTGGATTTCTTGACTTACAAGAGCATGAAAAATAAAGTTCTATTATTTGTGACTTGCCCAGTCTGTGGTATTTTGTTTTTGCATTAAAAATTATCTAAGACAGATATTCTTCCCAGGAAAACTGGAAACATTTCAAACACAATGAAGAAAGAAAAACAGGATGGGACAGGAGGCAGGAAAGGAGGAGATGGTGCTATTCTCTTTATGTTCCCTGATAGAATCAATGACTGGTACAAAATCAGATGATTCTCATTCTTCTGACATGGGTGATGGGAAGTATAGAGGAAATCTCTCCTATGAAGAGTGGTCCTTTTAAACTCAGGTAAATTCTGTGACTATGCCTGGCATTATTTTCCTGCATGTGGCTTAGTCCATCCAAGGCTTCCTCAGTTCTTTCTCCGTGAAGTCTCTCTTTCATGGGAATGGTTTCTATAGCATCATCTTTTTCTCTCTTCGTATCTTTAACGCTACCCCTAAAAGCTCCTCCATTGCTCCTTCTGAGTCTAGCCAGCTTCTGTGATCATGCTACTTCTTTAGCAGGAAGAACACAGACAGCACAGATCACACTGCACTCTTTTTTCAGGCCAGCCACCTGTATGCTATTTGGTCATCCCCTTCTTTCATAATTGCAGAATGTCTTAGAGCAAATTGAAGAATCAAAGAGAAGCTAAGTTAACCATAGGATTTTCATTATTTCATAACCACATTAACTTGTACTTTCTTACAAAAGTAGACAGGCATGGAGACATAATTCCTTCAGCCCAGTTCTATTTCTGCTTTTAACTAGTGAAGGGTGAGATACCTCTAGCTCTTGATGTCTTTCCTTCATATGTCTTCATATAAATCTAAGTTATAGCATACACATCACAAAGTTTCTATGGCTATTTATTAAGACATAAAGTGCTAATACTTATGTGTGGTAAGCACTCATTTAAGGTTAGTGTTGACTATTATTTTGAGAGCTATTTAAAAATAAAAACCGTAAGCTAAAAGTATATGTGATGGACCACTAATGTTTCTCCTCTAGACATGAGTCATTTTTACTCTGTTAAGAAAAAAACAAACAAAAACAAAACAAAAATCATTGTTCCTGTCTGACTGTCAAATGTCAAAAGATTGCTACTTACTCTCAAGGTCTGGGGATTGATAAGTACTCGTTCCTCTTTCTGGTGGTTGTGTGTTCTTTTGAGCTCTGGGACAGGCTATCATGGTTTGTGTTTCAGCTCTCAACTCCCTTGTTTAATAAAGTCCCTTTATTAAACTCTATGCAGTTTGGGAGTAACATCTGCTTACTCACTGAAACACAGTTGATGAAGTCTTTGTCATAGTACTTTGCAAAGTTATAGCACACATGTGTTAACCTACATGCTTATTTGTTCCTAGCAGTGAAAAACACAAAAGTTAAAGAAAATAAACAAGACCAACAAAACCCCTAACACTATTACAGACTTAAACAAACAAGCAACAAAACATCAGTGTTAGCTAACAACTTAGCAGCTCACAGGAGCTCCCAGATCAACATCTCTGCTATGATTTCATTATCTCTCCACCTTCTGAATTGCTATGCACTGCTGTTAGGAATACTACTATTATACTGGCTACCCATGTGAAACTTCATGTGACTTTAGTCTCCCCTTGGGATCTCCTCACATATCCATACAAAGAAAGCAGGAAGTAGCACAAACAAGGAAACTTGATGGTGTTGGTAGCATCATCCACCTGAGTACCATTTATTCATTTCTAGAATTCTCCATCTATAATCACATCTCTAGTCATAAGTCACTATCTGAAAAATACTGAAATTATAAAACAAAGATACACTCAACAAAACGTTTAAAAAATCATTAGGCTGTAAATATATCTTACTGTTTGTCCTGAGTATTCAGCAAAGCTCTTGGCACATAGTAGTCAGTAGTGCTTGAATAGAGGATAAATAAATGGACAAAAGGAAGATTTGTAGAAGGAATTATCTTCTAAGTAAGTATATCTTCTTTTTTTCTGGTTCCTTGTGACACAAAGTTAAAAACATATTGGTTTAAAAGGGACTGGCTTCTAAAGCAATGGATTGTTTCATTTTCATTATATATTATTTGCCTAGTCTTTAATAAACATCAGCATTTCTCACCAGTTAAAAAGCGCTATCATGTGCTGAGATCTGCTTGGGAACTGGAGTTCCATAGGATGCTCCCTCTATGGCCTATTTCAATCACTCTCAGCTCCAGACAGCTTTGCTAAGCTCCACATTAAAGTCCTTGCTATTTTCACCTGTTTCTTAAAGTGCTGGTTGTTTCCAGCATCTAACTGTAGTGCAGCAACCCATTTGAAGGCCTATCAAACTTCCTCCTGTAGATAATTGATGCTAATGAGGCATGGAACAATCAACTTGCACCACTGGGAGAAGTTTCAGTTTCTTTTCATGGAATATAAAACATCCAACCTTAATCATGTGTGAAAGCAAAACCAGCCCTTCTAAGAAAAGGTATGGTAGAAATGATATTAGTAGTGATTACTATAAAAGTATCCATAACATGATGGGGCAAGGCAGGGTAAGTAATTGAGATTTGTGTTTGTTATCCCATGGTCCTGCCCTAATGGCTTCATAAGAATTGACTACAGTGAGCAAACAATGGTTCTGAAGTATGAGTGTATTGATTAATTCATAAAACATATGGCCAGCTTCCTTTGCTGGAAGTATTTGTGCAAAGAAAAATAAAGACTAAATAAACTGCTTGATATTAAACACTGTTTTGAAGTAGATCAGAAAGGTCAACAAATTAGGTTTTCATTCATTTGAAAAAGAGGAAACCCCAGTTACATCTCAGGCACATTTGCAAATAGGTAATGTCAATCTGGAAATGAAGGCTTAGGCTTTCACTGGAAGTCAATAACTGTCAGCCATGCTTTTCTCACCCTTTTGTAAACTTTTCTCATCCTTTTATAAATTATCACAGTTCCGTTCTGCAAAGTTCGTGGTGGATTATTAGCAAATTCACTCCCTGGGAAGAAATTAGCATGTTTATATTTTTCTCTTAGCCTGAAATGTGCTGTCAAACAACCCCCAGATTGTTCCACTTTAGCTTAACATTTAATTGTACCCTTCACAGGTGGACTGCTATCCCCATGGCTCTGTGATGTTGCTTCTTTGATCTTGTCTTACCTTCATTTCAAAATGGACTTTTAACATGACACATTTCACCAAATAAGAGGGTGAAATAGAGGAAATCTACTACTGGCAATTAAATTTTCTAGCCAGGAAATGCCACATAGTACCTGATGTCTAACTAGGAAATTGGACTCATCTTTGTAAACATAAAAGAGTTGTAGGATTTGGGTGAGCTTTTCTTGAATTCCCATACCACCAAAGTCAGAACTAGTCAACCTCTATCTGTTTATTTGGTTTCTCTCTACCCTGAAGCATGCTAACCTTGAGAGAATATCATAATAGGAGGTTGACACTCAGCTGCAGAAATTCATAATTGTCCAAGCCTCACTTACCTAATTTTTCCAGATGAGGATAATGGTAGCATGCTATCTCATAGGCTTGTAGGACTGAAAGAACAGCTACATGAAAAGTGGCTAGTACTGAATGAGCACACAATGACTGCTAGTCCTAGACCAAAGATGCAGTAGAACTCATTTCACACCCTCTCTCCCTCATTAAGGTGCCTGTGAGATGTGGAGATGGAGCAACTCTGGCCTAGAACTGCACTTGGGGGACAACAAATGGTCCAGTGTATAACCCCAGTGCTACAGTAGATGCTTCTGAGCCCTGAAAACATTGTCTTCTGGTTGTACTTTAGTGGGAACTTTGCAACTTTCATGGACATGACTGATAAACAACAGGCAATTTAATACTCTATAACTGTTTCAAAACTGCTTTAAGTTTGGTTGGAATGTAAATAATGCTTCCCCCAGCTCTGAAAAGAAAGCTTACACAAGGCTTCATCCAAAGGAAAGATTGGCCTTCTTGATTTGCCATTCAGAAGTGAAAATTTACTAGACAAAAGCCTACTAGGAAAGTTTTTGAATTTAGGTAAAATAATTATAAGAATGACTCTTAACCTTTTAATATACTCAGGACTAGAACTAAATAAAACACATTTGCCTGAACTTTAAAGTAATCTGATTTGCCAATAAACTTTTAAGTATACAGTATATACAAAGCCCACAGATGATCCATGGGCCTTCACCCTGCTTGCCACCTGTGGCTTTTCCAAAAGAATCATGTCACCATCCATGTAGTGTACTTATGAAATATAAGCTATGTGTTTTTCTTCAGACAGTTTCTTATTGCCAATATTTTCATTTTTTTTCTTCTGGGACAGAGTCTCATACAGTTCAAGCTAGCCTTCAGTTTGCTATTAATAAAGAGGTAGAAATGGCAAAAGCGTTAATCAAACATGAAGCTAGGTATACACAACACTAAGTGGAGGCACATAAAAGCAGATTTGAGTTAGCAAAAAAAAATATTGGGAGTTGAAGTAAAGTAAAAATCAGTTTATACACTCAGGAGAATGAACAGACCAGAGAATAATAACTTTTAAAAAGTTATAATGACCGAAGGACCACGGATGTGTCTCTGGGTAGAGTGCTCACTGGACAAGCATGATGTCCAGAGACTGGTCTCTAGCATCCACATATAAAACCAGGAGTGATGGTGCACCTGTAATTTAGTGCTCAGGGGCATACACAGGTGGATCCCAGAACTCAGGGCCTAGCCGTTCTAGCCAAACCAGTGAACTAGAGGCCCAGTGAGAAACCTTGTCTTACACAAGAAGAAAAGTCAAAACAGTAGAAGAAGACTCTCCATATCATCCTCTAGTTTCCTCAAGTTCACCCATGGGTAAGTATACTTGCCAATCCATGTGCACACATAAGAATACAGACACATATGTACATCCAACATACACACATGCATGTACTTGGACATAAAAATCTATCATTGTAATGAAATATGATGGAGTCCTTCTCATGATAAGTCTATATATCAATGGGATAGAAAACAGCCTAATATCAGTTATAGCTATTTTTCAGTTGACAATCAAATAAAGGGCATAGAAAAATTTCAACAAATTTAAGTAAGAATCAAATATCCATGTATAAAACAACTTGGACCTTTATTTCATAAATTGTAGAAAGTAATTGAGATGCTAGAGTTAAGATCGTATATTGCTCTTTCAGAGGGCCCAAGTTTGGTTCATGTCAGTGGCTCATATCGTGTCCGAGCACCTAGTCCGTGGCTCACAACCCCCTGTAACTCTAGCTCTAGGGATCCAAGGCCCCTGGTCTCTGTAGATACCAGCAAACACATGCAAACAACAACACAGAGACCCACATATAATTTTATAATGATGATAAAATGAACTCAAAACTCTACAGGATAGAAACTTGTATTTAAACGCGTGGGAAAATATTATAGCTTCCTATGAGAAAAACAAATAATCCAACTATAACAAGCAAAGAAAGGATCATATTGGGCATTTACTCACATAAGATATATCGTCAGTGAGCATGGGAAATAGTGATGAGCATTGTAGGCCATAAGACACAAAGCCAGTAATGTAACTCTCATCTCACCAACTTAGGTAGGGCTGGATTTGTAACTCAGCTCTTACAGGTGTGTGTGTGTGTGTGTGTGTGTGTGTGTGTGTGTGTGTGTGTGTGTATTCCGTACACCTCACCAGGGAAAAAGATGAACAAATACAATTGTATTGAAAGATGTGAAAAAAAGAGTACTTTACATTCTTTGTAAAGTACTGGGAGAAATACAAACTGTAAGATGCTATAGCAATTGTGAAGAACAATTTGAATGCTCCTCAAAATTCTAATAGCTACCATAAGTTCTCATAATTTCATTCTGAAGTATAAACCCAAGCATTCTGATGATTTATATCTATCTAAGAAAGTATACTCAAATGTTTATAACAGCAGTGTTCGAAACTGTCAACAAGCAAAATCAATTTAAATGTTCATCAACTGTTAAGTGAATAAAAAGTACTGCGTAAACCCACACCATTTGTTATTGTCAGAAAATATGGTATGTGTATGCAACAGAACATAGAAAAGTCAGAAAAAAAATAAAGTAGTGTTTCAGAATCCAACACAGCAAAAGCTTGAAAACGTTTTGCTCCATGAGAGAAAGTAGACATAAAATACCATCTAGTATACAGTTCTGTTTGTGTGAAGTTAAGAATACACAACTCAATGGAAACAGCAGTTCAGAGGCTGTAGGGACTTGGAGGACAAGAGGAACAGGGATGACTGGTAAGGTGTATGCAGCTTCTTTAAGGTCTGGTAAAATGTTTGCACCTCATGTGGAGACCATAGCCTCACAGCCTTGTAGACATTCTAGAAAACATCTTACCCTCAAGATGAGACTTTTGTGGTATGGAAGAAACATCTCATTTTTTCAAAAGTCTTTAGAAAGTGTGAAACGTAAATCCACCAACAATCCTATGATCTAGATACAAACACAATTGACATGTTAAAAATTCTGTTCCAGTATTTTTTTTCATACGGACAAATATATACATTCACACCTATGTACAGACACATATACACACATATTTTGATGCAGTCAAGCACAGATCATATGTATAAGCCCAGTGTTTGCCATTGCCATTTTATTGCAAATGTTATGGGTATTTAAGAACCAATGAAAATTCTAAGGGACCCTTACTTAAGAAGAATGTGCTTCAGTTTGGGCCAACAGTACAAGAATTTTTTCATTTCAAGGCATCACTCATGAAAATATCTTCCAGGGCCAAGTCTTAATGTTGACCACAACTTTGAGGAAAAGTGGCATTAAGTGGTAAGATTTACCAAATGCTCTGCTGCAAGAACACAGCTGGATGTGATATCTTACAAAATGTTTCTCTCTTTTCCTCAACATTCTGTCCTTTCACCGATATCAGCCTAAGTTCGTTGTCAAAGATAGCCAACTAGATAATGATTAGCCACCTATCATGATTATTTGGCAAGCTGGTGTTGTACAGGAATATTGAATTTTCAACAATCAAAACCTCAGGAACTATGCTTTTGTGTGCTTTTGATGTCACTGTATGAGAGAGGAAGTCTAGCCCAGTTCTAAGAGGGCGTCTTTTTCTGTTTGTATTTCATTCAGAAGCTAAAATAATGCACCATCTTTTCTAAGTATATGATGGCTCCATAGTCTTCTTTTACTGATAAAAATGAGATACTAAGATATCATATTAAAATATAAAAATATTAAGATCCTTCCTGGACACTTAGTGATGCTGAACAAAGCAGAAGTTCTCCATGAAATAGGTCATGGGTGTAGTAGTCCAAATGTTTCAGAGGATGGTTTAGCTTAAACATATACTATAGGTGATTGTCACAGGAAAGCCTTCACATAACCCTTTGTTTTATAGGCCTCTGACAGTAGATAATTTTTTTTTACCAGTTATGCTTGGATAATGGTTGGATACTTTAGAAAACACTATCGAGGCCTCTTAGTTAAATTTTCTCAGATTTACCCAGAAACTCAATGGCAGCTTGGAAGCCATGTTCGTTAATTCATAGGCTGGTTCTGCTGTAGGAACACAGCTTGTATAATGGAGATTACAAAAACAGATTCATGTGAGGTGACTAGTTAGAAAAAATATGACCTTTCAAATTATATCACCATTTTCCAAATAAAAGCCTCAGCCAGCCTCTTAATTCATGCGACCTTTGGAAGCCATAAAAATCACTTGCAAGGGAGAATGGATGTGGATTTGATTGGGGGCCTGTTTTTTTGACCTAGCATGAGGAGGAGCCAGCCACCCACTGCACAGTTCAGGGATCAGTGAAATTCACTCTCCCTCAGGGAAAATGCTCAGCCTCGGAAGCCATCTGAGCCCTGCTGATGCATTACTAAAGACCACTGGCTAAGCTAGCCACACTTAACATTTGTCTCTGGACTACAAACTGCAGAAAACCTTTAAATTTGCCAGCTGCCTGCCTGAAGATATTCCAGAGATGTTGACAACCCAGGACTTCATAAGTAACAATGCTAGGATTATGCAAACTATCATTAGGACAACATGGAAAAAAAAGAGTCTGTTTAGTTTTTCATCTCGGTTCATGATGAAGCTTTACATTAGAACTGGTGAATGAAATGAGAAAACAGGAACCTGGAAAATACTCTGTAATATCTTTATATTATACTTTGTTTTTAAAAAAATATAGTTACTTTACAGAAAACAGGAAAAAGCTAAAGGTATGAATACATTTTAACTAGCTTGTTAAATTTGTTGTTTATATTTAACTTTTTACTTCATTTCAATAGCTATTTTGCTTTGTTGTGATTCAAGTAAAATATCTTGTATGTTTAAATAACAAACAAAATATCTTGCATTTAAGTAAGGTATCTTGTATAAAACCTCTTGTATCAGTAATTTTTTAAATTTACTGTTATTATCCTTATTGTTGTTGCTATTGATGATGCTGGTAGGATCTCAGTATGTAGCCCTGGCTGGACTGGAACTCACAGAGACCAAGCTGCCTTCCAATTCCACTGCCTGAGTGCTGCGAGTGGAGGTGTGAGGCACCATACCATACCTGGCCCTTCATTGTCTTTCTTGATGTACAGATTTATCTACCTGAGTGATTTCTTATTATATACGGATGTATTTTATTTAATTCCTTTTACTCTTTGACAGTTTCTTACATGAATATACTGCATTTTTACCACCCACTCATTACACTCACTCGTGTCTTCCTCTCTTCCACTAAAACCCTTGCAAAAAGTCCCTTGGTATTTTGACTTTTACTTTGCAACTGGGTCCAATTGTGGTGGCTCGCATGAGCATAAGTTGGGAGTTATTTTTTGGAACATACACATTCTACCAGTGGCTGTACTAACGAAAACAACACCCGCTCCTCCAAGACCCATTATCTGCTCACAGTCTGTGGGTGACAAGTGGGGCCTCATAAGCCTCCTTTCTTCCGTGTGTGGTAAAGCAACGATGGGATCAATCTTCAACAGGTTTTGTGCAGATAGCCACAGCTGCAGAGAAGTCGTGAACACAGTGGTCTTGCTGTGCCCAGAAGGCAACTTTCCCCCAAGACTCCGGCTCTTACTTACTCTGTCCTCTCTTCTGTAGTTCCTGGGGCCTTGGAAGGGTGGTTAGAGGTCTTGTTTAGGTGGGAGCCCTCCACAGTCACTTGTTCCCACATTTTGACCAGTTATGAGTAGGTAGTACCCACTGATGACTGCAGAAAAGAAGTTTCTCTGAAACTTTTTAATCCTACTTGTTATAGCAAAACATGGTGGTGTTTTCCCACATGGCCACCAATGCTGTGAGCCCCTCATCCTAGACTATTGTGACATACTCTGATAAACAAATGTGCCATCACTTACGGAAATAGTCAATTACCAATAAACACTTACAACTTTTAATTTCATGTCATAAGAAACAATGACCCTCCCAGTACTCAGGAGGCAGAGGCAGGTATATGTCTGTTAGTTTAAGGCCAGTCTATTCTTCATTCTATATACAAAAATTCCAAGCCAGGGCTACATAATAAGACCCTTTAAAACAAAAGGACACAGGCAGCATGTGTTGTTAAAAGATTTGTATGCATGCTGGCGTGTTTTCTTGCTTGGAATAGACAAAGTTACAATGCATTTTAAAGTTGAAGATATGTATTCCCACAGCCTTCTCTAGGCATATTGCAGCCTCTTTGTCTCAGTAAACATTAAATTTGAACTATGAACCAAGGACTAGAGGTCAGCACTATGTTTTTACCTGCATGCTACTGACATTCCAGAGATTTCTTGCTTGATCTTTGTCTTTAGTAACACCTCAGATCCATCTAAGCTATGGCATGGAAGCTTGAATGGGAGATAATAAAAGATTACATAAGAATGAGGCAGAATACTCTCGGCTCTGATGATTTCCAGAAGGTTTTGAAAAGCTTTGTATCTTGTGCTCTATTGCCTTAATGCTTAAAACAATGTTGGAACACTATCATGTTATCTGAAGGGGCAGTTTTTTAAGCTGTCCTTTTACGGCTTCTGATAACTTAGTACATAAACTTTCTTACCTGGAGGAAACAAAGTGTTCTTTTCTGTTTGAATGAATTTTCAAAACACCAGGTCTTGCTCTCCTCAGAAGCATCCTGAGACAGTTTTTACCATCTGATTACTTTTTATCTTTAACGGTACAACCGGGGAACAGAACCTAGGCCTCATACATGCCAGGTGGTCTAACTGAGCTATACTGTGGCTCTGCCCAACTGTCTTGTGAATGATTGGTCAGCTGCTGGGCTCCTATCTCGCCTGGTTCAGTTCAGTCCTTTCTGACGTCATAGATCTTCCAGGACAGCAGCCTATTCTTTCCACTATGAGGCTGGAAAATCTATGTAGGTGACTCAGAATCAAGGCATGGAGATGACAGCAGATACGAAACAGCACTGAAAACACAAACCTCTCTAAACTTGATGGCTGGAGACAGAGGACTCCTGAGTGGGGCTGAGGGCTATGTCCCCTGCAGAGAGTGGCAAAGAGCCAGAGGCAGCAGCAGCAGGAAGTACAAGTAGCAGTGTGGGCCCTATCGTGTCTGTTTGCCAAGGTTAGAGGCCTCACTGACTATCATGAATGCTTTTTATGGAAACTAGATAAATACCTTGCGTCACTGTGGCCATTGCTCTTTATCAGAGAAGTGGAAGAATCTATGAACTGCAGATGTCAAGCTGGTATATGCTAATGTGTAATCATTTTACACACACACACACACACACACACACACACACACACAAACACACACACACTGAAATCTATTCTTCAGTGGTATGGTTTTCTTTTTTACCCAATCAAACAGAAAGACACAGATATTTGCTAGCTATCCAGAGGTGTATCCATGGGGTTGTGGCACCTCCCTTATTAACCCTTTATATTCCAGATCTTTCAGGACAAAGAGACTGAGCATATATGTTCTGTCCCAACCCAGGTACATGTGTAAGAACCTCATTTCTCATGGCCTACTTGTGTACTATATCATAGTGTAAGAAAGACATCTAAAGGAGGATGTACAAGCAGAGAGGACTTTTTCATTCCCTAAACCTCACCTTCTATTTCTTGCTCTGTAGTGGATCTTTATCTTTTCTTTTTCCCTAATTCTTCCTTCTTTGTTGTCTATCAAGTTAAATAACAGGGCTGTACTCTGGGAGAACCGGGTGTGTAGGGCATCCAACAGAGCAATCCACTGTACTATCTCTTCGATCACACTTATCTGATTACTCTATTTAATTTAGAAGAATTACCTGGCTCAGAGAGAACATCCATACATGCCCAGACTTCTCTTTCTCTCTCTCCCCTCTCTCCTTATTCCATTTTGTTTACTTCTCATTTGCCTTCTCCTTACCAGTCCAATTGTGCCAGATTTTTTCTAACACGGTTACAATGTTTGCCTGAGTTTATTGTTTAAGGATTAATTGGCCATTGTGCCATTGCCTGATTAGAAAGCAGAAGATTGTATACAAGCAGGGAACCTGAAATCATAATAGAAAGAGAGATGGAGGCATATCATTGAGAGATGATAGCCCTCATCTCATGGTACCATTATTCTCAGGGGTAAAAATATGGTATCTACTTCCTAGGTTTCGTCATCAGATGAATGGATAGAAATGTGGTAGGTATGTAAACACAATGGAATACTTCCATCTTTATAAAAGGAAATATGTCATTTGAGAAACACAAACAAACCTGGAGAATATTGAACTCATTAAATAAGCCATGGACCAAATTGCAGATACTCTATACTCAAAAAGCTGAGCTCACAGAGTCTGAAGAGAAAGAGTAGTAGGGATTAAGGGATGGGTTCATTTTGGAAATTGTTGGTCAATGATACAAAATCCAAGTTAGGCCAAAGAAATAAATTCAGAAGATTCATTGTGCATATCAAAGATTATTTCCAATAACCATAAATCATATAATTGAAAATTGCTGAGAGTATATTTAAATATTTTTTTACCACACACAAAAAAGTGCCTGTCAATTAGCTTGATTCAGCCATTCCATGATATATACATATCCAAACATGATGATATATCCACAAATACACAGAATCTTTAAATTAAAATTTACATTAAAAAGTAAAAGAAATAAAAATACTTTTAGTGTCACTAAGCCTGGGTCAGAAATTTGGTTGCACTCTTCATACAGAGAACTTCTTTAACAATGATAAATGCCTGTTTTCTCATCATCAAAATGCAATCTTCATATGTAAAATCAATACTGAAAATGAACAAATTCAGTGCCATTTCCTCTTTCTGTGCTCCTTAGCTTCATTCCTTTCTCCCTCCCAGAGCCTCTTTTATCTCATATATGACATAAGCAAAATTTAATAGGCAGTTATCCATTAATTGTGGTTGTTAGGACTCAGGTATTACGCTGGCCTGCCCCTGTCACCTGGCAGAATGCACTCAGGCAGTGCTCTGGTCAGCCCAGGGTTCCCTGAGTCCCAGTCTGAATACAGGCGCAAAGGGCCCCTTTAAAAGTCAGACCCCTGCCCACTTATGCTCTCTTTTGTTTTCTCTTTTATGCTCTCCTGCTCTTTTGTCTTCCAGCTCTCTCTCTCTCTCTCTCTCTCTCTCTCTCTCTCTCTCTCTCTCTCTCTCTCTCTCTCTCTCTCTCTCTCTCTCTCTCTCTCTCTCTCTCTCTCTCTCTCTCTCTCCCCCCTCTCTCCTCTTCTGTTCCAGGTGTCTCAATGTCTCTTCCCTCCCTCCTCACTCCTCGTTCTAAATAAACTCATTTAAGCTCTATCTGCCTGGCGTGTTATTCCCTCTGCCTTGGTCACCCTCACCTGCTATGGAACCTGCTATGCTCTCCCATGTGGTCCCGTACCTTGGGTCCCCACTCACTCGGAACACACCCCCCCTTTCCCTAGTTTTATTCCTATAACTGCAACAAAAGAATAACTAGGGGGACGATGCTAGTGAATGGAAGACGTTTGTAAGACACTCTGTGACCAGTCCAAACACTTGTTCAGCTTGAGGACTTATGTTTCCAGAACTCTCCACTACAGAAAGAGTGATAGACATGAAAGAAACATTATTAGTGTTTTTATGTGTGTCTGTATATGATCAGACATGATGAAGTAGTTCTTTTCCTGGGGTGAATTTATATCAATATCCTGTCCCTAGGACATTTTTGGACTTTATGTTCTTATACATTCAAAAGAGAACTGTGAACAGTTTGAACTCTACTCACCTCTTTGTTATTTCCCATCATCACCTGCCCTTATAGAACTTTAACTCCTATAAACAATCCCTCGATGGGGCTATTTCAGAGATGTCACACAGGCATTCCCTCCTATGTGCACACCTCTCCCTTGAGCTAACTGATGATCTTGCCTGTTAGCACTGTCACCACTTGCACATGCCCTGGAAAGCCCGTTCTCAAACCCCTGCCTGCCTCTCATGGTTCTTAAACCTTTCCTTTTCAATTCGCCACTTCTGTTTTCATTTTTTGTCACTTCCCTGTCTGCTGCTTTAGCTGTGGCCTCGCCTCCTCTGTGTCATTGTTTTTAAAGCTACATGGCCAGCTTTCGCTTTCATCTGTTTTCCTTAGACTACACCCCATGGTTCCTGCCACATAGCAAGCAGGTGCTTAAACAGCATTTGTTAAAAGGATTAATGGGGAAGTGTGTGAGTATTTCATGAGTTCTCATTTTTTGCTCTTCTGCAAGTGTTCCTCAAAGCTGGAAGTGACTCAACATGTTGCTTACACACCTGTCCTGTACCATTTGACAAATCTCTGACAGATGATCTTATTTCCATCTTAGCTCTTGATGTTAAACACAATATTAATACAAAAAGAAGTTCCCCATGATAAAATAAAACCAAAAACAGCTTGAATACAGGAGAAAATATACAAAGATAATGTTATTTTTTTAGACAGACTTCATGGATCATGAAAAATGCTGCAGAAATAATTTTATGCACTGTGCCCAATTCCAGTATTACCTATCGTTTTCCAACAGTTATGCTTCTCCAGTTTTGTCTTAGCATCTTTATGAAGTTGTAGACATAGGTCTACTCCTTCTACAAGTATAAAATGACTCACACTATCTCTGACATCACAAGTTTAACAAACAGAATAAAAGGTAACCAGAGTGTGATTACTTGGCTGGTGTTACTCAGTTACTATCTGGTAATCAATCCATCACTCTTGGCTTCTGGTGTTTTCAATTCTATTTAATGAGGCTTGGGACTATCCTGATGTGTCTAGTTTTGTAATATATTGAGTCTAACAAAAAGGTAGCTTCATAACAACAGGAAGCCTGTGTTTAAAGAGAGCATGATGACAGAAATAGGCATTTTGAAGTAGGACAGTGTCTGGAAGTTTTATCTAACTTAAATTCCCTTTCTTTATATATGGCTACATATAATTAATTCTTTAAAAATATTGTTGGTTCCTAATGAAATAAAAATATGCTTTTTTAAGTAGTGAAATCTGTCACTGCACAATCATATAAAAATGGACTAAGTGTGTTCTGGTTAAATTTAACAGTCAAATTGACACAGCCTAGATACCACTGTGAGGAGAACCTTGATCGGAATGGCCTGTGGGCATGCCTGTGAGGGATTGTCTTGAACTTTGATTGACATGCCTGTGAGTGACATGGAGGGATTGATCAAGGAGGTGGTGTAGTCTTTAAGTGCTTACTCTTGCCTACTCAGTGAAGGAGAGCTAGGTGGACATGGCTGTGAAGGAAGTTCCTTGGTCAGAGCTAATACTGTGTGGAATTCAAGCAAGCCTGCTTTTACATTCCCGTCCTGCCTTCTCTCAATGAGAGAATGTGATTGGGAGTTGCAAATCGAATAAACATTTTCCTCCTCTAAGATGCTTGTAATCAGAGTATTTTATCATAGCAACAGAAAGGAAACAGGAGAAAAACACTAAGATACCTTTCCAAGAAATGCAAGAACAATCATCTACGGACTGTCATAAAACATAAATTTTCAGATAAAAAAATAATGGAATACAAAAAATTACTGTGACTTTTCATTTGAGCCCTCTAAAATGACTATTAAAATCAACTCAGAACATGAACGGGTCATTCAATTCTCTCACCTAGAGATAAAAATCAAACATTTTAAAAGCAAATGTATGATAGGGGCTGTGGGGAAGAGTAATTAAATGCTTAGAAATATGAAGTTCAGGAACTTAAATCCTCAAAGGCTCAGCATGTGGTAGGCAACAGCTTTAATAATAAGGAAATCCCTGAGAGAACACAGGAAGTAACAGCGTATGACAAAGACGTCCAGGGAGACCTCACAGAGGAGGTGGCATCTCAAGAATTCTTTCCAGGGCACTAAGGTAATTAGTTGCTGCCAAGCAGAAAGTTTATTATGGAAAGCTAGATACACATGAGTGTGGATGACTATCTGAATCCCCAGTTCATAACACATGTGAGACTATTTGATAAGCTTTAGATTAACGTGTTTCTTTTCTTTTTTTCTTTTCGTTTTTTTCTTTTCTTTCTGAGACAGGGTTTCTCTGTGTAGCATTGGAGCCTGTCCTCGAACTCACTTTATAGATCAGGCTGGACCAGGCTACCCTCTAACTCACAGAGATCTGCCTGCCTATGACTCCTGACTGCTGAGATTAAAAGTGTTCATTACCGCCACCCAGAAGATTAACACATTTCTAAGATAACATGACAATCACAACAATTACTACAGTTGTCATTATTACCATTAAAAGTATTTTATTTTTATAACCCTGAAGAAGTTGGAAGGGGCCATGGGGTAAACACGTTATAAATATATTGTATTCATGTGTAGTTTTTGCTTTTCCTGGAGAAATGTTATTAAAATTGTTATTTTAAATTAACATTAAAAATGTTAAGAATATATGTTTTTTTTAACTCTAGATACTCAATTCACAAAGTCAAACTGTGTAGATTTCATTTCCACTTTATAAATGAGAATGTTGGGTTGAAAATAAGACAAAGAAAGGATTTGAGATGGACATTAATGTTAGAATAAGTATTTACATTAGAGGCTATCTGCTTTTCAGGGATGTGTTTTACCCTCTCCCAGCCTAAGGGTGTATTTTTTTTTCTTTTCTTTTATGTTTTATGTTTTTTGAGATTTCTCCCTGCAAGCCTCCTTGCTCTCTTGCAAATTCATGACCTCTTTTACATCAATTGTCATCACACACACACACACACACACACACACACACACACACACACACACACACCACCAGCACCACCACCACCACCACACCAAATCTGTAAATACAACCTGTGATCGGTATATATAATATTACTTGTATGTATGCTTTCAGGCCTGGGTATTTGATACCTAACTAGTGTACTCTTTCCCTAGGAACTCTCACTCTCAGCATCCCTTAGTTTAGTTGCCTGTGGTTCTTTGTGTTGCTTGAGGCCTTGTGAGATTTCCCCCATCCACATTAGCATATCTTATAGCTTCATCCCATTCAGCTCATGTTTAGGCAGGCTTCCTGGTGAGGCTTTATTGATGGAGCTTCTTACATTCTTAGGAAACCAATCTCACAGCAAATTTCCAGATCTGCTGGCTCTAACAATATTTCCACCCCCTTCTTCCACAATTATCTCCCTGAGCCTTAGATGTGGAAGTAGTGTTGTAGATGTATCAGTGGTGACTGTGCTTCACACCTCTACATTTTGACTGGTTGTAGTTATCTGAAATGGTCCATTCATCTGCTACAAATAGAAGTTTCCATGATGAGGGTGGGAATTAAGGTTATCTATGGGTGTAAAAACAAATATTTAGAATGTAGTTAAGGATTGCAGTGGTTTAGTAAATGACAGTTACAGGGTCTCCTATAAGATCTATTACTTCCATAGCTCTAGGTGGATGTCTAGGTTTCTCATACCAAGCAGGATTTCACTTCTTGTTGAGTGGGTCTTACATCTAACTGGAGCGCTGACAGTTAATATCAAGGCATGCCTGCCACTGCTTGCACACTTAGGGTTTTTGGCCATGCTGCTCTTTGCTGTGGTTCATAGGCATAAAGGTCAGACTGATGGCTGCTTTTCTTTTCTGAAAGCTTCCATGGAGCCTTCTGGTACCATGAAAGCTAGCCCTCAGGGAGGAGGGTTTCAGATCAGTTCAAAGACCTCTAGGATATATGCCTATAGTAAGTGGTGTCTTCAGCCACAGGGACTTATCAATCATTTCTTGTGGGGAAGGGTCAACCAAAGGCAACAGGAATAATTTATAATGCTTTGGAATTCCATTTGATAACCTTGACCAACAACACAAAAGATGTACTCTCATGCCTGGTGTTAGAGTTTTTGTTAGTCTTTGTATCTTGGATGGAGCATTGCCAGCACACATGGGAAGTTTTCATTTAAACTGCCTGTATGTTTCCAGACCAACTTATGTGTATTATATGCATTTTGGGCAGATAGTTAATAGTATGATCCCTTATGAGGTTTTCAGATATCCTTATTCTTATTTTACCCTCCTCCAACTTCTTCTGCATTTATCTTTTCTTCCTCCTTAATTAGATTCCTACCCCATTTTCACATTTCCCCCTTCAGATCAATTTCTTCCCTACTCCTCTAATCCCACACTTGTCCACTTATACTTTTCTGATATCCAGGCTATGTTCACATCTTAAGACTAGACCTATGCACCTCAGTTAATAGAGAACATTCAATATTTGTCTTCCTGGGTCTAGATACCTTACTCAAGGTACTCTAATTCTACCTATTTACTTGCAAATTGTATGATTTCAATTTTTTTTACAACCAATAGTATTCCATAGCATATATGCACCAGATTTTCATTATCCACTGATATGCTATAGGACAGTTCAGTTGTTTCCATTTCATAGCTAAGGGGTGAAATGGCTGAGCTCTATGGCTAGTTCCTTGTATCCTTTTGAGAGTCCACCACACTGACTTTCAGAGTAGCTGGACCAGTTTGCAACCAACACTGAATGAAGGTTCCCTAAGGGAGTGTTTGAGGAGAAAACATCATGGAGTCAGGAAACAGAGAATTTGAAAGTTTTCTTCATTTAACATTAAAGTTCATGAAACAGAAGGCTTCAGAGTGAAATCTACCCTGAAAATGGTCATTATTTTATTCTAAAAGACTTCAAACATTAGCAAAATACAGCACAAATTCTAATTTTCCTTAACAATAAAAACCTAGACTCAGATATTAGGGAGTGGAAGCTGTAAGATCAGAGAAGCAGCCAGCCACTACAGATCTTACCTCTATGAGATCCTCAGACTGAAAAGAGCCTGAGCTCCTATCTCTTTCCACCTATTTTCTCCTCTCTAGCTAGCCATCACACTTCTTGTATGTCTGTACAGACCTCCAAATCTCTATGATTAACTAGTGGCTTGTGCTGCCCTCTGATCTTAGGCAAGCTTTATTTGTTAGAGTATAAACAAGCTATCACCTCAGCAAAATTGATTAAATAATGCAATGAACTCATTCACTCATCATTGCTCTTCAATAATTATCATCAACTTAGCAATCTTGCTTCATTTTCCTATTAAGTTTTGTGTTTTGCCTGGATATTCAAATGCAGTGCTGGACATCAACTCCTTTCCTTTACATGTGGGGCAGCATGCATCTTCAATTGATAAGGATATCTTGCCTCTGTCTTCAGTACAAATGGATTTGAAAAACATCCACTTTCAATAGGATGTGATATTGATGAAGGTTTTCAACACTCAAGTGTAGTTTATACAGGGATGAAACAGAAGAGTCTTCTAAAGGAAAAGTCTTATGGGTATCATATCTTCAAAAACTGATTCTGAACATACTATTCTGAATGAGAACCTCTTGAGCATTTTAGACACAAATGACAAGGTCCAAATGCAGAGTGAAGCACCATGTATAGCTGCCTGCAAATGATTGAATGAATTGATTCAACGGGGAGATACAACCACAGGGTCTCTCATATCCAAATGTAAAAGATATAAATAAAGTCTTGCACTTTAACACCATTAGGCAAAATGATCCTGTATAAGCCAGAAAAATTGGTGCAAGCAAAGTAGGTATGTATATTTTCACTTAAGTAATGCCTGTAGGCAGTTTATACATGAGGCAGTTGGGAAGCCAATTATGTTCCTTTCAAAATACTTTGCCCAGAATGTCCACCCCACCCCAGCCTCACTTCTATCCCAAAGGTCAGTGTAGAATATTGGCCAAGAAGCCAAGTTCTAAGAAATATCCTCAGCAGTTGTGGCAAAATGATCCTAGGTTAAAGGTTCAGTAGTCTAGTTTAAAGTCAAATAAAGTATAATCTTGCCAAAATTTTGAATACAGAACCTTTATGAAGCATTTCTTGTCCAGGTCTGCAAAATTTTAACTAAATTGCATGAGGGAACACACTAACTTAAAAAAAAAAACAGAATAAAATAAACAAAGATATACTCTGTGTGTATGATTAGTTAGATGTCGCTTGTAGCTCCTGCACCTGCTAGCCCCTCAGGAGCTTCTAATCCCAGTCAGTCTTTTCTAGCCACTCTGCAGCTGAAAGGTCCCTGTGGAAGTTAGCCCAGCAGATGATGCTGACTCAGGTACAGCAGAATGCGGAGCTCACCTGGAAGAGATGGTCAGTGCACCTCTGATGTGAGAGAAGGGAGTGTGCAGGGCCCTCTAATTAGATACCAGCAAACTAAATGACTAGATTCATAGGGGTAGGCTATCATTTTCCCACCTGGATAAGAATCGGAGCGATGGCACAGATATGATTCCTCAGCAAACTGGCAACAGCTGCCAAATTGCACACCCAGGAAGCCCAAGACAGCAACTATTGAACAGATATTCTGGGCTAGGCCTAAAATTTTCCTAAGACAGGTTTTTGCGAATTTTATGATGTTAATCATCAGCTGAGGTCTATGCTGAGAAGTGTGGATTTGACATGACCTTCTCTCTCCAGCTGGATCACACTGATACAAGTACATGGAAAAGACAATCCACTTAACACACATGGCCTTTTCTTCTTTTTACCCTTATGCATTCACCTGTTATACGAGACCAATAAATATATGCCTAAAACCATCTCCTGGTAGTGTTCTGAAAATAACATAAAAAAGAAAAATGCACTTTAAAAGTTGAAAATGGCAAGCATAATCTTTATTCTGATGTCCAGTAAGACATTGCATTTTAACACTTAATTCTCTGTGCAATATAATAATATTTAATATTTACAAATACAAAGGTAAATTTCAGATTTAAGGAAAACTATAATTTGGTGCTAACTCATGAACATACTTAACTCTTACACATTGTAATAGTCAAGATTCTCCAAGGCAGGGGTTCTCAACCTTCCTAAAGCTGCAATCCCTTAAGCCTTCATGCTTTGGTGATTCCCCAGCCATAAAATTATTTTTGTTGCTTTCTAAATGTAATTTTGCTACTCTTATGAATTGTAATGTAAATGGTTTTCTGATGGCCTTAGGCTACAAAAGGGTTATTCTACCTCTAAAAGTGTGTGACTCACAGGTTGAGAACCATTGCTCTCAACGAGAACTGATAGACTATGTACATTTTCCTGTACATGCACACAGGCACTCACACACACACAAACACACACACACACACACACACACTCACACACATCACATACACACACACATACACACATATACATACACACACACATATAATACATTTATGGAGATGTATTAGAGTAGCTCTCATGTTATGGTCCAGCTAGTCCTAAAATGATTGTCTACCAACAGAAAGTCCAAGAATTCAGTTCTGTTCACAAGGCCGGCCGGATATCTCATGTGGTCTTTAGTACAATTCAGAACCCTGAAGAACAGGATCTAATGCCGGTGAGAGTGAGAGAAAGCAGGCAAAATTTCTTTCTTCCTTGTCCTTTGCGTATACTGCCACCAGAGTGTGTGGCCCAGATTAAAGGTGGATCATCCCACCTCAAAAGATATGGATTAAAAATAGGTCTTTGTTATGGCAGGTTTTTCCCGCCGGCTGCCACCGGTCCTGCCTCCACGGTCCCGCTGCCACGTGAGCCCCAAATAACACTCAGAGACTCTGTATTTGATACAATCCTGTTGGCCAGTTACCATTATTGTTTATGGGCTAGCTCTGTCTTATTATTAACCCATTTCTACTTATCTAATTATTTCCACGTGGCTCATCTTATCCAGGAGCCACGGCTGGCGTCTTCCTTCCTCCCTGGTCTACATCTTGACTCCTAACTACTTCCTCTTTCCTCCTCCTAGTCTCCTAGCCCCGCCTATCTAGTTTTCTATTGGCCAACAGGGATTTATTAATTAACCAGTATGAGAAACATATTTACAGAATAACATCTCCCATCAGGTCTTCCCAGCTCAAATGATTTAATTATGAAGAAAACAAAATATCCAGCTGTTTGGGTTTTAGGTAAACCCAAATGTAGTCAAGTTGACAACCAAGAATAGCCATCACACACATTGACAATTTTTTTTATAATAACCTCAAAGGGGAGAAGAAAGTAACTAAATAAATTCAACAATAAATTACACTAAAAATGTGTTAAAGAGAGCAGCTCTTATGTTAAATGTTCTAACCACAATTAAATAAAATGGAAAGAAGAAAATAAATAACTTAGAACCTTCTTGGATCTACTCTGGTAAATGCCTTTATGGACTTTAGGAAATGGAAATGGGATAGCATAAGAAATGACCACAGCTTACACTACACACTGATCTTAGAATCTTCTGAAAACTGGGGCTTAACCCTTACATTGTTGACAGGAAAGTTGTTTGGGAATTTAAATTGACACTTTGACTGACATGAAGACTCCTGGAGGTAAACAGATGAACCTTCTCATCATTTGTGTCCCTCCCTTCCACTCTACTCTACAGAACAGGCATTGGGGAAGAAATGAAAGCAATGCGACAGAGGCTTTGTTGAAGAGGGAGCGGAGGTTTACTTGCCAATTTCTAGTCTAAATCTAAGTTCCTAAGAACAAACAGTCTTCTGTAGAACTGTTACTAAACAGCAATCCATTTCTACTGTCACAGAGATGGTTGGGTGGGTGACTCTACAACCAAACTTTCTGGGTTGAGATCTCCATTCAGGCAACCATCACCAACCAACTGTCACATCCAGTAGGCTTTCTGTCTCTGTACTCTCATATGTCCAGTGGGAATAATGCACAGTGTCATGCTTTGATGGCTTGATGCACAGAAAGCCCATAGAAAATAGTGCTTACAGTTATAGTTTGTTCAGAAAAAAAACACTTTCCTATTTTTACTCTTCTTACGTTTTAAATAAGAAATTTACCAAAGCAAGAGAGAGGGAGAAGAAAAGGAAAAGTCTGCTATTTTATTAGCTAAGGAATAAACATGTTTTTAATTTGACTTAGAATTGAAATGAAAGACTTTTGGTAAATTCTTCTGAGAACAAAAGTCAGAAGTGCCCATGAAACTTGAGGCATTGCAAACAGAGGGCACCCTGTGAAAGCAGGGCCACGCAAGCACTGTTGGAGACACAGTCTTTCTGTAATCCAGCTCCGCGACACAGACCACAAGTATCTGGCTTTCTTTATCTGGTTGATAAGCTTTTCTTGGGCAAGCAAATGCTAAGAAATTATTAGGAGAAGTAAATTATTTTATATTCACTGCATTATATATAATCTAGAAGAATTAGGAAATGACTTAAATATTACATAGGAGAATGCCCTTGGTGGGATGTTGTACCACTAGTAAGAGCATTCATCCAAGCATTAGAACTATGAACATAGTCTGATGTACATACATTTTAGTCTACATTTGTGCATATATATTTATAGATATTTTACTAAATTATATCCTGAATAATAATAAGGGGACCAGAAAGTTTTGTGTATTTTTCTGAATCATTCTTTAATTAAATCTCTGTGTCACAATCTATATTGATATTCACTAAATTGATTCAAATTTAAAAATCAAACATGCAAAGCATAGTACTCCTTCAGTTAAAATGGTCTATTTTGATTGGACTTCCTTTCTTTGTAATCTTATACTCTTAAACTCGGGCTCTCCTCCTTCCCACCCTCTGCACATCAGAAGAAAAGACAAAGACAACACTTAACTTTCTGTGCTTCCTGGCTTCAGATACAATGTGAGCAGCTATTTCAAGCATGTATGTCATGTATTGCCCATGACTATTGACTGCATCCTCTAACTGTGATCCAGTATATATCAATCCTTCTTTAAGTCACTTTTGTCAGGCACTATGTCACAACAATGAGAAAATGGAAAGTTCATAAACTGGTACCCACATGTGGGGCTGGCTACTGCCATGTGCTTCTTGGTCCTTTAAAAATGAATTGTGGGAGCAATCTGGAAGAGTTTGGGATCAGATGAGAGGAACTCTATAGGCTGTAGGCAGAGCTTATGGGTTATTCTGGTGGGCATTTTGAAGACCAAAATGCTGAGATAAATGTGGACAGTAAAGCCCTAGTTCAGAAAGAGACAAAGACTCTCTTGGGATCTGGGGAGGTATTATTCATCCCATATTCTATAAATGAATCTGAGCTCATTCTACCTGTGTCTAAGTACCAGAGTGAGGCTGAATGCAAATATAAGGACTTAATCTGTTTAGTAGAAAACAAATAGGGTGGTATTTGGCTATGTTATGGCCACTGCTTACTGCTCTAATGGAGGTTGCTAGTGAGAAAGACCAACACATGGAACAGAAAGGTATGAGAACTGATAAAAAAAAAATTTTGGGGGGTGGGGCTAAAATTTCAGATGAGGCAGATGCTAAAAAATCAGTTAAAAAAAATAGCATCAAAGAGAAAACCCATACTTACAGGAAATGTGCTCTGACCCTACCTACCAAAGTTTCCATTTTGTGAAAATGAAAATTCTTTCAGAAGGAGAGAGCTGGAGATGTAGTGTTTCTCCATGGTAAGCTATTGGAGGTCTGTACAATACATGGGTTCAGCCTACATCTGCAACTGGCACCAGAATTTGATAGTGTTGTACATGTGGTGCTAGTTTATAAGCAGGATGAATGAAAGAGTGCCATGGAAGCTTATATCAAGGTCTCAAGGAACTACTAATGCCAGGCAATATGCATCAGAGTTGAATTTCCTGAACGAGGATGATGAGTGGCCACTGCATAAAGCTGGAAAGGTAATGTCCACATTTCAATAGTGCCTAGAATGATGTACATATACAAATGCTTGCTGATGTTATAGGGATTTACAAGAGACTAACTCAATCTCAGAAGAGATTCTACACTTACACGTTTGAATAATGTTGGACCTGTTAAAGACTCGGGGTACTTTTGAAGCTGAACTCAGTATATTTTGCATACTCCAATGACCACGAGTCTAAGGAGTCCAGAAGGGGAAGGGTATGACTTAAAAATGATTTGTTCATGCATTAAGTTGATATGAAGTGGATTCATAATGGTTAAAATTGATTTTCAATATGATAGTGTCTAGAATATCCTAGGACACCTCTTTATGTGTGTCTTTGAAGGTGTTTGTGCATTGACTGAGAGGTGCACCTTTGATGTGTGCAGCACCATTTATCCCTTGGAGTAACATCACAGACTTAATTAAAAGACTAAAGCAGGCTGAACACCAGTGTGCATCTCTTTCTACCTCCTGAAGGTGAATATGGTATGACCAGTTGCTTCACATTGATGCATCCCCTGACTAGGATGGAATTTACCCTCAGACTATGAGCCAAAATAAGCCTTTTCTACCCTCAGTTGTTTTGTCAGAGTCACAGTAATTTACAAAGGAACTAATTCAATGGAATTTTCATAAAACCTTTTTGTTCTCTCCTCTCCAGTAAGAGGTGTCTCCTGACTACCCACTAAGAGCTGGAGTCCTCTTAGCACCCCAAACCAGGAATTTTATGTACTCTCTAAAAATAGAAGACACCGTACCAAGTTCACTAACTTCAGGGCTGCTTTCCATTCCTTTGTTTTTATTTATTTGTTTTGTAATCATGTTTTCCTAGTTTCCTTAAAGAGAAGACTTATACCTCTCTATTTTGGGGACATCTATTTGCAATGAGAAAACAATAACTTACAATTATAATTTAATGTATTAAAGTAGAAAACTGTGCCAACATACTTAACCAGATGCAGATTTGGTTGGAATTCCAGAGTTACTCCTGAACTGAGGCTGTGGAAAGTCTGAACCATGGCTTATCTTTTATTTATGATCCTCTGCTAAGGGCCACACTGCAGCAATTGTTCACAAGGCTAAAATTTTGGCTTAGAAAAGTTTCAGTTCACAGAATAGGCATCAAGACAAATTCAAGTTGCTGTCTTTAGTTTTTCCTTTCTCATCACGACTGTGTCTATTTTCTTCAGCTCAAGACTCTCAGGTCAGTCTACCACATCCTGACTGACAGAGCTGTCTGCAAAAGCAGACTATGATAAAGACAGTGTTGGATGGGCATTCCTGGGATTGCGTTGCTAATCTCTTTCATTTCCTTCTCTCTCTCTCTCTCTCTCTCACTCTCCTTTTTGTTTCATAAGATATTTTGGCATCACAAATATAAAATATTATTTATGGCTTCTTACCAGAAATGGTCTGAAACATTTCAGAATTCCAAATTTCACAACTTAAAACATGGATATAATCTCCAATTTTAGAGCAAAATGTCCTGTTATTAGAACCATATTTCTCTCAAGTGTTTTACAAATTTTGAAGCCACTTCTTGTGGGAAAGTGTATCCTAAATATGTAGATGGACAAACTGATTCAGTCTTGTAGGTCACCAGGAGACCATCAAACTGACTATAGGGCAGTGAGAGCCTTGCAGCTTAACTTCTACTATTTGATGTTACTCCAACATGAAAAAGCAACTGTGCTTTATTGGTGAGCTGTTTAGTGTTTGACTGAGGAATAGAACTTACACTCAGTTTGGGTTCTTTAAGAAAAGATTAACACATCAACTGCATATGAGAGTAAAGTCATGATGGAGTCATGGGCTGTAAGGTTGTAACAGTAATTTAAGACAGGGGATTGGTTCTACCTTAAGCCAGAAGACACAAAGTGAGGAAATACTCTGAGAATCAAGAGGCAGATGGCAGAGATGGGAGCTTGCAAGAGCTTGATCTCCCCTGTAGGTAGCCAAAACAAGTTAGATATAGCCAGGCAGAATACACATGTTGAACTCCACATACTGGAATCTGAAGACAAAGGAGTCTTGTTGGCACAAACCACACACTTGAGTAACTACCAGTACGGATATCATATTTGGAATAGAATAATACAAAAAATAGAGAAAATAGATGGTGTCGCTAAGGCTCATGGCTACTATTGGTGAATAGGCACCTCTATGCTAATTTAAAAATGTAGCATTACTATTTCTTGGTAGGCAAATATGAATAATACACAAGACTGTGGTTCTAGTGGATCTTGGCCATTCCATTTCCACTGGTAAAGATGTTAGTTCAGTGATATGTACATAACACAGCCCAAGTCAATCAGCACTGACTGTCCCTGGTGATAGTTACTGATTTACAGACAGATAAGTGTCTGGCATGTCTGTGAAGTTCAGGATTTTAATCTTCAGATGTCTAAAAAAGTACTTTCTTCCCTCCTAGAAGCCAGTGAAGAGGCAAGTGCTTCTGGAAGATTCTAGCTCTTGCAATCCAAAATCAGAAAAGGTAAGCCTAAAAGAAAAGTTACCCACAAATTATTTATGGTGAGTGTCTGAGTCAAATTACGCTTCAAGCTGGCCTGATTCTATATTTTTAAGTTACCATGGTCTGTGCAGTCCTTTGTTTTTAAAGTTGGTTAGAACAGAACTCTCTGCTGATTGCAGAAAGTTTCAGTTCTTGCTATCTTTCAATCATGGGGAGCAGTAACAGGATTTCCATACTTGTTCATTATCTCATCCATATGAGTTTTAGGATGCACACACACACACACACACACACACACACACACACACACACACACACACACACACACACACACACACACACACACACACACACACACACACACACACCTCAAACTACATTTTCAATTCAAACCAGATTTATATCCTCTATGCCCTAGGTCTGTTCACACTAGTGTTCACTTAGAAGTCAGAGTGTCTATAGACTTCTTTAACACAACGCAGCTCAAGTTTAATAGTTTGTTCTATTTTTTGATACTTTCATTAGCTTAACCACAATGTAGATATTTCTCATTAACCATTAAAATAATCATGGTCCTCTCTGACAAAATCTCCCTATGTTACAAACACATGCCCAAGAGTCCCTTTTTAGTTCATTGATGGATTTTCTTTATTTTTATTTGCACCCAGCTTCATACCCAGCTTCCTTGATCACAAGTACGCACGTGGAACACTAACACTATATGCTCAGCTACAAATATATTAAAAAATTCAAGGGTTAGCAACTCATAGATTTGTTTAAATTTAATTTGCAGCAACATGATTCTAAAAGTAGTTTAAAACATGACAGTTCTAATATCTATAGGGACCAAAGCTTCTCATTGCCCTGTATACAAGTGTTTCTCTCTTCCCACATGTATTGAAGCATAACTGAAGAATGAAAATTGTGTCTGTTAAGGAGCACAACATAAAATATTATTTTAAACAGTCTGCACATGTGACTACTTTGCATGCTTTTCTTGTTCTCAGTAGTTTGTCCAACTTAAAATTGTCAGCTTTTTATCTTCTTATTTGAAAACAGGGAGTGGGCAAAGCATATTAATCCAATAGGCAAGCAAGCTTCATGCATGCCCCTACCTACTGGAAGTGATGACAAGATAGCCTGGACCAGAGCAAAAGTGCAAAGAGAGCCCAGGGTGGTTTGTGCTCATGGCGGTGAAAAGGCAGTGCAGAAACGAGCTTTTGTTGATCAACTAGATGGGTGGGGAAAGAGCTAGAAATTTGGTGACTTTATTAAAGGCAGTGTTCAATCATGATGCAGGATACCTGTAGTTTCTATAGTTGACAAGTGATCCAGACAGTGAGTGAAAAAAGCAGTTTCTAGATCAAGGATGCGGTAACATTGATGGAGCATTGTTAGGGATAAAAATCAGTCAACTCTGTTTCACACAAATAACTGGCTACTGGAGCAGAGAGGTAATCCAGGGGCTAATAATTAGTTGCCACACACTTCTACAGTCAGGAGGACAACTGAAAGCTAAAGTGCTGGGGCAAATCAATGCAGGGATCAGGACTATCTGGTGTCACCATGTCCCACCTAAAAGTATGACCCTAAATACATTTATATGCTATGATTAGCCACATGCATGCCCAGGATTACCAACACTTATTTTAATTCTTTCAAATAACTATTTCATTTATTTATAAAATCTTACATTAAAAGTATTTTAAAATAAGCATGTCGTGGTTTAATAAGGATCAGGATAAACAATTAGGCCGAATAGATGTTTATTCAGGGAGAAATAACTTACAACCTAGACAGATGGACACTAGCAGGTTCCACCGGATGCTCTCCTCTCTGCATCCCACCAGCAAGAGAGCATTCCCTTGCTCCTCCTCAGACCTAGTTCCACAGGACATTTCTGCCCCTGGCTCCACCCCCAATGGGTGTGGCCAATGCCACAGAAACAGACAAAGTAATTATCTCACTACAATTCCCCTTTTAGTCTAAAGAAAAGATTTAGGCTTGATACAAAACTATATACAAAACAGTGATATGTCTATTTCTCCTCTTGTTTAGGTATTGTGTTTATATAGCTCATTGGAAAATGTAATGTATAATTGAGAGTTACCTATGATAATTAAAACTTGGAGTTAAGTTAGTTAGGATTTCTAGATATGCAGAGATGTATTTGAGATGAATAGGCATTCTTCAAGCCTTTCAAAGACCTACAGAATATGGCATTTAAAATGGTTTAGGAATTTTCTTGACAGTGAGGCACAACTGCTCCTGGTAACACCACCTGCATCAGAAAGGAAGATGGACATCGAAGAAAAACATTATGGAGTTTGCTTCTAATATGGCAAGACTAGCCATTTGAGCAAGGTACTTCTCTTGTCTAGACTGACTTTATGTTGTAGAAACTGGACATGCAGGACCCACAAAAAGGTGACTACTGATGCAAGATGGACATTGCTACAGATTCCTGCTTCATGGAAGAGGCTGCCTGACAGCCAGATAGTCTACAGGACACAGAGAAAAGTGACTGACAAACTGTCAATACAGGTGGACAGTTTAAAGTTTCCTGCCTTGTTGAGGAGTCTGGACACACACTATGGCCTATGGGCTGAAGATGGAACATTACAGAAGAACCTCGGGTGACTGACCAGGCAATGAGTTGTCTCTGTCATTTCTAGAGTTTATATATTACCCTTCTATGGTCTTTGAAGGAGTTGAAGACAGATAGTTTTGGTTATAGTTTTTCTTAGTTAGGATTAAAGATAAGTTACATATAGGACTTTAGACTCACAAAGATAGGATAGATGATATTTTCTTTAAGTCTTACAAAATGTTAATGGACTAAATATTGTTTACTGTGATTCTCATTTGATAACTGTTATATGATATATTTTGCTATGTTAAGGTTAAACCCCTTCTTTTACTTTAGACAGAAAAGAGGAGATGATGGGAGATGTTATTCTGTATATATGTTTCTCATACTGGTTAATAAAGCCCTGTGGCCAATAGAAAACAAGATAGGCGGGGCTAGGAGACCAGGAGGAGGAAAGAGGAAGTAGGCGGCAGGGTCGAGATGTAGCCCATGGAGGAAGGAAGATGCCTGCCGTGGCTCCCCGATAAGACGACCACGTGGAAATACTTAGGTAAGTAGAAATGGGTTAATAATTAAGACAGAGCTAGCCCAAAAACAATAATGGTAACTGGCCAACAGGATTGTATCAAATACAGAGTCTCTGAGTGTTATTTGGGTCACATGTGATGGCAGGACCAGGAGGCAGGTGGTGGAACAACCTGCCGTAACAGGTGAAGGCATAATGGAGTTATAATAGAGTTGTCCTAAGCTGAAAAGCTTAAGTCTAGTACCTAATATATCTAACTATGAAGAGAGAATACTAGTTGTGATAGTTTAATCTTCAACCTCATCAAGACCTGAGAAGGAAAATAACGATACTAGGGTAGGCAGGAAGTGTGGATGGGCAACTTCCAAAAGGTGCAGCGAGGACAGAAACAGCAGGCTACCTGGACAGTCACCCAAGGTCTCCCTGCAACATTGGTACAGCCAGTTTTGGCTAAGGCCAAGAGTACCTGATAGACCACAACAAAAGCAGGGAGATAGAAAGGCTGTCTCACCCTGACTTGGCAAGGTTCAGCAGTCTTCTATGTTTGTCTCCTGCAAGCACATAGGACTGCATGTCCAAAATTGAATTATACCTTTCCTAAAAATATATTGAAGTCCTAACACCTCTTCCCCGTGTCTCACCCAAAACAATTTTGTTTGGAACTAGTGATTGCAAATGCATTCATATGTCATCCAGTAATAAGGCAGGACCTTCACCCAGTGGAACAACTCTCCTTAAAAAAGAAAGGACAGACACCTAAGGGTAGAACACTCACATGGTAAGGAGGCAGAGAAGTGCTACAGCCATAGCCCAGAAGGAGAGATTCTCTCTACAGATTTTAGGGAGAGCATAGTCCTGATGATACCTTTGAACTTTTAGATTCCAAGACTGTGAAAATAAGGTTCTTTGTTTGTTTTTTGTTTGTTTGTTTGTTTATTTGTTTGTTTCAAAGCATCCAGTTTACATCCGTTTGTCATGAAGTCACAGGAACCTAACAGAGAAAAGCACCATGCTACCTATCATCAAGTCTAGGATACTTGATTGCAAAATGGAACCTGACATCATTTATGAATGTTTAGAAGACCAAAGACAAGTGCAAATTCATATTGGATATGCTGTCGATTATAAGACACAAAGCTACTTAAAACTTAAAAAAAAATCATACCTAAGGACTTACAAAGTAACTTACTTGAGTTATAGCAACTCGCTTTGCTACTAATATTTGGATGATTGTTATGTGAATAGAATATCTAGTGTTTCAGGCACTGTAACAGTATTGTCCAGCCTGTGCCTAAGCAGATATCAATTCATCACACACATTGTCAGATGAATAAAGTGAGAAAAAGGTGAGCACATAATTTTCACTTGCATTACCACACAGCACCAATGCTTAACTGCCAGCTTATGTCAAAGCTGAACAAAATTGAGTAACATTGACATTAGTCCTGCTTTAATCCTTCCCTCCTTCCCTCCCTCCTTCCTTCCTGTAGAGTCAGAAATTAAACGTATTATGTAATTCATGCAGTGACCACCAATGTGACCACTGTTACAACCATGCTTCATTCTCATAGAATCACTGATATGCTTGGCCAGTGACCCTCAGGCTCATTGTATATCAGACTAACTTGGAAAAAAATTGGAAGATGTCTGCTCCTAAAATTAAACAAAAATGATAAGATGGAATACCGGAACAATTATGGAGAAAGGTCCCTTCTTGCTGAAAGGAAGGTAAATACAACATAGCTTTTTTGATGGAGAAGAATTTGGCAATATCTATCAAAATCTCATGTGACCAAGGAAGTTCACTTTTAAAATATACAGACAATAAAGGGGCTGAGGAAGAAATCAGAGAAACATCACCATTTACAATAGTCACAAACAACATAAAGTATCTTGGGGTAACACTTACTAAATAAGTAAAAGACCTATATTGTAAGAACTTTGTGTCTTTAAAGAAAGAAATTAAGAAGACACCAGAAAATGGAAAGATCTCCCATGCTCTTGGATAGGTAGGATAAACATAGTAAAAATGGCATTCTTGTCAAAAGCAATCTACAGATTCAATGCAAACCCCATCAAAATCCCAGCACAAGTCTTTACTGACCATGAAAGGAAAGCTCACTTTTAAGATCTTATTAAGAGCTTTAAGTTACTGTAAATACAAGAGAATTGTAGGTCAGATGTTACCCATTCTGTCATTATTTGCTGCAATAAAACATCAGAAGCCACCCAGATGCTGAAGAGAGCTGGACTTGGTTGAAACTTTTTTAAAATTTTATTTATTTATTTGTTTTACAGTTTTGGGACAGCCACCTGAAGTAGTATACAGTTTCAAATTATAAAGAGAAAATGGGAGCCACTTGGATAAAAAGGAAAGTAAAACAACGTACAAAGTAGTATATTACCACATATTATTATCTCTATTTATTTAAGTATTGCCCTGTTCAGTTTCCTCAAAACAATGTAAAAGAATACGGAGGGTAAACAACCAATGCACATATATGGCTCCCTTTCTGGATCCAGGAGGAAAAGGAATGGTGGTCAAAGAAATAGGGAAGAGCATATGTTTCCTTGAGTATAACCTTTAAAATGGGTGCTTTGCTTACAAGTATGTCTGTGCACCATGGGCATGCCTCCTGCTCATGGAGGCCAGAAGAGGGCCTTGGTTTTGAATTACCACTGAGTGTAGATGGTAGTTCTTAGAGAAATAGCTGATTTTGTGCTGGAGACAGAAGACATAATCAGGTACATGCACTCTGGCACACACACATGAACTAAAAATGAAAGAAGTACATATTTTTGAATGAGAAATAAATTAGCATTCACTGCCTGAACCAGGTTGAAAAATCACACAAAGTAACATACTCAGCATGCCCTGCTATGATACAATGGAATGAATACAATGGTACCCATGTAGAGTTCTTTGTAAAACCGTTTAACTTGGATCCTCCCATGCATTCAGGCAGATTCAGAAACACTCTATAAGACAAGCCTGAACTGTTTCAAACTGGAAATTGCATCAAAGCAAAATACGAGTGGGAAATTTCTTTGGACTAAGAAGTTAAAAATATAGAGCAGCAGAAGTGACCATTGATCTGAGCTCAGATTTTTCAAACCAGGTGAAATATGAGTTGGAAAAACAAAGAGCAAGGAAGGGTGGAGGACAGTGAGCAGTAAAGGCAGTTTTGGTTTCAGCTTGAGATCTTGTTGCCTAAGGTGCAGAGCTCTCATATAATATGGTTTGTGTGCAGTAGATTTCAAAGTGGAAGAGGGGCTGCATCAATCAGGAGGGATGAGCAATGCTCATTGGCTGTTCAATGAGAGTGCAAGTTAAAAGAAGAAAACAGCAGCAATACTTTCCCTTTGCTTTGCAGCAGGGATCACGGCCATATTATGACACTGCAAGTGCTTAACTGTTTGTAACATGAGCAAAGCAGGAGGCTGCCCCACCTTGAGAGTTGCTGATTGGGATGTCATAGAACAAGTCTGAACCAGAAGGCTACAGAGCTATCATTTCGTGCAGTTGGTTGGTATCTGGAAACCAATGTTTGAAATAAATTCAAGGGAATTCTTGAGTGTGGTTTTCTTATCTGGTTCTTTTGTAAGTAACACCCATGCTTTCCGTCTCTTTGAAATTCTACTATAATATTATTAGTCATCTTCAAGTATAAGTTTTTACATGTGAAATGGGATGTAACATAGAATAGTTTAAAGTTCTATGGGAAATGATGGGTTTGGGGAAATATCAGTGCAGCATTTTATTTGCAAAATGTTTTTTATTGCCAACATCTCACCAAATTATCCCTCCTAGTATTCACAGACTAGATCGCTATTATATTACATATTTTAAAAACTAGTTAGAGAGCAAAGTCCTATTCAAATGAACTAAACTTTGTGTGCTTTTGAACTAGACAATCAGAATAACTTGCTCAGAATTCTACAGTAAATAAATCCCTCAATTTGATAACCAAACCCTCAATTCCAAAAGTTCTATCTCAGAACCCCTATAAGTCAGCCTTGCATAATATTTTATTGATTTGGAAACGTTTTTCATTTGAGAAATTAAATTCCCCCGAAATTATATATACAGTTGTTAGAACTGTGGTTTTTTGTTGTTGTTGTTTTGTTTTGTTTATTTATTTATTTATTTTGGCTATTTAGAAAACACAACAAAACCCACCTCTTGTTTCAATCTCCTATTCTACCAGGGTTGCTACATTGTTTTCTGAAGCTTAAAAATATACCTTAAATCATCAATTTTATATAACCTTCTGAATTTATGCCCCATTATTATGTTATTTAATTGCTTTTTATTAATAACATATATTGATTATCTTCATCCTGGCCCTGTTCAGTAACATCTTAATTCATTAACTTTTGTTCCAAGCCAACTGACTGGCATGCTCTGTCAAATTTGCCAAGACTTAATTATTCTTCCTAAGTCTAATGGCCATATCATGACCTTTTCATCAGTCATCTTGATGCAAATCTGTTTACTTTGTTGAGTTTTCCCTCCTTGCCCTCCACCTTTCTTTTACTTACTTGCTTTTGTTCCTGTCCAGACCTTTAGCACTTTCATTGTCTCTCCTGGCATGTTTGTTTCTTGAATGGTGCAACTCCATGATTCCAGCCTCTGCCATTGCTCTTCTCATGAAAGATTTCTCTGTGTTGTTTTTTTTTATATATAAAAGTTTTAAAATAATTATTTTCTTTTTTATGTACAGGTAATATGCATGCATGCATGTCTGAGCATCATTTGTATACCTGGTACCTGCTGAGGCCAGAAGAGAGTGTGAGATCCCTTGGAACTGGAGTTACAGATGGTTGAGCTGCTATGTGGATGCTGAAAATCCAATCTTGGTCATTGAAAGAGCAGCTAGTGCTTTTACCTCTGAGCCTTCTCTCCAGCCCCTACTGACTTTTAGAGTTGTAACTGTCCCCTAGTGCTTTTTCCCACTGAGAATTTCCATCTTAACTTCTTATCTAGATTTCAGTCTTGACATTTCCAACCCTGTAAGATCCATTCACAGGCTACATCTAAAATTCACTTTACCCCTGCCCTGCTTCTCTCGTATCTTCTATATCATTTAAGTAAATGGCCAGCTGCCAAAAGTCTTGAATCTGAGAACTCTTCTCATTTTCTCTGCCCTTTGTCTCCCTGTTCAACTAATGGATACACTCTGTCACCTGCAGCTTTGAAGCATTTATTCATGCATGCTTACTCTCTCCTCTACAGTCTTAGTATCATAGCTTTAACTATGTCTTAACTGAGTTTCTTGTTTTGTGATGAGTTTTTAAATTCATGCACTACCCCAAAGTTACCTGACCAAAGTAAAATCTGATGTTCCTTTTCTCCTTGTAGTCTGTAAAGCTTCTGTGTAGTTACAGGGAAAGCCTGATGCCTGATGGTATAAACATGGGGACCATGGGCTTTTTAAGCCAGGTGTAGTTTACATTGTTAAAGACTCCTAACTTCTACCCATCACTACTTAAAAATACAAAAGTATTAAATGTTCTCATCCACATGGAATTTTTCACCAAACCACGGCTGCTGACCACATCTCTAATGCTCCTCAGATCTCTCTCTTTTTAGAAGTACCTACCACTGTTTCCAATGCACCTTCACCTTCTGAAGGCATGGTGGTTCTGACCATCTTAAAGATGAAAACTAAGAAAAAACAACATGAAGCATAACTGAATAGAAACTTTGGAAAGAGATATAGGATTTTTGCACCCTCCTTTTCTCCTGTGATGGCAAAAGCAGCATTGAAATTTTCTAAAATCAATGTACATACAGGTAGGAAATAACCTGCATTACTTTTACATCCAAAAAGAATGATAGGTTTAACTACTGCAGCATATTCTAATATGTTTGACACCTAGAACCTATTCTAATCTTTCTGTGTGACTGATTTCTTGCCTTCCTAATCTATCAAAACATTTCCTTTGAATTGCCATTGTATTCATTCTTCCATATCTTTCAGCCACTACTTGTTGTAGCTTCCCTTGTCCTGCCTAGGTCCTGCAGTCACTTCAGCCCCAAAGAGAACACAGAGACATTATATTGATTGTTAAACTGTTGGCGCATGACTAGACCTTATTTTCTAGCTCTGTCTTAATTATTAACGCATACCTATTAATCTATGTATTTCTACATGGCCTTATCTTACTGGAGAATGCCTGATGTGCCATATCCTCCCAGTCTCCACATGGCGATTGTTCTGATGGGCCATCTATGCCTACCTTTCCCAGAATTCTCCATGTCTCCTAGTCCTGCCTACCCTCCTGCCTCATTGGCCAGACAGTGTTTTAGTCATCAACCAATAAGAGAAACATATATACAGAAGGACCTACCCTGCCAGCTACCTCTTCTGCCATTCTACTGTATTGAATTATCTCTGTGTAACTCATTTAACCTAAACAGGCTGAGATTCTTTAGAAAAGGAGAGGAAGATGTTACAGTGTATATCTTCTCTATTGTTTTATGCCTAGTGTTTAGCATGGGCATCTATTGGCCATAGAATTAGTGCTCAAAAATGTTTATTCAAGTACTTCAAAATAAGGAAGCAAGATGTGAAACTTCAAGGCTAATGGTATGGGTCACATGCAGTTCATCTTGAACCCAACTCACAACTGGAAATAATTTAGAGGAACTTTGAGTGTTCCACCGTGTTTTTAGAGTAACTTAGAGAAATTCAGTGTCTCTATGCCTATGTTTGCTCAATGTAAAATGTGGATAAATATGGATGGTCATGTCATTGCCTTAATTGGGCTCCTATAGGGTTAGCAAATAATTATAGGGCAGAAGTCTGTAATTCACATCAAATACTTAAAGTAGTAGATAGCTAGACATTTGCCATGTTTGCATAGTGGTTATTATTAAGATATAACTATCAGTTACCCAATCTCCATCTTTCCAAAGTGTATATTTGACTCAAATACGTAACTTTTTTGCCCATTTGAAAACAAGATAGACAATTTCTCCTCAAATATATCTCTTTATCAAAATGACAGCATTTTAACTATGAATTCAGGGGCTGGAAATGCTCAGAATATAAAGGGAAAGAGCACAAAAGCTTGGTCAAGCTTTGATTGTAACAGTTGTTCTAGGTCTCTCTGACCTCTAGTTTCTTCAGGTGTGATAGTTTCCATTATTTAGAAACATTTGAGGTTCCTCACATTGTATTGAAGGAAATATACCTAAAGAATCAAGCACCATATCTATTCATTTCACACTGTGCTCTTTCTTATTCCTGTTCTTATGGTTGTCAACACACATCCTGAGGAAGGACTGCCAGCAGTCTACATCTGTAAGTAGACCAACTCTACCTTGCCTCTGCCAGCAGTCACAAGAGTGCAGTCAGACCCATTTTTACACTAATTACCCTTAAGGCTGAGTACAGCACTGTATTGGTTGTTGCTCTTCTCACTGTAATATACCAAACAGCTAAAGCCACTTTTCAAAGTTCAGGGGAAAGTGAGGCAGATGGCAGTATTTTCAGTAGTTTGTTATGTGGCTCAGTTACCCAGATGGACTAAGAAGCAGAGAGAGAGAGTTCTAAGAACCTGGGCTGGGCTATCACCCATAAATCCTGATCCCTGGTGATCCACTTCCTTCAGTGAGACCCTTCCCTGAGGGCTCCCCTACTCCCACTTCCAAACAGAACCATTAGCTAATGATCAAATAGTCAAAACTGGGGCGGGGGCACCCTTCCCATCTAGAGTATTAAAAATGCTTGGTAAGCAGTTTTGAGATTTAACTGGCTTTTTAATAAAATGTGTCACTTGATAGTTCAGATCAATATTACAAATCTTAGTGCTGAGGGGAGAGTCATGGATATTGTTGTTTTCCAACTGGGGGATGGCTGCCTTTGACAAGTCAGACCTTACTATTAGTCTAGGAAATACTGCTGTTAACCACTGCTGTTGGAATTTCCATCTATTCTGTCAGTGACTGTTCACATATTCCACATATAAATTTATCCAGATAACAATGGGTGTGCCTTCTTGACCATGAGGTACTGACTACTGTATAGGCAAGCTCCAGAGACTGAAAAACTAAAAGCATCTGGGATTGTATGCCTGGCCCTGCTTTACAAAGACAGTCCTGTCATATACAGGAGAAATAGCACACACACACACACACACACACACACACACACACACACACACACACAAAACCTGAAAATGTTTGTCAAACACTGCAGGAGGAGAGCAGAGACAGACCAGAGAATATATTATAATTTGAGGAATCCTATCAGTCACCATACAAAACCACCTAGAAACAATTTTAATGTAGAAATTTGAGAGTTTAGGGACTGGTTACAATACTGTATTTTTTCTATACTTCATAATTGGACCAACATTCAACAGAACTGAGGTGCTGGGGGCTTTAAAACAATCTAGAAATGTGATAGCCCACATAACAACCAGAAATATCAGGGAGAAGACAGAAAAACCTCAACACAGAACATTGGATGATGTTCAGTGTGCCCCACAGAAGCCTCTCAACAGGTTCTAAGCATACTACTGTTGCCGAGCTAAGGAAATTTGCAGGTTTTTTTTTCTCAGTCACTCTGAAGCCCTCTATGTGGAGAGACAGTCAACTGGGAACCAGTCTTTTATCCTTGATTGGATGTCTGATTTGTTTCGTTCAACATTTGGATTCTGAGATAATTGCAGGTTTCTCAAATCACCACAAGAAGTGGGAATCAAAGACTAACCTTCACCCTACATGCTGATGAGGTGCTACTCCCAAAGCAGGGGTTTCTCCAAACCACAGCAGCACTTAGGACCTATGGCCACCAATGGTGCTCTCAGCAGCAAGCTGCCAAGCACCAGCAGTCCAGTGGCCACAGAATCTTTCCTTCTGCTTCCCTGTGCAGAGACATTCATGTTTTACCAACTTCATCAAACAATGAGGTTCTAATAAAAGTGCCTGGGGAGGGGCGATATGGGGTTTTATAAAAATGTTTTCGTTAGCCAAAATAAATACGTCCATACAGTATGTTTTAGGTAGACTACTCTTTATTTAGTTTGCATTTTGCTTATTTTGCTAGGCACAAGACAAATCTTTTTTTTTCTGGCAAAAAAAGAGAACTATTCAGAAAGAAAACATGGGAGAAAAAGAAACAGTTGCTGGAACATTTTATTCAAACTTCCTGAAACTTTATCTGGCAAGTCGTGTCAGAAAACATAATGCATAATCTGCTTAAAAAAGAATAAAAGTAGGAATTTTTATTATCAGCCTCTATGTCCTGACCAGCACTTTCTCTTCTAGCTTGTGAGGCCAAATTCTACACTGACATATGCTCTTTCTCCCACAGTCTTCCTGGGTTTCATGATCCATGGAGTTATTCCAAGATTTTAAAAGTTGGATGACTTCTGGGTCCATCATGGGTTTGGTGAGAAATGCCATTGTTCTGTGAAAGGAGCAGAACATTAAGAACTAATTCTTCCTGTGAGGTTTTCTCTGATGCAAATGATTAAATTTTAATGGTACCTTAGAAACCTTTACGTCTTACCTATGCTACTTAATGAAACAGAATGGAAGGAGAGGGAAAAGGGGGAATGTTGGGCTTTGAAATCTGACATTAAATTGAGAATTGAGGATTTGAATTTCACCTGCATGCCCTACTTGCTGCCTGAAGGGTATATGACCACTCTAAAATTCCTGCCCCCTTCTCATGCCCTTACCTATCTGATATATGTATACTGTATACTAATATGTGTGAGTGTGTGTTTAGTTTGCATGTATGTATGTATACCAGGTGTAGGTCTAGTGCTGCCAAGACTGGAAGAAGGTGCTGGACTGCTGGAGCTGGAATTACAAATTGGTGTAAGTTGCCGTGAGGGAGCTGGGGAGCAAAGGGGTCCTTTGCAAGAGTGGCGAATGTTCTAAATGGCCAAGCTTGCTTTAGAGATCCCCTACCACCGTGTTTTAAGCATTTGCTTATCTTCCTGACTGGCAGTGGTGGCAGCTGTGAAAACCAGCAAGTCATCATTGTTTCTGTCCATGCCACTGTTTGAATTACTAGGTTTCTCACAGCTCAGCATATGGCATAATCACTTCAAAGGCCTGTTAAACCCAGATCCCTCGGCCATATTGCCAAGAATTCTCACTCGACAGCCAATGTATACACATTTCATCTCTGGCTCCCATTTCCACCAGTTGGTATGCTCTTTTGAGAGTACTCTAAGAGTGGGAGTCACATTTGGAGTTAGAGTGAGGGGTATTTGACATTTCTCTCCTTCCTATAGCAGATTTCCCCCACTTTCTTCATATTTGCACACATTCAGAGACTCCAGTCAGCTTCATGTTCTTACAACCTCATGCCATGCAGGCTATGTTTAGATGTAATCAGGGACAGGTAGAACATCTCCATGTACTTCCTCTGAGCAGTCCCATGACACCAACAGAACAGTAAAAAGCAGAGCCCCGTGCCTGTTCATCAGCCTATGAAACACAGAAAAGAAGTCATAACTGTTATAACTTAAGAAAAGCATGAAAGAGGGTTCCAGCAAAGTTTTTTTTTTTTTTGTTTTTTGTTTTTGTTTTTGTTTTGTTTTGAAGGGATAATAAAAAGAGAAAAGGGGAGACCAGCCTCCAGGGATAGGAGTAGTGGGAGAGAGGAAGGAGGGGAAGAGAGGAGAGGGAGGGGGAAGAGAGAGCTAGAGGGAGGGGAAAGTGGCAGAGGGAGAAAGAGAGAGAGAAGGATGAGAGGTAGGCAGGGCCCTTTTAAAGGGAACAGAGTAAATACACACAGGTGGTGCTCTTAGTGTCTGTAGCTGAGGGTGTATCCTGTCAGAACCCCAAGGACAAGCCATTACAGCTATCTGAATACTAACAATAGCAACTTACCTGCCAATGTACTACACATTAATATGTATGTCTTTTACTACCCAAAAAGTCTATGGAACAGGGAGACTATCACCCGAATAGAAATGAATAAATGATGTTTAGAGTTTTCTTCAGTAATTTTTCCAAGGCAATACAGAAAGTATGTAAACTATTTATAACCCCAAAGGCTATGCTCTTCATTGCTGTAGAAGCAGGAGAAAGAAGCAAACATCTTCTCTGCTTTGAGAAAAGAAAAATCAAAAGTCCTGCTACATTTTAGGGATAAAGATCTGCTCGTGAAATACATGGGGATGTTATTTTCCTATGTTACATTCAAGTTATATTTGAATGGAGTTCTGTGCCATTTTGGAGTAATTTCTCCTAAATATGATTCATTAAAAACAATGCCTTACTTCAGTTATTTAATATCATTAATAGTTTCATGTCAAAAGGAATGTATTTTGGGGTGGTAAGATGACTCGGAGTATTGGCTGCTCTTACAGAGGACCTAGCTTTGATTCATAGCATTACATAGTGGTATATAACTGTCTAGAACTCTGGTGCCAGGGGATCAGATGCCATACACTGGCTTCCAAAGGCACCAGACACATACACTGGTGTACATACAAACATAAAATAAAATAAAAACAGCAAAACTTCAAATATCACACACACACACACACACACACACACACACACACACACACACACATATATGCCTGAGTCTTACAGTTCAGAGGTCTGTCCCATTATCATCATGGTGGGAAACATGCCAGTGTTCAGGCAGACTTACTGCTGGAGAATGAGCTGAGAGTTCTACATCTTGTTCCATATGCAGCAGGGAGAGACCTGTCTTGAGCTTCTGAGTCCTCAAAGCCTGTCTCACAGGGAAATACTTCCTCCAACAAGTCTATACCTCCTAATAACATCACTCCTTATAGGCATAAGGGGAACATTTTTATTCAAATTACCACATTCCACTCCCTGGCCTCCATAGGCTTATAGCTATATCATACTGCATTTAATCCAACTACAAAAGTCCCCATAGTCTATAATAGTCCAAGTATTATTTAAAAGTTCAAAGTTCCTTCTGAGACTCATGCAATCTATTAACTGTAATCCCCTATAAAATCAAATGCAGATTCCATACTTCCAACATATAATGTCACAGTATATACATTGCCATTCCAAATAGGAGAAAAGGGAGCATAACAAGGGAAAACTAGACCAAAGCAAGATCAAAAACCAGCTGGGAAAACTCCGAACTCTGCATTTCCAAACTAATGTCAAAGTGCTCTTCAGTACTCTAACTCCTTTCAGCTGTGTTGACTTCAACATCCTTCTTTCTCTTGGGCTGGTTCTACTCCCTGTTAGCAGCTTTCCTTAGCAGGTGCCCCACAGCTCTGGCATCTCTAACATCTTGGGGTCTCCAAAGCAATCCAGGCTTCATCTTCACAGCTTCACCCAATGGCCTCTCTAGGCCTCCATTCAGGGTCATCCCCCGACACATGAATGGCCTCAGTTGTTTTCCTTAGTTGAGAAGAAAGATTCCATAACCGCTTTCTTCTGTCTTCTTAACTCTAAAGCCAAACCACATGGCCAAAGGTTCCTAGTTCTGCTGCTTGCTCAGGGCAGGAACATGCCCCCTTGCTCATTTACATCTTCACCAGCTTTCTAGTTTTGATAGTTTCCTTCATTGCTCAAACTTGGCTGTCCTGGAACTTGCTCTGTAGACAGAGATTAGCTGTCCTCTATCTCCTGAGTGCTAGGATTAAACACATATACCACATACCTGGACCTAAGCTGTTTTAATTCCTTTTCATAAGATGGAAGCTTTGCTTGGTGGGGTTTTGTTCTGAGGTCATCACTCCTTACATTCCATTTAACGCCAGGTTTTGGTTTAATCTGTTTGTCTCCTTGAACACAGGATTTATCTCCACCCCACTTCCTGGTGCACCTATCCTCCTTGCCCTGTACATTTTGTATGTTTCTTGCTGGGCTTGCTCCTTTGCATTATAGATCTTCATAAGAGTAAACACTAATAACAAGAAGACAGTTAATACCAGGGTGTTTTGAGATTTCCTTTGCCAATGTAACTAATCCAGAATTCCTCAAGTTAACCTCAGGCAGACATTTTGAACAAGGGCAAAAAAGCAGCCATGTTTTGATGGGAGATATCATTCTGTAAATATGTTTCTTGTATTGGTTAATGAATAAAGTACTGTTGGCCAATAGGAAAGGAAGATAGGAGGGACTAGGAGACTAGGAGGAAAGAGAAAGTTTTTGGGAGGAGTCAACATGGAGAGACTCTGGTAAGATGAGACCACGTGGAAATACTTAGATTAATAAAAATGGGTTAATAATTAAGACAGAGCTAGGTGATAAGAAACTAGTAAGTGGCCAACAGCATTGTATCAAATACAGAGTCTCTGTGTGTTATTGGGGGCTGGCGTGGCAGTATGACAGACCCGCAGAGAAAACATACTTGTTAAAATGTTCTTTTCCAAAACATCACAGAAATGGTCTCAGGCCACATATAACCTCTCCAGCCAGACCTCCACAGTTCAAATAAGCCTCAGAGCCAAGATCTTCCATAGTCTTACTAGGGGGGCCAATTGAGCAGCACATTCCTCCAAATAATAGCACGGTCTATCACAGCAATACCCCAAGTCCTAGTTGCAACTTCTGTCTTACTTAGAGTTTTCATTGCTGTAAAAAGACACCATGACCACGACCACCGCAACTCTTATGTAGGAAAATATTTTATTGGGGCTAGTTTATAGTTCAGAGGTTTGTCCATTATCATCATGGCGGGAGTGTGCAGGCAGACATAGTGCTGGAGAAGGAGCTAAGAGTTGTACATCTTGATCCTCAGGTAGCAGGCAGAGAACTTCCTTGAGCTCTTAGACCTCAAAGGCCACCTGCACAGTGATACACTTCGCTCCAACAAGGCTACATCCACTCCTGCAAGGCCACACCTCCTAATAACGCCTCTCTCGTTGGGTCCATGAGGGTCATTTTTATTCAGACCACCACACTCAGGTAGCTGAAGCTAACTTCAAGTTGGCTATATAGTCAAGGAGGATGGCATAGTGATTCTGACCTTCTCTCTTCCTTCAGTGTGCTGGGATCAAAGGGGGTACCACTATTACAAGTCATGTGGAGCCAGGGATTGAATCCAGGGTTCTGTTCACACTAGGGAAGCACCCTAGCACACTAACTAAGCTACATCCCCAAGGTGATTCCAAATTTTAAATGTAACTCAGTTAAATTTAATTTAGTGCTTTGCTAGTCTTCAATATATGGGGGCCTTTACCTGTTTCAATTTTAGCAAATATTTCTTTTGTCTCCAAATTCACTAACCAGTTAATTGATTTTAGGCATATTGATGGATGATATTTTTATATTTGATATTTTAAAGAAAGCATATTTCAAAGCAAGTCGGTTCATTGGTAAAAATGCAGATATGATGCAATGTAATTTAATAATAAAGGACTGTTATAAAATCCTTCTTTGGAAGTCCTGGACAATATAGCTAGTGGTAAGAGTAGGGCTGCCTGCTGCCTCCTAGGTACTTTTATGTTTATAAAAGTGAATAAACAAAGCTATTTTGAAATGCGCTTAACTCTATTTTTTTTTAGGTTCATGAAATCTCTTTGAAAATCATATTTAAATTTGTGTTGATACTCCTGGAATCCAGTTGTAAAGAGGGAGGAGTAATGAGCAAAGAGGTCAAGACCATGCTGGGGAAACCCACAGAAACAGCTGACCTGAGCAAGAGGGAGCTCGCTGACTCTAGACTGACAGCTGCAGAACCTGCAGAGGACCGAACCAGGACCTCTGTATGTGGGTGTCAGTTGGGGGGACTTGGGCAGTCTATGTGGCTACTGGCAGTGGAACCAGTATTTATCCCTAGTGCATGAATGGACTTCAGGAGCCCATTCCCTGTGGAGAGATACTCTCTCTGCCTAGATACATGGTGGAGGGCCTAGGTCCTTCCCCAAAGGACCTAGACTTTGATGATTACCTATGGGAGGCCTCACCCTCCCTGAGGAGTGGATGGGGGGGTTGGGAAGATGGTAGGGGGGAATGGGAGGATAGAAGGAAGAGGGAACTGAGATTGGTTTGTAAAATAAGATTGTTTAAAATTGAAATACAAGTTAATTTAAAAAAAGAAATTAATTTGGTCATTGTAAAGGCACTTTAAGGATGGCATTGTGAATTGTTTTCAAGATTTCCTACTCTTTGGGACTGCTCACTTTGCCCTGATCACTGCAGAGAGAAACAGCCTGGAATTTGTTCTGCTTTGCACCTTGCAGAGCTGTTCTTGAGATCAAAGAGGTTCCTGTGTGAGAAAGATGTCTGAGGACAGCAGGGAGATACAGCCAATGCCAGCCAGGCAGCGGAGGCTGACTAGGAGAGCAACCTCCAATTCACCAAAACATCGTTGTCTAACTTACGAACAGGGAGTGCAGGATTACTGAGCTCTGAAGACCAATGGTACATTAGAGAAAACCCACTCTCAAATTTTTATTTAACTGAAAGAAAAAGAGCACACAGGATTGTAAACTCAATTGCAAACAAATAAATATTATCCATTAAAATTGCCACAAGTAACCTAATAACATTATACCAAACCCTTTTAGTTCTGAACTTTGCTGAAAATAAACTCAAGTGACAGAGTAGCCAAAAATCAGGCAACCATGGTAGAGAAAATTTTCAGAACTCTAAAAGTCAACTTCACAGCAGTAAATGAGATTTGTCATTTTATTTGCTTTTTGTTTTGCTTGTTTTGTTTGCATATGTAAAAATGAACTAGAAAAAAAAAAACACTGAAAATACATGAAAACCATTTGATTGGAAACAATTTTGACTAAAGTGTGTCAGCTCTCCATGACAACTTCCCAGTCAGATTCAGCCAAAGGCCTGCAGAAAAGACACCTAGCAGGAATTGGGTGGTTACATCAAAATGGGATCTTTCCTGAAAATCGACAAGGAGCAATGTATGGCTTCAAAAGGGAAATTTGTTGACTCCACACTTTGGTGCAGGATGTGAGTGAGATCCATCAGCACTCAGGACCATTTGGGGCGTCAGCACTGACTTATGAAGTTGAGATAGTTTAGAAAACAAATATTATCTAAGCAAATATAGCATAGAACTTATATCTACAAATTAGGGTAAATGCAGTAATAGAGTGAAAACTGTGAGTTAAAAAAAGAGACAGAGACACACAGAGATAAAATTCCCTTATGACTAACTTGGACATCCATACAAGGAACGTCTACTCCCCTATTTATTAATGCAGTGGGTAAATATTTGCTTTCCTTGCCAGTTGATGCAGGAACTTGTGCATATAGGTCCATGTTTGTTTATAAGGCTAGTAATGGTTTCCCTGTAACCATGGGAGACGATCAAAGTTGACTTCAGAGGCTAACAGAAAGTTTGTGCATCTCTGCTCTGGGAGGAGTAGATGGCTCCATTACTGAGAGGCATAGTGTTCCCTGTGTCAGGAGGCCCTGTTAGTCCATCAGTGTGTTTGCTCCGTGCAGGGTTACCAAGGTTAGTAGTTACTGTAAGTAGCCAGGAAGTGTTTTCTTTGGGGACATCTGACACATTTACAAAGGCACACATGTCAGAATTCAAAAGGAGAAAATAAGGAAATTAATAAGCAGTGGCTTTTTTTTTCTGTTGTTTGTTTTGCTTTGCTTTGTGTTCTCCATGTATTTGTCATTACTTCCTGGGCATCCATGCTTACTCCCTAAAGACTTGTTCTAAGGTTAAAAATAGCTTGTAACAATACTGTTTGTATTTCTGAGGTTATCCCATTCTCCTATCACTTGGTACCATCATGTACAGTTGTTTCTTTAATGCACCGCAAAATGATGCTCTATGTATCACTAACCCAGTCCTCCAGTGAAGGAAGATAGTTGTTCACTGCCCAACTGCTAGTCTATAACATAATAATTCCCAAGCTGCTCTATCAAGTGCTTGGGGTAATAGAAACCAGAATGGAATCCCATTTATTTCTGCACCCCAGAAGCTACACCCTACAATCAAACTTTATTTTTCTCTGCCCAAGCTGAGTAAAATATAGCACCTTGTTCTCACTTTAGATTGTGCTTCTTTAGATATGTGTAAAATTAGCTGTATTTCCTAAGGCATGTCTTTTAATTGTAGCTTTCTAAAATCCTTTGAAGTTCATGTTAAGCAGAAGAATAAGAGCATTTTACCAATAATTCACTTTGGTAACAATGTACTTTATTCTCTCTCTGTCTCTGTCTACATCTATCTCCCTCTCTGTCTCTTCCTCTTTTATGTCTCTCTTTCTCCCTCCCTTCCCCTCATTGAATCTTTCATATTATTCTTGTTAGGCTTCCTCTCCCCAGGCCACTTATCCTCTGTATCAGCCCTCCCAACCTTGCATGCTGCTTCAAGAACAGCCTTTGGCCTCTTTATTCAAGTTTTTGGTCTGGTCATGGGGACAGTGCTCAAGACCGGTCTCCTTCAGATCCTATGACCCCTAGCTGAGACTAGCCCATTCTAACCAAGTGTCCCACAACACCTCTAGTCCTAGGCTTACTGGAGAGGCTGCATCGCCCACCACTGAGCTCTGAAATGTAAGAAGTGTCATGTGGATGAACTATAGAATGGTGGTGTTTCTGTAGCATTTAACAAGGGGTAGCCACCTCACCCCTCCTCACTCATCTTGCCCATAGTCAATCTTGATAATTTATGTTTTAACTACAGATAGAGAGAGGAAAGAAAAGCTGGGAAAACATGTTCCTAATTTAGATTATGAAATCCACTGACTAAATGAACAAAAGTCCTGGGTTTGTTTTTCCATCAACTGATAGTTATATAATATAGAGTGATGGGAGATGTTATTCTGTAAATATGTTTCTCATACTGGTTAATGAATAAAGCCTTGTTGGCCAATGGGAAAGCAAGATAGGCGGGGCTAGGAGACAAGGAGGAAAGAGGAAGTAGGAAGGAGGAGTCAACATGGAGAGCCCAGAGAGGTAGCATCCAGCCTCTGGCCAGTAAGATGTGCCACGTGGAAATACTTAGAATAGTAGAAATGGGTTAATCATTAAGACAGAGCTAGCTGATAAACAATGATAGTACCAGGCCAACAGCCTTATATCAAATACAGAGTCTCTGCATGTTACTGGGGGCTGGCATGATGGCAGGACCAGACTGGTGGCGGGGAAAAATGTGCTCGTAACAATAGAGTCATAATGCTTATCAAATACATGCATAGAATTTCAATTTCCTTTAAAGTGACATTTACATATTAATACAATTGATGATCAATTGAATGAGCCTAACTCCATCCTCTTTGTCATTTCTTTTGCCCTCACTATAATCATAACAGCTTCATCTGAAGATGGTCCATCTAATAATATTCTAATGTTTAGCTCATCCTTCTAAAATTCCCGAGTAATTTTTAACAGGGATATGTTATGTAAACATAGCCAGAGAGCTAGCCCAGGGTGCAAGAGATGCACAAATACCCACTCCAGGGGAATAACATAATACCTACTTGCAAATCCCAGCCTGTCTAGACTGATGCCCCAACGCACTGGTTTATGATAAAAGTAATGAATGGGATTTTGAGGAAAAATATATGGTAGGGAAAACAACACAGAAACTTACATCCTTTGCAAACTGGACATTGCACAGAGCTTGAGAATTGTGTGACCACCGGCTGTTTACATGTGGTTTGGGCATTTTTTAAAACGTTATCCTGTATTTAAGAGCACATAGGTTCAGCCAGAAAAGACAAAGATGAACATCAAAGTTGTTGCAATGCCAGCAGAAAATTATAGGGTGTTTCCAAGTTTGAAAGATCACTAGTTTTCACTATTGGTTTGGAGTGATGAATTATCCATAAATAAAAACCTTAGACACTCTGACCAAAAACATACACTGTGCTTACAAAAAGTACAAGTTCAATGAGTAGCTACATCTATCATGAAGGATCATGTATTCAGTTAAGAAAATCTGACTTAGAGAAACTGAAAAGCATTGAAGTAATTTTGAAAGTACACTGCCAACCCATTCTCTAATGCTGGCTTGTTTCTATACACACGTGAGAGAGACCATGCACACACACACACACACACACACACACACATACACACACACACACACACAAGATAAGGTTTTTAATAACTAATTTTATTTAGGAATATCAATATATAACAATGACTTTGGAATATGGATTGCTTACTACAGATAAGAAATCACATTAAAAGTTTACATAGATCATTTTCTATGGTTCTCATAATCTCCAGAGCACTTGTTGTGTGGCCATAACAAACAACACTTAGAAATATAAACACAATTAACAGCACTAGAGTTTATTTCTAGCCTTCTAGAATTGTATCTGATCCAGTATGGGTCAGGTAAACTTTATCCTTTTCAGCCTCTAGGTCCCTCCAACAGAGAATAGCTAAGGCCTGAACAGCAAGATTCAAATTCTTTAGAATAAATGCTGTTCACAACACCTTGGCTGTAGTTATACAACTGTATTGACATGACTCCAACATAGTGGAAAACCAAATGAGACATCCAGTCCCATAGATTGAACAAATCCTGGATTCCTGACTTTTCTGTCAGGAGATAGTCACTGCTAGACCTCTAAGGCACTTTAATGACACTCCCCATATATACATATGTGAGCCAATTGCTCAGATGTGCAATCCATCATTACTCCTTATTCTTCTCATAGATCTTGAACTCTGTATAAATGGGACAGCCAACAAGCTGAAGATAGGTGAGACATGGACTTTTCATGAAGCAATGTAAGTGAACTCTGAACTCCAGAGATTATAAATAAAAGAATCTCGAACTTTTCATCTCTGCAATCTCAAACATAGGACTTGAAGTAAATGCTGTGAGCAAATGTGTGTCGGCGGACTGAGACACCTGGCAGATTTCATTAGCAGTTTCACTCTTGGCTAATTCTTTGTAATTTTACTTTCTGATAACAGCAGAAAAGGTAAAACTTTCAAATAAAGGCAAAAACCTCTCAAGAAAAAAAAAACAGCAAAAAAGATTTATTTAAAATTTCCTAGACTTGCTTGCTCATTTTCAACCTGGTAAGAAAAAAGCACTTCACAATTACTGAACCATACAATAGCAGAAAAGTAAACAGCTTGATGTGACTCATCTACTGTGGTATATGTGTGTGTATATAGTATATACACACACATATATACATATATATATATATATATTAAAGGCAATCTTATTTTGTATACCAATCCCCGTTCCCTCTCCCTCCAGTCCTCCCAAACTCCCCTATTCTGTCCCCCCATCCACTCCCCAGGGAGGGTGAGGCCTTCCATGGTGGTCATCAAAGTCTGTCACATCATTGTTTATAATTAATGCATTTTTTTGTTTGCAGAATAGCTACCATTTTGTGAATCTTCACCAGACATCTTCCCTGCCTTTACATAACTTTACATCTTCTATCTTGTTTTGTATTCATCCCCCACCCCCAATTTCTTCAATGCTCTTTTCTATGTCATATTTTTTTTTGCCTTTTAAAACAATGCCTGGTCTGCCAATATGTTCACTGATGGGGGAAGTCTATTGCACATAATGGTTACTCTGGAAAGGGGTGTTGTTTCTTCTATGACATAGCTACTAATAAATTATTCATGCTCCAGGAAGCAATCTTCCTCCCAATCTAATGCAAGCAGCTCAATTAAAGTCAGGAGGCCACACACAAAAAGAACACATGAAAATAGGAAGGGATTTTGGAAGACAAAAGATTTCAGAGGGAGAGGGGAGGGGATGAAAGCAAGGAATGGGGTGGATAACTAAATTTCATAGTATACATGTATGAAACTGTCAAGGAATTTCAAAGCAATGCCTGATCACACTTCAGTACAAGTAGTCTTGTTGTAGTTTGTAAAATTGCCCTGCTGCTCTCAGTAGTTCAGGAGGTTTTATTTCACATGTTTACCTGATCACTTCTGCTCCCAACATCCCAGCACTGATCTTAGTATCAACACATACTTTAGTGATACTTGTAGACCTGCCACAGACAACATTGAGCTATCCCTACAGTTCCAAACAAGTATAGCTGAAATGTTGTTTTCCTTCTTCTATTCTTTTGAAGATATCACAAATTTCCCATCTGTAAGCATATAATAATGCAAGACATCAGACATTTCCCATCTTTAAGAATATAGTATCTATGGGCTGGAGAGATGGCTCAGCCTTTAAAGGCTAGGCTCACAACCAAAAATATAATATCTTTAATCCTCTACTCACATCATGTCCTTTTTATTCCACTGTGCTTCTATATTACTTCTGTATAGTTATATGCTAATAAAAATTGTCCATATTCCTTCAACAATGTGGCCTCCTGTGAACTTGCAGATCAATTATGTTAAGTCAGTTGTTAAAAAAAAAGTGATCAAATCTGCTTGAGTATAAGCAGTGTTATTATATTTTCACAGTCTGTGTCACATCTTGTGTCTCTGTTACAATGACAAAATATTGACCAAAATCAACTTGGGGGAGGAAAGGCTTTAGTTAGCTTACAAGTTACAGTGCATCATCCCATCAAGTAGGAAAGCCAATGCAGGAACCTGGAGGCAGGAACATAAGCAGGGACCACAGAGGAGCACAGCTTACAGGGTTGCTCCCCAGCCTTGCTCAGCTTCCTACCTTGTGAAACATGCAGGCCAACCTGCCCAGAGGGAGCACAGGTCACAGTGGGGTGGGCCCTATAGCATTAACCAAGAAAATGCCACAAAGACATGTCCACAGACCAGTCTGATGGAGGCAATTCCTCAACTGAGATTCCCTCTCCCTAGGTGTATCTGTATTTGTGTCACATTGGCAAAAAAATAACTAGCATTGTCATGAATGGTTAAAATTGAAGATGCAATGCTGCTTAATGAAGTTATTTATACTCAATGAGCTAGTTCTTTAAAAATCACCAAGCTGATTGCCAAGCACCTTGGCATTGTCATAATAATGGCTGTCATAAAAATACTTTTTTTTTTTGTCAAACTGTTAACAGATGTTTATTATAGACCTAGTAGGCCTAGGCATTATGATGGAAACTCAGAAAGTATCAACATGTTGTAGACTCCCATAGAACTTATGTCTGATTAGGAGGAAAAAATACAAAGCTAAGTTAACAAAATTATGGAAAAAATCATAAGTCACAAGGTCAATTGGCAGAAATAAGGCAATCTCAGGTACCTACACACTCAACAGTAATGCCAGGAAGTAGCTCTCTGAAGTGGTAATCTTTAAGTTTTTGTGTATAATAAGAGAAGCTTATTGAAGTGGAAACCAAAGTGAGGGGACTGAAGTGACCAAAGGGGAGAGGACTCAGAAGGGCCGGCTGTACAGTACAGAGATGGTTACTTTCTTATAGGAACATGGGCCACTGTAACAAGAAGAAAATTTACAGGGAGTTAAAAGGTAGACAGACAAGGCCTTACAAGACCTGGAATGGGATTTGACTTCCACTGAAGCGGCGATAGGAAACCATCTTGAAGGGCTTAAGCAGGGAAGGAGAATGAATCTATTGATGCTTAAATCCACATGTACTTATCAAGTGCTTATATGTGCCTGTCACCATTTTAGGAACTAGAGTTACTGCAGTGAACAAAATAAGCACAAATACCTAATGACACATAAAACTAACTCTGGTGTTTATGGGTTTTATTTGTTTTTTAATGTTTTTTTGTTTTTTTAATTTTTTTAATGTAACAAGTGAGTTGGGTTAGAAAAGGGTTGGGACAGCCAAGACTATAAGAAAACAACAGGACCAGCTGTCCAGCAGTGAAGGGGGAAATGCAGATCTAGGGGTGAAAGAGTTAACACATTGAATACAGACAGAGACTAGGAATGTGAGCACAGGTAATTCTTACTCTCAAGGAACTAACAGCATCAAGGAAGGGAATGTACACTGATCAATGAACAATTCTAACTGGAAAGTGTCTGCTCTAAAAGAGGAGAACATTTAGGCTGAATAGTAACACTGGAAAGGGCCATCTAATAAAGCTCAAGGCTAAGAAGGAAGTCCAAGGAACTTTCTGGATTAATGGATGTAAAATTTCATTATTGACCCTTCTTAGTAGAAAGTCCAGGATGTATAGAAGCATGAATAAAACACCAAGGTGTACCTGAGAAATGACGAGAGAGCAATGTGTTTACCACAGTAGATCAGGTTAAAAGACATGCATGGATGGAAAGTGATGAGGATTTAAAAATTCTTCTACAAGTTATGTGGAACTGTGAAGAGGTGGGCAAGGTTCTGATTAAGAAAATTGAATGTGCTTCTGCATACTTGCTTCTCTTCCGGAGGACATGAGTTCAAATCCCTGCACCCCTATCACAATGCTCACAACCACTTATAATTCAATCTCCAGGATGTCTAACACCTTATTCTAGTAGCAAAACTGATTGTAAAATAAGAAATTGCAATGTAACTGCTTTTCTGAAAACTGCAGAAACACTAACTGGGCAGCCATTGCATGGATCCACTGAGGTGCCCATATTCTCAATAATTATCTGTGGCTGACACCTGGTAGAAAAGAAGCTTGCTTACATCAGATGGGAACTGAATGAATACAAAGCTGAACCAACTGTAATAAATAGAAGAAACTTAAGAAGACTAGTTCATGGGAAAGATGGAAGAATTTCTGAGTGAGAAAGTTTCAAAATGACAGTGTGTTCTGCCTTGGTAGAGCAGTGTCTGGTGTGTCCATTCATGAAGATAGAATTCATAGGGAGATCAAGTCTGGAAGGTGAGGAGAAAGAAATTCAGTGTGGTCCTATTGGGCATCAGATGACTTGACTAACTAGATGAATATGTATTGCACATCTGGTTCTGGATCAGGAAAGATGACTAGACTGAACTTTAAGTGCTACCAGAAGCCAAAGACCAAGACAATTCCATTCTAGGAGAAAGAATGTGCCGAGTGCAAATAAGGGGAGCACAAGAGTGTTTTGAGGAGCCATAACTGAGTAGTTAGAGGGGGGAAAAAGACTGAAGGGAAGACTTTGAGACAACTGAAAATAATACTGTTAATGATGAGGGAGCTTTGGGGTGGCTCACTGATAGAGACAATACAAATTTATCTCTTTATGCAATTTCTCCATCCAAGATTTCATGCATTTATACAATGTATATAGATGACTTCCAATATTTTACATGTATAGTCATTAACTATTTTTTAAATCTTTACTAAGAATTCTAATTTTCTGCTAAAATAATCTATATATTAGTTTCAAAATGTCTATGAAGCAGTGTGTCTTAGAAACATAAAATGACAGGCCAGGCTGCCTTTGCCTGGTCTCTATTCTTTAATGTAACATCACATAGAATCAGATTGAGTTACTTAACCTTTCCATGACTTGGGTCTCCATTTGCTTAGGATGTTGATAAGTTCTTTATGGAATTTTACTAAGAATAAACTAAGTTAACACACAAACAGTCATTTAAGACACTGCATATCATAGAATGAGCCTTTAATAATTATATACAAAATAAAGTATTCCAAATTTAAAGCATTTCATCACTATATCTCTTTTCTAATTTGTGGTTCTTGTCAGCTTGGAGCCATTCAGGTTGCAACCTTTGTATCCTTCATTAGAATACAATTGAGGCACAGCTATCTGGTCAACCACTCCTTTGGCACAATCTAGAGCACATTTTGCACTGGTATTTATCAAATAAATGAACAGCTTCATTGTTTCTTATTTCCCTTATTGTTACCATCATAGTAGTTAAACCCTACAGATGCTACTTTTGTTTTGTTCACTGGCATATCTTACTTTGTTGTTGTTGTTGTTTTTCAAGACAGGGTTTCTGTGTTTTCCTTTGGAGCCTGTGCTGGAACTTGATCTGTAGAGCAGGCTTGCCTCGAACTCACAGAGATCCTCCTGCCTCTGCCTCCTGAGTGCTGGGATTAAAGGTGTGCACCACCAACACCCAGCTGGCACATCTTATTTTTATATAATGTCTCCAGTTAATCCAGATTCCTGTGTCTTTAAATTGACTAGTAAAATGCCTCACCTTCAGGCATGTGTCCTCCATTTCTATCTCAACTTTCATCCCCCACAAACACTCCATTGACACACTATCCATCCCCCCCCAACACATATAACATATTCTATAGACACATTACTCAGGTTCCTATTACACACACACACACACACACACACTCAGTGGAACACTACTCAGCCTCCTATAGCAGTCCAACACACTCCATGCACTGCTACTAGATCAACTTCTTTAAAATAGCCTGATTGAAATAAAAGCTCACTGTTCTATAATTCATATTTTAAGCACTATACTACCTTGCCACTCTTAACCACTAACTTGAACTAAAAGAAAAATGTGACTAACAAATATTCATTATATTTAACATCAAAAGCTAAACCTAAAATCTTTATTTTAAGTATAAGTACTACCTTATATCCTGAGGGAGATACATGTGAATTTATTATAGGCACTTGGAAATGCTAATGATAAAAAATAATTTTGGATAGATCTTTAAATAAGTATATAATTCAGAGAAGTACAATAGCAAGACAAAGGTATTCTGGGAAGATCAAAGTGAGGATGGACACATGGAAATGCTAAGGTGTTTGCACAGGGAAAGGGAAGATCCACTGTGTCTGGGAAGACAGGCAGATGAGGTCTGGCCTAGAACTCATTTACAGAGATAACTGAAGACTCTAACCAACATTTCAAAGTTTGTTTAATGTCACTGTAAAGGATAATGAAAAAGTCAAGGTGGTTCTGCATGAGAAGGTGTGTTGAGAGAAACCTGTTTGGAAGCAGAATAAGATAAACAGACTCAGAAAGGTTATACATAGGACTTGGGACTCACAAAATATTAGGCCAGAAAGGAAATTCTTGCAACATCTAAGTATGAAGCATTCTTATAGTATGAAACTATATAAAATTCTTTAGGACAGAAAATTCTTTTGTAGAAAATTGTAAAAATGAAAATAGGAGTCTGTTTATATTGAGGTTTTAAAAGAGACAAAAGAATTCTCTGTAGAAAACAAAAGGCAACAGAGAGTAGTTTCAACTCTTTCAATGAACAGATAACTTAAAAGAAAACCAACACTGACAGTAGAAGGGGAAGAGAAACAACACTGGACAGTCATTGACAGAAAGTCTGCTAGCACTCCATACAGAACTGCTCAGCATCAGTAATGATCAGACCCTTAACTGTATACTAGAACTACACAGGGAACAAAACAGATGAGAATATGAACATTAGATATCCTTAGATGGTGAAACAGATGAGTAACTAGACACTCACAACACAGTGTGATAAGTGATAGCTAAGCCAAGACATGGAACCTATCCATGAGATCTCACAGAAAGACCGAAAATGACCAGTGGCATCTATTAGTGTGTGTGTAATATTGTATTACAGTATTGTATCTAAACAATAGAAACAATTGTTAGTTGGTGTGTGTGTGTGTGTATTTATTTTTTTTTCTTATTTTGCATATCATTCCCAGTTCCCGCTCTCTCCTATTCTCCCATGCCCCAAGACCCCCCCCCCCCAAGTAGCATTCCCCACCCACTCCCCAGGGAGGGTGAGGCCTTCCAGGAGGGATCATCAAAATCTGTCAAGTCATTTGAAGTAAGACCTAGGCTCTCTCTCCTGTCTCTAGGCTAAGAGAGTACCACTCCTTTCAGTCACCAGAGATACATCCTAGTTCCACTGTCAGAGGTCTCATAGACTGCCCAGGCCTTTTAATTGAGACCCACATTCAGGAGGTCTGGGTTTCCCTATGCTGGTTTCCCAGCTATCAGTCTGGGAGTCCATGAGCTCCGCCTTTTTTTCAGGTCTCTGTGGTTTGCTGCAGCCTGGTCTTGACCCCTTTGCTCATCACTTCTCCCTCTCTGCAACTAGATTCCAGGAGTTTGGTTCAGTGTTTAGCTGTGGGTGTCTGCTTCTGCTTCTGACAGTTACTGGATGAAGGTTCTAGGATGGCATATAAGGTAGTCATCAATCTGATTATCATGGAAGGTCATTTAAGGTAGCCTCTCCACTATTGTATCTAAACAATAGAAACAATTGTTAGTTGGTGTGTGTGTGTGTGTGTGTGTGTGTGTGTGTGTGTGTGTGTGTTTATTTTGTCTTTATTCCTAGAGAAACTAGCAGCTAAGGCAGAATTGTAGGTTATGTTGGAGTTATTTGAGTAAGCACAAAAGGGGAAAAGGGTAATCCAGAAAGAGGGAAATATGTTCCAATCCCATGGAGGACTAAAGGAGCAAGAAGTACATGACAAGAGTAAAGGTCACATTGTGCAGAGCCCACTGAACTGAAGAACTGCTTGTCAGCTGTGTTATCAGAGGCTGGATGAGGAGCCACTGAGAGAGAAACACAGTTGGACTCCAGGTCCAGGAATATTCCTGTAGATTTAGTACAGAAAAACAACAACAAAACAAACAAACAAAAACTTGTAGAGAGGTAAGCTGGGAGACAGAGAACAACAACAACAAATTGGTAGGAGAGGTGATAGGGTGAGGGTACATACTAAGTTTGTAGTGCAGATAAAAGTGTGCAGCCTAACAACTAAAGATTTAAAATAGCGTTATTGAAGGGGCCATTTTGTCACTAATAAAGATGAGCATGGGGTTTGTTCTGAAGCATGAGACTACAACCATGTTAAGAAAATCTGAACGCAGAGTTAGCATGTGCTGCACAGTGGTCTGGGACAATTAAGAACTTGAACATGCCCTGGGGCTGAGGATTAGTATGGCATTCAGAGTGCAGGCTATAATGTTTCATAGATAAATAATTATACCAGAGTTCCCCATTCCCCATATTTGGCTTTCTACATCCAAAGATGGATTAACCAGTACCCTTTACCTAGGGTGAAGGTCAAAATCAATTTAAGGAGAAAAAGAGTGAAGGAGTTGAGAGTCCAGAGGGATGGCTCAGTGGTCAAGAGTACATACAGCTCGTGTAGTTCAGTTTCCAGCCCAAGAGATCCGGTACCTGTACTCACATGCATATTCCCACACAGACACAAATTATTTTAAAAGAGTGGTTGAGTTGTGCTAGAAAGAAAAACTCATAAATTCCAGAAGGAAATGGAGATGAATAACTAGAAAAAGAACTATTAACCACCAAAGGTTGAAAATTTTAGTCTTGAATGCATAGACAATCTCACATAGAAATTGTCATTATTACAAATATTATAGAAGTACAGATTATCATGACCTGGCTGGTCACTTTGCCTGTTTCATTCACTGATTTTTATACAAGGGATTGGTAATAGTAAGCAGCAGATTTTAGCAAAGATATTGTCTGGACGATTGAAAATTACTGAAGATCAGTGGAAGAAAATACCATTTTAGCTTTAGTTTTGAAAGACAGTACTGATGACCTAGATGAGAAATAAAGATTTAGTAGAAGGAATGGATCAAAAATTGTTTTATTAAAAAAATGTTTTATTGAGGCAATAGTACACAGACTGTAAGAAACATACACCAAAGCTCACAGTTTCAAGGCACAGCTCCTGATTCTACATCAACATATGCCATTTGGAGAAACTATCTGACTGGCAGAGTGAAATTAGAACATCATGCTTTGCTATAAGATGTATGCCAGTAAAGACTTTGGCCTTGGACCTCAGCCTTGTATTATTTTGGCACACTTGCCCACACACAGTCAAACAAAAATACAACTATTCAAATAGTACCTAAATATTAAGATTTATAAGCTAATAGAAATCTACATTTTTTAACATGTTCTATGTAACAATAGGCTTTCTTTCTGCAGGCTCATTTGGCCATTGAAAGAAATATTTCCCTAAGGAGACAAAAGTGTTCTATGAATGGATGTCTAAAGCTTGTAGAGTTTGCAGGATTTACTCTTGATCACTTCATTAGAAGCAAAGCCTAAAATAGAATGGCATGTACCCATTCCAAACTGGCATTCTTTGAGTACCCTACACAGCAAGCCTCAACCACAGTTGAGTCACATTTGAGAGCATGACTATGGCCCATGGCATACAAGCTTTCAGTCTGGTGGTTTAAGTAGCACAGATCTTCGACCCAGTGACCCAGTGCTGAGTTTCAGAGCATTGTGGAATGCTGGGTCTGAATTCTCAGACCAATGATGTGCTATTCCAGAACAGTAGTCACCAACAACCCTTAGTCTGCATTTTGTTCAAGGAAAGTAATTGCACTGAGGCCACATTGAAGCATCTTAGCCCTAGTCTTCTATCCACTTGCTTTTGTGGTACCAGCCCTGGATGAGCTCATGGAAGACACAACTCATCATTTCTTTGAAAATCACAATGAACTTCCAGAAATCTTATAAATTAAAAATAAACTGACTTCTCTTTCATTCATCTACAAATCCCAGAAATACAATTTGACATGACTTTCTAATGGAAACATGGTTCTATCCTTAACAAGGAAAGTTGCTGTTTACTTGAATTTGCTAGCTATAAGGGTGATTAAACTACATGCCTGACCTAGAAACCTATCTCAGTTTCATTATAAATCAAAAGAAAATAAAGACCTCCTGCTAAATTAGTTTGGTATTTTAAATATCTAGATGTGGTTGACATATATTTGAAAATTTTAATGCTGGAAATATAAAAGACAAAGGTAAATAATAGCATCAAATCACAGTAAGACTTGTCAAAACTGGGGGATAGTAGAAATACAACTTAAGGTTCAAGTTTTCATATCTTACCCCCCCTTCTACTCTGAGGTTTCTTGAGTCCTTATTCATTTACTCAAGAAAGCTTAATTTAGCTTTGGTTTGATTCTGAGTCTTTAAGATTGGTTAAGAGAGCCCTCAGTGCCTCTTAAATGCCACCTTCTATTTCCTGGGCAAGAGTGCCTGGGCTGGCAGAATCCCACAGCCCAGCAGGGCAATGGTGGTTATGGGAGGAGCTGCTGAGGGGGTGCTCTTTCAGCTCCTGAAATTAGTGCCTAGAGAGGTGGAAATTCCAGTAGTCTCTGATCAGATGGTCCGGAACTGGAAATAACAGGAGTGAGAAGTTCATGAAAGACAAGGTTGCAATCCCAGGGGGAATTTGCACAGGAGCCCACCACTGTGCACAGGAACTGAAAGGAATCATTCTTTTGCCTGGTTCTCTCCGTCCAGGCCTGGCTTCTCTTGGCTGTTGATACTAACTAAAAATCACACAGCACCTGTGTCTAGACTGTATGAAAACAGTAGTATCCCTGCCCCACCCTTGGCCAACCTTTTGGGCACCCCAGTTTCCTGTTCCTCACCATTCTTCTGCTTTTATTCCCCTCCTGAATATTATTCTTCTACCTCAATATGTACTTCAGAAAGCCTAAAGTGCTGCTCAACAAGGAATAAACCAAAAATAAACATACAAATGAAATCTTCAGTTTTCATACTGCCAGAAGAGGAGGCCATATGACTTTGTACAGAAGAGAAGACAAGTAGAAACAATGAAATTCTTTTTGTTTTGCCTTTTTCTAGACATGGTTTTTCTGTATAGTCTAACGTTCTAGAACTCACTGTGTAGACCAAGTTGGTCTCGAACTCAGAGATCTCCCTGGCTGTGCCTCCTGAGTGATGGGATTTAAGGCATGTGCCATCACTATCTTGTTGTCAATTATCTTAAATTCTCGATGAGACTTCTGTGTATATTTTACCATCTCAATGATTGACTGAATTATTTAAAAGTATAATCTTTCAACAAAAAGGGACAAGTTATGCACCACATGTCAGTTTTTAGTATCTCTTTTTTGGGGAAATAAAATAAATATGTGTCTCTAAATATCCAATATTAGCACATGGCTATAAAAGCCAGTGATTCCTGACAATAAGGCAAGGATCTGGCATAAACATGAGTGAGACTGATAGTTAGATTCCTTTGTCTCTTACTTGACAAGGAAAAGGAGGGTCTAAGTTATCTACATTGTGATAAAGGGCAGAGGAGAACATTAACCAGACTTAGTAGTTGGGGGGGGGGACATTTGTTAATACTGGTTAACTGACATTCTTAAATGAAAGAACAGAATGAAAGAGAATCTTCAATCTCTTCAATCTTCAAACTGTGCCTTCACATCCAGCAAACAGGTAATGGTTATCATGGCAATAGGAAGAAAGCTGAATGTTCAATACCTGCATCATATATGGTCTGGTCTAGCCATATCCACGTTCTTCCATCCTGGCCTGCTTATGAACGGTAGGCTGCTAGGTATTTGCAAACACTGACACTTCCTCTTTCTGCAATGCCTTCTTTTCTCTAATATGTTGGATACTATTACCCTTCTTTCAAATCCAACTCCAGTCTTGTCATTTTTCATTTCATGATGACTGTTTTCAGACACTCCAAAGAATTATCAACTCTTTTTGGAGATGTTAAATTCCGTGGCACTCCTACATCAACCCAGAACTTGAAGTTTAAATGGAACAGATGCCATGCCTCTTTTTTTTTTTTTTTTTTTTTTTTTTTTTGCATGCGTCCATTGCACAGATCCAGCACATTATAAATGCCCAGTAGGTAATGAAACATGAGCTGAAAAAGCAGCTGCGTGAAGTTACAGATGAAGTTAGAGATAGCAGGGACAATGTGGTACATTTACAATGTTTCTTGAAAAGGGAGAGCCCAATCTAGTTATGTTATGAATTGTTACCTAAGAGGTAAGTAAACTGCATGTTTGTGGTGTTAATCTTTGAATATTGTTGTATTAAGCATAATGGAAAGGACTTTCTACAATTATAGGTTTGGGAACCTCAACGCAAGGAAGTCATTTCTGAACATATTTCTGTGTGATGCAAAGATGTTCATTGTCTGAATCTCACAAGGACGACTCACTTAGTGAATTGGGGAATAATGCAAAACCCCATTTAAAAGGAAAACAAGCAGCCCCGTACGTGAGGCAATGATAAGTACTTCACACACATGAAAAGAACGATAATCTTTAGTTTTCTGCCTTTCAAGAAGGCTTGTGTGTGCTTCCACCCTGTTTAATTAATGTAATGATATGAGGAGTTACCACTGACTTCCCAGAATTAAGGTAAGGAGCCAATGTGGGGGAGGGTTTGGAAAAGCTGGCTTGGTCCATCACAGTTCCTGGGGACAGACACAGCTCTCCTTTAGAACTCTTGCTTACATGGCCACACCTTGAATTGAGTCTAAAGACACAATCTCACAAGAGATGAAAGTTAAAAATTTGACACAGAGGAAAAAAATTAAAACAGCCATGTCTGGGCAGGAATGCTGAGGCTGTCTCAACATGTGTTTATGAGCACAGGGAATGATGACTTACGCATGTCTGGAGAAGGCAGAAGTGTGTTTACTTTTCTTTGCAATCATCTCTGAGTATTTTTTGAGGTGTGGGAATTTGTGAACCTAGCAAAGGAGAATAAGAAAGAGTAGGAAGGAAAAGGGAAGAGGAAATAGAAGAGGAGGACAAAAAGGAAGAGGGAGGAAGAGAAGGGAGGAAGTTGTTTATGGTGTTATATTTTGAAGAATGCTGCATTTAGCATAATAAAAGGACCTTCTATAGTTGTCTATATCTAAGAAAAATAACCAATGAGACACAGGATAAAGTGGAGAGAACAAACTTGACCCTGTGAGGTTATGAGGCCCTTAAGGGGAAAACATCAAAACACCAGCCATCCACTGAGCAGTTCTATCTTTCCTGGCTGTGCAGTGTAGCTATTCTTACAAACACTAGGGCAGAAATCCAGAGCAGGCCTTTATATTCAGAAATTTTTCAGAAGACACAGCCGCAAAGACTGTTGGGTCATGGGAGGACAGGAGGAAGAACAGGTTTGACAGGATGAGCATTGTGACTCTGGTAGACCTGGTGTACACTGGAAAAGTGCAAGCCTTCAGGGAAAGCAGCACAAAAGGGCATTGATGTACTCCTGGCACTGTCTGAATGAGAGAAAGTTGCACCAAGGGCCAGCAGGCAGGGCGAGTAAATGACATCCTTTAGAGCAGAAAGTCAAGCAGGAGTGATGGGGAAGGAACATTTTATCCCTGAGTTTCATGAAGGCAGCCCCTGGAGTTCTTCCTCATATACTTGGGAACCTGTTCAATACTAGGAAGAAGGAAACACACACACTTAGAGGTATCAGTGCCATTGTTAAAGACTACATGTGGCTGGAGTGACACAGGCAAACCTTGAGACATTATACTTCATTTGACACCAGAGCCTTCCACTCATTTGGACAGCTGAATCTGACTTTGGCATCAAGTCTGTTTTATAATCCAAAAGAGGCAAAGTGGATCAGGCTTCCACAAAGAACATGCTTTCTTTGATTATTTGTTTGCTTTCTAATGGATGGAAAGAGAGAAAATAGAGTTCCAATCTTTCAGCATCGGCAGAATTCTGTTATTAATGAACAAGGGCCTGAAAGGCATGAAGCTCATTAGTGGCTTCTGTGGAGACGACTGGGGTTCTGGACAGGAGAAGGGAGTGGAAAAGCTGCCAGTTACCAGCAGGGTCATCTAAATCATCACACTTAGGAAGCCTGGAAAAACAAGACAGTCTCTTGCCCATTGCAGAAAAATAACAGTGAAAGAAAGCCTTTATTGAGTATATATGTGGAATGTCTTAAGTCAGGCTGCTAAATAAACAGCTGTTGTTGATGTAGCAAAGAAGATAAACAGGCCTTCATAATGGTCAGAAGGACAGGGAGCATGGGCTGTGGGGTTAAGGGCATTTGGGATTCTAAGACACCTAAGCAAACACGCTCCAGGTAAAGTCAGCTTAGTAAAAATCATCCCACAGCCTTTGGTGTATGGCAAATGCCAGGCCCAACCTGTTACAACAGTGCTTTGAATATCAACACTTTTAGGGACTGAGGGTGTAATTCAGTTAATACAGTGCTTGCCTAGCACGCACAAGGTCCTATGTCCAATCTCTAGCATCAAGTAAAGTAGGCATGGTGGTGCAGAGCTGTATTGCCAGGATTGGAGGTACAGGCCGAAGGATATGAAGTTCAAGGCCATCGTCAATTACATAGTGGGTTTGAGATCAGCCCAGGTTATAGGAGACTCTGTTTCAAAACTAAAAATGCACTAAGTGTGTTCAAGGGTCTGTGCTCATCCGTGGGAGGACGCTAAAGCACTCCACCTTCAAGGCATCTCCCATGTGTTTGAAGAACCAGAGTCAGTACATGTGAAAAGGTGTACACTGTAGTTCGCATTATAGCACCAAGGCTGAAGGTCCAAATGCTGATAAATGTGTGGGGTTTGAGGGAACGAAGGCTGCCAGGACTTGGGTAGTTAATTAGAGTACTCAGGCATGAACATGCACTTGAGCTGAATGGAGTTCAGAAGGCCATGCAGTCAAGATTCTGAAAAAAAGAAAGAACAACTTGGGAAGCAGTGACTAATGGTTCCTCAGAGGGACTCAGTACTTAGATTTTGCCTCCTCAGTGATACTCGTAAGTTATTTAATCTCTCTGCACCCAGTTAGGTCAAGAATAAAATAGGGATGGTGATACTCAGACAGACTTTTTGGAGAATTCAACCATAGTCTTCTTTATTTCCTTCTGATCTGCCAGTATAAGTTTCTCAGCTTACAACCTCAAAGGGAAAGCATTCATATATGCACACTATATATATTATATATATATATGTGTATGTATGTATGTATGTACATATACATATATGCACATGATTAAGGGAGTTTTATGTTTTGATAACAAAGATCTATAGATGAATGTTTTTTTTTAGCTTCAACCTCTATCACAGTTTTTCCTCTTCTTTTTTCTTTAGTGAAAATTTCAGACATGCATATAATACATTCTGATCAAATTGACCTCACATTTCTTCCATTCAATTTATAGACAATTTTTTAACTTTATGCTTCCTTTTATAAATCTTTCTTATGTTTTTTCCTTTTTTTGTTTTGCTTTGTTATATGAGATAGGGTTTCTCTGTGGCATTGGAGCCTATCCTAGCACTCTCTCTGTAGCTAGCCTCAAACTCACAGAGATCTACCTGACCCTGCCTCCTGAGTGCAGGGATTAAAAGCGTGCATCATTCTGATGTTTTCTAAAGATTTATTTGTATTATTTTAAGTGTGTTTGTGTGTGCTGGTTTGTGGGTGTGTGTGTGTGTGTGTGTGTGTGTGTGTGTGTGTGTGTTTGTGTGTGTGTGTGGTTATGAGCACAGAAGTGCAGGGGCCTGTGGAGACGAAAGGCATTGGATCTCCATGGAGCTAAAGTTAAAGGAGGTTGTAAGCCACCTAATATGGATACTGGGGAACAAAGTTGGGTCTTCTGCAAGAGCAGCATCCATGCTTAACCACTGAGACATCTCTCAGCCCCAAAGTTACATTTTGGGATTTCTTTTTCAAGTTTTACTAGAACATTGCCATTAGTTCATGCTAATTCCACCGAGAGGCTCTTAAACAGTTGACTGGTTTCTTGGAGTAGGTTTCAAAATACCACTTGCTTTTTCATTTTTACCAATGCACAGTGTACTTTATGATTCAGTGAATCATGCTTTGAGGTAGATAGAGTCATGAATTGTCTTGTACAGAGTGAGTGGGAGCCCAGCTTCCTGCCTAGGATTCCTTTTGGACACAGAGAACCATTAAAATTACCTCCAGTTGTTTTCATTACTACTTTCCATCATTTAGCTGCTTTTTACTTACTGAGCCAAGCAAATCTAGGAGTCCCCAGTGTTAAATGTAAAAAGAACTTAGGGAATTAGTTTCCCATCCCCTCTCATGTACAGTTCCTGCCACTATAGTTCTCAGGCAAAATGGAAGTTACTTTTGTGTAGCTCAAGACATGCCAGTCCTGTGAACCAAAGTAGACATACCTGGGGTGGTAAGATCTATGAAGAAAGAGAGCCCACCTATAGAGTCACTTCCATGAAAAAAACACTACTCTTGGCTCAGTGAAGTAGTATATCTGTGTCATGTCATACACTGGGAAGCAAGAATAGAATGTCTCTAGTTTGAAATGATCAGCAACACGGTGTGCAAACAGTTGAGGGTGAATGTGCTACCATCTATATTTCCAAGGTAATGTTTGCAACACAGGAATCCCAGACCCCAGAAACAGAGATCACTGGATGGGAGACAGAAGCAGGGCTGGAGGGCAGTGCCTCTAGACTAGTTAATGGGAAGCCTATGACTTATATCCATCTTAATGCGGCAGGCAATCTAAAGGGTTTGGTGAGGAAGTGCTGATGAGGTGCCCCTATAGATCACTATTTACCACCTCCGATTCACTGAAGTATACATAATCAAAATGATACATAAATTTAATTGCCAGTGTCATGTAGTTATTTTTGTGGAACAGCCACAAATCTGAGATCTACTATTTAACAAACAGCTCAGGCTGCCTTCTCAGACTAAACACATAGTGAGTTCCCCAGGCTGTAATTTTATAAAAACAAAATGTCTTGAAAGAGCAGACAAGCTAGTACTGTTGCTTTAAATGTCCCTTTAAGAAAAGTTTCCTTACTTAACTGAAGTAAGTCATCGACCATCTATTGTGCTTTGCTGGCGGGCCCTAATCTGCCCCACTAGGCCATGTTATGATCGTCCTTCCATTGTCATCTTACAGGAACTTGTGGCTGCTGCTCAGCTGGCTCTGGGAAAAGATAAACTGCTTGTTTCTGTAACTACAGGAGTTTGCAGACATTTGAGGTCCAGAACCCTTTATCCTCTTTCAAATTATCTAAACACTGAAGACTAAAGGCCTTTTTGCACCATTTATTGAAGGTCACTGTGACAGAACTTAAGCATATCTGCATAAGAGTTGCTTTAAAAAATAAAAAAAAATAAAACGTATGAAGCAAATGTCATTTCTTTTATTTACAGGTCTCTGGAGTGCCTGGATTAATAAGCAGGATTGGATTCTCTGATCTGAATTTTATCCAACTTACTCGGATGTGTAGTATTTTGTACTTGATGTATATAGAGTACATCCAGCAAGGGTGGGGTGACAAAGGGAAAAGCTTTCAGTGCTTTTCTTGGGGAATTATGGGTAATGCTTTACCGTTCTATCAGCAAGTGGTGCCCCTGTAAGATTAGTTACAATGAGGAATCTGAACTACCTTTAATGAAGGTTTTATATGCTTATCCTAAAATCCATTGGTTTATAGTGTTAAATGTATCTGTTCCACACAATTTCAATGACTATACATGTGTCCTTTATACTTGTTCTTTTATAAGATCTAAAATTTTCATAAATATCTGAGGCTACAACATCTCTGCAAGGTCTTAAGATACAGGAAGATTTTTGAGCTCATGGTGATGGATGTAAGTTTCCAAAAATTATGGCCTTCTCCTTAAACATGCAGTTTGGCACTGGCAATAAAAATGGTCAGTTATTTTCACTGAAGAGACCAGTTTCCTTTTCATTTTTTGAGAAGATGTATAATGTATAAAGTGTTAATGTAATGCCCATGGTTTGATAATCAGGTAATTTTCCAGATAAAAATGGAATTCTATGAAAAAGGAAATAATGAGATCATAATCTAACCACACAGAAACTTCTTGTGGTGATAACCACTGTATCCTGGCACAGCCCGAGTGGTGCATGTTTCCAGTGTTGAGAGTGTTAAAGAGATGAACACTCATGGGAGAAGGAAATAGATGTAGTAATTTTATTCTACTTAACCAAAGTCATGGGTAAAATTAGCTCTTTTATTTGTCTGACCTTGCTGGACCTGCCTTTGTCCCTATAAAGCCAGATACCCTCCTTGTGGCAAGGAACCAATCAGAAGTTACTTAGTGGGCTCTGGATGTGCTTTACAGTAACAGTGGTGTAATGGGGTCATGAAGAGCATAGTAGCAACTGCCCTGGGAGGGCCTATAGGCCATAGCAACCAGTTGACCAATCAACACATAACAGGTCACCCAAGCCCTGAAGTGCACCAATCCTAAGACTGTTGCATACTCCAGACACTCCCCTTGCTCTACCCAATAAATTCCACTCCTTGAAGTTCCCTTGAAGAGAAAGGGCTCTTCTCACTCTACCAGCTTCAAACAGATAGAGAGGCTGAGTTAATACAGTTAACTCATTAAAACAAACAAGCAAAGACTCTTTGCTTTTGCATCTAAATGGGTCCTTAGTGATTTTGGGGTTCAGAATTTGGGCACAACACTAGACCTATAAATGACCCAAAATCCAGATGTCTAGATCCAGCATAAGAACACAATAGTAAGAATTGGGGCAATATATCTTCACCACAGCCCAGTTATCCTACCACAGTATCCCCTGAATATTCCAACATAGCAAAAGCCACACACACACACACACACACACACACACACACACACACACACACTTAAAATAAACTATATGAAGACTATATGAAGATATTGACATTCTTAAGTCCTTAACAAGAAAATAAATACATCTCTTAAAGAAAGCCAGGAAAGCACAAACCAGTGTAGGAAATGAAAAACCACCATGAAGAAAGTCAAGAAAAAAACCAAATGGTAGAAAGGAATGAAAAAACTGATTAAGACTTGAAAATAGAAATAGAAGCAATAAGTAAGACATGAACTAAGTGAATTCTGGGGAATGTGAACAGAAACTATAGAGACAAGCTTCAGCAACAATAAGTAGAGGAGAGAATCTCAATACAACAGAAAATACATTAGAAAAAATGAATATATGGGTAAAAGAAAATGTTAAGTCTAAAAACACAAAACATCCAGAAAATCTGGGACACTATGAAAAGATGAAACTAAGAATAATATGAATATAGGAAGGAGAATAATTCCAGTGCAAAAGTCCAGAAAATATTTTTAACAAAATTATAGAAGAAAAATTTCTTAACATAAAAAAGGACATGCTTGCTGAGGAACATGAAGTTTACAGAATACCAAATAGATTGGACAAGAAAAAAGCCTACTTGTTATAAAATAAACAAAACACTAAAGATATAGAACAAAGAAAGAATATTAACAGCTGCAAGGGAAAAAGAACAAGTAACATATGAAGGCATACTTGTTAGAATTACACATGATTTCTCAATGGAGACTCTAAAAACCAGAAGAATTTGGAAAGATGTGCTACAAATCCTAAGAGACACAAATGCCAGCCCAGATTACTATGCTTGATGAAACTTTAGTGCCATGAATGAAGAGGTAAAATATTCCATAATAAACTCCAATTTAAGCAATATCTATCTACAAATTTATACCTACAGAAGGTGCTGGAAAGATAAACCCAAACCAAGAAGGTTAACTGCAGCCATGAAAATATTTCTCACACAAGCAAACCAAAAGAAAGGAAACATACATGCACACACACCACTGCCACCATCAACAAGGAAAACAACAAAATAACAGGAATTAATAATCATTTGTCATTATCTCTCAATATCAAAGGTCTCAATTCCCCTATAAAAAGACATAAAATAATAGAAAGGATGCAAAACCAGGATCCATCCTTTTGCTGCATACAAGAAACTTACCTTAACTTCAAAGATACACATCACCACAGGGCAAAGGGTTGGGAAAAAATTCTAAGCAAATGGATCTTAGAAGCAAGGTGGTGTGGCCATTTTGAAATCCAACAAAACAAACTTTAAATCAAAATAAATCAAAATAGATGGAAAAGACATGAAACACTCATCAAAGGAAAAATTCACCAAGATGACATTTCAATTCTTAACATCTATGCCTCAAATGCAAGGGCACCCACTTCACTATTATAACTTAAATTACATATTGACCCTTAATTAAACAAAGAAATACTGAAACTGACAGTTGTTGTAAACCAAAAGGATCTAACAGATATTCACAAAACATTCCATCCAAATACAAAAGAAGATATCTTCTTCTCATCACCTAATGGAGCTTTCTCCAAAATTGACCACATACTCAGTCAGACACAAGGCAAGTCCCAACAGATATAAGAAAATGGAAATAATTCCCTGAATCCTATTAGGCCATCATGGATTAAAGTTATAAATCAAAGATAACGGAAAGCTTACAAACCCATGGAAACTGAACAACTCTTTAGTTAATGAAAAACTGGGTCAAGACAGAAATAAAGAATTTGAAGACTTTCTTGAATTAAATGAAAATCAATACACAACATACCCAAACTTATAGGACACAATGAAAGTGGTGGAAAGAGGAAAGTTCATAGCACTGAGTGCCTACATTAAAAGAAAAAAAAATAAACAGAGAGATCATAATACTAGCAATTTAACAGCACACCTGAAACTCTAGAACAAAAATAACTAAGTATACCTGTTAGCAGTAGACATCAGGAAATAATAAATCTGAGGACTGAAATAAATAAAATAGAAACAAAGAGAACAATCCAAAGAATCAATGAAACAAAGAGTTGGTTATTTGAGAAAATCAACAAGATAGAAAAGCCATTATCCAAACTAACTAAAAGATGGAGAGAATAATACAAATTAACAAAATCAAAAATGAAAAGGGGTGTGGGGGCATAGCAGACACCAAGGAAATCTAGAGAATCATAAAACACACTTTAAAAACTTGTACCCCACCCAACTGGAAAATCTAAAAGAAATGAATAATTTTCCAGAAATTTACATGAGGAAAAAGAAAGCATCTTCAACAATGGTGCTAGTCAAACTGGATGCCTATATGTAGAAGATTTCAGATAGATCCATACACCTTGCAGGAAAATCAACTCCAAGTGGATCGCTCAAAGGCCTCACCATAAAATCAAATGCACAGCTAGAAGAGAAAGTGGAGGAAGACCTTGAACACATAGGTAAAGGAGACAACATTCTGAATAGAATGTCAATAGTGCAAGTACTAAAATCAACAATTAATAAATGTGACCTCATGCTTCTATAAGGCAAAGGACACTATCAGTCAGACAAAGGCACAGCCTACAGAAGTGAAAAAGAGTTTTAACAACTCCACATCTGAAAGAAGACTAAAAGCCAAAATATATAAAGAACTCAAGAAACTAGGTATCAAAGAAACCCAAACAATCCAATTTAAAAATGGGGTATAGAGCTAAACAGATAATTCATAATTAAGGAATCTCAAAAAGCTGTGAACTTCTAAAGAAACATTCAACATTCTTAGCCATCAGAGAAATGCAAATCAAAACTACTTTGAGACTCCATCTTGAACCTGTCAGAATGGCAAAGATCATTAATTCAAGTGACTGCTCATGTTGGCAAGAATGTAGAGTGAGAGAAACACTCCTCCATTGCTGGTGGAAATGCAAACTTGTCCAACCACTTATGGAAATCAACATGGCAGGTCCTCAGAAAATGGAGAATCTATCTATGTCAAGAACTAGTTACACCACTCCTGGAGTCATCAAAGAGACCTCCTCTTGCAGAAGATGGGAGCAGATGCAGAGGCTCACAGCCAGACATTATTTGGAAAGAGTCTAAATTGGAGGTCTTCATCTGGTCCCTCCCCCAGGACATCAGGAAACCCCACTAAAGAGATATAGGAAAGATTGAAGGAGTCAGATGTGATGGAGGACACCAGGAGAACACGGTGCACTAGCTCAACAAAGCAGGGTTCATATGGGCTCAGAGATGGAAGCAGAAAGCACAGGTCCTACATGGCCCTGCAGCAGGTCCTGAGAGCATGCTATGGCTATTAGGTTGTTGTTTTTTGGGACTCCTAACAGTGTGAACAGGTATGTCACTGCCTCTTTTGCCAACTCTTAGGATTCTTTTCCATCCATCTGGTTGCAGTCCCCAGCTCCATTCTGGGGACTTTTGCCTTGATGTATTGTATCTTTCTTTTATTATGTTTTGTTGTCTCTTCAAGGCCTGCTCCTTTCTGAAGGGAAATGGTGGATCTGGGCAAGAGGGGAGTTGGGAGGTAGATGGGAGCAGTGGAAGGAGAGGGTATGTGTGGACAGGATGTAGTGTGTTATTATTAAAAATAATCTATTTTTAATTAAGAAAAAATTTATTTTCAATATTTATTTTAAAAAAAAGAAGTCACAGTAAATGATACATAATTTACATAAATAACCCAGGTTTGTGCAAATATATGTCATGATGCTCACACACTTAGTAAGTAACATGCAGTCTGAATCCAATAAAAATATCTAGATACAGAAATGATATATTCCAGAACTAAAGCCTTGTCTTCTTGTTCCATTCCTTTGTGCCTGATTCTTGGTGACTTGAATGTCTCTGTGCCTCAGACCTTGCAACCATAAGATGGAAATAATAATTGCATCTAAAATGTCTTGTTTTACCACAATTGCAAGTTTTCACTGAGGACATTTATGACTCAAACGTGTGAAGGTATTTATGATGCTTTTTGTACTAAATATACCACTGCAGAGGGTGTGGTAAAAGACAGAGACAAGAAGATTGCTGTTAGTTCAAGACCAGCCTGCACTACATGGAGAAAGCAACTAAGTCTGGGTTGAAGAGAGGAACTTCATCTCAAAAATAGTTACATTTTAGCATTTCATGTATGTGTATTATATGTAGATGCATATGTGATATATATGTAAGTGCACATAAATGCATTTTTTAATTAATGTCCTGCCATCACAATGCAGTCCTATAGTTTCTTTTTGAGAGACATTTTAAAGGAAATTTCACTGTGGCAGAGCAAGGTTTGAAATTAAATGTGAAAAGCCTTCAGATTACCACCTGCTACATTTCTATCTGTAGACAAATGACAAGGTTAACTTCTGGAATTTGTTCACTGTGATTGACCACCTCAAGATGATGGAAGTCACTGAGAAGACTGGGAGTTTCATTATGCAGCTTAAGACTTTAATGACTGAATCGCATAAGGTGTTGCTCTTGACACGCTTTGACATTTTCCTTTATTAGAAATATTTTCAAAGAGCCGAGGAATATTAGCATTAGCAAAAATATTTAATTTTGGTGAATATTACTCTGTCAGCTGGCATGGGATAAGGCACTGCTAAGTGTGATTTCCTAACCCTGAATGAGGGCTTTGAAATAGAGCGAAGCTTTGCAGACTACAAAAAAATGTTGCCTTTCTCCTGGCATAAACTTTAAGAAGTGCCTCTGCTGGTGTTTACATAGTTTTAGAGGGGCTCCATGGTTTACGATCAGGTAAGCCTCATTTCCTTCCAGGGCCTGACTCCCAAGTCCACATGTGGAAATGGTCTCCATTCAAGGGCAGCAAGTGTGAAGTCCTGTTTCAGGAGGGAGAAATCAAACCCTAATAAAAGACAGCCGGGCCGAGGGAGACCACGTTCCCAATGGGACCTGATTGAGCACGCTTAATGATAAAAAAGATTTGAGACATTATACTTCAGCAATATTTGAAAATAAATTATCCCATTCCCACTCACTTGAACACAAGAAAACGTCAATATGAGCTTCAGGCAACAACTTCCATATGAAAAATAAAAATCTTGGATGCAGAGAGCCCTGCGAACCATGGCTATATCACCTACTATTTTTTCTACTATGTACTTCTGAGCTGCCATTGCATCATTTGAAATGGATGCAAAACAAAGGACTGGCAAACTCTCAGGAGCTGAAAAGGACCGTATGAGGAGCTGGGGATATGGCTCAGCTGGTAGAGTATTTATTCAGTTTCCAAAGGGGCTGGTCTTTCACCCTTAGCACTGCACAAAACTGGGTATGCTCCAAAGCCTTGAAATGGAGACAAGGGGATCAGAAATCCAAGATCAGTTTTGGGTACATAGAGAGTTCAAGGCTAGCCTGGGCTACATGAGACCTTGTCTCAAAACAAAACCAAATGCCAAAATAACAGGAATGGAAACATGAACATGGAAGATGACATGTTCTTTATCTAAGCAGCTTATAGATGCTGACCTAATGACTCTCAAAACAAAACCAAATGCCAAAATAACAAGAATGGAAACATGAACATGGAAAATGACATGTTCTTTATCTAAGCAGCTTATAGATGCTGACCTAATGACAGTTAAGTTGAACGGAACAATATGATGAAGCCATGGATACTGTGAGAGCCATCGGCCAGAAAGCATGGTAAGAATGTATCTGTCTCAATGCAAGCTATCCATCAGAGAGGTTTACTATATCCTTACTATATGCCTGGTGCTGTGTTGGCATATAAACCTGGGTGTTAATGTTCATCTTGAAGATGTTCTATACAATAAAAAATGAGACCACAGACGACAACACATTCTAGGAGAGCAAAGTGAGCAGTGGACAAGAGGTTCTTGGCTACAGAATGGGAAAATTATGAAGCATTGCTATACTCCTGAGCATCCACAACTTTATGTCTTCAAATGCACACCTAAAGGCAAGTTAAAGAGTGTGTCAGCGAGTAGAGAGAGAGATCAGGATTGAGAGTCATTCATTAGCAGGAAGCTCAGAGAACTGCAACCTGCTTTGTACTGGAATAGATGGTGCCATTTTTGCTTAGTCTCTGCAGTCTCTTTGAGCTCAATTTAATCCTGGCATAAAGAGACAGCTGGAAGCAGTATTTCGTTTTTATAACTTTCAGAGCATTTCTTACCGTCTAGGATCTGGGGTTCTGCCCATATTTGTTTTTGCGCCTCCTTGTGCTACACAGCAACCCTGCGTTCTGCAGGCCAAGGCCAGACAGAGTATAGGAGGCAAGTTCCAAAGGCTGACAGTGCCAGACTCTGGATATAAAGAGATGTTTCTCTTGTCCTCTCTCGTTCTTTCTTGGTGACGATGAAATTAATTTCTCTGCAATTTCAGATTTGAAAGTCTGCCTAGCTTTTGCTAAAGATAAGAGAATTTCCAGACCTAGAAGATGTGGGAGGATACAATATCTGAGAACACAAGGCATGCTGGGAGATGTATTCCTCGTCTATTTATGTGGTTCTGGTAAGTGCTAACCCCTCACCATCATCTTTTCTCTACTTCCTGGGCCTCTGCACATTCCAGTAGTGATTGCATTTAAAAGAAATAAAAGGAGAGGGGAAAAACAAAACCTTGAGATTAGTTGGTAAAATAAGAGAAATGGTTAGGCTTTCCAGTAAATGAGAAAAAATAAATAAATAAAAAAGGAGGGGAGACTATTTGGACACATTTGTTTTCATACTTAACATCACTGATGTGACATTCTTACAGTAGAGTTACAAATTCTTTGCAGGGGTCTTTGTGATCTGTGCTTCAATAGTCTAGTCTTCTTACCTACTACATATGCATCCTGTAGTTCTCATGACTTTGTGCATACTGTCTGATGAACCTGGTCTTGATTCATCTGGAGAAACGAAAACAAAGCCAATCTAATTGTCACTCTTGCAAGACAATTTTATAAATGTCAAAATTAAGATGGTAGTAAAAACTATTCATTGGAACTAAAATGTCATATTTCAATATCTATGTCTTCAAATATGTTGATAGCTACCTTCTAAATGTCCTTAATATCTCTGTTCTTGGTCCATTAAATATATTTGGTGCATTACCTAGAGATTTGAGAAAACAAAACTGTGGATAATCCAAAGCCATAGTCCTAAAACCATTCATTCTATCTCAGATGTTACCATCTTAGAGGTCTGCTATGATTCTCAAATCATCTTCAGTTAAAAGTAAATCTCGAAATCACAGCTGTCCAGACACATGACTATAACATTCATCTGACATTTATTGTATTCCTAGTACTTGACATTATTTAAGGGTGGGGAATGTAGAGATGAAACACAAGTTTATAGTGTTGAACAACACTATTTTGAAAGCAAACATATACTTATACTGCCTTCCACTGACAGGTCTCATTGACACTATAAGAGCTTGGTAACAACACTATTGATATATAGAGCTGAGACAGGTGGAAGCCTTTCTTGAAGAAGTAATGATAAGATTGGGATTTTGTTGTTGTTGTTGTTGTTGTTGGTGGTGGTGGTGGTGGTGGTGGTGGTGGTGGTGGTGTGTGTGTGTGTGTGTGTGTGTGTGTGTGTGTGTGTGTGTTGTTTTGGATTGATTTTTGTTCGGTGAATCAAGTCCAGGTCCAGGAGACAGTATACACAAGGTCACATGTAGTACAGCAAGTCATGTATGGAAGGTGACAAGACAAGACTGTTGAGAAATCCACAGCTTCCTAAGACCCCTGAGAAGAGTTTGGAACTCTGCTGTAGTAAGGTCACATCTGTGACTTTATGCCATTGAGTATATAGATAGAAATATTCCATTCTTTGTGTTTTATAAAGGTCTTTGCAAAAAATCCTATGCAGGATTATTGCTGAAGGAAGGAAAATCCAGAGGTGATTAGAGAAAGCCAGAAGGTAAATAATGAGTCTTGAACTAGGGCATCCATGACCAATTAACAAAGATATGAGAAGATGAAACAGAACAGAATTATAGAGTCATGTCCCACTCTGGGTTGGCACACCCTGACTGAGGGTGAGGAAAAACCTACATGATGCCCAGTAAATGATTTTGTGACTTTGAAGAACCATCAGTTCCAGAAAGAGGAGCTCTCTTCTAGACTTGTTTCTTCTTAAAATTGCTTTCTCTACCTGAATTGCTATTGTGGAACAGGTACCTAGCAAGAAAGCAATTAGCACTTTAGTTATATGCATACTAATTAAAAATATGGCATGAATGAGACAGTTTGGACTTTAAACATCAAACATATGATCAATGATGTAGGTGGAGAATTGAAAGATTGGGGTCACAGAAGCCAAGGGTACAAAGGAGGGTTAAGAAGGCAGACATGCTCAATAGTGTTCTGTGCAGAAGGCATGAAGTCAGATAAAGTCTGTTACCTTTACACAATCATCTCATTGGGGTGTTAATAATAGAAATCAGCATGTGAATTTTCGGAAGTGATTGAAAGAACAGGTATGTTTAAAAGGTAAGTATAGGAACTGTCTCCTCTATGGGAACAGCTCTCAAGTTTTAATAACTTAACACAATCCAGATTTATTCTTAACTGTGCAGCATGGCCAGTGGTCATCAGGACTGCTGATTGCATTCTTGAAGGGGTCCAAGCCAATGAAGAGTGATTTTAGTAAACTGCTTTATACTTGCTTCTACAAGAAAAACAAATCCTTGTGGTACCTCACAATAACTGCCTAGTCACTCTCATTTTACTAGTCAAGAAAAATCTACCTTCAAATTCCTCAAAATTGCTCCATATACCAAGCTGGCCTCTGATTAAACTTTTAGGCTTACATGAGTCCATTATATTTAAGTAATTATAAACTATTTTCCCATATGTGAGAGGGCACATTGCAGTGCCCCCAGTGTATGCACTTACAAATGTCCTGTGCTTTTTCCCAATATATATATTTATAATAAAGTTTATTTTTAATATCATCACAGTAAAGTTAATAATAAAAAGATTGTAATAATATACAGCAGTAAGCTATATACATCTAGCATCTCTTTCAAAACATCTTAAATAATAGCTTCACCTTTCCTATGAGACAATAGAGGTCAGATAAAATGAGATGAAATGGGGACAAACGCATTGTGCCATAGCACTAAGCTACTAATACTGTGTATTCAAGTGTTACTCGAACACAAGATTGCAATACACAGTCAATCTGCCACCACAGGCAGCTTCCAAGTGACTAATGGGTAGGTAATATATACCACGTGGACATGCTGGTAAGGGAGTGACTCACATACACGGCAAATTGGAACGAGATGCTATAAATTTCTTAACACTAACCAAAATGACACGCAACTTAAAACTTTCACATGACTTCTGGAATCTTCTATTTAGTATTGCTTGACTGTGTCTGCCATGGGATAGAAACCATAGCAGCTGAGCTGTGCACTATAAGACACAATTGGATTTACTCATGCTTTCACTATTGCCTTAGTTGTGTTGGATCTGTCCTTGATGCTAAAAAGTAAGAATGTCCCCACCTGCTTCTTACTTTCTATGGGTTCAACCGGCAGACAGAAAGAAATGTATTCAACCCATGATGCTCACTAAGCAGTTGGTAGCTCTAAGGAAAAACACTTCAGCAAAAGTTTTAGATGCCTCAACACCCTATCCTGTGCACATGGTGATTTGTACAAGGGTTTATAAAGAGAATTGCAAACTGTTTTCACCCACACACACAGAGATGGTGGGGGACGCTACAGAGGCAGGAAGTTGAACAGCAGTGGCCCAGCTCTTATGGAAACTCCATTCCTTTACAGGCACCATGGTAATTGTGATTGCATGCTTTCTGGGACTTGCCTAAACCTGTCAAGTTCTCACTTTGAAAACTTGTACACAAAGCCGCCACCTATTTATGCACTTATTTCCATATGCAAAGAAGTTGCTACTGAGAGGTAAAGCCTCATCAAGGAAGCTCTTGGCTGAGATGGTCTTTATCAAGCCTATGTCTGCTTTGCCTTCATTCTCTTGTCTGACCCTCCAGGACCTTTGCCATCCAAAAGCATATTGCCTCCTTTGGTTCAAAGTGTAGTGTTGTGTGCAGGACATGTGTGCTAACTGGTGCCTATGGTAAAAGCAGGAAATCTAGGTCTGTAACCATCTGAGCTGAGCAGCCATAGATATGCAGACCCTGGACGAGTCTGAAAGGAAAACAGGTGTGCTCGCACTCTGGTAAGGGTTTCCATTATGCTCACAGCTGAAAATTCAGATTCAGTCTTAAAGCTTTTAGCCAGGCGGAGTCACAAAAAACCACCCACACACAAAATAAATAGGTCAGACAAACTAAGTGGGGATGGGAGGACTTTTTGAAGAAAAAGGAGACTTTGTCAAGCAAAGTGTTTAATGAGAGCATGAGTGAGACAGGAAAGACAGCTTATGATTAGGGAAAAGCTAAGCCACTGCCTTTTGGGCGTGTCCTGAGTAAAATTGTCTTGGACTATGACCCACTGGAATGTACTAAGTCTTTTCCACACAGGTATGAAAATGCAGTTTTGTGTCCTGTTAGTCTCACCTCTTGATTCAAGGAAGAAGAAGCCTCACAGCCAAATAGTTATCATAAATAATGTCCCTCTGGTTAGCCTTTATCCATTTAGAGTCAGCACATATGGGTCCACAAAAGAGGGGAAGTAGAGTGAGCCCTGTCAACCAGAAAGCCTGCTTTCTCTCAGTCAGTGTCATTTGCCATTCTCTAGTAACTAGATGCAATCCCTGGCTTGCGGTGCTCTTACTTTGGAACAGTGTGGAATGTGGCTATAGATAACCATGTCCATCCAGGGCACAGGCTGGGCCCAGTAATCTCCTACCAGTCCCTTGTGTTTTCCCCCATCCCTTTTTTCGCCATTATCCCCACTCCTATTATTCACATTCTCTCACCTTTTCTTTTATTCTGACAAGCTTTCATTCTGTTAATGAGAACTCTGGACCTGTGAAGAGGCTACTATCCCTGACCTTCGGAGAAGATGGTATGAAATGGAGAATCAATGATGAAAGATATCAGAGGTACCCGGAGCAGAGCAAAGCGCTCGATAAATGTAGCCATGGAGTGTTTAATGTATTGTTTGTAGCTGAAAACATCTGCATTTTCAGGTGAAAGTGGTTATGAACATTGCCAAGGTGCTGTGACCACCCCTTCCCTTCCTCATCCCCTTGCTCAAGCACACGGAGAATTTGGCTTGTGGAGTATCACGACTCAGACTGTTTCCAACCACCCTTTCAAACAGTGTAACCAAAGGAAGAGAGGTAGAAATAGAACCAGGAAATTGTTTTGATGTCCCAAACTCATTCAAAACAGATTAAATTCATGCTGTCACTGTTGTGTTCTGACATTTTCCACAGAAGCTTAAAATCTCAGGTCTGAGGGAAAGAGGAGGAAAAATACAATTGGAAATCTGTGGGAGACAGGAATGCAAGCCTCTCCTGGACTCACACTATTGCACTACTGCTCAGAACTGTTAGAAGAGGGTGGGTCCAAAGTCTGATGGGGGATGCTTGGGGATACGCCTGTGTAAGAAAGGGTAGATGTTTTCTAATTCTGCCTGCTGTCCCTAGGTATCACGACAAATTCCAGTGACGGGTAACCAGCTCACACAAGTTAATAGCTACTTACAAAGCACTACTGTGACTAATAAAGCCCTCAGACCCATTATTCAATTTGTTTGTTCCATGACATATTTTGACTTTAGACACTAACATACAAAAATAACCTACTATGAACTCGGACTGTTATTTTAAATTTGAGGCTGCTTTTGCCAAAGCCACAGGGATTTTAGAGAAAACTCTTCATTAGAAGAAGCAACATGCCACACTCTAAGTTACTTGAGACACCCAGTCTTCTACTTACTACCTTGCAGCTCTGAACAAATAAAACAGGAACTGTGTTTCCAGGTAGGTTCCTCATAAATGCATGCTACCCTCCCACCTGAGTCAACATGAAAGCCTACCACATAGGACACACACCTGTAATGTCTTAACATCCTAACCTTCAAAACAGTGTCTCATTCCATTTACAAATAAGATGAAGTGGCCCGTAGCTTTATTCTCAGCACTGGGAGGCAGAGGTAGGTGGATCTCTGTGAGTTGGAGCCAGCCTGATCTACAAAGTGAGTTCCAGGAGAGCCAGGGCTATACAGAAAATAAAAGAATATACATACATACATACATACATACATACATACATACATACATACATATGAATTTAACTTAACATCACAATCACAATTTGTTTCATGACATACTTTGTGTTTGTTTGTTGTTTGTTTTTACTGTTACATATTAACAGTGGTAGTCGAGACTCTTTTCCCAGTTCCTGCATTAACTCAAGAGTGGCCTTCCCATCCTGCCCATAAGAAGTTTGTATTTTCCAAGGAAAGAGAGTTCAGCAAAAGAATGGTATAAGTGGTTGATCCAAGCCCAATATAACCTTCCTATTTTCCTTTAGATAGACCTTTTAAATGCACGAGTGTCAAAAGTACCTCTTTCGTCAGCCCACTCGAAAATCCCTAAATGCCACAGACAACGAGACAAGAAGTAATGATGAAGACAAAAGTCAAAATTAATGTTCTTTCTGTAACTATAGTAAGGGAAAACTGAAAGGAATAAAATAATCGGTAGATTAAAATATCAAATAGCTCCTATATTGTCAGGTCTTCTACAAATAAATGTATCATAAAACTAAAAATAGTTTTTAGAAAATACATAAGCTGATTGATTCTTTTCTGTCATCCAAACTACTTCGTTGGACGAAGAGCATGGAATGCTTACTTTCTGTCTTTTAGTACTTCTCTTTTTAAGGGAGTTTCCTGGTTTTGTCAATGGGAAAAATCCCAAGTTTTCTCACATAAACCAATGTTTATTTTTTGCAAGTCTCAAAAGCTAGTGTTTTTGTTATTGAAATAATTTATGTTTATAACTTAGTAGAGAGAATAAAGATCATGAGAAATTTCCCATCTCATTAAGGCACTGAGTAAACAGAAGGCATTAGCAATAGTCAAAGGCATATAATTACCTAAAAAAAGGACCTAATTTGATCCTGAAACAAACTTTATAATGCTTATTATTATCTTCATGCAGAATAGGAGAAAATGGGGTTTTCATGGAAATAAAGTAATATGCCATGGGCATCCAGCAAGTGGTCAGTGGGGCCTGAACATGTGCCTGGCTCACCACCCTATATAGCCCTATCATGAGAGGTCTGCATGTTAAGATGATGCTGAATTACTGACCCGCACTCCCAAGATACTGATGGTTATGTTAGCAGTTAAGGACATGCTGCACAGGAGCTCGGTGAATTTGCATATAGATGTTAAAACTCAGATTTGCATATGTGAGTCATAGAGCTATTCAGAAGCAAAACTGTGAGTTGGCAGACATGTCTTGACTGCCTCGGCTCTGTTTTCCCCTGAGGCAATCTGACGCCCTGCTGATGCCTGGCTCCTTTGGCAGCCCAAGTCCCTCCTGCCTTTGCCTCCTGTACAACAGGCTATACTTTGTATCATAATTACCTGTGTGTCCTCCTCACCAAAACCTCAACCTTCGAAATGTAACATATTGAGTGTCTCATTCCCCTCTTCCTTAATGCACTGAGCTCAAAGGAGCATGCTCAGAGAACATTTATAGAATAAATCTGTGAACACAGACTGGACCTCACTCTTTTCCCCTAACTAAAGTATCTAAGCCCTGCATCAATCACTATACCGTTCTCTGAGCTTTACTTCTTAATGTGACAAATCAGTATCATATTCTATTAACTCACAAGGAGATAGATGGTTGGCTGATCCTCTCTGATCTTATAAAGCAGTATCATTGCATATGAGGAAAAGCATGCTGAAAACTAAATACTCAATCTTGTTTGTGCCTGTTGGGTTACTTAAAGTGGGTACTTAAAGGGGGTAGAATCTTGATAAAAGTGAATATAGAACAACAACAACAAAATGCCTCCGGGCAATCCAACATTTCAGTGTGTACTGGGTGCTGGTTAACAGCAGTAAAATGGAGGAACCTGACTTAAGTCACACACTTGACGTAAGCCATCTTGGTTCTCAAAACGAACCTTGAATTGGGTATTATTTTTATGAAAAGGAAGGGGATACAGAGGTATGTTGCCCCACTGACAGACATGAACTAACGTCCCAGAAAGATTCCATTTTGGCCTGGCAGCAATCTTCTTATTGTCTGAGTTCTCCACTGCTCAAGGTTATTGTCTAGACAGCAGCTGGAGGACTGGAGACTATTACAAGGAAAATTTGCCACAAGATTAGCGCTGTAAACTTTCTTATGGGGACAGACAAGAACCTTGAGACAAAAGAAAAACAAAACTTATTTAGGGCACCGTTGCTAAAACTTTGGCTAAAATCCCCATTGATACCCCATCAGGAACATTCCTTCCCTTGCCATAGAAAGCCTTTACTGGGTTTCCCGATGGTTCCCCAATCTGCAGCAGCTGCAGAAATATAGACATGGATGATCCTACAGTAGCAATTTCGGGGACAACCACATTTGATGAGAAAGTCACTTCATAGCCTGAAGGAATTTTGATTCCAGTTAAAAATCACAACACAAGCACCAAAAGTCATAAGAAGCTTGTAGTGGGTTGGTTGCATATGGGTTGAAAGATAAACCATGGAAGAGAGGAGAGGTCTCCCGTCTAAAAATACTAATGTTACTTTAGTGGCTCTTTAATCCGTTTCTCAGATTTCTCAGTTTCTACAAATGTCATGATGACACCCAGTGTTTAAGACTGCGGGAGAATTATACGGGGTGATGTATAGAAGCCACACAGCCGTGGTTCGGTGAATTACTGCTCCTGTTTTGAAGGGAATGAACACTGACAATCAGTTCCCAGCTCAGTAAGAGGCATTTGCACTGAACAGCCTCCATTATTTTCTGGTAACCAAATAATGAAAGTTAGATCCTAGGTGGAAGAAGTTCAGTCTCCTGTGACTACCTTGAGGGTAGAGGGCTTTGAACAGTCAGAGGGACTTAGAGCTATTTAATAGCACGCAGAAAACCTGAGAGTAAAATTCTAGGGCTTCGCAAGACTCACTTTTTTGGAAATACATTATTATTTATTTTATGACTGAAAATATCAAGCATTCTTTTTCCATAATATGGAAAATATTTTTCTACCTTTATTTTTTATGATGTATTTGTTAACATATTAGTATTGTATTGGGGGTATAGAATACAGGGACTCACACATACTAGGCAAAGGCTTCATCACTCAGCTATAACCCCATCCTTTGTGCCTCTTTCCTTTCTCTTTTTACTTTTTATTTTGAGACAGTTTCTAAATTTTCCAAACAGGGTTTATACTCATTTTCCTGTTGCCTCAGCATCCTAAGTAGCCAGGATAATAGGACTGCGCTACTGGATCCCACTTCTTCCCTTTATAACTGGTATGTTGATTTTAAACAAATGAATTTTGTTATGGCATTTTCATATTTGTACCAGAATGTACTGGAATGATGTTAGAATGATGTTTAAAAATATATAAGGAAAAAAATGGAAATCATTACATGTCCCATTGTTAACACTGGGGTTGTGTCCTAACTTTTCTCTCATGTCTTGGGATCAGGATGTATGTTTATATGCTTATAAGTATATGGCATATTCAAATTTTTGTATGTGTCATACATAAAAATTTTATAGCATACAATTCACACAAGTACTTTGTGACAATTAAACAATTAAACCATTTTTATGAAGCAACATCTGAATTTACTTAAGATCTAAGCATGGGCATTAGAAAGAGCAGAGCAACAGACAGAACAGGCATGGGCTTCTCAAGACAGATGCCTAAGCATCTTTTTGAATAAGATTTCTAAGGATTGTCTCATGTTATATTTTATGACATTGTTATATTTCATTAAATACAATTTTAAATGGATTTAAAATATCAGCAATTAATGTCATTTGCATAGGGTGTATGCATAATTCTAATAATTCTCTTAAATAATTTATCTCCTATGATAATGTTTCTTTTCATTTTCTAGGTAAAACACAATATACAAGTTTATAGATTTTGGTACATATTTCAATACTATCTTCTAATGTACCAATTCTGATTATTTTACTCTAATCTACTTCTAAGTATTATCATAAAGGTCTACTTATTTACTAAGTTAAAAAAATCTCTGCCAAATTAGTACCATTGTATGCTTCTTTTCTCACATGGGACTTCAGGTGTCTTTATGTATATGTTGAACATTTGTTTTTATATTTTAAACATTGTCTCAGCACATGATTTTCCCATGATTCAACTGGTCTTTACCAAAAATATCAAATGCTATGGAGGAGTTCTGGAGACATATAAAGCATAAATTATTTGCCAGTACACATATTGTAAGAGTTTCCTTATTCATCAAACTTTAAGTCTTTTCCTTAATGGGTTTTAATTTTTAATATACATATATTGAGGTATTTTTTATTTGGCCAGATTGATTAACCTTTCCAGAAAAAAAATTTAGGCAAGACAAGGTAAATAAGTTTAAAAGGTATAAAAACATGTATTTCAACTGTTATAAAGTTGTAAACTAAATAGCCTCATTATAAATTACTAAAAATTGTATCTAACTTCATAGAGAATTGTCATCGAGATGCTATCTTTCTGAAGAATAGTCATCAAAACACTATCTTCTAAATGGACACAAAGAAAGACACCTGTTGAGGGAAAAGAATAAACATTTACAGTTCTGGCATAAGAAAATTAAAGGTGAGGGCAGAATAAATAAAATCAGGTGAACATCACAGTTCTTATAACTGGCAGTACAGTCTATCAGAAAGATAGAAGCAGAAGAGTCAAAATACATAGGCTAAAAGCTACTTCAGGGTTGACAAAGCTGCCACCTGGAGCCATGGAGACATCTGGACTATGGCTGCAGCTAATTACCATGTCAAGGTCAAGTCCATGTTCCTACCACAGCACAGAAAGTGTTGATGTCTGTGGCTCCTGCTACCATTGAAGGCAGCGAGAAAACCAGAGCTATGGACAAAAACCTGAAGTCATGTTGGTATCATGCAGCCGCCATGTTAATGCAGATCTGAATACCTTGTGGAGCAATCCGGGGCTATGGTGACACCTGGGTTGAGCTGCAGCCTGGGGCCATGTCTGGGGCTATGGCCCCGATGCAACCATGGTGTGTGTTGATATGCATGGCTCCTGGTACCATCCAAAGCCCGGTAGGTGCCCAAGTTCTGGGCCACCTCCTGGATATATGCTGTAGTCCAAGAGCCTGAGAAGCTGAGGCAATGCAAATCTGAGGGGCATATGCAGTCACCAGGGGCCATGGAGACATACAGGCCAAGGATGCAGTCAAGGACCATATCTGGGTCTGTGGTTCTACCACAACCTGGCTCTGTGGTGATGTTCATGGCTCACGTTACCCCAAAAGACCACAAGAACACATTCCCACCTTCTGATCCTTGCCTCTGGACTATTCCTGTTGTTACGCTAGAGTCTAAAAGACATGTCACTGCTGGGACCATGCCAACCTCAGTGGCCTGCAAGGCCATCTGTGGCCATAATATTATCTAAGCCCAAACTGTTGCCAAGGGTCATATCTGGGTCTGACTCTACTGCAGTCAGGGACCGCATTGATGTCCAAGGACCCCAATACCACCAAAGGCAATGCAGATGCCTGGGTCTAGACCCCGGCCAGGAAAGATGGCCTTATTCCTATAGGAGAGCTGCCTCCCTCCACATACATACACACTTGGGAAAGCTTACCTCATTGATCACCATGAGCCTGGGAGAGCTGACTTCACCCCTCATCTTAGAGGAGTGGTCCCAGCGGCTTGGATCGACCAACTCAGCTGCCACCCAGGCACACATCAGGGCTTGGAGTTGTCACACTCCAGCATCTACAACATCTACAATCTGATGTTGCTATCTATGGCTATCAAGAGCCATGGATAGCAGTTTGAAGAGACTGATCCTGTGGAACCATAGGGGCAACAGCAAGATCCTGGAGAGGAATATTGGTAAAGGTCCAGTTTTGATGTTGTCCCAAAGTCAGAGGCCCTGAATCTGATCAACAACGCATTAGACAATGAACATTTGCAAGTAATGCTCTTTGGGAAGAGTCTATCACATGATACAGTAGCTCCCAGTGCCACTAAGATGAAGATACAATGGAGAGGTGGGAAAGACAGGAGCAAAGTGGTTTTCCCTCCTTCTTTATTTTCTTTTAGCTTTCCTTTTGGGGGTCACTGCAAGACTAAAGGGCAGATACAAAGGGGCTGGGAGATTAGTGGAACTGGGTGCATGATGCGAAATTACCAAAAAATCAACTTCAAAACGTGAATATATATATATATATATTATATATATATATATAATTTGAAAATGAAATCAACAGAGCTATATATAATATTAAAGTACAGGATCCAGCACTTTGTCTAACAGACAACTCAGATGAGCAAAAAAAAAAAAGAAAGCATTACTGACCAAGCTTATTAAACATAGGATATTTATCAAATTATGCAACCAAAGAAATGCATTGTCTCCATGTGACCACTGTGTGTGTGTGTGTGTGTGTGTGTGTGTGTGTGTGTGTGTGTGTGTGTGTGTGTGTCTGTATGTGTGTACATGTACTAGGGTTAAGACTAGTATCAACACTAGGATTATAAGTATGATTAGTTTTAGGATTAAGGTAAAGTTAGACCTAGAATTAGGATTATGGTTACATTTAAATATGGTTACATTAAAAATAGAGTTAAGTGAAAGTTAAATTTAGAATTAGGGTTATTATTAGGGTTGAAGGATAGGAGTCGAGTTAGGGATAAATCTTGGTAGGAGATATACAGCAGTTAGTGTTCAGAATGATTTTATAGTTAACTTTGGTCTAGTTTTAATGCTTAGCATACATATAGAGTAAGATTTAGGGTTTGGAGTAGGGTCTGATTAGAGTTAATTGTGTCAGAGTTAGTGTTAGTGTTAGACAGGATTAGGGTCAGTGTTTGTTAGGCAGGGTTAGAGTTGATGTTAAATTTAGGGTTAGTATTAGATGGGGTTAGGGTTAGTGTTGGGGCTTAAGACAGTTTTAGGTTTATTTCTAAGATTAATGTTTAAGTTATTGGTAAGGTTGTGGTTACACTTAATGTTAGGGATAAGAGCACGGCTAAGAACAGTGTTGGTGTTCTTTCTTAGGTTAATCTTAGAGTTGGCCTCAGTATTAAGGTTAGGGCTATGAGTCATTAGGGTTAACGTTAGTCTTGGAATTAGTGTTAGAGCCAGGTTTACGTTTAGCATTAGGATTGGTGGCATGGTATTAGGATGACAGATAGCTTAGGTTAGATCAGAGCTGAGGCTAGTCTCATACCAATAAGACTTGGTGTAGCATTTGTGTAAGGGTTACATTTAATGTTGGTCATTGATTTATGGTTAGTGTTAGTGTTTGAGTATACGTAGAGTTGTTATTTGTTGTTTTGTTTAAATAGCATTTTAGGTTAATTGTGGTGGTGCAATACTTTAACTCCAGTAAACAGGAGGCAGAGGCAGGTAGATCTATGTAGTATACATAGTGAGTTCCAGGATAGAGAGAGCCTATCAAAAAAAAGGTTTTACTTTCAAAGAAAGCATTATTGCAAAATGTGTGGTCATTACAGCATATAAAATAACAAAATAAAGAAACACATTGGAAGTCTTTTTTTCTAATCAAATTCATTTATAACAAATCAAATTCATTTATGACAACCCATCCAAAAACTTGAATTACAAATTAGATTCAAATTATTGCAAAGGTCAAATATACTATATTAAATATTTTAATTGATAATTTATTATAGTAACCAATTAAGACCAATTTTAATATTGAATTTGTACCTCAAATGATGATTTGGGGAGGTTTTGCATGACCTCAAGTTGTTGGTGGGGAAAGCAACAAACAGGATTAGACTATGCTCATGGGCATAGAATACCAAGGAGAAAACCAGCGAGCCATGGTCTCTATTCTGCTCTATATAGTATGTACCTCTACCCACATCAGAAAAGGATGACATTGCATGCATCCGTGGATGAAAAAGTGAGGAAATAGCACAAAGATTTTAAGAGTAAAATTTTTCTTCTTTCTACCCCATTCTCCGGGTCAGGCAATATTAGATCTATACTGGATGGAATATAGGTTGGGTCTTTCTTCATCACACCCTCTCATGAATAGTGCTCTTATAATGGAACTACCTTTCTAGTAAGGGGATTTCTTCTAGGAAATGGCAGAGCAGCCTAACAGGATAGAGATCTGGGAGAGGCCACAAGAAGCAGTTAGCTACTTAGGGAAGCCTCTTGAGCGTGCCTTCACAGGTGACAGGGGAAGGTGTGCTCACTCACATCCCCCTCTTACTCATTTTGACAGCAGAAAAGATGGGGAGCTGTTCAAAGAGAATCATAATCACAGAAGGAAGAAAATCCATTCAACTTAGAAGGAATTAAGCTGAGTATTATGGGTATTTTAGAAGTTCAGAGTAGAGGCAAAAAGTGAGAGTAGTACCAATTGGTGCAACTGAGCCACTGAACCATATGCAGGGCTAGGTGCCACTGTAAAAACACAGCATGCAATAAATCAGAGAAGGGAGCTTAGAGTGAGAAAGGGTTTGGAACTCATTCTATATGGAAAAGTTAATGTTTAGTCTCTATAAAATGAAAGAAAATAGAGTTGGATCTGAGGACTTTGTGTCTATGAATGTATGAGAGGTGCCCATGACTTCATTACTTAATGAAGGTAAACAAGAAAGAAAATGCTGTAATTTAAAATCATAGGGCACTTTTCTCTCTGTCTCTCTCTTTTTCCTCTCCCCTCTCTCCTTTCCCTTCCCCCAGTTCCTTCCCTTCCCCCAATATGAGTTCCTTCCCATGTACAAAAATTAATAAAATAAAATTATAGGGTAACTGAGTTCCCTTCCAAAGTTAGGAATACCCTAATTATTCTATAGTCAAGAGTTGTTTTAGGAAAGTAATGAAGCCATATTACTAGATGAGTCCAAGCAGAGACTGGTAAAGATACATACATACATGCATACATGCATGCATACATACATACATACATACATACATACATACATACATACTCATCCCTTCTTTTACCTACTGATTCATTCCTTTTCAAATTTTACCAAGGACATGGTAGGTCCAGATCTATCTTAGGAACTAGGAAGAGAAAGAATAAAATAAAGTCTGGTGACATGGAGATGGTAGAGAATGTCTGAAAGAAGAACAAACACAGAAGGAATCATGTACCAAAGTGGCAGGCCTTGGCTTCAGAAGCAATTCCAGGAGAGGGGAAATAGGAATGCCCCAGGCTCCTCAGACCAGAATCATAGAACCTGGCTTCCCTCTGCACTTCACAAAGACCAAAGTGAAGGACCAAACCAAGAGGTACCCCTTTGTCCACAAAGTATTTCTGACAATGATAAGCTTTCAGCTCTGGGATCTTAGTTGAGGTATCCTTTTGAGCCCCATAGTATCAACATATAAATAAATATCCAAGCATTTAGAAGCAATAACCATGGAAAAGGCTTAAACAAGTGAACAGAGCTATAAATAGACTTTCCAAAGGGTGAGAATACAGTCATGGAGCTTATGCTAATATAATTGGCTATCTTGATAACAGCATCCGTATGGGTGCAAATGGGAAACATTCTTCACAGATGTTTATTCATGGAGTAGTATGAGGAAGGTGTTCTGCTTATGCCAGCATTGGCTGTATAAAAATAAGTGGGAAAAAAATGACATTATTGTTTAAGGTTTTGACCAAAATATTGGGCAAAAGATGTTGTGCTGGATAGTTTTATATCAATTTGGCAAGAACCAAACTCATTTATGAGGAGTGAGCCTCAATTAAGAAAATGTCTCCCTACAATTGGGCTGTAGGCTAGCCTGTAAGACATTTTCTTAGTTATTGATTGAGAATTGCCCACCCCATTGTGGGTAGTACAATCCTTAGGCTGGTGGCCCGGATTCTATAAGAAAGCAAACTGAGTAAACCAGCAATTAGCACTCCTCTGTGGCTGCTGCATCAGCTCTTGTCTCTAGGTTCCAGCACTATTTGTGTTTCTGTTCTGTCTTCAATGATGAACACTGATATAAAGGCCAAATAATTCCTTCCTCCTCAACTTGCATTTTTTGTTTGTTTGTTTGTTTTTGGTGTTTCACCATGACAATAGTAACCCTAACTAAGAAAAGTTGCTAGCAGGAGTGGCATATCGCTGGGACTGACCTGACCATGCTGTTTTGGGATGGATCGTGGAAGGACTTTGGAACTTTGTGCTAGAAAAGCCATTGAGTGTTGTTGAGTTCATTGAGCTGTTCTGTAAAAGCTTGAAATATAAGAATGTTGAGAGAAGTGCAGATGATGGAAGCTGGGTTGTAAAGTTTTAGAGGGAAGGAAAGATTCTTTTCTGTGACAAATCTGTGTTGTCTAGTCAACTGGATCTGAAGAATCAACTGAGATTAACAAGAGAACAGAACCACTAAAATAAAACCTTTGTCTTGCTGAGACAATGGATGCTGGTGAGCTGAAGCTGAGAAATTAGCAGTGGTTAAGAAGGGACTAGCATCACTGAGGTGAAATCTTCTGGGAAGTATTTCTGGAGAGTCAGCACACAAAATCTATGTTCCACAAGTGGCCAAGATTGTACCTCATGCTGGCACTGGAATTTGGTAGTAATTTGGTAGCATAGAAGTCATCCAAGTGGTACTGGTTTTGAAGGCATAAAGGGCTCATGGAGAGCAGCTGAGGCTTGGAACTGTGAGAGGCCAGGAGATGCCACTAGTGAAGATGGAGCCTCAGTAGCAGTTGAAGGCCCAGACTGAAGTAGTCATACAGAGAAGTTTAGGCTTGGCACCATGAAGAGTGCCTAAGAGAGGCTATTGGTGAAAGTGCAGACCAGTTATAGCAGAAGACCCTAGCACTTTGCAGATATCATTACCATGGAATGACCACCAAGAACAGTGGCAATGGTGAATGAGAGCTTGTCAAAGCTTAGAAGAAAAAGTGTGTGTTCTGTAGAGACCAGAGCTGGAGAAGTGATCCAAGCACCTTGGAGAAGACCAGAAGATCATGAGTGCATTCCAGACATTGGACATTGTCATATTACATTGTTGGAGGCCTGGATTTGCTTTGATCTGATTGTGACTGTGCCATTGTTCTTCCTTCTTGAAGTAAGAAAGTAATTATTTTATTTTTTTTAAAGAAACCACAATTGAGACACTTTAAGCTTTAGAGAAACAGAGAATTTAGATTTTAAAAAGATGATACTTTTGAAGAGCCAGCTTGCAATGTATTTGAACTTGTAAATACTGTGGAACTAAATTTGAGTTTTTGATGTAAGATAGTGGGGATGAATGAGGATGGGAAGGTTTTATGGCTTAAGAGTGATGTGTTTGTGTGTCAAATCGACAAGGGGGCCATTGTTCTAGATAGTTTTATGTAAACATGATACAAGCTAAAGTCATCTGTGGTTAGGGAACCTCAATTAAGAAAATGCCTCTCTAATATTGGGCTGTAGACAAGCCTACAAAGCATTTTCTTAATTAGTGATTGGTGGGGCCGGGCTCAGCCCATTGCAGGTTGGTACTATGCCTGGGCTGGTGGTAATCAAGTATTTTGTAAGAAAGCAGGCTGAGAAAGCCATGAAGAGAAAACCAGTTAGTACCTCCCTTTATGGCCTCTGCATCACCTTCTGCCTCTAGATTCCTGACCTGTTTGAGTTCCTGTCCCGACTTCCTTTGATGATGAACTGTGATGTGGAAGTATAGGCCAAATAAGCCCTTCCTCCTCAATTTGCAGCATATCTTTGTTTGTTAGAGGAGAGCTGTGATGTAGGAATTCAAAGATGCTCTCCTAATGCCCAGTACTGAGGCTATATCAGATGTCTCACACTGTGATGAGTGTTTTACATGAATTATCTCACATGATGTAGCTTATATTATTGTGTCTGTTTTACATGTGAGAAAACAACACTCTAATAATATAATTTGGTCATAGTGCTCCATCACAGCACTAGTAACCCTAACTAAAATGGATTCTAACACGGCTTCAGTGCACTTCAGATGGATGTTAGAAGGTGAAATGAGAGTTATGTTGACCATACAGAAGCTATTCAGGGAAGGTCTACCCCCTCCTCCCAAAGTCTTCTGTACATTACTTTTCTCCCAAGATAATATAATCACATTGCTGGAGTTGTGATCATTCCCCAAATATCCATGGATATGATGCAGGCTTGGTAGATGACAAACACAAACCCCTTCCTATTCTCTTCCACCACATATTCCCATGCCAATCTATATGGTTCCTTGAGAACTCTGACAATCAGTTCTCAAATAATGCTTATTCCTTCATTCTTTTGCCAGGAAAAGGAACAGTGCCTCTTCTATTAAACTCAATTTATTGGATTCTACCCTGAACATACTTGCTGTCTTCTAATTAGTTTATGCAGTACAGAGTTCTGATGCCTGAGGCCAGTCACACAATGCACATCTAGGAGATGCTGAACAACTAATCAAAGCTTGAGCTCACCATAGGGACCAGGAGCTTCCTGTATATAGGTCTCACCGCAACTGCACCTCAAACCCTTAACTGAAGTGCTGACCTTCCTTCTTGTAGACACACAGGTTCCTGCCTGCATATGCTCAGATGCTCAGAAAGCTTTTATTTTCTTTCATCACAATTACAGATGTGAATGGAACAGCATGTTACTACCTTTGGAAGATATATTAATCCAGTTTGCTGAGGCTGCGACTAATTTTATCTGGTATCAATTATTGGGTAACAGAAACATTAAGATGCAGGCACATCTTTTCCTGTAAGTACTGGGTGTGACTAACGCAATAAACCTGAATCATTTCTAAACATGACTACCATTTTTGAAGCTTGTTCTTGATTACAAAAATTATCAGCTCAAGGGACAGCCAGGTTGGCACCCTTTCCACTGACTAGACTATTTTTCACCTCACCCCCCAGAGTTTTTAATTTAGGCTTCACACCACACCTCTCATTTCATAATGATTTGAAACAATGATGATATCATTAGGCCAGAAAAACAAAGTACACTGTCTGTGGTAGTGCAGACTTTTCAAAAGCATAAAGAATGAGCAGCTTTTTACTCAACCTTCAGGAAAGTGGAGAGGCAAGATGTGCATTGAGGCAGATTAGGTCTGCTTGCTAGATCACTGGCTTCTCATTCCTGTAGTGTTTTCCAAGAAGGCTTATCTCATGTCTCCTGAACAGCACATCTTTGTTTGTAAGAGGAGAGCTGTGATGTAGGAATTCAAAGATATTCTTCTAATGCCCAGTGCTGAGGATATATCAGATTCCTGACACTATGCTGAGTGATTTACATGAATTATCTCACATGACATAGCTGATATTATTATGTCTATTTTAAATGTGGGAAAACTACAGTCTAGAAAGATGACATCACTGATAAAATACAGAGCAAGGGTTTGAATGATGTCACACTGAATTAGGAGCCACCTTTTTAATTGTGGTTCTCAGGCTTGATGGATAGAAGTGATTCTTTCAAGCCAGAATTTCCACGAGCTTTATTACCTGCTGAATATGCAATCCCTGTTAAGTTAATCTCCTGTTAAGTTCTAGGCTAGAATAAGTTGACCAATAGAGTATAATATGTTCATAGTCACACTTGTAGACTTTCCAGCCAGAAAGTCTTCATGGATCCAGACAAATATATCGATTTTAAACAGTCCTGTTTTTAAGGTAAAAAGGTAGCTCAACACACATTAATCCTACATGTGAGTTAATAGAACTATGAACTTCTTGCAATTTTTACAATTCTGATAAGTTTTCCTTCCTTTTCAAAGGTATCAGGTGTTCAAAAACACACTGATAAAGCCCATTGTTCAACTGAACATTGCCTTTTTCATGGTGTCCCTCTTTTGAAGTACAGATATCACCAACACACATTGAGTCATGAATAATTTTATGCAAGTAGTTTTATTATAGTCTTCAGTTCCCATGAACCAAGATATCTTTGAAGAATGCACAATGAGTCTCAGACCAGAACAAAAATGTCCAATATGTGGGTAGAATTTGTCTCATATTGGGGAATTAGGATCCACACTGACCATGGTTTATAGAGCAACAAAGCTTCTGGACACAGACAACTGTTTCTGTGTTCTAACTTAGGAGCAATACCTGTAATGCAATTCTGATATACAAGCGAATTTCAAAAGTTATTTGTGGACTTTAGATACTTGTATAAACAGTGTTCTTAGATTCTATTCCTAATGGTTCTTTTCTTTGTAATAGAACACACCAGGGTATTTTTGAAGCTTTTATGGTAAGGATAGAGCTGGACTGCTACTTCTAGAGATATGAAATAGATCTCTTTCACTGAGTTATATGTAAAACACTACAGACTCCCCAGAGAGCTCATGAAGAGCAGAAGATTCCATCTTCCTCCAGTAATGGAGAGGAGTACCAACAACTGTGACATATGAAATTTTACTTCCACCTGATCACTTGAAATGTGATTTATCTGATTTACAGAATCAAAACTGAGAGAACAGATACAAGATTCAGAGTATTGAAAAAATTCTGAAAGGACCAGATTTCAATGGAAAAGTCTTCATTATACCAGCAACTGATGACATAACAAATGCAATAAAAGATGCAATTACTAGATCCATCCCAAGGAAGACAAATACACAAACAAATGTCAAGGTAGAAAATGATGAGAATCACCTAAGATGAATTAGAAATACCTGGAGCAGAAGACATCAGAAGAAGCCTGTGGGACTACAACACAATCTGGCATTGGTGTCATAGAATTGTGGAAGGATAGAAGTAAGTGAGTGTTTCTGAAAAGACACTTGAAGTGACTATGTCTGAAAGATTCTCAAATTTGAAAAGAGCCATAAATCAAAGATCTGGAGAGTTTTTATCAAGCCTTAGGCAAGATAAAGCCAAGGAAATTTACTTCAAGGCATGCCATACCCAAACTTTTGAAAACTAAAATCTAAAAGGCTAAAAGAAAAATATCACCATTGATGCATAAAGCATGTTTTGTCTTTTGTTTGTTTGTTTTTGTTTTGTTTTTTGAAATCAGAAAGGCCAAAAATTAGCACAATGTATAAAGTTTTTGAAGAAAATAATCACCTATACTGAAATGTACACTGTGTGTGCATAGTCCTTTTCTGTTGAGATGCAAACAAACATTTCTTCATCAAAATTAGCACCAATGACAGAACAAAGAACAGTTTCGCCCAAATTCAACAGGGTGAGACCACTTAATTATTAGGCTTTGTATGTGTTCAAAGGACAACTTTGTGGAGTCAGTTGAAGTCTGGTCACAAGGCTTGTGCTGCATGTGCGTTTAGCATCATATGAGTTTTTACTGGAGTTTCTTACAGAGCATGGTAAGAGAATACTTATGTCAATGCAAAAACACAACTCTAACCTCAAAGGGGACCAGAGAAAGTTTTTTCTCCCTGAAGCCAAACATGAATATCCATGGCTCAAGAACACAGATTTTGGTTATCCCCAGTTCCATGTTCCTATATGGTAACTGTCTCCTGAACTATTTAAAGTAACAGAATGAGGAAAATCATGAATCATGAAATATTTCAAATACAGTTGGGACATTAGGTGTGTTCTTACATTGTAGCAAAGTATAAAACTCTTAGCTATAGGCCTCAGATACTATCTGATGACATTCTTAGTCTTTTGGTTAGTGGAAGCTAGTGTTACATGCCAAAGGTTTCACCAGTTAGCCACAAGGATATTACAGGTGGACACGGAATGGCTATTAAGGAGGCTGAAGCTAACCCAAGATAAATTGAAATTAGACTCTTAGATATGCAAATTTTCAACCTTCCTGCTATCACTGATGTTCAGTCAATTAGCCTCAAAAGAGGTTCAATGGAAAATGACATATTTTCAAACATAAATACCCTACCAATGTCACCATTTTACCAGTGAGTGTTAGATAATGGATTTGTAACCCCCTCCCATTTCATCTTTTAATTAGAATATAATTTCATCATTTTCTTCCCTTTCTTCTTTAAGATACATGTGACTCTAAGTGGTCAGATCCCACAGCCTGAAGAAATCCAGACCATAACTTCCTGCAGCATTCTCTGGAGTCAGAGTTAAGGAGTCATGTGCTGTGGCTGAACAGCACCTAAGTTATGATCCTGAGCAGTGCCTATCTCCTCTGTGCTACTTTTCACATAGGCTATGCCATGCCGAGCTGAATGAGATGATGTGGCACTTCTTACCGCTCTCTGAAAGGATCTAAATGCCAAATATTTTCCTTTGTTTTGGAAATTTCATTAAGGATTTTTCTCTGGCTCTCCACAGACATCCTCTCCATGGTGACCTCTTGTCTTTCACTTCAAACTATCTCTTCTTTATTATTTATTTATTTATTTATTTATTTATTTATTTATTTATTTATTTTTCTTATTTTACCTATCAATCCCAGTTCCCTTTTCCTCCCTCCCTCCTTTTCTCCCTTCCTCCCTCCCTCGTTCCCTCCCTCTCTCTCTCTCTCTCTCTCTCTCTCTCTCTCTCTCTCTCTCTCTCTCTCTCTCTCTCTCTCTCTCTCTCTCTCTCTCTGCCTGCCTGGCTCCCATGACCCCTGACCACCCTCCCATCCCATTCTCCCCCCACACTCCACAGAAAGGGTGATGCCTTCCAGGAGGGATCAACAAAATCTGTCAAATGAAGACCCTTTTCAAGATTTAAAGGCAGCAATGCAATGGTAGCCATATCTATAATAATGCTAATGCAGCTCCTGATACTCCTGGGTAAGTAGAAGAAAGAAGGTCAAGAGACCCTAGCCTAATATTCTACCTATGGTGTCTCTGTTTCCTCCTTCAGATGCAAATTATACTGACAGGTGCTGGAGTACAAAGTGAAAGGTTAATTTGAAATAGGGACTCTATAATGCAGTTTCTATGATGTCATCATCCATGATGGCATGAAGTTTTGAAATGTCGCAGCTGTTTGGGGTAACCTACATTCCTGTACAGCTTTTTTAGGTAGGGTTCACCTTACAGTGAACCTTCTACAGTGGAAAGTTTGGAATGTCATGCATCCAAGGTCTAATAATTTTGCTTTGATTATGTTTAGCCCCCTTAATAGCTGTCCCTTGCCCACTTCTGTAATGATCTAACATCCTGAATCAGACAACTAGCCTCCTCCAACCAAAGGCTAGCTGAGAGTTTTCCTCTTTGCTATAACCAGTCGACCTGTTCTTCCCACTAATGGATTTGAAATGTAGACTTTCTTCACTCTCTTACTATTCATGAAGCCATTACCACTTTAGAAAATTAAATTTGGGATAACCTGAAATCTATGTTCCCAGATGACAGTTATATACATTTGGCTACAGAATAAACTCTTATTCTGTGTGGGGTGAGGGCTGTTTATTCACCCACATATGCATATATACAGATGCCTAGGATTGTGAAAGGATTAAGTTGCAAAAACAGATAAATTAATAATATATAGATTGAATAAAACTGAAATTCTAAAAATGAGTCAGGTAACCCACAGGAAGTCAGGAAAAAGAAAACAAAAAAGAACAAAAAAAAACATAGAAAGAAAACAGGAAATAAAATGAAAATGGCATAAATAGGTCCCAACATATCAACAACTATAATGAATAAAAAGTATTAGTTAAAACACAAAAGAAACTGAATTTAACTTTTTTATTTCTAAAGATAAATACTACATAAATAAAGATCAAAACCAAGATTTTGTGCTGGAGAATTTTATAATCAGTTGTCAATTCTACAACTCCTTTCCAGAAAGCATGACCCTCCTCACCAGCTCACTTCTCTAAGGGAGTATATTTAAATAGGCAATAGACAGTTGTGATGATCTTTGTCAACAGTCACAGTAGAACTTATGAAAATGGTGGCAGTTTGGCTTGAAGGATAGTCATCAAATGCCTTGAATTCAGATATATGTTTGTTGGAAAAGAGTGGTATGGTAAAAGAGGAATATCCATCATGATTCCTGGAGCAGTAGTCACAGCCTAGAGTCCATGTCACTGCTATTCTAGACAGTGAGTTTTGACTGGAAGTCTTGTCTGTGTTGTCTCTGGTAGGATAGGAGTTACAGAGTCTAGACTTTTCAAAATAACATTTGTAGTAGTTTTACTCAAATCCTAGGGTTTTAAAGCTGCTAATTTCCCAGACTGTGTTTCTGGCTGTGCCTTTGTAAGTGGCTGGGCTGTACAGCTTGTTATTTAGCTGATGTACCACAATTACTATTTCCTGATCTCCCCACACAATTGATGCAGTTCATTGTTCAGGAATATTTTCTCTTTGAGTTGCAAGGATTAGAAGCATTATAGCTTAATCCCTTTGATGCACCCAGACCATTCTTAAACTGAATGTTTTCCTATTAAATTCCCTACTGGGGACCAATTCACTGACACTGTAGCAACCAAAGCATGAAATTCTGATTAATTACAGAACTTCTGCCTCCACGAATCTCTAAAATATCTAAGAACAAAAGGCACTTATACAAATCTGCAAGGTTAATAAATATTTCATTTAATTTGAAATAAGTAACTTCAAAGCTTTTGGACAGAAACAGTAATGGGAGGGAGATGAGCACAATAGACTAAAGGAGCCAGTGTTTAAGAATTTGTGTGGATTAAAGGCTCAAATCACAAGCTATTTTCCAACTAACTCAAAAACTAATTCATATTGGAAAATCAACACACACTCTGTTGCCTACCATTCTTGAAATGGAGATCATGACTTTATAAATTTAATTATGCATTCAAGCCAGAAGCTCCAACACTGCCATCAGATTTACAGCTTCAACTTACTGAGATCAAAATACAATAAACTATCAAGGAGGGAGGCTGTCTGCTCATCATATCGGCTTTCAGTAGGTGAGTTATACTGATCACTCTTTGTATGGTAGCCAAGGAGATGAGAGAGGTCTTCCCCTTTGTTCCCCTTTGTTCCCAGTGTCCATGAAGAGACCCACATGTCTCTGACACAGACAAATGAATGCCAGTTTTCTCTTTATTTTCTACAAATAATGGCTTGAATCAGAGTAAGGGTAACTGGCAACATCTCAGGCTTATACATACCAGGAACTTTATGTTCTGTGAATATTAAAGCAGCAAGTAGTAACCTAAAAATTAGAATCAAAGAAAGTCCACAAGACAGATTGTGTATTTCTACATTTGAAAACCAGAATTTGTTTACTTGTAAAACTCATAACCTACTTGTATTGTTTTTCTCACTGTAATCTTGTTATAGTTTGACTTAAATTCTATTTCAGACAAGGATCAGTCCTTTCATTGCATGAGCTTATTTTCTTACACTCTGGGAGAGGGTTGATTTCACCAGACTTGTTTTATAGTCCTATCTAAAGAAGAGCAGCAAAGCTGAAGCCTTTACAGCTGCTTTAGTATGAAGCTCTTTGTTAAATGAAATGAGAATGCTACATCATGCCCAGACACAGTCACAGTCCTTAGAAATGAAGTTAGCTAGGCAAGAATTAATTCTACTTTCTTGTGCATGTACTGTGAGATATAACTGAAATTTGAAAACATGAAATTGCTTCAAAAGATACCACCTGTCAATGCAGTATAAAAATCACCATTTGTACCTTTCACTATTTTCCCACAGTTAGATTCTACTCAAGATTATCTAGGCATTCAAACATTGTAAAACTCATTTCTCTTTTTACTTTAAAATTTTTGAGAGTATCATACATAAATACACTGTATTTTTATCATTTCTTAAACTCTTCCCATGTCGCCCAACTCTCTTCTGTTACTATTATTATTATTACACATACATACGCATAACCTATTGAGTCCATTTACTGTTGTTCGTATGTACATGTGTTTGAGACTGACTACTTGAGATTGGAAAACCTATTAGACAGTTTGTCCCTCCGCAGCGGTTAGTGTCTGGCTTACCTCTTCATCTGGGGGCAGGTGTGTTTCTGAATTTTCCTCTGTCTGAATTGGTATGCCACCTTGTATCACTATTACACAGGTCTTGTTTAGGAAACCCACACTTCTGAGATTTCATGGACGTAGCACTTAGAAGACACTGTCTTATAGCAGATGTGCTGGTCCTCTGGCTCTCTTAATCCCCTTGCCCTTCTTTGACAATGTTTCTTGAGCTTTGGCTATAGGAGTTGCATGGTAGGTTATGCCAATTGGGCCACTTACTCCACAGTCTACCCTGTTGTCAATCTCTACGACAAACTGCAGCAAAAGAAGCTTCTTTGATGAAGGAGAAAAGCTACACGTATCTGTTAGTGTGAGGATAAAAAAGACAATTAGAAGCTGTATTGATATAAGTAAATGGCAGTATTAGATTGTCCACCAATGTCTTATATTCTCTTCAGGTATACATAATTGTCCAGGTTTATAGTACCATGTGTGACAAGCACCTCCTATTGAGTGCTTGTGAATTAGACGCAGTGAATTAGACTGCGGTTGTTTACCCCCAAATATAAGTGTCATTATTGCACACTTGCTGAGCTGGTCAGTGTTGCTGTTTGTTGAGTAGGAGTATGGAGTACTTTTCTCCCTTGTCAGCTTGTGCATCGCATCCAGATACTACGCGAGCTAGCCCTCAGGGAGGAGGCTTCTAGGGCATTACCAGCTCAAGTCCTCCCAGTTCTATATCCCAAGTGTGTGCTGTCTTCAACAATAGGGTCTTACCTTCAAACTCTGAGTGACACTGGCCAGACACCCTTACTTTTACCAAAAGTTTCTTAGGACTGAAGATGAACACATCTCTTAAAATAAAGCACAAATATGCAAGCTTGAGAATATTTCTTTAGGAAGACTGAATAATCAGGCTTTCCATCCTCATTTCTCTTTTTTTTAACATTTTTATAATTTATTCACACTCTAATCCCTCATCCTCCTTTCTTAGGAGTTTTTCCCCAGTGCTATTTGCTGAATTTAAGAAAAGGAAAGAAATATTTAATCATTTGCTTCTTTGAAATTGTTGCTATTTTCTTATAAAATATAACAGAAATCAGGAATCTGTGAACAATGGAACAGACAAATAGGTGAATATTTGTAAATATGTGAATTTATTTTATCAGATGATAGTGTGCATCTATAGGAAGATAAGCTCTGCCTAGAGGAATTTTGCTTCCAGGAAAACAAAAACTAATGCCTGCATATACCCGCCCAAAGCCCGTCTGACAATCACATTAAATTAAGACATAACCAGAATCATCACTGTGTGCCCCTGTTGTTCTGAGCCTCACAGGTAAATGTTAATGACCCTCACTCCCTCCTCTTTCTTTCATAGCATGCATGAAAACTAACAGGTGGCACTCTGATTATCCTCAGATAATTAACTGTATCATCTTTGTTTATCACTTGGGTTTTTTTTTATTCTTTGTACCTACATAATTGGCATTATGCTAAAAGAAATCATATCAGACAAACAGAAAGAATAGCTGCAGAACACTGAGAGTGCATTTATTGACAGGTGCTGTCAAGGTTTCTCTTCTGATGCTTCACCTGTCCTTTCAACTAGCCTATTACATTGATACCCTGAGGCCAGAGTTGCATAGTGCTGAAGCAGAGGATACCAAAGTTCAAGCTTTGAAACAAAACATCTATAATTCCAGTAGCACAAGTGAGTCAGTGACTTGAGGGTTGTTAGATTAGGGAAAGATCCTGGCAGTGGGTAATGATTAACATGGAAAGGCAGAGCTTCGGCACTCAGCAGGGCTGTCAACAGTGATTCTTAGAAAGGTGGAAAGGAAGCCTGGTCTTGGGGAAACCTAGAGTTTGTGTGAAATGTCATCCAACAAGCAGACTATGTGGTAACAAGATTCAGGCTGCTCCTCTGCCAGAATTTCTTTCTATTTCTTTCTTCTCTACACCTCTGGTTCCTACACAAATTTCAACAAAGAACACGTAACATGAAACTTAGAGGGGAAAGTGCTGTACAGATATTTTACATATTTGAAGCAGATATAACTTTTCCTCTACCTCTCATCCCAACCTTGAGTGTCTAGACTCTATTCAAGTTAGGACATTAAAAAAATGCAAATGTCAGTCACAAGAAGAAAAGGGCAGTGACTTCCCTGCTTAGTGTCACAATATAAACACATTCTAGCAGCTGTGTCCAACCTGCAGCTCATGGGTCACCTAGACATATGCATCCCAAAATAGCTGAGAATATAGCCCCATACATTTGTAGATTATATTGTAATATCAGAAGTTTGAACATCACTATCTTGAGTCAAAGGGGTGAAGTGTCCTGTATGGTAGGGCTTTCTCTCTGAAGGAAGAGGCTTATCAAAGGTGTAGTGTGCTGTATGGTGATGGGTGATTTGCTTCATGGTGAGGGGTGGTTGTGTTGTATGATGAGGGGTGGGTGTGCTATGTGGTGAAGGGTAGGTGTGTTCTATGGTGATGGGTTCTGTGTTGTATGGTGAGGGGTGGGTGTATTGTATGGTGATGGGGTGAGGGTGTGTGTGTCATATGATGAGGGGTGGGTGTGTTACATGGTGAGGGGTGGGTGAGCTGTATGGTGAGGTATAGGTCTGTTGTATGGTGATGGGTGGTGTGTTGTACGGTAAAGGGCGGGTGTGTAGTATGGTGAGGGGTAGGTGTATTTATGGTGAGACTTTCTCACTGAAGAAAGAGGTTGATCAAACAAGGGGATGAAGCCCAACTCCACAGGTGTTTGAAGACCCAGAGCAGAGCACTTCTGGTACCATCTTAACTCCAAATGTGTGGGATGTCTGTTATTTCCCCTATCCTTCAGAAGACATTTCCTTTTTAAAGAAAAAAGACCTATTTATTCATGTATTTTATGTGTATGAGTGCTCTATCTTCATGCACACCAGAAGAAGGAACCTGACCCCATCACAGATGTTTGTGAGCCACCATGTGGTAGCTGGGAATTGAACTCAGGACTTCTGGAAGAGCAGTCAAATGCTCTCAACTGTTGAGTCATTTCTCCAGCCCCAACAGGACGGTTCCTCATGTAAGTCTATAAGCTATGCTACTTAGATATTTGTATAAACCTGATTCTGGAAGAGGCAATGTTTTGGATCATAGTGGCACTTTAATGAAAAGATTTCTCAACAATACAGACTACTTTCCATTTGAGCCTCATCTATCTCAGCAAGAAAGAGAGATCTCTGATGAGGAAGCAGAGAGATCTCTGCTTTTAGGGTGTCGATGATCCTGCACTGCAACTCTTCCCTGAGTCTCTGGTGTGCTGGGCCAAACTTGCAGATTTTGGACCTATCCCTCCAAAATCACATGGACTGTCAAAATAATGGGATATTAAGATAATTCCCTTGTCTCTGTCTGTCTCTCTTTTTCTACGCTGGGGAGGGTGGTGGTGGCAGGCATGAGTCACCTCTCTTGTGTTCAGACCATTTGAAAGTAGCTTGGTTCAAGCAGCAAAGCTTTGATGCTACTGCTCTGAATGTTGACTCTGCCACATCAGGCAGTGTGACTTTAGAACCATGAGTTGTCTTATCTTCAGTTGTGTTTGTTTGTGTAACAAACACTTTGTAGTGAACACTGAGGCTGGAAAGGCACTAATATTCTCAGAGACAGAAGCTCTTGCCCATCATCTTCTTCTCTAGCTGTATAGCACTAAGCATTGTGCCTTGTGTTTGGAAGGTACTCAGTCATGTTTGCTGAGTGATTCCCAATTTGGGCTTTCTACACAAAATCTAATAAATTTTATTGTATTACTTAGAAATACAAAAAAAATCATTCAAGTATAATCACTTTTTATCCACAAAGGTTCAATATTTCCATCACTTTATTTTTGCAACTGCAATAAATGAATAGAAATGCAGACACTTTCGTCAAATCAGAAAATGTATGTCAAGTTTGTCACATTACTATTTAAATTTCACAAAGGAAACAAAGATGCTTATCTGTACAGCTTTTAAGAGATAAAAACCATAACACACATATCTTAATGTCAAAATCCTTTCTCACCTCTCTCTTTTATTTCCTTCACTTTGCCTGACTTTTCCACTGCTCACCAAATATAGATATATTTGGAAGACCAGTGAATGACTCATCCAGTAGGGAATGGACTCTGGATGACATGTTACTTTGAGAGACATCTGAAATTAATTGGAAGATTAAAAGACTACATAATAACATGAGTCTACAGAAGTGCTCTTCTGCTGACAGATGCAGGAACAGCCCTTTATATCATGCAGTTCTGAGAAGCATCAACTCAGCATTCATACATATGGCTTCACATGAAACCTTGGCGACCACTTTGTATGAATTCATTGGGCCTCCGAGATCATTTTCAGGCAAATAATTCAGCAGATTATGGTATCATTTCACCAGGGAATCACAATTAATAGCTAGAAGAATGTATCAAAATCAAACTGGATACAGCAGTGGAAAGAAAAAGCCTAGCCAAACCAGAAGCACGTAGAATAGTGTGGTTCTCAACCTTCCTAACGCTTCAATGCTCCAATACATTTCCTCACGCTATGGTGATCCCCAACCATAAAATTACTTCATTGCTACTTCATAACTGTAATTCTGTTACTGTTCTGAATCATAGTATAAATATCTGATATGCAGGGTATCTTCTATGCTACCCCCAGGTTGACAACCACTGTCATAGATTATAATTATAGTTATAGAATACTTCAAAATTTAGGTGGGAGTATTGTGCTAGAGCAGATTCTTCTGTCATGTTATCCAGTTATGCTGATGTATGGCCTTAAAAAGAAGATGACTTAAATATCAGTAATCCAACAGAAACTAGATGAAGCAAAACAGTGAACAGAAGCTATTTTGTAGCAAATTACAAAAAGAATTATATTGGCACTATGCAAAAAGAACTGCTTATATTTTTTCATCTAATTTAAATAAAACATTTGCTGTGCACATAATGCCAGAGAAGTACTGGTAACCTTTCATAGAATAGAACGTCCATGTCTTTCTTTATCAAATACAACTACTAAGACAATAAAGACATAGAATTCCACTTGGGGCCAGGTTAAAGTCCTTTAAAAACAGCTCCCTCTCATCATCATCCACGTGACTGGTACTATTATCCCTATTTTACAGGTGGGGACATTAAAGCATTAAAGTCCAAAGAATGTTTATGGCTGAACACAGTGAGTCAGTGCTGGGAATTAAAAAAAAAAAAAAAAAAACGCATGTGCTAGGCAGCGTGCAGAATGACTTCATCTGCTGTGGGTTTGGCCATGGAAGAAGTTAAATTCTCCCAGTGATTTTGTGAACTTGGCTTTCTTTATGATTATCCCTTTTCCTGTCTTTCTTTCCCTCAAAGACCTGGTCACTGAGTGAATTCCTATGAGAGCTCCAGATGAGTTCAGCGGCTGAAAAAAAAAACCAAAAACACAAAACAAAAACAAAACAAAAAACATGGTATATATAATGTTCCAGGCTGCAACATCCTCAGGAAGGGATCCAGGGTTGCCAAAGGGTGAGTGCTATTTTGCCTAAGGTCTTTACAGTAAGTCCTTGAAGTGTTTCACTTTCCAGTTCCAAGCATCTGTGCTAATCTATGCTTGGGTTCAGCCAATGAACTCCCCGGCTATTCTTGGTAAGTGCCAGAGACAGCAGTAAACCCATGAAGCAGGCAAGGAGGGGTCTTTTAACTTTGAAATTCAAGATAAAATTGGGAAACTTTTATCAAGAAAGGGTGAAGTTCTTTGGGTCATCCAAGTTGTGGCCAAGAGAACCCAGCTAAGTGTTTACTTTGTATCGTTTAACCACTTTTGAAATTTGTCCAAGTTCCTTCAGACTAAACTTAAGCAGGATATTGTGTTAATCAACTCTTAAATATTGATGTGGCCCTGCCAAACTGGTTTCCTTAAAACCTTCATTTGTGGAACCCAGATAGTTTTTCATGCAAGAGATAAAGACAAATGCTCGGAGCTGTTAACTCACTTTGCCTCTTGGACTATTAATTTCACACACACACATAACACACACACACACACACACACACACACACACACACACACAGCCTGATTGATTACCCAGGGACAAAGTCCACTAAATATTCATATTTCCTTTGCTCTCTGATCCCTTCAATTTTCCACTAGTCACTCTACTAACAATAGCTCCCTTCTCTTAACAGGTGTCAAAATTAAAACTAAAACAAACAAAAACCCAGAAACTCAAGAAAAAGCAAAAACAAACAAACAAAAAACTGTTTCCTATCTTGGTCATTTTTGTCCCTTTGTCTCCGAATTGACTACTAAAAGCTAAGCCATCATATGATCAGAGCAAGGCAAGTTCACTTGGGCTGGGACCCATTGTGTGGAGTGCTTCCTTCTTCAGGTGGGAAAAACTCCAGCTAAAAGCACAGAGCTGACCTGAATGCTACATCATCTGGTTGGAAAATAAAGAAATCCGTGCTATGGTGGCCATGGATAATATGGCTGCCTTATTTCTCAGCTGGATGGCAGTGAAATGCCTGCCCTACATTCAGATCTTCAGGCGAGCTGTGTAAAGTCACCAGAAAGAAACCTTAGCTGGTGAGACAGCTGGAGCTCTGTCTGTCCAGGAAACTGCTTACAGGGTGACATCAGCTGTACTCTGGGGGCACTGAGGACTCCCATTTGGCTCCCAGAAACACTTTCAAGGTGTTAATTCTGATTTATGATGCCATCTGTGTTTTGGATGCTGGTTACCTTAGAAATCTGCATTAAAGGTTACAGCTAGAGAGTTCCTGAGTTTACACTTCAGACACCCAGAAGCAACGCCCTCCCATGTAGAGCCACGGTGACAGGAACTGAAGTCTGCCTTAATCTGACAGAATCCTACTTTGTAAATGAAAACTTTTTCCTCTACTGGCTCCCCCAACTGAATAGAAAGAAATGCAAATATGCAGGGAAACCTTGTAAAGATGTCAGCACTGGACCTTAAAATCCCTAGGTGCTAAGACAGTTGAAAGTCCAATTTTGAAAAGTACAACTACGAATGCTGTGTGCTTGACTAAGACTCCTTTTTATGGCCCATACTGAGTTTTTACATACATTAGCTCACACAGTCAAGTCGTTTTCCTTTTCCTGACGTGTTCCCACAAGCTACAACACATGAATAGGCCAGGTGCCCACTTCTCGGGAGTGCATTGTCTTTCAAACCTGCCTGCTATTCACACCAGGATTTGAAGAATCATTTGGCTGATTTTGTTCTTCAATCCTCTGTGGCACTGACTTCACTGAAGAGCATTCTTGTGTCTCTCCACTGTATCCAAATGACTCATTCATTGCTTTGATTTTTTTTTTCCAAAACCTTCCGAGACTGTTGGTGTCTTACACTCTCTGAGACTGACAGTGTCTTCTAAGCTCTGTGCTCCTCCTTCAGTGGTCTAGAATGTTTGAGAACTGTTCTGCAACATTCCTTCCACCTGAAAAATTGCTTCCCTATTTTTTCCCTTTCCACCAAAAGGAAAGCAAATGCTGGGTGTTTAAGCAGCTTTGCCAAGACCATTGAGCAAAGCAATTACAGAGGTCAGCCCAGTAGAGGCTTATTCTGTATGTACCTCTCTACCAACCAATTACCCTGCATCTTACTTGCAAAAGATGCCAACCTCAGAAAATAAAGTAAGTTGTCCTTCCTGCTCAGACATGTAGCTGGAGCACATGCATGAGGAGACCATATAAAAGAACAAGAAACCAACACCAAAATCCAATTCTAGATTAAGTCCAAGTAAAAGTACCTGGTTGCTTGACATCAGGCAGTTACTGCAAGTTTCAGGTGATTCTGCCCTGTTATTAAAGACAGTAAACTACTGGGCTCCTGAACCAGGGAGAGCAGCAGTTACTCGTCTCCTTTCATAAGCTCCTCAGTACAGTCACCAGTATGACAAGTAAAGTTTGCCAGCAAGACTCAACCACTTAATTGCCTAAGTAACCGTCATCTCCCATATAGGCCTCATTGTCTTGAAGATAAAGGAAGTGGCACACCAATAGCATTGCAATCTCTAAGCTATCATCACTAAGAGTGTTGATGTGTTGAAACACCAAGAGAGAATGGGGCCGAGATACAGACACAGGGAGACTCACCTAATAAGGTCTGGGCTAGACATTGTCTTTGTCTTTCTGTGAAATTACTCACAATTAGGACATTGGCAATGTGTTTGGAGGGAAGAGATGGAGACCCAGGGAAAGAAGGAAAAGAAAAAAGAAGAAACTTAAGTAAATAGGGCCAAGGATGCTTTACTCCATTAGATTTATTTACATTATATGCATTGTCTTGACCAACCCACAGGACTGTGAATCACTTACACAGACATAAACACACACACCTCCACTACCACACACATGAATAATTTATCCCATGCAGCAGGTGTCAAGACAGCTGGTGAAGCTTCACAATTGGCCTCTGGAGCTCATAGAGCAGAGCATATGGGGGAGGCTCAGCAGCCCACACTGAAAGCTAATCACTAGAATGTGCAAAAATAAAACTAGTGTAAAATGAAAAACAGTACATAAACCAGTCTGGCGGCCAAGTGTGACCCAAACAGTTTTTGTTTGCTCATGTTAATCTCTAAAGTGTGTAGGTGTTGGCTTTTTGAATAAGTCCTTTTTGAATAATAAGTTGGCTTTTTGAGAAAACGCTCTGCATGCTACTTAAAATATTAACACAGAGTTATCATGCTATAAAGTTCTGTGATTCTTTTCTAACCTGTATGGTAAGAGTTCAGCGATCCCATTCTTCTGGGACTCTGATGAAGCTAACCACAGAGATCAGAAAAATCCATGGCCAGGAATATTAAAAGTAACTAAATCTTTCCCCACAAACTAGCGACTAGATTGTATAGTACAAGCTTAAAATTAAGTTTTCAAGTAATCCTATAATCAGTCGCCAAAAAAGAAAAGGGAGAAAAGGTACTGGGGAAAATCATAAACAGTTGATTCTGCAGAAACTTTTTCTAAAATATATAAAATATATATACATATATATATGTATATATATATATATATATATATATATATATATATATATATATTGCATTGTAAAGGGGTTTAGAAACCTGAGTAGAGAGAGTAAGTATGAAACATGGGTGGATTATTTAAGCAAAACAGTTTCATGCTGTTTACTTCTGTTCTAAGTATGAGTAGTAATGGCTTCCTTTGCACTTTGACACTATTCATAGGCATAAAAACTACTTTATAAAACGCTATTTGGCAATATGCTTTACAATTGTGATACCAGATGGCTATCTTAAATCCCATGTAGACTTTGTTGACTTAAAATCATTTTTGTTGTTGTTGTTGGTTTTTTTTTCTTTTTTTTTTACAGAGAAATCTCATCAAAAATACATAGCTTTCTTTGTGTAATGCCTAGGAGAAATGAGTGAAGGCCAGGAAGTTTTTGTTTATACCAAAGATTGTATTTTTCTTTTCCAGAAGTGGTTTGAAATTTCATAAAGCAGACAGACACCTCAAAGTCTTCTAGAGAATTGGAGAGTTTGTCAATACCATTAAACATAAAGACTTAGGCATTGTCAATATTTACCACGAAAAGGAAAAGGTAAGATGCATTTCTTGACATGCTTTTCCTCATTTATTGACTTTGTTAAATGCAATTCAAAGGATACTTTGAAGAAGCTGTAGACTTATTTTATATATATAATATATATGTACATATATATATATATATATATATATATATATATATATATATATATAGTTTAAATGTGGTCAGGGTTTAAAAGGTATCTGTAACTTACCTTATTCATAGGACATTATCTCACACTTTCATAACATTTGACCTTTGTCCACACTGTTTTCCAACTAACCAGACATGAGCTCATAAATCAAAGAGAAAAGTGTCATGAGACAAAGAATAGTGCTTTGGACATTTTTGTTCTTTGCAGTGCTGGGCTTGAATCCAGGACCTTGCATGTGATAGGCAACTGTCCTATCACTAAGCTATATCCCCAGACTTCTGATCAAGCCTTTGAAGGCTGGTTGATTTTTCCATATAATATTACCCTGCATGCCAACCTGTTACCTCTTTTCTCTTGGTGTCCACACTTGATGATGTTGAGCTAAGAACCCCCTGTCTGGATTTGTTTCCCAATTTAGCGACATACTCCCTACTGTGCTTGAGCTTCAGGAACAGACAAACCTGAATATAAGTCCGCCTTTGCTGTGGGCAAACCAAGTGTCCCAAAGTCACTTGCTCAAACATCTAAGACCTAGTGTTCTTATTTATGAAGCTTGTTGTCACATGGAGCACTTCAGCAAGCTATCACCAACATTCAGGAAGGCTTCATTGAGTTAATCTCCACAGAGCTAGGCACAGGGTCTGATACACAAACCTCCTGGTACAATCAACACTTAATAGTGAAACACTCTGCAGAAACACTGTCTCCTGTCATGCTGTTCATTGATTGAGGTGAATTCTGTCTCATTCCCACACTTTCTCAGAAGGTGCCACACAGCCAAACAACATGACCACGTCAAGTCTCTCCAATTTCCCTCCTCATAAAGCCTTCCCCAAGAATTTTTCAAATTCACTGATCAGGTAATTCATTGACTACATGATAATTAAGTCTCCTTTATCTCTTTGTTATATAACTATATTCTCATAAATGACATCATGGCTTTATATATCTCAAATCAAAAAATCAAACTTTCAGGTTAAAGATTGTCTTAGTTAGGGCTTCTATTGCTGTGATGAAACACCATGACCAAAACAACTTGGGGAAGAAATGATTTGGCTTACACATTTTACATTATTGAAGGAAATCAGGACAGGAACTCAAACAAGTCAGGAAGCTGGAGGCAGGAGTTGAGGCAGAGGCCATGTAGGAGTTATGTTCATTGACTTACTCCTCATGGCTTGCTCCCTGATTTCTTATAGAATCCATGAACACAAACCAAGAGCTGAGCTGGGCTCTCCCCATGAATCTCTAATTAAGAAAATGCCCTATAGGCTTGCCTATAATAGCTGGATCTTATAGAGGCATTTCCTTAATTGAGGTTTCTTCCTCCAGAAGGACTTTAGCTTGTGTCGACTTGACATAAACCATCCAGCATAAAGACTTACATCTTTTCTGTAATCCATATTTAGCAGACTGATTTGTCTTTATATGTACTCTGTTATGATTATTTAATTTTTTAAGTCTACGTAAAATGTAGGGAAAGAGAAATGGGGGAAGAGGAAAAAGAGAGAGTCACATATGTGTGTTTCTATAAAGCCAAGACCTGTATCTCTGAACTATACAGCCTGATTTGAGACATGAGAAGATATAGCCCATGGTATCTTGGTGCCAATCCTACTATCTTTCAATAGTTATTGTGTGCATATTTTCCTCAAAACTACAGGCAATAATTCTGTACTGATTATTTGATGCAGGATATTTTTGTGACAATTTATACCTTGGGAATTATCAAACACTACAAAACAGGCCTTTCTCCTTCCCTCCCTCTATTACTTTTTCTATTTTTGTCTTACCTTTTTAGGATATTCACATATGCATTGTCCAGCAACCCATGAAGACAGAATTAAAGCTACCCAAGTGATGCATTTTTATTGATATCTATTCATTGTACAGAGTGCAGCATTTCATAAGGATATGTTCACTCAAGTGAATCGTGTACTTTGACCATATTCACACTCTTAATCCTCTTCTTTCTCCACCTCTCTTTTCCTTTTCCAGAAAGTTTCATTTCTACTTTCATGTCATATATATTATACATATGCACACATACATAGACCATGCATACATACACACCTACATGAAATCCAGGGTCCATATATGGGAGAAAATGTGCAATATTTTATATTTGTCTTGTCATTTTGTCTAATATTATGATGTTTACTTATATCCATTTATTGCTTAATTTTAAGTTTAACATTTTTGAAGGTATAATGATGATAAAGACTATATAGTCTGAAAGTTAAACAACTTTCAGCATAATGATTGTCTTATCCTAGGATATGGCAAGTAGAGACTACAACAGCTATTTTGTTGTTTTGTTTTATTGCTATGTATCTCTTTTTGTCACTGGCTTGGTAATAATTCTAGGTTCAGTTTTTAAAATATTCCATCAGTCAGCAATGTAATTCTTGCAAGACTTGTATTCATCCTTAAGTTATGAGATAATCTCTTTTGTTAAGCACCTCCAATTTAAGACAAGTTTCCAGTCTCAGAATGATGACACTCTATATCAAAGAAAGTCAAAATGGAAAATAAAGAAGACAGAGGATGGGTATGTTTGTAAAACCTTAGTTTGCATGTGACATAATTTTTGTCCACAGGTAAAGTTCTTCTGGAGGCAGAAATATAGTACACCTCTGAAGAGGAAAACACCATACCACAACAAAATTGCACACTGAAAGAAATCCCAGTGATCCATCAGACACTCAAGATAAAACCATAACATGTAAACAGAGAATGTCATCTCCTATCCCAGGAAAACCAGATAGCTCATACCATGGAGGCCACTGCTGTAAACCACCTTAACCAAGAAATCTAAATGGGAGCTTGTCCCCAGTACAACTGACAGTCTTAGAGGTGTTGGGCCTGTGCAATAAGAGAGACTTGATCATATTTCTTCCCATTTGATACCTCCAGGATTTGGGCCTTGGGGAGTTCTATGTGCTGCCTTCCAGGCCCATGTGTCTTAGGCTCTCCCATTTAAACTAAAGATGGATGACCTCTCCACCAAATCATGCTCTGATAAAATGGAGACAAACAGGTATTAAAATGTATTAGTGTTTTGATGAGATGTATTACAGGGATGTTAACAAATAAATTAAAGGTATATTTTGGACAACAAATGTGCATCTCTGAAACAGGTTTTGTGATAACAATGCACATTCTAAACATTTGCCTTCTGTGGGGTCAGGAGGACCCACCCGCTCACATTCTAAATGAGAAGAGTATCCACTACAGGATATCTAAATAGAGACCCAAGATTATGGTGCTTTCTAAGGCAAAGCAGTGAGGCAAAACATCCCAACTAAAAAGGCAGTTTACTCTGTAAACAGTAATTTTCAATTGACATTTGACTTCAGATAAGTTGAAACATCTGAGCCTGAATCCCACACCAAATTAAAATTAAAACACACATATAAACCACCCCCTTGGGGCTGTGACTTTCTCAGTGATGGAATACTCACACCAGCATTCTTGAAATTATCCATGGAGCCATGTTTGAAACACCGGCCATTCCCTACCACACTGGAGAAGTCTAGGACATATTTTTAATAATCCTAGTTCTGCTTACTGTTTGCCTACAAGTTTGTGCCCTGAATACAATCTCCATCTTTTAGTATGGCTTGTCTTCCCATGATCTTGCTTGTAGGCCTCATTCACACAGATGTTCTGGACCCACAGCTGACTATTTCCTATGTGTCTGTTGGTCTCAACTTGGATCTTTTTCTGTGACACCTTTGTTGACTCGTGAGTCACAGTCAGATGCTCTCCAGTCTTTCTAAGCCATGAGATACTTTCCTCACAAAACATTAAAACAGTATATTTAAAAGTACTATTTTCTTATCTCAGGGCAAGAACTCTGTTCATTTGATTCATAGTCAGTTACCAATGATTCCCTGCTTACTAACTGAATAGATTAGGCTCCTATAATAGTGTTCCATTATTTTTTATTTATTGAGTCATTTAAATTAGCAGCATATAATGCACACTCACATACACATACATATGCACATACATGCATACATAATATTGTTTCACTGTGACATTTCCATATTTGTGTATAACCAGACCATATCCAGAGTTCTCGCACTCTACCTTAATGTTCCCTCTCTTCCCTTCCCTCTCTTACCTTGCAGGTAAGCTTTAGTTTTTAATTCCAATTCCTACATATGAAAGCAATTTGTTTAGCAATTTTCTCTGAGGGAAAAAAAAAAAACATTTCTATTTAGGAGGGAAACTCCTTAAGGAAGAAGATGTCCCAGGGAGGTAAAATATTCTGTCCTATAGAAAAGCTCGTTGAACTCAGGGGGAAAAAAACAATTCAAAAGGCCAAGGAAGTCGCCCAAACTGAGTAGATTCACTAGTGTGTTCTTCAAGCATATATAAGCAGTAAGGCTTGCTGAGAAACACTCTCAGCCACCTGAGATGCACATTATACTCTCATACAAACAAAATGTTTGCCTAGAAGAGGCTCAAGCTGGCTGTCACAAACATTCTCCAACTTGTTGAGCTAACTGAAGGGTGTGTAGTGTGCTCTAAGTTTCCAATATTCATCACCCATGTTGAGGTGGCTTTGGTGACACAGCTCTCTTTGATAGCTTTAAAATAACCCCCAGTAAAATTCATTGCTTTACCAGGTTGGACTTTGGTGGTATCCTTAATTTTATTTGGTAGTTAGTTTCTTTTACATTTGTTTATATCTCCCCAGAAATAGTGGCACACAAAACCATGAAATAACTGTCTCTGTGCTGTAGGCAGACTTTTTTTTTTTTCTGCCAGCTACCAATCTCAAGTAACCACAAAGAGGCTTATATTAATTACAAATGCTCAGTTAATAGCTCAGGCTTGTTACTAGCTAACTCTTATTTTTTAAATAAACCAAATATTTCTTATCTTACCCTCTGCCACATGTCTCATAGCTTGTTACCTCATTTTATACATGCACTTCTTTCTCTGCTTCTGCTGTTGTCTCTCGGACTCCACCCTTCTTCTGCCCATAGACCTTAGTTTGGTTGTCCTGCCTATACTTCCTGCCTGGTTCCTGTCCAGTCGGCTTTTTATTAAACCAATTCTAGTGACAAATCTTTACACTGTAAAAAAAAATTAAGATTATTCCACAGCACTGTATCTGGCTTATTTTGTTCAATATAGTAAATTCCATTTCACTCATTTTCAGACAGATAATCTGATTTTTTCTATGACTGAGTAATTGTCTATTTTGTATATATACTATATTTTCATTATTGCTTCCTTTGTTAACAGGATCTTTGGATTATTCAGTAAGTTGACTGTTTTGAATAGTTGTACAATAAACATGGGTATGCATATTCATATATGTATACTGCCTTAATTTCCTTCAGATATATGCCCAGGCATGTTATCATATGCTAAATTTGATTGTGGTTTTCTGTTGAATATTTGGAGGAGCATCTATAGTACTCTCTGCAATTCCTGTGCTAATTTATACTTGCATACTATGCTTCCTTTTTGCCCACATCTGTGCTGTGTTTGTTACATTGGGGTTTTGTTGTCATTTGTTGGTAGTTACCATTCTCACTAAATAGCATCCGCCTGCTGGCTAAGGATGTGGGACAATTCTCATATATTTACTCATCACTTTTATTTCTTTTAAGAATTATATGACATTTGTTTATTTATTCATTTGGTTATTTGCTTCATTCATATATATATATATATATATATATATATATATATTCTAGGTATTGATCATGGGCTAGATGGTGACTGGTGACAAGATTCTCTTCCATTCTGTAAAGTAATCTCCTCAGCTTTGTTGATTATTTCCTGCGCAAAAATCCTAGTAGAATGTCTCTGGTTACTGGGAGTGATATGGCCTTTAGGAGGATATTGGAACATTCACTACTTCTCTTGCTTGTTTTCATCCCAGCCAACCATGAAGTGCACAGTTTGTTCTTGCAAATGTTCTCTGACAAGATACATTAGGCCCAAAGTGGTTGAGCTATCTGACCATGAACCTCCAAAACTATGTATCAAAATAGAGTATGTCAGATAATTAGTAACAGCAGAAAGGTAAAACAACTCCCAACAACATAAAAGTGTTTCTTGACCTGCACATCCAAATACAATTGGGGCAGGGAGAGCAACAGAAAGTAGAAGGCATTTGTGGACCTCCTCACCAAGAAAACTTTGGGCAAAAATATAAGGGACGATTTGGTTCAATAGCCAACACAAAAATAAATGTTTTCAAGGACAGCTTAATCACAATGCTTTATTAGTCTACTGCCAATATTTAAAAACTTTTATTTAAAAGCAGTTCTCCCTCTAAACACACACATAATTTATAGAATTACTATTTCTGTATATTGTAGGAAAAGTCTAATACCTAATACAAATAGTGAAAATGCTCATAGATTAAGACAACCAAATTCTGTGGGCATAAACTCATAGTACTCATATATAAATGAAGCCAGTGGGTCCATCTACCATCCCTTATGCCTATCTCTGTGGTTCCAGTGAGACAATATCTATTATATATACTTGGGTCGAGAAAATGCCTTTGATCTGAGTATATACTGTGCTACCAATTATGTTGCTATGAAAATACACTCTAATTTATTTATAACAAAGACAACCAAAATTTTATGGATTCAGTCACTTCTGGACTCAAGTCCTCACTATTACCAAATGCAGATGTGACTGTGCCCAAGTTTGTTGCATGTTGCCTTCTCTAATAAATACTACTTTCCTTTACTTCTATGGTTGCTTTTTTGATCCTGACTTCTATAAATTTCATTTTATCTGGTCTAAAATAATCCATGTCAATCAGCAGCAGGAAGATAATATCAGATGTGTCCCAGTGTAGCTCTGACAGAAACAGTCCATTATAGGGGGCGACAAAGGCATTACAACTGAAAGCTCACAGGTAGTGGCTTTTATAAAGTGATGTTCCCATTTAAATACTAAGAAGGAAAGAAAGGATAAAGTTAGTTATTAGGCTTATTTATTTATTTATTTATTTATTTATTGTTTTGAGACAGGATCTCACTGTGTAGCTCTGGCTGTCCTAGAACTTACTCTGTAGACCAGGCTGACCATGAACTCATAAAGATCTTCCTGCCTCTGCCTACCAAGTGCTGGGAGGTGCATCACCACCACCACCACCACCACCACCACTACCACAAGCTTCTAGGCATTTTACGTAGGTATCAAAAGACAAGTTGCAAGTAAAGTGGGCTGAATGGTTATCTTAGATTTTCCTGGGGACTGTAACACCCTACCCTTAAAAGGAATAGCTCTCTCACAGATTTTTGTTTCTCACAGATTAGAAGCTGGACTGTCCAATATCAAAGAACCTATAGATGATAAATCTGATAGAGACCCATTTCCTTTATGTGATATAAGGGATTAACAAGGCTTCCAAGACCTCCTTATACAACATCTGACTAATTCCATTCACAAAGGTGAAGAGTACTGATGGCCTAACTATCTGGCAAAAGGCCCAGAACCTTGGGGGCTAGGCTTTGACATGTCATTTGACCCCACGAATCATAGCAATGTTTCTGGCTTTCCAACCTGTATTAGTAGGGGTTCTTTAGAGAAGCTGACCTAGTGGAATGAATATACATACATGACAGGAAGCTAGACTCAAATATAAACTTAGAAATTAAAAATGATGGTGGAGAAATGGGAAGAGAAGTAGCTAAAAGATGGCCTTGAAAACAAGAATTTATGCTGCCACAGTCTCTTGACCTTGTTGTATACATTGGCTTTCTATGACTAGAAGGCCTGTTTGCTTCTACACGGGTCTGTACTAAATAGAGTGCTAGAGGTAAGAGGAGAAGTGAACGTGCCTCTAATCTGTAACCCAGAAGCACCTCCAATCAAAAGCCATTTGAAATTGAAAAACAGTTTTCTCCAAGGGTGTCTTACTGGGGAAATATACTACTCTTGAGTCCTCATGCCAAGCAAGGAATGGCCAACAGAAAACAAACTCAATAGCATCTTTGGAGGCTCTTTGTCTCATAATCTTTTTGTCACAAAATATGTTTTTTGTGGTTCCTAGATTTTTTTATTTTGTATTTTTCTTATTTAACATACTGATCCCTGTTCTCTCTCTCTCCCATTCTCCCTTGCCCCCCACCTAGGTCCCATCCCCCATCCACTCCACAGGGAGGGTATCATCAAAATCTGTCAAGTCTTTTGGGTTAGGAACTAGGCCGTCCCTCCTGTCTCTACACTAAGGGAGTATTCCTCCTTGGGGAAATGTGCTCCCAAAGTCCTTTCGTGCACCAGGGATACATCCTGGTTCTACTGTCAGAGGTCCCATAACTGCCTAGTTCTCCTAACTGACACCCACCTTCAGGGTATCTGGGTCAGTCCTATGCTGGTTTCCCAGCTACCTGTCTGGGGTCCAAGAACTCCTCCTTTTTCAGATCAGCTGTCTCTGTGGGTTTCTGCAACCTTGTCTTGATCCCTTTGTTCATTACTCCTCCCTCTCTGCAACTGGATTCCAGGAGTTCAGCTCAGTGTTTAGCTGTGGGTGTCTGCTTCTGCTTCCAACAGCTGATGGATGAAGGTTCTAGGATGGCATATAAGGCAGTCATCAATCCCATTATCAGGGAAGGGCATTTAAGGTAGCCTCTCCGCTATTTGCTTAGATTGTTTGTTAGGGTCATCCTTGTAAGTCTCTGGACATTTCCCTAGTGCCAGATTTCTCTTCAAACCTATAATGACTCCCTCTATTATGATATCTCTTTTCTTGCTCTCCTCTATTCCTCCCCAGTTTCAATCTTCTTACTCACTCAAGTTCTCCTCTCCCCTCCTCTCCCTTCTCTTACTCCTAACTCCTTCTCCACTCACTGCCCACCTCTGCTCCAAATTAGCTCAGGAGATTTTTCCCTATGCCCTTCTGTGATGGACCGACCATGTATGTGTCTCTTAGGGTTCTCCTTGTATCCTGGCTTTTCTGGTGGTATGAATTGTAGGCTGGTGATCCTTTGATCTATGTCTAAATCCATATTTAGAAGAACTACAAAATAGAATCCTTTACATGTATGACCCTTCTATTTTTGGTGGTGTAGCTACAGATAAGATACCCTTGCCAACTAACTTCCCAACCACTCAAAGCAATAACTCCTACTAAATCCCATAAGCCACACACAAAAAAAGATGGCATAAAGGTAGAAGGGAAACTTTCTGAGAAAGTTTCTAGACAGAAAGAGGGGAAGGAATGGAGGAGTGAATGTGACTAAAATTATTTTATATATGTTTGATATTGTAATTGAAACAAACAAAAACATTTAAAAATAAACAAAAAGATTCAGGTGTGAATAGGTTCTGAAGCTGAGCCTGGGTCAGTACTGGGCAACTGTTGACTGGCTATTGAGCCACTGGGTGTCTGTCTAATTGTTACTGAAGATACTGGAACAAGCTGTACTTAGTCTCCAGATAGATTGCAAAATACCAGATTTGTCAAAGATTGGTAGTAGACACTAGTAATTATCTGGACCATTCTCTAATCTGGTGATATCCACCACAATTGCCTGCCTAGCCTCAAGGCTTTACTTTCTGCAAAAATTAACACCTTCTGTTTATATAACTCTTAGCTGAGTGCGGACCCTTTACAATGAAGACTGACTTTCCTAAGTTTCATAGATGTTTTTCAAGCCAAGAAGAAGCAAATAAAACAAAAGAAAATGTTTAAAATGTCATAAAATGTACTTCATAGTGGTGGGTGCTGGGTTGAAAGCAGAAACTTGGGAGAATACATAATACAATGCAGAGAATTCTTGACTGCATGTTTTTAGGACAATGATGTGTTCCACTTAACCTTTTCTCTCAGCTGTTCTTAACAGTAACAATTCCTTGTCATCATTAACAGATTCCCAGAGTCTCTTAGTCACTCTCATAACAGTTGATATTACCAACTCAAGTTTCAAGCATATTTCAAAGTCATTGTGACTTTCTTAATCTTAAATGTCATGTACATTTAATGGGTCGTGTACCATATATCAAATTAAGCTTATATATTTTGTTCTGATTTATGAATTTTTCTGGCATTACCACTCAATAATAATCATAACAAGTAAATCATATCAAAAGCCTCTTTTGGCTGCTTTTTCATTCTAGTGATGGCTACTGAAGCTCAACATAGATAGTTAGTAGTTTCAGGTTCTACCAAACCATATCAATAATTCAAAGAGAAATCTTCATGCCAATGTCTGTTTCCTTTCACTCGCAACAGTTTTATAAGTAACTTTGAAGACAAAGTCGGAGTGGAAGTAATTGTCCAAGTCTCTTAACTTGTATTCTATGCTGTCTGTGCTCTGTGCTCTGATAGATGGATAGAAGTGTGCTCTGACTTCTATCCATGGAATACTGAAAGGCAGAATAATAATATTGTACATGGATCTAAAAACAAACAAGTACTCCCTCCAAGGCCCAATCTTGGTGTGGTCTTCCATTTGAAGAGAAATCAATACAGTTCTTTATTCTTTAAGACCAAATAATAACTGCAGTAGGCTGTCTGTATTCTGTATGAGAGAACACACCAGATGCCATCACTATTTCACAATAAGGTCTGAATCAAGAAAAAGGCCATTTGTAAATTATAGGACATAAAAGGCTCTAAGGGTATGGATACCAGTTCCTGCAGGCCTTCTGCTAAGGCAGATACACAGCTCTGCAGCTGGTCAGGCTGTCTTCCTGTCTGCACAAACCTCTGTACAGACTATGTCTATGATTTGCTAGCTTCCCATACTAGTAAGGCTTTGTGTTCATATAAGGCTTTTATGTCCATCAGAGACTTCCACTCCTTGTCAAACAGGATTATTGCTTTCAGTATATATGTTGAAATACATCTATAAAAATTCAGAATATATGTATATTCTGAGCCTTATAATAGAGCATTCATCATTTATACCTCTATTCTGGCTATTAAAATGTGTAACCACCTGTGCTATTCCAGAGTAAACGTCTGTGTATGAAAACAACATTTCCATGACAACAAAGTGTCTGACTCAAGACTAAGCTATGGCTTTCAAAAAAAAAAAAAAAAAAAAAAAGCAAAAGCAATGTAGTTTTCTAATTTTCTTGTCCCAAAGTTACCCATTCAGTGACTGTGAGGGTCACTTGACCTCTGGTGACAATCCAAACTGAAGTCCACTTGTTTTATCTTTAAAGTGAAGCCTCAAACCTACGATCTTTCTCCTTTGGGATCTCAGAATCTTCTTTATGATCTAATGCTCCATCTAGACTTTTCAATTAATCAATTTTATGCACATAGTCAGAAAAGAAAACCATAAAAATTATAAATCTATTCACTGCTTGTTAGAATGCATAGTATCAGTATCTTTTTACTTTACTTCGAATGACATCTTAATAGAGAACAATAGGATCCCATCATCCTCCTAGTCTCATTGGGCCACTAATTCTTTCTCCCTCTAGCCCTGCTACAGAGGCCCATTTAACCCTGTGAGGGCCATCAGTGTTGTCACAAGGCTCTTGTTAACTTTGCTGATTTCCCTGGCAAGTTCTTGCCCAGCATTTCATAGAGCCACTTCCTTCTTCCCTGTCACCCGTAAAAGCACCACACCTGCTTTGTGTCTGCAATGCTTTCCTCTTCTCCCTAAGATATACTTGAGTGAGTCTGTCACAATGCTTTTCATCTTAGTCACAAAATGGGGAATTTGTATCTTCTGTATTACTATTACTCCCATGTCATTTCTTCTCTGTCTTTATTACAAAGTGCACAAATGCTGGGACCCTGAATTTATTGCCACATATATTATTCTCCCTCATTGTGCATCAGCACCTGGCCCCATTTCCTGGCCATTTCCAGTGTTCATTTCCCGTGTTCCTGGAAAACACTGAAATATTATCACCAAGTAAAATTTGGGTGTTGTTGTGTGCTAAATGGTGGAGATCCCAAGTAAAGTTGAAGCCTATATCCTTTGGCAGTGTTTCTGAGTCCAATGGCATCATTTCAGTAGTTTCAAGCAAACAATAGTGCAACACTTTGTTTTCATTTTAATTATGTTTATAGAGGGGGTTCACATGAGTGCAGGCAGCCCAGATGCCAGAATCGGAGTTGGATTCCCTGAAGCTGGAATTAAAGGTAGTTGTGATCTGTCAAATGTGAGTGTTGGGAATCAGGCTCAAGTTCTCCACAAAAGTAATATGTGTTCTTAAACTCTGAACCATCTCTCCAGCCACAGGAACTACTGTTTAGTTAGTCAAGAAGTATAGACCAGGAAGATACAACCATACTAGCCATAGAGATAGACAGTTTTGGTTTTATTGTTTGTTTATTTTTGCATTTAGTACTTAAAATCACTCAATAAAAATAGCTGAAAACTTAAAATGAAAGGAATAGTAAATTTTGTTAGGAGGTGGTGGCACATGCCTTTTATCCCAGCATTCAGGATGTAGAGAGAGGCAGATCTTTTTGAATTTGAGGCCAGCCTGGTCTACAGTGCTTGTTCCAGGACAGCCAGGGCTACACAGAGAAACCTTGCCTCAAAAAAAAAAAAAAAAAAAAAAACAACTAAAATAAGAAGAAGAGTAAATCTCATATTATCTATTTTAATATAATAGAAGGTATAAGGACTAGCAATTGGGTTTGTAGAGATTCTGGGTAGGGAAAAGTTTAGAGACTTCGCATAAGTGGCATCAAACAGAAAGAAAGGACAAAAGAAAGCATGAGTACAAAGGAAAAGGCACATGAATGCACAGCCAGCCAGGAAGTTTGATGAGGACAAGGCAGAGATGAGTTCAACTGTGTACTTTACAGCCTACATGTGTTTGGTCATGCAGTTGGCCACAGAATTTCCAAAAATAGTGTCCTAGTACCACCAATTTCAGACAGGGTATTTATGTTAGCAGTGAATTAAAAGGTGAGAACTTTTATCAAAGAACTAAAGACTGTTGTAACGGCAGTAATGAAAAGTGACATGACAAGACTGAATCTGAAACTCAACATCCAGACGCTGGCACAAGAAGACTGGTACTTCATTGCCCAGGCAGCACAACATACCCCACCAGTCCTGGGAGGAGACGAGGGTCTTCCTGGGCTTAAGATATTTCAAAATTTATTTTTAAGTTTTTATTATATTTTTTTTATCTGCTGTATGTTTCAACATACATTCGAGTAGTTAAGGACTGAAGAGGTGTCCCAGCAGTAAAGAGCATTTACTACTCTTGCAGGGGAGCTAGGTTTGGTTCCCAACACCACAAAGCAAATTACAAGAACTTGTAACTTTAGGTCCAGGGGCTCCGAACCCTCTTCTGGCCTCTGCAGGCTTCCTGCACATACATGGTGCACATAAACTCATAAGCACATATTCATAAATACACTAAAATATATTTATAAATTTTCATAATTAATTGTGTATCTATTAAAAAGTAGACAATGAAACTTAACTGTTATTGCCTACTATCTACCATAGAGAGCTGAGCACAACACAGACATGAACTAAAATTGTGACTCAAAATAGCCCATGTCAACACCAAAATCTGTGAAACGGAGTATCTATCAGATACCACCATCTATGGAGTAGCCTGCAGACCAGGACTGTATTAGTCTACCACAAGGAAGGCTACGTGTCTCTCAGAATCCCATCCTCAGGAACTAATAACCTCCCATGGACGAACTTACTCAGACAAGATCTCATACACCAAGGTTTCTGAATAAATGAAGTAATGGGTAATCCATCTAAAAATTGATTTTAAAGAAAAAAAAACATTTTAAAGCTATGATGGTGGATCAATGGATAAACTGCTTGTTACCACCCATGAGGATTTGAGTTGGGATCCCAAGTACCTAAATAAATGCCAGACACACTGGGGAGGAAGAAAAGTAGATTCTTAAAGTTTACTGACCAACTAACCAGTTGTCTTGTTAATTGACAGTAGCCATGTTCAGTGAATATCTCAAATAATAAGGTATAAGACAATATTGGAAGCTATCAGCATCAACTTCTGACCCCTACATAAATTTATACACACACAAGAACATTCATGCATACATGCATAACTCCACACACACACACACACACACACACACACACACACATGCACGCACGCACGCACGCACACACACACACACACACACACAAGAAAGAGAGAGACAGAGACAAGAGAGTTGAAAACAGGCATTACAAGGGTCAAACACCATCTGAGGTCACCTGCAAGCTTTGGAGTGAAATGAAAGCGTTTCTTCTGAACAAAAGAAGATTTCAGATTTTACCATTTATTTCCTTTCACATGTCATTTCACTCTGTCCATTCTGCTACTTTTTTCTCTCCACCATTATAATCTGCATGAAAGGCTCATTTAGTTAAACATTCCCCACCCAGTTTCTTAGGAGGGCAGAGGTTGCTTCTGTCTTTGGGGTTTGCTTTTCCCATAAGTATGTTGCTAAAAACTATATTCTTCTCTCATATCAAAACCCAGTCCATTTTTTCTAATTTTAGTTTCCCTCTGTGAAGAGCAACCTGCAATCAAAATTTTGGCATATAATATATTATAGGGCTTCTCATTTTATGAATCTGGCTGCTGAACTTGGGCGTATAATATGGGAAGTTCTGAACATTTTCGTAGCGACATCCTTTGTTTCTTTGTCCTCTCTTCTCCCATCACACAGTAAGTCCATTTCTATCCCTGTATGTAGCAACTTCTATGTGTTCCCTATGATGTTTTATGTTTCATGGGAGGAGATTAAGTTTATTATACTACTTCATTCAAAATGCATTTGCTAACTGGCAGGAATGAACCAAGCACTAGACTATTGCTTAGAAATATAGCAAATATGTATATGAATCAAATTTCATTTCTATTCCTTGATGCATATACTCTAGATTTGTGAGTTGAACTAAAACATAGCACTAGATAATGCCGCATCTTGAAGGTGATGGAGGATTTTGCCTAGTTATATCACTAAAGAGGGTGACCATACCTCTCAGCTTTCATGTCTGTGAAAGAAGAGCTATGCTGACCTTGGATGGTCCTGCTCAATGAGTATTTTATTTTCATGGGCTCTACTAAACTCAGAATGCAAAAGTGGCTAGAGGTGAACTCAGTTATTCAAAATTTCCATAAACTTATCAACTAAAAGACTTCATTTGTATCTTTATATGGTGACCTGAAAAGATGTACCATAGACAAAGTGGTATATTGACAGGTCAAAAAACCATGTATGTGGTTAACTCCCTGGCCAATTACCATTATAAAAAACAATCTATTAGGAAAAAACTTAAAATCTTAACAGGCGTCTTGAAATTTATCTGTACTCCTGGTCTTGTTAATTTAACCAAACTCATTCCTCTAGAAAATATTTTCATTATATACAAAAGTTGTTGGCATTCCAGAACAGACCTTATGTTGAGTATGGCCTATTGTAAAATCAATAAAAGCTCCAAGAAGGATGGGATACATGCATGGGAGATGTGCTTTCAAAGACAGATACTGCAAGGAATATGTTCCACAGATCTAAAAGACAAAAGCAGCATCAGCAGGAAGAGTGGAGAAGATCAGCAATGTCTAAATAAAGTTGGGTAGGTTTGAAAAGAATCATGGAGGGTTGGAGGCTAGGAGCTGAGAGCAGTCATCTTCAACTTTGTCTCAAATACTCAGAATCTAGAGCCTAGAGTGGCACAAACTTTGTCAATCCTCCTGAGTGAGAGGCTAAAGCATGAGGAAGATTGCCTTGAGTTAGAGACCAATTTGAGATACAGAGCAAAATCATGTCTCAAAAATATATAAGAAAAAAAAAATTAAATCTATACATCCTGAAGTTCCCAAGCAAATCTGATGTTTTGTTTTCTGTTCTGAAAAAAAGAAAAAAAGAAAAAAAACAGTGTGTTGTTTTTACAAACTGTATTTAAAAATAACTTTTCTCACAGCAAATTCTGAGGTATACTACATGCGTGCTGAACCAAAGGATACAGGCTTATTAGCCCCTACTTTTATGAGGTAGTTGAGGGAAATGTGTCTTTGCTTTCTTGTTTTCCCTAGACAGCCCTGAATAGACTATTTATAGACTAAAGGTATGCACTGGTTAGTTTTGTGTCAAATTGACACAAGCCAGAGTCATCAGAGAGAAAGGAGTCTCAGCTGAGGAAATGTTTCCATAGGATCCAGCTGTAAGGCATTTTCTTAATTAGCAAACAATAGAGGAGGGCCCAGCCCATGGTGAGTGGTACAATTCCCTGGGCTGGTAGTCCTTGATTGTATAAGAAAACAGGCTGAGTAAGACAGGAGAAGCAAGCCAGTAAGTCCCTGCTTCTACGTTCCTGCCCTGATTGATTGTCCTGTCCTGAATTTCTTCTGCTGATAAACATCAATGTAGAAGTGTATGCTGAATAAACCCTTTCCTCTCCAACTTGCTTTTTGTCACGGAGTTTGTTGCAATAGAAACCCTAAGTCAAGGTAGATCTACACCAAATGCCATACCATTTACATGTTTCTTGGAGCACCAACAAGAAGAAAATGGATGAAGATGAATGGACAAGTACATAGAGCACTTTGATGGGGGAGCCACCCCATTGGGTTCCTCTTTGCCCTAGCCCTGAGATCACTTCTAAATGTGATGCTATCATAGCCCTTATTTTAGAAGTTCACATGGTTAATTAATTGCTTAATGTAGTGATTTTAAAGGAAATGGCCCACAAAGAGAGTGGCACCAATGGGAGGTGTGGGTTTGTTGCTATAGATGTGGCCTTGTGTAGGAAGGGTGTCACTGTTGGGTGGGCTTTGAGGTCTCCTTTGCTCAAGCTTTACTCAGTGTGACACTCACTTCACTTCCTGTTGCCTATAAGACATGAAGTTGAACACTTTCCAGCACCATGTCTACCTGGAAACCTCTGAAAATATAATCCACCCTAATTAAGTGTTTTCCTTTATAAGAGTTGATGTGGTCATGGTGTCTCCTCACAGCAATAGAAACCCTAATTAAGACACCTAAGATCACACAACCAGCAAACAACACAATATCGATTCAAATAGGTAAATTGCAGAGCTGATTTCTAAGCACAGGACTGCATTGCCTCCTCCTCCTTCTCCTGAATGTTACCCAGTGATGTCTGTGTTCCATCCCTCTACATCTGTGCTCAGTGGCATGAGTGTCAGTTATATGTAAAGCTGGAGTAAACATGATGTAAGCATTCATTAGAAAGTCAAATATACTCAAATACTTTTCAAAAAATTCTATTCAGATGATAAAATATTTTTAAATGTCATGGGAAAAAGAAAGATGTAATATGGGTTAATACCCAAAATTTTGTGAATTATACAGGCAAATATAGAGATTTTTTTTTAAGAGTGGCATGTTACTGCTATCATTTTTACTTGCTCTCTTTATTCCAGGCTTATTTGTCTAGTGGACTCAAAGATATATTTTTGAAATATTGTTTCAGGCAAGAGAGTCTACAGTGTTTCAAAAGGCATACATTATGGTGTAAAGTATATTAGGTTATTTTTTATATGTTAAGAGAATACAAGGAGGAAATCTGGCTTCACAGGTAGCAAAGACACTGAGCCTTCTTAGAAAGGAGTGAGTTTTAGGAGCCTGTGAACCCTCCAAGTGGCTATGTCACTGAGAACAGTGTATATGGGTCTGGAACCTGTGAGAAAACGCTTGCAAAAAAGCCTTATATTACCTTCTTGTACTACCGAGTTCAGAATGGCATTTCCATAGAACAGTGCTTGTTATAGCATAGAAATCCCAAAATGATTTATTTAATGAGTAACATGAAAAAGAACAATACTAATAGTGTGATGAGAAGACAATATTCTATATTACTGTATGTATATATAAAATTCATAAGACTTTATATTTTATAAAAGTCATAGTAGATATATAGGTAGATGATAGATAGAGATAGATAGAGATGATAGATAGATGATAGATAGATGATAGATGATAGATAGATAGATAGATAGATGATAGACAGATAGATACTTTCCAAAAAGTGACTTCTTTTAAGACCACAGCATTTCCATGTAGCCCTACAATATTAAAGAAGGAAGCTTTGTATTTAAATATAGAATCATATATATTTCTATGATGTAAGATTATTAAAAAAATAAATGTTTATATACTATTTTAAGTAAGTTTTTTTCTGCCAGAGTAAAGTATTCTTTCATTGTTTTTCTCTAACAGAAGTTATATTGGTTACCATTGCCACACTTTTGCCAAAGTGATATATATACACAAACATACAAATGTATACCCAATGTATGTATGTATACTTCTGAATTCTCCAGCTGTGTCTTCAGAGGTCATTAAGTCTTTGGGGAAAAATTTGTTGCTGTAAGAGTCATAAAGTTGACTCACTTTCTGGGAATCAATTTTCTCAATTCAGTGTCCATTTAGTTTAACTGACCATGATAACTTTGAAATAAACTCATATATGCCCATAGAATTTACTTTAGAAACTACTATTGACTTTGGTTTTCCAATGAATTCTACTTTAATGTTCAAAGTGGATTTTACAAAGCTTGCTTCCTTTAAAGGTGTTTTTATTGTGGCAATAAAATTTTATTTTGCACTAAACTTATCATAAAAGAGGTCAATATGATGTGACTGAACACTGGTACTGTTAAATCCTACAGGATTTAGTTTGCCTTCCATAACAATTGTCAAGTATATGTGTGCAGTTAGAGAATATGCATCAGCCTATTAGGAATCCCCTCTCAGAGCCACCAAAATTAATTCTGGCAGTGTTCAAGACTTCATTCTCCTGACTCACTCTCTAATTGTCCTCTTACTTTTAGTGTTTTAATGAAAGATTTTTGTCCCTCAATTCCCCTGGAATTTCCTCCAAACACATTCTATCCTCTGTCTTTTCCATCCTCTGTCTTTTACTAACTCCTTCCTCTAGCCCTGGTTACTGTCTCTTCAAGAAGCTCAAGTTGGGGACATGTTTTGCAATGCCTTTGGTATCTCAGAGCAAGAAAGTAGAGCTCAGGTCATCTTTACCTAGTGCTTCAGGTTTGCCTTATCACTCCTATACTCCTGGGATACCCCCATCCTTCTGGAGGCTCATATTCACAGCTCTTATAAGTCTGTGGTCTCAGTATCTGTGGATTCCATGGACAATTCCTCTGCATTCCCATGTATTTCACAATACATGTTCCTCATGCTCACTGAGTTTTCTAACCCCTTGACGCTTCTCTGTTCTTATTCCTGCCTTTCTCTTTTCACTTCTTTCTCTAAACACATGGGAATCCATACATTATTATATTAGTGTTTTCTTCTTTGTAATCTATTATCTTTTCCAATTATTCTGGATTAGCCAAACTCAAATCTTGGACAATCTATACATATATTCCACCAATATTCTAAGGATTCAAAATAGAACCAATGAAAGATCTTGAAAATATACCCACTAGTATCACACAAATGAATGGTCTTCCACCCCCAACTAAATCCATGGAGCTGCCCAGCAACTAATCCACCTGCTTTGAAGAGGAAACAAAAGCCCCTATCCAAGGAGACTTTGAGCTTCTCACTCAAAACCCTACACTTACTGTGTATTTCTGTCTCTTTCAACCTCCTCCTGCCTCTCTAGAGGATGTCCAATCCTCCCTATAAAGTTGACACCTACACCTGAATGTGTGATCTCATCCCTCTTCTACCTACACAACCATGCTCTATCAATTGTTTTCTTTCTTTTATTTTTTTAACTTAAATTTTATTTCTACTTTAAAAAATTACATTCTTTTTTTTTTGCCTTTCCCCCTAGTCTCTCCTATGTACCCCTACTTCACTGCTTCTCAAATTCATGACCTCTTTTTTGTTTTATATACATACATAATCATATAAATACAACCTGCTGAGTCCACTCAGTATTATAAGTATCATAAGATTTCAATACTAACCACTTGGGAATGGATAACTAATTAGATAGCTCATCCCTGGGGAAGTCTAATTATCCTGCTGTCAACATTCCTAGGATTTCTATAGTATTTTGCCTAATGGTAGGGACCCCAAGAAATTTATCCATTTTGGACCTCTGACAGTGGAACCAGGATGTATCCCTAGTGCATGAAAGGACTTTGGGAACACATTCCCCATGGAGGGATACTCCCTTAACCTAGAGGCAGGAGGGAAGGCCTAGTCCCTACTTCAAATGACTACACAGATTTTCATGATCCCTCCTGGAAGGCATCACCTTCCCTGTGGAGTGAGGGGATGGGAGAGTATTGGAGGGCAAGAGTGGGAGGGAGAGAGGGAGGGAGGGAGGAAGGGAGAAAGAGAGGGAGGGAGGGAGGGAGGGAGGGAGGGAGGGAGGGAGGGAGGGAGGGAGGGAGGGAGGGAGGGAGAGGGAACTGGGATTGATATGTAAAAGTCTTTCATGTTAGCATGTCTGTTGGTATTATCCTTCCTTGTTTGGGTCTTGTTTAGGCAACCATATTATTGAAGTATCAAGAATGAAGCTTTCCTGTTTTTTTCCAGAAAACACATTCTCATAGCAGATTTTCTGATCCTCAGGTTCTTAAGTCTTTCCTTGTCAATTGGATTCTTCTCATCTGTATATATTCAAGTCTTTTAGAACTGAAGGAAAGAATTTTGTACACAGAGCTAATGCTCCCTTCCAATTAAATCATAGAATTTTATTTTTTTCCTTTCCCTACTCCATATATATACATATATATATGTATATATATACATGTAATATATATATATGTATATATAATCAACTATGGTTCTGCCCAAAAATAAAACAGCAAAACCTTTAATCATTTGTGCTATCTTACAACATACGTAACTCATTTTCAATTACTATAGTTTTATCATTATAAACATACCTACCAAGTGAAGTATAATATTCCTTTCCTGTTCTTGTTATCTTCATATCTAATTTTATAGAGTGCTGAATAAAGTATATATCACTTATGTAAATCATTTTGTACTGGGTAGTTATGTGATCGTTTATTATCGACTTGATAATTTAGAATCACCTAGGAGACACCTCTGATATGTCTATGAGGGTGTCTTCAGAGAGGTTACCTGAAGAGGACAGGTACACCCTGAATGTGGGTGATACCATTCTATGGAATGGGGTTCCAACCTGGCTGATTAACATCACTCATCTCTCTCTGCTTCCTGAATATGGATGCAATGTGACCAGCCCGGTGACTTTCCCTGCTATGATGGACTTGATTCCTTCAAAACCTGAAATAAAACAAATCTTTCTTCCCCAAGTGACATTTGTAAGATATCTAATCACAATCACAACAATGAGAAAAGTTACTAACCCAGGTTGTATTAGCATGTTTGTTAAAGATACTCAAATTCAGGATTTTTTCTTCATTTTATCAAGTATTATCTCATGTTTACACATGCATACACATTTTTATTGTGTTTCATGGACAGGGCCTCACTATGTCTCCTGGCCAGCTTTGCAGTCCAGCTGGCCTTAGGTTTGTCACTTTGCTACCTCAGCCTCCCAAGTACTGAGGTTACTGGTGTTTTTTGTTTTTGTTTGTTTTTTTTAATCAACCAACCTACATGTACAAACTTCCACAGGATGGAAAATAACATACTCACACTCTCTATTCTTTTGTTTAAAGGTATTTTGCTTCAAATTGGCTTGCTACATATCTTATGATCAAAAATTATGACTTCAACTTTATTTCCTTCTTATTTTTACCAGGTCAATTTCTCTGTTTAGATTTGAGTTCTTTGTTACTGAAAATGTTTAAAAAATTATAATAAAACAACATTTTTGTTCCATCACTTCATTCTTTTTTGTATTTTTTAACAGCAGTTTCCCCTCCCTCCACTCCTCCCAGTCCTTCCCCCACCTTCCCTCTCTCCCAGATCCATTTCTCCTTTGTTTTCCTTCAGGAAAGAGCAGGCTTCTTGGGGATAGCAACCAAACATGACATACCAAGATACAGTAAGACAAGGCACAAACCCTCATATTGGGGCTTATAGAGGCAATTCAGAAGGAAGAAAGGGGTCCCAAGAGCAGGGTAAAGAGTCAGAGACACCCCCACTCCCACTGTTAGGAGTCCCTCAAAATCATCAAGCTAACAGCCACAACATTTATAAATCCCAGTGCATGTGTGTGGAATCATCTTTGTCTATCTTCTGGAGCTACTACTTTCTCTCTAATTGTTTTTCTCTCCATTTATTTTATTGACAGAAATAGGCTATTTTAATTCTCTTCCTTGATGTCCCTATTTACAATTCTTATTGAGTCTCTTTTCTTTCAGTCATCTGATAGTTTTTCCTTTTTTCCTGAGATAATTTTTTCTCATCTCAACTTTCCAAAGCTTGCTTAGATCTCAAATTCTTTGTTCCTCTTTTCCTGAACTTTTGAGTTCCTGATTGGAATACTTTATAAATATTTGCAAATATTTTAACAACTTTTGATTTGCTCTTCTTATTCTTTAGAGGTTTTTAGAATAATTCTCATTGATAAATTTTTTTTATTATTTTGTTCTTTCATCGTATAATAACTTTAATGGCTTCAGGTATGTCCTGACATCTAATTGTAAATGTTTTTATTAAAATCTCCCAAACCCTCTGTGTGATAACTGTTGAGACAGTTAATGGCTTATCACTTTTCTAAGCTGAAGAGCACCCTCTTCTGTTGAAATAATAATTTGTAATATATTTAATAAATGGTGATGTTTGTGAAAAGGGGTCATTTTTTTTACATTTAGTAATTTGTGCCTGTCTTTTATTTATTTGTTATTTTATATTTTATTGTTTTCCCATATTTTCTTCACCAGTAGTACAGCCCTTCATTTCTACACAATAGGGCATCTTAGGCTCTGGGCTCTTCTGTGAATTTTGCTTGACTTGTAGGAGCTGGTCTTCCTGCAGGAAAAGCCAGTCTGTTTTTATAACCTATCCTCCACAACTCCTGGGCACCACCACATTGTGTTTCCAGTGCAGTTACCATTAACTTTTTATTTTAGGACATGCTTTGGAGTTGTCTTTGTCAGTTAAGCATTCATAGTACTCTTAATATTTTCATATGCTCTAGCTATGGATCTCTATTTTTTTTCCTGTTTTTCTTAGTACAGCTTTTAGAAGCTCTATGTGGACCTTTGGTTTTACATAGCTATAGCTATTCTTGATTAATTAATAATAACAGTTAAGGTCCTATTCTAGAACTTTTATTCATTTTCCATGAGATCATTTTTAAGAGATCTCAGTGAGTTGTAGTTCATTAATAATAATTAAAAAAATCAGAGACTAGTGACTATCAAACTTGGTATCTTATTACTAAATCCACATTTTATTATGTTGGTGAAGTTGCTTTTAAAACGATTGAGATACACAACTTATAAAAAGCATTTGTCTCCCAATTTTAGATCTTTTAGTCAATGGTTAGTAAACTCAATTGTTTTGTACCAGTGGGACAAAACCATTTATGCCATGAACCAAGGAACAAAGAAGAAGAGGTAGCAGCCATGGTCCCACAATCGCCATTAAAACTACAACTCTATTGACCTAAATTCCTCATATAAGACTCTTTTCCCAAGGGATCCAGAATGTCTCAATAGCAATTTGCATGTATTTATTCATTTTAAATATATATGACTTCTCAAAACAGAAATGTACCTGCATTTCTTAATAAGCAATTGAAACTAAATAAGAACTGGGCTTAAAAATTCAAATATTACTTGCCTTGATACCAAGAGAAAAACTATTGCATAAAATGAATACCAACCAGTGACACTAAGGGAGTATTGACTCCATACCAGCTGCTATGGAGAGCACTTTGTAGGTATGTAAACGTTAGTCTGATCTTATGAGACAAATTCCTCAAACACATTCTTGATTGTTTTCTTTTAAATCCCAGTTTTGCTCAACTAGTTCAGCTGTGAAGCATTAAGTAAGGTGGCTCTTCTTGATGTCTTTTTTGCTTCTTCAAAAAAGAAGTATAAAATTATTTATGAGTATTAAGTGAAATTATATATGTTATGCCGTGTTTCAGAAACTCTGTTTCGTTTTTCATATGAACAGCTTGAAATGTGTTAGAAAGTTAAATAACTTTGCCCAGGTTACATGGCTAGAATGTATTTGAGATTCTGTCTTAAGTCTGTTGGGCTCCTAAGTCCTGACTCTGAGCAAGTGTTCAACATGTCCTTTGTCAGTTTCTGGCTTTGATATCTACCTATGATGTCTGATGATAGGCTCATGAAAATTTAAAGACAATTGATCCAGTTGACTTACTGAATGGGAAATTTACAAAAGCAAGTGTTACAATATCAGTGTCTGTTGGGCTAAATAATATTTGTATACTATAATAATTTAAACATTGATTTAATTTGAGCAAGATTCTGATCACTCAATGCTGAGGAGAGGTGGGCCTAAGGAAAGTGAAAAGAGCTTTATCTACCACCACAGAAAACCAACAAATGATGTCTAAATCTGAAAGCAAGAAGTCACCCACAAACTAAAAGCAAGCAGGGTTTGGTTTCTTAAAGGCCGATGTCCATAGGTGACAGAGCTTAAAGGAGAGTACGAGAGCAGTGACATAAAGGACTAATGTTTCCATTACAAACGTCTAAGAAATATTGGACTTACAACATGGACATGGGTTTGATTAAAGTTATTTTTAACCCATCTGGAAATCATATTGGGTTTTACTGTATGATAGAGATCTAATGTCATAGTTTCCCAATTGTCTCTCCAGTTGCTATCTAGGCCAATTTTAATTACAGTTCTGACTCTTTTCATGTATTTCTTGTTTAAAGGAGTATCAAAAAAGCAGAAATGTTAAGTCATACACACACTCAGACCTTCTTTCTCTCAATTTAAGACTACACCCATGGATAATTTATACCTGCCTTTGTTCATACTACACATGGACTTCTCAGGAGATCACAAACATCAGTACAACAAAAAAGAAATCAGATGAAGAAAAAATTAGATGAAGGACCCACTGAGAACACTGCTTTTACAAGAAAGCTTCCTAGAATCTAGTACTGAGGCATCCTCCACTATTAGTCACCGGGAAGAATGCAAATTAAAACCACAATGAGATACCCACAGTGAGGAGTAACATGATAAAGACCTACCATACTGAGTGGTACTGAGAATATGGAGCAACTGCAATTCTCATAAATTGAGATGAAAATAGAGACTTGCCAAAAAAGAGTACTACAACCACATTGAGAAATTTGGGGGAAGCTTCTTATGAAATTAAGCAAATATCTCTAATGACCTGTTTCATGTCTAGACACCAAGATAAAAGAAAGTACATCTTGACAAAAAAAATACCACAGTAATGTTTAAATCACTTTGTGCATGATAACACTCAGAAATAACCAAGGTGCCTGTTAGGAGAACTTAAACACACTCTCTCTCTCTCTCTCTCTCTCTCTCTCTCTCTCTCTCTCTCTCTCTCTCTCTCTCTGTCTCTCTCTCTCTCTCTCTCTCTCTCCTGTGTATAGTTTGTTCTTTTTATTGTCTACTAGTATTTCCGTATATGTGTGTGTGTGTTGAAATACATAGTGTATCTTTTATGTTTCTTCCTGAAAAAATTTATATATATGTATGTATATGTGTGTGTATATATATATACATATATATATAATGAAATACTATTAGACAATAACTAAAAAGAATAAAATATAAAGCCAGCAGTGGGGTGATGGGGAGCAGACAAGAACATGTATGCAAGAGCTGACCCTACTCCTCATCTGTCACATGGTGGCATGGGCAAGAGAGAGATGCCCTCCCCATTCCTGGGTCCCTTGCCTCCTATAGAGGGTGGGAGAGCTGGACCTGGCATCATGAGAGTTAGAGAGCTAGCCTTGCCCCTCACCAACTATAGCAGGTCCCATGAACCTCACCTGTGCAGAACAGCAGAACTGGGCCTAGTGGTCGTGGGTGCCTGTGAGCAGGCCCTGAGGGCATGAGAGCACAAGGACTGGCCCTGCTCCTTGCTGCCTTCTGTGTTGGGTGAACTAGCCCTGGAGGTGACAATGAGGGAAAGCGGGCAGGCTGACTATGAGTTAGTCTACTCTAACATTCACCTCATCTGTGAGCTGCTAGAGCATATGAAAGGGCCAGACCTACAGATCCAAAGTTTCAGGATCTTCATGACACAAGGTAACAACAGGATATCCAAGAGGAGTCCCAGTGTGGGCCCAGTATTGATAGTGTAGCAGGAGCCAGAGGCCTCGAACCAGACCAATGACTCACTGCAGTGACTCATTACACACACTATAGCTTCCACACTGAGTTCTTTTTGTTTGGTTTTTTGTTTTGTTTTGTTTTGTTTTTTGTTTGTTTTGGGTTTTTTGTTTGGTTTTTGTTTTCTTTTAAATTTTATTTTATTTTGGAGGGGAGGTTGCAAGGGCAGAGGGTGATATGAAGGGACCGGGTAGATGAGTGGGATCAAGATGCATGCTGTGAAATCCACAAAGAATCAATAAGATGTGAGAAAGAGTCAAAAAAATATTTTGATCATTTAAAAAAAAAACTATCATCTATAAAATTGGGTCTACTCCCTGAAACTGCAGAATATTCATAACCTTTTAAAAAGTTGTAGGATAAAATAAGGTCATAAAGGTAGACTTTGACACAATATTCTGTATCTTTAAAAAAATGAATATCTATATAAATTGTGTATGCCAAGGATCACCAATTGAGTTCATAGTGAAAAGCAGACCATCTGCAAACCAAGCAGGAACGCTTGGGAGAATCCAAACCTAGCAACACCTTGATCTTGGGCTTCCATATTCAAAAACCCTGAGAAAATAATTGCTATTGTTTGAACTCCATTCACTGGTATGTTATTGTATTAGCCTTGGCAAATTAATACAAAAGACTTTACACAAAAGAGAGTGCATGCCAAATGATTCCAGATAAATGAACTTCTATACTGTAAAAAAATATCTACTGTAGAAAATTTCAGAAAAGTGGTTACTGTACTGCTAAGGTTCATTCTATCTAAAGTGAATGGGTGTGACACTATGGCTAAAGACACACTACAATTTCAATGTTAGAGAAGGAAATGGAGTGGTACTGAGTTTATGAGATTTTGGAGAGAGTGCCATAAATTAGCTTTACTTGTCTGACTAGACTCCTTCTCATAATTGTCAACTTTTGGAATAAACCTAACAAAAGAGACTACATTTTTACTGAAAATGTACTGAAAGTACCTCAGAAAAAATTCTTACTATGTCACCTCCTGTTTATGGTCCTTCAAACAAAAAAGGTGCACTTAGAATCACTTATAACATTACCAAAGTCCTTGAGATGCGAATATACTAAACTTTTAGGATTATCTCACTCCCAGTCTGAGAGAGTCCAGAAAGGGATGTGACATCCAATACCTAGTTCTACTGCTAAGGAGATCCTGGGTTCCCACAATGTATTCATGCAACTTTTTTTGCAATATCCAAGATCTATAGCCTTGAAAATTCAGACTAAAGAAAGTAGTAGCAAACAAATATTTTACTAAATTTTAACTAACATCAGAATTACAGTATCAATTCTCTAAAACTATACTCCTGGGCCAATTTACTAGAAAAGCAGTCTTTGTGCTCTCCAAACACTAATTTGATGATGGTTTAGTTGCTAGTGGCTGTGTCAGGGTGTCAATTTAATAGGAAGCTGAAATCCACAGGATGGCTTTCCACATACTCTTTTCAAAACTTTCTCTATAGGATGGAAGGAAAAGAAGCACAGCTTCTTCAAGCCTTTTTACCTTCATAATAGTAACTGTAAAATAAAGCCTTTCATGTTTTTAGGGATCATTAATATTAAGTATAAAAATTGTGTTTCCATATTCTCATTTGGAAATGCTAAAATGTAAAATTATTTCCTTCTAAAACTTAATCTCATTGCAATCTTCATGGCTAATCCTGTATTATCATATGCATATCATGGAAACACACCACATTAAGTCCAAAACATTTAGACTTATGTTTGAAATGACAATGGCTATGACTACCATGAGAGATTGCTTAAAAATAAAAGATTTGATATGTTTTTGTTTAAGATTGTCTTTTGAGGAAACAAATAATATAAATTTCTTTAAATACACATATCATACAGAAGACAGGATAAAATAAGTCTTGATCGTAACTCTTGACTTTGTACCCTATGCCTTGATTTAACCAAGGGAAACTTGTCTTTTTTCCCTAGAAAAAAGCTATGAAATTCATTTTGACTTAAGTCACTCTGTGACTCAAAGTTTATGTCGGACTCTTAGAGATATCCTTGAATAGAAGCCTTAATAACAAATGACAACAGCTAGAAAAATATTTTGGCAAACTTTAACCTGTGCTAAAATTGGGAAGGATGAAATATCTATTGAAAACTATACAACCCTAGGATGTCATAGCCTGAGTATTGAAATGAATAGTAATAAGGAAATACAGACTGGAAAATCCCCACATATCCAATCATTATCTGTTAAATGACATATCTCTGGGTGTCACAGAGGACAATGAGGAGGTAGATAGATCCCAAAGATCACAGGCAAATCAAACAGAAGACAAGGGTAAGATAAATAAGCACAACCATGAATGAACTCTAAAGTTGAAAGGCCTCCTCCTTGAATGATTGAAAAAGAAAACGAAGTGCTAAGATTCCAGGCTTACCAGAATAAACAAAACCATCTAAAAAGCAGTTCTCCACAAACCAAATACAGTTAGCATCAGATGATTTCTCTGCAGTGCAAAACACCAAGAAGTCATAAAAAGGCAACCACAGAACTGTGAGGAAAAGTGGAGGAGTTAGACCAGTTATGTTAAGCCAAAACATCATCACATGTAAAGGAAACAAAGTTACTACTGCCAGCAAGCTGCAAAGAACAATGTGACATTTACCACTTTGAAAAACCTGTACTGAAAGTATGTTTTCATCACAGAACAGAAACTTAATTTGAAAATCAACAATGGAGGCTGGAAAGATGGCTCGGAGGCTATTTTTCCTGAGAACCTGCATTTGATTCCTAGCATCCATGTGGTTGTTAACAACGGCTTTTCACTGCTGTTCTAGAGGAGCCAAATCTTCTGCTCTCTGAAGACTGTGGGCATGCATGTGAAGGGTGAAAGCTAACGTTTTTATAAAATCTAAAACAGAAAATAAACGACTCTGAAACATCCAAGTAGGCACTTACTGATTGAGCCTGCCATACTAGCTATGTGGGAGGCTGAGGCAAGAAGGTGGCTGAATCCAGAAGTTCAATGCAACATAGTGAAACCTTACTTTTAAAAAATTTCATCTGTACTACATTTTGATAATTAAGTAAAAATTTGAGGGATATAAGTGTGGCCATCAATGTGAAACACAATGTTAAACTTCACAATCACTTTAAATTTTGAAATAATACAAAAAATAGTCTGAAAAGGAAAAAATAATGGAGCATTTTAAAAGAGCAAATAAATAACAAAACAATATGAAATGAGCACCACCAGTCAAATCAGAACTTTTTACACGTATGACAGAGGTGAGAACAAAAGCCTAGGGTTGTGTTTTTAAAAGATATATCTTATTTTTAATAGCCAGCTCTCATTTACACCTATGAATCTATTGTATAAAAAGAATAAAAAATAAATTTTCTGAAACTAACACAACTCTTGTGAGGTGGTTGTCATGTCAACATTTTTCAAAGTGTCAAATTGTATCTCGAGAAGAAATGCTTTAGAAAACAGGTGAAAACAAAGACAGAGACAAGCAACATGGCCAAATTTGTCTATAAAAGCAATCTCCAAGATTTTATTAAAAATAAGACAGAATAACACAGAAGCTAAGGAAATTGGGAAAGAAAGAAAATCAGGGATGTTTAAAATAATTCACTAAAATGGAAACGAATACAAGATGATTTAAAATTTTTAAAGTAGGTTCATCATACAAAATAACAATCTATAAGCTATTTGGGATCACTACAAAATGTATAATGCTATATCATAAGTTCACACCCATTATCAGTATTTTGACAAAATGTAACAGAGGAAAACACAAAGTGTTTTGCTTATAAACTTTGGTAGGGTTGAGAAGTTCTCAGAACATACCCAAATAACCCAAATAAATAACCCAAATGGCTGATATTCAAATGCTTATGGTGAAACTCTAAAGGGACTAGAAGAAAATTCAGAAACATGCACATAGAATTTTGCAGAGGACCAGCAATTCAAGCAGAGTGACAAAGAAAATCGAGTCAGTATTTTGTCCTTTCGTTCATATTGTTCTGCTCTATTGTAAGCCTGAAAGGGAGTACTGTGTTTTCCCCATTAAAAATGATCACATAAAACACCATAATCATTCTAGCTAAATTTTCCTTTGTACTCTGAATCTGAAAGAAGGATATTACAGGGAAAAAAGCAAAGAACAAAATCACAATTGAAAAGACCAGGCAAGAAAAAGAAAGAAAGAGAGAGAGAGAGAGAGAGAGAGAGAGAGAGAGAGAGAGAGAGAGAGAGAGAAAGAGAAGAAAGAAAACAAAGAAAAAAAAGAAAAAACAAGCAAACTAAAACAAAATTAAAGTTTTCAAAGCGTTAAGTTAAAAAGCAAATAATGTTATAAAGATGTATGTAACAATAGCAAAATGAAAGTATCTTTAAGATAATAAATCTACAAATTTCCTTGCAACTGAGATACAATTGAATTATTACTTATTCATGTATTTACTACTGTCAGAATAATTTCCACAGAGAAATGGACTACCACTAAGTAGAGGACAAGGAATGAACTATAAAGTATACATGGCTGATATTTGTTTTTATGTTTACACAATTGCATGTTGCATATATTTATATTCAGATGCTTATACTTGTATTTATTCATTGTGGACAACATATCAAACAGAATGATTTTTAGACTTACCTTATTTTGTGTGTGTGAATATTCTGCTGCATGGATGTCTGTGCCGTGTATATTCTTGGTCCCTGCAGAGGTCAGAAGAGTTCCAGATGATTGTGAGCCACATTAGTACCGGGAATCAAACCCAGGTCCTCAGCAAGGGCACCAAGTGCTATACATCACTGAGCCCTTCAAACAAAACATGGGGCATAGTGTGACTAATTTAAAGTTGGTTTTATTTTATTATCGCTTTGTTTTTTAATCAGCCCATATAGATTCCCATATAATTGAAAGAAAAACACATTTAAAAGAAGCAGTTGGCTGCATGATAATTACTATTGCCCATGCTCATGTAAAAATATCTTTCCTGAAATTCAGTTCAATGCTTCAGGGCAGCTCAGAAGGGGCTCTAGGGAACACTGTCCCTAAACTGTCATCTGCCCCTCCAAGTCACTGACTTAAGAATCTACAGAAAAAAATCTTTAGTAGATTTTGGTCCTACAGGGGCCAGTGTATGGGGGTGGGGGGTGGGATGAAAGGATCCATTCTGCCCTTCCAGCCATGTGTTCCTTGCCTGTTCTTTTAGGTGGTTCCTGCTTTGTTTTTTTTTTGTTTTTTTTTTTTTTCCTCACCTGATTGCAACCTCTACACTGACACAGTCCTGCAGCACATTGAGTCCGCTCAGAACGAGGTGGAACATAAAGTCAGTAAAATGTAAGAGGAGCTAGGGAGAATGACTCATCTGTTCTGAGTCACCCTCAGCATCACAGCCTCATCCAAACTCAACCCATCTGAAAACTGACTGACCTATGTCTCAAAGCATCTAGAAAGGTGGCAAATTAGATAGAGCAGGGCCCAAAATCACGAAATTCCTGATCTTTTTTTTTTCATTATGCACAGTGTCTGTATTAGTAGTCATTTCTTCTGGTTGGAAACATCACATCTGTGCCTTAAACATCCGGTGCCAGCAGGAAAGGCCCTCTAAGGGCTCAGGAAGAAGCATGGCCAATGAAGTGGTTACCTACACATGGAAACATACACACCACATTCAATACTTATTGTTAAACACCCACCACACAGGGAGGGTCTCTGGACAGTGGGAAGAGCTAGGGACTCACCCAGACACTAAGCATCACTATGAAGCAATCCAAGATTGACACAGGGAACTCTTGTTTAATTCTGTTCTTCCATGGCTTCCTCTCTGCACTTCAGTGATGACTAAATTCTAAATCTAAAAGAGATCAGATTTCATATAGTTCCCTGAAATGCAGCCTGCCAACCTTGCATCAAGAGCAACTAAAGGAGTCAGGGAACTAGAATGTTCCTTTTACTTCATTAGCAGAGCAGTATGACAACCATTGGACAAAATGCAAAACCAACACAGGATGATTTTGTTTCCACTCAAAAATTTTTTGCACTAAAATGTTTTAAAATGTCCCTAGTTGAGTAGCACAGACCAAAGGCCTTGACTCTTTATTGGTCCTTTATTTTTAAACAGTGTGGTTCAACTGCCTCGCTGTGATAGCACATTCTCCATAGCCACAGCTTTGCACTGCTGGCCTCTAGGATTGCACTGACGATCGCTTTGTTTTGCAAACCTTAGTGATTTTACCATACTCATCCTGAAGTAGTCTGTGAACCCCAAGAGGAAAGTACTTTCTCATTCTTTTTCCTTCCTCCTGTGACTGTCCCGACCTTCTCCGCTCAGAACGAGGTGGAACTTTATGTCAGTAAAATGTAAGAGGAGCTAGGGAGAATGACTCATCTGAAGCCTCTTCGAAAGACACAGGTTCCTCACAAGACAAGAACTTTTGTTCCCACTCTGTAGTATTCTCAATACAATATCTGAGTATCCAGACGAGACTGGCTTCAAGATTGCAATGTTAATCTTCTGCTTACTTTCACACCCAGCAATCCCCATCCTTAAATATTCATTCTTTCTCTTTTGGAGAGTGCACCCATTGCTATGGATTCTTCCTCCATCTTTTATACAATGACAACCTTTAAATCTGTAACAATTGAAGACAGTGACTCACATCACATGGTCTTCCAGTAGATGGTTTCTGTAGATATCACACCATTACTTCTCACTTCAGAACCTGTTTCAGGCCTCACTCGGCCACCGAGCTACACGTTGGCCATGAATAAAAATATGCTTGAGGCTTTTTTTTTTTTTTTGTAAAATCATGACTCATCTTTCTAGCTCAAAAGCTAACACCAAACAGGGGCTGCAATGCCTTGTTGAAGTAGGAGATCATTAGGCCTCCCCATTTCTCAGACTTGCTTCGCTTCAGCCATAAACTCCATTGCCAGCTGCAACTCAAAGAACACGGCATTTTCATGTACATACAATCTAACCAACATGCTGCTAGCCGTGATACACTGAGCTGTGTGACACTGCAGCCACACATCACACTAGGAATCACAGAAGCTTGTTTCACTCCTCTATTCACAAGTGTTTCCAAAGTCGGTCAAATAGCAGCATTGCAATCTTTGAGCTTTCTTTCTTAAGAAAATTTTCACCCAGAGGGAAAACACAGACACAAAATTAGGGCCCACGCACTGTCCAGCATGGCAATTACAACAGAAGGGGAAAATATGTACGTGTCAAACGGAATGGCCTTTGGTTTGACTAGTTTCTATGAAGGATGTGAATGGATGAAATTGCTGTCATACCCATGAAAGTATTTTAATTACCAACTTCCCAACAGATCTTACTCATAGTTCTATCTTTATTCCTCTGAATACTGGCACATTTAATATAGTAAGATTTAAGGGAATATAAATGAATGAGAGGTAGCTCTCGCCCAGGAACATTTGAGCTCAACAGAACTGTACAACTCTGTCTGATGTCAGTTACTTTAAATGCCCCGGGCCAGAGGCATCAAATGCATATGTGTCTGAAACCAAAAGCTTCCATGCACTTATCAGCCTACGTGTTTCCTTAATGTCTCTGTCTGGAATAATCACCTCCAGGGATGTGGCTTAAACAGCATGTGGTCTCTCAGGACTTCTTTTTAACCTCTAACCCTAAACTTCCAAAGTCAGATAATAAAGTTCTGTGGGTTCTATGGAGAATGGTAACATGACTCCAGTCTGCACCTGGCATTTCTTCTGTACGTGTGTGTGTGTGTGTGTGTGTGTGTGAGTGTGTGTGTGTGTGTGTGTGTTCCCTTTTCATAAATACACAATCTTCATCCTAACTGCCTCATCTACAAGAATTCTTTTTCCAAATAAGTTTATATACACAGGCCTTGCCCTAAAGACTTTAGCACATTTTGAAAGGTCATAAACCAAGCCATGAGTGGCCACATAAATTTACTGTCATAAGTAACAACAGATGAAGCAAATCAACAGAAACTGATCTTAGTCATAAAGACAGCCAGCAAAACTTGTTATTTGAGGCTGCAGACATCTTAATGACTTGGTAGTTGTTTGAATAATAATGACTTCCATGCATTTGAATGCTTTGTCATTAGTGAATGACACTATTTGAGAAGGATTACAACAATTAGGAGGTGTGGCTTATTGCAATGAAGATTAGCTTTGAGACCTCAAAATCAAATGCCAATCCCAGACACTCTCTTTCCACAACCTGCAGGTCAGGATGTAGAACTGTCAGCTATTTTGCTAGCATCGGGTCTGTTTATATGTCATGATGCTCTCACCATGATGAGAATGGACTAGACCTTTGAAACTATAAGCAAGCCCCCAATTAAATGCTTTCTTTAATAAATGTTACCTTGGTCATGGTGTCTCTTCCCAGCAATAGAACACTGACTATTTCACAATTATATTTGATCATGCTCAATTTTCCATAAAAGCAAATCAAATTAATTAAGAATGAATAAATGATAGTGAATAGTGATAGTGCATAGATAATAATATAAACCAGTTTTTCCCAAACGAACCAAGAGAAGAAAAATTTGGACATTGTCAACTATACATAAAAGTTATTTGAGTGGATATGATGGTACGTAACTTTCATCCTGGAACTCAGGAGGCAGAGACAGGTCAACCTCTTGAGTTACAGTTTTCCCTCATCTACATAACAAGTTCTAGGCAAGCCACAGATATATAGTGAGCTGTTGTCTCAAAAAAAAAGCAAAAATAAAATTATTAAAATAAGGACAAACTTCAAGAGATAGTGGGAGAGGTGGGTCTAGCTTATATAATTCACACCCATAGAAAGAACACTCTAAGGTACTTTAGAGTCTACCTGAAGCTATAGCATCCCTAGAAGAACACAAAATATAGAAGGAGATACAGAAAAGGCCAGTCATAGATAGTGTCAATCCATGCTCAGATTCCATTAAGAGCTTTTACTCCATAGTCCAAAACATGATTCGCTTGGATATTTTCATATTACCTAATGGATGCCTCAACACCTTCCTTATATTCACTCCATTGAATGGTTAAATGAATTGTATATACATATACATGGACTGCATTTCTCACAGACAAATCATAGATATCAACAGAAGGTATGGGTATTAGTGGCCGGAATTATCTTGATGCCTTAGGAGAAAGTTTTAGAGCCCTGATTTTGTGGGTCTGAATTTGTGGGATCAGATGAGAATACATAGTCACAAGAGGAGTGTGTATATCCATAGAGAAAGCCTGAAAGAACACCAGAGTTCTAACAAGGTTCATTTATAAAGATGTTTCTCTCAAAAAACTAGTTAGTATATTCTTTATATGCAAAAAGAGTGACAGGAGGCTTCAAGAAACGTGAAGAATCAAAGAAATACCAAACTAAAAAAATAACAAAATTAAGTTCTCTGGCTGAAAAGGTGATATACAAATCACATGGCAAAGAATAAGCATCTTCAAAGATCCCATTGAGCAATAGAAAATATTAAAGCTGGGAAAACAACATGTAAACTATATTAAAGATTTACTAAAGAAATGGAAACCTTTACAATGAACTAAATAATTTACATAGTTTTGTGTTTTGTGTTATTTACAGGTTTTATGAACATGTCTGAGGAATTACTTGCCAAATTATAGCCAATGTATCAGTGGTTAGACCACTAAAGAAAAAATTTTCCCTCCCTCTGAAATTACTAACAACCAATGGCTCCTCAGGGAGGGGTAGGGCCACACGACCTTCTCCCTGATCTGTAGCAGAATACTGACAGGCTTGTTTTTTGCAGGTCTTGCAAGGATAGCCACAGGTCAATGTGTGTTCCTAAGTACAACAGACATTATAACAGACATGTCATGTTTGGAACACAGCTCTCTCTCCTTATCCTCTGGCGCTTATATTCATTCTGTCTACTCTTCAACAGTGTTCACTGAACTTTTCTTTTCAAGTTACTTTTGCATTGTTATGAAAAGACACCATGATCATAAATAATTTAGAGAGGGAAGGAGTTGACTTTAGCTTACATTTCCAGAGTGAATGCAATTAATCATGACATGAATGGCAAGGCAGCAGGAGCAAGAGGGTGGCTTGTTAGTGAGACACACACTTTATCTGTATACAATAAGCAGAGAAAGAGAAAAGGAACAAGAAGTAGGATCAATTACTTCTTTGAAATTTACACAATTTCAAAGCCCAACACCAGTGGCATACTTTGTACAGCAAGACTCAATCTTCTAAATGTTCCATAAACCTCCCAAAGAGCTCCAGAGACTGAGCAGTAAAATATACAAACCTATGGAAAACATTTTTCTCTCAAACCTCCACAATATCCCTGTTCTTTAAGAGTGAGTTCAAATCTCCAAAAATCATGAGAAAGAGTAAAATTCACCTGTTACCCCAATACAAGAGAAACCTTAGAAGCTCACAAACCAGCTAGACTGCCATATGCAATAGCAAACAACAAAGAGACGTTATCTCAAACACAGTGAAACACAAAAAAGCACCTGAATTGTCCTCTGGCCTCCATACAGACTCCACAATACACAAGCACCTGCACTGTAACACACAAACACACACACACACACACACACACACACACACACACACACACCACAGTAATGGGTGTGGCATTTCTCGCTCTAATTGTTAGTCAGGGAGAATTCAAAGGCCCCCAAAACTGTATAGGTTATAGTAATTGCACTTGATTACCACCAGAACGGAACAGTAGGACTCTAGCTAAGGACATCACATATGATTTCAGAACACATAGAAGCATGCTGGAACTGAGATAGAAGCCAGCTTTAGGTAGAAACTAGGTAGCTTTCATTGTGCCAGTGGTTGCTATGAAAGAAGCTAAGTGGAAAATCAGCAACAGGTTTCTCCCAGCTTTGGACTTTACATCCTAAATTATGAACTTGTCAGGCAAGATACCCTACTGGTACAACAGTAGCCTGACTATTGTTAGAAAAACAAACTAATCTGTTATTGTATCTAATGCCAAGTCATAGGAGGGAGTTCATGCCCACTATTTTGGACTTGGTCAAAAGTCTGTGAATGGGAAACTCATAGGCACTAGCAGTAAATACATTACTGTTATTTTGCTAAATGGGCATGTTGTTTATACCCATAGGCTAGTATTGTCCTCATCTGTGATCAAAGACACTTGCTTCTCTTTGTTGTCAATGTTGCCTAATGAAAGAAACTCATGGCTGTTTTGTAAAGGTGCTAAAAGCAAGCAACTGCCCATGCTGTGCCTTAACCAAAACATACATGTCATCTCCTCTGAGGCTCGGGGAACACTGCAGAAGGAGTGTAAAACAGTGTAAGAGCAAAGATAACAGGGAGGAAGGGCACAAAACAGCTGTTTCATAGACATGGCTGTGGGATTAATGAGCTCAAAACTGCTGTGGTTTTCTGTATAGGATCTGTACAAACTGGAGCCCATAAACATTCGGTCATAGGTGGGGGAGAGGTTCTTGGGGCCCAACCTTGCCTGAGAGGAGTTACTGAAGGCTAAAAGTTTCTGGAGAAGAAATCATTGTCTTCAGTGATGTTGCCATGGGTGAGTCACTCATGTCCCAGTGGATAGCTCCACACCCATGCCCACACAGTTGTCCCTGGTTAATCCCAATGGGTCTCAAGGCAAAAACAAAAATAAAACAAAAATACATAAAATTTGTGGGAGAATTGGTAGGAGTTGGGGGTAGGAGGGCACAGAAGGATGGTGTGGTCAGAATGTATTATATACATCTCTGAAATTTTCAAAGAATAAATTAATAAAAGATGTTAGGGTAATGAAAGAATGTACATAAATATATTAAAGGCCATATATGACAAACCCTGAACTAAAGTCATACTCAGTGACAAAAGACTGAAATCATTTTTTATACAATCAGGAACAATAAGAGAGTATTTTTTCCCACCACTTTGATTCAATACAATCCTAGAAATTCTAGTCAGAACAATTAGTCAAGAGGGAAATTTACAAAAATCCATTCAAGAGACAAATTTGCTTCTGTTCATAATATGAACGTATATGGGACACCTTAAAGATGCCTGCAAAAATGAAAGTTGTTAAACTACACAATGAATGCGGTAAAGTTATAGGGCACAAGATAAACTGTGTTTCTATGCAATAACAAAAACTATCCAAAAAGAAAATTAGCAAAACAATCTGATTTACTACAGCATTTGTGCTAGTTAGTTGTTTTGTTTCGTTTCGTTTTGCTTTTTTCCTATTAACTTTACACCACCTAGGGCATCTAGAAAGCAGGAGCCTCAATTTAGAACATGCCCCTGTCAGATTGGCACGTAGACAAGCCTGTGGGGCACTTTCTTGAATAATGACTGATGTAGAAAGGCCCAGTTCACTATTCAGAGTGCCATTCCTGGATAGATGGTTCTAGATTGTATACAGAGCAAGTCTTGGCCAACAAGTGTTCTGCCATGGTCTATCCTTCAATCTCTGCCCTTCTTAGTGACTGCTATGAATTCCTTCAGTATTGGACTGTGATTCATGAACAGTGGTATATATAAGCCAAAGAAGCCCTTCCTCCCCAGGTTGCCTTTGGACATAGTCTTCGTCGCATAGAAACCAAACTAAGACCACAATACAAATAATAGAATGCAAATAACAAAGTAAACAATTTATACACCAAAAATCAGACACAGACATGCCACTGCTGAGTGTGCACCCAAGAAACCATCAGTAAAAAAAAAAAAAAAAAGTAATTATCTATCAGCATGCAAAGCATGTTTATCATCACAGAAATACTCATAATTGCCAAGTTCTGCAATTTGACTATGATGGAATGGATAAAATGAGGTGTGTGTACACAAACGCGCGCGCGTGTGCGCGCACACACACACAAGTGTTGTTTAGTCATGAAGAACTAAAAATGGTTGTAACTGAAGATTGTCATGTGAACTGAAATGAGCTAGACACAGAAAAACAAATACCACATTTATGTGGTATCTAGGGAAAATCACATGAAATATAAAGAGTATTAATGAAAGGGAAGGCAATAAGAGGGAAAAGGGAGTAAATGTGATCAAACATGTTATGTGCATGCAGAAAAGCTTGAATTATTTGAATGCTAATGAACATTGAGAGAGACAGAGAGAACAGAGATCTCTTTTCATTCACAACGAGTCTATAAGAACCATTGAGTTGGTGGTCAGCTAAGGGACTTTAGAATGAAACTTATCTTACTGAAATGCCTTGCTCTTGCAATTCTCAGCATCCAAAACTATAGTGACTACGTTTTTCTTAAATCCACTTAAACTGTGTCATTTTGATTCAGTAACCCCTGCCAACTTAAGACAGGACTATTCACATCTCTTATGATTCCTTCTTAGCAAGTGCGCCTCCTGCTTACTGGGAAGAGGACTGCATCAACATGCTAGTTTCAACATTGTTTGTGTACTGTAGAGATGTTCTTTTTTGACACATTGTCTATGACAAAAAAAGAAGGAGGAGGATAAAAAGGAGAAAAGAAGAAGAAGAAGAAGAAGAAGAAGAAGAAGAAGAAGAAGAAGAAGAAGAAGAAAGAAGAAGAAGATTATCTGCAGCCTATGAGAAGGCAGGTTGATTTCTGAAGACTAAGACTCCTTTCTAGTAGAATCAAAAATAATATAACTTAAGAGAACAGAGAGAAGAAAGGAAGTTGGCAGATTGGGTCAGGGCCTCTGGTTAGCATTGTATAAAATATTTGTGTGGATTCTAAAATAAAGCCTTTCCTCAACCCCCTCTCTATCCCTGCAAACTGAATTTATTATTGCACAATGAGACTCATGAGTGTCACCAATCCAGTTTGGGAAAATAGGAATGTAAGCAGCTGACCCCATTGGCATCGTTAAGTGACTGCCCCAGGGGGATGATAAGCATTTATCTCATCATTATTTTTCTTGGTCAAAATAAATCCCACTTTTGATTCATCATATTTAATGATAATTCTAGGAGGACATTGTCTCAAGAGACACCCTCCATCGGTGGGAGTCAGAAGAGAGTTTGTCCTCTCTAGTTACTCAATGCCAAATCAATTCTGATTCAAGACCAAAGCTAATATTAGAAGGGGGAAAAAGGTTTCAAGTGTTTGTTTATTTTAAAAGAACAAAATCTACTCTAGGGAATAGTGGAAAGTGTAATACTTCTTCCCAGAGGGGTGTGGTGAGGGGTATTATGTGAGGCCAGGCCTGGGAGACAAGACAAGGAATGGGTTTTTCCCCCCTTTCCATCTGTGACTTAAAACTAAAGAGTAAAAAAAAAAAGTCTCAGAGAATCTCTCCCTCTTGCCAATATCTTTGAGAGTTCACTTTCTGTTCAAAATGTGAAAGGGACATAATTATTTCCATGTCTGAGTAATATGTGCTTGTTTGCGAAGAGCCCTAATCCCATAACCCATCTGGGTCATGGTCTTGGTGTGTATTAAAACCCAAAAAATAGGGCTGTTTTCATCCTAATGACTGAGTCACTTGTCCTTGGGCAAGTTGTTTCTTCTGTGTGTAGCCGATTTAAAAACAGAGAGTTACTAGTGTCCCTGACCCCCTTACCTCACCGGGAAGCTGTCAGCGGTAAAAAATAATAAACCCACATTTTTAGAGTAGAAAGGGGGAAAATAGCTTACAATTTTAATATTATTTTCCAGTTTCTCAGATCCATTTTGTGCATCCTAAAATTCCAAAATGGATTGCAGTGGACCAAAAGGAAGTGAAAGTTCTCCCAAAGACACAAGAGTCAGAGTTGACTTTGTGAGACAAATCCTGTAAAGACACAAAAGCAATGCTACTGATTTAGTCCAGATAGAAAAGTATGATTTTTTACAGAAAGAAAATTACCAAACAAATAAGAACATATAAAGTAAGCACTGAGCAGGAATGGAAAGACATTCTGAGTCTATATCTTGGTTTCTAATTTATTTGGCTTCTTTAAGAGTCAGTTCCTTAATCCGAAAAGAAATGGAAGTCTACTAATAATAATTATAATTGAGTCCGCTGCACCAAATTGAACAACATTCCAATGGAATGATACGGAAACTATTGCTTAGATTTGTAGAGTTCTGTACAAGCAGTAGGTTGAGTGGCTAATGCTGAGCTAACTCTCCCATTTCTCTGGTCACCATAGCATTGCATTATTTGCTTCACAGACAGTGGTTACACCAGTTTTCTTGGATAGGAAGACGGTGCCCAGCATGTTCCACATAATTAGAATTCCCACCCAGCCATTTTTCACTTTGACAGGCAAAAAAAAAAAAAAAAAAAAAAAAAACGGTGGGGGAGAAGAAGAAGGGCGGAAGGGCTTGTGTTCCATGTTTAGTCTAGCCTTTGATGTGAAAGTGAAATAAAGGCTTTGAATCCGGGGAACTGGGAACTGTACTGTCTCTTTTTGTAAAAGAAGCCTAAGGTTCTTTCTGGCACGGGGCTGTGTTGGTGACACAGGAGTCGGCAATCCATACAGTAGCTTTGGAGCATAGTCAACCCATTCAAAACAATCAAGGAAAGGGTTTGTGAAAGAGGATTACCAACATTTTAAATGAAGGATGAAAAGAAAGCAGTTTCTCTAGGATTTCCTTTGACACCCAGGCTTAGCCTGTGGATCACGGGAAATCCACAGGACAATTAGGAAGCATATGGAGTGCCCTTAATGACTTTGTCTCCTGTTTGATATCTGACCTATATGACTCAGCACAGAAGATGTCCTACTTGCATTCATATACCACTTCAATTCATCATTATGACTTATTTATTATTCACTCCAGCATAACTATTTGTGATTTACTCTTAAGGGTCTCTTTTCCCATGTGAGTATGTATGTATGTATGTATGTATGTATCAAGAAGGGTTTATCTGTGTCCTGGCTGTCCTCAAACTCACTTTGTAGAACACCAGGCTGACCTCAAACTCACAGAGTCTCTGCCTCTCAAGTGCTGGGATTAAAGGTGTGTTCCACCAATACCAGACACATGCACACATATATACATACATGCATACATATGCATGTATATATATATATATATATATTGTGTTGTATATATGTATGTAGTTATCAGTACCTCATTTAACAACCTGATTTTCAAGCCTTCAGGTGAAAATAACTCATGATTCTAGATTTTCATTTCATGTTGTTTTTTAATTCCATGATGCTTATGCTTAGGCATGGAATCAACCACCCTTTGCAGATCTCTTTGCCTCTGTTTCACTGATCCTTGAATATCATTCATGTGCATCATTGTTGGAAGCTTTCAGCTGCTTTGCTCCTCATTTCCCTTCCTCCTTACTCTATTGGCTTTTCAGATCATCTTGGTGAGTGTCTCATAGTTAGCCCTCAGCTGCTAGTCACAATGGGTCTGTCTGTGAGGAGGGTAACTGAAAGTGACCAACATAGGGAAAAATTTGCAAGAACAACTTCATGATTACCAATAAATGTTAAAATATGCATGGAGGAGATGGAGAGAGACAGAGACAGAAAAAGACAAAGAGAGAGAGAATCATTCCTCTAAACTGAACATCAGATGAGAAATGTGATTTATCTTAGCAATAAGGTTGTTACAAAGGCAAGTACAGGAGACTTAGAAATTTGACACTACTCCATAATTCCCTTACCATTTTCTATACTTGCTTCCTCTTTCCCCCTTATTTTTATCAGTTCTTTGAGAATCTCATGCAATGTCTTTTGATCATATGCACCTCTTCCCCACACTCCCCTAGTTCCATGTCCCCCTTCCTACCCACTTAACTTGCTTTCTTCTTTTTCCAAATTCATCAAGTACAGTTTGTGTCACCCATATTCTCTTGGGTGTGTGGCTTTCTTTTGCCATGCAGTTCACATACCAGGAGACACACCCTTAAAGAAAACCGACTTTCCCTCTCTCAGAAACTCTTAATACCCAATAGCTCCTCAGCTAGGGGTGAAACTTTGGCCTCTCTCTCCCCTCCATGTGTGGCTTTTGCCTAATTTGAGATTGTGCAGGTCATAAGTATGCTGTCACAACTGTTATGAATTAATTTATACAACTGCTCTGCTGTGTCTATAAAACACATTATCCTTCTTGTCATGTACTGCCTCTTGCTCTTACAATCTTTGCATACCCTCCCCCTAATGATCCCTGAGTATTGGGAGGCGATGTGATAGAGACAGATGTCCTATTTTTAGTATTGAACATTCTGTGGTCACGTATTATCTTCACAGTTTTATCCCTGTTTATCACTGGTTTATCCCTGTGAATCACCATCTCCTGAAAAAAAGAAGTGTCTCTAATGAAGACTGGAAGAGTCAATAACCTATGGCAATGATTATCACTACCCTTCTGGGAGTCAAACAACCCTTTCACAGGGGTCACATATAAGATAATCCTGCACAACAGATACTAATATTACAATTCCTAACTGTAGCAAAATTAGAGTTATAAAGTAGCAACAAAATAATTTTACAGTTGTGGTCACCACAACATGAGGAACTGTGTTAAAGTGTCAAAGAATTACAAACACCTTGAAAAAATGCTGATCTATGCTATAACAATAAATAATAGGAGTCCATTTACTACTATGCCCATTTATCACCATAATAATATAAGGTTCTCCTCTAGGGCCTATAACTTGCCTAAAGGTCTTGGCCCAGATAATGGTGCTAGGTATGGGTTTCAGCTTGTAGAGTGGTCCTTAAATCTAATCAGAAGATCATAGATCAGTCCCATGATGTTCATTCTACTGTTGCATGTGTTCTGGATATGCCCAATCTATAATTATTGTAGCTCGCAGGGTGAGCAGCAGGGGAGGACTGTTTGCTTCTTCATCCTGGTAGCACACAAAGAACATTGAAGCACAACTGATGAATGACAAGGAAAATGTGGTACATTTTTACAATGCAATAATACAGCTGTTAACAAAAAACTTATGAAATTTGCAGATCAAATGAATGGATCTAAAACCAATCACTCTGAGTAGGTTAACTCAGACCAAGAAAGACAAACATGGAAAGTTTTGTCTCCTTTATGGATATTAGCTTCAAATTTTCAAATATGTGCATTTCCTTTGGAATGCACAGGGGTCAGAAATTAGTAAGAGATTATGGGGATGCATTTCAAGGAAGTGAGATAAAATGCAATGGTATATCCTACAATTCACAACCCCAAAGATGTTAGGAAGCAAGAAGGACCCTAAGAGAGACATATATCAACACCTGGAGATGGGGAAAGAGACAAGATCTCCTGAGAAAATTGGGAGCATGGAGGCGGGGAGGGAAGGAGCAGAGTAGAACATAAGGGATCAGAGAGATCTAGGCGAGGGAAAAAATAGAGAAAGGGAGCAAAGAAAGAGATACCTGAATAGAGGGAGACATTATAGGCTTAGAAATCTGGCAAAAGGGGAATATTCAGGGATCCACAAGGCTAATCCCAACTAAGAATCTAAGCAATAGTGGAGAAGCTACCTTAAATTCCCTTCCTTTGTAATGAGAATGATGTCTACCTTATATGCCATCCTAGAGCCTTCACCCAGTAGCTAATGGAAGCAGAAGCAGATACCCACAGCTAAACACTGAGATGAACTCCTGTCCATCGTAGAGAGGGAGGGGGGATGAACAAAGGGGTCAAGACCATGCTGGGGAAACCCACAGACACCTGACCTGAGCAAGTGGGAGTGCAGACATCAATCTGACAGCTAGGGAACCAGCATAGGACCAAACCAGGCCCCCTGAATGTGGGTGTCAGTTGGGAAACCACAGCAGTCTATGGGACCTCTGGCAGTGGAACCAGTATTTATCCCTACTACACTATTGGACTTTGGGAGCCCATTCCCTATGAAGGGTTACTCTCTCGGCCTATATACACAGGGGATTGCCTAAGCCCTGTCCCCATATTAATGTGATAGTCTTTGATTTTCCCCCACAGGAAGCCTCACCCTCCCCAGGGAGTGGATGAGGCGGGATAGAAGGTTGGTGGGCAGCATGGAAGGACAGGAGGAAAGGGTATCTGGGATGGGTATGTAAAATAAGATTTTTTAAATTTAAATAAAAAAGAAGCATTAAAATGCAATGGTATAGGAGGTTAAAGGGGGATAAGGGAATATTAAGAGCTAAATAGGGTAGGGGATGGGGGTATAAAAGTGGGAATATGGGAAGGGATAAGCAATGTTAAAGGACTTCTGAACAGGCTATAGAGATATCTTAGCTGTTCTGAACACTGGCACTGGTTCAATTCTCAATACCTAATAGGTGTCTCATAACCATCTGTAATTCCAGTTCCAGAGGATTTAGTGCTTTCTTTCTTCTGTTGGTGCCAGGGGCATAAGTGGTGCACAGACATATAACCAGGCCAAAAAAATGACTTTAAACATAAAATACAAATAAAATGACATTAAATAAATTAAAAGACCTCCTAGACAGCTTTATGATAAATACACACACACACACACACACAGTATAAATGGAGTTACCATACAATGGAGAAACAATATTTCTAGTAGACATCACATGCTACTAAAAACTCAATGTCAAGAATATGTCACATTTTGTTGTGTGCCAGTGAGGTTCCATTGGCCCCAAACATTAGGAGTTAGTGCTGTTGTTTATGGTGACCCTCCAGCATTTGCCACTAAGATCATACTGCTGAAGACACCACATACTTGAGTCATAGAACATAGAAAAATTAAGCTGCCACTAACCTTGTTTTATTCTATTCATAGAAAGTAGAAAATATAACCTGGTTTGAAAAATATCAGTAGAGAGTTGGAGGGTGAGAGACAATAAAAAATCACAGGAAAGATCAGAAATTCAGACCAGTGCAGAGCACTGTGCATGACTGTTAGTTTTTTGGGTTTTTTTTTTTTGTTTGTTTTTAACCTGACATATCTAAGATCTCCTGCAAAGGATATCTCTATGGAAAATTGTCTCGATCAGATCAGGTTGACCTGTGGGCATTCTTTGCTATGATTTATTACCTGAGGTGGGAAGACCTACCTTTTATGAGTGACATTGTCTGGGCTTGAGGTCATAGAATAAATGTTTAGAGAGAGAGAGAGAGAAGCAGTTGGGGACTAAACATGCTTGAATTATTTTCTCTGTGCTCTTGACTGTGGCTGTTGGGTGAGTCATTATTTTAATTCCTGCCATCTTGACTCTCCTGCTATAATGATCTGTAACCTAAAATTGTGAGCCAAAACAAACCCTTTCTCCCCTCGCCTGATTTTTGTCAGGCTATTTCATCACAGTCACAGAAATGAAACTAGGACAGCTTATCTTCCTTTCTACTGGTGTCGGGAAAGTGGTTGCTATCATACATAAAGAAAGAATCATTTCAACAATCATTTCAAGGATAGAATGCAGTGGATAAGGACTTCATACAAACCACCATGTCAAAGTTGTTGGTGCCCAGACTAAGGACTGATTCTGATGAGCACGTGATCCCCAGATGCCCATGTGTTAGGAACTCCCTACCCAGATCCTTTGCAATCTCCTTCTGCAGGAATTCTTTTACTAGGTAAGATCTGTTTTTCATTCCTCTCAACCCTAGACCTGCTTTGTCACTTTCTGTGACCCTTTGAATACCATAAAAATGATGACCTGTCAGTTAGGATGGCTTGCATATTATACATCTCTTTGGAAACCAGGGACAAACATGTAAATAAGTCTGAAACAGCCTGCTGGGCAAAAAGAAAACATGGCCCTGTATTCCACACCCCCAGCTCCAGACAGTCATGTGAGTGAGACCAGCCTGTTCCTGACCAATTCAACAGCAGGCATAAGCTGCATCTGTTAACTTAGCAGAACTGAGCAGAGATAACTTAAGCAAGACCCAGACACAGATAAGTAAGCCATGGACATGTGAGAACTAATACATGCACAAGAAAGCTGGTATATTTTGTCAATTGTTTGCCAGGTACTGACACAAATCTAGAAACAGCAGGTGAAGCTAGTATTTCAGAACACATGCTGCTACCCCGAGTATCTGGAAGTCAGAGGGAGTTGTTCTGTGATATCGTTTCTAACAATAATAATCTTAGATTATGTAAAATGACATATGTAAAATGCTCAGTACAAAGCCATTATTTTCTCTAATATCCAATCAGAAGATACATTTTTCTAGTTTGTAGCTGAGAGCCTGTAGGTAAGAGAAGTTAGGTAGATACCAAGAACTGTAAGAGACTTTTCACTTGTCTGAAGCCCAGGCTATGAAAACTAGACAAAGGTGTCTCTCTAGAAATATGTTGGTATTGTCACAGATAACCACTAACACTAGTGTCTATGGTGGAAACAGTACTGGGGTAACTAACTAATCATATCCCAAGGAAAAGGAGGCAAAGGGCAGCTGGAGAGGGGACAGTTACATAACACCTGCTGTGTCAGTACAGAAAACAAGTCCAGCAAACCTTGCTTCCTCCTGAGAATGGAAAAAATAGTTCAAAACCAGGCAAGAGTCAGTCTGAACCTGGGAGTAAAGAAAGCTTGGAGTCACAGCAGACTACTGTCTGGGCTCTGCCCTCTGAGTCACCAGTCACAGTCACATGCTACAGTGCCCCCAGAGATCCCAATAGGTGTCAGAAAAGGCTGACAAAGTGGAGAGTCTCCTACCATGGTCAGATTACTGGATGTGAACTAAAATTTTTTCATCTATTCTGTGAGCATGAAAATATTGTTTCTTTACAATGTGTGTAACATAATCTATCCAACCTTCGTGAAAATTACTCCATGAAGTGCTCTGAAAACATCCAGTTTTGAAGAATCCAATTATAATTAATCCTCTTGTAGATAATTAACAGTATACACCACTTTTATCACCATTGTTTTATGATTTATATGTTAATATTGTCATTTTACAGATATAAAAATTGAAGTTCTAAAAAGGGTAAGCCACTTGCCAAAATTCACAAAGCTGACTCAGATCAAACTTGGCTGTGAAACTCTGAACCCACGTATTAAATCATGCATTACACTCTACTATGTCATGTCATGTCATGTCATTCACAGATAGGTGATAGAAGATAGATAGGATATCATATGTCAGCAGTTTTCTGTATGTCATAGCTTCTATTGAACCCTTGTTTGTCTTTAACAGCTTGGTCAGATTAAATATAGGCATCCTGAGAATTTATTGCCTTGCAAAATTATTACATGTCAAGATTCCTTAAAACAAATGATAACTCTGCTGAAACTCAGTGGCATGTTATGAGACTTTTCTTTACATATATTTTTACTGATATCATTTTGTTCTTGAAAGTCTCCCATAGGCCAATGTAATAAAGGTTTAGCCCCCCCCCCCCCCCCACACACACACACAGAGTTGTTCTAGGGAGGTAGTGAAACCTCTGGGAGATGGGAGAGAGTAGAAGACATTTAGGTCTGTTGAAGCACACCCTTGAAGGGGACTGTGGTATGGTAGGTACTTTGCCTCTACTCCACTTCCTGGCAATGGGGTTGGTGAGTCTGCACCCCAATATTCTGCTTTGTCATAAGCCCAAAGTAATAAGACTAATTAATCTAAACATCTGAAACCATGAGCCAGATTGAAACTTTTAATTTTCTAAGTTATATCAAGTGTTTGTCAAAGCAATACAAAACTGAGTAAAATGAGTGTTTGTAGATTTTTTTTTAACTGAAAGTGTAGAGATGGCTTAGTGAGTAAAGTATTTATTGCAAGTGTGTGAGAACCAGAAATCAAGCCTCCAGTACCCTGATAAGTGCTGGGTGAGCTTGGCAACCTGTATGTTATCCCATGGGATACGGAGACAAGGCATCTCTGGAGTGAGCTAACTAGCCTGTCTTTATGAATTGGCCATCTCTGAGCTCCTGCCCCATACAGAGAGCAATCAAGAAAGGCATCTTTCTGTGAGTTCACGTGTTTATCTAGAAGATGCTGCTCTCTTAGAGTGGAGTCATCCACCACCCCGGGTTCTTACAGTCTTTTTTCCTCCTCTTCCACATAGATGCTTGAGCCTTGATAGGGGCTTGATGAACTCATCCCATTGAGGACTGAGTGCTCCAAAATCTGTCACTCTTTATACATTATCCAGTGGGGCTCTGTGTTAATTACCATCCTCTGAAAGAAGGGCTTCTCGTTGTTGTGACTTTGCACACACAGTTCCCTTATATTTAGAAGACTCTATCTCACAGCTTCTTTTTGCAGTAGATTGAGATTATTACAGAAGCTCACAAGGGGTCGAGCTTCAGAAAACTTCTCAGTATCGGAGGCTCAACCCCAGCTGACACATCAGGTTGGGGAAAACCCAGGAAGAAGGGGAGGAAAGATTGTAACAACTAAGGAGTACACATTTAGCTAATCACATTTAGCATGCATTTCTTCACCTTTCTCTCTTCCTGGTTATAGCTGTGATGTGACCAGCTCCCTCAAACTCCTGATGCTATGATTTTCCTGGGTATTAGACTTCAACCTTAAACTCTGAGCATAGGAAAATTCTTTCTAACTTAAGTTGCCTTTGTCAGAGTATTTTATTGGAGCAACAGTAAAGAAATTGAGAAACATAATACCACTACTTAAACAGTAGATACTGGAAGTCAGGAGTAATGCAAGTTCAAGGCCAACCTGGACTACTTATAAGCCCCTGTGTTTAAAAAAAATAAAAAATGGGAAAATAGAGAATCTGTTTATGGAACGTCCCTACTGTTGAGTATAATAAAAGAAGTAATAATGTAGACTCAGCAGTTAGTCCAGGAAAAGGTGACACATTAGTTCTTAGGAAAACAAAGTTTACTAAGAAATAGGGGCGTCTTGAAGTGTTGGGCTTTGAGGTATGAGAAAGCGTAAAAGGGGGCTGTGCACCATGAAAGGAATGGAGGAGGGAGCTCTGTAGAAGGCAGCCTTTAGAATTTCCCCTGGAAAAAATCCCCCTGAGGCCTTCCTAGACCAACCCCAGTACAAGGTAAAACTCTGACTATTTATAACCTTTTAAGGGTGGAAATAAATTTCAAATCAAAGAGCCTGAAGAAGCCAGGCATCAAAAACTGCAGGCTGTTAATCACAGCACAGACCACTTTTTAAATTCTCTGTCCCAGAGAGAGCTTCATGGAAACATTGCCCGACTCAAGGTCTGGGATCTGGCCTAGAGGTTCAGGCCAATGTTCTAAAACCTAGATGCTACTACTCATCATTTAGTCTTCTGTAAAGTCTATTCTGTAAGGTCTTCCTCCTGCAACTTTTTCCTCCATTGTGTCAGCAGGCTTCTTTGACTTTTATCCCACATTCAAACATGGTGTATTTCTTCCTTTTTCACCACTTTTTTCACACTACAGTTTTCTCGTGGGATGAGAAATGACTTCTCTCAAAATTGAAAGTTGTTAACTACTCATTAGTCTGAATCTCCAGCCTAGACTCTCTTCCTGCATTTTACAACTCAGCCACAAATGTCTGATTACACTTCAGTCCTCTCAAGCAAATCCACTCAACAAACATGTTTCACCCCCATATTCTTTATGTCTGTTCATCACCAACCATCTTGTCCACAATCAACCAAGTTCTGACTTTTCTACCCAGAACTAGTCCCTGGTTCAGCCACAGTCATCACACATAAAGAGAGTTTATTCCTTTGCTTTCTCCTTCCTTCCTCTTCAGTCCATCTTCTATGACTCTCATATGTATAACAGATGAAGGAATAGACAAGTACATCTGATCACATCACTCTATGACTATTCAGGCACTTGGTTTGGGGGAGGGGCAGTCTAACCTATAACAAAGGCACCATCTCTTTCTGCAACTGTACCTTACTTCCTACATCCACTCCCAGCTGTTACCCTCACAGTAGTCCATTCCCACAGCATGCACACTTGCAACCTCCATTCCAGACACCATGAACTTCTTGATCTTCTGCTGAGACACCATCTGTGTTAACTGTATCTACATAGGTTGTTCCTTTTCACAGGTGCTTGGCCTGGCTCAACCTGCTCACCTCCTATTTGCCCTTCCAAATCCAATTCTTCTGTAACCAGACAGGACTCGATTCCATCCACTGATTTAACTAGCTAGTTTCCTCATGCATGTGTCCTACTGCCCTGACCTGAAAACCTAACCAAAGCGAAACCAACAATCTACCTTCTGCATTCCTACTGCAGGCTGTTGAATACAAGTGGGGGGAAATTACAATCACATCATAAAGTTTTGCTTCTCACTTCCCTTGCCCTCAACAACAAGGCATCCCTTCCACTTCCTCCTGTTCAATCCATTTATGGGTCCTTCTGCAGGCATTCCCACCTCCAGCATTCTCCTGGCCTGCACATGACCTCCCTTCCTGCTTTTATACTCAATCTTCTATGCGGTCAACTGAGTCACTTAATATTTCTGCTTAAACTCCATTCTGCCATCTTCCTATCTACTTCTTGTGGACTTGATGGATCACTTTGCTCCTTCTGCTCTAGAACAGATTTCCTCATTGGTTTTGTGTCCTTGGCTTCCCTGTGGCCCAAAGATATCCTCAAATCATTCTGTGCAAGTGGCAGAGATCATTGTTTCTGCTCTCTACCTGCTCAACCTCTCTTCTCCACAACTAAGCTTCATCTAATTTCAGGAGTGGCCAGTTATGCCTACCATTTTCCCAGGAGCAAACTCAAAACTCATTATTCCAATCCTTTGTATCCTAAGGCTGAGGAGAAAAGTTGACTCATCATAATATGCAATAGTTTTTTTTTTTTAATATTTTCAAGTACTTCACTTTATGGGAAAATAAAAACATGATTGTAATTTGTCATAATAATTTTAAGGATACAGTCTGGGTCATTATAGTGTTGTATAACTACGATCACTGCCCATTTCTAGAACCTTCTCATTATCACAAGTAGAAATTCCACACTCACCTTTTAACAACTCCCTGATCTCTTATCCTTTCACCCCCTACTGCCGATCCTCTGCTGTACTATCTGTCCCATGAAATTTGACTAATCTGAGCCACTATATAAGTGAAATCCTACCATATTTGCCTGTTTCACTTAAAATACATTTTTCTGAGAATGTTATCATGGAGAGGTGGAGTGTAATTAAAGTATCACTACCCATTCCTGATCTTTTCATGATTCCAATTAAACCCAAAGTTTAATTCTGCAGAAGTTCATCCTTGGGAATTAATGATTTTATTAAGTTTACTTACAGAGCAATGGGTGAGAGACTGACCATCTGTGATCTTAAAGGTCTCCATCTCTCCCCAGTGTGTAAATGGAGCACCCTTCCTTTAGTCCTTTCCAATCTGTAGACTTTATTACCTCTGCAGGATCTACAGGCCACAGGCAATTAGGGTAAAATTACATACAACAATTGGAAGTAGTGAGTCAACCCTTCCATTTTCTATGAAGGAACTTCAACAATCAACAAGCCCCACAAGGATGTTGGACAAGCAGACACAGTGGTCTCATAAAGATGACAATTGCTCTGATTGGATGATGGTGTTGTGAACACCATGGTATGAAACGGCACCTCACTGGGTTTTGATGTGTGTTTCTCTAATGATTAATGGTACTGAGTGTCTTTTACATGGTTTTTGATTATTCTTTAGATATTCTTTCAAATAGATCTATTTCAATCCTTTGCTCATCTTGAATTTCTCTGCTTAGTATTTGTGTGTGTGTGTGTGTGTGTGTGTGTGTGTGTGTTATTGAAAATTGTCAGTTTAGTCCTTTTCTTTCCTCATTATCTATGGCAACCTCCACTGTTCTGAACAGAATATTTCTCCTCTTGCACCATAAGACTCCATTTGTGTCCCATGTTTTCAACTTTACTTGCTATTACTAAATATCTACCCAGCTTAATATTTATTAAGTGCTTCACATGTGTCAAACATGTTTATCCAAGGTTCTCTCTTCCTATATTTCAAAGGACATGTTAGATGAGACTATTCTCAATGACTTCCACTGTTTAAGAGTGGAGTTCACAGAGTTTACCTGTTCATTAAAATAGTTAGAAGTGCATTTAAAAGTGAGAAACTATGTCTAGAGTTTATGCTTTTAAGATTATCCTACCTAGTTCAATGACATTAATCACTAAGTCAAGCTAATATTAGCCTGCATCTGTAAGTTATACAATTAAATTGCATGGTCAAAGGTAATGAAAACTGAAGTCAAAATAAATTTGTGGTAAGCACATAATATGATTGCCATAATCAAAGGGAAACTTTAAAAAACTAAGTTTAGAAATAAGTTCTTCATGAATTATAGTACCAATCTTGCAGGAACCAATTGTGTTCTCACTCAGACTTGCCTCTTGAATGAGTAGGATGAATATTACTTTAGATAGTTGGTCAAATTAATTTCCAAAGGCGAACATTGTATTTGTCTAGGTGCAACTTAGCATTATTAGTGAGTCCACTGTGCATTCCTGAATCAGAAAAGCTTTGTTATTCAATTGCTGTTAGTTTCTTCCTCCTTCCTCATCAGGCACAAGTGTATTTCCAGAGGTCCCCATTAGTGCTTTGTCACTCCTCCAAGTTTCTAGACACCAGGTGTTCATATGACCCTCAGCTCCACTGTCCATCTAAACATTTTTGATCCAACAAAGCCACCAAAAGTGGCTTTCAGAGATAACAAGAAAGCAGAAAACAAACGAGATGCTCCAAATGACCGTAAACAGGAAATGCATGGGCTCAGCAGCAGAAACATCCGTGAATTTATCTAAATTCATGAAAATGGAAGGTTTTTTTTTTAAAGTGCTTTTGTACTGCACCTTCTAAAAGTATGCTTTTTTCTCTTTAATGGGAATTTTACATTTGATGGAAAAGATAGAACATAAAATTTTCATTTTAAATGTTTACCAGAGAAGCTTCCAGTTCACTATATTACATGCTTAATGTAAGTTCAAAAAACAGATTTTAGAACACTTATGTCCAATAAGCAAGATGCATTTCATGAGTCAAAGCACAACACAAAATTTCAAAAGCTCCAAGTGATTGGTGGCATTTCAGACAGTGGCATCATTACAGTTATTTTCCATCAAGGTAAATCTGGAGCTTGTTTACAAAATAGAATGTAGAGACAAGAGAAACAGGAGTCTGAAGGGGCAGTCAGAAAAGCTAACAAGTCTCTCTATGTTAAAGACCTCCAAGCCCTGCATTGTAACATCTCTCTGTTCTCTATACTTATTGGGCATCTTCTTTCTGTAGCCTGTGGCATGCCCTCCTACCTGAACTCTTTCCTTGATTTATTGCTATCTGTCTCCCCAAATCTGTTCAGCAAGAATACAAGGTTGAAGATCTCCCCATTTTTCATCTTTCTGTTGTAGCTAACAGAGAAAGTTGACACAGGGACAGCAAGGAGCTGTGGAAATGGGTCAGTATGTAAAGGATGTTCCATGTGAGGACTTGTGTTTAAACTGCTAGAACACACCTAAAGCTGGACACATGGCTGATAACTGCAATCAAGCATTTCTATGGTGACATGGAGGATGGAGACAAGTGAAGCCATAAACAGTGCTGGACAACAATATACCCCTGTATCAAATAAGGTAACAGAGAAGGATCAGCATCCAAAGTGTTCTCTGGCTTCCACACATGTGCATGCACACATACCCACTCATACATGGGAACACACACATGTGAGTATGCATGCACATGCACTCACAAGCACACACACGAATATTTTTATCTTTAAATTTAAACAAAAACTTAAGGAGCAAAAACTTATAAACTCCAGTCACAGGTGCTGAGAAGAAGCACTCCCAGGGCAATAGCAAAATTACATTGCAATGCCCTGAAAAGTTACCATTTCTAGATAAAAATACATTGATGAGGGATGTCCTTCTGCATATATGATTCTCTTATTGGTTGATGTATAAAACACTACTATTTGGCCAATAGAGGAAAGAAGATAGATAGGCAGGGCTAGGAGACGAGGAGAATTCTGGGAAAGATAGGCAGAGAGGTGCCACGAAGAGATGCCATGTAGCCATCAAAAGAGTAACAGGTCTGGGCATTCTCTGGTAAGCCAAGACCACATAGAAATATTTATATTAATAGAAATGGGTTAATAATTAAGAGAGAGCTAGCCAGTAAGAAGCCCTAGCCATCCGCCAACAGTTTTGTAATTAATATAAGTCTCTGTGTGTTCATTTGGGGCTGAAGCCGTGGAACCTGGTGGAACAAGAAACTCTAGTAACAATATACAAACCAGTTGACTGTGGGAATGACTAAAAGTCCACAGAAGCTTGGAGATCATTGTATCTTGTGTACAATACATCTTCTCTAATAGTTACACTACAGTGTGAACATTCTCCCAAAGGCATGATGGGCATCTTACTCCAACCCTACCCTGACACACAAAAGTAACTAATCGTTTCTTGTGTTAGTAAATGAAGTAATGAATTGGTTGTCACACCATATCTTCTTCCAGGATAAAAGGGTATTTCTAATTATGAGATAGGTGAGAAAATTAAAAACTAAGAAGTAAAAAAGTAGACTTAATCAAGGTAAACTGAAACTGTCTAGTAGGAAACTGGTAAATAAGCATATTTTCTATAACTTATCAGAGGGGCTGGTTTATGTAAAGAATGATTGATCTTGTTGTCTCCGTTAGCCACATATTTTTCTGTGTAAGAGAGATTTGATCCCCATACAGATTGTAAAGAAAGGACAATTGAAGGAAATGATAAAGATGAGGGCATGGATCATGGAACAATCATTCAGAGAGAACAAGAGGACATTTCACAGATAAGAGGACATGGCAATAAATAAGTCCTCACAAAGGAAAAGCCATATGTCTCATTATGGGAGGAAAGAAGGAGCCAGATGCTGTATAAGAATCATAAGGTTATCTTTAAAGCATAGATCTCAGACTACATCCAGAGAAATTCTGAGATGTGTTGATCTTGACCACTGAAGAAAGAAAGGGAAGAGAGGCTGCAGGGTTAAGATTTTGTGGAGGCTGCCCAGGCAATGCACTTAAGAAACACAAAACCAAGTCATTAATTAGCCTTGCAGGCCCCAGGTGATAACAGAACATCGATAAACTAAAGGAGACTCCTTCAATTTCATTGGTGATATCCTCTGACCATCATCTCAGGATTTTGTCACACACATTCAAGCAAAGATTACAGAAAGAGAAACCAATGAGAGAGCCTTGTTGATAAATAAACAAAACACGGTATGTTTCATAAATTAATTTTCATATTTATTTTTATAGGTTTTACAGTCCCTCTTAAGTGTAAGTCCTATGACATCAGGATACAGCATTTAACCTAACTGCATAGTTCACCCTCAGTAAATAGCTGCTGATGAATTAACATGAGAGAAATGGGGAATTCTCTAGGGGGTTTTGTTTTGAGCAAATGATTACACCCTCATTTAGTTTCTGTAGAAGTGTTGAACTTTGTGAAGGGATACACACTCACTGTATATTTACAGTGGAGAGTAATGTGCTCTGAATTGGCTTCAAATCTCTCACTTACTTTAAGAGAAGACGTTAAAGGTATGTTGATTGTATTTTAGCAAAACCATAAAAAGCAGTCAGTAAAGTGGTTTCAGCCTCATGAAAATAAGGAGTCTATTTCTAACAAGAACATCAGATTACTAAGCAAGTCTGTTGGTGAGACAGTGTCATGATTCACTCTCGCTACTCAGGTTATGTGTAAAAATAAAATTCTTCTAGATCCTGAAGAAATACATTATAAGAAAGCTCAATTTCTAATAATTTCTTATAATTTCAAAGAAGTGTAATTTTACTTATTGTTGGTCTTAAGTAATCCTTCAGAGAAAACTGATTCTAGTTATTTAAATGACAAAACACTCTACACAAAGGAACAGTTCAGAGGGTAAATACTCTTTTTCAAATTATACTTTTAACCAAGTTTGTGACAATAAGGGATTTTTTAAATAAGTTAGTTATGTTAATGTTTAAAACCTGGCCCGGGTCAGAAGAACTTCTTAATTAGAAAAAGGGTTTAGAGGTGAAAATGACCATGAGGTCAGAAATAAGATGGACACATTTTGGGATCACTTCTCTCAAGATTCCCATCTTCCAGGATTTTCTAAAGGCCAAAAGTTGTTTATCTTGAATAAGTCGCTAGTCCTAAGGTCTCTCTGGCAATAGTTGTACAATGTGTAGCTCTGGTGGATAACATCCTACAACCTTCCAGCACAATTCAGTGCTGATAGATGTTGGGAAAGCTGCAAAAATAATCAATGGTAACTCAGACAAAGCATTATCAGACTCGGTCTTCCCCCACCTCCCAGGTTCAGGAGTACAGAAACTTGATCCTCCTTATCTTCTCGACAAATCTTGTGGACCACAGTTCCATGTAATTGGGCCAGTTTTGAATTGTGAGTGCTTATCCAATGTGCTAACAATCTAATCCAGTATAAGATCAACAAAACGCTGACCCCGAGTGCCTACTGCCTCTCTGCACGTCTAGCAGAGATGCCTGATAAACTGCTCTGCCTATGCTTTATCACGGGATATAACCCAGATCATAATTTGGCCCAGCCCCTGAAAAGTCTCTCTTGGTGACCAGTTCAAAAGCTGGTCACTACTCCAAATTCCCTGGGGTCCCTAGCTTCACTGAAAGGCTTTATTCCTCCTGGAAAGGGTCCCTGATCCTGTACCAAGTGCAGTGCCTGGTTGTATATTACCCACATAGCTTGCTAACACTTGACACATCATTTGTCATGAAGCAGCTGCTTAATAAATATTTGAAACTGAATTGAAACATGTTGTGATCTCAGTTAACTGACACCAACACCAAGTGTGGGAGTTCCTTACCTTCTCAGCCTGTGCTCCCTTGCCAGGCAGGATGCCATCTCACACAGGGGTCTAGTGTGGCTCTTAATTCACCTATAGCCGTTTCTTTACAGGTAACACACTAGCTTGGCCAAGAATTTCCAAACTACGGCAAACACAATTTATTTTTTGATCTAGTACCTTTTACAGGAGCTTTAATATTACAAAGGACTCCATTTTTTAAACTAGATTTCCTCAGTCATTTCAAATTCTAGATGGTTCTCTTAAACCACCAAATCCCTGGTATTTTAACATATTACACATGGAATTTGTTTTCTCGTTTGGATACGCATGACATCATGTGCGGCTTATATTGACCTACATTCTGCCATTTTCTAGAGCTATCTAAGCCAAGTACAATGGGCTTTTATAGAACATTCTGAAATTTTTATCAAATAATCACCAACGTTTATCTCTTGGCAAGGGAGATTTAAATAAATATTCAGTTACTGACCTTTGTGTCGCATAAAAGGTTAAGCAGAAAGCATGTGCGATGACAGCAGCTACCCATTCCCTGAGTGGACTCTGTTCAGAAAGACTTTATCAGTCCACAATGTCAAAATGTTAAGATGAAATTACTATCAGATGTTTACATGTGCATAGGACTGAAGTTAACTTGTGCTTTCATCTTCTCTGTCCAGAACAATCTTCAGCTTGGAAAGGCCAGAAGGAATAATGATAAGACAAAACCAAAGAATAAGATAAGCATGAGGGTTGGAAGAATGGCTAAAAAAGAAAAATGAAAAAAATAACACTTAAGTCTCACAATCTGGAAAGAAGAAATGTGAATATTGAAGGTGAAATGAGAGTTCTTTCAAACAGATCTTTGAGGAGCCAGAAAATAAAAAGAGGCAGAATTAATTTCCAAAGGCCAGAGACAGAGTCTTTCCATTATAAATAAGAAAATTGGATGTGTTTTTGGCCAGATTATCAACCGATTTATTAAAAATTTGATTGATAGTCTATGAAAAGAAAATGTTCATAGTATGAAACAAATCATTGTTAATTAATTAATAAGTTAGAAAGATAAACTGCTCTGAATACAGCATATGATGGGTTCAGAAGGATGTTAAACAGATTTACAGTGTTTTGTTCTATTCCAATGGAAGAATAATAAATTGGATTCTGGAGTTAATTAGGTACAAATTGGTGAAACATTTGTAAGGAAAAGGCCAATGTCAACCTGAAGTTAGTTCCCAGAGTATCTACCTCATCCCACCAAGCATTATAACTTTCAAGATTCCCAAGAGACAGTATGGACAATGATTGATAGCAAATACCGATGTGAAAGAAACAGAGAGAGAAAGATTTCAACTGGCTTCAGAAATGAGCCAAGTGAAGCAAGAACAATATTTAGGAGAAATTAAAAAAAAATCATGTGGGCTGGGAGAACAGGAGCATTATTGTGGGAAAGAGAAAATAAAAATTACAGAGGAAGTCTAACAAAACTGTACTTTGGTGGAAAGGGGGGATGGGTTTGTTTCTTGGGGCTCACATCATAACAGAAATTTATTATCTCATAGTTCTGGTAAATGTCTAAAATCAAGGTATTGGACACAGGCAGTGCTTTATCTGCTGTAGCTCTTCCATGTTATTCCTTGCTTCTGCTATTAGCTTAACATTTGCTAGCATTCCTTGGCCGCCAGAGGAATCATTCCAGTCACATGGTCATCTTCTCACAGTACATGTCTGTGTATCTTCATTTCCTCTTTCCATGAGGATAGCAGACATACTGGATTAGAGCCTGGTTATCTTTATGAAGAAACTCTATCTTAATTCCTATTTTGAGGTACTGGAGGTTAGGACTTCAATACTGTTTTTAGGCAGGACATAACACAACTCATAATAAACAACTTATGGTGAATTAACAATAAGGTGCCTCACAGGACAGCTAAGAATGCATGGATATGCAATAAGTGGATACTTTTGCCACTCTGGACAGAATATGCCTGGGGAATGAACGACAGCTATGTCTGTGCATTTACTGCGCACACTCCAAGGGAAGATTCAGAATGGGGAGGGAAAGTAAAGCAAATTCTTAGACCATGATTGGAAGGAAATGGGCATGTTTAGCCTGAGGAAGAACAGGCATGGGGGAAATGAAACCGTCTCCAGTGTATGCCCAGCTGGCTAAAAGCAGAACTTGACTTGTTTTTCATGATTATGAGGCTGGAATTATACGACTGAGAGAGACTGATTCAACTGGATGAAAGATGATTCTAAAAGTTAATGAGTCCAGAGGCAGCTGAAACTTCATGGGAAATGCTGAAACCTCTGTCTTCAGATGTCTTCAAGTGCAGGCTTAATGGAGAGAGGCAATCAGACTAAAGTTGACTTAAACCAAGAGCCATCTGACCACAATGGTCAAGAATGTATGAAGGAAGCATGCTTTTAAGTAAAGAATATTTACATTCAGCTGCAGTAACAATCTATATAATACCATATAAGAAAGTGAAAAGTGATAGCCAACATTTAGGATTGCTTACAAATAATAAGGCAGGAAGAATACTAAGATGAATTACATATTTTAATCCTACAGGTAAATATTAAGTGTCTAAATAAACATAGAATGAAGATAGAAAACCCAAAAGACCAAATAAAAGAAAGCAAAACCTTATCCAGTCACAGGCATTTTAATATAAAGTAGCCTTTTAAATTTTAGGAAGAATATATGAAAGATGAAATCTAGACTAGACAAGGAAATAGAATATTTAACAGGGAAAAACAATCTCTTTCCAATACCCAGGAACAGATAAGAAACAGAAAAGACAGATGCTATTCAGGAGACATTTCTCTGAAGGAGGTTTGGAGCAGTGAAGAGATCCAGTAAGCATGAGCCAGAGAAAAGGGTACTGGGTTGGGAGTAAGTCCGAGCCCAGCTGGGTTTGGCTCTGCCACCAACCAGCTGCATTGATTTCATAAAACACACCCCTATTCCTCTGTTTGCTCTGTTATTTAAGGAAAAGGAAAAGGAACCAGATGATGTTCTAACAATTTCCCCCAGCTGTGCAGCCGTGATGCTGATGAGTGTCCACAGGCAGAGAATGAAGATGTACTTCAACCCTCTCCAGCATAGAAAAGCTCAACTTTAAGCAAGAAATCATAAAGCAACTGCTTTTTATTTATTTTTATTGGTAATTGTGGATGTGCTGATGCACCAAGTGACTGTGACTATATTCAAAGTTTTTTTTTTCTTGGAAACATACAAAGAAAAATCATTGATGAATACTGGAGAGATTTGCTCAGTGGATAAGATATATATTGGGCAAGCCTGAGGACCTGAGTTCAAATACTCAGAGATCAAGTACATCTGGGTATGGAAGGTGTGTCATTAACTCCAATGCTCCTGTGTTAAGATGGGATAGAGGACAGGAGACACCCTGGAAGCACACAGGACAGCAAGTCTGGCCATATACAACAGTGACTAACAACAACAGCACAGAGACCCTGTCTTCAAAAAGGTGGAAGATGAGAACTGACTAACAAGTTTGTCCTCTGATCCAACCAACACACACACACACACACACACACACACACACACACACACACACACCATGCACACAAAATAAAAGTCAGTAATCAGTTAATATATTACTTATTAAACAAATCATACCCAATATGAGGATTGATATGGTCAGAGGTATAATATTCTAAACCTTCATCTACAGGATTCACTTCCAATCAATTCTGAGTATATCCATCTAGGAGACAAGACTTAGAATTAAGTCCCCAGGTACTTCCTTTGCAATTAAGACTTAAAAAAAAATGTACTGCATTGAATTTGACACATATTTAGCAGTTTGTACAAATTCTGCCAAGATTTTCCAATCTGAAAATGTTAGGAATAAAAAAAGAAATGACTGACATCTATTCCTAGTACAGAATAATATGTGCAGTGAAATAAGAACATTCAAGACACAGCAAAGAGTTCCGGAAGTGGTAGTACTCAGACAGACATTGAAAGGGTATGGGAATTTATTCAATACACACAAAAAATGGAGAAGTATGTCCAGCACAATACTCAAATGTATGTAATAAGCAAATTGAAAGATCTGAGGAATTATAACTGGTTACATATTTCTGAAACAAAGGTGCTAAGAGTAGAAATGGACGAAGACTTTCTCACAAAGAGTTTCCGGCTCACTACGACACCAAAGAACTTTCGTTCCTTTTCCTTTTTAAACGATTTGAGAATTCATACACAAGCACTGTGTTTACATCATCTCTTCCCTCCCTTACTCTTTCCCCTCCCTCCAACCTCTTCCTGTCCCTCGCCCCACTCCCTCACACATTCATGACACATTTTTCTTTAATTATTATTAACACATACTATATGCATATAAATATATAAGTACAACCTGGTAAGTCCATTTAGTGGGTGTGTGTGTGTGTGTGTGTGTGTGTGTGTGTGTGTGTGTGTTTGGGAGTGAACACTTACTATGGGATAAACAGGGGGATTGTTCCTGGGAAGACTGATGATCCCCATCTGAGCAGACATTAATTGTCTTATGAGATTTCCACCATCCATCCTGGCATGTCAACTAGTACCAGATCTTGTTGAGGCAGCCATATTGTTAAGATGTTATGGTACACTGTCCTTATCATCTGTAGAGGACATAATCTTGTAGCAGACATCTTGGCCTTCTGGCTCTTACATCTTTCCATCTTCTCTGTGGAGATGTTCCCTGAGTCTTACGTATAGAGGGGTTTTTGTTAATTAAATATGTTTTAAGGTCATAAAAGGAGCTATATGTTTTTCTCACAGTAAAATCAAGCACAGTGTAATCCTCTATGTGATAATGGATTCCTAAATTTCCTCCTTAAAGTATTGTGAAAGGTAGTATCCAATCAGAAATGATTGATAAAAGACTTTATTAGTGGAAAGTAACTAAATCTTACACCTGGATGAGCACAGTTCACAGAATGGGGCTGCAAAAGACCCACATAATGGTAAAGTCCAGAGTCGTCATCCAGACCTGTGAAGTGTCTAGGGTGTGTTTTTACGTATACACTCCCAAACTGTGCGTGCATGTGTGTGGTACTAGCTTTGCCTTCACTGGTGTGCTGGTGTGAGCTGGCCATCTAGCTCTTAGCCTGCTCTTGATTTGGACTGAAGAATGGAGGGAATAGGCAGAACTTGTTCTTCGAAAAGTTGGGAAATGGAAGATCAAACTTGCATTCTCCTTCAGCAATATGAAGCCAGGCCCAAGAAAGCAGTGAAGCCTAACACTGTAGTTGAGAAGGCAACAGAGTTGCTGTGTGTGTGTGTGTGTGTGTGTGTGTGTGTGTGTGTGTGTGTGTGTCAGTACTCCCAATGAGAAAAGCAGACAGGGCAGAGAGTATTTCCAATAGTCACACACTGGCAGGCTGACTGAGGCTAACACATTTGTATAGCACTAGCCAATCCAAAACTGGCTTACACAATTAATAGATTTGGTAGCCTTGAAAGGAACTTTTTCCATGAAGAGCTTGCTTTGAAAGCAGACTTCTTTTGCCAGGTCTCCAGGGAGATTCTTTTTTTTTTTTTCCCAGTTCACACTATCACTATCTCTGAATCATCCTTGGAATTGAAGGGAAAGCATTTCTATAAATGTGAGTGGGCAGGTGGGGGTCATGATGGAAATATGTGGGTGTCTCCAAGCATTGCTGCCTATTAAAGCTCCTTGCTGAAGCACGTATTTAATGACCCCAATTCTGGGCTAGGTTCTGAAGTGGGGAAATAGGTGACCCATGAGAGCAGCCTGTTAATCAAAGACAGCAATGCTTCATAGAACCCAGGAGGCCACACACAGTCATCCTTGGAAGTAATGATTTACTCTTAGAAGAGGAAATCAAGAAAAGCTCTGAGCACTATGGAGTGGGGGTCAGTAATGGGAAGAGGAACAACTGTACAGAAACTGGAAGACATGACTAGAAAATGCCAACAAGCTTGGGTGGTCCTTGCAAGCCTCCTTGAAGTCACTCAATTAGCTGATGATAAAAGTAATAATAATAACAATAAATAAATATTATCCAAAAGAATTAGCTTTTATTTGGTTTATAATTTTGGATGAATGTATTTAAGGAAAACAAACTGATTCTATTTGTGCTGTGATAAAATATGACATTCCAATTGGCCGTTCTTTCAAGTTTTGTTTTGTTTTGTATTGTTTTTTTAATTCATTTCTAGCATCTTGGTATTAGGAGGTTCAAAATGTGGGTAGGTGGGATGAGATGGTGCAGAGGGAGGTGACCATTTTGTTTAGTATGTAAAATACAGCTCACAAGAATGTCAGTGCCCTACAACTGAGAAATAAATTCTTGGGATCCTGGCTCAGGCTGTCACTCACGGTCCTCCTCCAAGAACAGTTCTCATCTTTAAAGTTTACAGATAGAAATAAAGCTGCCTCTATCATTTAAAGTCTAACAGGTGAGGTTGGCAGAAGACTGGCCAGGGAGGCAGCCCACATTCATGTTGACCACACAGCCCATAATCTCTGCTTTAGAAACCTCGGTTACCAGGAGTTAAGCAGCTTTGGTACTAAGTAAGGTATGCTGAAAGGAAAAAAATGGTTTCTCCTGTGGGGGCTGAGATTTTCAGACCTTTTTCTGTTTTTTTATTCCTGCAAAAACGTTTTACTGTTCTATAAACAGCCTCCTATGGCCCTAGTTTTATTTTAATTACATGTATCCGTCTTTATTTTCCTCCTACTAAACCTGGGGAAAAAAAACTATTACACATCTAAAAGAAACCACATATGGAAAGAACCACATTCTTGGAAGGAAACACCCTGGAATAGCATGTCTATTTCTTTGGATGATGCTCACAGTGTCTACATACATGGCTTTAAGCTACCAGACAGCTTTTAGAGGAATAGGAACTGAGCCTGTCTTTCTTCTGCATAGTGCCAAAGGCTTTTGATGTATTTACTGCCTATGAGCCAAGCAGGTGCCAAGAAATGTTCTTGGAGTTCTGTTCTACCTCCTTCCACTATGGTATTCTGGTGTCAAAGTATTCAAGTCATAGGAAGATTCATATTGGAAGCCAAAATTCCAATTATGAAATAAAAGATATTTTGCACTTGAGTTTGATTTCATATAAGGAAAACTTCATGCACATATGTAATTATGTGATTTATCCCAACTCATTAGCTTTTCAAAGGCAACAGCAAGAAATATTTGAAGCATAGCATCTTATGGAATGAGCACATGATCACAGCATAATACATAATACTTAACTGGGGCAAAAAAATAAAAAACAAACAAACAAACAAAAAACCCAAAAACAAAACAAAAACTCCATAGCATGCATCATAGAAGACTGCAGAAATCCCAAGAGAACAAGAACTTCCATATGAAACACAGCACCAGTGGCCTGCAACTCAGGGAAACATCACATACCCAAGTGGCCTAGAGAGAACATACAACTTCAAGCTGTGACATTGGTGCCCTCCTGGAGAACAGCCACTTCTAAGTGATAGCCATGGCCCTCCCACAGGAGACAGGCTGTGTCTCCCAGACCACCACAATTATGACTGGCCTAGCCTGACCTCTGCCCACAGCATAGGTCAACATGCCACTGCCTACTTAGAGTACTCTCTCGTTTAGAGTCCCAGGAAACTGTTCAATACCACATTATGTGAATTTTGGGGAAATGAACTAAAAAAAAAGCAGTATGATTCATAAATAGTAAAAAAAAAAAAAAAAACAAAAGCCAATATTTTTCAGGTTCTATACATGTGGCCTACCCACAGAAACAAAACTGATCTATTTAATTATCAAACTCGTTCTAACCCTGATTTGTTTGTTGAAGGAAGAAAAATCTAAAGCCCTGGGATACTTGCTTTCTCAATTTCTAAGCATAATTTTACCATTACTGATTAATAAGCATCATCATTTTCTACTGCAAAAACATTATCTGCTGCCATGTGAATAGACTTCTTGTCTCTGCCCTAACCCCATTTCTATTGAAAGAGACAATAGCCCAGGCTTCTTCATGATGCCTTACTTTGGCATTTGCCATGGTGACTAAGGCAACTCTGTTGATGGAGCTACTCTCACCCCTTTTCTGGTCTTTTCTCTACAAGTCTGACTCCCTTCTTTCCTGAACCAGCTGTCTCCTCTAAGCCCTCGTTATCCATAAACAGCATTTCTTTAGATAGACGTTAATTTTTAACTTTTCATTTTGAGATGTATCACTAATTGACAGTGTTTCCTTTTATATTTACTTGTATATGTAAGCTGTTCAGATAAGTAATCATAGGTTATGTACTATAGTTTTATCCTATTTTATCTTACACAATCCCTGGAAAATAGAGATAGTTTTATAATAATTCATTTAAAACATTCATTAAATTAATTCATAATAAAAATCCTGGTTAACTCAAACAAAATTTGATACAGTTGGCAGATAAAACAGGCTAAATTCCATCTCATATCTCCCCAATGCAATAATTGATCATGAAATCAAACTAAATAGAAACTGTCAAATTATGCCCAGCTTTTGAATCATGTCTTGTTTCTGTCATATGAACTAGAAACTACTCATAGAAGGTGTAAAGAAACTATGTTCTAAGACAGATTGAACTAAATTTTAGTTTACCTTGGCTCACTGAAACATATTATATCTTCTCTTCTTAGATCATCCTATAGTCACAGTGCCAGTGAGGGTCACAATGTTAGGAAAGAACAGTGAGCAGCTTAAGTTTATAGGCCAATGTATCACTTCTCCACAGTAACTATGATTGAATTCTCAGGATTCTCTGTTCAATGGAGATTAAATGGAGTGGAAGGGCAGGAATGATGGATAATCTCAAGCGTATTGTATTCCTGGAATCACCCAGGGATCAAGAATGATTATGTAGTCCATCACTCATGGCTCGTGGAAGACATCTCTAGGAATATTCTACATAAAAAATATCAAGGTCACTACCCACCATTTTGCCAAAGAGTCAGTGCAGAACTTTTCTACTGCTATAACAAAATATTTGAGGGCAAGAAATTTATAATAAACAGACATATGTCTCTATGTTCTAGAGTCAGTGATAAAAGGCAAAATGCCAATTATCAGGTCCAGTGTCTGCACTTTTGTTAAGTCATCCTTCAACAACAGCATTTTCATGTGGCATACAGCATCAGAGCAGAGAGGATCTTAGCTAGTGTCCCCAATGCTTTGAGAAGGTTGTTTAGCCCTGGCAGCATATTAACCTCTTAAAAGACCCACAAGAAATAATTTTCAACATAAATTTCTTGAAGGAATGTTACTATTCAAACATAAGAGGAATCACTTGGGAAAAGAATGAATTTTCAGAGTTTTTCCCCTACTAAACAATATTTTAGTTAACCTTAATAGAAAATACTTTGAATGTAAAGAATTTCAGAATGAATGAGGATCTTAGGATCCAACTATACTGGAGCCTTTATTTTGCTGATAAGAAAACATTCCATTCCTTTTAGTTATTAGCCAAACAGAGGCCAGTAACCAGACTTACTGAGGTCTAGGGTCACCAGTTTCTCTGTCATGGAAGAGACAAAGCATGGTGAGGGCATCAATTTTACATAGAGCCAAACAGCAGAAATGGCAGATAACTCTATTAAAGAGAAGTCCAGTTTATGACAGTTAGCATTAATGGCTCCTTATTAAATAAACTAATTGTCTTCTACTCCTATTCAAAGAAATTTAGAACTATATAATACCTCAAGACTTTCATTATTTCTTTACTAAGATCCACTGCAAAAATCACCTTGTTTAAACTACCATATCTGAATCACATTGATTCTGAAGTATTTTTATTTCTATGGTATTGCTTTTAGCTATGAAAGGAAAAAGAAAATTCATAGACAGCAACAGAAATATAAAAGTAGCTGGAAAGTTTCACCTAGCAGTTAAAATTCTGTGTGTGTGTGTGTGTGTGTGTGTGTGTGTGTGTGTGTGTGTGTGTGTGTTTGTGTTTAAATAGATGCATACTAAGAGCCAACATCCTGGAACTATAAGCTTCACTATAAGCTTTAAGAAGAAAAATCACATAAACTTTATTAAAGCTAGCTTAGGCATCAGGAAATTGCAGCATGGAGGACTTCATAGAAGCGGATTCTTGAGGGAGAGGGAGTGCTCAAAAGCTAGTCTAGGTATTTGAGAGAGAAAAGTCCTTAACCACATGAGGTTTAGAGTGAAGGGTACTGGTCCTAGAGACAGACAAAGGGCAGCACAGTGTTTTAGAAACAGAGGGAAGCTCAGTAAGCCTGGAATGCTCAATGTGGGGAAGACACAATGCAGAAGATGGGATGGGCATAGAGGACAAGACTCTCAGGATACTGAAGCACTGTTTTCCATCTGTCCAACTGGCCAAAAGGTTGAGTGATGGAGAAACATTTGCTCACTTTCCTTCTTGCAGGAATAATGCCAATTTGGAATTAACAGTAAAATGACACACGTATCTTTGACTTTGCCATTCTTGATTATGATCACACCCATATTGAGTGACATATGCACAGCTTTATTCATTGCAGCAAATATCAGAGACAATCAAATGTCCATTAGAAGCACATTGTATTCTGTTGGCTCTATATGCAGAACAACTAGTACATTTAAAAAAAAAAAGGAATTTCCTTGTATAAAAAGTCACTAAGATACAGTGTACATACAAAGCAAGTATGTGCACATTGTCCTTGTACAAGAAAAGAGGACAATGTCATACATTTTTCTAAATGTGTAACATATTTCTGTAATAATACACACATATCTCATTATGTGGGAAGGGACCGTATAGCTGGGAAGATGAGAGTAAAATGTCCTTTGACGTCTTTCTCCAAAGCATCCCAAAGAGTGATAAAAAAAAGTAGGCTCTAAATTGTAGCAGATTAAGTACTGAATTGTCTAAAACATAAGCTGCACTCTAGAACTCTGTTTACAGATGGGGAGAGTGTAGGGTAGGGCTTAGAGTGGGGGGGAGGGAGCAAGGTTAGACCAAAAGTCTCTAGTTTGAGAAATAGATCTGAACTTGTTTTCAAGTACAAGCAGATGTGAAAGACATCTTACAAAAGGTGGAAATGAGATATTGTTGAAGTAAGGCAAGGAGAAATTGGAATATTATTAAGTCTAAACAAGGTTCAAAAGTGTAAGTCCAGGCATTAAAACTTTTTCTTTTCTTTTTCTTTCTGTGATTTCACCATTGCATTTAGAATACCATTTCTAAATTGTATTGGAATATTTAAATTGTACTTAAACTCTTTTTAAATTGTATTGAGAATTTGCTTATTTACACTGATATCAGGGTGTGTGAATTCGGGCTTAGAGTTATTTTCTGTCACTAGTTATAAACTGCCACCTGGCACATCTGCAAAGATGTATTATGGACTATAGGGTGTTCATGCTTCACTGTTCATATATAACAAAGCACAAGTAAGATGGAATGCACCAACTCAACATAGCGTATGTATACATGAATCCCAGTGACCACACTGCCCGCCACCATACCCAGATGGGTGAGAAGTGTTGTTCTAAGTCTTTCTACCTCTGTGGCCTCTAACATGTGCCCTGTCCAGATCCTGACTGCAGATGGATTTTCCACCAAGAATGCACACTCGGTACAAGAGTCAGGACAAAACCCTACCAATTTCCTTCTAAATTGTTGATATTCTATGTATCCTAGCCTGTCAATCCCTCACCCAGGCCTTCTCTAAGTGCAACAATATGCCTTATGCTCCCCCTAGTGCTAGGCCCCAAGAATGCCTTTTAATGAATTAAAGCACATGCTGTTAGCATAGAGCACTCACTAAGCACAACACTGACAAGTATGGAAATTACAGAAACAAGTACATCCGTGCCCCTCATGACCCACCTGATGCCTCGGCTTTTGTGGCCACCTTTGATTATTCAGAAGCATGTTCATGCCAAATATCCGAGAATTAACAGTGAAAGGGATAGATCTCTGTTCAAATAGAATGAAAAGACACCAGTTTTCTCTTGCATTGGGAGGAAGAAAATGTTAACTCCAGGAGAAGACAGGAACATAGACTATGACAGTCACCAAATAGGGGCACTTGTGACCCCAAGCTGAGGCAGGGAATCCCTGTCACACTGGGGAATAGTCATGAGACAAAAAATGCCTCTGAGAAGGCCTGACAGCAGGGATCAAATAACCCTATGAAGACCTGGCAAGGAAAGATGCTTCACTGTTCAGAACCACTCCAGATCGGAGATTCAGTGATTTGGAGATACAGTAGTCATGTTGAGCACTGGTGGAACCATGGAAGTTCTCTGCCAGAAAAAAAAAAAAAAAAAAAAAGCATGTACTTTCATACACACACACACACACACACACACACACACACACACACACACACACCACATATAAAATTCAATGAGTAATTAACAAAAAAAAAAAAGACACTCAGGATAACTTTTGTAAAATTTAGGACATTGTTTTGGTAAGTCTAATTAGTGCTACCCATCCATGCACAGGCATGGGGCCATCCCCTGGAGTGTGGGAAACCAACCTGTGGGAACACACTCAAGAAAGAATGATTTCTCCTCCCACGAAAGCTATCAGTTGCAAATAGCACCTGTAGTTGAGTTGGGAGGGGGCATGTTTGAGGGATATGGGGGGACTTGGAGGGGAGAAAAGGGTAGATAATTATTATTTTCTTGTAGGCATGTATGAAATTAAGAACTTATAATGTTTATGTATATTTTTTAAAACATTGTCAAATTCAAGCCAAAGCTAAAGAGACATTTCACCTGCTTTTTCTGTCACTTTAGAAAAGACCAAGATATTTAACAATGTAAAGTACTATGACAAGCATGGATGGACAGGTGTTCCTATCTTACGAATGCATTAGGAACTGCATTAGGTGCCACTATGGGGAGTGGCCTTCCCTCAGGCACAGCTTCACTCCCCTCTCCCAACTCTAGGATTCTCTCATTTATGACATCTGTCCAGTTCATACCTCTGTCAAAGTTTTTAAATGAAAATAAATAGGCATAATCTTCATCTGGCTTTCTCACAAACTCTACATATTCAAAGTATTCAACCCAGAACACAACCTCCACCCATGATTCCCTAGCAGCACTCCCTGCCTGGCTTAAAGGACATCTATGAGGCTGTGATAACCAGGAAATCTCAAGGCATCTTGGAATTTCACTTTAAATATTTCTCCCCACTCTCTGTGTTGTCACACCAGGAATCTCCTAACTGGGATCCTAATGTCCACTCTATGCTTAGATGGTTTTTCTCAGTGCAGTCAAAGTCTTCTTTACAAATGTAAGTCTAAGTGGGCTAAGTTCCCTGCTCCAGTCCTCCCTCAACTGTGTCTAAGAAGAAGAGAGAAATCCTAGATTCAGCCTTCAGACACCACATAGCCCTCCTACCTTCCTCTCTTGGTGGAGGACCTCACTCTTACTGTCAGTCTCACATGACAGCACTCTGGTATATTTCTCTTTGCTTTAGAGCTATTGTTTGCTCCCTGTCCCTGGAGCTTTTCTGTTTGTTCTGACTGAAGTGATCTTTTTCCTTTCTGTGTCTGTGAAGTTCTGCTTGGGACATAATCTCAGTACTCTGAAGGGGCCATTCTTATCATCATGGCTCAGTTTTCTTTTGTAACCTTGTGTGGAAGAGAGTCATATCTTTTCCATCATAGGACTCTCCGTAATTTTCAAAAGTGTCCTGATCTTTGTGACTACTTTAGTTCTGTCTTTTCCTGATAGTCTAGTGTGATTAATATTGACCTTATGTTTCCCAATACATGCTACTATGTCTTGAAATAATGAGATGCAGGCAGGATGTATGTGTTAGAAATGTAAAGAAAACATGCAAAGATGTTAACATAGACAACACAAATGCCAATATAAAGGAGAATTTACTAGTAGTAAGTGGAGATTGACTTCCCTTTCCCCAGAAGCTGTCCCCTCGTGGGGTGTTTCTGATTGGGATGAGGAAATAGAATAAGTTTTAGTGGTATGTCAACAGCAGGCACTGCCACAGTATCTCTGTCTCTGGCTGGCCTGTTTGAAAACATCAAAATATTCCATTGAAAACACCAGAGTAAAGGTTGGCTATCTGGAGTCTCCCCTCACACACTTCAGAGGGAAGCATGCTTCATCTGCACTGTCTGCCTCAGCTAGAGTGAGATGTGTATCCCATCTGTAATCTCTGTTTCCTTGGTGACAACTCATTTTTAATACTACATCAGATACATAGACCAGCAAGACTATGTCTGCAGATGACAAAGAATATGCAAAGAAATTGTGCAATGCTATTTTATACAGTCTGAAAATTACATCATGATTTTCTGTGAGCTCACCTCAGTGTAGGGTTCAGCTCCAAGCTAGCTAATTCCTACTGTACTGAAGCAAGTCATGGTAATGGCCCAATATTTTCAAACTGTGCTTCAGTGTGGACTCCTCTGTTTGAATATGGAATCCTACACAGTAACCTCTTTGTTTTTTGGAGGGGAGGGGACAGGGGCTCATAGAGGTCAGAGGTCAGAGGGCTTTCTCCTTTGTTCTTTTTCAAACATGGTCCCATCTCTGCAGCTGAAGCTCATCATTTGGCTAGGCTGCTTTGCCATCTGTTCCTGGGATTTGCTTGTCTTTGCTGCCCACCATTTGGATTACAGAGGCTTGCTACCATGCCTGGCTTTTCTCATAGGTTCTTGGGATCTGAACTCAGGCTTGCTCTCACTGCAAGCCATTTGCCAGCTGAGCTATCCTTCCTGGCCCAGCCCTTGCCTTTTTTCTGTTGTTAGGAACCACAGTTGGTGAGGCAGACATGTTTACTCAGTATTCTAGGCCAGCATTTCTTCTGAGGTTTTTAATAGGTTTGGGAAGACTCATATGAGAAACTTCACAGAAGGATTCAAATTGTCTTTTTTAAAAGATCTCATAGAACAATGGTATATAATGTCATAGAACATCTTGACTAGACAGACCACCATGGACTTAATGACTCATCACACTATAAGGAGCATGGGTGTCTGGTGCCACAATATCCATTCAGCCTTGTCCTTTGGTAGAGGCAAGGCAGAGGAGCCCTGGACTCAGCCTCAGTGAAGGAAGGAGATTGAAATGACTGACAGGCCAAACCCAAACACATCTCCACCTGTGTTCATCAAAACACTGCCATGCCTATCCTTCCCCCTGGTGTTTCCATTTCCCTTCAGTTTCCCTTTTATCTATTGAGAAATTTCATGGTTTGAAATATTCAAAACTTACAGATGTTATATAAGTGATAAATTAGAAAAATATATGAAATCCACATAGTAAAAGAGTCCTTCTTATCTCAGAAGTTTGTAACATTTTAAAAAGTGAATATATAATGTTTTAAGACTACCTAGAATGCACTTATCATCTTGTCTTGGGATTCTCAACAAGGATGCTGCGATTAGTTACACAAAATCTCTAGTCTAATGGTAGTTAGTTATCTAAAGTCTTCACTGGGATGTCTTTAGTCCCACACTGGATGCTAGGAGAGATCCAGAAACATAGGGCATCTCTCTCCTTCTGGTGTTAAAAGCTTAGCAAAGGTTAAAATCCTATTAGGAAAATAAGGCATGAACACAAAGTGACAAGTCCTAGTGACATGATCTGTTTTAAATCTCAGCATGTGTTCAACAAGAGCTTCAGGACACTGCACAATCAGTTGTCTGGAGAGGCTTCCTGGGGTGGGGGGGGAGGACTCAGCATCGGGACCACACAATTTCCCAAGACAGATGGAAACAATGGAAGGTATGCAAATTGGGAACAGGTATAGAAAATAACAAGCCAGGGAGCAGACTGGAAAACTCTCTTCCAGAATACAGTGTGTATGTGTGGTGCCTCTTTTTAAATAGTGAGTCATATTTTACAGTCTAAATAGACTTAAGCATTTTTGGCAGTCCCTTCTGCCTCTGCTTCCTGCAGCAGTTCTAAAGACACACAAATGAAATCAAACTTCAGCATGTGGTTGACCCATAACGATGGGCTGTGGCTGCTGACCGTGCAGGTGCATAGAGTCGCCTTACTTTTCATCAGTTACATAATTGTGTCCTTACACTTCCGGCATCTGAAGGCCACTCACAGCCAGTTCCCTAGTGACAGTTCACATGATTAACTTCAGGGGTGTTTCCTTCCTTCCTTTCTTTCTTCCTTCCTTTCTTTCTTTCTTTCTTTCTTTCTTTCTGTCTTTCTTTCGTTTTTATTGGACAGTGTGGGTTAAAAAGACAGTGGCTTTGAAAAATCCAGAAAGCCACTTTCTCATTACCTATGACAAAGGAAAAATAACTCTTCTTGGGGTCCCAGCCCTTGGTGCTCTAGACTATAAGGAGGACATGGTGACCCCAAACTCAAGAATATAAAAGCACAAAAGCCAGACCACTAAAAGACAAGAGGCAGGCACAGCCTCTCCTATTCCCACCCTTCTTCCTACCCTCGCCCATTTATTATTTAAGTGGTCATGTTGTTGCTAATAAAACAAAGATGGCCTTGATGTCTCTGTGGAATTCTCAATTACTCACCTTTGAGAGGTAATGAAAAGAACACCACAAAATGTTCGCAAAAGTATGTCATCCTAATGGTATTCAGTCGTCCCCAGCCGACACAGCCTAAATGACTCACCACAGCCAACTTTAACCTCCATTTCTGTAGTTGACTTTGGAACTATGCACCCATGTAGGATAGGGATATGATCTTGACTATTAATGTATCTTTGCAATAGTATTTCTGTCCTGAAATATCTGCCCTTTTGATTCCTCTAGTTCTTATATTGGTGATACAATAGAAACAAATGGGAAGCATTTTGTTTTGTTTTGTTTTTTAAATAAATGTCCAAGACTTAAATTCAGATCTGGGACCAGGCACTGTGAGACACTGCCCCCTGATGGCTATTTCAAGTTATAACCAGTGTTGACAATCCAGAACAGTGAGTGGTGCCCACGTGACCTCAATGAGAATCCCTTGGGTTGGTGAATTTAAAGTGCCCTTGTTTTGTGATTGACCGGGAAGCTGGCTCAGAATGCCCAATAAGTGTATGATTGTGATTGGCCCTGAGAGAATGTAGAGGCACATTACCATTCAATTATCTTCCTGGAACATGTATTTGAGACTGACTATAGCGCTGGTATTTCTACAGCAGACATTAGAGTTGTCCTTTCTTGTCAATTTATCCTTCCAGCAGTTCTCAACCCTCCAGCTGTTCTCAATATGAACTTGTAGAGCCTTACCTCATTTAATGAGATATAATCTGCTGGCATCTACATTGTTCTGGGTTTGGCTCCAGCTGGCTCCTGGTCGTTTTAAATTGACTCCATCTTTTATTCTGTCCTACTTGGGTCCCACCAAGCAGATGTTCTAAAGTCTAGAACATCTAGACTCAGACTGATAAACTTCCCTAGAGATACGCCAGGACCCACAGGCTGGATGACCCAGACACCTAGGATAGTACCAAACAAGTAAAAAAAAATTATCAATGTAATGATGCAGAACAATATTCTACTGTACTCATAGAATGGTGCCTAGCCCAGTTGTCATCAGAGAGGCTTTTGTCCAGCAACTGATGGAAACAGTGACAGAGAACCTCAGCCAGATTGAGGGTCTGGGATTAGAGAATCCTTCTGAAGAGAGGGAGGAAAGATTTTAGAAACCAAAGGAGTCAAGAACATCATAAGAAAATCCACACAATCAACTAACCTAGACTCATAGGAGCTTACAGAGCAAATCGATAACCAGCAAGCCTGCATGGGACTTATGAAGGTCCTCTGTATATAAGGGACAGTTGTGTAGCTTGGTCTTCTTGTGGGATACCTAACAGTAGGAGCTGGGGCTGTCTCTGACTCTGTAGCTGACATTTGGGACCCTATTCCTCGTAACAGGTTGCCTTACCCAGCCTTAATACAAGGCTTACTGAAACTTGACCCTTGTTTTGTTGGTATCTATTGGGAAGCCTGCTCTTTTCTGAACAGAAATGGAGAAGGAATAGATTAGGAGTGGGTGGCAGGGAGGTGGGGAGGAGAAGAGAGAGAGGAAACTTCGGTTGGGATGTACAATTAATTAAGTAATTAAAAAAGAAAATGACTCACGGTTGGATCTTACGGAGACATTTTCTCAGTTGATGTTCTCTCCTTTCAAATAACTCTAGTTTTTGCGTCAAGTTGACATAAGACTAGCCAGCACAGGTACCAAAATACTAATAAAGACACCTAAATGTGTGTGACTGTCCTCTGTTTTCTTCATATGGGCACTCAGTGCAATAAACTTCCCTTGTAACACTGCTTTCAAGGTGTCTCATAAGTTCGGGTATGTGGTGTCCTCATTATCGTTGAATTTTAGGAAGCCCTTAATTTGTTTCTTTATTTCTTCTTTGACCCAGGTATGGTGCAATTGTGCATTGTTCAGTTTCCCTGAGTTTGTAGGGTTTCTGCGATTTGTGTTGTTGCTGAATTCCAACTTTAAAGCATGGCGGTCTGATAACATACAGGGGACTATTCCAATTTTTTTCTATCTGGTGAGGTTTGTTATGTCACCTAGTATGTGGTTGATTTTAGAGAAGGTTCCATGTGGAGCAGAGAAGAAGGTATATTCTTTTGTGTTTGGATGGAATGTTCTATAGATGTCTGTTAAACCCAATTGAGACATAACTTCTGTTAGTTCTTTTGTTTCTTTGTTAAGTTTCTGACTGGTGGTCCTGTCTAGTGCTGAGAGTGCAGTGTTGAAGTCTTCCACTATGAGTTTGTGAGGTTTTATGTGAGCTTTGAGTTTTAGTAGTGTTTCTTTTATGAATGTGGGTGTCTTTGTATTTGGGGCATAGATGTTCAGAATTGAGACTTTGTGTTGATGAATTTCTCCTATGATGAATATGAAATGCCTGTCTTCATCTCTCTTCATTGATTTTTGTTTAAAGTCTAACTTGTTAGATATTAGGATAGCCACACCTCCTTGCTTCTTGGGTCCATTTGATTGAAAGATCTTTTCCCAACCCTTTACCCTGAGGTAATGTTTGTCTTTGAAGCTTAGATGTGTTTCTTGTATGCAGCAGAAGGATGGATTCTGTCCAGCAGAGGCCCGGCGATGAGTATCAAATATCCAGCAGCAGGGACTCAGGATGGTCTCACGGGGATAGGCAGATCTCTGGCCGGCAGAGGACCAGTGGTGGGGGTCAGAGGACCAGAGTTGGGGGTCAGAGCCAAAGTATTCTTGAAATCAACTTGTGGATGAAAGCTCTAAAACTTGTATATTTTATTTTTAATTTTATTAGTGGGAGTTTTGATATCTACTTCCAAAAAACTTTTCATTTATTTGCATTAGTCTGTCCTGCCTATGGGATGTGCTGGGGTAAAGGTGACCTAAGACCCATGTTTATGAGAGTAAGTCCACCCCTTGCTTATTCTCATGGCATTGGTCTTAGGTTATACCAGTCATTGGTTGGACACTCCCTCAGTGTCTAGGCCACCTTTATCCCAGCACATCCCAGAGGCAGGACAGACTAATGGTTATATGGCTGTGTTGGTGTCCCAATTTCTCCACTAGAAGTCTTGCCTGGTCACAGAAGATGGCCAGTTCAAGATAGGTATCCGTCATTGCTAGTAGTCTTAGCTGGGGTCATCCTTATGGATTTCTGAGAAATTCCCTTGGGCCAGATTTCTAATTGACCCCTTCCCAGTATTCTCTTTCAGTACTCTCCCCCTTTATCCTTTCCCAACCAGATCGCTCATGCTCCCATCCCCACCCATCCTTAGTCCACTTAAGAAATCTCTTCTATTTCCCCTTCCCAGCGAGATCCAGGTATCCCCCCTTGAACCTTCCTTGTTACCTAGTCTCTCTGAGACTGTGGATACTAGAATTGTTATCTTTTATTTTATATCTAATATCTACTTATGAGTAAATATATACTGTGTTTGTCTTTCTGGGTCATGGATCTAAACAGAGTTCTAAACAGATGAATCTTAAATGGCTGAGAAACACTTAAAGAAATGTTCAAAATCCCTAGCCATCGGAGAAATGCAAATCAAAGCAATGCTAAGATTCCATCTTATACCTGTCAGAATGGCTAAGGTCAAAAACACAAGTGACAACCCATGCTGGAGAGAGTATGGAACAGGAAGAACACTCTCTCATTGCTAGTGGGGGTGCAAATTTGTACAGCCATTTTGGAAACTTTAGAAGTCAGTATGGCAGTTTCTCAGAAAATTAGAAATTAATCTACCTCAATATCCAGCTATACCATTCTTGGGCTTACATCCAAATGATAATCATACCATAAGGACATTGCACAGTTAGGTTCATAGCAGCATTATTTGTAATAGCCAGAACCTGGAAACAACCTAGATGTCCCTCAACCAAGGAAATGATAAGGAAAATATGGTATATATACACAATGTAGTATTACCCAGCTGTTAAAAACAATGACATAAAATTTGAAGGCAAATGGATGAAACTAAAAAAAAAATCATTCTGAGTAAGACATTTTCTTAATTAGTAATTGATGTGGGAGGACCCAGCCTGTTGGTGTTGGTGGCTCCCCTGGGCTGGCGGTCCTGGGTTCTATAAGAAATCAAGTTGAAAAAACCAGGGAAAGCAAGCCAGTAAGCAGCACCCCTCTGCATCACTCCTGCCTCTAGGGTCCTACCCTGTTTGAGTTCCTGCCCTGACTTTCTTCAGTGATGAGCAGTGCTATGGAATTGTGAGCCAAATAAGCCCGTTCCTCCCAACTTGCTTTTTCATTGTGGTGTTTTATTATAGCGGTAGAAACCCTAACTAAGAAAGTACCTATAAGCCACAGCCACCTCTTAGCCCCTCCAGGACAAACACCAATAACAAAACAATATATACAGCTACCAAGAGCTGGTAAGGACTCAAATCCATCTATATCTGGTTACTTGGGGACTAAGAAGAGCTCTGGTTCCTATGAGCTTCTTGAACTGCAGGCTTCTGAGCCATGCTGCGTTCCTATAACCCACAAGTTTATGAACTTGCCTCAGTTTCCAGACTCTACTTTCATTTCCCATCCAAGACCAAACCCTAGTTAGTTCCTGAGCTGATTCCCCAAACCTTGCTTAGTTCTAACCTTCCCTTAGGGGGCCTCTAACCTCTATGTTCTGTTCCTTAGGCCACTGTATTCATCTACCTTTGAACTTTGAACTTTTCATGGAGACCAAAAGTGCCATCACCTTCCCACCCCATCAGAGCTCCCTTTCCATCTGTGAAATCTCCAGATCACACTCACTGGGAAACAACTATCACAGTTCTCCCTTTCTTCAGTGCACAATGGTCCTGGCAGCCCATCCTCTGCAAGATCCCCAAGAATCTGACACCTTGTGTATTCATTAATTTTTGTTTCAGGTTCTCAGCCATGTTTCCTTTTTATTTAGAACTTGTAGCCTCTGTGGGTTATTCAAGCTGCAGTGGGAAGAGATCACTGAAAATGTTTTAATGAATTGCCCAGCAGAGTTTCTAATAATCCCTCTTTGTAACGATAGCATTAGGAAGCCTGTGATGCAGTTTTACAAAGGCATATGGGGTTGATTGTTCTAAAAACAAAAAGACACACTTGCCTAATAGAGAAGTATGGACAAGTTCAAGTGGCAGGCTTATCTTTCAAAACTGGAAAATCCATAGGAAGGTGTTTTGTGGCATGCTGCACCATTCTTGCTCTAATGTTCTGTTTTTTCTCAAAGAAAAGTAAGTCCATGTGTGATTATTTATCTAAGGACCATATTGTGATGAGGCGGCTAAAAAGAATGTGCAAGCCTTACTTCCATCCCATCTATTTACTCCCCACTAGAAGGAGACCATCTATGTATGCACAGGGTGGATCCTAGAGGCAAACGTCAGATTGCTCTCAGTCAGATGGGAATGAAACATCACTATCTGATCACCTCTTCCCAGCAGCCTACACCAGTATGGAATGCTCAGTAAAGATATGACTGTGGGGAAAGGTCACTTTCAAAACAGGAACTGCAAACAACCCTGGTGGGGACCCAAAAAGAAGGAAGTGACCAGTAAAAATTGCCCAGTGGGACACTGATGGCCAAAGGGGACAAAGTACATCTGATAAGGGCAGTTGTCATTCAGACCCTGTGTACCCAGGCTGTATGGAAATGCTATGGACAGAGCTACTATGAGGTTTTGCAAGAAAAAGTTGAAGGAAATTTGGATATTTATGAGAATTCTCATGATTGCACAGTGTTGAAACTTGGCTTAAACAATTTTCTAAACTTACAGCAAGGCCAACAATACACATGTGCAAGCCAGATGCAAACCCAGGGCTTCTAGTTTGTGAGATGCATCCTAGAGAAGGGAGAAGCATATGCAGGCTGGGTGAAGCCTTATGAAGGTAAACTACGCATGCAGACATATCAACAATGAAAGGCAAGGGATTCAGAAAGCAAAGATACCCTGAGACCAGATAAAACTGTGATCAAATTTATCACACCTCTTTAAGATAGATAAATGATAGATAGATAGATAGATAGATAGATAGATAGATAGATAGATAGATAGATAGATGGAATGGATGAATGAATGAACAAATAAATAGGTATACATACAAGACAAATAGGAATCCCTTGACTTACAGAGACTGAAAAGCTCATTATAAATAAGAAATTTGGTAAATGTTTATTATCACATGCAATTGACTGAGAGTTTCAGTGTGCTTAGGACCACAAAATAGTATTGCTGATAATAAAATATCAAAATTCAGTGTTTAATTATTTATACCCGATGTATTAGTTTCTTTTTCCTCTTTTTGGAATTTAAATATGACAAGCTTATTTTACATGTCAATCCTATTCCCCCACCTTCCCCTCTTTCCCTGTCCCCCTCAACCATCTATCCCATCCCCTTTCTGCTCCCCAGGGAGGATGCAACCTCCCATGGGGCATTGTTCAGTTTCCATGAGTTTGTAGGGATTCTTCAATTTGTGATGTTGTTGAATTCTTACTTTAAAGCATGATCTTCTGATAAGATATAGGGGGTTAATCCTGTTTTTTTTTTTCCCTACTGAGGTTTGTTATATCGCCAAGTATGTGGTAGATTTTAGAGAAGTTTCCATGTGGCGCTGAGAAGAAGGTATATTCTTTTGTGTTTGAATGGAATGTTCTATAAATGTCTATTAAACTCAATTGGGTCATAACTTCTGTTAATTCCTTTGTTTATTTGTTTAGTTTTTGTCTGTTGGTACTGTCTAGTAATGAGAGTGGGGTGTTGAAGTCTGCCACTATAAGTAGTTTTTTGTGTGTGTGTGTGTGCAATTTGAGTTTTAGTAATGTTTCTTTTAGGAATGTGGCTGCCTTTGTATTTGGGGCTTAGATGTTCAGACTTGAAACTCCATCCTGATTGATTTCTCTTGTGATGAATAAGAAATGACTTTCTTCATCTCTTTTGGTTGACTTTAGTTTAAAATCTAATTTGTTAGATAGTAGGCTTGTTTCTTAGGTCCATTTCATTGAAAAATCTTTCCCCACTTCTTAACTCTGAGCTAATGTCTGTCTTTGAAGTTGAGGTATGTTTCTTGTATTCAACAGAAGGATGGATTCTCTTTTTGTATCCATTCTATTAGCTTGTGTCTTCTTATAGGCAAGTTAATATTGAAGGATATTAATGACCTTTGATTGTTAATTCTTGTCTGTTTTAGATTTGGTGGTATTGTGTGTGGACCCTCCCCCCCTTTTTTTCTTTTCTTTTAGTTGTTGCTAATGTGGGATTATATATTGCTTATATTTCTGTAGGTGTAGTTAGCTTCCTTGGGTTGGATTTTTCCTTCCAGAACTTTCTGTAGGGCTGGATTACTTGATATTTATTATTTAAATCTGATTTTGTCATGAAATATCGGTTTCTCCATCTATAGTGATTGAAAGCTTTGCTGGGTATAGTAGCATGGGCTGGCATCTGTGGTCTCTTAGTGTTGGTAGAACATCTATCCTGGACCTCTGGCCTTCAGAGTTTCCATAGAGAAGTCAGGTGTAATTCTGATAGGTTTGCCTTTATATGTTCCTTGGCCTTTTTCCTTTGTTGCTCATAATATTCCTTCTTTATTCTATATGCTTGGTATTTTGATTATTATATGGTGAGAGAAATTTTTGTTTTTGTTGCCCACTCTCTTTGGTGTTCTGTAATCTTCTTGTACTTTCATTGACTTGTCTTTCTTTAGGTTGGAAAAGTTTTCTTCTATGATTTTGTTGATTATATTTTCTGTACTTTTGAGTTGAGTTTCTTCACCTTCTTCTATACCTATTATTCTTATGTTTGGCCTTTTCACAGTGTCCCATATTTCCTGAATAGTTTGTATTAGGGATTTGTTGAACATAAGATTTTCTTTGGTCAATGAATCTATTTATCCTCATGTATCTTCAACACCTGAGATTCTCTTTTCCATCTCTTGTATTTTGTTGGTTATGCTTTCATCTGCAGTTCCTGATCCTTTACCCAGCTTTTCTATTTTCAGCATTTCCTCACACTGTGTTTTTCTTTATTGTCTCTGTTTAAGCTTTCAAATCTTGCACTGATTGAATTGTTTCTTGCAATTTTTGGTTTGTCTTTTCTTCCATTTCTTTAAAGGATTTCCTCATTTCCTCTTTTATGGTCTCTACCATCTTCATGAAATTGTTTTTAAGGTCGTTGTTTTCTGTTTTATCTGTGTTGATATGTTCATGTCTTGCTGGTGTGGAGTCCCTAGACTCTTGTGACGTCATATTGGTTTCTCTGTTGTTGAATGTGTTCTTATATTGTTGACTTCCCATCCCTTCTTCCAGTGGGTGCAGGTAGGGTCTCTTCCTCTCCTGGTAGGTACCAGTCCAAGGTTCTGTTCCTGTGGGTTCAAGTAGGTCCAATACTTTGATGAGTCTCGTGATGGGTGCAGGCAGTTCTGAGAGACTCCCTCTCCAGGTGGGTTGATGCAGGACTAGCTCTGGGATGTCAGCAGACTCTGAATGGCTTGATCTGCTGGGACAGGTTCCCCCACCCATAGTCCCCAGGCCTCAGGAGGCTCAGAGCAGGCACCAGAAGGCTGGTTGGAAACAGGCTCTTGCTTGCCTCCTCCCATGGATAGAGCTGGGACTAGGACACTGGCAGACTCTGGATGGGCTGGTCCGATAGAAGGGGTTCCCCCATGCACAGTTCCCAGGCCTCAGGAGGCTCCAAACAAGGCACTGGAAAGCCCAGTGTATTAGTTTCAATCATCATAAAATCAAATAATAATTAAGTTGGGGACCATGTGTGTATATTTACATTTTTAATATTTACTAAATATTAATAGCATGACATATTAAATATATAAGCCCTTTGTACCAATAAATACATGGTCCTCTATAGTCACTGAATTTTATTATTCATTATTTCATTATATTATTTTAATTCTTCATTTATTCCTATATAAAACACTATTCATGTTTCCTTGCTCAGAGAGCAGACCATTATCATTTGAAAGAATAGTTGTTGAACAAATGCTTCATAGTTATAAGCTCCTGACCCTCTGCTTCAAGAAAATAGAACTGCAGCAGTGAGTGTTCATACAGTCAACAATAAGCATGCTGAGTAAAATAAACTTCAAGGTATGAGGTACTACATTTTACAGCAATATACTTATAAATCACTGCCTTATTCTGCCATCATCAGAGACGTCTCTGCCTGCTACAGATGGAAAAAAATACAGAGACCCACAGACAGATCTTAGGAAGATAGAGAGAACAGACAGACAGATCTTGGAACGCATAGTTCTAAATGGGATGTCTCCATCAAATCCCTCTCCTTGGAGCTCAAGAAACCCCACAAAAGAGAAGGTAGAAAGAATATAAGATCCAGAGGAGATGAAGAACATCAGAAGAAAAAGTCATTCTAAATCAACTGAGCAATTCTCTCTCTCTCTCTCTCTCTCTCTCTCTCTCTCTCTCTCTCTCTCTCTCTCTCTCTGTGTGTGTGTGTGTGTGTGTGTGTGTGTGTGTGTGTGTGTGTGTGTAATAGTTTTTAGTTTAGTATTTGCATAGAACTACTGAGTATGTGAGGAAGTGGGTCTCTGATTCTTGTGCCTTCTTTTGGGCTCTTTTCCTTCTGTTGATTTTCTTCAACTTCAATGTGATAGCTCTTGTTTTATCTCATAATTCATTTTGATTTTTTTGAGTTTTACAGCAATAACAGCAAAATGGATTAGGATTCCTTAAAGAAGTGAAACTTCCAATGTTACTTGAGAGAATTTTATTTAAAAACAAAACCAACTATTATGCCATCTAGTACTAGTCTAATTTTAATCAATAGCTACCATAGCTAAATTGACTTTTAATTTCACAATGTATTTTAAATTTGGGTACTTGCATGGTAGAAGGAAATCAAAGTTCCTCTGTTCTTACATCCTGCTGTTATTTAATGAACATGTGATAAATGTAAAGCCTGTGGCCATATCTGTGGGGTATTGTCCTGATTGATAATTGGTGATGGAGAGTCTATCCCATTGTGGACAGCACCATCTGTAGGAAGGTGGCCCTGGACTGTATGAGAAAGCTAGCTAACTATGAACCTGTAGCAAGCTAGACAACATCACTCCTCCATGGTTGCTACCCCTGATTCCTGCTTTATTTCCTGCCATGACTTCCTTCAATGATGGATTGTGATTTGGAAGTGTGAGACAAATGAACCCTTTCCTCCCCTATTACAGCAACAGAATGTAACTAGAACACAGCCTGTCTTCCTACCAGTAATTGTGTCTACATCCGCCTGGATTCCCTCCTGATTAATCTAAACTGTTGCTTCTATTTCCACCATCCATTAAAACAGAAAGCTATGAGATGGGTTCAGGCTGAGTGTCTCCAGTACTTTAAGACCTTTGTGATTCTCCCTCAGCACAAAATAATTTCAAATGTATGTATCTTTTAAATTCCCTCTTCAATGACAATATAGTCAGAGTAATGATAAGGCTTATACTTTAGAGACTGGATCTGGAAAAATTCTGTTCCTTTATATAAAGATATAAATCATGAACACTGTACAGGATTCATATGAGAATCAAGAAAATTTCTGTCCAGATCTCTCTAATAAGTACAAAGAACAAATGTAACTTTAGGGGAAGCTAACGCCAAACTCTCACAATATGTCAAGTAAGGTTCAATTTTACATGTACTAAACCAGCTGCTCAAAATGGTCTGTAAGGGAGATGGATGCTTATCTGCATTTAATATATAAGGCGTCATAGGCATGAGAAGACTCAATGACTCAAAGCTGCCAAGTAACACAGAGAACACCCAATCAATCAGGCTCTAGATACGAGGGGTGAATTTCACCTATAAGCACTGCGACGTGACTGCACAAGCACAATCCATTCTTCTCTATTTGTTATGTTCTATGTGCAAGTCATCCTGATTAAAGGCATGAGAAATGGAGAAATGTATAGATTAAAAGAAAGCCTCAAGGAACTAGCCAAGTACCAGAAGAACACAAAAGTCATTAAAAGCATGTGTGTGCCACATTCTCCAATCTGTGTTTTCTCTTCAATCACACTTCTTACTGTCAACAGGACATACATGAGAATTCTATGTCAAAAAAGGGGAACCCACAAGTAAGAGGGATCACAGATCTCAGAAGACTGGGGTCCTAAGGAACAGAAGGGTACTGTGGATGTTGAGTAGCTAACCACCACAAACCAAACTCTGGAGATAGACTTTGAATTGAAGACATGAAAATAGAGCCTTTATTGAATGTTTCATTTTAAATTAGATCAATGTCACATGTCTCAAGTGGTGCCAAAAAATAAGACATATTCAAAAAAGTTCATTTCTTATGAAGAAGATGTTAGAAGACCCTCAAAAACATGTGTCTCTATCAACAATGCAACAGTTCTTTCTTCACCCAACCCAACACCCTTCCAAGCTGTCTTAGAGCCTTCTCTCTTCTTAAGCAAATGGAAGCAGGTGCTGACTGGAGGGAGACCTTCAGAGAGCCACTTAAAGTTTATTTCCCCCAAAATAATCAAGAACTATGCCTTTAAAATGTATTTAAACACCAAATGCATTTAATTAATTCACTTTAAATTTTCTGAACACGCTGCTATGTTGATCTACTTCAGTGATCCATTGCTTAAAATCCTCAAAATCCAATACATTGTTTAAATTGTCAATCCTCATGTCTGTTTCAGTCCATATATCATGAAAAAGAGCAAAATAATCAATGACCTTTTATAATTTACAGACATTTCAGGGCAATATAACTTAGGTTATTAGGAAAAATGTCTGTAATATATGTCTACAACTCAGATTTGCATCTATAACAGGCTCTATGGAAACAGTCTAAGGAATGATTCCCATTTTCTGGAAAGAAATAAGGGAACCCTATACAATGGAGGGAAATTGTCCTTCTTTAATATTGATCAAAGTTCTCAAAAGATGAAAATGGCATCAGAGATGACAGCTTTCACCAGCATAGGTTTGCAGATAAAATAATAAACCTACAAATGACAATCTGCTTCTCCTCTTTGCTTTTGTGGGGAAGGTTGTAAAGAGTGACACATTGCTCCAGACATTATTGAAGTCAAATGAACAAAGAGAAGTAAACAAACCCATCATTTCATATTTAAAAAGAAAAAAACTAGCGACTCATGGGAATGACTGATTGTGGCGATAACAACTCATCTCTCCATGGTCTCTTTGTAGTAAACGCCCTGCTTATTGAATTTAATTAACCACTGAGTATATTTTTCCTTTCCATACTTTTCATTCTTGATACAGACTTCCAACTATCAATATCTTCAAAGCTATGAACTAGGCAAAGAGCCATTTATTTAAAAATTACAATGTATAAAAAATGATAAATTTTGATATTTTACAGTAAAAATGTTGTTGTCCAAATGGCAAAACATTGACATGAATGGAAAGCTAGCAACTTTTTGGAGATGTTTTCAAAGCTCTGGGAATAATGTTTTTGAATTATTTAAATGATATTTATTTATTCTTTTAAATTTTCATGCATGTATACAATGCCTTTTGATCATATCCACTCCCCACTACTTTATTTCAACTCCTGTCAGGAGTTCCCAATCCATCTCTTGCCAGACTCATTGCCTCCTATGTTTTTAATTACTACCATTATTGATAACTTCCTGAGCCCAATTAATAATGACCATAGATGTGGGGAAATGTCCTTGAAACATGAACAACCCTATGATGGGCCACATCCTCAAAGAAAAACAAGTCTGTCTCCCTTAGCAGCCATCAGCTGCCAATAGATCTTCTGCTGGGGGTGAAGCCCCAACAGTTCCTTCCACAGCCATGAAAGAACTGGTTGCTTGCAGAAGGCATACACAATATTTACAAACTTTTTAAATGAATACAACTACATGGAAAATGGAGGAAAACTTGATAAGATATCGCATGAGAAAAAATATGCAAATGAACAATAATGAGTGAAAGGCTATTTATTCATCCCCACTAGCCATCAGGGGAATGTGCAATGTGAAGTAACTGAAAAAAGTAAGAGTGAGTGACTAAAATAGTGGGAATGGAAGATGGCAGGTGCTGAGGAAAAGCAGAACCCTGGGGATGCACAGATCGTGTTGGAGGCATATTAATTGGCTGGAAGGCTGTTTAATAGTGTCTGCCAAACTGAACATATGCATGCCTTATGATCAGCAGACATGAACATATGTTAAGCACTAACAGTGACGAAATGCTCCTAGGAGCCCCATTGGCAACAGTTCCCTCAGGGAAACTAGCCAAGTGCCTATCCACAGCAGACTGGATAAATAAAACATGGCATATTCACACAACAAGGAGAGGCATCCTCTGTGTGCAAAGATGTGAATGACACAACACAAAGTTAAGTGAGCAACACACACACACATGTGTGTGCGCGCATATGTGCGCACTATTCTTTATGATTTCAACTATTTAATGTATAAAAACCGGCAAAAAAAAAAAAGTTCCATGATTCGTGTTAGACTTGGTTACTCCCATATATGAAGAGATAAGCTGCTGAGGGCTTCAGTTATTTACAATATAGAAGTGGCTTACAAGGAATATTTAAGTAGTGAAATTAGTGTGTTTTTTTCAGTATTATGCTAGTCTTTAATGTACTTACCAAACAGCAAAGAAATTGGACTGACTTACTTGCATTTTCATGAAAACATTTTATTCCACAGAGAACACTGAACATTTTAATAAATAATATGTGCATTTTATTTGACTCATTTGTACTGGAGAAAATATACTATTTGAAGCACTCTTTTACAGAGAAAGAAAAGCCAAACATTCACAATATGTAGTTTTCTTGAATTAATACAATAAGTTTTTCATCTAGTTAAACAAAAATTAAAAACCTTTGCATAAGTAGTAAAGATGTTTTGGTGGGCTGGATATCTTATGTTTGATGAAATACTTCCTACATACGTGATATAACTCCCATGAGTCATGTATGTGAAGTAGAGTAAGCATCAGCATTATTATTCCATTTTATGAATGACAGATAAAGCTCCCTTCAATGTGGGGGTCAGTGGAATAGCTCAACAGGTAAGGGCAGAGGCCACAAAAACATGTCAACCTAAATGTGATCTAGTTACATTGTAAATGTGAAAGGAGAGATCTGACCCCACAAAATAGTTCCGTGTCTGCCACATGCGTACTATTGCATGTCGATATACACACATACATGTGCAAGTACCAATCATAAATGCTTAAAAAGATGCAACCTGTCCAAGATCACAAGGATATTTTACATCCATGGGATTTCAGACTTTCCTGACGGGAAACTGATTGTGAATGCTCAACAAATAGTCTTATTTTAGCTTTTCATATGTTACTAGTAATGTGCCTTAGGTACATTCTTCTTTTATTGTTCAGAAGCAGAAGTGTTTCTTTCTCTCTTTTTTTGATATTTTATTTACATTTGAAACAAGATTGCTTTACACGTCAATCCCAGCTCTCTCACCCTCCCCTCCTCCCCTGGCCCCCTAACCCCCATTTCATCCACTTTCTGCTCCCCAGGGAGGGTGAGGCCTTCCATGGGGGATCTTCTAAGTCTGTCATACCATTTGGAGCAGTGCCTAGGCCCTCCCCCATATGTCTAGGCTGAGAGAGTATCCCTCTATGTGGGATGGGCTCCCAAAGTCAATTCGTATACTTGGGATAAATACTGATCCACTACCACAGGCCCCATAAACTGACAAGGCCTCCTAACTGACACCCATGTTCATGGGGTCTGGATCGGTCCTATGCTGGTTTCCAGGTATCAGACTGGGGTCCATGAGCTCCCCTTTTGTTCAGGTCAGCTGTTTCTGTGGGTTTCTTGATGAAGCATAGCCTAAAGTATTAATTAGAAGATCGTTGTTAGAATATATGCTATGCCTGCTGTCATTCTTCTCTCTGTTTTGAATTTGGAAAAATGTATGAGAGTTGTGCATTATGTGTTAAACTGAATTCACTTCAGGAAGCTTGTCTCTGCTCCCCAGTGTTGAAATAATGATCTAATATCTGGGCTAGCTTTAGGTTTGTACCTGGTGTTTTCATTGTGAAGGGGAGGTGAAAGGGGGTAAAAGAAAGATAATTACAGTTATTTTCTAAAACTATAACACTGCTTTCTCTGATAAGGAATGTTGTTGCTGGAGACCTAGAGGATTGCATTTCTGTGGGTTTTCATAATCCAGAATAGTTCCTGTTGTTGGATATAACCCATCTCGTTTCTCAATCCATCATTTCAATAAAATGTCGCCTGTCTGTAGGTGAGAAGCAATAGTTCATCAAAGTGATGCAATTGTTCTGTAAGACCACTGCATTGTGCCACTGTGGTTCTAATACCTTTGATTGCTCTAGATTGGTTGTCCAAATAAAGGTCATCTATTATCTTGACTTAAAGTGAATGTTTTTTCCATGTTTGAATGATACTTAGAATTTAGAGACTATGGGCTTTAGTTCAGAGCTAAACGTACTAGTTACCCATTTCTGCCATAAAACGGTAATGAAGACACAGTGGCTGAGAACAATATGAATCAATAGTCCTAGAGGTCTTTGGCTGAAATCCCAGGAAAATCGCTGAATAAATGCCAGGGTGCATTGGCAGACTGTGTCATATGAGAGGTGTGAAATTACCTGTGGTTTTCAGTTTGTAGTTGCAATTTATGGGGTGAGATGTTATTTCTCTGCTGGCTGACACTAAGCACAGCTACCAGCATCTAGAGTTCCTCTTCCTACACTGCCAATGCCAGCAATGTGATGAGTCTCTCTAAGGGTGTGTCCCTCTGACCCACTCATCTTCTTCTTCAATAGGTGTGTGATTAGGTTGAGTCCACCTGGATTAGTCAAGATCATGTCTTTATTCAAGCACTCTACATCTAATCATCAAATTCTTCATGCTTTATTAGGAAATCTATGCATAAATTCAGAAGCCAGCTCTCTGTCTATCTTTGCAAAAAAACATGGTTGTTTCTGCTTTTCCTCTCTTTGAGTGAAAGGCACACTTGACTTATTATTTTCTAGTTACCCCCCTACTTCCTCCACAATCTTTCTCTCCACATCTCATGGTCGATCCCCTTCTTCCCTCATGCTGACATATCATAGATATTTATTCATTTAATTCCAGATTCACATATTAAATGCAAACAATTTTGTATGTCTTCTCCCCGTTACCCTTTGTTGTTCTTACCTTAAAACGACTCCCTCATAGTTCCCCATCTATGTTCCCATGGGGAGAAAAAAATGAGATGATAATTTACCTTTCTGACCCTGGCTTATTTCACTTAATGTGGTAATTGTTTCTTCTCACCCATTTTCCATCAAATGACATAATTGTGTTTATATTTATGCCTCACTAACACTTCATTGTGAATGTACATGACATTTTATTGACCACTCATTTGTAGCTGAACCCCTACACTGCTTTGATTTTTCTGGGCTACTGTGATTAAAACAAAAAAAAAAAGCATATGGGCTTATCAACATTTTCTGTGTTGTGCTTATAGGGCTGTTCCATATATACTCAAAATTTAATACAGTTAGAATACATTGTAACACCATTTTTCTTTTCCAGTAATGTCCACACTGACTTACCTGGCAATGGCCCCACTTTACATCAGTAAAAAGGGCTCCTCTTCCCCAAGCCCCCTACAGTGTTTTTCATCATTTGTGTTCTTTCCTTCTCCTTTCTTTCTTTCTTTCTTTCTTTCTTTCTTTCTTTCTTTCTTTCTCCATTATTTTTTCCTGATAATGAATGTCATTATACTCAGGTCATGGCTTTATTTTTTCAGTTAACACAGTTGCCCACAGTACAGCATGCAAAATCATAAAGTACAAAGTCAAGTAAATGGATGACCTACTAAGTTACAAAACTTTGGCAAATCAGTACAGTACTTATTAATACAATAAAATATTACTTTTGCTGGAGTCATCTATTACCTTAGCCCTAATTTTCTCTAAAAAAAAATCACTTTAGTTCCAAAAGCACTGTTTTTTTGTCTTTAACTACATACAAATTAATGTGATTTGAAATTATATGATTCCTCCTTAAAATGTGAATTCCTCATGCAGGCCATTCTAGTTTAGAGCAATGAACAATTGTGTAGACATGAGGATGGCTGAGCTCCATTCTAGTTGATCCATAGAAATGGAGTATTCAAGTATCTGAAAGGCTTTAACATTCTACATTAAGGAAACATGAAATGAATAATAATTTGTTTTATGTACTTAAAACAAATAAATCACTATTAACTATTCACATGAACACAACATTCCCCTAATAAGTCCTCACAGGCCCTTCTAAGCTCAGATGAACCCTTGACTTAGAAGCTCTGGTTTGGTTTTTGTTTGTTTGGTTGTTTTGTTTTTTGTTTTTGTTTGTTTGTTTTGTTTTATTTTGGTTTTTATTAAAAACCATAGCCTTACCGTACCTTATTATAAAACACAATAAAATCTACCTATGGTAGCCATTCCCACTGGCAAGGATTAAACTTTCAGTGTGGTTTTTATTTTTCCTTATTGTCTACTCTGCCAATCCTATATATCCCTGGCTGAATGGTAACTTCCTCCATAGAAGAAAATACCAAAATATTTTAAATTAAGTTTGCTGACTCACATGAATTTTATGGGGCTTAGATAGCATGATATCTTTGCTTAATTCTTCTACTTTGTTCCTACCTATAACCAAATGAATCTATATGAAAAAATGAGGGGAATATGATAGTGTGGTAGACTGCATCCATATATTGAAGTTCTTACTTCGATTATGATAGTACCTGGAAGCAAGAAATAATGAGTTAGATGAAGGTATGGGGGCTGCCCATGAGAAAAGATCTGTCCCCTTATATAAGACTACTAGAATACTCTCTCTCTCTCTCTCTCTCTCTCTCTCTCTCTCTCTCTCTCTCTCTCTCTCTCTCTCTCTCTCTCTCTCTCTCTCTCTCTCATCTCTGTCTCATACCAAGATGCAAAGTTGAATAAGTTTTATCTTTAAGAAACTGACCACTCACAAAAGAAGATGTGGCTGTGGCATTGTGCCTTGGGTGATTCACATATTGCTGATAAAGTTCGGAAACCTACAATGTATTCATTGATTTAGTTGTGTGCTTTTACTATCAGAAGAGAGCAGCAGCTGGATTTACTTGTTTTCCACAGGGCAGTAGGTACTTCCAGTTTATGAGAAAAACTATCATATAAACCTCAGTGATATGAAGTCTCTATGACCATAATAAAGAGAGCAGGGAATTAAAAAGATAGAACCAATTTAGACTTCAAAGTAACTTAAGTATTGACTTCATTCCTAAGGGAGACCTTTTGTGCTACTTTGACGATGTAACAAACTCTATTGCTTCATGTGGAAAAGGAGGACATGTGTGTCACTGAGTTCTTAGACTTCTTTCAGTGAGAACTGTAAAGGAATTTTTCAAGGAAGACACCATCCCTTAGAGTAACACTGGACAGCTTCCCTTGCAGTAACCCTGGGCTGTAGCCTACTAAAGGTTTAAGTGCCTTTTTTGTTCTTAAAGTGTTATTTTTGCCTTTTTTCTGATTTGTCACAAAGACAGAAGCAAGTCACCCACTGAGATCTATTAAAGTTTTAAACAGTGAAAAAAACATCATAATGCTTCTTTACTATTATTATTATATCAGAACAATAATATACGAGAAAGAAAAGATCACAAAAAGCAAGAGGTGATTGGAGTGATACTGCCGTAACCCAAGGAACACTTGAAGTCATCTGGAGCAAAAAAAAAAAGTGGAAAACCTTCCTTCTAGAGTCTTCATCAAAATCAAGCACAAATCTTGTATGTCTATATTTAAGGACTATGAATAAATATGAGCAAATGTTTCAAGCCATCTAGCACAGTATGTCTTTTTATAATAGTCTATCAAACCCACATAGGTTGTTCAGGACATTGTAAGGGCTTTGGGTTAATTGGGAGAAAGTTGGAGTCTTTTAAGTTGCATTTTTAAAATAGTTAATGACGTTGGAGATAACTTATAAATTTCAGGTTAATGTCTGACTTCCTTGGAGTCTGAGTTGATTTCTTCTAACTAACAATATAATCCCAGCTGACTGTTGCAAGTATACATGATTTCCCAGAAATTGTTTTCTTTTAACCTTCCTTCCCAAATTCCTTTTGAAAATCTTTATTTTTTAATGCTAGGCATAGTGACTCTTGTCTGTAATCTTAGCATTCAGGATGCTGAAGCTGGAGGATCACCGTGACTTTAAGGTCAGCCCGGACTACATAGCAAGACAATGTTTCTAAAACCCCAATCAATAAGCAGAACCTTTCCTAATCTCTAATCTCTTTTCCAATCAAGATATAATGATTAAATGAGAATTTGACATCCTAGCCTCACTCTTGTCAAGAATAGCAAGAGAGCATCTTGTGATTCCCATACAGCACTTGCTTTCCTAGTGTCACACCTGTATTGGGTTTGACATTTGTTAGAAGCAGATGTCCACTTCCTAACAGAGTCAATGCCAAAGGGTAAAACACTATCTCTATAAAGCCACCTTGTGTTTGGAAATATATCCTGGGGAAGATAGGCATGAACAGTGGCCCCAGGGATCTCGGTCTCATTATACTTTTATTAATCCAGTAACTCTTTTAACTAAGCAATATCCCAAATTGGATAATTACCTCCCACATTGCTTTCCCTTGAATTCAGACATAAGCACTAGGCGCTTTCTCTGCCAGAATGCTGTGTTTGAGTCAAGGTTCTTCTGCACTGTTAGCCAGCTGGTTCACAGCTACCTAGATGTTGCCTGAACCTTTCCTAAATATAGTTCTTCAAGCACATTCAGAATCCTTCAGGAAAATCTAAACAACGTAAGCAAGTATATTTCCCTGGTGAAAATCAGAAGTGGACACCAAAGAGTCCTTTTGAAAAAAATAAAACACATTTTAAATAAATCAAATGGGCAAAAATTTTATTCTGAAGACTTGATTTCAAACTAATGACCTGACTATGGTAAAACATTATCAGATACCTGACCTTATTAAGTGCAAAGTTCCTTTCCAGAAATATGATACCACTAAGTAGAGGTGATTTAACCATAAAATGACAGAGTATCAAATGAGATATGTTGTGGGGAAGAAATCTGAGTGTGTTTTGCATTTAAATAGTATTTAAGTAAAACCTGAAGAAAAGCAGAAACATTCTGAAACAAAAACAGACTAGGATTCCCATTTCCTACCCACTTTATAGCTGAGTTCATTCCACAGCAATGACGCCTTACATTATGTATATGCTTATGAATATGCTCAGATGGAATCTGTGACCTGGACTACTGAAGGCACTGAGAGCATACATACACACACACACACACACACACACACACACACACACACACACACAGTGTGTGTGGGGAGGGGAGAGATTCACAGCCTTACCTAAAGCCATATAACCATGGTTAAGTCTTTATAAAGTTTATAAATAAACACCTAAAGTAACTTCAAATAGAAGTGACAGACAAAAGACAATGTTCTTTTTACGGTACTTTGAAAATAAATAGCATTTGTTACTAAAGTTAACAAAATATGATGCTTTGACACAAAACATAATGCTCAGGAATCTCAAAATCCTCTGGCATATGGCATAAAATCCCAAAAGGATTACCTACTGAGTCTAGTGTCTCTGCTTTAAATTCAGAGGGCTCTGCCCACATGGCTCCTCTCCAAACATGGAACTCCCACTGTCACCAACATGCAGCAGCCTGTCCTTCTTCACCTTTCATCTAGAGAGATTAGCTGTCACAGCCTTTCTCTTGATCCTTAAAAACAGAGCATTAAGTTGGAGGAATTCACAAGTGACAAGGGGAGAGGACAGAGGAGCCAAGGCGATGACATGGCAGCACAAATGGAAACATCAGAGGGCGCTCAGCTGAAGAAGACAAATTTGAACTAATGACTGCAGCCCAGTGAGTAAGAGGCATGATTTGCTGATGTGTCTGTACCCTGTGGGAGATGAGCATGCACACAGCAGAAGCTGCCAGATCTTGTCCTGCCCACATCATGGTCCGTGGTGGCTGAGTCCCATTTCCCATTCCCAGTACAAATGAGTTCATTCTACAGCTATGATTCCTTGCCCAGCACTTTGAAATGCTAGAGCTCTTTATCATGACCAGTGCTTAGCTGCCAAACTGCCTTCTCTGGTTCCGTCACTGACTCAAAGTCTCATGTGACATTTGTAAGGAAACATAGCCGTGTATTTTCACTACACAGCAGTTTGTATTGTTGTCGTTGTTTCCTCAGAAAATTCAGAAATAAGCTGTTCATAATTAACTCTGAAGATGACAGCTCTAAAGGGAATTAGAAATAGAAAGAGAACGTTATTCCCATTAAGAATCAGGGAAAGAGAATACAGAAGGAAATAAAGAATAGAATGGTAAAGAGGAAAGGGGGAGGGAGGGAGAGAACTTATGCTGTCATTACATACCTCCAATTAGTGATGTCAAATTCCAGGATAAGAACAAAGTGCTTAAGACTCTTGGGTCAGATGGCATTGCAAGAGAGAGAGAGAGTTGTAGAGAAAAAGAGAATTAAATGAAAAAATGCTAGGTAACTTTGGCAACATTTTCTTCGAATTCTTAGGCTTCCTTCTTGCATTTCCTGTCAGCTGTCTGGCTATGTACCAGGGAAAAGAAAAACATCCTCATATCATTCCTGTGGGGACTTTGAATTGTAAGTATGAGAAATAACCATGGTCCACAGGCCAAAGAAGGAAATGGTGAAATTCCTAAATGCTAGAGTAGCAAGATCAAGAACAGGATGACAAGTCTGTGTTCTTCCACTTCTCTGTGTAATGCACAAGATGCCTTTCTGTGCCTTGAGGTCCGAGTGACCAATAGGTAAGAACTGCCTTAGACGGTGGCAAATCCCACACTCACTAAACACCAGTGCAAAAATCACACAAGTGTGGTGTGGGAGTGAGGGACTCCATACTGCAACTGGCCAGTCTACACTTTGTGAAAAGTTGCTTCTGCCTGTGCCACCCTGGCAAGCGGCTTAAACAACATGGTGGGGAGATAGCTTGGTTGGTAGAATCCATCCCTACTACTCATGAAGCTCTGGGTTCAATTCCCAGTACTGCAAAAACAAAAAGTGTGTTGGTGCCCACCTTGAATTCCAGCACTTAGGAACTTGGAAGGTGGGACAGAAGGAATGTAAGTCAAGGTCACCCTTGTCCACATAGTAAGTTTGAGGCTCTTGAGACCTTGTCTCAAAAAAGCAAGAGTATTACTTACTTCCCTGATAAATTTGTGTGAATTGACTTAATCTATTCACAGTATCTGTTGTAGAGTAAAAACAAAATACGTTAATCACTATACTGTCAGTCATCAGATAAATGATGTTGATGTGACTCCCAGGTACAAATAAGAATCTTTTTTTTTTTTTCAACATGACTCTTTATTGATACTTTTGGCATTTCTCATCATGTACCTCAATCCCACTCATCTTCCAGTCCCTCGATATCCATTCCTTACCCTTGCAGCATATCTCCCAAAAGAACCACCCCCCCAAATATTTAAAAACAAAACAACAACAAGCAAAAGCCACCTAGCTCCTCTGTCTTTTCTGTCTCTCCAACACCTCTTCATTTGTCCTAGTGGCCTGGGGGTTGTGCTATGTCACTCAGTATGCCTCTTCATCCAATAAGCCCCACCCACAGATTTCATTGCTGTCAGTCATTGGTCTGGTTCAAGGCCTCTGGCATACAGTCACCCCTGTACCCTCAACAAAACTTTCAGATTTGTTGCCATTTCTCTGAGTCATGGAGAGCCTGCAGTTATTGTTCCACAGGACCCATCCCTTTACACACTCCAGCGGGCCATAAATGGGGTAGATGTTAGGGTGGGCCAACCCAAGGCCCAGGATGTGTGTCTAGGTGGTAACTGAGCTGGTCAGTCTGGGCCTCTGGGACTGCACCCCTCAGGTGAGGGAAAGAGCCAGCTCTCTTAGATCCATGCCATCTGGGTCATCTCTTCCATGAGAGTCAAAGTAAGCTCTCTTGCTACAGTGTCCAGGGAGGGGCATGGCCAGCCATCCCAGGGACAATGAAGGGCCGAGCCTGCCCAACACAGCCCTCGGATTTCAACATGCATGGTTTCTATGACCTTCTGTAGTAATACAGGCCATGAACATCAACACAGACCCTACCTGCACCAGACATAGCCCTTGGCAAGAACTCAGGCACGGATGTCACTATGACTACAGTGGCAAGCAGGCCACCTAAATCAGCTTGTTCCCCACTACTTTCTCCTCTTCAGTTCCGCCTCTCTCCAAAGCACATGAAGCCCCTCCTTCTCTTCCATTTCTCCACCATGGATCTGCTCCTCCTAATGATACCAAATGGATGTGGATGCCTTCAGCCAGCCTCCACTGTAAGGACCCAGGCTGACTCATGGGTGTCTTTCACACACCTATGCCCCAAACAGGAATCTTTTATAGTTCATAATACTGTTACGTCCCGTGGGAAATCAATATCTAGATGCACATGTGGGCTAGGAAACTATAAAAATAGATATTTTATTTTGCTTTTTATTACTCAATGGACACATATGCATGTATGTGAACTTATATACATGGGTGCCCATGTAGAGGCCAGAAGAGGGCTTCAGGTATTTTCCTCTATCTCTTGGAGGCAGGGTATCTCCTTGAGCCTGTGGCCCCTGTTTTCATGGCTAGGCTAGAAGCCAACAGCTGGAGAGCTCCTCTGTCACCACGTCCTTCTGCACTGGACTGCAGTCATGTACTGGAATGCCTAGATTGCTATGTGGGTTCTGGGATCTGTACCTGAGTCCTCACAGTTGCAGAGCAAGCACTTTCTACTGCTGAGCCATCCCTCCAGACTCCACAAATGTCAGTTTAATTTTACACCATTTGTTAGAAATATGTAGCAAACCTCTATATTTTTATGTTATATATTTTGCATCCTTCATCATGGAAATAGTTTCAATAGAAACAATAGTGTCAATAGTTTTATAATGACAGCCCGTGGAAAACAGAAAAATTGGCTGAGAAGGAAGAAAAATGTAATTAGTTGAGACATGGTAATAAAGTGGAGCTCTGGGGGGTTTGCTTGGTTTTTTTTGTTTTGTTTTTGTTTTGTGGGGAGTGATTTTTGGTTTGTGGGTTTGTTTGTTTGTTTTGCTTTTTTTTTTTTTTTTGATACAGGACTTCTTTGTGTAATAGCCCTAGCTGTCCTAGAACTAGCTCTGTAGACCAGATTGGCCTCAAACTCACAGAGAACTGCCTGCCTCTGCCTCCTAATTCTACTACAGGCATTGGGCATGCAAGAGGTACATATACATTCAGACAAATACCCACATCATTAGTCACAGTCCTCAGGAAGGGAGACAGAGGCAAGCAGATTTCTATTAAGTTCCGGGCCAGTGTGGTCTACAGAGTGAGTTCCAGGAGAGATAAGGCTGTTACACAGAGAAACCCTGTCTCAAACAATCAAAATAAATAAATGAACAAATCTTTATCAAAGATTTAATGTTTAAAAAGAAAAAGTCAAAAGGACAAACATTTTTGTCTGCTAATAATAGGGAACCTGAGAATGAATGAATGAATGAATGAATGAATGAATGAATGAATGAATAAATGAATGAATGAATGTGTAGAGAGCCGCGAAGTGCCACGCCTTAAAGTGGCGCTGGCTTCCGCCTTCCGCCTTCCACCTCCCCACGGGTGAGCGCTCTCTGGCATAAACAAGCCCTTAATCGGTTAAGTCTGTTCAGCCTGTCTGCTTCTGCATTAGAGTAGCCTATCTGCAGGGTCCACGTAGCTCACTGGGGTTGGTTAGCTCAAGGGTATTTAAGCCTGTGCAAGGGTCCCCTGGGTCGCTCTCTCTCTCTCTCTCTCTCTCTCTCTCTCTCTCTCTCTCTCTCTCTCTCTCTCTCTCTCTCTCCAGAAGCAACATGTTTCAAGGATCCGATTAAAACTGCATGAAGAAGATCTACCTGGAGTGCCTTCTTCCTTGCTGGCAGGGGTCAGGCGTGTACATGAATGGAGTTAATTAGTGTAACTGTACCCGGTCAGAAGAATATGGCGCCTCCATATTTTAGTTTCATATACTAAAAAGCCTTTGAGTTGATCCCAAGAGAGGTGCAACACAAACTTCCCCATAGAAAATAATCCCCCCACTCTGGAATTGTATAAATGTTCCTCCTTGTCCCCAAGCTTGATACAACCTTAACATGCCTCTTTAATTTCAAAATCCACCTCCATTCTCTTATGGAATTGACTTCAGTTTAAAAGCAAAAATATTTGCCACCCACCGTAATCAGACTCAACATACCATCTGGAGCCAAGCAAAGAAGTGAACCTACGTCAATAATCACTTTGCCATTCAGTTTTCTTAGCAGGCAGGGTGTTGTCCAAGTGCCTGAGACCTGTCTCGGTGTGAATGTCCAGTGAGCATGATTTGGAACATCAGTAAGCAAGGGCTCTTTGTGCCTATCCTCATTCCAGATCCTTCTGGCTGATGTTCCTTGAGGTATTTCCACCAGCTTCTGTTTTGCCATTTTCTTCCAGACGCCTGTCAGAGCCAGTCTCCGCTCTGCTCAGCTAAGGAAGGGTGTCTCCTTTTTCATTTTGTCTGCTATTAAACAGTGATTTTTTTTTTATATTACCCAAAGTAAGTTGACCTTCTCAGATGAATAACTATTTCTTTAAAAAAAGGAAAAAAAGTGATTCATGATCTTGACCCTTGGAGTTGGAAAGCAATGTCTCACTGAGAAAAGGGGGAGGGGCACAGAAGCCTTGAGACGAAGCAGTTTAGACTCAGCTCATACCTGTCAACCTTCCAGAACTTGGTGGAAATTATTGTGAAGGAGCAAAAAAGAATTTGGCCAGGACATATGGAAATAGCAATAAAAATCTACTCTGTGTATGAAGAATTAGGGAAAGCCATTATTAACAGCCCAGCTACAAGTAGCAGTCACTTGCTGGTTCATTTACTCATCCAGGGCACAATGCTCTCTTCGGGAAAAGTTCATTTCCAAAACATTACTCCTAATCACATTCTTGTCATTTTATTTGTGTGAATGGACTTACTAATCCCAGGGCTGAATGACAAAAATAGGAAAGTATACTGAACTAAATCAGAATGGAAGGATGTGATCAAATTGTGTAGCTATTGTGATCAAATTGAATGCCAAAGTTCTCAAATATTAATTCAAGAGGGGCTAAGAAGAAACAAACAAGCCTAGTTCGATTACTCGTCTCACGGTTTCTTGTTGTTGTTGTTGTTGTTGTTTTCTTTTGGTTTCTTTGGTTGTTGTTTTGTTTTGGGGATTTCCTCTTAAAGGGTGTAGCAAAAAACGTGATGTTTGTAATTTTGAATAGGACTGAGTCTTCCCCATTTTGCATTTTCAGAAGTTTACTCCATTGCTTGTTTGCTGGTGTCTACTGAGTGACCACTTTATAACTAAAACAAGTCCCTAACTACAATGAGCTCCTGTTTTAGAAGACAAGCAAGAAATACATCAATAAAATACATAAAGTATAATCAGGAGATTTCACAGGCTCAGAGATGGCTTAAAGAAGGAGGAGTCTTCTTTCAGGACAAGTAGTGGACACAAGTAATCAAATATATCAGACAGATTAGGTAGTGAGGGACATTCTGGGATGAAAATAAACGTGAGGAATGGAAACATGAACATATGAATCAACAGTGTCTGGGTGGTATAGTGAGGGTCTGGGGGAGGAGGTGCACACAAGGCAGTTCAGTGAGCCAGGCCTCAGAGAGCTCTGATTCAGAGCTGAGACACGGAGTCAGCTCTGTGCACACAGGGCAGGGTAGCTGCACTGGCCCCGTAAACAGAGCCCTGGACTTGGACTGATGCTCCTCATTTACCTCCTTGAAAATTATAATCTTGGAGTGAAAGGTCTTCCACTCTTTTTTATGCTGGACCCCACCAGCTATCCCTGTCATGTCAAAGACTTTAAATTCGTCTTTCCAGAAAAAGTAATCCTCCTCAGATTATTTGTGTCTGTCTGGCTTTAACAAGTGTCACTCAGTCATTGCTCAAGAACGCCAAGTCTCCAAAGAAGGAAGCCAAATTTCTGAGAGACAACTCCCAGCCACACACTCCTGGGGAAATGGCTGTTTGAGGTTTGGCCTTTTCTCTAGTCCTTATTCACACCTGGGTTTGAAAATATCCTCCAGCCCAGTGTGCCACAGCCTTCTAAATATTCCCCAGGATTATATCTATGAAAGCAAATCCTTCAAGCAAGCACACAAAAAATCATTTGCCATTCCCTTTGCCAAAACACACACTGTCTCCATCAACCTTCCAAACCAACTACTCAGAAGTCTAACCAAAAATTCCTAGGATTTGGGTGGGTTTTCATTCGGGCTCAACTTGTATATTGGTCTCTGGTGTTGCCTATCTGTAGAATAGCATACCAAGCTGTATCTTCCTTAAATTATCCACGATTCATTTTCTTATTTTTCCTTACTTAAAAAGCAAAGTCCTTGGCCCAACAACAATGGTTCATTTACCTCCCAAAGTAATTTTTATTTCCAGTATCTTCTTATGTCTTGAAGCATCATATTTAATCCCTTCACCTTCTCAGTAAAAGTAGGTTCTTTCCCTCTATGAACAACTTAGAGCAGTTTTCCATTATACGCTAGGGAAATACAGGCAATATGTCTTAGTTTCTCGTTAATAATTGAGATTAAAATTTCAAGAAGTACAAGAGCCCAAGGCATACATATTAACATATATATGTATATAGATATATTTATGAATACACACAATTGTAACATATGCATAAGTGTAAACACATGCACACAAATATAACATGGACATGTATATGTACACACGCACACAAATATTCATACATATATACATACATGAATGTAACATAAGCATATATATGCACATACATACACACAACAGTAATACATGCATATACATGTATATATATGCATACATGCACACACAAATAAACATATACATACACACATACATACATACATACATACATACATACATACTTGTACCCACAGGTTAGAACATGCATATTTCCAGCATTTCAAAGTCAGTTCTTCCCAAGGTATATCACTAATCTAACTTCTGCAATCATAGATTAGTTAGCGAATCTTATATTAAATGTCATTCTTCAGGAAGTTGGAGCAGTTTTACTCTGTGTCTATGCAAAGTTCCCTATGCAACTTTCTACATTGTGCCTAATGTAGAATGTCCCCATTTTATTAAATTAGTATTCCCCATTCCATCATTAATAAACAACTGTACTTCAATTAGATATATTCCATGGGCTTCATTCATTTATCTTCTGTCTAATCTGCTGTCGGCCCTACCTCGCATGTGTACAAATCTACACTGTAGAAGTCATATTTCCCTGCCTCTCCATGCCTTTAGTTCCTTCTACTATGTCATATACATTGTTCGTAAAAGTACTCAGAGCATACAAGGGATGTTATTTCCTCCAAAGAGAATGTTTAATCTTTGTTCTATTAGATGGGTAGATGATAACTGGATGAAAGAAATTTTTAAAAAGAGACCATATTATTATTATTTTAGTGCATCAAAGGAAGATGGACAGAAAGAGAGATGTCTATTATCAAAACCAGGTTTGTTTCTCACAAATATGAAGAAAATGGAGCACACTATGTGGGGAACAATAGAGAAAGCAGAAAGGCCAATTAGAGAAAGGTGAAGCAGGACCCATAGGCAAGAGCCTTCCATGAATTTTCCGTAAGAAAGGAGAAGCTAGGGAACACAGAAGTAAGTGACATGTTGGGTACAAAGCCAACATGCTCTAGGGTATAGCAGCTGCTCTTACTTTGGGAGCTGACCCAGAGATGGGAAAGGCAGCTTAATAACATCCTTGAGAATGTCAGTCCTACAGAAAAAAAAAAAAACTGTTGCATTTGATCACTGGGCTCCCACACATATTGTTTGCCCTCTGTGGGGTCTAGCTGAGGCCAACCAGGACAATTTCTGAATGAACAACAAGGCTACAAGATAACACTCATCATACTACAAAAAATAACCCAAGTTATTTCTATTATAAAGTCGTCATGTCCAAACTACTCCAACATTTGGAGAATGAAATTAGGAACTGAAAAGTAAAAAATTCCAGATAAAATTTGAAGATGAACAGTGGTGGTGCATGATTTTAATCCCAGCACTTGGGAGGCAGAGGTAGGATAATTTCCAGCCATATTGGTCCACAGAGTGAGTTCTGGAACAACCAGGGATGTAAAGAAAACCTGTCTTGTAAACAAAAACAAACATACAAAAAATTTCAAGATGCTACTAGGCATAATACCATTCAGCTTGTCATCCTAGCCATAGGGAAGCCAAGGCAGAAAGGTTCAGGACAAAATTGGACTTGAAGGAAGAGTCAAGTCTCAAAAAAATTTGCCACATTTCTAGGTTTTTTGGGGGGGGGGGTTAAAAATATTTTGCCATGTTTCTAAAACTACATTTAGCATACACACATACACACACAGTCAATTAAAGCAATAGAAATTATTTTCTCTAATACAATGTTGGAAAACCCTTTTTTCTAGAAAAGAATATCATGATAGAAGCTCAGGCATGCTGGCGTACACCTGAGGTCCCAAAATGAATGGGGCTGAAGAAATAGGGTCATGAATTTGAATCTACCCTGGGCTATATAGTAAGCTCAAAGAAAATCTAAGCTAATAGTGAAACTCTATCCTAAAAAACTCCAAGTTCTAGAGACATAGCTCCGTGTTAGAACACTTGGCTTGGTATGCAGAGGGCCCTGGGTTCAACCACCAGCACTGCAAAACAAAGAATAAAATGTAGCAGAGATGTCTGACCTCCAAAAGTCCTAGATTTGGCTTCTATGAAATATAAACACTGATAGAAAAGACTTCACAGAAATAATTAACTTACTGTTTAATACTGGGACACATCAGTTTATCTCATGGAAATATGCTCACCCATGTGGGAATACACACACACACACACACACACACACACACACACACACACACACACACACACACACACACACATACACAGAGCCACAGTGCCACATTTCAGTACTAGTGATGAAGGGGTGAACAGTGTGGGGCAGACCTGTCCTCCTCATGGTCCACAATAATTGTGGGCAGGATTAAGATGTTTCAAAAGGTTCTCCATGTTTAATCACAGAGACACACAATCAATATTTGAGAAGACAGAAGTATTTGTTCAGATTCCAATGTGGCACAATGTCCACATGTCACCCATGTTAACTTTACGTGGACAGCACAGTGGACCTCATCTTCCAGGCTTCCATACACATGCACAATCCTTATTTATTGGTTAAAAGTAAGTTTAGCTTGAAGATGTTTTAGATGAGTAATTTAAGTGTCTTTGGTCATTTTCCAATACCTTCCAAGATTTTATTTTCAGTAACTTCTCCCAGTATAAGTAATTGTTACCTTCAGGGGGAATGGCTCAAATAAATTATGTGTGTTTCTATTTCCTCAAAGCCAGCATGTTTTACTAAATTTCTTCTTTGCATGTGCATGTGAGCACATGTGTGTGACAAGGCACATGTGGAATTTAGAAGACAACAAGCAAGAGCTGGTCTTCTCCTTTCAGCATGTAAAACTCAGGGCAAATTCAGGTTGTCGACTCCATGACAAACGTCTTTAGCCACTGAGCCATCTCGCCATGCCCAAATCTTCTTTCTTTAATGGACAGTTCTGTAACGTCTACGTGTATAATGCCTGCTTCCTAAGAGTGTTGTTAGAATTAAATGACATAGAAAACAGTGTTCAAACATCATCTGCTGCAGATCACTATAACGACCCCAGAGTCTAGGGTCTCCACACCAGCAAGATTGAACATCCCAAGACAGATGAAGCAGAAAAGAACGACCCTAAAAACAATGTCTTGAAGATGACAGAGACCCTAAAAAAGGAAATGGAGAAAAAAATCCTTTAAGGAAATTGATGAAAAATTAACCAAAAAAAATGCAAGAAATCAAAAAATCTCTTAAAGAAAGCAAGGAAAGCCAAGAAAGAAAGAAAAAAAATCCTAATCAAATGAAGGAAACAATTCAAACAGTTCATGACCTAAAAAATGAAACAGGGACAGTAAAGAAAACACAAACCAAGAAAATGCTGGAAATAGAAAAGCTGAGTAAACTATCAGGAAGTACAGTGGCAAGCATAACCAACACTGCTTTGGATGAATTACCACCCTGGGCTAAAGCGCATCTCAATGAAGCTCTCCCTGTAGGTAGAACAAAGGCAGAGATGTGTTTTTGCCCTCACACTGAGCTGTGTGATGCATAAGTGAATAATAGAAAACAGAGAAGATAAATAATAATAATAATAATAACAAAAATAAATATAAAGACAAAGTAGGTGTAAAACTATCCCACCAAGGAGTTCACTGAATACTGCCTATTATTGTACAATGTTGGCAATTCTCTGGGAATTTGGCTCTTACAACTAACTCTGCAAACATGCATGTCCATCCTTCAGGTAAATGAGGAACACAGGATGCAGCTTAGGTGATCGCTGGGCTGGGACCAGGGAAGGAAGAAGGCAGAGAGAGGACTGGCTACAGAACTCAAGAAACCTAAAATGTCCAGCTGCCTCACAGAGTTTGGGGAGACCCAGCCCTGCCATGCTCCTGAGGTTCTGAGCCTGATCAGTGCTCAAGATTATCAAAACAGGAACGCTGACAGCCTAATGACATACTCTATAAGGCATGAAGTCAACAAACCTGGAGTGCCTTAGAGTTGGTGACACCACTTGCAGGGTCCTATTACAAAATGTACTTAAGGGGATTGTTTTCACTGTAATATTTTCCCTCTCAGCCTGTCAAGGAGTTTGTTTCGTCGTACTTTGTTATTTAATACCATATCATTAAGTACTTCGTTATTTAATAGTTTATTAAATTTGTCATTAAGCACTTCATTATTTAATTACATAGTTCCTTGAACCCCAGACTACCAACTGAGCAAATAGGAAGACTTCCATAGGTTTGGAACATCCAAACCATCCCCACCACAGTTCTCAGCCTCAGTACCTCTTTCCTACTGTACCAGGGCTGCATAGGATGGGGACTACAGTCCTGTAACCATAGAGACCAGGGCGTAGGTACTTGAATTTTGAAGGGAGGCAGCCATTTGGCAAAAGTGACAGTCCTTCAAGAAGCACCTTCTAAGCCCTGGTTGAATGTTCTATGGGTTGAGAGATTTCACTGACAAAACACAACTTCAATAATAAAATGATTGTGAGGAAGGTTTCACAGCAACGAGCATATTGTATAAACCAAGCTTAGTGTCCTCAAGGCACAGAGTCCATGCAGCGAGTACCTGGCTGGACCTGGAATAAGTTTAAACAGCACCATACAGGGCCCTGAATTTTCTAAGGTAGATTCCCACATCATCCTTGTTATATTAAAAATTCCAGTGATAACAAATAGTAAACACCAAAACTCTAAACCTAGCACATCAGGGTGTTTCCAATTAGGTGCATGCTGACTGATTGTTACAAAAAGAACCTTCTTTGGCTTCATGGTGCAGACAGTAAAGTACTTAGACAGGTCCCTTGCCCAGAGTAAAACAAATGCTCCGCACTTCCTCCTACATATAACAAGCCTGCTATATCACCTCAGGGACAAAAGTAGAATTGTTGAGTCCTGTGTCCTGATTTTTCATTTGGAAATTGTAATCAGTGAAGTGGAAAGGACCTGAGCAATGCAGCTAATGAAAAGCAGTAGAACATTCAAGGGATTTTTACATCTTCTTCTCTCTTCTCTTTCTCTTCTGGTGATACTCACTCCTCTTTTCCTTTCTAAGGACACTGTGCCCTGAAGCAATAATGAAGCTTTCCTCCTCCAACTGTGACAGTTAAAATTGATTTGATGGACAATTAATGGGCACTTCAATGAAATTTACTATTATCAATTGTATCCTATTGGCACCAAATTCTATTTTTACACAGGAAAGATCGTTGGATGTATGCAGATAAGTGTTATTGGTTTCTTAGTCCATGTATTTCCATACATGCATTTCCATACAAGGCCATACATTAACAGGAGTCAGACACAATGACCAATTAAATGCTTAATGACAGTTAAAACCCTGTGTTGTGCTATAAATACCAAGAAACACAATGTATTTCTCCTAATTAATTTTTCCTGAGGCTCCTCCTGTCTGACTGATGAGTCACATAGGAAGGGATCTCACCAAAGAACTAAATCTCAACATATGACAATTGAGAGCTACCACCTTTTCACTGCTATGATTTATTTATGAAAAATTTCACAGCAATTCATATGACATAATTAAATTATTCCTTTTCTACTTTATTACTTGACTATTCATATATGTTTAGAGATTGGGTTTGTAGCTATATTTTGCTTATCATCTTGTGTAGAGTAAAAGTCCTACAGTTTCTAATTCCAAATAATGATACAGAGCGGATGCATGACAAAGGCGTAATTAATGTAAAGCTCACTAACACTTCCTAGAGTTCCATTAGAGAAACTGTTCTCTCATTGCAACCTGTCATTTCCACCCAGAGGACCTAGCAACAATCTTCCAAATGCCAAGATATAGTTGCCTCTAACGCTGGATGAATTAGTGTAGACAGTTGACCAGCTAGGGCTTCCCTCGTCCCTCCATTGCTAATCTAGGACTCTGGCGATAAATACTCTCATCCCTAGGGCATAAGAAAACCTCAGGCATTAGAGTCCAGGTCTCTCACTAAGGATGCCTCAGAGACCAACCGAGGAGGAAGAGGAGGGGACCTGGTGTGTTTGGTAGAGCAGGCTGGAAATGAGAATCATTTGTTACCTAGAGACTAACTGCAATAGTGCTTTGTAGCTTTTAATACTTTCCCTTGGGAGGGGAAGGGAGGACTAGAATCCTGAAGGGCCAGGCTCCAGAATTCATCAGAAACAAGTGTATCTAAGCAGTGAGAGGGTCAGACCATCATTAACTTAGTGATGCAGCCCCCTGTGGGCTTTGTGTGACATGGTGACAGGAAGGTCTTCTTACATGGTAGCTTTGTGCTACCATGTATATAGGGATTCTGTGAGTTAGCCTCAGAGTTTTGTAGGATTTTCTTGAATGCATTCTTAATGCATATCATGCTGGCCCAACTAATTTCACTATCCATGAGGATACATCCCTAAGGTTGATATAAATTACATAGAAGGTGAGAACAATATAATATTGGTTATATTTTAAAATGAGGGCTTACACTTGAGATTGGACTATATTGAACTTTAAACAACTTCCAATGACAGAAAATTATAAATTCTAAACAAAGTATTATTATAGAGTGAGAAAATAATGGACATAATGGTATAGGGAACATTTAGGAGCACTCACAATACTTTCTTTATATAGGCTTTATTGGTATGATTTTTATTATTCTAACAAGATATCTGAAATAATCTATGTTATAGAGGAAGGGGTTTGTTATAGTTTTGGAACTTCATAGGCATGATGTCAGGTCTGTTAAGGACATCATTGTAGATGAATCACAAAAGGTGACTCACAGAGGAGAAAGAGCTGCCCTGTGTCCTGGAAGGAACTAGTGAGCCATTCAATAACTGGGCTCAGTGTTATGACAACCTGCTCTAATGAGAACCACTTTAAAACCTCATAATTATTTCCTTACTCCCTTTCTAGAGGGTTCCATTGATGCCTAGTGGGCTCCTACCAAACCTCTGAAAAGTCCAATCACCTCCCAATATGATCACACTACGGTCTAGAGCTCCAACTCCTGTATCTTTGAGAGAAAGAGTTGAAACATATTCAAGCCTCTGCACCCTCTTCCTCAGAGGAACTATTCTGCAAACTACATAAAACTGTTCTATGAAGACTGGGAGTTATTAGGGAAAATAATGGTTTTCAGTTACTGTGCCAAAACCAAGGTTTTGCAATTATTTCATTTTTGTAATAAATTTTAGTTAAAGCTTGGTATGTGACCCTTTCATTTTCCATAAAATTTTATAACTTTCCTAGATATGAAAATCATGGAAAAATAAAGTGTCCTGTGGTCGACATGCACATCCTGTTCAATTTTGAACAGATTAAGGGATAGCAGTTCAGAATTTACAGTATCTGTTAATTATTTCCATAAAGCTGAACAATATGTTGGAGTAGACTTTTCAAAGATTCACCAAGAATAATGTACTGTTTTAAATCATCTATAGTGATAACCTACCTCCTTAATGGTTTTAGCAGCAACTTTAGCTATATTAATTCATTCTGTCTTCAACCTATACTCAAGGAGATGGAGCTATTCACATAAAAATAAAATCTATGATTAGATGTTGAAAGAAAAGTTTGGAACTAATATCACTGGTCCACTAAGAGAGACATTGGTGGACATTCACAGAGGATGCAGATGCTTGTGTCTCGAAACAAAAGAATAGCAGAGACTTTGCATAATGGTAGAAATAGAAGTAATTTATTAAGAAAAAGAATGCTCAAGTGTAGAGGCAGGATGAGAAGTAGGGAGGATTCTGGATTCAAAGGCCCCGGGCCAACGATTCATGACCCTTTATGCCACAGTCCCTTCTCCAACATTTCCATGTTACACACTTTTCTGGCACAGGAGTCACCCTTACTTGTGAGGCTGCTGCTGAGGGGCTTCCAGTTGTTATGGACATCCTAGAAGTAAATTTTCATGTGCTGTTACTTAGAAGCTGTCTCTGGAAGTGTGGTTCTTTTCTCTATACCCATTTCAGACCCAATGTTTGGTTCAAAGAGTCTTCCAAGGCCCCTTGGTGTGGAGATAGACTGGCTCCCCTAACTCTTTGATAGGAAGGATAAAACACTCCAAGAGTCAAAACACCATGTCCCTGAAAACAGCTGGAAGGTGGACAATTTCCAACAGATGTTGCCAGTGTTTACCTCATGTTATAAAAGTGTCTACAGTGGGAAAGAAACGCGGGAGTTCAGCCATGGAGAAAGCTCAGTGTTGAACTTCAGGCTGCCTCAGCTTCCCCAGTCAGTTTCTGCTGGATATAACCCCTGAATCCACAGTGTGGTCTTTACTTGCTAGTATCTGCTTCTACCCGGACGCTCAACCTGTGGGGACCCTGCTCTGCCTGCCACTCCCCATGAGAATCCACACCTGGGTTAATGGGGTAGTTTCAGATGATGGTGCTGAATGCTTTTAAGCTTCCTGTTTGAAGATGTTGCCTTTCTGCAATTTTGTTGTTTGTTTGTTTGCTTGCTTGCTTGCTTGCTTGCTTGCTTTGTCTTGACTCTCTCCAGAAGTCTCATAAAGAGACTTCTCCAGTCAATTTTTGCTAGATGTTTTGAGCACACAATTTGCTTGTTACTTATCTTTTATCTTGAATTGCTGTATTCTTAATAAATTCATCCATGCAAAACCAAAAAGAATAAAAAAAAGTTATCATAGATTATTCTCCAGACAGCACACCAGGTTTTCTGCCAACAGGCTTCTTTTATGTGCTAAACTCTTTTGACAATTACATACATGTTTAAAATGTACTGTGTCCATACTCATGCCCCCATTACCCTCTTATATTCTTCCCCTACTCTTGCTGAATCCTTTCTTCTTCCAAACAAGACCTGATCCTACCCTATATCTATTGGTGTCTGTGTGTGTGTGTGTGTGTGTGTGTGTGTGTGTGTGTGTGTGTGTGTGTGTGTGTGTGCTGTGAAGGCATCTGTACTTTCTGTATCCTCTAGCTCTTACATTCCTTTGACTACCTCTTTGAGGATATTCTTTGGATTTTGGAGTGGATGGTCTAGATGTCTTGTTTAGAGCTGAGATCACTTATTCTCAGCACCCTGACTGGTTAAAATCTCTGCATTTTATATCACTCTCTTCAAAAGAAGCTTCAGCCCAGGCTAGACATAAGTGTATAGGATAAAGTTTGGCTGTGTCTATTCTGCAACATCAATAGTACAGTCTCCTAGGACCTCTGATTATTCCAGGCAGAAGCTTTTGAGCAAGTTCACAGTACCAAACCAATATGCTCTCCCAATGAGCAGTCAAGAAATGCAACCGGAGAACAGTTGGTTAACTCCAAAATATTCTTGACAGTGAGAACATCTTTCCTGGCACACTGGTAGTATAGTCTACAGGGTACATAGATGAGAAAGACCACTGGTGACTTTTTCTCCCCATCACCACGCAAAGCCTTTTCTAGTACTATGAGAGCCAGCCATCAGGGAGGAAGCTTTCAGACCAGATCCAGGTTAGTTTCTCTGAGTCCTGTATCCAGAATGAATGATACCCTCAGCAATAGTCTTACCATCTAGTTCTGGTAGCTGAACAAGGTCAATGGCTATAGCTAGTACATCAACCTTGATGTCTCCCCTTTCTTGCTCAGTTCTCTTGTTATACCTCTGTTCCTGTAGTGTGAGGTGAGTCATTCAATTACCAGAAACAGATTTCTTGTGTCAGTACAGTATTCACTGGTTGCTTTTAACACAGAGCATAATCCCTGACTGTGAGAGAACACAGCCATCTTGAATTTCTTCTCTTTGTAAACTTATGCCCACAAGCTCGAAATGTCTACAATGCAATGGAAATCAGTCAGGCTTAACACAAGAACTGTCTTGCTTAGAGATGGGATTTGTGTTCACTTCCCCAGACCTAACTAAAGAGCTGTTTGCAATTGATACCAGGAAAGGGGAAATTAGTTTTTTTTCTCAATGGAGTGGGCATATAAACCATTCTCCTGTCAGCAAAGAAACAGACTTTTTTAGCACCTTTTTGGGGTTTTGTTTATTGGTTTTGATTTCCTTTTGTGTTTTTGAAAAAGAGAAAATAACATGAAGTTAGGTAAATGGTGAGGTTGGAAAAACCAGGGCTATACAGAGATGCCTTTTCTCCAAAAACAAACAAACAAAAATGGTAAAAAAAAAAAAAAAAAAAAATCTTTTTCTTAGAAGATAGCACTTGAACAATCACATTCTAAATGAGAGTTAAAATGTCCCAGAAATGAGGGCTTAGAGCTGGAATATAATCTATGCTTTCCTTTCTCCTCTTCTCTCATGTACATATGATCAAGTAGAGGTGTTTACTGTTAATCCTCTGTAACACCTGTAGGAAAGTAGGTGATGATTTGTTCTCACCATAAACACTGCCAGAAGCCATCACCACAAAGGCTGTGATCAAACAAGAAATAAGCCAATGCACTTTGGAAATGTTATGATAGAAACAAGAGGTTTGATTTTCATTGTTTATTATCTTTTATGACTTTTCTGTAGGTCATGCAAGAGTCAACCACCACATTTCTGATGCCTTCTCCAATTTCTCCAAGCTTGCAAAGTTGTCATAAAAGCTGAGAAGCAATCAATCTCATAATTCGTAGATCCAGAATACTATCCAATTCCTTTGATCCCACTTCCTAAACTGCTCTTGTTCAGATTCGCTTGTTTCTGGGGTGCTTGACTTGAGACTAAGGCTTCCTGTGAGCTATTGTAAGATTCACGAGAGCATGGTTCCTTGTGCTCCCACTCAGGAAAGGTGCCCCCCCCCAAATCACTCATGAGAAGTGGTCTTGATGCAAACGCATAAGGTTCTTTATATTCCAGTATACTGGGGCCGTCAGCCATACACCATGCAGAGTAGAGGGCTGAGGACGACCTCTAGCACAGAATTGAGACAGCTTTTATAGGGTTACAGCAAAGCCCGCGCATCATGAACCAATCACCTCATAGCATCCAGTGCAGACCAATTACTTTAAAGTATCCAACCCTGCCCTTAGCCCAGGAAGTCTGCTTTCGCACAGGCTTCTGGGTGTTCATTCACTACCATAACATTAAAGTAGGTGACCATCAGCTTGGGATTTAAGACTCCCAGCTTCCTGGGTTTTCTGGGGAATTAGGCTGAATTTTTTCATCCTAACACTATGAGATTAGTAGAGGGATGGGACAGCATTCTTAGCAGGTACAGGTGGGAATAAAGAGCTGAATATCAGATGTGATTTTCTCTTAAAGGGTACACAAGTTCCTTCCACTATGGTTCATGGTCAAACACAAGGACTCAGAACCAAGTGAAGAAAGAGGACTCTAGGGTGGCCCGTTAATGTGAAATACTACAGCCAGGTCTCCATCCAACCCTGGACTGCCCAGGATTTAAATCGGAATACTAAGCATTGTTTACAGTTCTTCATGAATCAACTGTTTCCTCAGTACTGAAAACAAATGTGTTTTTAATTAAAAGAAAAGCAAATGTTTGTCAAATAATAAAATTATGTGAGAACCCTTGCTGCCTTCTATTCCATTTCACTGTGGGAATTTTAAAATGAACTAAATGATTTTTTATGTGAAAGGACAGACTGGAAATGATATTGTCTGGCTATTCTTTTGTTACAGTCAACATATAAAAGAAGGAACAATGAAGAAGCAGAAGCTGAGTTACAGAATGTGATGGCTTGAATGGGAATGACCTCCATAGGCACAAATATTAGAATGCTTGGTCGCCAGGGAGTGGCATTACTTGAGAGGGACTAGGAGGGACCTTGTTGGAGGAAGTGTGTCACTGGAGGTGGGCCTTGGGGCTTCAAAACCTCAAGCCAGATCCAGCATCTCTCTCTTCTTGCTGCCTACAGATATGGATATAGAACTCCTAGCTACTTCTCCAGCACCATGTCTGCCTACAGCCACCATGCTTCTTGCCATGATAATAATGGACTATACCTCTCAACTGTAAGCCAGCCCCAATTAAATGCTTTCCTTTAGAAGAGTTGCAATGCCATTTTATCACTTTACAGCAATAGAACAATGACTAAGAAACAGGGCCTAAGAAACAGAGCAAACCAGAAAGTTGAGAAAAGATTTTGTGTTCTCATGTCCATGTCCTCCAGGAAGTATATTTTTCTCTGTGGGGGGCATGGCTACAGTATCTCCTCCCTTCTTCTTACTTATGGGGGTCTAATTCTGTATAGAGCAACTGAAATGTCCAGGCTAAACCTCACATGCATGTGTGAATGCATACACACACACACACACACACACACACACACACACACACACACACACACACGCACACAGTTTCCCAGCTTCCCTAGTAACTTTAACTCTAGATGTACAAATGATATAGTTGTAATCAGTAAGTGGTTGATAAAAGATAACTTGCTAGGAAACTGTTTAAGGGAAATGAATTCAATTGGCCTCTGCTCCTTTCCTTTTACATTTCTTCTTCTTCTTCTTCTTCTTCTTCTTCTTCTTCTTCTTCTTCTTCTTCTTCTTCTTCTTCTTCTTCTTCTTCTTCTTCTTCTCCTCCTCCTCCTCCCTCCTCCTCCTCCTCCTCCTCCTCCTCCTCCTCCTCCTCCTCCTCCTCCTTCTCCTCCTCCTTCTCCTTCTCCTTCTCCTTCTTCTTTTTCTCGTGTTTGGTAGTATAGGAGCTATCTTACAATCCTGAAGGAGAGAAGTTGAGCTAATGGTAGCCAGCAAACATTACTGAGTCTTGGGCTGCTTCTTCTAGAGTCATGTGTGCTTGAGACAATGAAGATCTATGTGTTTCAGCCAGTGCCTCTCTGATCATTTGTGCAAATGATCTGAGGGATCTGAGGGATCTGAGACTACACTGCAACTCAACCAAGCAGTCCCACTGCTGGTAGGTGTTGAGGTAATTAAACTCATGCCTGTGTCCAAAACAGCTTTACCTTTTTTATTGGTCCACACTCACGGACTCTGTTTCACTGTAGAAATGGGGTGTCTGTCTGTCTGTCTGTCTGTGTATGTATGTCTGTATATGCCCATGCATGAACATGTGGAAGCCAGAGTTCAGTGTTGGATGTCTTCCCCAATACCTCTTCACCTGATTTTTTTGTTACAGGATCTCTTGCTGACCCTGTAGCTCTCTATTTTAGCTAGTCTGCCCCACCTTTCAGGATCCAGTCCTGGGATTATAGGCGTACACGGCCACACCAGCTTTTATGTGAATGCCAGAGATTCAAACTTGGGTCCTCAAGCTTGAGCAACAAATACTATACCCACTAAGCCATCTTCCCAGCATAGTCATTTGTAGTACTAAATGACTTCACAATATCACAAGACAGGCTTAGCTCCTGTCCAACCTCCTCTCCATTGTGAAACCCAGGAACTTTTCCAGTGCTCAGTGTCAGATAGAGGGTCATTCCAGACAAGTTTTGGCTAGCCTGTCACTTTCACTGTGAGGGTGTCGGGATTTTGGTGACTGAGGAATGAAAGGAAGGGTTGTTAAGCAAAGAGAACCTTTAGCAAAGTATAAGAAAGCCCTACTCCAGATCAGCAAGAGCAAAGGGTGTGTGAAGGGCTGTATTTAATTTTGAAAATGAGTTACTATTTCCAAATATTTGAAAAAGTGTACAGTGAAATATGAGGATGAAATATCAAGTGTACAATAGCAGATCTGGCAAGAGACAAATAAGAGAACTAAGGAGGACGATCTCAATTTAAATGCAAAACTGAATTTGAGTTTCCTTGCCTCAGAAGCAAAAGCATTGTACTGTGTTTATTCTTAAAGGGGAACAACAGATTCCCAAAGGTTCAACCAAAACAGCTGAATGTTGACTGCAAAGCAGCTCATTAGGTTATGCTTAAGATTTGCAAATGGTAAAGCCTGGAAATCCCACTCATAGCAAGCAGGCCCTTACTCTGTTGTGATAGACATCAAAATTGACTTCTAAATAGATATGAAAACTGACTTCTCTATCAGGAACGTGAGACAGAGACAGAAAGGGAAACAAGATGCAGAAATTTTAATGATTCCAGTCTTAGAGGATGGAGATGAGGAAACTAAGGCTTGTGGATGTAAACATGCAAAGGACATTTCTTTCCTACTTAATCTCACTAGGTTCCTACATCATATCCTCAAGGAAAGGCATTGTAGATAATCCAGTTTTACAGATATATTAGAATACTGAGTGTATTGACAGCATGACAAGAAATATAAAGACAATAAGTGAGAACATTGAAAAATAATCTTAGAACTTCACAAACTCTGGGACTGCTGTGCTAGAAGTTTCTGGGTATAAATGCAGCAATTGGGATCCTTCCTGAAACACAATACAAAACACATGGAAGCAAGGTTGCTCTGCTGGAGAGAAGCAGGGCAGGAACCTGGAGACAGGGAATGAAGCAGAGACGCGATTTGCTCCTCATGGTTTGCTTAGACTGCTTTTTTTTTTTTTTCTAAGACAAGGTTTCTCTGCATTGCTTTGGAGCCTGTCCTGGAACTAGCTCGGTAGACCAGGCTGGCTTCCAACTCACAAAGATCCACCTGCCTCTGCTTCCTGAGTGCTGTCTTATAGCACTCACAGTACCATTGCCTAGGAATGGTACAGCCCAATGTGAGATGGGCTCTCTCACACCAATCATCAATCAAGAAAATACACCACAGGTTTGTCCACAGTCCAGTCTGGTGGAGGTATTTCCTCAGTTGATAATCTCTCTTCCAAAATGACTAGCTTGTGTCAAATTCGCATAAAAACAAAACAAAACAATAACAACAAAAACTCAGCCAGCATGCAATTCCAGATGCAGGGCACTCTTCATCCTCCGGACTATAAATATTGTGGATTTCATGCAACAGAAGATACTGAGGCAGTAGTTTGAAAAGTTGGGGAAAATCCACGTAGCCCTGGATACAAATGTAGCTTAAAACATTTATACAAAATGGTCATTCCTAATCTCATCTTGATGGAAGGTAGCAATTTTCATCAGCACACATAAATGGCAGCTGTACAAGGAGTCACTGCTTTACAACTAGTGCTGGATTGGAGCCTGTGGCGCTGTCCAGAAGGCAATTCCTGGGGGCCCCACCTGCTCACTGTTCAAGAGGACCTGCCAAGTACATAGTAGCTATGCTTTTGAGGGACTTATTTTCTGAGACTTCCTAGCAGTGTATTTGAGGAATCTACTTAGAGGGGTCTCTTCAGATATTAAATGTGGAGTATTCCTTTACACTGTGTGAATATACATTGCTGTGATTGGTTTAATAAAGAAGCTAACTGGACAATAGCTTGACAGGAATAGGTTAGGTGGGAGAACCAGACTAAGAACCCTGGGAAGAAGTTCAGGATCAGAGGAGTCACCAGTCAGACACAGAAAAGAAACAGGAGGTACAAGATAAAAGAGAGGTAATGCCACATGGCAGAATATAATTAATATAATTTTGTTAATTTAAATTACAAGGGTTAGATTGTAATAAGCCTGAGCTATTGGCTGAATATTAATAATTAAGTCTCTGCATTTATTTTAGAAACAGCAGCCCCGACAAAATCTCCACCTACAATTAAATGTCTGCTGGGTGAAATGACCTCTATGATGGTGTGTCAGGATGAATGTTTGCATGTGGGTCCCAAGGCAGAGAGGATTAGGGGAATTACAACAGTTTGGTTCAAAGGAAAATGTGACATTGGACTAAGGTCACAAAATGAAAGCAATGGTGAGGAAAAGGGATAAAATAGACCTATTCACGGATGGGGCAGAAGAAAGGATTCTAATGCAAAGGAATTCTTAAGAATTTACAAAACTCCTCAAAACTGTACCATTTATGATAAATTATTAAAATTCAGCATCATAATTGGTTTTGTAAAAAAATATATTTATACAACTATCTTTAAGCAGAAGATACAGATACATTAAATGATAATGTCAAGGAAAAGGGCAAGTAGCCTATGCTGAAACTCAAGAACAACATTTAGTCACATTCATAAACACACACCTGATCTTAAGCTGTGTGACAAAGTCCAGGGGCCCCTCATTCCCTTCCTGGTCTGCCTGGCTGTCTGTGAGTGTCTGTTGTAGTGAAGCCCTGGCTGCTAGCCTAGGCACCCCAGAATTGGGAAGCCTGTGAAGTAAGGTCTGCCCAGGGCTAAAATTTCAGGAGTTGGGCTGAAAGACTTGTTCAGGGTACCCAACCTTTGGTGTGTCTCCAGGGAGGCCAAACATGGAGAGAAGGGCCTGATTACAAGATCAGCAGAGCTCAGAGAAGGTGATGATAAACTGGCAAGAGACATTCTGGGAAGCTTTCAGCATATCTAAGGCTTTATCCATAGGTATAGTGGAGGTAATTAAGGGTTAGCAGCAGGCTGAGTAGTCATAGCATCTTTCATTATTATCACCATCATATGTGTGTGCATGGGTGTGTGTGTGTGTGTGTGTGTGTGTGTGTGTGTGTGTGTGTGTAAGAATATTCATGGGCACCATAACCATACTGCAAGTCAAAAGTCAATTTTTTCATGTAATTGGCTATTTCATTTTTCTGTGTGGACTCTAGAGATTAAGCCTAGTACTCCAGGCTCACCCAGCAAGTTCATTTACCCCCTGAGCCATCTCACCAGGCCAATCATAGCTTCTTGACCTAAGAGAAGGAACAGGGCAGTCACTATCTACCCATGTGCTTCTCTCATTCTTCTCAAACAGCCCATTTCCAGGGCTTCCACAGCTGAAGAACTACAGGAGAGACAGTGCTCCGTGCTCCCCACGGCACTGGAAGAAAGACATTATCCAGGGTCCTTTATGGAACCATGAATTTCTTACAGCATATTCCAGGTAACAAGCATGTGTGAAGAAAGCACTTGGGAACAAAATGAGACTCTCTCTTCCTCATGTGGCAAGTTCCACACATGGCAGGCCTACGGTGCTGTCCTCTTCATGTGGGTTCTGTTAACTTCAGGCTTGAAAACTCTTACTGGATTCACATTTGCCAGCGCCAGAAAGGAGTATGTGGTTAGTTGTGCAATGAAATTCTGAAATGTAAGAGGGCCCATTGTGACAGGAGTCCAAGGATGCCAGGATAACTCTGAGGCTAGTAACACCAGAGATTAGTGCTAGTTGTACCATTCTCCTGGATTGTAATCATTTTAGATATTAAAATATCTAAGAAATATGGACAAATAAAAATCTTTATTTTAAAACACCATATAAGATAATGTCAAAATAGTATACTGGAGGTCAGTGAGGTGGATCAGTGGGTAAAGGCATCTACTGCCAACATGACAACCTGAGGGTAATCCCTAGGCGCCACATGATGAAATAACCAACTCCCCCAAGTTGTCTGTCTTCCACACACATGCCATGGCATGTGTTCACACTCACACATGTGCGAGTGCGCAAACACACACACACACGCACACACACACAATGTATATGTATGTATGTATGGATGAATGGATGTGCGTGCGTGCGTGCGTGCATGCGTGCGTGCGTGTGTGTGTGTGTGTGTGTGTGTGTGTGTGTGTGTGTGTTCCTGAACATTAGACTCCTAAAGACCCAAGGAGATCCCAGAGTCAAATAACTTAATATCTCAATAATGTAATGTCTGTCTTCTTATTGAAATGCTTATGATTTTCCAACCCACTGACTCAGCTAGCCTTTATTCTAAGTTTGAAGATTTATTTCAATGTTTCATACATATTAAGCTCAGATGCTGAAGCTGTAACTCAAGTCAGTTCATCTTTCTGTTCTTGATGAACAAACTCACCATCCATCAATGTCACAAATGAGTAATTTGGGAATTTCTTGGTTTGCCTCACCTGGTAACTCCTAAATTCTATTATTACAAATAGCTTGTGTATCTGCCCCAGCCACTTTTGCCTTTGTTTCTTGATTCTTCTAACTAATCTTTCAGTCTCTGTTTATCCCTCTCCAGTTTTTTATTGTTGCTGCTGTAAATGCTATTTTTCTGAAATTCTAATACAATCAGGATGCTCTTAAATTCTTCACAGAGCTCAGTACAAAACCAAAGTCCCATAAGCACAGCTCACAAGTCCTTCTAGATCTTGCCCACCCTCCTCCCCAAAATCCTGGCCATTTACTTATCCTCTTGCTCCAAAATCCAGATGCATTGATATGAATTTTCCCAAATTTACAACCACCTCTAAGATTCCACGTATTGACAATGCTGTTCTCAATATCATTTAATTAACTCCTAAGGATATTTTAGCCTCTGGTGGCTTAGTTTTTGTGGCCCTGGAGCTGAAACCTAGAGCCCTGAAAATACTGAGAAAGTGCTCTACCACTACACTCCATACCTATCCTTAGATTTGGTTTATTATCACCTCTTCTAGCAAACTGGCCCACACCATTCCCAACACATTTCCATCTCTCTGGGCTTTGCTAACACTCCACCTGAAACCACTTTTCCACGGTCTGTTTTCTTAACCAGATGTGATCCCTGAGGGCAAGCATTGAGGCTTTCATAGTTTTTTTTTTCTCTCCAACAGCCCTTTCTTCCCCTAGAACAGAAAGGGATTACTCCTGACCCTGATCAGGTAGTAAAAGCTGGGGAGACCCATCCATGGAAGGAATTTTCTTTTGAATCCCTTCCCAGACAGGAAAAGGATCTCTTTAATTAGGCACGACCTTGAGGTTGGCCAGCAGATGGATAAAAGCAGGTCAACAGTTTAATAATAGGTCTTCTCTAGACCGATGACATTTTAAAGGAATGTACACAACTCTCTAGCTATCCTGTTTTAAGGCTGAAGAGAAACCACAGCAAGCAGGAGACGGTCGCTCTCCTTCAACTAAATGCCACGAGCCAATGAGAGTATGTCCTCAAGGTCCAAAGTATATCTGGCCCTTTGAGTATAAGCCAGAAGAGAGAGACTAAATCCTTCTGTAGTTATGTTTTTTATTCTTCTACTATATGGAGAATCCCCATAGCCCTGCAAACAACCAAAAAGCCATCGCTACCATAGTAACAGCATCTCCTTGCACTGGCTCTGGACAAGGAAGGACCAGAAGAAAAGAAGTCTTGAACATTTTATTAGAAAACCCTGCCTTGCTTAATGATTTTTAGAAATCCACTTGACTCTAGTCTTCGCCAGAATAGAAGTAACACTGGCACCCTGATATGTACAAGTATTACCTAGAAACCCCAGGCTGTATTTCTTCCTTCTGGTTTGACTAGCAATCCCAACCCCAATTGCTTTCTCTCTACCCCTTGACACAGCCAAAGCCCCCTGCCAACAAGGACTTCTCCACTCATGCAAGCATCCTGGCATGAAGAAAAACACAGGAAATCCTTTGGAAAATTAATGGCAGTGCTCCCATTTGGTCTTAGTGACGATAACCCACTCAGATTATCAGAAACATGCTCAGGCAAGGAAATTAGCTCAACTTTTGGGCTGGAGAAGGTGACTCTGCCCCCCTCTCTCTTTGTCAATGAACTTTCCAACAGACAGAATGGACATGTACATGTACACATGTCCTTACAGGCAAATGCAGCCCCTGCATTGTGCCAGCTGTCAAGGTGGCAGGTGAGAAATTGTTTGTAGCCTGGATCACCTCATCAATATTTTAGCAAACTCAACAGCCTGAAAACCCATGGCTCCAACAGAGCTTCTGGTTTGCCAGTGCTTAGCCTGCTCTGGCCTTTGTCCTGTCCATTCATCTTAACAAAATGCTTCCGGAAAGGTAGGAAGACCCAAAGGAGCCAAGGACACCGCTATTTTTGAAATATTTTTCATTCATGTTTGTTTGAAAAACACCCAAATAAGTTCCAACTATTCATCCACAGGCTTAGCTAATGAACCAAGACACTGGGCACAGGGTCACATATCTTTTTGTTTTGGTTTGGTTTGTATTTTTAAAAATAAATGCTATGATAATCATCTATTTAGACTTGCCCAGGTTTAACAAATGAAAATAGGGACTACAATGCAAGTCAACTTAGATTTCAGATAAGCAACGAAAACTTTTCTGTTATAAATGTAGTATAATCTTCAGGATGTACAAACAGCAAAAGGATATATTTATCGTTTATCTGAAATTTACATTTATCTAGACACCTTTATTTTATTTGTAAAACCACATGTATTTTTTATGGTCATAAGTTGTTGAAACAGATAAAGGGTAAAAAACCACATGGAACTTACCTGCAAATGAAAGTGTTGATGTGGGCTGCAGAAAGGGAGGGATGTGGGCTGCAGAAAGGAACACAGTGTCTTTCAATGTGATAGTTTTTCAAGTCCCAAAGCACACAAATTAGAAAAGGTATGAATTAAATTTTTTTTAACACATGATGCATTGGTTCTTATGGCAACCATCTTTTCTATAGATTTAGTCACTGATGAGTAAGTGTCAAGATAAAATGAATTTCACTGCCACAGGCTTTGCTCTTCTCACTTGAGTCTCACAGACCATAAACAGTCCCACTGAGACTTTGTCAGAATCATGAATATTTGCGTGAATTTTCTGTATTACTAAAAATAAAAAATGTAAGCTATTTTTACATGACATAACAAGCAGGATCTAAGAATTTGCATTAGCAGTTCACGGGGGTCACAACCACACACTACTTTTGCTTATACATACATTCATTTGAAGTTATTTTCTCTTTGTGAGATAATTTGTTGAAGTTCTGTGGTCTCTATGGTCTTATAAATCACCCTAAGAAATGGTTCCTCATGGATGTGTTGGGAACCTTGTTGAATTTACATGATTAATGATAATGAAAGGTTATTAAAATTTTACATGATAAATATTAAGTATCTATTGTGCTAATTATTGGCTCTTATTCTGAGTCATTTTTGTAATGACAGATGCTGTGAAGGGTTATCTGAAATTAAGCAATGTTCTTCACAAAAGGCCTATCTCTTAAAGGAAGTCTTTCAACTTCTGATTCTAATTGACTAAATTCCTGACCTCACCTCTGTGTTCTCAGTCATAGAACAGAGGCTAACAGAAAGCCAGCAGTCAGCATTAGGGGGACTTGGCTTTGTCGTTGTTCATTTTCTTTTCTTTTCTTTTTTTTTTTTTTTTTTTTCTTTTTTTTTTAGGGTTACTACTCCAAAACTAAAACCTAAGTGGAAGCAATGGTATCGAAATCAAAGGGAAGGAAATCTGATGATGAGAATTTTCCCAGAAAATCTAAAGCTTACCTCACTTTTCAAATGTCAAGCAACACCATGCTATGACATTAGAGTGGTGTCTCTGTTCCTTTGCAGGGAAAGAAGCTGCCTCCTGGAGTTCGCCATGCAACCAGAAGCTGGCTTCTTCCCAAATGCTGGAGACATGCTGCTTCTGCAATCAGCAAGCTAAGACAGGCCAGAGACAGGAAAACCAGGAGGGGAAAGAGGGAGTAGGGAGCAAAAAGAAGGAGATGGAAGGGGAGGGAAAAAAGGGGGGTCAGCAGAAATAGGAGGGAAGGGATAGTGTGGTCCCTTTTGATGAAAATGGCCCCTGTAGGCGTATAGCTTTGTTGGAGTGAATATGGCCTTGTTGGAAAAAAGTATGTCACTATGGGGGCAGACTTTGAGGTTCCCTATGCTAAAGATACTGCTCAGGGTCTCAATTGTTCTCCCTCTTTTCTGGACCCCCCCATTCCCGATCAAAGCCCCCATAGAGGGGCTGTGAAGAAGAAAACGCAGGTAACTTTTTAAAGAAAGCATCTGTTTTTAACTCTCTAGCCAAGACCAGCCATACTGGTTAAAATCTGGTCAATTTCTGGTGCTTCAGTTTTACCACTGGGTGAGGTCATGGTTTCTGGAAAACTTTGTGTGCAAAATCCCTTCAGACTTGAAACTTAGATGTTTATTCTCATTTTCTTGTTCAGGCTTTGGTGGTGCATTTCTTCGCAGAAAGTCTACCCAAGCTGCCTACTCTCTCTGGAAGTCAGGTCTCATATTTCAGACCTAGATGACACCCTAAGTCCAGATTTGCAGCAAATGCATCATTAGTGAGCATTGTCACTGTTTCAACACTAGCTAAAACCCAAGACCAGATCTTCCCTAGCCTGCCACTTGTTCAGTATGAACCAGAAGAAAACCTCAACAGGGTAGTTCACCCTTGTCCTAGTTAGTTTTTGTCAACCTAAGACAAACTAGAATCACCTAGGAGGAAGAAACGTCAACTGAGGCACGGAATCCATCAGATTGCCCTGTGGTGTGTTTGCAGAGTGTTTTCTCAAGTGATGTTTTATATGGGCCCATTGTTGATAATGTTACCACTGAGAAGGTGGTCCTGCGCTATGAAAAAGCAGGCTAAGCAAATCATGGCAAGCAATCCAGTAAGCAGTGTTCCTCCATAGCCTCTGTTTCAGATCCTGCTTCCAGATTCCTGCCTTAGCTTCCCTCAGTAATAGAATACTGCCTAGAAATGTAAAATGAGAAAGAGAATCCTATCCTCCATAAGTTGCTTAATCTTGGTGTTTACCACAACAATACAAAGTACATTAAAATGTCCCCAAGGCTCTCCCTACGGGTGCGATACACCTGAAGCCTCATGCTCAGTCACTGACTTGCATGGTCTAGTTCTAGGACCCTAAGTTCTAGAAGGCATTCTGTCAAGGTCGGTACTGGGTGCTATGCCATACACACTCCAAAACCCACCAACAGCAGCACAGCACAGGATAAACTAGCCAAATAGAACTAACACTATGGGCTGCCTTCTGCTGAGGCAAAATCATGGCTCATCACTGCTATGAGCAGCCACAAGCAATAAAGGCACAAATAAAATCCAGATGGAATAGACCCACATTTCTCCACCAAGCACCAGGGGTGCATCAGTGGCTCTATTCACTAGAAGACCTGCAGACAGGGTCCTAAGTATATGTCCCATGTGAGGTTTCTCCAGTTCATCACTGAGTCTGAAACCAGTCCTTGGCTGTCCTGTCCTTTTCAACCCACAGTGAAAAGTCATTCTCCATACTGTGCTGCTTGAATTTGGCCAAGTGGTCTGTTGGGCATCAAGGTTGATTCTAAACTGGGCCACATCTGAGTCTCGTAGCCACAAGGACCTGTACACTCTCAAGGGAGCACCAGACCCTTGCACCAACTGAAGTAATGCATACCAAAACATGAGCCAGTCTCACTGGAGTAGAGGTCCCCATCTTACACTGGAAGGCTGTCTAAAGGCTCCATCCATGAGACTAGCCTGCAAATAGCTGCTCTGCATAAGGACAAAAATCGTGCAATGGAGTATTCATTTAACCACCAAGGCTGGTGCTAAGCTGACTCACACCTAAGGCTGATGATGCCCCAGGCTCACTTCAAAGATGGCAATGATTCAGGCTAGAACTTGAGTATATGCCACAAGTGTGCAGGTTACCATCCAGTTCCAGGCAAAGCTAGAAGGCCCATGCATGACCTTTTGTCCTAAGGGTGAAGAATTTCCAGTTCTCTCTGGCCCACCCTCTCGCCATCAAGGACCTAGCTCTGAGCCCCTCATCCACTCCTTGGCTCATTTTCATTTCCTGTTGCTCATCAGGTAGTCTGTGGGAAGCCACAGCCCCAAGATGGCGCCTGGCTGGATGCCAGGTAGTTCAAGTTTAGCTGTAAATAAGCCTTATTTGGAAGTGCTTGATGGATCTGGTGCACTTCCTCCTTCTGTGGCCTATCCAGGATCTCCAGGTGGCATGAGTTGATTGGGCTGTGAGAGCACATTTAAGGGCTTGCTGGGGCTGGGAGAAAAGGAAGCTAATGGGAGAAGCATAAGCTGATGGGAGAAGAGGAGGGAGCAGAGGGTCCTGAATAAACTGCTTGAAGAAGAGTTGTGGTTGCGCATTTCCTTGCCACCCCAGGTAGGCACGCAACAAGTGGTGGCCTGCACGGGGAACCTCTCCGTGGGTGAACGGCTCAGAACTTCCTGCAGTCAGGGCAGTCTACTGGAAAGTCCCAGGTAGGTTGGGACCAAGCTAAGGCCTTCGGTAAAGAGGCGATAAGGTCTCCAGTAAGGAGCAATAAAGTTCCCAGTTGGGACAAAGTGGAAGAAGCCAAAAGTGAAAGTATGGGGAATACAACATCCCAACCTATTTATCTCCCTCTTTAAGAGCTGTTTCATTCAAAAGGGTTGAAACTAAAGAAAAGCACATTAGAAAGATGTCTTAGGGAAGTTGAGACAGTAGCTCCCTGGTTTGCCATCTCGGGCAATGTAACTACCAGCTGCTGGGACAAACTTGGGAAGGATCTAGATTTTGCCTGAACACAGGGAACACTGAAGTCAGAGACAAGGCCTATTTGAAAACTTGTTCGCAGCTGCCTAGAGGATCAAAAATGCTGTAAGGTTGTTGAAAAGTTTTCTGATTTTGTGGCCAGAATGGTAGAGGCAGCTGGGAGGGTATTTGGAGACCCTGATATGGCGATGCTCTTGATAAAACAGCTTGTCTCAGAAAAGGTCCAGCTGGGTAATGTCATTAATTATTTAGTGGCTAAGATAAATAAGGTCTGTGTCATACCACAGGAGGTGGAGAAGGTAAAAGTAAATAGCCCTATTCAGCCATATATAATACAGCTACAAGAGTTAATTTGGAGGTGTTTACAGCCCTTTTACATTCAACATATTAGGGCACATTGGGAGTTGATTCACCTGATGCTGATGATGGTGATGCTGATTGACGAGATGAAAGCAGATCAGCGGTGGGAAATCCTGTCGGTGTTCCCAAAGCCCATGCCAATTAGACACTCGGCTAATTTTCCTAGGTTTTTTCCTAGGTTTTTTTAGTAGCAATTGGTACTGAATCAATGCATTGACCTTGTTCAGAAACAGGTCAATGCTCTATGGCAGTTGGCACAGCTGGGCTGTGAATAGAAGATGATTGGCTTGTTCATGACCGCAGTATCCTACCAGAATTATTCTTTAGCAGCTAATATGTCTAAACAGCTCTCACAGTATCTTTTAGGTAATTGGTCTAGCGACTTTGATAAATTGATGCACAACCTGAGGCTCTCTATCGTGAATGTGAGTTCCACCCGGGTCGATGTCTCCGTTGCTGGGGGACTATCTACATGGATCACCCAAGCCACGAATCATCTGAAAGAATGGGTAGGAATGGGTGCCCTGGGAGGGGTGCTTGTCCTAGTCAGTCTCATTGCCTTATGATGTATCTGCAGGATGAGAATTACACAGAGGAGAAGTAATGTCATGATTGCACAAGCCTTCGCAGCCCTGGAGGCAGGGCAATCACCTCAGGCTTGAAAGGGCTAAGCAGTCATCACGCTCAGGATGCAAGACGAAGTACTGCACTTGAGGCTAGCTTTTAGCAGCTTCATGGAGGGCAAGTCTGATTGCATATGGGTTGGTATCCTAATCCCATCTCTGAGAAAAGATACCGGATGGGTGTGGCACCAGCTTGGCTGACAACTGGGCATGGGGCCATTACAATGACCCTTGTTCCTCAGAGATCAGACCTCTACCCTTGCCTGTTGCGTTTAAAACATAAAAGGGGGGACTGTGGGAAGCCACAGCCCCAAGATGGTGTCTGGCTGGATGCCAGGTAGTTCACGATTAGCTGTAAACAAGCCTTATTTGTAAGTGCTTGATGGATCTGGTGTGCTTCCTCCTTCTGTGGCCTATCCAGGATCGCCAGGTGGCATGAGCTGATTGGGCTGTGAGAGCACATTTAAGGGCTTGTTGGGACTGGGAGAAAAGGAAGCTAATGGTAGAAGCATAAGCTGATGGGAGCAGAGGAAGCTGATGTACAAGGATCCTGAATAAACTGCTTGAAGAAGAGTTGTGGTTGCGCATTTCCTTGCCGGCCGAGGTAGGCGCGCAACAGTAGTTGTGTCCTTCCATCTGTTGCATCACCAGAGTGAATAGGAGTGGGAGTGATGGAGGTAGTCAGACACTGCTGGTGAGTTCTGGTGACTTGTTTTGTGGCTACTTACCTGATATTATGAGAGGCTGGGCTCCTCACTGACACAAAGACTCACTCTGGAGACCTGGTGTCTGGTTTCAAGAATAAAGCCTAAACTCAATTCCTTTTCTTTCCCCAGCCAGTAGTGTCTTTATCATCTGTTGGAGTTTGGGAAGGGCTGACAGGAAACCTTCCTGTGCTCTTCAATACATCTTTCCTTTTATTGTACTCAGACCACACTCTTGGCTTCTTCAGCTCTTGCAAAGGTAGTTTTTAAAGAGATGTTCAAGCTGGAGACTGTGAGAAAAAAGTTACTAAAGGATATTACCCATCTACTATTTTATTCTACTTCTTCTGTTAGATGACTGAGGATAGGCACATACATCCTGGGTAGAAATGTTTGTGACCATCATAAAATGCTGCCTACTACAGCCCTAAAGCAAGACACCAAGTTTGTCTCCTTGAGGATATCACTGGGACCACGGAGGCCATATCCAGATGATGTGCACAAGAATATGAAACTGTAGAAAGCCAGCATCATTTAGCAATCCATTCCCGATCACTACAGTGAACTATCCCAGTCTAGGGACTTGATAAAGAACTGACTCACATATGTGCTGTTATGTAGTGTAAAGGTCTAGTCTTGGGTGGCTTTGTCCTTGGGGATAAGCCCCGCCCCAAGCTGTGTCACACATGACACACAGATAACATCATGGTAGGACTTTGCATGTGAGGGAGACATTAATGTGGTGAAAGGAGAAGCTGAGCTACTCGGGGTCAAAATTGCTTCTGGAAGTAGAGCTGAGTGCCTCCTGTGCCATTGCACTGTGTGAAACAAGTCACATGGCCAAGCCAATGTAAGTGATGTGAGTATGCATAACCCTCTCCCAGGATGGAGCCAGCCAAGATGGTTCTCCGACTACACTTTTAAAGAGCTTTTACTAAGGATACAGAAAATGAAACTCTGTGTAGATTCACCTTGTATTGGCCGTACACGGTCCCTACTCATTAGGAGGGAACTCATGCCTGCTACTGTATGTAAACTCAGCCAGTCTGTGACTACAGAGATCACAGACCCTCAAACAGAACCTTCCATTTCCATTTTCCTAAATCAACATAGCTTCTAACTGCAATTTAAATACTTATCCCACAGGTGAGTGTAGCCGTCAGTGAGCCTTCACTAAAGAAACTTCTGAGTGCAAAGACAATTACAAAGATCCACATCTGGCTAAGAGGCTGATAATAAGTGGCCTGTGGTGCCCAGACACAGTTGTTACAGTACAACCCAAACAGCTAAAGCTCCTGGAACATTTGTTGAAAAGGGTCAGAATAACCATGATAGATCCAAGATGTCTGCCACAAGACATTGTCTCTAGGTATGGCAAGGTGCTGCATCCATGAGAGCTCAACAGCATGGTCACGTAAACAAGACCTATGTAATGGCTATGTGTGGATGCAAGAAATTTCACAAGGTCCCTCCCCTAGATGAAGAGCTAGAGGTAAAGCAATGGCTGATGAGAAAGGGAGAATCTATTTTCTCAGGGTCAAGAGCCCTGATAAGCTATCCAGTTCAAGGGGGCAATGAAACATGAAAAAAATAAAAGACAGAGACAAATATTGGGGTTCAGCTTGAAGATCAAGGAAGCAAAGCAGCCGGCCACTAGTTCTCACCTCAAGCTTGGGCTGAAAGGGCTGAGCCATGCAGGAGCTTTTCACCAAACCCCAAACTGTTGCCTCTCCTTGGCATGACAGGAGAGTGAATGAGCCTACCTTCTATGTGGCTGGAAAACAAATGCCTCATATGGAGACCTGGCTTCTGTCGTAAATACTTCCCTAATGCTGGGACTAAACGTGTGAGCTACAACTCTCTTTTAGACTGATTCACTCTTGTGTCTCTCTTACTGGCCTTGGACTCACAGAGATCTGCCTATATCTTAGTCCTAAGTCCTAGGTAAAGGTATATACTACCACCTCCTAGTTTCTGGCTGCAGGGATTAAAGTTGTGTGCCTGGCTTCTATGGCTTGTGGCTGACTTTGCTTTCTGAATCCTCAGGAAAGCTTTAAAAAATCATAAATAATATATCACTACAGGGCAGTCTTAAACATATGTGCATACAAATAACACTGAATGGACTCAATAGACTGTGTGTGTGTGTGCACACGTGTGCACACGTGTGACATGTGCATGAGTGTGTCAATAGTAATTATAGGAGAGTTTATGAATTCAAGAGGGTAGGAGACACAGTAGGAGCTGAAAGAGCAGGAATGGGAAGTGAAAATTAAGTAAATCAAGTACTTATGTATGAAAATTGCAAGAAATAAAAATTTAAGTAAAATATCCCAAATCTCTTTTTTAACTTTCTGGCTAAAACTTCTGATTATGAGATGAAGAAACACAAACACTCAAAATAAATGTCAAAGAAAGAATGAAAAGATACAAATGGCTGGGGATTTATTTTCTCTCCTCACCTCTTGTGCTTACTTCCTTTATTCTGTGTATTGGACATAGAATAGAGATCATCTGCCCAACTAAAAATTAAAATTAAAGTAATAGACTTAGTTTAACATGCAAACTAGTTAGTTACTTATAAACTTCAGTTTCCTGGATAAAACCCAGAAGCATGTCAAATATTTTTAATAGTATTCCCTAGAACACCTTCACATTAATAAAGCCATATCAAATACTTTAAGAGTAAGGCTTACTCAAGAGAGTTCCTTGTCTTCACAAAATACCTTTTACACCTATGATACAAAGTCAAAGTCAGCAATCCAGACCACAGCTGCCTGGATTCTAGCTTACCTATCAATGTTCCTGCCATTAAATATATATAATATGTTATATATAATAAAATTTTACATATATTACAAAAGGAAATAAACACAGACACATGCAAGCATGCATGCACACATAAAAAGTGTGTGTAAACACATATTTATATTACAATATAATATGCACACTACTTTATTGTTAGAATAAAATAAACACAAATGAGTATATACCATACATAGTTAATTGTTAAACTATGTAATTGGAATTAAGTATACAGAAATAATATACAACAAACTATTATTTATTACTTAAACTACAAATATATATTTCTTACTCAATTCATTACAGATTATACATGAATCTGATAAGCATTTCTGCAACTCCAAATAATTCTGAATTAATAAGTAATTACCAAAGTCTTCTTTGAACTAAATGTTATCAAGGTAATTTGGTGTCATGAATGTATAGTTTTATTCTTTTATGAACCACCCACCTAACATATAACAGAATATATAATAAAAATTATATATTCTCAGTTCTGCCAAAGCTTCTTTGGCAATGGGAATGGGAACTAGATTTAATAGTCACCGAAATATAGTGGCTCTTTTGTTCTCATCGGAATTTGAAGGCAGTTCTTCAGGTAGGCCTGTAGAACAGCTGGCTCATCAAGGAAGTTACACACCAAAGAAACTGCGCTTTGAGTCCCCATGTGGCTTCATACAAAGCAAGTTATTTTTACATGACTTAAAATGAGCACAAACACAGTAGTGTGTGCACAAAACAATAACCCACGCTTTCCTCCTCCACATGGTTTCATAACACTTTAATTAACTTGAATTACTTTGTTAGATAAAATTTGTAATTGAACTAATAAGAGCCTCCCACTATATTGTAACTAGAAGTCACAACTAACCATCTTGAAATATAATCTAGTTTCTGAACTTGATGCTCATTATAAAACCATGCAAAGAATTAGAATAGATATTTTATTCATTGTCTATTCTTACAGGATGTGTATTTTAGTTATAGCTTTGGATAAGTGTTATAATTATTTTTCCAACTTCTGACGAAGGTTTTCTAATCAAAGCACTGGAGGAAATGTCATAAAAGAAGGAAAGGTAAGGATAGTGTCAATGAAGAGTCCAGACGTGAATTCAGACACAGTGAATCGAGTCTCTGAGTCAGAGGAAAAATAATATATGTGTCCTTGGCTTTTCTGTGTGTAGGTAGAAAATTTCAGATTTCTTTTTTGGCTAAAACTAGCTTTAAGGGAACAGAATCCAGTTTCCTAATCCTTGAACTTACAGCACAAAGACAGCTACCACCCTTTCCTTCTTGAACCCCATTTACACATAGCAAAATGTTACAACTACATCACAGTAAATCTTGAAAATCTGGTAGAGAAATTTACTTAAAAGAGTTTTGTAAACTCATGAAGATAAAAGGTAGCTCCCCAAGAGCCTAGGAAAGACAATTTCTATTGTATGAAAAAATGGAAAGGTAGTGATTTGAAGATTTTTTTTAATTGGTGAATATTCATTGAAGAAACAATGGCTTGGCTAACATTCACACATACACACACACACACACACACACACACACACACACACGCACAAGCATACGCACACGCACACGCACATGCGCACGTGTGCACATACTTTGTGACATTCACCTCCTGATCCTTCTCTCCTGACTCCTCCACCTTTTTCTGGTCTCCCCTTTTTCTCAAATAATCCCTCTTCTATTTTCATGTCTTATTTCCTTTGTAATTTGGATTGTACATATGAGAAAAAAGCGTGTGGTACTTGTCAAAGTCTAGCTTATTTCATTTAACATTCTAGTTCCATCATTTTTTCCTGAAAATTACATAATTTCATTCTTATGTTTGTACACACCCCACTGTGTACATTTAATACACTTTCTTTATCTGTTCATCTGTTGATGGACATCTAGGACAGTTTCGTAGCTTTTACTACATCTTGGCAAAGATGTCTCTTTAGCTCATTACCACCTTTTAAAACATGAGGAAAGTGTTTCCGTATCTATGAACATTCCATTATTGTTGGGGACCCCATTTCAAGGATATCACTTGTGCAATTATTTTTTATTTGCTCTATGTATTTTCCTCTTGATTACTCCAACAGCTCAAAGACATGCTCATGTTGCTCATGTTACCCCCTTCCAATGAAGCTCAATGATGTTATTGGGAGGTTAATTTCTTTGCATCTCTGTATCCATTCACTCTGTTAGCTTCAAACTTAAGGCAGCATCCCTTATGCTAGCAAAGACTAACTCTGTATCCACAAACCATGCTATAGGAAATAATTAAAAGGGAAATTTTGGCAGCTTTCTTTGTCCTTTCAGAATTCGTGAAATGCTTCTTTTCTTAGAAGCTCACAGAAAATGAGACTATGAATATTCTATTTGCCAAATACTTCACAGGCCTACTTCTAGTCTAATTCCCTTGAATAAATCAGTGCCATATGGAGTGACTTATGTCTATGTCATATGACCCATTGACTATGATATGGGAGTAGAAAGATTACCTGATTGAGACACAGCCATCAAATCCATGTTAGTCTCCAAGTAAAGAGCCAGAACCCCCTAATATGTTAGGTTCCACACATGGTGAAGAGAAAGAAACTATGGTGTGAAATGGGGACACTATCCCACACAACATTTCCAGAATTATAAGTCCCACATTCCAGTGTGGCATGCCCAAGCTAGAACTCTTTTACTATCATCTGCAATCTCTAGATCTAGTATCTTCTTTAAAATATTTTTTCTTATTTTACATATAGATCCAAATTCCCTCACCTTCTCCTCCTCCCATGGCTCCCAACACCCTCATATCCCATTCTCTATCCACTCCACAGAGAGGGTGAGTCCTTTCAGGAAGAATCATCAAAATTTGTCAAGTCATTTGTAGTAGGGCCTACCTCCTGACTCTAGGTTAAGGGAGTATCCTTCCATGGGGAATGTGCTCCCAAAGTCCTTTCGTGCACCAGGTATAGATCCTGATTACACTGTCAGAGGTTCAATAGACTGCCCATACCTTCTGAGACACATGTTCAGGGGGTCTGGGCTGGTCCAATGCTGGTTTCCTAGCTATCAGTCTGGGGTCCGTGAGCTTCCCCTTGTTAAGGTCAGCTGTCTCTGTGGGTTCTTGCCTGGTATAGACCCCTTTGCTTATTACCCCTCCCTCTCTACAACTGGATTCCAGGAGTTTGGCTCAGTGTTTAGCTGTGGGTGTCTGCTTCTGTATCCATCAGCTACTAGATGAAGGCTCTCCTCTATTCCTCCCCTGACTCAATCCTCCTGGTCCCTAATGTTCTCCTCACTCCTCCTCTTTTCTCCTCTTTCTCTTAACTCCCTCTCCACTCATTGCCCAGCCCCCATTCCCAATATGCTCAGTAGATCTTGTCCCTTTCACCTTCTGTGGGGGACCTTGTATGAATCTCTTAGGGTCCTCCTTGTATCCTAGCTTCTCTGGTGCTGTGAATTGTAGGCTGGTGATTCTTTGCTCTATGTCTAAAATACATATATAAGTGAGCACATGTAATGTTCCTCTTTTTGTGACTGGGTTACCTCAGTCAGGATGATTTTTTTCTAGTCCCATCCATTTGCCTGGGCAGTTCAAGATTCCATTGTTTTTTCCGCTGAGTAGTACCACATCTTCTTTATCCATTCTTCAGTTCAGGGGCATCTAGGTTGCTTCCAGGTTTTGGCTATTACAAATAATGCTGCTATGAACATAGTTGAACAAATGTCTTTGTTGCATGAATGTGGATCATTTGGGTATATGCCTAAGAGTAGAATTGCTGGGTCCTATGGTAGACTGATTCCCATTTTCCTGAGGCACTGCCATACTGATCTCCAAAATGGCTATACAAGTTTGCACTCACATCAGCAGATCCTTTTCAGCATAAGTTGTCATTGGTGTTTCTGATTTTAGCCATTCTGACAGGAATGGTATATCAGAGTCATTTTAATTTACATTTTCCTGATGGCTAAGGATGTTGAACACTTTCTTAGGTGTCTTTCAGCCATTTCGGATTCCTCTATTGAGAATTCTCTCTTCAGTTCTGTACCCCATTTTTTAATAGGGTTATTTGGTGTTTTGGTGACTAGGCTCTTGAGTTCTTTGTATATTTTGGAGGTCAGTTCTCTGTCAGATGTTTGGTTGGTGAAGATCTTTTCTGCAGGTTGCCATTTTGTCTTGTTGACTGTGTCTTTTGTCTTACAGAAGCTTCTCAATTTCAGGAGGTCCCATTTATTAGTTGCCAATCTCAGTGTCTGTGCTACTGGTGTTATGTATGAATTTATTCAAGGTTACCTCCCACTTTCTCTTCTAAGAGGTTCAGTGTGGCTGGATTTTTTGTTGAGGCCTTTGATCCATTTGGACTTTAGCTTTGTGCATGTGCTCTACCTGCAGTCTTCTACATACCATCATCCAATTGTGGCACCTTTCTTCCTTCCATTGTATAATTTTAGCTGTTTCGTCGAAAATCAGGTGTTCATAGGTGTGTTGGTTAATATCAGGGTTTTCAATTAGATTCCATTGTCCTGCCTGTCTATTTTTGTGCCAATGCCACGCTGTTTTCAGGACTATAGCTCTATAATAGAGCTTGAAGTCAGGGATGTTGATGCCCCCTAAAGTTACTTTATTGTACAGGGTTGTTTTGGCTATCCTGAGTCTTTTGTTTTCCATATAAAGTTGAGTATTATCGTTTCAAGGTCAGTGAAAAATTGTGCTGGGATTTTGATAGGGATTGCATTGAATCTGTGGATTGTTTTTTGCAAGAGTGCCATTTTTACTATGTTTATCCTACCTATCCAAGAGCATGGGAGATCTTTCCATTTTTTGGTATCTTCTTTAATTTCTTTCTTTAAAGATGCAAAGTATCTACCTCTATATTCCAGTAAACACTAACACTTATCACTTTGTTGATGACCAGAATCTAGAGATTATTTTAACTTGACTTGGTTTCCACCATCCCACCATCTAGTTCATCAGTGGGGTCTATGAGTACCATATTGCACATCTGTACTACAGCTGTTGATCTGACTCTAGGCCACTGTCTAGGTATTTCTACCCTGTGTATTGCACTGTTTGCTTGGGTTCTAAAGAGAATTACTAGAGAAATTGGAATCAGAATCAGTTATGTGTGCAAACATTAGCAGTGCCAAAAAATAATTGCCAATACAGATATGGGTAAGCTTTTAATATGTTTTCTCAAAATGTAAAATAAAATACATATATTTGTAAATCTCCTCAGTCTTAATTAAACAAATAAAAAGTGTGTTCCGTTATTTTGAATTCAGGTAAGCTGGAGGCATGCATATTGAATAAAGAAGTGTCCGGCTCTAGAGATGGCTGTGGAAGCTAAGCTACGGCTATAAAACTCTTCCAGTCCGTTTCTTTTACTTGTCACAGTTTTATCATTTTGTTAAGACACATTTAGGGAATATCTAAAATACTTTAAGTTCTTCAGGTATAAAACAATTTTACCCTCCTGCTACTTAAAATTTCTTGATTGTTCTTTTACTTTATGAAGATTAGTTGATGTTGGCTTACTTTGCCTTGGGTAGTGGCAGTTGTGAGGCAGAAGAAGGTGCATCCCTAGAATTTTAGAGCAGTCTGGCTTAGATAGTGAGCTCCAGGCCAGCCAAGGCTATAGAAGACCCTCTCTCAAATAAACAAAAAGCAAAATGGCTCCATTCTATTAAAGTTAAACAAATGGAATGTGCCCTGCATTCTTTTTGAAGAGGGTTTTTAACTATATTCGGTTAAAATAAATGAAATCCTTTTTTGATAGCTTTTTAACATAGTTCATATTCACCACACATAGTGATGAGTTCCCTAGACATATTCAGTTAAGTATACTACATATTTAACCCATATGTTTTTCCCACCTCTCTCCCCACTACTCTGTCCTTTACACACACACACACACACACACACACACACACACACACACACACACACAACAAATGATAGACAGAAATAAAGAGACAGAGCAGAATATATTAATACATATCTTAAATCAACATATAAGAAAAAATTGATATTTGTCTTTTTGAATTTTACTTAAAATTATAATCTCCAATTCCATCTACTTTCCTTCTAATGACATGATTGTGTTTTCATCATGGCTGATTAAAATGCTATGTATGTAAGTGCTATGTCTTCCTTACCAGTCTGATGGACATCGAGGCTGATTTTTAGCTTGAATAGTGCCATGAAACCCACAGACAAGCTGGAACCTCTATAGTATGTCTAGACTCCTTAGGGTATGTCCACAGGAGTGATACAGCAGAATTATTTGATACCTGTATTAGTTTTAAAGTTCTTGATGAAGATTCCATATTGCCATAGTGGCTGGACTAATTTGTACCCCAGCAACAGTGTAATAAGTTTGTCTTTTTCCCCAATATCTTGACCAGATTTTTTGTTTTTGTTTTCTAAATGGCAATCACTCTGAGTGGGATAATAACAAAAATAAATTTAAAACACATCAAAAACCTTAATGCAAATCCTGAAAGTGACAATGCTTTAGAAAAACAAAAAACTCAAGATATCCACATAAACAATGATTTTCTTAAAAGATACCACCAGTTCAGGATATAATGGCAAAAATTATAATTGTATAGATTTTTAAAAAGCTTCTATACAGCAAAGGCAACAATGAACTGAATGAAGAGATGTCTTACAGAATGGAAAATAAATCTTTGTCAGCTATCTGGAAAGTGATTAAAATTTACACTATATGAAGAACTCAAAAAAAAAAAAAAACTGTCCCCGAATCAGAGGATACAATTAATACATGCACAAATGAAATTGTGCTGGCTAGTTTTATGGCAGCTTGATGAAGCTAGAGTCACCTGAAAAGAGGGACTATCATCTGAGAACATGTCTAGTAAGACTAGTCTGAGTCTGTAGTGCATTTTTTGATTAATAGTTGATATAGGTAGTACCAGCTCATCCTGAGTTTGTGGTCTGTGATTAATGGGAGATGTCATTCTGTAAATATGTTTCTCTTATTGGTTAATAAATAAAGCACTGTTGGAAAATAGGAAAGCAAGAAATCCTAACTGAGATAGAAATAGATAGATGATTCTCAAAGCATGAACTACAAAAGGGAAAAAGACATAAAAAATGTTTATCATTCTCAGCCATCGAGTAAAAGACCCCAAATAGCCAAAACAATGCTAAGGAAGAACAGCAATGCTGTTGATATCATGATACCCTGATTTTAAATTACCCTACAGAGCCATAGGAACAAAACAGCATGGTGCTGCCATAAGCTCAGACACATGGACTAATGAAGCAGAATAAAAAACCCAGAAATCAACCCATGCAGCTACACTCATTTGACTTTCAACAACAGAGCCAAAAACAACTCACATGGAGAAAAGAGCCTTTTCAACAGTAAATCAACTCTCAAAAAAAAATTTATTTCAGTCTAATCTACAAAAAAAGAATGTGGGAAAAAAACAGCTCCAATATTTCATAGTCTCTAAACTGAATTCCTCTGAGACTGAGAAGTGTTATCTTGGTATTCTTCCCTCCACAAGTGTTCTCAAGTGGAAACCCCACTCTGGGAAGTGAAGGTGCCATAAGATTTGTGTTCTGAAGTTCTCTAGTTGAAGATGGTTTTATGGGGGAGAATTCAGGCAGAGTAGAATTGGGGAAGGGGAAAAGAACACACCTCAGAGGCCCATAGACATAGAACCTAACTCATAAGCCTAGCCATCACCACAGAAAGGGGGAAAGCCCACCAGGCCCAAAAACACTAAGCATCTTATTTTCCTCTCTTCCCTGGCAAGAAGGCTCTCTCATTTCTTGATGCCTTTCAAGGTCTAGGGATGTAAAGCAAGAGGCAATAAAGAACAACCTCACATTATGATGGTCGTTTCCTACTTTTGTTTTCAAACGAGAGAATTAGGATTATGTCATTAAAATAGTCATTGGCTTAACCTTCTATTTGAGGTAGAAAAGTGGTAGCAATGGAGACAAAAAGAGATGTCTCTGGTATATATTTTGGAAGTAGATTGACATATATTGTGGTTGCAGCAATAACAAATAAAAAAAGAACTAAGAATTACTCTGAGGTTTTTTTCTTTGAGTAACTGAATTTCTTTGAGTGGATGCCACTACTGGGAAAGAGAAATCTAGTCAAGAGATAGGTTTGTGGAGCAAAGAATAGAAATTAGAAAATCTGACTTGGGCCATTTTAACTGTGCAGTATTGGGTAGTCATGTAAATGTAGGTGCTATTCCAACTAATCAGGGCTGACATATACTCATCTTCATGCAATGACACAACTAACTGTTCACTCTGTTCCAGAGGGGAAACTCCCATGTCACGCTAAAGTAGGACTTTCATTTCTGTCAGCCATTTCCCTCCAGATCTCTCAAGCTCTCTACATTCATTGCCCAGGTGATACCCCTGAATTTATACATCCAACCCACTTTTGACCCCCAATGTTCACTACTCTGTGTTCTCTGTACTCATTAGAACTAAAGGAATAAGATTGCACAAATTCTGCCGGCTGTGCCCATCATAATGCAAGAAACAACTCAACAAATAATAAAAATGCAGTTATCTGAATACGGTAGAATTTATGTTTATTTAGGTGTTTCCTGTTTGCATCCTTCCCACCCACTCTGGGACCAGCAGAAAAACAAAGACTACTGCATAATATAAACCCTATAACATTTAGTTTTCTTGATCATGGAAACAAAGGGTAATGACCAGGTAACACTGCAAAGGCACTAACACCTCAGTGCACAACAATCTTTTCAGTTCAAATCTTTTCAGCTCAAAACTCTAGCTGTAGCTAATATGTTCTTCAGTATAACTTTCTTATTTTCTCTATGCTTTAAGATAATATAAGAGGAAGGAAGGAAGAAGGGAGGGAGAAACGGAGGGAAGGAAACTTTCCGTCACTCTAACCCAAGTGCAGTTTGGAGCAGTTTGGTGTTCTAAGAGCATCTGGATAGACCTCCTGTGAATGCCACAGATGGGCTCTACATGTAATTTACATTGCTCACATGGTAAAAAGAGAAGCAGTGGGGATGAATAATTAGACAAGGCTTAAACCTCTTCAGAAGAGGTTCTTGGGAGCAGAGCATTTCCACTAATGTTACAAGGGGAATGGAGATACCAAACATGAGAGGAGGAAGGTAGAAGTGGTATACATACATATACATATATACAAACATACATACATACATACATGCACCTTGAATTGATGCAAAGCCAGTCAGATTGGCAGCTTGCAAGGATGCTGCTTGCCTAAGGAGTGGACACTCCCATCTTGCATGTGTTCAACAGAAGTCATTAGAACAATGGACAGGAATTTGAACTTCACAGCTGAGAAATCCCAGAGCAAGTGTTTTAGTTACTTTTCTGCTGCGTTGATAAACAACACCACGAGAGCTCCCTGGACACAAACAGGTTTCATCCATCTCATAGCTTATAGTCTGTTGTGAAGGCAGTCAAGGCAGGACTCAAGCAGAAGCTGTTTATTGGCTTGCTCCCTGTGGTTTGCTCAGCCTGCATTTTTATACAGCTTAGGACCACTTGTCCAAAAGTAGCACCACCCACAGGGGGCAGGGCCCTCCCACATTTACCAGCAAGTCTTGCCTACAGGCCAATCGGATGGCAGCATTTTCTCATTTAAGGTTCCCTCTTCCCAGATGACTCTAGCTTGTGTCAAGTTGACAAAAAACTAAGCAGCACACCAAACAATAGCAGTTATAAGCAACCCGAATTTAGCCAGAGTCGGAAACACCTCCATGCTGTTCTTCAATGCTTACCTCCATAAGAAATTAATTTGTGTTGCACAACTCGCTCCTCTGGTGTAGACAGAAATATTTCATTCTTTAGAAATTACTAAAAATATTTATAGCTTGACAAAGCTAATTTAAAACACACAGCAAAAGCATGTCATTTCTTAAGGCCTCTGGGCTGCAGCTGCAGGGATGGCAGCTTTTCTCTGGGCAGTGATGGCTCAGGCAGGGTTCTCTGTGAAAGCAATTCTCCAGTCAAGACAACCCTTGAACAGACAAGGTCTTTCTGCTCATTGGGCAGCTGTCAAGTAAGGAGATAAAATTGTCTCCTGTCCCATTTCCCCTCAACTTTCCAGGCATTTGGGCCTCAACACCACCCTGACTTCATCCTACCGAGAGGTGGTATTTTTTTTTCTGACCCAAGAAAATATTTTATAATCTATTTCCTAATCTAGGAAAAGCTGAATCTTAGCCATTTTAAAACCCAAACAAAAACCAACCCAAAAACTAAAATTTGTCCTCAAAACCAAGTGTGCTTAAATAAGGCAATTGGAAAAATATTTTCTTTGTTTTGCTGAGAAAATCCACTAGAGCCTGAGGACCCCAGCCAGCCTACCCATTAGGAATCCTGGCCAAGGTAGGAAGGTGGCCATGCTTACCCTGTAGCTGAAACAGCCATGAGACACTTCTGGTCTTTTTCTGCTCCTTGGATAGAAACAACTGCTATTTAGATCTTTAATAGTGCTGGAGAAGATGAACTCCATCATTTCTGTGCATACTAGAGGAACCAATTTTTCTCTGATGGAACTAGCAATACTTCTTGTGGAAAAACTATTTTGTCATAAATTTTAAAGAGAACACAAGGAGAAACAATTTGCTAGCTCCAAAACATACCAAGAAAAATGAGGAAACAAAAAAATTGGAAGGGAGAGTAAGGGAGGCCATCAGGAAATGGGGAAATGGGAAGACCCACTAACCACATTCATTTGGAGGACATTGCTAAGTGGGTGCTGATTTCATACTCCACATTTGAAGCACATATGTCTCTTGATAAAAGCAAAGCGAATGAAATTACAAAGCTTGACAATGTCATCACCGTAAAGAGCCCTGAAACTAACTGTCTTAAAATAAGCGCCTGGGAGGCCTGGATAGTCTCACCCACACAAAAGCAATTTCTTTGTCATCTTCTTATTTAACTACGCTAATCCTCAGTGAAGCAAACATGGGGTTCCGACGAAGTGCAATGTTGTGAACCGTGACATTTAATAGATGAGCAAGCTGTTCCCCCAAATGAGCCATTGCTCTAAGACTGGGCAAAAAATAGCCTGAGATGAATCACACAGCGTACAATGGCACAAAAGATGACTCACCGGGTCCCAGGGAAAATTGGTAGGAGTGAATGGATAGTGCACTCAGGGTAACACAGTCCCAACGGGCAGAGGTGATTGGTTTGTACCACACTGAGCTTGAGGCTGAGAGGACACCACAGGAAGTGCTGTGATAGGCAGGGCCTGAGGAAACTACTCCTTCAGGGATGGTAGCACTGCCATGCAGCTTGTCTTCTGAGGCGGACAGGGCCCACTGCACGTCACCCTCTGAAGCCTATGCAGAAGAATGATTTATCCAGAAGGCTGCACACTGCACAGCTGGCATGAGATAAAACATTTGGGATCATTTTACTTGTATGTTACCTAGAGGCACTAATCCCTCCCCCAATGCTAAATCTAAACCATCCCTGTCATTTCAGGCTCTTTAATGAAATCTGTTTCTCACAGGATGTCTCTGTCTTGGAAATAGTATGTGATTTCCCTACCAAATGGAAGCACCTATTTGTTTAACCCCTTTTCTTTCTACATACATACATACATACACACACACACACACACACACACACACACACACACACACACACACGGAGACAGAGAGAGACAGAGACAGAGGGACAGAGACAGAGAGAGATGTTCTTTAAACAACAACTACAGAAACTCGAGATGAAGTAATAGATGTTTCCCAGGATGGGAGGAGGTGGGCACACTAGCACCTGCAAATAAGCTCACACTAGAAGTGGCTGCTCACTGACTCATGAAAAAGCCCCAGAGAGACTGGTTCCCACAGTTGTCCCTTAGGGAAAGGGCAGAAAATATGGTATAATAAACATTCCCACTGACTTACAGCTTCAGTGGATTCAGGGGGAGCCGGAATTGCCTTTCTAGACATTGACCATGCTAAAGTATAAATAAGGTGATAGCCCCTGCCTAACTAAAACTCTAACAGAAAACATTCAAAACACACCCAGCACATAGACACAAGTCTACATCTAATGAGAATGTATTGACAGGCTATTGAGTCTATCCTACTTAATGTTTGAATGTTAGTCAACTTTACTTCTAGGTTCAATTTAGAAGAAAAGTCAATATTGTGATTATTATTATCTATATCTCAACTACAGGTTCCAGAACTATTTTAAGAAATTACAAAGAAGATTTAAGCAAGTCCCAGGAGGAGTCCCAGTTTGAAGCCCAAACATTAGCACTCTTTGCAGCTGGTAAATGAGCATCTCGCTCACATCCACCAGAACCCACAGGCATACCACATCTTTAACTTTTCCCATATGTCCTGGGTTTGCATGGTAACAATACTACTGCTTACCACAGTTTTTCACTTCATCTAGAAATAGTCATAGACTTGGATGCTATTTCTAGCATTCCAGGAAGGACGCCTAGAGTCTGTACAATTAGTTAACAGTGCTCCTAAGAGTCTACCAGTACAAGGAAAGGTTAGCAAGCCTTGTTTGGTCTGAGTAACCTCCTCTTGCTTCACAGTGGGGCTCAGAAAAAGAAGACCAAGCACAAGCTCCCACAGCCCTCCTGTGAGGCGAGCAATGGCCAGGTTACCAGGAGCCTTATTAGTGATACCTCAGAACTGGGAAGTCTTCTATGTCCAAAGCACAGGAGCCTCTAAAATCATTGAGACTCCAAATGACCCATGCCACCCAGGCTCTTCAGTTTTAGTGAACTTCTGCCAAACTGCTAAATTTGCTATGAACAGTGAAGTCATGGTGTGAGTAGTTAATATTAGTAAAAGCTTCTACTTGATAGTCTATGGAAGGTAGCATAAAGTCATAGAGGAAAAAGTCCTGCATCAGGGATTATTTTAGGTGTCAAGATAGGATCTTCTTAAAGCTCAGAATCAATGCTGTGGTGTAATCAACCCAGCAAAAACACCCACCATCCTCACTACCAAAACAAAGACTTTAGTCTTCCTGGCATTCTACTGTGCTTTCATCCATGGTAAGTATTGCTGAAACACCTCACCTCCCTCACACCCTTTTTGATATAGGCCTTTTCATCTAAAGGATGCTTTCTAAGAAGCCAAGCATTTGTTGAAACCTAGTGTGTGTCAGTAAGTTCTGGTGAAGGAAAATTACTATTTGGTATTATGTATTATATTACCCCTGCAATGAATACATGGCACAAGGAGAATTGCACAAATTCATCTATAGAATGCAATCACGTCTATGATGATAATGATGTTGTTACATTATTAAACCAAACCAGCCCACACTTGCTCCATACTAAGAATGGAGCTGCTGATTATACACATCTGTTCATGGGTTTAGTCAAGTAAAGGTTATCTCAGTAAAGCCAGGTTAATTGGTTTTTTGTTGTTTTTAAAATTTACTTTATTTTTACTCACATGTATGTGGTGTGCTTGTGTGTATCCACATGTGTGTGGATGCCTTTGGAAGCAAGAAGAGGGCATCAAATCTCCTATGTCAGGCGTTACCAGGCAATTAGTTGTGAGCTACCTCATGTAGGTGCTGGGAATCAAACTCAAGGCTTCTACAAAAGCAGCAAGCACTCTTAACGAATGAGCAATGTCTTAGACCCTTAAAATCCTTATTCAATGTTCAGAATAGATTGGTTGGGATTTGATGGGAGATGTTATTCTGTAAATATGTTTCTCATACTGTTTAATTAATAAAGCACCATGGCCAATAGGAAACAAGATAGGCGGGGCTAGGAGACCAGGAGGAGGAAAGAGGAAGTAGTAAGGAGGAGTCAGGATGTAGAGCATGGAGGAAGCAAGATGCCGGGGCCGCTCCCTGATAAGATGACCACGTGGAAATACTTAGATAAGTAGAAATGGGTTAATAATTAAGACAGAGCTAGCCCATAAACAATAATGGTAACTGGCCAACAGGATTGTATCATATACAGAGTCTCTGAGTGTTATTTGGGGTTGGCGCGCTAGACTAGCGGCGGGCTGGCGGAAAACAATCAATTCCTGGTTGATTTCCAGAATACAAACAGAACTCATACTTTCTGTTTAGTTAAAACATAGAGCAGTTAGCAAAGTCTGATAATGCATACTCAATTACTGAGGTATTTTCAATGATTTGTAGGCAGGTCATGGAACATGCCTATCAGTACCACATAGAAAAGTAGGCACTACTCTTAAATTCTTTTCCTAATTAAAAGAAAGTTGGTTTTTGTTTTGTTTTCTTTTCTTTTTTCTGATCTCTTCCATTAGTGTGGAAGTTCAGTTCTTCTGAGAGCAACCTCTAATACTGGTCACAAAATATAAACTTGTTTCCTTGTGCAATGATTATGAAGGATATTGACATTCAGTAACATAACACATACACACACACACATACACACAAAGAAACAGTGACATACTCACCAGATATGGTTTGCGTCCACCTAAATATAACCTTATATTGCTTAGAAAATCAGTAGCTATGCTATATAAAGAAGTATAAAACCTGGCAGTCACTTAAGTGAGACCATGTGGGAGACACCACAGCAAAGGGAGTACAATGCAGTGCTTCAAGGGTTGGTTTGCTCTGTGCTCTGGCCTTTGCTTGACTTGACTTATCTTCCTTCACATGCTCTAAGCCACCATCTCTGTCCCATGCCAGAGACCTTCTAAGAATCTGCCCATTTCAACTACCTTGAAAGCCACTGTAGGATCTGATAGTAGTCTTAACAACCTGCATAGGGGCCATGGGCTCAGATTCTCTCTGGTGATATTGCTGGAGTCTGCTTGGGCATTTTTCCCCCGTTAACTTGATACAAGCTAAACTTAAGTGGGAAGAGGGAACTACAAATGAGAAAATGTCTCCACAAGATTGGCCTGTAGGCAGGTCTAGGGCATGTTCATGATTGATGGCATGAGAGAGCCCAGCCACTGTGGGTGGTGCCATCCCTGGGCAAGCAGTCCTGGGAAGCATAAGTAAGGCAGCTGACCATAAGCCCGGGAAGCAAACCAGTCCAGCTGTACTCTGCCATGCTTCTGCTTCAGTTCCTGCTATGAACTCCTGCCTTAACTTACCCCAGTAAAAGAGTAATAAACCTGTTCCTCCTCAAATTACTTTCGGTCATGGTTTTCTGTCACAGCAATAGAAACCTAAGACACTGCCTAACCCAAAGTTCACTCATTTGCCCATTCAAAGTGGTCTTGTTTTCAATACTGGGCCTCTGCTGAGGTTGCCCTTTGAAAAATTTTCTTGATAGTTTCCATATGCTATCTTCCCTCAAAGACTGGCATTAACAGAGTTAATACAGATGGGGCCTTGATGGTTCTTGCTAACCAACATCAAGAACCGAACCGAGTCCCATCCCCAGTGTTCTCAACAAAATATAGGAATCTCATCTGGGACCACGGCATTTACTGGCTCAAAGATTACAAGTTCTTAGCACCACTACGTCCTCAAAACCTGAGGTACTGTGTAGACCATGAACAAAGATGAAGCAGCAATCACTATTATCTCACCTATTTATCTTTTTAGAAAAATAAATAAAAAAAACTCCACAACTTTTTTAAGTGTGAAATAATTAGTCTCACAGAAAGATGCAAAAGTGCTGCAGTCCCAGACAACCATCAACTAACTTTCCCCACTAGCAACATCCCAAGTAGAGCTACAGCATATCACAAACCTAGCATGATGTACAAACGAGGAAAGTGGTAAGCATCTGTTACTGCTCAGTAGACGTCACTGTTTACATCTTTGAGCCTGTACTGATTTTAGACCACTTTGATGTACTACATATTTCCAGGTAACAAGGTTCCACAATAAAGACAGACAGTCATTCTACCTCTTTTGTGTGGCTACTTTGCTTTTTGGGCCCTGCCATAACTGGCACCTGTCCCCTGGCAACCACTTATCTGTTATCCTCTACAATTTTATTTTGATTTTTTTTTTTTAATACAATACGAAATCTTCTGAGTTTGTTTTTCAGCATTCGTACAGTCCTTGAGGTCTATCTAGATTGCAGTCATGTACAAACGGCTCATTTCTTCCCACTGTTTACTCAACAAAGTTTGCAGGGGGTGGGTAGGAATGTAGGGACTATTTCCCTCTCAGAAGTCACATTCTCTTGCCCTGGCTACATAAGTAAACAGTAGCAAGGGCTGAAAACAATCCTCCCACAATGCAAGGGATGTAGGTTGAGATCTGGTTAGCATCCAGTATTTTCCTATCACAACTAATCTAAGAACATCCATGTACAAGTTTTGTTAAGTATAAACTTTTATTTCTCTAGGTGCAACCATTGGTTTTACAAGGTCAATTTTCCAGAACAGCTGTACCATTTTCCATTCCCACCAGAAAATAAGAAAGCCAGTTCTTCTAGGTCTATATCAACACTGTGTTTTCACTCTCTTGTTTTAGCCACAGTAGTAGGTGTGCAATGATATGCCACCGTAGTTTTAATTGCTATTTTCTACTAGCTAATGAACATGTTTTCATGAGCTTACCTGTCAACTCTACCCCCTCATGTGGTGAAACAGCAGTTGGTGTTCTCCTATTTTGCAATCAGATTATTTTCACAGTGGTCTATGTGTGCTCACATGCTTACATGTGTGTATTTATGGCCTGGAGCTTGTTGCTCATACTTAGAATGGAGCCTTTCACTGCCAAACATTTTCTACTGATTTGAAATAATACTCTGATGGCCAGTTTCTCCCTTAGAAGAAACCAAGGATGCATTTCCATGGGCTTGAATCTACATAAAGGAACTAGTTGAACTCCTTATGTAGCTACTGGAGAACAGGTGGACAGGAGAGACATGATAGGTCAGATGTATTTTTATATAATTAAATGATAAATGCATATGAAAACACTCAGTTTAACAGTGAATTGCAAATCATGCGTCTTTCAGTACAAAAGTGACCGAATTATTTTCTCACAAAGCAGCTGCCATCTAACACACCACAGTTCTTTCCGTCTTTCTCTGCTGAGGAATTACATTGGCTACATATGTGACCCCTGCTTTGCCAACTTCTATGTTCTTTATATGAATCAGCAGTATTTCATAATCTGGGCAAGTAGGAATTATTATTGTGCATCAAAGTTTGCCAAGTGTAGGGATACAAGAAGTATTTCCCTATCTCAGAAGTCACACTCTCCTCCTCTGGCTACATGAATAAATAGTAGCAAAGACTGAAAATGATCCCTCTACCATACAAAGGATTCAGGTTGACTTGTTGGCTAGTGAACTTGCCAACTAGTCTTTCAGTGAAAGACTGAAGATGTGCCTTTGTTCACTTAGATGCTTTGCAGGAACCATTTAGTGTGCATCAGGATTTTTAGTTCAGGACATCAGAGAAAAACTATCTTCAGACTTCAGCTGGCCATCACCTAAAGCAAACGGGATGGAGACGGGTTTGCCTTTGATTCCAGCACTGACATGGCTGCTTAGAACCATCTGTAACTCCAGTTCCAGGGTTCTGATGCCCTCTTCTGGTCTTTGTGGGCAATGCACACACAGTGTACAGACAGACACAGATACAGGCAAAATACTTACATATACAAATAAATAATAAATCCTTTTAAAATGAGAATAAAAGGATTTTGAGACCAAAAAGTTAGAAGTTTGTTTTAAAGGATATAAAACACAGCAAACACATTAGAAGTGACAAGGACAACACAGAGAGAAGACACAGAGGAGACAAGAATCATAGATGTTGAGACCAGTGAGTTTACAGAATGGGGAAACAAAAGAAGGAATGAATGTCCTACAGGTTCAGCCTCGATGATTTGGGTGGATGACTAAAGTACAAGAATGGGAATAGTAGAATCTCACTTCAACATGAAGGAACAACAGAGAAACAGCTAGAAAAATGAACTACATGTGCCTTGGAACAAAGATACAGCTGGGTGGGTAACACATATAGGACCAATGTGGCTTTGATATCTGTCACAGCTTGACATTATCTTAAGAAAGAACATCTAGACTTTGGCATGTCTCGGATCATTGTTTCCAATTTCTCCTTGGAAGATAGCTCTACTTTCTCCTGAAAACATCTCTGTATTGACAAATCTGGAAGTTCCTGAACTATAATTGTTTTACTAAATGATCTTTTATAATTCTTTTTCTTGGCTAATTGCTATAGATAAATGACAGTTTCAAAGAGACAACTTGTTGTAGTTAAGAGAACCACACTACAAAGACAGAAGGCATCATTCCTATTAGTCACTTTGTGGATTTTATTTGCTTCAGTATATAAAGCAAACTGACTGAGATTAAATCAATAGGGCTTACTTAGATCTCAAATTGTAAGAAACAGGCATCACCTCCTATCTTTAAAAACAAACAAACAAAAAAATCACATGCCTCGTGCCCTCCAGAAGAGTCACAGACAAACTGCCCATCCATGGCTGAACTTCAGACTACAGTTCTTCTCATGTAAAGCAGTGTTTGTCCAAAAGACATGTCTTCAGAATTTAGAGACAAAAATGCTATTATTCTGTCAACAAACTCACTTGACTTATAGTTTCTTGGTTTCACAAACTTTAAGCACATTCTACTGTTGGTACACCATCACCTTTCTAGGCTATTCATTCCCTCACTCCAATACTTCATACACCATCACCTTTCTAGACTCAAGCACTGGTCTTGTGAGTCTTCAAGGGTATCTCCATCCAAGTGATCACTTCAGTTGATGACTCACAGACTTTCTGCAGTTCTACTGGATTTTCTTGAATCTATGCAAGTACAGATGGGTTACTACAGGAAGAAAGCACTGTTAGGAAAAACTACTATCATCCTCCTGGGTTCTCAAGGCAATGTAATAGCAGTCATCTTCATGGACTCATTCATGGAAAACTACAGTTACAGCAAAGCTTATCTTTCACTTTTCTTGCAGAAGCATTTCTTCCCATATGAAATTTTACAGTAGCTCACTATATAAAACAGATGATTAATCACAAGCAATCTGGTCACTGTTTATAAAGAAAGGACAAGAGTCCCAAGCTCGGGTTAGCCCCAGCTCCTTCTTCACACATTCCACCTGCAATAAGGGCAGACTGCTGAGGATGCTTCCTCAGAATGGACAACACGAAGAAAACCACCGTTGACACTTCAGAGTACCAAAGCACAGTAAGCCAACGACTTCATAAAGCTTCTGGTTTTTTTCTTTTGTTGTTTGTTTGTTTGTTTGTTTGTTTTGGAGGCTGTCCTGGAACTCTCTCTGTAGACCAGGCTGGCCTCAAACTCAGAGATCTGCCGGCCTCTGCCTCTCAAGTGCTGGGATTAAAGACATCCACCACCAACTCCCAGCCGTAAAGCTTCTTTACTGATATCAAAAAGACATTGTAAAATTCACTTTTTTCTCAAATTATTCAAGCATATAGAATATAAATCAGGATTTCTAGCTGAGTAAAAATATACACCGGCTATCACTGTGGCAATAAGGGAAATAATTAGGAATAGCTAGAAATTCTTCCCTCAAAGTGTCAATCTAGTGCTACACGCGACATCAAATACACATTAGTAGTGAAGTGGATCAAGATTACTTTTTATTGCATGTTTGCTTACACATCTGCTGCTTGTGGGTGGAACTGAACTGAAACACTGAGTTAGCTTCAGTCAATTTCCCATCAACTGAAGTCAAGCAATGAACAGCCTACATATTCCCAGGGATTCTTTCCCAGAACTTAGGCATTGACATTCTCATTTTATCTACATACCAAAGCACACATTTTAACATTGTTTTCCTTTGAATTGTAAACAATCAAAAACAAACCAAACAGCATACTATGAAGAAATCAAACTTCACTTGTACACATAAAATCTAGGCTCACAGAATTTATGATTACACTAAAAAGTAACTATAAACAACCACTAGAACAAACTATTCAGTAATCCTATGTCTGTTTTAGAAAATCTTAGCACTTTAAGAAACTGATTCTTTCACAATTAGTCATTCATATGACCTCTCTTGCTACCTTCCCACCCCAACAAAAATTCATGAATCCAAATCTCCCATAGAAGTTATGACTGTTGACTAACCTGTTCAGAACAGTTAGGAAGAACATAGCATTTCACTAGGTCCAACTTTAAAGAGGACTAAGACATTAACAGCCCAATGAAAAGGCAACAATAGACATTCTACTGTGGCAAAGAGCACATTCTGGCCATTAGTGGATCAGAAGTCATGACTGAGGCTCCTACCTTAATCTCATCAGTGTCTTATCTAAAAACACATGTGGTAAACTCTTGTAAATTACTCCATATTCTCAAATGAAAAAAAAGTCTTAATGAATCATTCCTAAACTTTATACTTCACCCATATTTTCAATTGTAAGGTAACTTAAAAGAAACAATCCAACCAACCCAACCTTAACCTAACATATTTCCTGACTCATCATCATGTAAAAGGTACTAAAATCACAGTTTTGAAAAATGTCTCATTAGTCATACAAACATTATAAACTACAGGAAGAAATCACATCCACTTTTACTCTGACTAAAATAATGTGCCAGCAAATATGAAGGGCGGAGCATGGTTCCTCTTCCAGTCGATGTAGGAAGCACAACCTCGGGAGCAGTGCTGTCTGTGCAGCGAGCTAGCAGCCATGCTTGTTCCACATGGGCACTGCTAGAGGCCCCTGCGGCGTCCTCTCAACGACGACAAACTCATCAGGGTTGCCAAAGGCCTCATAGTAAACCAGCAGCTCTTGTATTGCATGCTCCTCAACCTGGGAGGAGAGAGGGAAAGATTTGCTTCTCTTTTAAGTAGAACAGATTAGAGGGATTAGTAGTTTTCTGACTTCCTTTGGAGAAACTGAGGCTTGATATAGACACAACACAGCAGAACTGAATCAGAAACCTTCCTAGTCTTCTGGCCTTGCCAGAAACCTTGAGTCTGAGCTAGAAGAGCCAGATACCTGTTCTCACTTCAATCCGAATCTCTTCTTCAAATAGTATGTGCATGTGTGAGTGTCTGAGTGCATGTCTGTGAACCACCTGTGTGCAAGGACAGCGCCCTTGGAGGCTAGAAGAGAACCTCTCAACTCCTAGTTCTGGAGTTAATAGTTGTGAGCTAACCGACGTTAGTGTTGAGAACCAATCCAGGTCCCCTAGAAGAGAGATGCACGCCCTAAGCTGCCCATCTGCCAGCCCTCAATTTGAATCCTAAAGTTAAGGGAAAAGAAGCTGAATTGAATTTCTGGAATCTATTCATGCAAGCAGTTTCACCCCGTGAGGTCTTTTTCTGCCACTGCACAATCCTCTATAACTTGCTTTTGCACTCCCAGTGTCATGAGGCTTCTCTTTTCCCAGCCTGCCTCTCTAATCTTTCAGCTATGTCTGTGAAATCTTCCATCTCTCAAATTAATCCTAAGGGAAGCCAAACATGTTCTTTTTGTCTATAATCTTGAGCTGAAGTAGGAAAGAAACTAAGAAGAGCAGCAAATGCCACCAAATTCTTTGAAAACTTAAAATGGCCCAAAGCATTGCTAATACTAAAAACAGAAAACTGATCACATCGTGCGAGTTCAAATTATCCTGAATAACACCAGTCTAGTTTAATATACATTTAAATTTTAATCTAGTACATCTAGTCGAATGTTCAAAGCCAATCAATAAAAGTTTCCACAGATCTATAGATGGATGTGGTTGTGACACCAATAATATAACATGGAAAGCTGCCATGAGTTCAAGGCCAGCTTGGACTACAGAGCTTGACACTGTCTCAAAAATACAAATAACAACAAAACTCAAAGACCTAGAACTGAAATGTAGAACAGTCTTCACCAAGCTACGGCTGAGTGTGTCACTCACCTGAATGAGAGCCAAGGGTTTCTCCCGACTTCTGATGAGTGCAGCTTCTTGCTGCCGCTCTTCTTCTACAATAGATGCAAAAGTGACAGGAGCAACTGCGGTTGAAGCAGCCAGTGAGGAAGACAGCCAGGGACTGTAAAAATGACAATAATGGCCTTTATTCCTGTCCTCAAAGATCTCCCTGTAAAATTTCTTACTAAGTGTTAATGAGCAATGCTGTTTTCCCCCTAGGAATTACTACATAATACAACCTGGAAGCTTTTGCAGAAATTACAGAATAGTGAGGTGAAAACACAGAAAAGAAAAATTATTATTTTACTTAAATAAGTGTTAAGGTTAAATTTTAGGAAATTCTAAATAGTAAAGATGTAACAGAAATGATATAATTAACTCTTATTCTAGAAAAGCACATATTCAAACAATACATTCTAGTAATTTCAACTACACAATTACCCACTTCTTAAATATACCTAAGAAATTAATTTCTTAATTTCAAGGCCCACAGATAATCAATTAAGCTTACTTGGGACTCTCTAGTAGTGGAAAATCAGAAACATGATTGCTTTCTAGTTTTGGTGTTCCATGAGTTGAACATCTGTAAAATAAATTCCAAAAATTGGGATTAAGGCTTTTAGTAATATTAGTAAAACTACTTAGCAATACTTAGAACAGAGCCATAAGCTCCTGACTCAGAGACAATTACTGTTTGCAGTCAGGCCTAGCTCTAGCTTAAGACAAGCAAACAAAGGAATCCACAGAGAACTGAACCATACAGGGGAAGTATCGTAACAGTCTTTTTCTAATGATGTTCATTAGAAATCAGACATATATAAGTACAAAGGCCTGTATGAATAAATAGCACTCAGTACTAATATACTATGACATGCTCTAGATGACAGACAGAAAGGGAAATAAGAGTTTCTGTTTCTGGAACAGTGAGCCCAAATAAACCTTTCCTTCTATAAACTGTCTTGGTTGTGAAGTCATATCACAATAGAAAAGTAACTAATACATGAAGGGATTCCCTGCATCTGACCTTTTATTGTGTTTCAACACCCTGGTAAGCAACTGCTCTCTAGCTCTAGTCTGATTTGTGAGACCTACCCAAAGACTTGACCAAGGGAAGATGCATTTGATCTCCATCCAAGTTAATTCCATCAGAACAGACCATTTCCCATTTATGTTACTCTCTTGTCTAGATTTGAAGGCTTAAACATTTATGATGGCAGAGCAGAGAGAGTATGTATGGTGGCTAGAACAGGAAGCTGAGAGCTCATCTTCAATCACAAACAGGAAGCAGAGAGTGTAATGGAAATGACCCAAGTTACTTCAAAGCTTGCCTCTAGTAACATCCTTCCTATATCAAGGCCATGCTGCATAAGCCTTCCCTGACAGTATCACCAAGTGGGGGCCAAGTGTTCAAATGCCTGACCTACTGGAAACATCTCATTCAACAATCACACTTCAGATGCTGAAAATTATGCTGGTGGTTCTGGGAACCAATTAAATGTATTGACACTTTCAAAGACACACAAATAATTACTTGATTGTTAGATAACTACAGTATATCAGTAATTACCAACTATTAAAAAGAAATAAAGAAGGGATGTGACCAATGTTCAACATAGCTATATTATTTTCTATAACTAACATTAGCAAGTAAAAAATTAAAAAAAACCTTTGTTAGCATTTCTACCTAACAAAACAAAATTAACAGTATAAGGAGGTTTCAAACCCAGGGCCTATTAAATCAATGTAAACTAAAACTTTAAGAATAATGGTTCTACACAGTATTTCATATTTTACACCAAGCCTCGGGAGGTTTGTATAACAGGGTATTATGGTTCTTACTTCATATATGATAAGATTCATGTAGGGCTATCGTGTTATGCTGAAACATCCATCTGAGGATTTCAGATTTAATAAAACAGAGAGCACTTGGTTAGGAAATCGCCAGAAAATTTTAAAATGGCAAAATCTATTTTATAATCCCATAACTCTATTAATAAACTTTAGTGAGTAATTATATTAATCATTTCTTTATCAAACAACTTGGGAGTCCATCAAAATTTCATCATACAATATAGGAAAGCTATTAAATAAAACAGCTAGAGGTTTTAAGATTTCTAAGTTTTCAAATAATATAAAATTATTAAGCTTCAGATATAAAAACAAAACCAGACATTCCAATATATAACCAGTACATATAATTAGCTTTCTTAAATAGAAAAAAACCCAAAAGGTTTTCTAAAATATTCTTTAAAGACTTTTGTTTAAATTAAAAAGTAGTGACAATTTTAGATGTTAAAATAACTAAGCTATTTTTGCTTAGACAATATCTATAAGATTTTATACTAGCTTTATTTTAAAATTTTATCTACCATTAGAACTAATATATAATAATAGTAATTGTGTTCCAGAAATAGTTTGTCATAATGTTTGGAAACTGCACATTTCCCACTAGAGATACAGGGTTATGTTAGTGAAAGAAAAATGAAACACACATAAACAAACACAACACACAAAGAACTAAAAGAAATAACACAAAATCCTTTCCTTCTACATTTTAACATCCCTAGATGACACTGCCTTTCTTTGCCTGCCATTGCCTTGGGGGGGCAAATAATTTTTTCAATCACATTTTATACAATTAAGACAAAACGTGTGGTATGAAGACCATCCTTACACTCTAACCCCGAGGACCACCAGCATTCCTGTCTTCCTGCTTTTCTCCCACTATTTCCTGTTTATGCTGCCTTTTCTCCTGGGTTTTAATTTCTTCTTTAAAAATCTCAGCCCACATTCTAAAGCCTGTGACAATAAAAAGGATAAATACTGACATGGCCTGCTTCTCATGATCACACATTAGCACAGGACAGTTTAGGCCCTAGTATCCAGAGCTTTTGCTCTTCCTATACTTCTAGCATGTGTGACTCTCCCTTCAGTGTCCTCTATGCTGCTGTACCATACTGTCATTTCTCTCTGCGCGGGACATTTAACTTCACATGTACATATCCCTATTCATGAGTCAGACTTCAAATCCATTAAGGGTTAGGTCTACATATCATATTTTTATATATGGCCAACAGAAGCCAGTACGATGCTGTGCCCCTACCAGGTATCCCATAATTTGGTGGGTGTTTCGTCTGCAGTATTTTATATGTCCTTTTTGAAAAAAACTTACTTGTGAATCTATGGTTAAATAAGACATGAAACATAAGCTATGTTTTTTTCCAAATCTTTATCAATGAGGGTCATTTATGCAAAAATTAGTTCCAACATCAAGTTACTGATACATGATCTTTCAACTCAAACTTCCGAAGTCATAAGACAGCACACACTCCTCAGTTAAGTCCCAATGTGACAGCACACCCTAGTGACCAACTAGCAAACCACAGATCCTTAAGATTTGCTGTGTTCCCTGACAAATGGCAACTTATGCAAAGAAGAATTAAAATTCCAAGTATTTAAAATGTAAAATATTATAAAAGTAAGCTTAATGTTTATACTTCCAAATTTGTGCATCAGAGATACCCAATGAAATTCACTACACTCAAAACAAATATTACCTGAAAAGGAGTTGCAGGGCTTTTGTTTTGTTTTAAAGTTATTTATTTATTTATTTATTTATTTATTTATTTATTTATTTATTATGTATAGTGTTGTGTCTGCATGTATCCCTGTAGGCCAGAAGAGAGCACCAGATCTCATTACAGATGGCTGTGAGCTACTATATGGGTGCTGGGAATGGGAACTCAGGACCTCTGGAAGAGCAGCTGGTACTCTTAACCCCTAGCCATCTCTCCAGCCCAGGAGTACAATTTTAATTCATTTATTTATTCAATCACCAAATATTCATTAAATGCTTATTCTAAACATGTGTTTGTGTGCAATGACCAGCAAAGAGAGGTATCATCCCTTGCTTTTGCAATACTGATAAATGTAAACAAATGCAGCACACACACACACACACACACACACACACACACACACACACACACACACACACATATATATAGCAACAAACTGGCTCACACCTTTAGTCTCAGCCCCTGAGGAAGCAGACACAGAGGCAGGTGGGTCTATGTGAGTTTGAGATCAGCCTGATCTACATAGCACATTTCAGGCCAGCCACCACTACATAGTAAGATCCTGTTTCCAAGCAAACAAAAGAATCACTAGCAACAACTATGATGACATAACAGAAGCATGGCAGAAATATGTAAAAGGAACTGACTTAGTAAAGAAGTAAGACCCTGTAATTCCCACCTGAACAGACTATGAAGAGCTGGGATCAAAGGGAAGGTTATACAAAGAAGGGCAGATGTGAGCAAGGAAAAGTCAAAGAGACTATAATACAGAGGTTATTTCCGAAGACAAAGTGGAAGAGGTTGACAGAAACCCGGGTCTGTACACCTTGAAGGCCATCATAAGAATTCTAGCTTTCGATGGGCGGTGGTGACACACATTTATAATTCCAGCACTTAGGAAGCAAAGGCAGGAGGATCTCTGTGAGTTTGAGGCCAGCCTGTCTACAGTTCAAGTTCCAGGACAGCCTCCAAAGCAATACAGAGAAACCCTGTCTCAAACAAACAAACCAATAACAAAATCTAACTTTTGTCCACAAAACAGTAAGTTGTATAGTTTTAAAAGAAAACATATTGACTCAATGTAGTGATGGATAGGAAGAAAGAAGACTAGCACAGAACCACACTTATAACTAGGGTAAAAAAGGTCATGATGGTATGGGTGGGATAAGAGCCTTAGTTATGAAGTTTAGCATATGTATCAAACATTCAAGAACTAAAATAGACTAAGTATACAGACAACAGCAAGCATTACTTACTAAGGAATAAAGATCAGGAAGAATGGGTTTTTATATATCTACAGTTTGCCTGACATTGGGTTTATGAGAGTGTTATGAAGAAAACATGAAGTTGGGCTTTAGGCCTGATGTATTTCTCAAGATCTAAACAGGATGGACAGACCAAAAGAACAAGGGAGTCTGAGCTCAATATGGTATCTGATACCAGGACATATGCTCATGATATAGATAGAGTAAAAAGTACAGAAAAGACAAAAAGAAAAAAAGAAAGACCTGCACTCACAGTTCTAGTATGAGCAGTACCAAAGCAGGGCACTATTAAGGTTAGCCGGACTGCTTTAGTTGTGTAATAGAACAGAATCCAAATGAATTAAAGTGGGAACTGACAGCTCTTCTAAGAAACAAGGCTGTGCATTGGTGGGAGGTGCACAATGGTGGGATAATCACTAGAATAAAGTCATGGAAGGGGAGTGGGAGGTTTGCTATTCCACCCCGACTTTATACAAAAAACTGGAGCAAACAGGAACACAGATGGTGAGAATCTAGTGCGAAGGAAAAAATTGAATCTTTCCAAGAACAGAAAGGGTTAATTAAAAATTGAAGGCTTCCGAAAAAAAGAGTAAGGAACATTAAAACTTTAACTTGTATATTTATATGTGAAAAAGGCTTGTTTTTTTATATGTATGAGTTCAATTTAAAATAAGATCCCCCTTCTAAAATTATTTGAAAAGCTAGGGAGGTAGTAACCTGATTCTTTTGATTATAATTTTCTTTACTATAACAAAATTACTCAAAAACAGTGCTTCTAAAGGTACCTGCCTGTAGTAAGAAAACCAACAACAGTATCAACAAAAATATAAACATTCTGCATATAGCAGAAGCTCTCAGATGCAACCGCTGTTCCAAGTCTCTAAAAGACCTGTCTAAGTAAGACAGGCTAAGTAAGCAGAGGTTAAACGCCTCTGGGACTCTACTTGTTTTAACCAGAGTTTATATAATCTATTTGATATATTGAAACTGAACTGTTGCCGTTGTATTTGTTTGGGACCTTAATTGTAGTCCAACTCATTAGGAAGCACAGGCTTCCTGGCAATCCTACTTCAACCTCTCAAATGCTAGGGTGCCAGGCCTACTATGACTTCTTAACAAATGGATTTATGGGAAGAAAAAAGTTTTATGACGTCTTAACAAATGGATTTATGGGAAAGAAAAAAATAAAACATGGTTTCACAAATCACAAATAAGTTTGTCATTACATAAAACTGCCATAAATGACACTCATTCTCTCTCTCTCTCTCTCTCTCTCTCTCTCTCTCTCTCTCTCTCTCTCTCTCTCTCTCTCTCTCTCTCTCCTCCCCTCTTCTCTTCTCTCCTCTCCTCTCCTCTCCCCCATCTACAGCTGGAGAGATGTACTATGAATCCTACCAACCTGAAATTTTTTTTCTATTTTTTTTTTTTATAAGAATGTTCATTTGCAAGTACAAGTAAGAAGCACAGGCCTATAATCCTTGCACTTTGAAGATATAGACAGGAACACAAGAAGTTCAAGGTCATCTTCAGCTACATAGTAAGGGCATTTTCATTAAAATATTGCTATTAAATTTGAATAGATTTTCATTTATCAGGTAAGCATTTGAAATATAAAGCATCTTCAAAAGTCAGCAAAAAATGCCTAACAGCTGAATTAGGTAGTGCATACCTGTAACCCAGCACACAGAAAGCTAAGGCTGTAGTATCTAAGTTTAACACAAGATAAGAAGATCCAGACTAGCCTGGGCTGTGAGATCCTGACTCAAACAATAAGAACTAACTAAATAAATAATAACTCAAGTTAGAACCAGAAACACCCAAAGTTCAGTAACAGATACATGGAGGTGGGTTATGGTAGATCTACACAAAGAGACATGCTTCAAAGAATAAATGGAATCAACTGCTGATAAACATGGATGAGTTCCAAAATAACTGTAAGTAAAGGTCAGATTCTATGAAAGAATGCATCCTGCATGATTTCCACTGACATGAAATTCTAGAAAGTAAATAAGTTCAATGTTGCCAAAAAAATCAATGGGTACCTGCTAGGGAAAAGGGGAATGAGGCAGATTCTAGGAGCAGTATATGTGACTATCTCATGGGTATAGACATATGCCAAAACTCCAAACTGTGGCTTTTACATGACATTTGCTATGAGCAAATGTCTCCAAAACTGCTACCAAAAGTAAAAATGAAAAAAGAGAAGAGGAAACAAACTTGTTACTGCTAATCCTAAATGTACAAGAAGTTAGAACGTCTACCCTGACATTTTTAACATCATTTTAGAACATGAAGCCCCCACAGAATATTTTAAGGTAGAAAATATATTAGGTTTAAATGTATTACCTTACAATATTTAGGGCCTGAGAATTTTCAATTCCAACTTTTTTGACATGATCTACTGAACCATGGCCAGTAACAGGTTTTTGTTCTCCTAGTAAGAAATCCCGGAATGACTTGGAGGAAGGTGAGTGCAGAGAAGCCCTGCAGAAGAAAACAAAGATCATGTTAAAACACTTTGCAAAGGGACATTACAAGGAGACAATATACAGTATGAAACTGTCAAAGGAAAAAAAAAGGTAAAAACTGATTTCATAGATTTTTAAACAAAGCCTTTTAAAATTAGACCAGCCTCACAGATTTTTGTTTTCTCCTACAACTGTTTATCATAACAGAGCATCAGTGTGCAAGGTTGAACATGTCATGATATATATATATATATCTTTGTCAACTTGATACAAGCTAAGGTCACCTTAAAAGAGGAATCTTCAACTGATAAAATGTCTATCGAGCTACCCTGTATGAAAATCTGTGAGGATTTTTTGAACTAATAATTGATGCTGGTAGGCCCCGCCCACTGTTGGACTACCTTGGGCAGGTGGTCCTAAACCATGGGGACCAAGCCAACAAGCAACTTTCCTCTATGCCCTCTGCTTCAGTTCCTGCCTCAAAGTTCCTGCCCTGGTGGTGTTCAATGATGGACTATGACCTGGAATGTGTAAGGCAAATAAACTCTTTCCTCCCCAAGTTGACTCTGGTCATTACTTTAACACAGCAAAAGAAAAGCAAATTAAGATACAAGAAAACACTTTTATTACATGACTATTCAAAGTGTATACCAAAAAAATAATAAATAAATAAATAAGAGGGGGGAATAGTCTTTAAAATTTTAACAATAATTTAATTATAATTTTCAATGTGGTAGTTGGAATTTTATCAAATTTGGAATTGTGCACCAATGAAAATTATGCCATAAGAGAAATGAATTATTATATACCTAAGCAGGAGATAAACTTTAGATGTTAAAAATTAGCAATGATATTAAAATAGCTACTATAGTTGTTCATCAATGTTTGGGATGTGTGCTGGCTAGTTTTTTGTCAAATTGACACAAGGTAGAGTCATTTGGAAAGAGACTTTTGATTAAGAAAATGTCTCTCTAAGACTGGCCCTAGACAAGTCTGTCAGGTACTTCGGTGGTCTTGGAGTGTATAAAAAGCAGGCTGAGCAAGACAGTAAACAGCATTGCTCCCTGGCTTCAGTTTCTGCCTTGAGGTCCTGCCTAGACTTCCCTCAGTGATAGACTATGATATGTATAATGTGCACACAAGGAGAAACAAGCCCTTTGTTTCTCAAAAAGCTTTTGGTCATGTGTTTTAATCACAGCAATAGAAACCCTAACTCAGACAAGATATATTAAATGGCATATAAATAACTTAGCAGAGGAAAAGAAATGAAAAAATAACAATGGCATTTTAAAAGTGATAAAAAAAAAAAGTTTATTTGGATGGACTTGCAGACTGAAAGTCAGTAAAGGACATAAATCACTGAATTGTTCAAAGTGAAGAATGACAGATGACTGACACTAATTTAAGTCAGCCTTGGTGAGTTATGAGACATTAAGTGGCTAACCTACAGAGTTAGAGAATCAGAACCAGCAGACAGATACAAGACAAAACGTCAATCAGACAATGGCCAAAATCTTTCCATAATTGGTAGGAAATGTAAATTTAAAGATTAAAAAATGTTAGCAAACCCCAAACACAAATGTAAAGAAAATCACCCTTAGGCAAACTAAAAATTTTATTTAAATTAAAGATAAAAGGAAAAGTTAGGGACCAGCACATTTGACCTATTATGCAAGAGGCCCTGAGTTTGATACAAAAATTGGAAATAGGGTGTGTGTGTGTGTGTGTGTGTGTGTGTGTGTGTGTTTCCAGTGGTGTGGTAGTAATATGGTGGTGTGGTGGTGTGGTGTGGTGTGGTGTGGTGTGGTGGAGTGGTGTGGTGTGGTGTGGTGGTGGTGTGGTGGTGTGTGGTGTGGGTGATGGTGTGGTGGTGTGGTGTGGTGGTGGTGTGGTGTGGTGTGGTGTGGTGTGGTGTGGTGGTGATGGTGGTGATGGTGTGGTGATGGTGTGGTGTGATGGTGTGGTGGTGATGGTGGTGGTGTGGTGTGGTGAGGTATGGTGGTGCGGTGGTGATGGTGGTGGTGTGGTGTGGTGTGGTGGTGATGGTGATGGTGATGGTGTGGTGGTGTGGTGGTGTGGTGTGGTCATATGGTGGTATGGTGTGGTGGTGTGGTGGTGTGATGGTGTGGTGTGGTGTGATGGTGTGGTGATGGTGTGGTGGTGTGTTGTGGTGTGGTGGTGTGTTGTGGTGTGGTAGTGTGGTGGTGTGGTGTGGTAGTGGTGATGGTGTGGTGTGGTGTGGTGATGGTGTGGTGGTGTGGTGGTGTGTGGTAATGGTGTGGTGTGGTGTGGTGTGGTGTGGTGTGGTGGTGGTGTGGTGGTGTGGTGGTGTGGTGGTGTGGTGTGGTGGTATGGTGGTGTGGTGATGGCGTGGTGGTGTGGTGTGGTGTGGTGATGGTGTGGTGGTGTGGTGGTGGTGTGGTGGTGTGGTGTGGTGGTATGGTGGTGTGGTGATGGCGTGGTGGTGTGGTGTGGTGGTGTGGTGTGGTGTGGTGGTGTGGTGTGGTAGTGTGATGGTGTGGTGATGGTGTGGTGTGGTGATGGTGTGATGTGGTGTGGTGTGGTGTGATGTGGTGTGGTGTGGTGTGGTGTGGTGTGGTGTGGTGTGGTGTGGTGTGGTGTGATGTGGTGATGGTGTGATGTGGTGTGGTGTGGTGTGGTGTGGTGTGGTGTGGTGTGGTGTGGTGTGGTGTGGTGGTATGGTGCCCTGAAAGCAGACACAGAAATACATCTCAATATAAATATGGCTAGTTTTTTTGGAAACAAGCATAAAGCACCAAAAATAAAAAAAGAAAAAAAGGAAAAATTTCAAACTAGCCTACATTTCAAAACAAAACTTTTTGAAGCTATTAACTTTACTGTGCTAGATGGGAGCTAGAGGTAACCTAGCCAAGATCCCTGAACCAGACAATGAACACTGGTGCTTTGTAGGGATGATACGTTATTAAACAACAGGTAACACAATGCACCACAGGAATTACAAAGGTAATGAGGGACTACTGTAAACAACCCAATAGAGAAAAGTGTGACAATTTACATGGTATGGGCAAATATATTTTTTTAAAAAAATCTATGACCAAAAGCTAAATGTTCACATACCCAACAGAGATAAATCTGGACAATAGGCTAGAAATCAGAAATGCACCTATTTCCAATTCTACTGAAATTATATATTGTATTTCAATTATATATATTCTAACTATTACATTCTAGAGTAGATAAAACTAATCTATCAGTAACAAAGAAATTACCAATCACTGGCTCTGGGACAAGAATAGAACAATGATTATTAGAGATGATTCCAGTGAGAATGTTCTAAGATAACAGGAATGTCCAGCAACTTGTAAAAACTGTATTTCAAGAACAATAAAAACACACAAGTTCATCAATATATGTAATTCATCATATTAAGATGACAGCATGAGAAAAATCCTATGAAAAAAGTCTGTGATCCAGTCAACAGAGGCTTCACAAACAAAATACTTAGGAATAAATATATGCGAGACTTGTGCATTATAAACTGTTGAAAACACCCTTAAGGTTTAATTCTCACAATCTGGAGCATACTAAATTGTCAACCTTCAGATTGATCTATAGATTTCAGATAATTATCAACAAAAGCCAATCAGTATTTTCTTTATCTGTTTATATTTATTTTTGACAAAATTCATGCAAAAGGATGCAAAAGAAAAAGTAAATAATTTTGGAAAGTGTCTGAGAATTTAATGTTCCTTATTTCAATGCAGACAGACACTTCTAATGTCCTTGGAATGGAGGAGGACACAGACCTAATGGAACTCTGTAACAAGTCTAGATTAGAACCACATTGCCTTCCACCTTCCAGCAACACACCCTTTCATCAGCAGATGCTGTGTCCACATTTAAGTTCATTTATTTTAAGTGAAATCTCAAGCACTAGAAGACAAAAAACTTCTTTACAAATCTGCATTGGTACCATGAACTAATAAAGTATTTGTGTTAAAACAAAGAACTTTTTCAAAAAAAAAAAAAAAAAGTAAATCTGAACTTGGCTTTATCATTGGCTTTATCATAAAAATGTTGGTCACAACACATAATACAAAACTCGAAAGTCTATTTGGAAGAACCACCTTTCCATTTCCTGTGCAGCCTTGACCCTAAGGCACACACATCTGAAGGTAAGAAGGGCGTAAGAAGGGCACAAAGGGCGAGGACCATGACAGACAAGCGGCTCAGTTCCAAACACAGAACTCTGGAACTACTACTGTGAAAGCCCAGGCTGTCAGATTCACTCTTGAATTCAGGAATTCCCACATGTAGTAAACAGCATACATGCTGCCAAGTTCTTTCCAGACAAAAACAGTTCATCCCTTAGGATAATAAAACTACTAAAAAATAATAAGAGCAGTTACAGACCATCTTAAACTCACACACTCATTAGCCATGCAGGGTAACCACCTATAAAGCAGTCAATGCAGCCATCTAAGCAAGCCCGGCCCTTTCCATTGATTATGCCCAAATTTGAAACAGTGTCTAGTTTCCCACAATTTTACATTTCGAACTCGGGCTCTGGCTATTTTCTATCCTAAAAGCCACAGAAAATGTATGAAGAAATATTTGCAGAAATTTATATCCATACAAAAATTAGTCAGGATTTTGTTTCTTAGCCTCAGCAACTTTAATGAATAAAATTTCCAGGTCAAAAAGGTTAAATAACAGCAATTATTTTACATAAGCTAGCTCAAAAGAATTTACATTCAGACATTGTGCCAGGTCACAAAGACCATATATTTTCCACAAGATGATAGTGAAAAATGCATTTCTCCAAGTAAAATATTTGAGAATGAAAAGTGCCCAGATCACACACACACTCAATGTTTCATATTAGTTTTAAAATTCAGTTGGCTAGAACTTCACTCTAATGTAAAACCCAATGTTAGTTAGCATTTTCGACGGCCACGCCTAATTGTAGGTAGCAAGGGTACAACTATATCCTGGGAACATAGAGAGTTATTGCATGTATACATGAATAGATCAGTAAACACTACCATAATCACAGTGTAAGCTTTAGCAGGCTCATTTGCGCTTTAATTAACTACACATTTAACATTAATCTAAAGATAAAAATAGAATTTCATTAGGTGATTTACAGATAATAAAATATAAGTAACTAAAAAAATCACTACCATCACTAATACATTCTGTAAAGATAGCCTACAAATCAGATCCAAATATTAACTTTAGATTTATTTTCTATTTTTCTAAACTAGATTATAATTTAAAATCTGCCAATTATTTCTCAGCTAGCATGTACAAGGGATGGAGTCTCAGGAGTAGTCACCATACATTACACGTATCTTTTCACAGCATACGTATCAGACTTAAAAATCAAATTATGTATTATATTGAATAATGTGATTAACTGTATTTTGTATATTTTGCACATAATTACGATATATGCCAAATTATAATATATGTCAAAAGCAGCATATTATATATAATTTTATCTTAAACTCAATTTAAGCTTCATAGATATATAATAATTCAAGAAAGAAAATCACTCAATAATTAATAATATTTATTTCAATTTATGCTAAATATGCTTCAAAGTTCCTAAAATCTAACCATCAACTAATTATTTTATACAAATGTATTCTTTTCATTTATAACAAATACTTACTGGTTTGTGCACTAACAACATAAAATAAACCTCACAGCCTATTATATTTATATATTACATATATTACTCTAAATATATATACATATATATGTATATACTTGTATATAAATTTTTTAAGTTGCTTCAGTTGATTGTAGATAGATCCGTATCTATTGCCATACACAAAACTTAAGTCCAAATGGATCAAAGACCTCAACATAAATCCAGCCACACTGAACTTCTTAGAAAAGAAAGTAGGAAGTTCCCTTGAATAAATTGGCACAGACCACCTCCTGAACATAACAAGAGTAGCACATACACTGAGATCAACAATCAATAAATGGGATACCCTGAAACTGAGAAGCTTCTGTAAGGAAAAGGACCCAGTCAACAAGACAAAACAGCAGCCCACAGAATGGGAAAAGATCTTCACCAACCCCACATCTGACAGAGGGCTCATTTCCAAAATATACAAAGAAATCAAGAAGCTAGTTACCAAAACACCAAATAATCCAATTAAAAAGTGGGGTAAAGAACTAAATAGAGAATTCTCAATAGGGAAATCTAAAATGGCTGAAAGACACTTAAGAATGTGCTCAACATCCTTAGCCATCGGGAAATGCAAACCAAACAAATACAAGATACCACCTTGCACTTGTCAGACCGGCTAAAATCAAAAACACAAACTACAGTTTATGCTGGAGAGGATGTAGAGAAAGGGGAACACTCCTCCACTGCTGGTGGGAATGCAAACTCGTACAGACACTTTGGAAATCAGTATAGCACTTCCTCAAGAAAATGGGAATCAGTCTACCTCAAGATTCAGCAATTCCACTCTTAGGCATATACCCAAAGGATGCATATTCATACAACAAGGACATCTGTCCATCTATGTTTATAATAGCATTATTTGTGATAACCAGAGCCTGGGAGCAACCTAGCTGCCCCTCAGCTAAAGAATGGATAAAGAAAATATAGTACATTTATACAACAGAGTACTACTCAGCAGAAAAAAACAATGGAATCTTGAAATTCGCATCCAATGGATGGAACTATAAGAAACCATCCTGAGTGAAGTAACCCAGTCATAAAAACACAAACATGGTATGTACTCATCATACATGTACATTAGACATAGAGCAAAGGACCAGCCCACAATCCACACCATCAGAAAAACTAGGAAACAAGGAATACTCTAAGAGATATACATGGTCCCCCGAGAAGAGGAAAGGAACAAGATCTCCTGAGCAAATTGGGAGCATGGGGCAGGGGACAGTTAAGTGACAGAGAAGGATAGACGAGGAGGGGAGAAGAGAACATAAGTGAGCAGGAAGAATAGAGGAGAGAAAGAAAAGAGATACCATAATAGAGAAATAGGTTTAAAGAGAAATCTGGCACTAGGAAAATGTCCAGAGACCTACAAGGATGAGCCCAACTAACAATCTAAGCAATAGTGGAGAGGCTACCTTAAATGCCCTTCCTCTATAATGAGATTGATGACTACCTTATATGCCGTCCTAGAGCCTTCATCCAGTAGCTGATAGAAGCAGAAGCAGACACCCACAGCTAAACACTGAGCTGAACTCCTGAAATCCAGTTGTAGAGAAGGAGGAGTGGAGAGCCCATTCCACAAAGATGGATACTCTTTCAGACTAAGCACATGGGGGAGGGCCTAGGCCCTGCTCCAAATGATATGACAGACTCTGAAGATCCCCCATGGAAGGCCTCACTCTCCTGGGAAGCAGAAGAGGGATGGGGAGGGGGGGAGTCAATGGAAGGCATGGGAGGATGGGTGGGAGAAGGAACTGGGATTGATATGTAAAATAAGATTGTTTCTAATTTAAATTAAAAAGAAAAAAGTTGCTTCAGTTTAGTGTTTAATGAGTATAAGTAAAAGCCATGTGTAATATATCCTACAGAGTTTCACAGAAAAGCAGTTTTGGAAAGATCCTAAAGTGTACTGCCGTATAGCTCAGTAGCAGAGAGCTTGCCTTGCATACCTAACTACGGCCCTAGGTTCCATTTCTAGCATCAAAGGGGGAAAAAAATCTTGAAAATGAAATGTAGTCCAATTTAAAGTTATAAAAGAATGCCAAGCACAAATCATTCATTTAGTTTCAACATTAATAAATTAATTCAGGTACCATTTCTACTTAGAACTCAAAATAATCTGTGTTTGGTCAGTTGTATAAACTTTCTTGATATCTTAAGATATATAAAATTAATCACTCATTTGTTTGCACTCAAATATTTCAGTTGTGTTTTCATAAAGTTTGTAATAAATATCACTTGTATTTGATCACAGCACAATTATTTTGCAAAGAAAATATCCTCACATTTCTGCCAAACTCAATGGCATTTTCCTCCCTGCATTCCTAGCACTCTCCTGAAGAAGCAATACTAGATTCCATTTTTAGAAAGAGAGTGCCATCTATGTGGAGCCCAGTTAGTTCATGCTGCTAATGTTTACTAGGGAAAAGAGTTGACTAAGTTTGAACATCAAAATCTGAGGTTTCAAATACCTCATTACTTTCATTAAAATCCCACATAACAGAAACACAAACTTAGTCCAAATAAAGATAAATCCACAGCTGCCTGAGGCCAGCACAACTGTGCAGTAGACAGCTACAGAGACAACTGGTTTGAGTGTGGAGAAGACCCAGAAATTGAATTGGTAGGTCAGAAAGAGTCCCACAAACTTCTGCCCGCCAGGGACATCCCCAGCACCAGAGTCTGTGGTGTGACTGGGGTGCCTTGTGCTTAGCACAAGGAAAAGTTGATTTCAAGCCACAATCAATGGAGCTGTGTCCTGTGCATCAAGTCTAAACTTGAAATGGTAAAGCATGTAAAAATCTGTAACAAATGCTGAGAACTAGCACCAGAGGTAACCTCCTTACCCTGATCAGCTTCCAGAATTCCAGCACCTAAGTATGCAGATCTTGTCAGTGGAAGCAAAAGTTGCCTGTTTAAAAAAACTAAGATCTCGGAAGAGGAGGGAAAGACACAAAGGAGCACCAACATTTATACAGTCCAGGCACACAGTATTTCCAACTGGAGCACAAAAGCAAAAGAACCAATATACCAATACTTTTAGACATAAAAATAAGCCATAACAGCAACCTCTGAAACATTGGCAGTGTCGATCAAATGCTAGTTCTAATGCTTTATGAATGAGTCATACAGAATCATTTTTTGACTTCCTATATCAATATGTTGCTAAGATCCAGCTAAATGGTTATGTTTAGTGACACCCCCTTTCATTATTTTGCAGTATTATACTTTTTAAAAAACGTTTAGCCATTCATCAAGGACAGATGACAAGGCTCTATCAGATTTTAGTTATTGCAGTATTGGCATGGACATTCTTACAGTGTGTATGTATAGATTTCTGCCTTATACATACCAAACCGGAGAATTACAGAGCAGATGGATCAATCACAGTATTTGAATTGTGAACACTATTTAAAGGCCAAAAAGCACCACAGCAAACAAGACAGACCACAAACAGAACACAGGCGCCAAGAAAGATGTTGCCAGGAAAAAACCTAAAACTCCCTGTCCTTGTTTATTGCTGGCTTTTAAAACAAGCCAACTGATGACACAGCAAAATTCACATTATTAAGCTCAACATAGCCTCAAGTATTTAACAACTTCTCTCAGACTACAGTAATATCTAGAATTGTGGCACTTGTTTTAAAACCCAGTTTTGCCTGTATTTAGAGAAAACACCTCAGTGTCTCAAAAATCCCACCTCAAATCTGCAGCAACTCTTAGCTGGGCTCTCCCATCCCGTGTTCCTTGGCCTCCTTTCTCACTGACCATACTTCACACCTACAGTACCTGTGGTAGGCACTGACTTAGTTCTACTGGCAACACTCAGAACAGCATCGATTGTCTGCTATTCTCTTCAAAGTAATTTATATTTCCAGTGGGGGAAGGAAAAAAAAAACCTTCAGGAACAAAATGACAAGCATGAACACTGACAGACTCCCCCTGAATCCTACCCTCTATCCATGTGCCTTTCTCTTAAACTGGGTTCCAAGCATTATGATATGAGTTTCCAGAAAGAGAAACTGGAAAGGGAACAAAAATAACATTTAACACAGCTCATCTTTGGAGACGATTCCTAGCAATGTGGCCACCATGGGAAAATTGGGAAGGCGCAAACTCTCATGATGAAATACAAAGTCACTACTCAGATAATTGACAGCTGCTTCAGACCATGTGAGACAACTAAAGATTCACACAGAAGGAGAAAGGGGTTGTATTACTAAAAACTAAGTTTGCTTTTGTAAAATTTTAGTGTAGCTATTCCCTACACTAAATTAGTGTTTCATTTTAAAATAAAACACTAAGTCTCTTTTCATCAGAAACTACAGAATGGCAAGAATGACATCCAAAAGTAAAAAGTAAATCCACACACCTTTGAAACCATGATGTCTGTTAATACACCTAAAGTTAAAGTAACAAAATTGTTTGAGAAGTCTGTGCTGCACAAGTTCCCACATATAAGTTAAAAGCCACCAGGGGAAATGAAATATTTAAAAGGACTTTAGAAACACATGTAGGGGGAACTCAGAAGCCAAGAGCTACCACTGAAGCCAAGGAAAAACCTCTGCAATTTTTAACAAGAGCATACCATGCATTCGCTGGCTTGGGGGACTTCGAAGGCGCTGTTAGAACTGGTTCCATGCTGTTTGTTCCTGAATTGTTTTCTTTGGTGGTCAATGCAATCATTTTCCGTTGCCTCTGAGAAAGCTTGACTCCATGAGAAATAATTTTTCTAAAAATTAGAGTAAACCAATTACTTCTACTGGATTCACTGCTTCTTAGAAATATCAGTTTCCTAAGAAATCATTATACTTGAAACAAAATTAAATCCCTTAGCATAATCTCTGCTTAATCAAGGTCATCGTAGCATATTTTCTATTAAGTTTCAATAGTTAAAGTTTCAGTGTATACTGCTGATGATCCACAGCAATTATCATGAGCCCCCAGAATAGCATATTTTTCAAAAGGCCTCAATCAGGCTTGTGCATTTCTTCAGAAATGCAATATCAAAGGATCACTTCGTGACAACTGTACAAGAGGCCCCTAGCATGTGACACTGCACTGTAATGCAATTATTAGCACACAGCTAGCAAACAGTACTGACACTAAGTTACCTAATTGAGCGTTTATAACTATTATAGCAATTGCACAAAAATAATACAAAAGATCCAGTATGTTGTTCCAATTCTATAGGACAAAAATTTAATACAACATGGTTTTTTCTCTTCATTTCTCTTTTTTTAACCAACCCTATGTTTGTCTTTGGTACTGCGCCATATTTTTGTCTACTTTCTTCTGTTTCCATGATGGTTCTAAAATCCACAACAGGAGGACTTGCAGGACTAAAAGAAAAAAACAAACAAAAAAAACAGCATTCATTATCTATAATGCCCAACACCAAACTTAACTGATCCTGTAAATTATATGTAAGACTGGTGATAAATTATAGTTTAAGTAATAATTAAATTAATTGTGTTAGCTTCAGTCAACCTCAGAAAAAGGTATTTTGAGTGACAGCTACTCCTATAAATGCATATATAACAAAGTGTTGCTTTGTTTGGGCATTAAAAATTTTTTTTCTAGCCTTTTTCTTGTAGTATTATGATTTCTGGTTTTGTGTTTTTATGGGTTTTGGTTCTTCTGTATGGTTATCTATTATGTGTATTTCTTGCAGTTTTTCTTTTTGTTTTGATTCTGCTGACTTTTTGTTTGTTACCTGTTTGTTTTCTAAAGAAAGAAGGCAGGCATGGAGTTATATGCGTGGGAATGTAGGTGAAGATGTGAGAGGAGCTAAGGGAGGAGAAAACATGACCAGAAATTATATGGAAAAAAAAAATTCATGTAAAATAAATTAGGAAAAAGAAACTCCTACCTCAAAGAGCCAGCAACCCAACTGGAAGAGCCTGCAGTGTCGACTCTGTCCCTGGGAATGAACTGGGGAGCAGATTTAGATGTTGGTGATTTTTCCCATGGTTTGAAATCTTCCCTAGCACATGGAGGAGGTGTACCATTCACATACAGTTTAGCTTTCCCCTGGGAGAAAAAAGAGAGACTAAGTAGTAACAACAAACATCTAGCTTGGTAGCTTAGTGTGGACAGTTAGGGACACCTGTTCAGCTTGCACTTGTCATTTCTATCTCCAGGCCATCACTTACTACAAGCTCCTGTGCACACAAGAAAGTAAGCAGACACCTTAAACTTCTATTCAGACAAGTAGCAAACAAAATGAAAATAAAAACAGTACATATAAGATATGAAACGGTAATGTTAAAATTCCTACTTTAGAAATAAAATTCACTTTAGACAGGAAAATTTGGTACAAACATATTATAGTCTACTCTATGATGTAGTATTTTCAAAAAAATGAAAGTACAATAATACTGACACTCCAGAGGGGCCTTAAAGTCACTGCTATTACAAAAGGCTCAGGAAGGTCTTAAATGGCATGTGCACAAGACATTCACTATGCATTTTCAACTTCCTTACACCTCACTGTCCTCCAGATTAATCTTATGAAAACAACAATTTCCTTCAAACTTCTGCATTAAACTTGAATACTTTATAAGAATAAATCTATTAGTCTCAGAAATTCCTAGGTGCTCCAATATGTTTTGTGAATGTGGCAAAGGTTGCAGGAAAATGATTCCATTTCTAAAAATGTAACTATTTTCCTTCCTGTAATGAAATTCTGGGGAGTAGTAAAGTATGTCTGAAGACAATCTCCTCAGAGCTAAGGAGAAGCTCTGCAGCTGGAAAGTCATTCAGCCTGCCACCCCGACACAGCAGCTTCAGGATGGTTGTGTCTGTTAACACCACAAAAGAAAGCAACCTCAAAATTTGAAACAAGGCTTAATTTCAAAGTTATTTTTCTCTGGTAAATTTACTTCATTTTTATAGCTACTTCCTAAAATATTTCTGGAATTTAACTAGAAATACACGTTTCAATATGTCTATTCAATAATACTACATTATAGCAATATATTTGCAAAAAGATTAGAAATGAAACCATAAAGGATTCAAAACTATTAAAATTCTACAAATAAAATAATTACATAACTCAGGAAAAAAATGTACATTATACATACTGGTTTCAGTTTTTGGTTAACACCAGGAAATTATTTGAAAGATTGAGAGAATATCATGAAAACTACGGTAAAATGTTGGCACATCCAAACATGTGGTGAGGAAACAATGCTTTATCAGACCAACCTTATCTGAATGGAACCCTGCTGTAAAATCAGGTGACTGTAAGTCTCTGGGACTACCCACTCCTGCATAGCTTCCTTCAGAGTCTGAGGTCAAGAGTTCTGGAAGAGACTCCACTGAATTGGTCTTACCAGACTTCAATAACCCTAAAATGTAAAAATAAAGTAAATAAACTTTAACCAGACATATTAAGCATATATGCATTTCACTTAGCCAAATGGAAAGCAAGAAGCTTACTGATCCAGACTACAATAACACTTAAATTATACTTAACACACCAACAGTACACTAGTTAGATGAAGGTGACAAACACAGAGGTTAAGTGAAAGATGAACGTGGAAGAGACAGTAACACAGCTGTTTATTCATCCTAAGTCTCCATAACTAATCAATCTACAACACAGAGCTTCATAGGATCTGCTTTGAAGAGGTGGTTAACCTCCTTCTTCAAGAACGGTAAGAAAGGAGGAGAGAAGCCTGACTCACAGCACCCGCCCCTGCCTGTTTCTTTCAGCTGTCATGTCACTGTGCTCTGCAGGGAGGGAATGGCTCCACTGTGAGATGTACCAGCAGGCAGCCCAGGAACACTGACCCCACTGACCCCACTGGCAGCCTGTTGGAGGGTTCATCAGTTTGTATATTGTTAAAAAAAAATCTGTCATCTGAAATTCTGAATTATCATAACCCCCGAGATGATCTAAATGCCCACCTCTGTTACTCTATGTTCAAGTTCACCACCAACATAATACAAAATAAACTACTTCATTTCAGGTGATACTTCACACATTTCAAATTAATTAGAATATATGTGAAATATCAAAATAAAGTTGAAGAGGCAGACATTATCTGAGCTGTAAAAGCTATACAACTGATTAAAAATTAAAGTGTACTGTCTCTTATACATTCAGAAAAGTGTTGTCCCTTTAAGGAGATCACCAGAGGCACAGTAATCCTTTTCTGTTGTTCCAGTACTGAAAACAGCTTAGCAGTGACATTCAAACTTTCCCCTACTGTCATGGGTGTTTATAGTTTTCATTTCAGATATTACAATTAAAATTGTGTGATTTCAAAACCCATTAAAATCATGAGAATCAAATAAATGATTGTCTTAGCAAGCAATTACTTTTGGTCAAAACAAAACTCCTTCATGGGATCACTTGTCAAGCTTATCGGGTCAGCATCAATGTTAAGTTTCCACACAACTGTCTGATGAGATGTGCCTTATACTCAAACCTTCCTTTTGGTCCTCAATTAAGTTTCACCCTTTCAACATTATCTGCTTGGACCACAGAAATAATGCAACATCAGAATGATATGGAACTTGACTCAACAGAGCAAATACTATTTATTCCTTTTGTCATTATGTCAGATCATCATAATTCCAGATTCATTTCCTGAAGTTAAATGACAAATTTTAAGTAAGGGTCATAAAGTATTTCTTTAGTAATCTTCAGCTTTGAAATTTCAAGACTGTGTGTATGTATATGTGTGTAAATCCACAAGTGTGAGCATGACTGAACAAATCATAGCAGAGGTGTTAAGATCAGAGTTATGATAATGTCAGTCCTCACCTTACATCTTATTCGAAACAAATTTCTTTGCTGTTTTCTTGCCATCTACACCAGACAGAACTAGCCGGCCTATGCAACTTAATGGATTTCTGTCTGTGTCCTATCTCCCAGAAGTGCACTGGGATTACATATGTTCCTGCTCTGCATCCAGCTTTTTTTGGGTTCTGAGGATTATAACTCAGGTTCTCATTTGCACAGCTAATGCTTTTACCCACTGAACAACTCGACAGCCCATGAGCTTCTAAGACTCTAATACACATGTGTACACACACACACACTCAACCAAATCATACTATTTAAAGCAAATCATGTATCTACTTCCTTAAGCCATTAGGTAATGGAAAGATCCCCAGTTTCATTAACTGACTGACCATTTACCCATCCTTTTATCAACCTACCTACGCTTTGTCTTTAGGCTAGAGGTAAAGCATTCAACAAAGAATACAAAAATCAGAATTGTATGCTTAGAAAGATCTTAAGATGTATCTTTCTCATTTCTAGATCTTCTGATTCCTACCTTTAATGTATCATAAATTAATCTAGGCAAATAATCTCTCCTTTAAGTATCTTTTGTGTTACTTAAACCAATTATTCTTGACATTATTTCCTACAATTGTAACAAATGTAGCAAGTATCTCATTTGCAAAATAAAAAAAATTCTATTTGCTTCCATAACAGCCACCTTTTCCTAAGGAACGTAAGTCAATACACAGGGTAGTCTGCCTGTGAATGCTGTGATAAAAAATACACCAGATTATGTCTGCCTGCCTACTACCTCAAAAGCCACACTGTAATCTTCCTACTTTTTGGTCATACTTTACAATTATATTCTAAATAAACCATTAACAATTTGCATAGTTTAAATATAGATAAGATAATTCCAGAATATGGGAGAAAATGTAAACCAATTAGCCTAATGTTTGGGAAAACTACATAAAACAAATAGCACAGAGGATACTGTTCTAACTAAGAAGAGTAAAAGCAAAGGCAGTGTTAACCTTGATAGAACAAGAGGCAATGGCTTTAACCCCAGCACTCAGCAGAAGTAGTCAGAGCTCTGTGAGTTTGAGGCCAGCATGGTCTAGAGTGAGTTCAGGACAGCCAAGGCTACATAGAAAAACCCTGTCTCAAAAAAGCAAAAAGGAAAGAAGGAAGGAAGGAAGGAAGGAAGGAAGGAAGGAAGGAAGGAAGGAAGGAAGGATGGATGGAAGGAGAGAAAGAGGGATGGAGGGAGGGATAGAGGGAGGGATGGAGGGACAGAGGGAGGGATGGAAGGAGGGAGAGATAAAGGGGGGAAGGGAGGGATGGAGGGAGGGAGGAGGGACAACAGCTGAAATAGCTCTAAAAACACTGTTGGGTAATCATAGAAACTGGATACAGAAGCTAACACTAGGTAAAGCTAAGGAACTATGTTAATGATCTGATACGATACTGGCATTGGAGTTTTAGAGGAGAGCATTCTAAGACAGACTTATAATATTTCTGAGAAACAACATATCTACAAAGTATTCCAAACAGATCAGTTAAAAACAGCTCTGTTTTTAACACACACACAGTGTGTGGAATGTTTAGAGGACCACAGAGGGCAACAAGAAGCTGTGCTTCTCAGGAGACACAATCTGTACAGGCACACTGCCTGGCATGTATGTGGCCCAGGGTCAGGCCTCAGTACCACAGAAAGGAAAAGGAGAAAAGAAAGCGAATGTGGCAATAAATTAATAGCAAGTCTAAATAAGAGTGTATGGGTGTTCAAACTGTTTTGTGTGTACATGTGTACATGCATGCATCTTTTACATTTTCAGTAACTAATTAAACATTTTCAAAATAGGGTTCTTGCCACCAAGCATGATGACCTGAACTTGATCCCTGGAACTCACATATTAGCAAAGGACAGAAATCACTGCTGAAAGTTGTTCTGTCCTCCACACAGACGAGAAAAATCTCAAACACACTAACCTGCAGATGGTGGACTCTGGATGATATCTGAAAGGTTGTATCCTCCAGAACTGTCGGAGCGCTTCCGTGGCTTCTTTTTAGCTCTTGTTTTTGCCTTCTTGAACATAGTTTCCCTTGGAAAATGCAAACAAAGAATTGAAGGGCAAAGAGTTTGGTCAAGCACAAACCACATAAGCATATGCAGGCACCATCTACACGAGGTAGACCAGGGAAAATCACTAACCTTATGAGTCATCACTGTCACCTACTCCTTCCTTTAGCCCTATTGCTATTAAGAGTTAAAGAGCCCAATGTTGGCCACAATAGCCACCAAAGAGCAGCACTGAGCTTTCTGAGCAGCCACATCTCCAAGAGCCACTACTAGGGCTACCAAGTGATGGAGAACACCAGCAGGCTGGGATCCACCCACTTCCACAGGCACTTCCCAAGAACATCAAGTTCACTGAGACTGGACCTGAGATGTGCGCCTAGATATACGCAGCATGCCGCAGAGCCGCGCAAGGACTCCAAAGTCAAAGGGACCCTCATGTTCACCAAGACAAGAATGAGGACATACATCTGTACCAAGAGGAAGTGAGAAGAACTGAACGGCATCCTAGCTATGATAAGGAAAACTCTTGTCAAGGATAGAGCCTTTTCCCCCCTCTACTCATAATAAAACCTTTACCAAAAAAAAAAAAAAAAAAAAAAAAAGGAAAAGGTACAACACTGTACATAGTTGGATAATAAGAGTCCAATTTCATCAAAGGATTAACAAATTTACGAATTTACAACTTAAGGTACTACTCAGAAATAAGGACCTAACTGGAGAAACAAGATCACGGGAGCACCCCTTGGAAGAGTGTGTTGTGTCCTGGTCCCTTGTTCCCTCCTGGGCCTTATGAGGTGAGCTGCTCTGCTCTACTATGCTGGCACAGCTGTGATATTTCATCTTCTGCTCTACTATGCTGGCACGGCTGTGATATTTCATCTACAGCCTTAATAGCAAAGGAGCCAGATGAACATGGACAAATCCTTGGAAGCTGGACCTTACAGCAACCCTTTCACCTTTAACTGGTTTTTCTCAGGGATTTTTCTTACAAAACCTAAAGGCTAGTGTAGTCACCATCTACCGAAGCAGGCAGGGTCTACAGAGAGGAATCTTGAGAAAATATGACCCCATCTATGGCTGCAGCATCCCTGTCCAGATGCTCTCAAGTCCAGTCCCCAGTGTACAAACCTACATTCTTCTAGCAAGATGGAGGACAGACAATCAATTGGCTGAACAGGGTTTAGAAAGAGATGGGATCCATTTGTCCTAATCTTCATGAGTGGACTGCCATAATTGCCAAGCATTTACAGAACTATTTTAAGTTTTGTGCCATCATTACTGTAGAGTTGCTACTTTCCAGCCAACAGCAGCCTCATCTCCAGACCCTCTCCCCTCCCCCATAGCACCTTTGCTGTTCTCCCACTCTCCTGAGGTAGCAGCATGCCTTTTTAAATGTCTTTACCATATCTACACAGGGTCTGAGGAGGTCATTAAGACAAACTCACTTAATTAACCTGTATATCTATCTGAAGGCTACAACATTTTTATACTTAAATGTTAAACTGTTCAGATTTAAAATATCAATCACGTATAATTACTTTGAATTATATCAAAACTAAAACTGCACATTCATACTTCCTATGTCAGAACTTCTCAATTTATATTTCCAATAGTAATATAAAGTGTCAGACATCCAATGGAGTGAGGAAGAAGAAAAAGAGAGAAAGAAAACAAGAACATGGCTTACGAGTAATTTGGTTCCATATTTATTTCTTCTTTGAAAAAGACATCTCCATCATCTACTTGCATGTAGCTAATATCTGGTCCATCTTGGTATGGTGTGATGACTCTTCTCTCCATTGCTGGAATCTACAAAATGAAACACAAAATTTGTAAAGATTTTTAAAAATTGATAAAATATATTATTTACAATGTCAGATGGTAACATTAACTAGAAGAAGTCTAGAATGAAGGAAAAAATTTGAACAGATTCAATAAAAAGCATATTACATAAGATTGTTGGGGTGGAGTTGAAAGCAGTTTTGCTTTCTTTTCTTTTTTGAAATGGTAGTTTATTGAAAAGTATACAGGATTGAAACAAATGACCACAGTGGCAGCTCCACTTTCTTATTAAGTACAAACTGATCCATCCTTCAGGAGTCATGTAAAGCCATGTTCTATAGTGTCCTGACCTTTGTAACTAAAACTCTGAAACAGCAATTTTTATTATAAAAAATTATGAGATGTGTTAATTTTATTATGCTTGTAAGTTTGATTTTCACTTATCTGTGGGACTTGAAAGAAATTTTAATTGCTAGAAGATAATGTATTTGCACTCATAATGAACTTATTCCATTGTTGCGCCTGATCAAATACCCTGTCTTAATAATAATTCCATAGCTTACAAAATCTGTAACAAGAAAACAAAAATGTTACCATTTTTCTGTAAAATATGGAAAGATCCTTCAAAACATCCTCACTTAAAACATCAAGGGACCTGAAAAACAGGAAATAAAATTCTAGTTTAAGACTCAAATGATTTAACAGCTACAAAGATTTTTCAAGTTGGGCAATGGTGGTGCACACCTTTGATCCCAGCACTGGAGAGGCAGAGGCAGGTGGATTTCTGTAAGTATGAGGACAGCCTGATCTACAGAGTGAGTTCCAGATTAGCTAGGGCTGTTTCAAAGAGAAACTCTATCTTGGAAAACCAAAGGGGGAAAGAAAAATTCTAGTACAATTATTTCAAATTGTATGAAATCCCTTTTGGAAATAGGTCTAGTTATACGTTAATGGATTTCAGGTAATCAGCAAACATATTATACAAACAACTTGATAAAATTAAAGGAAGCCTAAAGGGAATAAATCTTTTCCATTGTAACACAATACCAAGTACTCATTTCTCAATCAGGCATATGTTTGCTAAAAGTAAACAACATGTATACAAATATGAAGAAAAGGAGAGCTATATCAAAATTTAATTAGCATTACAAGCTAATGTAAATAATTATTCTATCAGTGTTGAAAACTGCCATGGCACAAGTTTGAATATGAAAGTTGCTTTGTACTAATTATAAAAAACTTTAAAAAACAACAAATGTATATGTATATACATACACCTTATATATATAAAACAACTACACATACATACACACACACAACGAGCTGTGTGAAGAGTAGTGCAGTGACAAACACTGCCTTAAGCTTCACAGTACCCAGGTTCTACCTAGCCTTTCCACTACTCTCATACCTCCATGACCAAGAGGAGCTCACTGTGCTTCTGAATCTTCCAGTATAAACAAAGTTTGGATTATAGCAACTATATTCAAGATAAATCCAAGTCTCACAGGTTCCAACAGGTACTTTAGGCATCAATGAAAATTAAAAACATGGTTTACATCCATTTTCATGTGTGCATGTGTTTAAATGGCAAAAGAATTTTCTTTAAATCAGTCCTGGGTGATGATTACTAAATCCATTTGTGATTCATCTCAGGGAAATAGCAGGGAACTTTATTTCAATGTTTTAGAGTAAGTTTAATTAAAAATCATATTGAATTTGCAAAGTGGGTGATTAAGTTGTTAACATTCCTTTTGCTTTGTTTGCTCATTTTATTGTTGTCGTTTTGATACACAGTTTCACTATGTAGCTTTGTCTGGTCTAGAGCTTGCTATAGACCAGATTAGCCTTGAACTCAGAACTCTACCTGCCTCTGCCTCCAGATAACTAAGATTAATGGCATGTACCTCCATGTCACTTTTATCATTTGTAATCATCAAAATTTTCTCAGTTCTTGCCTCCCAAATTAGAAAGAACAAAAGTTCTCCAAGCCCTCTTCTCATTTGTAATGCAAGGATATTAAGAAAAACTTTTTCACAAGTATGTGAAAATTAGTCTATGTAACACTTTCAGAAAAATGCCCAGCATATAGAAAACACTATGTACTAATTATTGTAACTACTCAAAAAATATAAAACTACATATTTAATAAGTAGTAATAACTACTACTATTATTATTGAAACAAAACACCAAAGGAGAAGATAAATTATCTTAAATATCTTAAAAGCAAACCTACACCCAAATCCCAAATATCTTTGCTCACAAATGTAGCCTCATTTTTCTTACCTCTGACTTAACAGTGAGAAGTACTATTTTTATCATCATTAGGAATAAAAATTTTCATTAAAAAATAAGAAACTCAAGTGTAAACAGGCCTGGTACACATTCAGAACCCTAAAGGTTAGGAGCATAAAGCTGCCCTGAGTCACATAGCCAGAACCTGTGTCAACAAAAAAAAATAAAATTAAATCACTGTTAGAAACACTGGAAGTTTCCATAGTCCCTCTAATCCTGAAAGTGATGACTCCTTACTCAGCATTTGTCAAATTCTTTCCATCTTGGTAAACATATTATTCACTTTTCAAGTCCAAGAACATCTTTTATTTACATATAAACATCTGCATATGCAAATATCATACACAGCATAGGAACCCAACCAACCTTGCTTCAAGTAAGGCCGCCATATTCAACCCTATGAACTGTAAACAAGACAGTCTCAACTGTTCAGCATTGTACATGGCTGCGAACTCCAGCAGCATAGCAGCATTCTTAAGGGTAACTACAGACAAAAGAGATTACAAAATTAGATGCAAAATGTCTTACTTTAACAAGCGAAACACTTGCATTTCTAAAGTTACAAGATTTCAACATTTATAACAAAAAAGCTGTCCTCTAGACAAAGGAATGAATACTGAGGTGAATACAGAAATGGGTTTCATTACTGTATGCTAAAGTAATTTTAACTGGTTTTGAGGGGAAAAAATAAGCATTCACACATGAAAATTATAGAGACCACAAAATACTGAAGGGGGATTAGTGTTAGCTGAAAGCAGATAAGAACGTCCATTCTTCCTCCCAAAAGCCTTAAATGGTTTTCATTTTCACCAGTGAACATTCCTTTTCATTCTGGTAGCACAAGAGTCTTCGCTAACACTAATACGACAGTTGGGCAAGGCAGTGTTCACCCTGTAATCCCAGCACTCAGGAGGCTGAGAAGGGCTATCTGTGCATACTACATAATAAAAACTTGTCTCAGAACCAACAACTACAAACAAGCAAGCATTAAGTCTAGGAGAAACTGACAAATTAATTCTAATGTTGACTAATCTGTATATATGAAAATATAACTAAGTCTTACTGTAGTATTAGCCATGGTAGAACATGAGACGACACAAGAGCTCAGACTACTAATGTCTAGTAATGTTCTTTGTGAAATGTTGCTTATCTAGAAACCCTCCAAGAATACTCTGCCTGCTTTTGTAATTACAGCTACCTAAAACTCTCACCTTCTTGCTTATACTGAGTTCCAGCCAACAGAAGAATACAGTTGCTTTCTACAGTATGTCTTCTTGGAAATAATGTGCGCAATGACTAAACAGGCTTCCATGGAACCCTTCGGCTAGGAATTTGTCCACCAGTAAAAGCAACTGTGCGGCAAAGACTAGGAAAGGCTAACCGGGACGTCAGCATGAACCACTGAGCCAATGCCTAGGTGTATACTGTACATGTTGCCCCAGTAAGTCCTTTGCCATAGCATCTTTTCTTGATTATAGAAAGAAAATCAGGGCTATTTTCCTATTGTCAATCACAGAGAAGTCAGCTCACAACACTTTGGATATTACTATCATTATTTATGGTTTCCCAGCATGTTAATAAAAACACTGTCTAAGTCCAAGGTATGCATGTTTTCAATTACTTCTAAGGAAAGAATGTTTTTAACAAATGATGGTATGTAATAATCTAAATGGCTTGCCCTTTTTTTCTTGTTCTTTGTTTGCTTTTGAGGCAGAGTCTCACTATGTAGCTCTAGAACTCTATACATAAACCAGGAGCTCTAGCCTGGAACACTCTATATAGTCCAGGCTGGCTTCAAACTCACAAAGACACACCTGCCTCTGTCTCCCAAGTACTACAATTGAAGGTGTGTGCTCCCATGCTCAACCAACTCAACTTTTTAAAAGCACACACACCTAACAACAGTGTTTCATCATAATGGAAAAATAATGCTAATACAATAAAGTGCACCCGATCAATGTGGAAAACATGGTAATACTCTACTTCCAATTACTCACGTTTTTCAGTCAATGCTCCTTCACAAACCTCCTTTAATCTAGTTATGAGAAGCTGATCGGCCACTACAAGAACACTACAAATAAAGTCCACATTTTGAGACTCTAACAAGAAAAAGAAAAAAAAAATTACTCTGTATTCTGTAACCATTTTAGCTAGCAAAAACAAATAGTTAAAATATCAAGGTAAAGAGGCTTATGATTCTTTTCTACATGACAAACGGTCAATATAACAATTTATGAACAAATTATGAACACAACAACCTATCTATATATTTCAGGTGGACAATTGGGGAAAAAATCCACTAAAATGCCTTGGCATCTAAAGTTCTCTTCCTATTATTATGATTAAAAACAAAACAAACAAACAAACAAACAAAAAACCAAAGCAACTCGGGGAGAAAGGGTTTACTTGCGCATGAACACAATTCAACACACAGCCTATCATATCAGGGAGTCGGGGCAGCAGGTCCTGAATGAAGCAGCTGGAGACATTACAACCAGTGAGAAGAAAGCAAAGGCTGCAATGTGCTGCTCAGCTCCCCTTTCCTACTCAGACAATCCAGGGCCCCGCCCAGGGAGTGAAGCCAACCACAGTGGACAGTCCTTCCACCGAAATTAATGTCCCCCATTACCATAATTAGGATAATTCCGGCATGCAGGCCATTAGTGTCCAGAGGCACATCTTCCTCCTAGGTAACTCTATTTCTGTTACTTTGACAACTGACATGAATCACTAACCATACTTTGTTCATACATTCTCACAATGGGATTATAAAATGAGCAACCAGAAGTGATTATTTTAGTGCAAAAGGCTATTATAATTTCCCATTTCATTAAGAAATATTCCTAAAACTAATAAACAGGCAAGTCGCCCATGCTCCAATGGAGGGCCACAGAGACATGCACCTTTGTGAAACACTAACTATACTTAGTGGTCTATCATTCATTCATTCATTCATTCAAATAAATAAATAAATAAATAAATAAAATTTATCCTGACCTCCAGGACCAAGATATGCGACACCCTCATCTGACCTCTATGGGTACATACACATACACACATACACACACACACACACACACACACACACACACACACACACACACACTGACAGAGAGAGATACAGATATGCACAAATAAACTTAAAATTTTTTAAGGTGAAAAACAAAAAAACCAAAAAAACTGACTTTTACCTCTGACTTGCACAGCTACACATACACACACACACACACACACACACGCACGCACGCACGCACGCACGCACGCACACACACAATTTTAAAAAAGAAATAAAGGAAACATTTCCATTTAAAACAGTGGCAAAAGGAATTCTGAGAATAATTATTTTGACAAAGGAAGTAACTGTAACACCTATACATAAAAAAAAACAAATTAAAACTATGGACACACACCCCATGCCCTATACTCAGGGCACTGTTAAAATGGCAACTTTCTCACATTAATCTACAGCTAAAAATACCGTACAATTTGGAAATGATGACAAGGGTACAATTTTAAATTTTAACAAATAACAGGTATGTATTTTAGAAATGTGTGATTTATTGTATATGAATATCTCAATTGTTAAAAATATATAAATTCCTTTTCAAAATATATTATTCACTTCAAATATATAAGTAACAAATATACATTTTAAAATCTCAGTTACACATCAGAAATCTTCAGAATCTCACTCTCAGGCCAACACATCTTAACAAAGACCACCCAGATTTCCTCATGCACATTGGGGTACTTGCTACAAAATGCACTCACTGTCAAAGAAGCACCCTGCTATGTATACCTGTCTTCTAAGACATTTTGATTCTCCCCCACCAGACTGTAGTTTCTTGCAAACAGGGTCTTTTCACTTTTAAAAAAACCCTCAATGTACATCTGTGCCTAAAAATTAATGGAATGATGAATCCCACAAATGTTCACTGCTGCAGCAAATCAGACCCACAATTAAAGCATGAGCTCTGCTTGACAACGTGCACAAATGACTTCCTTCATGAACTTCCTTTGAGTCCATCTGTTTCATTGCTGACACGTTATAAGAAAAGGGAAATTTCATACAGAGTTTGTCAAAAATTACACTCCTTGTATTCACCGATCTTAACAGAGGTAGCTAGAGAGATGAAACTTCCAACACTACTTTCAACCATGGCACACTATCTACAAAGAATGATTTGGGGCAATAAAAATGTAATTTTTCTGCTTGCTTACTATTTGTAATCATTTGTTACTTATATTAAATTAAGCTTCTAAAAACAGGGCAAGAAGAAACTGATCTATGTAGATTTTATCATTCTCCTCTTACAACCGGACCAGCTAAATTTCCTCTTGGTACCTTTTATCACCACAGCTTCATCAGTATAGAGGTAGTCCAAAAGAACTTTCAGAATCTCAGACTGTATTGGCATCTCCAGAGCTGCACAACTGGAGGCCTATGAGACATGAGACAAAATAAACTCATTAATCTGAAACTACAAACTACAGAACTACAAAATATTCTAAACTGAGTTACTACTATGAAAACTTTGGACAGGAAATCAGATCAAAGATCCTTGGAAGAACTTATAAAACATGAATCTAAAATCATGTACTTAACTTTAAATCATAACCAAAACAAGGGGATACAGAAAATTCAGAAAACAAGGCACACAACGACAGTTCTAATGTGTGTCTCAATAATGTGTGGTTTTTACGCGGCTTTATGGTAATAATTTTAACTTCATAATCTTGGTATTTTCTAGCAAACCTGAACACACATAATGTTAACACAAACAAAATGAAGAACCAACCCAAAATACTGAGTTCTAATTCTGAATGTCTTAATGTACAGCTCCCTGACCCCAGTATGTGTAGGAATGCCTACTCACACTCCATTTACAACCTCACCTCAATCCACGAGCTGCTCAGCATGCTGTGGAAATACTCTGGAAGAAAAACAATGCAGTGAGAACAGGGAAGCAGAACCCAACAAAGGACTCAGCAGCTAACAAGACGCCACCTACCGAGTCTTGCACAGAGCACACATTTATGGCAGGGGAATTCCTTTCCGTCCACGGACTTCATGGTAACATCATACAGAAATGAACTGGGGAAAAAAAAAAAAAAAGTTTAATCAAATAAAGATCATTTCTTGCATATTTACAGAGGGGTAAAAAATCTTAGCTATAATCTTAGTCAAATACTGGCAAGAGCAAAAATACTCGTGGATATGCATGCACCTCATCTCTCACTATCTCAGGAAAGACAATCATAGCCAAATCATTTTAGATTCTTTACAGAGAACTGAATATTAAAACTTAAAAACCTCCCACTTGATGTTCTTTTTTATTGCAGGCAAGGTATTAGTGATGGTCAGTGGCACACTCAAAGCCCTTTAATTCTCTTATTTGAACAACCTACTGCATTCCAGGTAATCCTTAGAAAATTTCAGTTTCTCTTTCTACAAGACTTAGCACCTTTAAAGTATCTAAAGCAAAACTTTTAGCAATGTATGTAGTGTATTCTGGAAAAAAGCATACTAAACAAAACAATCATAATCATAAAGAAAATAAACTGATGGGGGGGGGGCTGAATAAATCCTACGGAAGAAAAGGAAACAATGAAAACCCTCTCTTCCTCTGAATACAGCAGAAAGGGTGATCTCCTTCAATGACTTAAGCAGTTAGAGCTTTGTCTAACTCAATGGCGTCCTGAGCTTCCCAGAAGCAGCAGAGGCAATGGCATCCTCTTCTCATGATAGCTGCAAGCAGCTCTACGTCCATCTTATAAACCAAAATCTAAACATGCAAGGCTGTTTCTCATTTACTAACTTACCATTTTTTCTGACTTAGCTTCAGTTTATTGCCAGTTTTCTTCGCAATAACATTAATTTTTTCATTTTCAAATCTGACTCCATCTAACCTATCAAGGAAAAATATAAATTAACAGGAGATGGACATAGTCTTCTCCTAAGACCAACACACAACAAAATTCAGTCAGGCTTACAGTTAAACACAGATATGTCACTGTCCCAGCAGGTTTCAACAAACCTAATTTCAAGCTATAATAAATCAGTCTTAGACTTAATTAAAATATGCTAATATCATCACTGACAAGTCACATATGAAAACTATAACTCATTCTTTCTGTATTTTCCAATAGGAATCACAGTGCACAGTCCTCCCTGGCCCAAATCCAGCACGAGCAGCTTCATATGAAAGCCGTATGAGAGAAGAGCGTATCAGTGCTGGTTCATAATGTGACAGGTGCCACGAAACACCTCAGTAATTCAGTGGCAAGCCTTTATCAACAACACAAGGACTTTACGTCCTGGGGTCTATAGAAGCCTGTGCTGGCCAAGATGAACAGAGAAACGAAGCGTACACTGCACAGGTCTTTCTCACACCTAAGATCTTTTCGAAACACAACAGAACTTACACACACTCATGGCATAGCACCTGAAACCCACCAGCAACCTTTCTGTTCTTAATTTGAATGAGGAAGTTCCTAAGTGGTGACTGTACCAGAAAACAGCAGTGAGAGAAAGGTACATATCCACACACCTCTCCCCCAAGGCAGAAGTAAAGGGAAGCAGAGGGAGGACAGAAAGGGAAGAGAGAAAAGACAACCATACTTCAAAGGAGGACTGAAGAGGTAAGCTCAAGAACAGAGGATGAGAACTGTACCTGCTACTCAAGTTACTGAGGCCAAATTTCTTTGCAACATTTTGCAACATCCTTACAGGATCATCTTCTCCAGCACCTTTTCCCTTTTTGGAAGATTTGTGTTTGCTTTTCTGCCTTTCACTAATTGCATGGGCTTGGTGGCTTTTGTAAACCTCATATGCTGCCTTCTGGTTATCATCCGCATGGCAACTCATGTTATTCATACGAGAATCTGAGGAGCCCTTACAGTCTTCTGGCTTTTTGTTCACGAGTATTCTTGGTTTGAAACCATGAGTTAGGAAGTCACAAGTGTCTGTATACATGAACTGTAAGAGGTACTCGAACAAGTCGGGATGGACTTTCTCCACCACAAAGAGATGGCATCCTGCAGCGTCTTCGTCTTTCCTGTACACATCTGTCAGCTCTGAAGGAGAACCATCTGAAAGAAACAACTTCTGGAAGAAGTCAGAGCGCACCGCTAACACATATTTATGAGCAGGGAAGAGTCTGTTGCCCACTTGAAATGTCACATCGTGGATGTTGTCCATTTCATCTGTTTCCCTCAGGAGCTTGCCAAATTCTTCAAAAAAGGATGATGAAGACACAACTGGAATTTCATAAAGGCTGGAAAAGAAGCAAAGATAATTACTACTTTGAAGAAAGCATAGAAATGGATCCCAAGCTGATTCCCTTGAAAAGAAATGGTTTACTTAAACTTAGAAATGTTCAATTCTGGAATTTTCTAAACACAAGAATATCACCCCAAAATATGTTATATATTCTAGAAACCTTTAATGTTTCTCTATAATGTTTAAAGAACATAACTGAAAATAATAAAAATAAGGAAGTCCCCAAGTTTTTCCTTTTTTACAAAACTTACTTTACAAGTGGAGAAAAAACAGGAACTAAGCAAATAAAGTCACAGATCAAGAATAGTTACTCACGCAAGTGAAAATCTATATACAATCATTCTACAACCCTGAGTGCTGTATGCTTGTAATCACACCCCGTTCATCTACATTTCACTCTATCAAGGAAGGCAACTGATGCTCTTGCTTTGCCTTGGACTGGGGGGTTTCCCAGCTTAAGACAATTTCAGTGCTAAACTGGGATGCTGGGCAAACCAGAATGGATGGCCACATGACTTCCAGTATCACTACCTCCTCCTCCTCTTCCTCTTCCTCTTCCTCCTCCTCCTCTCTCTCTCTCTCTCTCTCTCTCTCTCTCTCTCTCTCTCTCTCTCTCTCTCTCTCTCTCTCCAATGTCAGTGATTTTATCTTCTCTCTCTACTAATGTAGTGGGAACATGTTCACTGGGATTTTACCCAATATGTGACCATACCACCTCTTTTTTTGTCAATTATCGCATTTAAGAGTCAAACTTTTGTACCACTTAAGAAATATTTATAATTCATTCTTTAGAATCTGAGAACCCCAAGTCTAATATGTAGTAAAGACAGACCCCATGTAGGCATGTGTATTTTTCTTGAATGTTTTCAAAATCAGGTTATAAACTAGGGGAAACACACACTATCCCCAGCGTAACAAGCACTCCCTTCTGATCGTCCTTGTAACACACTTATTTGTTAAAGGTGTCTAATTCTTGGTAACAGCTCCTCAATTTAATTTTCATCAGGAGCTACTGCAAACAGAAGAAGGTCTAATGATTATTCCTTCTAAAAATAAAATGTATTAAAGACGATTATACCTTGTTTTAGGGTCTGACTGTAGGATTGCAAAGTTGCACCCACTTGCATCTGTGCTGACACTAACAGCTCTATGGGCAAAAGGAAGTTTCTCAAGTCGAATTCTTTCATACACACTATTTGTATCAGGGACACAAGACACATCTGATGAGGAATGATGTAGGTTTGGTAAAATGTCTGCTAAAAAGAAAATAAATGAACTATCATTAATCAAGGCTGCAATGGAATTATTAAAGACTTAGGAGTAACTGGAATAAAAATGATTTGAAAAATATAAAAGTACACATGAAGTCCTTCTGAAGAATTTAGAACCTCTCCATCTTCAACACAATTAGATGCTGCATACTTATTACACTTACAGAGAATTTTCAGTATTAGCCACAATTTCTTCTCCCAACAAACACATTCCACACTGCAGCCAACGTCAGCTCTATACATAGTAGCTTGGTATGAACTTAAGTGTCACCACAAGTTCCTCCCTTTCTTTTATAGGCACTGAGCAAATACTGGAATGACTACACAGTGCCACTGTGAGTCACTGACAGGGCAATCAAGAGTCAGTAGGACAGAAATGCCCCTGACCTCAATTGTTCAGTCTAGCAAGGAAATCACACCTTAGAGAAATGACTACACTAGTCAAATTCAGTCTAGAAAAACAAAACATTAAAATGTTTCCATGTAGACATGGCACTTACAAAGAAATTACTCTGGCTACAGCAGAAAAAAAAAAGTTTGAATTAGAGGACATAAATACTCTATTACTTTAATTCCACACACAGAAAAAAAATAAAAGATGGTATACAATGGGACTGTAGCAATCAATCAGGAGAGGGGAAAGGAACAATTAAAGACAATTAAGATAGGAGTAGCCCAATTTGGTAACTGTTAGGTGTACAGGAAGGAGCATGGGGTGAAAACACTGGGGAGCAACTGGGAGCATGAGGCCATGAATTCTATCAGATCACTAAAAGAATGATGTAAACCTAAAGACTTGCAAATTTTCCTACAAGACAGACCTGTGCTCTGGTTATACTTTCAAATGTAGTCCAGTTCAATCTCCTGGATTTTACTGTGCTTCCTCTAACACCACCCTATGCCCTCAAGACACCCACATGCATATTGTATTAGTTACCTATCTCAGGGAACTTTAAATCAAAGGTGTCTCTTAGCTCTATAAGCTATGAGTGCCTGGGAACAGGGGGCTTATCTCCCACATTTTTAAATTATTAAAACCCTGCCCTATACCTAGCAAATAGTCATTGCATGTTGCATGTTTACAGACTTGAGGCATCTATAAAGAAATAAAACAAAAAATCAATATTATGTAAAATTCCTTTCACATTTAATAATTTTAAAGAGTATGTAACTCTAATAATAATCATAAATGTTCATAAGATATACTGTAAGCATATAACAACCAATTCATTCGTTCAAAAGCATATAATGAAGAACCGCAATGTGCCAGGGAATACATTAAATACTAGCAACAGACAGAGATACCCATGTCCTGTGCCACAAGAGACATTCTGTCTCTAGGAGACAGACACAGGATTAACCACAAAGCAAATCCACAAACGTAGGGGTAACCCTAGCAGTACCGTCACATCAAAGGCTGACTAGAATACTAAGTACAATCATACAAAACTGACCTTTCTTTTCAGAAGTCTTTCTTTTGTCTTCAAACCATTTCCCTTTAAATCCTTCCCCATCCTGTGTGACAAACAGAATTTCATTTCTGTTTAAAGCAATATCGGAGATTGACACCTGGCGTGGATAGGCCCATCGGCACTGCTTCAGAGAACTGCTAAGTGATCTCCAGCAAAACACCTAAAATGAAATCAAACCACAGCACAACATAAAGCAATACAGTATCAGAACAAGTAAAATCTGAATTTAAAATTGTCACTGTCAAAACAAAAGCCTTAATGTATATGATTAGATGATTATTCTTCCTCAGAAAAAAAGATTCTCGCAGGAAAAGCACACTGCACACAAAAAATAAAATAAATAAATCTTTAAACATCAAGATGACGTTGGAGAACTACACCTTTCAGGAAAGTAGATTAAGCAGCATGAGTATTATTAAATGTGATCCCATGGCACTCCCCTGGAGGAGACGCTGCTTTCTGTATGACTTGCTCGGAGCAAACAGTCCTGCTGGAGTATTACAGCACACTAAGATGTTACAGTCAACACTTTAATGTAATTACCAACCTCACTCCAACTCACTCTTAAGGATAAAAAGAAGGTATATTTAATTGTATAGCTAAAACAGAGTCTTAGATAAAGAAGTGATCCAAGTTTAGTGACTCCTGGCGGCCCGGGAATAGGTTAGGGAGTGGCGCTGAGGTATAGAAGGATGTAAGGGAGGGTGCTGGGGTTCCTGCACAAGCTCATCTACAGAGGCGCACCTGCATCTGGCCACATGTCACCTTCTAAGTTTGAAGCTGCTGACAGAAAAGGAGGGACTGTTGATTTGTTTTAAGACAGGAGCCTATTGTACTGACCAGGCTAGCCTAAACACTGGCCTCATTGTCCTATGCACTGGGATTAAATAGTGTTCTACCACAGCCAGTTAAAACTGATGGTTTCCAAAAGTCTGACTCCTCATAATTAATTTCTGAAAATAATGGCTACAACTTGTGCCTGCACACCCAGCAGCAAGTGGAGCTTTGCAATTCCATCTTGTGACTATTTATCTTTGAGGGGTGGGGTTGAAACAGGGTTTTCTAAGCAGCCCAAGCTATACTGCATCTTCATCTGCAGCCAGCATGGGTTCATACACGGCCTCCCTGCCTCACCCTCCAGTGTGCTAGCGCTACAGGAAAGCACCACTGTGCCTGTCTAAAGTCTGTGGTGTTTCAGGAGGAGGGAAGGGACACTGTGGTACAGACAAACATGCCCTGATATGACTCTTCAATTTTTAAAGTTTGAAGCTTCATAGCATTATTTTCAACTCACAAGTATCTTATCATATCATTATTTTATGAGAAGAAAACTGTTTTATTAACCCACATGTGATTTTATCAGTATTACTAATAAATAAAAGTTAAATATAATGTTAAATTTAAATATATTTAAACTTTACAATATTATTTAAAATTTAAAATATTTGTAATTTATAATATAATTATGAGCCTATACTAAGCATGTCTTTAAATATGTAATTAAAAAATATGTTTTAGGTTAGAGCTGATGAAGTGGGTTACTAGTTAAAAATGCTTGCTGCCCAGCCTGATGACCTGAGTTCAATACTCTGGGCTAACATGGTATAAAAGAGAGGAGTTCCCACAACTTTTCCTCTGGCCTCCATAGAAGTGTACTACAGCATGTGCTCACACACACACAAATAACTTAAAAATTAAAAACATTTGAACTAGCAATTCTATAGAGAAGTGCATAGATTCATTTGTACAGGAATGAAAACTACAGTTAAGAGATAAGACCTAGAAGCACATTATACATGTAATAGAATGAAGGCCATTCATAATGTCTCCACTCATAGAGAACAACATACATTCATATAAAACTGTAATCGGAGACAATCTTTCCAATTATGGCCCAAATGTGTAATACATTGCCTGTTTACTGTTATGAAAATGATTATATGACATTATCCTCTATCTACAACTTTCAACTCTGTTTATGGATATTTAGTTTACATAACAAATAATTCAAACTACTTATTTTAAGAAGAGCAAATGAACCTTTAAGCTGCTGTTCAGGAACAGTACCGTGCACCACTGGGTCAGAGACAGTTCTGTGTGTCTCTGGAACCCTAGTTCTACACTAGGACTTCAAGGACGGGAAGGAGCATCAGTAGCAACCATCAAAAACCAAGCACTACACTCCACATTATTACATCTATACAGATCACATTACCAGTCCTTAACACAAATATATGCTCACCCTTCCGGCTCCATCCATAGCCAGGATGCATATTTTCTGACCCCCATTTTCTGTCAAATGCTCAGGATCAACCTTGTATTCCACACAACCTCCAGATACAAGAACCTTTTTCAAGTTTAGTTGTCTGAGTGAAAAGAAAGTCATAAATTAGCATTCTCTAAAGTCACATGCTTAATTTTATAGAAATACTAATAAGCAATTATTAACAAAGAAAGTAGAAAGATTCCACCTCTGCTCACTGCAGTCCCTCCCAGGCAACTCTTTCTTCCTACAGCACGTCTCTCCTTTCAAAGCCTCTACTTACACCATGAGTACCCAAATTCTACTTGACAAGGTAAACATTCACTTAGAGGTTCACTCACTGAAACACTATCAGCTCCTAAGTATACCCATTATCTTAACATAAAAAAAAATTAAAAATAAAACAGAAATGTTTAAATATGGCCAATCCTAAACAGTCTCACATACCATGAAGGCCATCCATCAGCCAAACATTTGTTTTTCTGTATGTCTGATGGGCAGCACACAGTGTAGTGCCTGCCCTACAACTACTGCTACTCTACAACTATCTTACCACTCAGAAAGTTTACTTGCTTTGAAAAAAAAATACTATTTTCAAAATTGCCATGTAGTAATTTAATCTGTATCAAAACAATTTCTTAGTGAATATTTGGAAGTAAGGTATAATTATACAACTTAATATGTTCAGGGAAAACTTTAAAATGTTTTATAAATGTTAATTAAAAATACAACTTAACATTCCACTCACACCTATTTAATTGTTTCTAAGAAACACATGTAATCACATTTTCATGACTCTGATACTAAAATGCAAGCTACAATCAACATCAGATAGGGAAGATAGGCTGAGTAACCTGGTGTATGACACTTTCAGCTTAGAGCTAGCTTTACATTAACAACCTAAAGAAGCCCCCATCTCATCATCATCATCATCATGCACAAGCAAGAACATGTTCTCTATGTTTCTAAGTTATATTTTTCAAGAAATCAATTATAGTTGTGCAAAAAAATTATTTCTATGCTTGTATTCCCTACTCCAATAAATACGACAGAATGAAACACTGCTCAAATATGGCTCTTAAATATCAGTCTGAAAAGAAAAAGGTTTTCTACAACAGGTGAATACTTTGGAAGGACCTAAAACAATATACTACTGTCAATCAGATGTGGGTTAATTAATTATTAATGACCAAAATGTATCAGAAACACAAATTACTTCCCAATTATTTTTAAATACCTGCACTCTACATAACTCTAAACAAAATCACAGGTGTAAAACTATAAGTGAAAGGCAGAGAGCTACAACTGGCATGTGCACCCATGCCTGAATTTGATTCTGTAGTCTCTGATATCTCAAGTAACAGCTAGTTTACTTCATGCTAAACACAACAGGCTACACTGTACAAGGATAAGCAGCACACCATTTAGATGTAGAGAATGAGCCTGGATAGACTGTTTATGGTAAATAATTTTTTTAATAAATAATGTATAAGATATTAAAGTCTATAAATGACACAGCAACCATGCTATAAACCAAGAATGAGGATTAGTCTCATTCTGTATACCAGATACATTAAAAAGAAAACTAAACCTTTTGGGACATATATTAAATATGATTCAAAAATATTATTTTATAATTTGCAAACAAAATGTTTATATATCCATTGGATCCTTGTCAAAAAACAAAAAAAACAAAAAACAAAGCAAAAAAAAAACCAATCAAAGAAAACCATGCCTAATCTTCCCTTCCATTCTGTTTTCTCACAAAGCACAGCATGAACCTAGCAGTCAGTGAGCAAGCAGCTGGAGAGCTGAGTTCTTATAGTTTATGACAGACTACTTTCCAGAAATATACATACTTAGTTGCCATTTTCTTGCATTGATAGTCTGCAAGTAAGTAAATGTCTCCCCTTGTGGTAACGCAGACAGTGGCACCATCACTTGCAGCTACCAAAGACACTGTAATATCCTTATGATGAAGGGCAGAGACTTGACGAGGGGTAGTGACACACTTTTCTCCATTGGGATCCAGTAAGTGACCTAAAAATTTAAATAAGCAAATAAGCAAACCATAAGACATCTATGCTAAGATTATACTGTAGTTTTCAGATATTGCCAAGAAAGATTTCTTACCCAGTTGTCCACCATTCAGTCCCCATGTGTAAACGGCTTCTCGAGTCCACAGCACTGTGTGAAACCTGCCGGCTGCTACTCCAATGACAGTCTTTCCTTTCAGGTATTTTGCCTGTATCTATTCAAAATGACAAGTAAGATTGCAGCTGACTACATATCTAAAATCTAGTGTAATTTTCTCTAACATACAGCACACCAGGCATTAAGCATCCTCCTCATAACCTCTGCCATCTAACTGCTAACACATCTCCCCACTCACCCCAAGACCCAGATCCTCAGAACACACTGATTCAGCCACTTTCAGTCTAACAAACCAAACTAGTATTGTATAAAACCCAAATCATCACAATTTTAACAATAGTAAACATTTACAAAATAACCATTCTTTTTAAAAAAAAAAAAGGGGGGGGGATTTTTAAATCTTCTCTATTCAAGATCTCACAAGGGTAACACACTTGACATGTTGGCACAGATGATTTTCTCCCATGAAGGGCTGCCTTATGCATACATGGACTCTACCCACTAGCTATCATTAGTGCCACCATCCCACTCCTGCTGAAGCTGTCTGCAAATACTGCCAGGTGACCCCTGGGAAATCGAAGCCTCCCTATCAATCAAGGATTCCAAGGTAGCCATACAATGGTAATAAACAGGAGTGTAATCTATTTGCTGTTCCTACAGAACTCCACAAAACTAAATATCCACAAACTGACAGTAAGTTGAAGAATACCGATCTTTTTGAGGGTATCCAACTTGAGGCTATTCCCAAATATCCTGGAGTAATACTGCTGATCCATTAGCAATTCAGAAGGGAAAAGAGGAAGATTTAAACACTTGGTTAAAACTGTCAATTCAATGATAATTTTAGACACAAAGGATTAAAGGAAAGGGGGACTTAACATACAAAACATACAAGTCTTAAAGTGATGCACTGAAAATATCTGTCATGGGTGATGAGTTTAATAAAACATTAATTTAGAGTGCCCCTCCTATTCTGCACTTAAAAAATCTGGGGTTTGGACGGTGGCCATCCTCTGATGGGAATGGGAGAATGGTGGACTTTGACCCACATACCCTCTTGTCAGCAGGCATGACACTCGAGTAGAGACACATTTAATAAAGCAAATGCTTTTCTCTTAGTCCCTCGCTTGTTCAGGCATATGTTACATTGATAGATTTCTTTTTAAGGAGAACAAGTTCAAACTAAACACTCTGGGACTGAGAATAGATTTAAGAAGTAAAAACCCTGTCTAGCTTTCAAGAACCTTGACTGCAATCCCTAGCGCCAAAAAGGGAAAAACAAAAATGAAAAATCAAACCACATTCATCTCTGCTTCTAAACATTTTAAGTTAAATCTTTGGGCTCCTGAGATGGCTCATACTGCTCTTGCAGAGGACCTGAGTTCAGTTCCTAGGACCATGATGGACAGTCTACAACCACCTGGAACTCCAGCTCCAGGAAACTCTTCTGACATCAAGAAGACACCTGCCCTCGGGTGCACACATACACAGACTTACACACAATTACAAGCAATTTTTTATCATCTTTAAAGTTAACTCTATGGTAATTTAGTAGGTAATCTCCCAAGTGCATAACCTCTCCAGTGCTTTTATTTTTAACTTCAAATAAATGCTAATGTGTGCTGTTGTTTCCTTATGGAAAAAGAAAATGTAGGGAGCACAGGAAACCCTGACTGAGTGAGGTCCTGCGCTATCGCATATTGCTGACATGGGCACAGTCATGTGGAGGGCTCTAATTCCTCAGTGGTAAGGGAGAGGCAAAGCCTCACCTGGGTGAGGCTAAAGAGCAATGGCAAAGGTTCCCTTGGGAGCTTTATGAGTATTTATGAACAACTGGCCAAAGTTATTGGACAAAGTTGTGTGGACAAAGACTAGAAACTGCAGCTTCCTCCTCCTCCTGGATATTAATAGCCTGAGACTGTATGCAGAGCCTCCTACCAAGACCAGAACTCCCTTCCACTATGCTGCTCCTAACATACATGCAGAGGTTCCAGGGTGCTGGTGGTAGTAGGTAACCATCCATCAAAGTAAGCACACTACCACTTGATCCCAGCTTTCCTATGTATGCATACATCTGTCTGTCCTTTCTTTATGCTCCCACTACTACTAGCGAGCATCCCAGGACCCAAGCCACATACATCAGAAAAGTATGTATCACATCACTGAAGATTAAGTTAACTAAGTAAATACAGCTACTCATTAATAAGTTGTATCTGTTGTCCATACAAACTTCATAGCATATAAACCCTCATTGGTTAAAATCAGAAGCTTACCTGTCTGGGTACATTACAGCTGGAAGGTGGGGGAATAATTCCTAGTTGGTGAAAAATGTTGAGACCAAATGTATAAACAAATCCATCTTCAGTTAACACAACCGTGTGATCCTTGGCAGCTGCTACTTGGGAACAATTGTGACCAATCAATCCTTCCACAAGCCTGGGAACCTAGGAAGCGGAGTTAACTTGATTATAATAGACTAGTCTATAGTGACCATTTATATAAAAATAAACACAGTCTCTGTGATACTACATCCAAAATGGTTTGACTAGAAGACTGTCCATTCCAAAGATAAAGTCTACATCACATCAAAGGGCAGGCAAACTAATGAAATTATGTTCATGGTTTATAAGCAAAACAGAAGACCAGTAGGGAATTTCAATCAAATAATTCATTTATTATTGACTTTTAAAACATTTTTAAAAACTGTTTATTAATTTTTTCTCTGTATATGTGAGAAAAAAATATTAATTTTTTCTCTCATGTATATCACATGGCACATGTTTAGGGGTCAGAGGAAAACTTGTGGGAACCCTTCTGTGAATCCACAGAACAATCTCATCATGTCAGGCCGTGCAGTACCGTGGTCTCCAGTGCCCTTTAAGCCCTTTTATATCCCAAATGTAAACTTAGTGGCATGAATAAAAAGGACTCTGTGGTGGTTTGAAACAAAATGGTCCCCAAAGGGAGTGGCACTATTAGGAGGTGTGGCCTTGTTGGAGAAGGTGTATTCTTGTAGGGGGAGTGTGCCATTGTGGAGGCGGGCTTTGAGGGCTCATATATGCTCAAGCCACACCCAGTGAGGCAGTTTACTTCCGGCTGCTGCATATCAATGTGTAGCAGCTCCTTTTCCAGCATATGTCTACCTGCACACTGCCACACTCCCCACCATGATGATAACAGACTAAATCTCTGAAACTGTAAGCCGCCACCCCAATTAAATGCTTTCCATTGTAAGAGTTGCCTTGCATGGTGTCTCTTCACAGCAACAGAGCCCTAAGATAGAGCACTTCACTATTCAATATTTTAGGAAGGAAGGGAAAGAAAATAACTTCCCTTCTTGGAATAACCAACATACACCACCCTATTTCTTTGCAGTTACTCATCCTGGACTTAAAGCACACATTAGCTACTTACTAGCTATTTGATCTCAATCATATTTTTGACTTTTCTTTTCCTCATTTTTCTTATCTGAGAACTAAGCAAGCAATACATGACTGCTTTCTCAGTGTTACTATAATGCACAAAGTGCAGGCAGAGTGCTGACAGCTGACAAGACCACTGTGAGGCTCACTGAAAGTAGCAACACTACACCAAACCCGCAAGAAGTAGAAGCTATTACTGTTGTAGATTTCTTTCCTTTCATAGATTATAAAAAAAAAAAAAAAATCAGCCTTTTCCTGGTAATATAATAAACTAGGTTTCTTCCAGTTACCACTAAGTTTCAGTAACATAACAGTAATATTCTAATACTATAGAAAATATATTGTTCACTTTTTTAGATCATGAATTATTTTTAAAAATATTTTAAGGAGGTTTAACTCTATAATTTATATATACATATATATATATACTATATGTACATATATATTATAAATAACACATATTTCCTGAATCAGTATTTACTGTATGCCAAATATTTCTAAGATATTTTAACTTTTATAGAAGTCCTTAATTTCAGATTTCTTAAACTATTACTAATTTTGAACATTATTTTTCTTTACAATTATGATAAAAAAATTAATTGATGTTTCAAATTCAACATGGCTTTACTAAAATCTACTATGTAATGACTTAATTACCAGGCATGTCTGTTCATCTCCATGGCCTAACCGTCCACCACGACCGTGCCCACAGGTATAAACCTGCCCTTTCTGGGACAGAAACACTGAGTGAAATTTGCAAAGTACCACCTAAGGAAAAAACAGAATTGTTATTAAAACTCTCTGAAAAAAATCTTTATCTCATTTCCTTAAGAGGAATATTGTTAATTATATAAGCTAGATATTCACTATACTATTCTCTTTACATAATATATATATATATATGCCTCATTTTAAATTACACCTATGAACACTCACATGGGAAGGGAACAAGGAAAGCAATTAAGTGAAAGGTTAACACTGGGATGTAAGCTTTAAGTCTTCAATAACAAAAGATAATTGTCCTTTGTTTTCCAGTTTAATGAGGGTCAAACAGCAAGAACTGAGCAGAGTGCAAAATGGAGAATAAGATTATCAAACAGAATCTGTTATTAACAAAAATAGTAGAAACATCAAAAGAATATTTTTAGAAAGATTTGACAATGCACATTTGGAGAAACACTGTGTCCTTTTTTGATCTATTCTATTTTTACCAAATACAGCTTTAATTTCATCATATAGTCTTTAAGAATTTTATATTCTTTTAGCTCTTTCTCTTTTCCATTTCTTTCTTTGCTTCCCAACACTCCACCGGTTGCTGACACACACTTGGTATTCACATACTCCAGAAATAAGCATACTGAAAGAAGTAGACAGCATCATCAGAAGGTAGAAACAACAAATTCACAGTAGTTTTAAACATGCCCATGCTTACAGGCTAGCCCACGGACTTATGGGCTAGCCCACTGGCTGCCGTCTGCTGCTTTCGCTGTAGTGTTAAGTCACTCTCTAGACCTAACTACTCTACAACTCCTTCTTAAAATACACAAAGATGAAAAAGAGAGAAATCCTAGAATCATCCTCCAGAAAGGCATACTCCTTTGGAAAATAAGAAAATTATAAGCTGAGCTACAGAAATCTATTAACTACTCAGAGTTCTATAAACACATGCTTATCAAAAAAAAAAAAAAGAAAAGAAATACATAATATATAATACACTCATTTAGCTGTACCACAAATACAATAAAAGAAAATCTAAACACAAATCCCCACTTTATAAAGTTAGAATTTTCAAAAGAAAAAAAATTGTTTGAGTCAAAACGAATGTATCTGGTTCATTTATATATTCATTTTTATTCCACTACTAAACAAGCCACGATCCCAGAACTTAACACTTTGAACTTTTACACAATTAGACACAGTTTTCCCTATGTCCATTCCCTAGGATATGTAATGGTTTTATCTCTGCCCCATGATAGTCAGTTTGTTTGGTGCTACAGAACAGCCAGCTCTGTAGAGTCACACTCTAAGTCCCTTAATAACACCATTTTCCCTATGGGACACTAGTCTCCTACACATTCATATTTTGGCTGCTCTTAGGAGAACAGTCTCTTCCATCACAGTCTCAAGGCTGTGCCAACCCACCAGACCCAACTAAATAAGGACTCCACAACTTGATCCTTTCCTCCTTTCAATAAATCCTAGGTGTTTCTTTATAGTAACAGAAAGATTAACATAGCTCATAAGACAGAGATGAACTCAAATGATGGGATCTGAGGCATAAAATGTAAAACTCTTAGCACTGAAGTGAGTACAGTGTAAGAGGCAAAAATAAGACTTCAGGCTTGTTAAATTTAAATACTTCACAAGACTGCCCAGAACACAATAAAAGTAGCTTAAGAGAGGAGTAATACTGAAGACAGTAAGCACACATGCACGTATGTGCGCACACACACACACACACACACACACACACTGACAGTGACACATTCTGTGGAAGTAAAACACATCATTCAGGACAGACAAGCATGGAGAAAAGCACGTTACCAGCTGAAAGTGCACACTCGCTCACATTTAAGAATCCAGGGTCATGTACCAAAAATAACACTGATCAACAACACATGCACTTGAGAAACAAATGTGTGTCTGAGGTACTGTCTAGTCTTGCTATGACTGAAGCTAATGCAGTAAAATTCAGAAGTAGTAAATTCCTAATGGATTTGGTCATTAAGATGTTATCAGACCTTCAAAGGGGTAAAAATGTGAAAAACTCAAACTATCAAATACAGTAATACTTTGTCTTATCTCTCAAAGTACCTGCTTGACATAAACCCCGCTCCTGGGGAACAGGTCCACCAGCTCCGGGTGATGCTTGCTGTTCTGGGTTCCATGACCCAGAGTAAAGTTTGTGTTGTCGCCCCAAGTATAGACTTCTGTGGGATCTGAAATAAACATTAAGATTTAATGCTGTTATAGTTTAAGTGAATGACAATTTAGCCTAATTATAGAAACACAGTCATCAGTTTACCTGAAACATGACTCAACAAAAACTAATTTAGCTTTCATATTTAGAAGGATTGTGGTGCTTTAGAAATATGACTCTATTAACACCATATATAAATCTAGAAAATTCTAAAACTCAGAAAATGCAATCAGATTGAAAGCCTGGATCTGATGTGAACAATCACAGCATTTGACCCTCACTGAGAGCTGACATGAAGCCTCAGCTGAGTGGACCATTACCGGCCATGTCTACCTTCTTTCCAAGAAAATGTAAAGGTAACATTTATAACTATTCCTGTGTTTATAAAGGTGAGCATAGTATCACTGTTACTATGTGCTACTATACAAACATTAACTTTTTTCTTATTTAGGGTAATTGAGGAATTAAGATGGGATTCCCAGAGTGCAAGGTGACTTCTGAAATCATTATGTAACAGAACATGGCCTTGACCTCCTCACCCTGCCACCACCTCCCAAGTGCTGGGATTACAGGTATAAATTAACACACCCAAGAATTAACTCTCACAGTTCACTCTTGATACACAAAATCACAATGACTAGAGAAAGAGTCTTTTAATTTAACTAATTATATTTAATCAGAGGAAAGTTTAAGTCTTCAGTTTTATTCTGGAAGACTGAAATTATTCTACAACAAAATTTTGATCGTCATGAGCAAAGCTGTGTTCTCACTTAGCTTAGATAAAAACTATGTAATACCCCCCCCCACTTAATTCTCTTCTTCTTTCCCGTAAATTCACATTTCTAAAATCAAAAGAGCAAAGAAACTGGAAGAAGTGACACTAGTTTGTTCAAGTAGGACTTGAGACATGGTTCAGTGGGCAAAAGTGCTTGTAACAGAAGTGTGAGGACCTAAGTTCAAATCCCCGGGACCCACGTAGAAGCCAGACACAGAGTGAGCATCTGTAATCCCCACTCTCCAACATGGAGATAGGCAAAACCAAGAGAATTCCAGAAGCTTAGAGGACAGCTAATCTGGTGGATGCTATGCATCTCAAACAAGGTGAAAGGCAGGAACCAAAACCCAGGGCCAGCCACTGTCCACTACATGTACATTCTGTCACATAAGCATGTCCACATTCACACACAAACACAGACACACATCCACAATATGTACACATGTACACACAGAGAGACACTTACTAAATAAACTAGGTTTTTGTTGTTGTTGTTGTTGTTGTTGTTGTTTTTTAAGTCTCTTCAAATGTATGGGTAAAATAGTTACTTTTTTTTGTAGTAACTTTGGGTGCTGATGTTATTTTCTGAATGCACATAATGGCTTTAAAATTTTAACACTTAATAAACTGTCAACCCTTTGGGTTGTGCTTTAACTAGTAAAGGTACAATTTAAAAAAGACAAGACAAGATGTTATGGATACAAAAAATAAAAATGATCAACAGATGTGAAAGCTAAAGTTCTTTGTAGATAGTCAAACAAATAAATCCAAAATATTTTAATCAGAATAAATACTACTAGGAGTTTGCAAAACTGAACCTTACTGGACTGTATGGAGCTATTCTTACCAGTGTTCTTAAACACAACGTGGTTTGGCCTGTCCTTCATTAGAAGATCCAAAGGTGACAATCCTTCTTTATCTTGTACATACAAGCTAACACCATGCTAGAAAAAAAAGGTACATATTATCAATTTACTCTAAACCAATAACTTATCAGAATCAAATGATCAATATACAAAAGAAATAAAAAATATCAAATGCTCAATTATTGGTTTTGGGGTGTGTGTGTGTACTGGTGCCCACTGATGCCTAAGTGGACATGTGATCTCCTAGAGCTGGAATTACAGAGAATGACCCATGTGGGTGCTGAAAATGAACTTCAGTCCCCTAAAGAGCAGCAAGCACTCTTGAGTGCTGAGTCATTTCTCCAGCCCCAAAGCAACATTTTAACCCAAAGTGAAGTACATAAGACAGTTTTTCAAGGTAGATCCTTCTCCTCTGTGGGATGCCTAGTCTCCAATATGGCATTACTGAGAGGTAGGAGAACATTTGACAGGTAGGCTTTTCCCAAATGGTACCAATGAGTTTGAAATCTCCAAAAATCACAAACCAAAATAAAATTTCTCCCTCATGAGGTCATTTTCCTCAAGTATTTTGTTACAGTAACATCTAACAAAACAAAGTAGATCTGATTGCCTAAAAGGACCTATGTCGGTATACCTGTAGTTAAGCATGTTTACAGACACACTTACTTTTTACAGTCAGATTTCATGTCTATAAACATCAGGATTGCAAAGATTTCACAGCAATGGCAGTGGCAGTCAGGGTTTGTTTCCTATATGTCATCATCAGTGCCCCATCTCTTTCACCTCACCTGCCCGGATCTTATAAGACAGGCAGTCTCAGAGGCATAATATTCCAAACTATAAGTAGGGCAAATGAGAACTCAGTTACTCAGATTCATAAAGTTTATCTTGTATGTATTCCCACTAGATCTTACTTACCAACTATGTCTGCATCATCTAAAGCAGCCTCTCAACAGAATGCAAGACTTTGGATTCTTGTTGTCTGGAGCTCCCTCGTGGACTCCCATCCTTCCTCATGTATTTATCTTGAGTGCTAACAGTGCATATGTTGAGCATAGTGTATGCCACTTACTTAAGATCAATTCTTTCTGTATACATCCCCCAGACGTGTAATTTACAAAATAGCATGTAAGTCTATGGCAGGCTTAAGAGCCTAGGTATTTTATGATGGTCTTCTTCAGGCAACAGAAGGACTTTATACATCATTTCATCATGGAGTACTAATGCTACTGGAAACACGAACATCTGTTTTTGTTTTGACTATGTAGTCTTAAAGAAGAATAAGGAAAAAAATCATTATTCCTGGGGTTTAGAGGAGGATAAAATGTCAGATCAATTATTCTAATTAGTTTACAGGTTTTCTATTTTAGTTTAAAAATGTGGTTTTTGTTCACAGGTCTACAGTAGTCACTTGGATGTTCTGGCTGTCTCCATTGTGGAATATCTGACACCCTAAGATCTTTTTGCGTGTTAGCACTGTTGGTCTCTATTATGCGCAAAACCCTAATTCTACAATACTTTAAGAGCACTTTCCATTTATATTTAATTACTTGATTTTTGCCTGTCTCCCCATACTAGTATAAAAACCCAATTTAAAAAAAGAGCTCAGTCATGTTCACTGCAATGACTGAAATGCATAGATCACTCCATGGCATTTATTATATACTCAAAAGATACTTGTCTAAATACTTTGCAGTTGGTGTGTCTACAAATTGAGAATTCTACTAGGTCTTCATAACAATAGGAAAGTTCAAAGCAAGTTCTTCCAGACCAGTGAGTAAACACAGTATAAAAACACAACGGCACCAGATATAGTGTGTGACACCTGCTTGCAATCCCAGCTAGGCAGTAGGAATTACAGGTTTGAATTCAGCTTGTGAAACTAAACAGGATCTGGTCTCAAAATTTTTTAAAAAGGCTAAGTATAGTGCAACCACAGAGTTCTTCTCCACCTAGGAGCCCTAGGCTCCTCCCAGTATTACAATAGAAACCATTTGAAGTGCACTGCAACAGATGCAGAAGGATCCTATAAGGCCTGTGGCATTCAGTCTCATCGTGCAATAAAGCTGTCTAAGCAAGCCTACTTAAAATTGCTACCTCTATTGCAGCTTTGTGTAGGCAATGAGTTTCTAATAAGGTCTCAAGCAATTGGCAATCAGGACCGATAGTATGGACAATGTGGGTGTATATTTATTGATCAATTTATTTTGGCAGTTGACATAAAATTTCCATAGTGCTTAAGTTTTATCAGATGTAAATTCACTAAACCCATGGTTATAGTTTTGTTGTCAATGAGTAACACTTGAAGTACTGTGGTATACAGTTGAGAACTGACATGAAGCCCCTCGATGAAGGACTAGTCCTGCAGCCCTTTCCATTGAAAGGAGAAAAGCCAAAGGAAAGGACATGCTGAGCAGCTGTCTTACGACCTGAGAATATTGAACCGTTTTGGAAGGCCATTTTAGTAGAAATAAATGTTTTATCACTGAAACTTTACTCACTATTATTAGTTATCTATCAGTGGTCAATAAGGCTCTGATGTTTACGTAAAGCACAACTTCCTAGCCTCTCATAGCCAACATACACCCATACTACCATGAAAATTTAAAAGCAAGGGAAGTCCAAAATTCAGGCCAAATCACAATTGGAACAATTGAAGCCCTAAATACAGACATGTGCTTAGCAACCTTTCAGACAGAAGAGAACCAAAGAAACCTCAAAAGCTCCACGGAATTAGCAACAATCCAATATCCCAGCCAAGGTTTCAGAGGGGGTAAGCCTAGAGCCAGCTGATGCTTTAAGTCTTCAGCTTTCCCTACATGAGAGAAAAGGGACTGGTGTTGTTCCTTACAGAAGAGGGCAGATATGAGGAAGGACTATTACTCTCCTTTTGTAGATACAACTGAGGTTCCATGTTTGGAAATTTACCAGAGATGACTTGGTAAGTAGGGCACTTATACAATTTAGCTACGGTAAAAGGATAGTACACTAAATACCAATATACATTAGAAGTTATTTTGATGAAAATATATTCCAAAACAATCTTATGTAAATAATTATTTTTAAAAAATAAAACACACAAAAATACTAATGGTAAGATTCCTACTTTAACTACAAATTGCTTGAAGATAGAAAACTTGTTTAGTATTTTTTAGCTTGTATAAACTTTAAAAAGTGCCTACATAAAGCAAAGTTACATATTTCCGATGCATGACTCAGTATTCATTAGTGCCACAACACTGGTATTTCTCAAAACATTTCATAAAACCTACACAGAATCTACTGAGTGAGAATTTTCATATAAATTAAGCTAATTTTAATCACCAAGTTTTTAAACAAAAAAATATTTTGTTCTAGTTAAACAAGTGGACATACTATTCAAAACTATAATTCTTATCCCTAACGAATGCTCAACAACCTGTACTCTTGTAAAATAGTCAATGATAATGTCATTTTTTAAACTCGAAGATATTCTAAATTTTTCAGTGGAATTACATTACACTGGAGTAACCTTAACAGTGGGTTTCATTGTAAGCAAGCAGAAGCCCAACATAAACAGAGAAATACTGAAGACCTGGCCAGTCACCAGCACCAATAACTTCTAAAGAGGTCTCCACCCTGCCCAGGCACAGAAACAGCTCTTCAAGCAGGGTAAAAGAGGTGAAAACCTGAGTCTTGAGAACGGTGGGCAATATTCTGCCCCTAAGCTACATCTCCACACTGAACCTCTCTGGTTTTAGGTGGTGTCCAATTCATAAATCATTCTTTGTTCAAATAAATTTTGAACAAGGTTTCTTCTGACAATAATATACAGTGCACATAACATAAAATTGCACAATAGTTCGTTATATGTAGGGAGCTTTGATGTATATTTCAAGTTTTATACAAAACATACAAGTAAATAAGATCTATGGAATTTTAAATCTAAAGATGAGTTAAAACAGTAAGAGTATCAAACACATATAAACCTCTCTTAGAAAATGCAACATGAAATAGATTAAGAAAATCACATGCCTAAACTCCAGCCAGGGAAGCAGATCAGTGTCTCGCTCAGCCATCATCAGAGAAGCGTCTTCCTACAGCAGATGGGAACAAATACAGAGACCCACAGCCAAACAGTATGCAGAGAGTGAGAGAGCTTGGAACACTCAGCCCTAAATGGGATACCTGTATCAAATCCCTCCCCTCGGGGATTAGGGAGCCCTGTGGAAGAGCAGGTGAAAAGAATATAAGAGACAGAGAAGATGGAGGACATTAAGGAACTCTGACCGTCTACACAACAGGACTGGCATACATCTGAATCCACAGAGACTGAGGCAGCATGCACTGAGCCTGCAGCACTCAACCCAGATGGGGTCCAGAGCCGAAAGCAATAGTAGATACATGTCCCCACCCCTCCCAGAAGCCATCTCCAACTGACGCCCACCTGCAAATTTAGTTCTGTCCAAGGGAGGCTCACTGGGGAAAGAAACTACTCCTAAGGGCAGGCTATACATTCAGCAGGTGAATAAATAAAAAAGAAAATAAACTCAATGGCAACATTGGAGATTCTTTGTCTGAACATTTTTAAAATTTTACCTATCTTTTACTTGTATTTTTTTTCCCTATCTTTTTACTCTACAGGTCCTTTATGCATACATTATGGATTACAGTTTAGCATTTTTTTAATGGGATGCCTGAGTGTAGGAACCAATAATTTTCTGTTTCTTGTACCTTTTCTGAAAAGCATATTTGTTTGCTTGCTTTTTTGATACTTTTTCAAGACAGGGCTTCACTGTATAGCTCTGGCTGTCCTAGAACTCACAGAGATCTGCCTAGGCACCTTTGTCTCCCAAGTGCTGGTAATAAAGGCGTGGCTTATTTATTTTCTAATGAGAGACAGAACGGAAGTGGATCCGGATGGAAGTGGAGATGGGGAGGAGGAGAGAAAATATATTTTCAATAAAAGGAAAAAGGAAAAAGAAAAGCGCATGCCTAAGTAAGTTTTAAATAAACTGACACTTACCTTCAACAGAGACCAGGTGCAATCAATATGTCCATAAAAAATGCTCCTGTGCAATGCTGTCCAGCCTGACTCCTTGTCCTTCACCAGCAAGTCCACCCCTTTCTCAACAAGCCAGTCTAACACTCCTTTCTTCCCACAGGAGGAGACCAGGTGCAGGGCATTCCTGCCAAAGGCATCCTTGACAGTTGCAGCATTGTGACAGTGACTGGAGAGGAAGGCCTTGATCTGGTTCTCACTCCCCTTTGTCACCACAGAAAGGACATCCAAAGCATGCTTCAGGGATCGGCATCTTGAGGTGCAGTCAGGGGTGGCAGAATCCATCCTAATTACTTTTATATCACTTACTCCTTCACAACAGTCACTGAAGTAAATTTTAAAAATGAAAAAGCTGGGACCCACAGATATTATTCAGGAAAAATTACTGAGAAGATATGACCCTTTGGGTTATTATTTAAATAGCCACAACAATTATATAAAACTATATATCTTTGTATAATCTTTTGGCACTTAAATCAAAAAGTTATAAATAGTTCTATAAAGTTCATATCAAATACAAGTTCTCTGTTTAAAAAAAAAAATCCCAGTTTATAAATTATTCCTGGAGTCAAGCACCAAGGGGGAGTGAGGAGGGGAACTCCCCCTCCACACCGTCTGAGCCTTTCAAATATCCATAATTGCGAGGGTGACCTGTAAGAAAACAAAGTAAAAGCAAAATTACAAATCTAACTCTCTTCAAATACTCCATAATGCAAGTAACTCCACAACTAAATGCACTTCATTCATTACAAAGAAAAAGCTATTGACTCTCCATGTTGGTCTCTTTCATTACCTCCTGTATTTTTAAACTCTATAAGCTACGTCCCCAGAAGCTATAAACACATTCACATCTATCACCTTCAAGAGAGTGTCTTCCAAAAGGTCACCACCTAATACTACATCAAAACCATTACCAAAACAACCAACACTTCACCCATTACTCCGTTTACTTCATGGTAGGCAATGTGTCTTCTCACCTGAATAGCCTCTTGTCATTGGGAGAAAATAATTAAACTAAGAGTATCAGAAAAACTAAAGAGCTAATCTGGAAAAAATAACTTTTGACACTTTATACCCATATTAATATAAACTCTAGATACAAAGAGACAAAGACAAAAAATGAAGCCATACAAGGGAATTTGTTTATAATCACCAAGTACATACAGAAAGTGTGATCTGAAATCTCAAAGTATAAAATAATGACAAGATACAATATAACTTGTAAAGCTATATAAAATGTTAGAGACAAAAAAAGGAAAACAGGAAAACCTCCCTTCCCTACCTTCCCTAATGAAGAGTAAGTAAACCTTTCCTTTGCACTGTAAAACTTTCCTTACTTTGGGGGGGAAAAAAAAAAACAGTTACAGGACTCTTCAGAGACAGGCCTGATTGCACTGTGTGTACAGGGGAAACTTCAGTACATTAGACACAAATATGGAAGAATCTAGAGATATGTTATTTCTACACCCACCTGACACCACAATTGAAGTCACAAGTCTAACATCCAACTGGCTTTCTGATACTGACTATTCTGATGAACTACCTGAATTTTAATTCTACCTCCAAGTATGTTTCTGCAAACCTATACATTTTTTAACTGAACACACTCCAACAAAAACAAAACAAATAAAAACAAAAAATCTAAGTTTGAAACTAAAAGAAAAGAATGAAAGTCTTTGGCACTTAACTGGCACCAAGAAAAGGAACCAATGCCTCAAGTAGTTTAAAACGTTAAAATTAAAAGCAAAATATATAGCAAAATAGTCAACTCATTAATTTTGTTCTTTCAAGCTCTAAAACCCTCGCCACTCTTGCTTGTCCCACATCCGAGTGCTTGAAGAAGTGGACATTTCACTGAATCTTAAAGTGGCTGATGAAGTCATATACAAGGCTCCTGGCCTGAGTGATGGGCTAATTAAAAAAAAAAAAAAAGAAAAAAGAAGAAAGAACAAACCTGGGAAGCTATACTGGTTCGAACAGGAATGGTCCACATATTCATATTTTTGAATAATAGGTCTCCAGTTGGTGGAACCATTTTGGGAAAGATTATAAGGTGTGGCCTCAGAGAAGACACATTACTGGGGGCCAGCTTGAAAGTTTCAAAAGACTCTAGCCATTCCCACTGTCTCCCTCTGCCTGCTACCTGCAGATAAAGATGTTCGCACTCAGCTATTCTTGCCACCATGCCTTTGCTCTGCCATGATCATTGACTCTAACCCTCTGAAAACATCACCTCAAATAAACCTTTTGTTTTCACAAGTTGTGTTGGTCATGGTATCTTATCACAGCAGAAAAAAAAAGAAACTAAGACAGGAGCCTAACTAAACAAATGAGCAAATGAATTATAAATCAAACTTTGTCTTATACATGACATATGAAATGCTGAAGAAAAACTGAGTTGGCAAAGCATAGCTAGCTAGCTTAGCTACTGGCAATGGTTCAACCCCAACCACACAAAGATTTTAGCCAGTCAACACTGAGTCCTGAACAATGGTTCACAGGCCTTATAGTCATCAATAATTAAGACTATAATTGTATTTTAAAACTAATCTAATCACCTACTCCCCTAAAATATCCCAAAGGAAAGCAGAAAAACAAGCAAACAAACAAACAAACAAAAACAATGTCTCACATGTTAAAAACAGCTTTAACCACAGCTTTAACCAACAGTAATCAACAATTTTACCCATCTGTCAACCTTATGAACTCCAACAACCAGCCTGACAAGATATGTTCACTGTTGTAATAGTGGCACAAAAGTTAAGGAGTAAACACTTTCTGACTGGACTTAAGCTTGCTTTGTAAGACAGAACTCACATCTGGCACCACTAATGGGGCCAATTAATGGTTGGGTAGGTCGTGGGCCCTAGCTGAGAATCCACTACATTAGTCTGCTAAATGAGAATAACACTTAACCAACTTCTAAAGACTTCTCATTATATCCACAGATTAGTACATCTCTCAACCTTCATTACAGAAGCTTCTTTTAGCAGTAGATGATGATTTAACACAGAGACCCATAGGGGGTCAGCGTGCAATATAAGAGACTGTGGAATGTTCATCTCCAAATGAAGTACCTATATCATCCTCCTAAGGTTCAGGGATCATTGTGGATGAGGGGATAAAATAATTTAAGAGCCAGAGGTACTACACAGCAAAACAATGGTTTTCTGAACACAACGCGATGGTTGTACATAATGAATTCACAGCCACTCTGACTGCATGAACAAGATAAAACCAGACAAAATTCTAGCATAGGGCAGCGAGGTAAGCATGCAGTCACTTCCCTGGCTGAGGAGCTACTAACAATTGATGGCTGATAGGAGAAAGTGTGGCCCCTGAGAGGCTACCCATGCCTAAGTGCTTTTGTTTTTTTGTTTTGTTTCGTTTTCTTTAAGACATTAAAAATAGAAGGGAACAGTGGTAGGGAGGACAGAAAAGGAAATGGAGGGGAAGAAATGTAGAGTAGGTTTAATCAAAAGCCACTATATGCATGTAAGAAATTCTCAAACAAGAAAAGAGAATACCCTTGAAAGCCCAGGTGAGAGCTTCAGATGGGAACAGGTATTTGTGGTAGTATAAATGATAGTGCCCCCAAAACATCTCACATGTGAATGCTTGGTCCCCAGTTAGGAAGGATTGGGGCGGGTAGCTATGTTGGGGTAGATGTGGCCTTGTTAGAGGTATGTCATTAGGGGTGTGCTCTGGGAAGGATTGGGGCGGGTAGCTATGTTGGGGTAGATGTGGCCTTGTTAGAGGTATGTCATTAGGGGTGTGCTTTGAAGTTTCAAAAGCCCACACTAGGACCAGTCTCAGTGTTTCTGTCTCTCCACCTCTATTTTGAAAATCAGATGTGAGCTTTCAAGTACTGCTGCCATTCTCCCTGTCAAAATATCAAGGACTAACCCTCTGAAATTGCAAGCAAGCCAATAACAATTCAATATCATCATCTATAAGTCACTTTGTTCATGGTGTTCACAGCAACAGAACAATAACTAAGACAGTATAATGTAACACACAAGGCTCAGATTCTAAATTCAGAACACCCAAACTAGTTAATGCAAGTTAACTTAATTTCTCTAAGTTTCAACATTTTCATTTTTAAAAGGAGATTTAAAAGTATCTCTTGACTGTTCTAAAACATCTTGGTAAATATGGTAAATAAATCAGAAAATGTCAATACTATATTAGGACCCTTTCTTTTTGAAATACTTTTCATCCAAACCTTTAACAGGCTACTTCTCAGTGCTTATAAAATAATACCTACCGTCTTTTGGACTTTTGTATGGACATGTACATACAGAGCTTTATCTAAATTCACTATGTCTCCTTTCAACCCTATCAGTGACTATAAATATGACTGCCTTCACCTTAACTATGAGGAAACAAGTAGCCTACCTAAAATTAATACAGTGATAAAAGTGCCCTGGATACCACTTGTCAATCAACTGGATCTCTCACAACAGTTAGGGATGTCAGTAAGATATAATACTGTGTAGTCAGAAAACCTGCCCTTGTGGTTGCTACACCTAGAACCATAGACAAGTGACTTGAGGTCCCTATTCCTCCATTTCTTCCTTTGTGAGCTACTGACAATGACCTCCCTTGGAGATGTATGTATGCCTTGCCGACATGTGTCCTCCACAGTAAGGGAGGGAAGCATGCAATACTTCTTCATAATTTTCCACAATCAGTAAGCAGGACAGTTTTTACTGAGCTCTAAACACCAAAACACCTCCCCTATACGCCTGTATCTTTATTAATTTAAATGTTACAAGCTATAGATTATGAGTCATAATCAAAGAGAAATTTTTATAACCCTAAACACATTTTTAAAATTAAGCACTTACAATGGTTGGGGCTTTAAATAATTTAGCTTTATTAATATTCTATGTCACTCTCAAATATTCTCTGTGGTGTAAAAGACCTAGAAACTTAGTGTGGGTCAATATCTATCTCATTTTCATAAACGAAAATTTGCCCAAAATATGGGGAGCAAGTAAGTGCATCTGGATGTGGCAAAGAATTACTCCCCTGTAGGAAACTAGCTTGTGTCACTGAAAGTAACAAGTCATAATGACATCCTTTAGTAAGTATACTCATTCAGTCTAGAATTTTATAATCCAGAAGCATCTTGAAATATATAAAGGAAGTGAAATTATCACACAAGAATTAGCATAGTGAAAGTCCTTCAAAAACAGTTTTATTAAAAGTGAAAACCAACATATCCAACTTTTTTCTTGAAGCTGCAATGTGACTAAGTTCTGCAAAAATTTTTTTAGAAAACGTTTTTAAAAAAATAGTTCTTCATGTACCATGAAGTAGGTCTCTAAAACAATAAAAAAAAATCAAAGCAATTCAACAAGTAAGTGAGGAATTGACCAAAATGCCAGCGAATTTGCATTAGGGGGGGTGCTCACACTATTAAAATAATATTAAGAATTCTTCAAAGCGCCCTTTTCAGTATGTCTGACAAACTTCTTCAAATGTCCTACTTCGAGGGAAAGGGAAACAGGTGTTACTCAACCTTTGCTCCTTGAAAAGCATCCCCTCTGGCTAACTCATTCTACGACTACGTTAGAACGTCAGGTGAGAGTCAAACCCGGCCGACGGTGTGGGTTGGCCATTTCCCCTCTGAACTGACATTCCCTTGCAACCTGACAGCTACGAACCAAAGGCTATCTTTGTCCTATCTCTGCAGAACAGACTCGGTCGCTCTCCGCCCAGCAAGAAATCCTCCTGCAAGACCTGCTTCTGCAAACCGGGCAAGGCCACCGGAGCCCAAACTTTGTGAACTGCACTAAGGGTTTAAGGGACAAGGGAGCCTCTCGGAAGGGCTCCGAGGGAAGTGACGCCAGACACCTCTCGGAACCAGACTCGCAACGTCGCTGGAGGGCGTGTCGGGCAGCCGGGCGACGCAGCACTCGGCGGGACCAGGCCATTCATTAGCTGGAGGGGGCGGCGGGCTGCGCTCCCAGGCCACCCGCCCGTGCCACGCGGCGCGAAGCTCGGAGCCGCCCTCCGCGCGTCCCCTCCCCGGGCCCTGCTCCCCTCGCCGGGCCCGCAGGACGCCGTCGCCTCCGCCCTCACCAGTCGCTAGATGAAGGTGCGCCGGGGGTCTCCGCTGGGAAAGCGCGCGGCCGCGCGGGGACTCATCCTCAATGAAGGCGACCGGGGACGACGAAGGGAGCCAGGGACCGGGCTGCCCGACTCAGCTCCGGGGGCGGCTGCAGCGACAGCCGCGAATGCCGGCGCCGGGACGGGGTTCGGGGACCTGAGCTAGAGCGGGCGGGACTCGGGAATAAGACAGCCGCTGATTGGCTGGAGTGCGTGTATGCCCCACAGTGATTGGTCGGGGCCTGCCCACAAGGCCTAGCGTGGCAGCACCTCAGCTGTGGCCTTCCCCTAGAGTCCCAGAGGAACTTGACCCTGCCGGCCTTGGGGCCTGGGACTCAGAAGCAGCAGTGACCCCCTTGGTGCCGGTGTCAAACTAGCAGATCTGTAGGGCGAGATCTGAAGGGAGGCTAAGGCCGGGCTGGAGAAAGCAAGGACCTGGCTGGATGCGCAAGCACCCGTCCCCGTTCCGGGGAAGCATAGGCATCTTAGCAGAGTTGGCTCCCGGACCCCTAACAGTGGAGTGACTGGAAAACCAAGAGACAGCCCTGCTGCCCTGTGAGCCCCTGGCGTACCCGGATTGTCCGAGTGTCACTCCCTTGGTCAGAAAGCCCTGTAGCTTTTTCAGATCCCCACCGTGCGACCAGCAGCTGCCTTAGGTCATGTCACCCATCACTCAGTACCTGCGGCCAGGCTTGCAATAGCTTTGCCCCCTTTAAATCTAAAGGCCGTTTTAAAAGTTGAAAGCAGTCATGGAGAAAAGCAAGCCAATAATCAGCCCAGAATGGGAAACACATTGCTGCTGAAGCCTGATACAGAGGTGCTTTCGTAAATAGAATTCAGGGAGGAGTAGCATGACTCAGAAAAAAAAAAAAAAAAAAAAAATAGCACGATGAGCCCGGAGTTGGTTGAACCTCTGTCATGTTTGTGTTACAGTATGAGCCACTAGCACTCCTAATCTAATAAACGGAGTTAAACTCGTGTTCTTCTTATGCTGGTTCAGCCTGATTACCTATTTTGTAGACGTTGTGGGACATTAAGTTGCTAGAACAAAGTGAAGGAGAGATGAAGGCTGAGACCTAGCTCCCAGCTCTCCCACCCAGTACAAGGACTTTCTTTGCTTTCCTACTTCCTACTTCGACGTGTAACAAAAACCAGTCTGTAGTGTGTAAACAATGACTTGAAGCTGTGTATGATAATCACACATTCATGCACAAAGAAGCCCAGTGATCCAAAACGAATAATATAAATAAATGTGTTGACCTGAGTTTACATCTTTTATCTATCTCTTCCTTGGATCTGAATAAGTCATTTAGGTTTTCTGAAGCCTTATTTCCTCATCCACAAAGTACATTTTTGCTGTGGTGAAATGTATCTATAGCATTGAATAGAATCCCAAACACACAATAACACTTCACACACACACACACACGACTAATTTTTACACATAAAGTATGTCTTTAGCGGAATTATTCTAAGTACTTATTCATCTAGAAATTGCCATGTCAAAAACACTTATAAACATTGGGGTACAATACGGTCATATAGCCTATTTGTGAGAATTAATTCCAGCTTAAATAAAAATGTGAAAAGATATACTACAGTGCTACAAATTCCATCTGATTTCCCAAAGAAATGACAAACTAGGTCAGAAGTAGAAGATAACTAGATGAAGGAGAAAAAGAACTTTATCCTTTCAAGAAATGTCTTTGAAAGTTGGGGCTGGGGGACAGAACTGGCCCTGCTTCAAAAAGTAGCAGAGGATAAAATATTATAACACTACTTGCAAAGTAAAAATTAACCTGCCACAGTTGTCATGGTACTGACCAGATTGAGAGATACTCCGATATAACATTATTGTCCCTGGCACAAACAACATGAGTTTCATATTTTTATACACTGTTGGGCCCAAAAGGAATGCTAGTTTGTGTCACCAATAGGTATCATAAATATAGTGGTCGCAGGTGGCCATGTCAGTTAAGAAACTCCAAGCTATCAGGGTTTATACAAAAGGTAAGCTATATAATAGAATCCTAAAACATACTACAGTAATTCATGGTTAGTTATAGTCCACAACTATTTTAACCACAATTGATTAGGTCAAGCCAATTTTTCTCTCCTTTTAAAATTATTCTTACATGTAGACATACATAAAAATATACTATTATAACCTGTTGAGTTCCTTTTCTGTTGCTTGCATGTATATTTTATGACTAACTATTGATATAAAGAGTATAATAACATTTATGCAAAAAACTAAAAACAAAACTCCAAGCTAATGAAAACCTAACCTTTTACTGTAAACTGAAAACAAACTGCCTAACTTTTACCCCCAAGGTGAAAATTAACCACATTACACCAGAAAGTAAATAGCCCGGCTTACCTTTGGGTGAAACAGAAAAACAGAAAGGCACTGAGCCAACCCCTCGCCTTTTTTTCTTTCTTTCTTTCTTTTCTTTGCCTATCTCCTTTACTCTCCCCTTTTTATTTTACTGCATGTTTAGCAATATTTGTAAGTTATTATATTTTTAAGTATTTTTATTTTTCCCCTCTATGCCTTTGTCTAAATATTTTATGCATTTTTTTCACCACTGTGCAATCTTTTTTCTTTTTTGGTCCTCTTTTCCTACTTGCTTTCTATTGCTCCCTTTTTTTCCTTTCTAGTATACTTTTAATAAGATTTTGGATTTACACATAGGTAAGTATAGCTCTCATGCCTCATCAAGGAAGTTTTGTTTTGCAACAGATGGAGACCATCACAGAAATTCACAGCTGGTCAAAATGCAAAGAACGACTGACTGTGGCGTGTCCATATGCAACTGATACATCTAAAACACAACCCCAATTCCAGAGAACCAAAGGACCAGGACATCTGCTACATATGACAAAGAGTCACATGCATTAAACCTTAACAAATTCCTCAGTTAAACTTAAACAAAGACAATACCATACCAGCTGACATGTCAACATAGTCAGGAAAATCTCACAAGGACCTACTACTAGATGAAGAGCTACAACAATTAATGACTAGTAAAAGAAGAAATCAGTCTTCTCCAAATATGGGCCACTGTTCAGTCCTACACACAGGTCTATAATAATAAGAGTGATAAGTTTGGAAGAGAGTAGCGGGACACATGAGAAGAGTTGGAGGAAGAGAGTGTTGATCAGAAATAATGTTAATACAATACTCTTGAAATTCTGAAAGAACATTTAAAACTAAAATAGCACAAAGATATAATTATTACAATACATATGTACCAAACATGTTCCATATGTCATAAAAACAAATTCCAATGGATATAAGAGCCCTGCCAAGTCCTGATATAATAATAATGGATTATTTCCATACCTCACTTTTATCTCGATAGGTCATCCAAACTGAAAAATCAACAAAGAAAACTCAGACATAACTTACATCATAGATAAAATGGATTCAACCTATGTATACAGAATATACATTTGTCTCAGCAGCCCACGGAATCTCCTCTTAGGCAAAACTATCAGCCACAAAGCAAGTCCTGATGAATATAGCTTAACTAGAAGTTTTTTGGGGTTTTGTTGTTGTTGTTGTTTTGTTTGTTTTTTTATAGTATCAGATCACAGTACCATAAAAATAGAAATCAATGTCCAGAGAAATTATTCCAAGTCAGAGACTGAACAATGGACTTTTAGACAGCCAGTGGGTCTTCTAAGAAACTGTGAAGGGGTGAAAATTCTGAGATCAGTTGAAACTTACAGCACAACTATACTGGTTACAGTTGTAGTGATAGAACACCATGACCAAGGCAATTTATAAGAGTTTAATCTGGGACTTGTAGTTTCAGAGGCTTAGAGACCATGATGGCATAACAAAGGCATGGTGACTCACATAGCGAAAAGTTTGCATCTTGATCTGCAAGCAGAAGGTAAAGAGAAACACTGGGAATAGCATGAATCCTTGGTAACCTCAAAGTCCAAACTCTCAGTGACATACCTCCTCTGCCAAAGTCACATAACCTAATCCTTTACAAACAGTTCTATCACCTAGGGACCATGTCCTCAAATACATGAGCCAACTGGGGCCATTCTCATTAAAACAACCACAACAACTTTCCAGACCATTCGTGATACATCTAAAGCAGTTCTAAGGGGGCTGTTTATAGCTGTAAGTAATTACAATAAAAATTTCAGAAAACTAAAATTAAAATAAAACAAATAAACAAACAAACCAAAAAACCCACAGAGGTATGTCATATTGTTATCTACTGGTGTACCTCAAGAAAAACAAAGACAGGGCAAGTCCAAAGGTTGAAGATGGAAAGAAGTAATAAATATCAAGGCAGAAACTAATGAAATGGAGACTAAAAAAATAATTATGAAGCTCAACCAGAGTTTTTAAAAAATGAAGATCACAATTAATAAAATCAGAGAAGAACAGGGGGAATTATTACAACAAATGCAGAGGATTGCTGGGGAGTCCTTTGAAACTTAACTTCCAGGAAAATTGGAAAATGTAGAAGAAATAAATTCCTATTGCTTTTTGACCCACCAAAATTAAATAAAAAGGATATAAGCAAAGTAAGCAATTAAAAGCCTCCTAACAATTCAATAAAAAATTATAGATTTCTGTCAAATTCTACCAAATCTCTAAGAAAAGCTTACACCTAAGCTTTTTGAAGTGTTTCAACAATAAAAAGAAAAGGCATATTACCAAACTCATTCTACGCTGTCAGCATTGTACCCACACTGGGAAAAATATACAACAGAAAAAAAAAGAAAGGAAGGAAGCAAGAAAAGAAAGAAGGAAGGAAGAAACCTATAGAGTAATTTCTTTCTTGATCATAGACTCAAAGCTTCTAAGTAAAATCTTTGTAAACTGAATTCAAGGACACATGAAGACCCAATGCCATGGTCAAGTTGCTTTCATTCCAGAGATGCAAGGGCAATTTTAATATTAACACATGTGTAGACAACACAAACATCACATAGCATCTTGACTGAGGTATAAAGGAATTTTTAACAAAGTTCAACATCTTAATAATAAACTCTCTAATAAACTAGAAGAAAAGAAGCATATATTAATGTAATGAAGATGTGTTTGATAAACCTTACACTGAATGATGGAAATCTGAGTATTTCCTTTAAAATCAGAAATGATATCTATGGTCATACCACCCTGAACTTACCCGTTCTCATCTGATCTAAAACCAGGAATGAGACAGATGTGCTGGGATAGTTATATTTTGTTGTTAATTTCATCAGTGTAGAATCACCTGGGAAGACAGACAATCAATGGGGAACTGTGTAAGTCCGTCTGGCTTTTTGGTATCTGTAGGGGATTATCACCAATGTCTTGGCAGATATGAGAAGGGAAGAGGTCGGGGCATCAGTCCCTAGGTTTTGGTCCTATACTGTAGAAAAATAAAGAAAGAGGGTTGAGCACTGATCATGTGTGCATTTATCTTGGTATTTTGTTTGTTGGGGTTTTTTTTGGTTTTTTGTTTGTTTGTTTGTTTTGGGTTTTTTTTTGTTGGTTTTTTTTTTTTTTGGTTTGGTTTGGTTTGGGCTGTGATGCTACTAGCAGTTTAGAGTCCCCAGGCTTTGGAGTTCCAGCCTTGACTTCTTTGCAAAAGTGTACTGGAAGGCCAAACCAAACCAAACCAAACCCCTTTCTTCCCTGAACTGCCTTCTGTCCAGATACATCATCACAGCAACAGAAATAAAACCAGAAGAGGTGCCCACTCTCTGCCCTTATTTGGTACAGTGCTCAATGCCTGTGTTTTAGAATAAAAAATAAAGGAGGAGGAAATAAAAGAAATACACATAGAAGAGGAAGAAGTCAAATTATCCCTAACTGTGACACATTCCTATGCTTTAAAGACCCTAAGACTCCCATAGAAAACTCTGAGAACTAATGAACACTTTCAGCAAAGTCAAAAGATACAAAATCAACATTTAAAAATCAATATGTTTTCTGTATGCCAATAACCAACTTGTAGAGAAAGAAATCAGAAAACATTATATTTACAATACCTTCAAGATAATATAAACATTAATAGTAAAATAAAAATTGTACCAGTAGGTAACTATTTGACATATCTCTGTTTTGCCTTTGGTTTTGTTTTGTTTTGTTTTGTTTTGTTTTGTTTTGTTTTGTTTTAAATGAACCACTCAATGCTACAAACTTAACCAAGAAGGAAGAGACCTGTACCCTGATCATTTTAAGACTGAAGGGGATCTGAAGATGGCCCCATGGTTAGGAGAACATGCTCTTCTCAGGAATTTCTCCGTTGCCTGTAAAGAATGTCTTTTGAAAAAGAAATGCAGCTGGCAGTGGACCTAGGTTGAGCTTTGAGTACTATAGTGGTTTGTATAAGAATGATCTCCAGAGACTCATATATTAGTCATCAGGGAGTGTCACTAAGGATTAGATGTGTCCTTGTTCAAGGAAGTGTGGCACAGAGGTAGGGTGGGTGGCTTCGAGGTTTCAAAACTCACAATAGGCTCAGTCTTTCTCCCTGTGACAATGGATTAAGCTGTAGCTCTCGGCTACTACTCCAATACTTGCCTGAATACTTCAAGGCTTCCCTCCATGATAATGGACTAAACCTCTGACACTATAAGCAAGCTCCTGATTAAATTTGTCTTCCATAAAAGTTGCCTTGGTCTTGGTGTCTCTTCACAGTAAAAGGACAGTGACTAAGACAAATACCTACATAGTAACCGACAACCATCTGATCTCTGAGGTTACCAGGCATGCATGTGTTATGACTATGTATATTCAAGCAAAATGCTCATTCACATAAAATAAATCTTTGTTTTTTAAAACCTCCAAAGAAATACATTAAAGACAGTAAAAGATGGAAACACCTCACACACCCTCCATCAATTTCTCAAAAAACTAAAATTAGAACTATGGTATGAGTCAGCTATACAGTTCTTGGGTATGTACCCAGATGACTCTAATTCAACATATTACAGAAGAATTTGCATATTCATGTATATTACTAACTTTAAAATTAAAAATGAACTACTAAAAGGACAGTTTTTAAAATGGTAAAAACTGTAAATGAGTAAAAATAAATATGGCATTTTATTTAAGGCAACTGTGTTAAGAGATAAGGGAATACTTACAATTTTCTTCAAAATGCAGCTAAGAATCCAAAAGAGATAAGAGAATAAGTCAATGGAAATGTGATGAAGTATGCTTAAATGCTAATGGTGTAATCTTGATGGTTTTCCAGACATATACAGTAGAATCCTAAATTTCTTATATATTTCAAATTTTTAAGATAGAAAGAATAAAAAAGAAAAAAGCTAGGAGGAAATTTTAATGTATAGATATCCTTTGAATCATGATTTTGACATGCCAAGTGTAAACTGTTCCTAACTTGTGAAATTCTGTGAGCATGACTGCTACCTCATTACTTTTAGGCCTGTGTGGGAGATGGTATTGATCTCTGGGTGCCACCAATCTTCATCTTACACTGAGAGTGGCTACTCTGAGCTCAGCCACCACCAGATATATCTCTTTTCCAAAGGCATTCTCTGCTTACTAAAGTCCTGTTTTCTGTTCCCATGATTGTTTTCACAGGCAAAGAAGAAATCCCTTTGATGAGCAATTCAGTTCTAATTCCTATGTGACCTTGAAAACAGAGTAAAATGAAGGTTGATGGATGACAGCTAGTGGTGCGGGAGGAGAAAGGGAGGGTGTGACTATGAAGAAGTATGAAGGAGATAACTATGGCAACAGAGCAGTGAGGCATCTTGATTGTGTTTTGGCTTAATAAACCTATGGAGATATACAGATATATGTACATCAACACAAATTTTCCTCTTTTTACATCTGTTCCATTTATGTAAGATATGACCACTGAGTGACACTAGTGGATGGGTTGGAAGGGCCTGTCTGAACTAATTGTGCAGCTTCACAGGAATCTGCGCTCTTTGCAAAGTACAAAGAAAAGAAGTGCATGTCATTTTTAAAGGCCTCCAGCTTTAACTGAACCATGAATCCAGTGTTGAAAGTATGGGGGTGAAATCCTCCCTTCCCCTCTCTAGAAGCAGGAGTGGAGAGTTTCACATGAATCCTCCTAGCCTAATCATTATAGGTCCTCTACCCTCTGTGAGTCTTTCGTGGAGATTTGATAAGTTTCCCACATCTTAATTAGTTACTTTTCTACTTAAACTAGACAATATGTGTTCTTGTTTGCTAATTTGAGTGCCCACTAATTTTTATTCTTATAGTTTCAATTAGCTGTCATTATCCCCTACGAGATTTAGGACAGTGATAAGTAAAGCTAATTTATCTTCATACACTGAAGCCACTGATGAAGTTGATACAAGCAAGGAATTAATTAATGGATAGCTAATATGCCTCAGGAACATCTGATTATAGCAGTTTTGTTAACACTAGCAGCAAATGGGCAGGAGCCTACATTGCCTTGTGGGTATTAGTGGCCCTCATTCTGTCAGCCTTCTGTGTTAGTCTAAAAAATCCTCAGGAAACTGGAAACTTTATGCATACATCTGTGCCGAGGAAGTTAATTTTTCTTCCTTTTTCCCCAATAATGTAATGATACACAGCATTGTTTTAGACTCCTGCCTGTGCTTGGTACTAGATGAAGACTCTATCGACAATTCTCCTGATGGGTCTAGGGAAAGCTGAAGTTAGCTTTACTGTAGCCCTTGGCAGTCTGGTGATGAGGAGTGATACTCAGGTCAAGCAAAGTACTAGGGGAGAAAGCGAAAGGAAAAAATGAAACATGTAGTTCAGAAAAGAATTAGGACCTATAGTTGGGGTAAGTTCGAAAAAGGAGGGAGGGAGGGAGAGAGAGACAGAGACAGAGAGACAGAGAGAGATGGAAAGAGAGAGACTCAGAGCAGTATCTTAGAGGGCACCCCAATCCACATTTCAGTGATGTCCTTTATTACTACTTTGTACTAAATGTTTATGTGGGCAGAAATCTGTCCTAGGTATGTTTCCGTTGTGGTGACAAAATAATATAAATGCAAGGAACATCGAAAAGAAAGTATTTATGTGGCTTATAATGTTAAATCACAATCATTTTGAAGAAGTCAAGAAAAAGCATCTAGTCAAATCACATCCACAATCAATAAAGAGAATAAACACATACTTGCTTACTTCCCCTCAGCTAGATTTCTCCTCTCATATTCAAGATATTTTGTCTAGTGAGTGGTGCTACCCACCATGGGCTGAATCTTTTCCTTCATCATGAAAATCATGACAATCATGACAGTTCACCTACAGACTTGTTCACAGGCCAACTTGATCTAGATAATTCCTTACTAAGAGTCTCTTTCAGAGTTTCTAGAGTTGAAAATTAAAACTGTCCAGCACAGAATCTATAGGTGTTGGGAATCTTTATACCCCATAGACTTAGATTACAATTATGAAGAAATTGATAAACTTTACAAAAATACAACCTAGACACATATAACTGGAATAGAACTTAACTTGCATATAGAAGTGGTTGGCTTTATTTTTCCTTCCTCTTGGTCCTAGTTTTGTTTGTTAGTAAATGTGTCCGATACACACTTCCTAAAATCATACATGATTGCTTCAAAGGGGATACCACAAAATGGAGTTCGGAGAAGGGACTGTCAGCGGTGGACACTGCTTTGCTTTTATTTCTTCTCTGTCTTTTCAAAGTTTCTACAATAGGATATTTTGATTTTTTTTCAAAAAGACAGCAGAGAAGTTGAGGCAGCTCTGTGTCAGCCAAAGACCACCCTCTAAGCTAGGTGTTTCTTTAGTACTTTCCATTTATGAGCTGTTTGAAACCGTCTGTTTCCTGTTTATGGTTCTAGTTCTCTATAATTATGGGAAAGAAGTATGACCTTAAAATATTTGCTAAAGAACTTAAATGAGCTCAGTCATTGTAAAACCTCAGCTTTCTCTCTTTCACTGAAATTGCTTTGACTATTTAGTATTTTGGGGTTTTTTTGTTGTTGTTTACTGAAAATTTTCTGTAAGAAAGTTATTAGTCTTTTGATGTCAATTGAATTGAACATATAAATCACTTTGTTTAGTATAGACATTTTCAAAACATATTGTAAAGCCATAGTAAGTAAAACAGCATATATCTGGAATAAAAACCAACACATAGGTCATTTGGATAGAACGGAGAACTAGAAACAAGCCCACATAGCTATAATTCCCTGACCTGTGACAGTCACACACACACACACACACACACACACACACACACACACACACACACACACACACACACCACCAACACCACCAACACCACCAACTACAACAATAACAAAAGACATTGAAGAAAGGATAGTCTTCTCAATAAACAGTACTGGAGGAAGTGGATATAAAATCAGATTCATATTTCTCACCATATTAAGATACAATTCAAAGTGGATTGAAGCACTGTAGATAAAACATGAAACTATTAAACCACTATAATAAAACACAGAGAATATTTCAATTATAACCATAAGCAATACATATTTTATAAGACATTGTAAGCAAGGCAATAAAAAAATATTAATCTCATAGCACTTGAGAGTCTGAGGCAGGAGGATTCTAATTTCTTGTCTGGTTTATACAGTGGGGAAAAAAGGGGGGGATGTCCAGTTAAGACATCTGCAGCTGGGGAGTTGGTGGAAGTTGTCTCTTCCTGTGTGAATATGGTGCGGACCAAACAGACTACGTCCTGGGAGCCTACAGAAAAGTGGTTGCTTCTCGAGTCCCCCAAGAAGACGCTTGGCTCCTCCACCTTTATCACAAATTCTTCATCATCTTCCTTGAAAAAAGCTGAAAATAAGTATGCAGGAGAGAATCCAGTGTGTGCGCGCCCAACTCCAAAGTGGCAGAAAGGCATTGGGGAATTCTTCAGGATGTCTCCTAAGAACTCTGAAAAAGAGAAGCATGTTCCTGAAGAAGCTGGATGCAGCAGCTTAGGAACAGCAAAGAGAAAAGCATGTCCTTTGCAACCTGATCACACAGATGAAGAAAATGCATAGAACTTACTCAGCTGAATAATGTTTTCAATTTACTTGGGTATTTTGGGATGTAAATTTGGGTAGATGTGTTTGTTCATTTGACTTGTTGAATAGGCATTTAGTTAAGGGAAGGCACTAAAATTTAGCCATTCAAAAGCAACTGGCTATGGAAGGGAGAACTTTTATAATTTGTAAATTATAATTACATACTTGAATTTATAACATCATGATATGTTGTTTCTTTTACCTGTTAAGCTTCTTGCAAAAATCAGTATTGCATGATGTTCTAATTACTAATCTACTGTCTGAGATTTGCCTTGGTCTTTGTTCTATTAACCATTTTATGGGAACTTGATTATTGAAATAGTGTCATTGTCATGGCCTGTTTGCTTTAAAAAGTTCACTTACTCTTTTCACATTAAAAAATCAGTAATAATTAAATTACTCTTGTCATTTTTCAATATGGGGGAGGACAAAGAGAAAATGTTGAAAAAGTTAGTTGTATTTTTTTTTTAAGAAAAGTTAGCTGGGTGTGTTTGTACACACTTTCAATCCCAATGTTTGGGAGGCAGAGGCAGGCCATCTCTTTGAGTTAGAGGCTAGCTTGGTCTACAGATGGAGTTCTAGGACAGCCAGAGTAGTTGTACAGAAAAACCCTGTCTCAAAAAAAAAAAGAAAGAAAAGAAAGGAAGAAAGAAAGAAAAAGAAGGAAAAGAAAAGAAAGAAGGAAAAGAAAATACAAATAGAATCAGGAACAGAGATTCCATAGATATATAAAAAGAGTTATACATTTAGTTCAAGATCATAAAATATTACCTTTTTACATATATATATATATATGTGTGTGTATATATATATGTGTGTGTGTGTATGTTTATATATAAACACACACATATAAAATATATATGTTTTTCTCTCCTCCCCCAACAACAGAGTCTCTATGTAGTTCTGGCTGTCCTGGAACTCACTTTGTAGACCTGGCTGGCCTTGAACTCAGAGATCTACTTGTCTCTGCCACCTGAGTTGTTGGATTGAAGGCTTGTGCCACCATGCCCAGTTTTTGTCTATATTTTTAAAGTGGGAAAAGATTTGAAAAATCATGCTATAAATCAAGTTTTATGTCTCAAGTCCTTAGAATTTTCCCTTCATTTCTCAAGATGACTTGAGAACATTGACGAGATAGGTATAGGAATAAGTGTTTTGTGGCTGGTTCTCATAGCTTCTAAGTAGCTTGAACTCAATTTGTAGAGCAAGCTAGCCTTGAACTCACAGAGATCTGTCTGTCTCTGTATTCCAAGTGCTGGGAATAAAGGTCTCTGCCACTATGTTAACTAATATACTTGACTTTCTCATTGTGTTTTGTTTACTGACCACTTTTAATTGTCAAAATTAACCATGTTTTTTGGCAGCCATGTTTTTGTGAAACTTGTTTAAAATAAACATTCAGTTTTGCAATACCAAATTAAAAAAAAAAAGAAAGAAAAAAAGGGGACTGGGTGGCGGTAGTGGTGCACTCCTTTAATTCTATCACTCAGGAGGCAGAGGCAGGCAGATCTCTGAGTTTGAGGCCAGCTTGATCTACAGAGTGAATTCCAGGGCAGCCAGGGCTATTACACAGAGAAAACCTGTCTCAAAAGAAAAAAAGAAAAAAAGAAAGAAAGAAAGAAAGAAAGGAAGGAAGGAAGGAAGAAAAATAAAAGGAAAAAAGAAAAATGAGAAATGGAGAAGGAAGGAAGGGGAGGAGAGAGGAAGGGAAACAGGCAAATGGGATTACTTTAACATCATGCATGGCAAATGAAATAATGAGGAGTGAAAAGACAATCTACAGAACTAATATTTTACCAATGATTAATATATTGAATGTATAAGGAACTCAAAAACTCAATAGCAGTTAAAAAAATGTGTAACTAAAAATGAGCAATAGACATTTCCCCCAGAGAATACACAAGCAGCCAGCAAGTACATGAAAAAAAATTCACATTAGTAATTCCTAGGAAAAGGCAGATCAAAATCATAATGACGTAGCACCTTAACCCACTTAGTGAACATTAAAAAAAAAAGACAAAATACAACAGGTTCTAGTGAGAATGTGGATAAAGGGAGAGTTTTATACATTGTTGGTAGGAATATAAAAGAATGCAGCCAATATGTAAGCGTGCAGATTCTCCAACTGAAAACAGAAATGCTCGTAGTCCAGCTGGAGGAAGTAAAATCACTGTGCCAAATGGCACCTGCACCCCAATGTTTACTATTCACAAAAGTAAAGCACCCCATGTCTATCTCCCATCACTATTAGCCCCCTAACATTGCATGTCCATCCAAATCTACCGGCTCCCCATGTGAGAAAAAGAAGTCAGAGTTGAGGTTCTATGGAAAAGGGTGCTCTCATTGCGTGGTGGTTTGAACAGAGAAAATTCCACCAGCTTTGGGGTCGTGTGTAGAAAGATGTTGTCTTAGCTGTGAGTGCAAGAGACACCAACATTAGCTATGTCTGCCAAAAGAACAGGTAGTGTGAGTAACATCTGTAGGAATCCACTCCTATGCCTCACTGCTACATCCTGTTTATTTCCATCATAGACTTTAAGACAATGTGTGGTCATTTATATTGTTATTAAAAGATTTGTTCTCTGTTTATGTGTTTACAACTCATCTTTTGCATGGGAATATAAGTGCTAAGCAAGGATTTTTATTCTGCAGTGGTGTCTAGTAAAATGGCTCTTCTAGAATCTACCTTCTGTGGATATTTGGTTGAATAAGGAAGTGGATATTTTCAAACAGCAAAGAATAAATGGATCAATGTGGCATTGAAAAAAAGAGTAAAGCATCAACCAATGTGACAGAGATATATGTATCTTATTAAGCTGTGAAAGATTGAAGTCTAGTAATTTGCAGCAGCAAGGACTGAAGAACATGATGGCAGCCAGAGATCCAAATACAAATGCTGCATCTTTTCCCTTCCTGTGCAATCTAGAAAAGTCAGTTTCATAGAAGTGGAGATTTCTAGATGCCTGGTACTGGAGAAGGGAGGGAGAAAGAGTAAGTTTAGATAAAAACCACAAAAAGTTAGAGAGTAAGTTCAAGTGTTCTAAGCACAATGGGATGACTATTGCAAACTGGGATTTATTATGTCGTAATGAAGGGGAATTACTGTGTATCACTTACATTTAGAATACTTTAAATGAGAAAGATTAAGTTTAAAGAGGTTAAATGACTTGCTCAAAAAGTCACAGAGATAGAAATACTCCTATCTGCCATATCAGAAGCAGAAGGAGCCCATTGCCCTCTCTAGTACTAACAGATCAGAAGAAGGAACAAAGAAAGAAAGGGAGGAAGGAAGGAAGGAAGACAGAAAGAAAGAAAGAAAGAAAGAAAGAAAGAAAGAAAGAAAGAAAGAAAGAGCAAGCCCGGGGCAATCTTCTATAATTGCACCATATTAGCTGACTGCAAAATTGCCTGACTACAAACCCCATTGCATTTGCCATCTGACCTGTTCACTTGGGCTTTCCATATATATATTCTTAAACTCTTTATATATATATATATATATATATATATATATATATATATATATATATATATATATATTCTTAAACTCTTTAACATGTAAAGAGTGGGAGGGAAAGAGGGAAAGCAGAACAGAGAAGGGGAGACAGAGAGAGAAAGAGATAATGATAGATTTTAGATAGATGATATATATATATATATACATATATATATATATATATATATATATATATATATATATGTAGAGAGCCGTGTAGTGCCACGCCTTAAAGTGGTACTGGCTTCTACCTTACACCTTCCAGCTGGTAAATGTTCTCTGGGTAAACAAGCCCTTAATTGGTTAAGTCTGTTCAGCCTGTCTGCTTCCGCATTAGAGTAGCCTATCTGCAGAGTCCATGTGGCTCACTGGGGTTGGTTAGCTCAAGGGTATTTAAGCCTGTGCAGGGGCTCTCTCCCTCTCTCTCTCTCCCTCCCTCCCTCCCTCCCTCCCTCCCTCCCTCCCCCCCCTCTCTCTCTCTCTCTCTCTCTCTCTCTCTCTCTCTCTCTCTCTCTCTCTCTCTCTCTCTCTCTGCGGGCCAGAAGCAACATGTTTAAAGGATCCTGATTAAAACTGCAAGAAGAAGATCTACCTGGAGTCACATCTTCCTTGCTGGCGAGGGCAGGCACGTATATATATACATACATACATACATACATACATACATACATATATATATATATATATGAGAGAGAGAGAGAGAGAGAGAAAGAGAGAGAGAAAGTAGAGCCCCTAGTTACATAATGTATTAGGAATAAAAGTCTATAGATATATTCTTACAAAATTTAACAGCATTTTTACAAATAAAATGATGTTTTTATTTTAAATTAAGTCAATTATATGAAAGGAAAATCATGAAAGGAAAGAGAGATTTGGGGCCCTCAGAAGATACAATTCAGAACAGAATCTGTTCCTCTTTTGATGGACACCTTGGTTGATTCTGTAGTTTAGTGAAGTAGGCCAGGTAATCTTCTGCCTATTGAATGTGTCACCATCATTTTAATCATTCTTTTTATTATGTTTTACTCTGTCTTCAGGTATGTGCATGTGTGTGCACGTGTGTGTATGTGTGTGTACGTGTGTGTATATGTGTGTGTATGTGTGTGTAAGTGTGTATACATGTGTGTACATGTGTGTACGTATGTGTACGTGTGTATATGTGTGTATGTGTGTGTACGTGTGTATACATGTGTGTATGTGTGTGTACATGTGTGTATGTATGTGTATGTGTGTATACGGTGTGTATATACGTGTGTGCACATGTGTGTGCACACGTGTGTACATGTGTGTACATGTATGTACGTATGTGTACGTGTGTATACATGTGTGTATGTGTGTGTACATGTGTGTAAGTGTGTACATGCATGTGTGTATGTGTGTGTGCGTGTGTACATGTGTGTATGTGTGTGCGTGTGTGTACATGTGTATATGTGTGTGTATGTGTGTGTACATGTGTGTATGTGTGCGTGAGAGTATGTGTGTGTATGTGTGTGTACGTGTGTGTGCGTGTGTGTATGTGTGTGTACACGTGTGTATACGTGTGTGAGAGTATGTGTGTGTGCGTGTGTGTATGTGTGTGTGCGTGTGTGTGCATGTGTGTACGTGCGTATGAATATGGAGGTCAGAAATTATCTTTCAGTTGTCCCCTTCTTTCATTAAGTGGGTCCCAGGATTGAACTCAGGTTGCCAGATGTGGCAGCACATACCTTTGCCCACTCCATACAGTGGTTACTTTGGGTACAAAGTTATAAACCATGGGAAAGTGAACTTAGGCTTCTCAATTAGCAAATTGCACTTATAGGAAAATTCCCAAAGTTAAAATTGGCTTCAAGGGAATTCTAACCTTTCAGTTCAAATAATGTGATCAAGGCCGAGTTTCTTTATATCTCTCTTCTCAGCTTTCTTTCTTAGGTTTGGCCTCACTTTCATACCAGCCGCTAATGATCTCAAGATGCCCTTAGTAAATCATTCTTTGTTAATATTGAACAGGTAAACACAAAGAGTATGTTCCAATATGCACAGCCAAGGTCATAGGTCGTGTGTCCACCATTGGACTATTCTCTCTGGCCATGAAAGACAGAATAAAGTAAACTGAAACTCAGTCTTATGCCACAGCTGTAAGATCATACAGTAATTATACAGCCAACATATAGTGAGATAACTCAGAAGAATTAAGAATTCTCCTGGTAGATAAAACCAGTACAAAGCTGTTCCTGGTGTTATAATCTCGTGAACGAATTGGCTATGCCTTGCTATAGATTCTTCCTGTAGCTTATTCCTTTCTGTAACAGACTTGGGATTTACTTCCCATCTGATCATTTACTGGGAACAAATTTCTCCCGTTCATTTGGAGTTTTACTGAGTATACTCCCTAGCTATGCGTTCTCCATTAACCCATCCTAGTTTACTGATTACATTCCTTAGCTATGTGTGAGGCCTGTTTCCCACTGTTGTGTCCTTGTTCCCCTCTCCACTGTAATTGCTGAGCTCTGCCTTTCTGCAGTTACCTTTATTGACAGGCATTCGGTCAGTGTTTAGGGCCCAGGCAAAAGCATTTCCTCTAAGACATTGCCAGATATCCAAGGACATAGAATTACTACACACCCAAAGTTGTTGATTCATAGCTGCCTAGATGGACAGAAAAGATAAGCATGGCCTATCTTTACCTCACTTGCAGCTAGAGAAAGTAATAACCTAAACTAACCCTGACTAAAAGATTCTCAACCTTCTTGATTTATTAACCCAAGATTTTAGCTCAGAGATTTCCGGATTCTTCCTGTTTCCCCTGAGAAGATAAAGACAAAGGTAATCAGCCCATTGGCTCATCCTGAGAAAAAAAGTCAACTTTCCTGAGGGCCTGTGCTGCCGCTGAAGCCAGAGCAATGGAAGGTGCCAGGTTTTGTTTCTTGTGCAAATTAAACTTAGACCCTCTCTTTGACCTACAGCCCTAAGCAATTGATGCTAAAAGTTTCTCCTAGCAGGTTTAGTTTATTGCTCTGTGTATAAATCTTATCTGCCTTGCTGACCCTGAGAAACTCTAGCCTCACGTTGTATTATTAAAAGAATTACTGTCATATATATATATATATATGTATATATATATATATGATGGGAAATGTTATTCTGTAAATATGTTTCTCGTACTGGTTAATGAATAAAGCACTGTGGACCAATTGAAAAGCAAGATAGGAGGGACTAGGACACAAGGAGGAAAGAGGAAGTAGGGAGGAGGAGTCAGCATGTAGAGCCTGGAGAGAGGAGATTCTGGCCCGCAGCTCTCTGATAAGATGACCACGTGGAAATACTTAGACAAGTAGAAATGGATTAATCATTAAGACAGAGCTAGCAAATAAACAATGATAGTAACTGGCCAACAACATTGTATCAAATACAGAGTCTCAGCGTGTTATTTGAGGCTGGCTCGGCATCGAGATCAGACCGGCAGCTGGGGGGGGGCACTTGCTCGTAACATATCCCCAAGATATGGGATATCCGTATCCCCAAGAACTGGGAGAATTCAAGAGAGAAATAAATGGAGAAATATACAGAAGCATTACAGCAAGAGAGAAAGAGAGCAGCAGAAGAACAATTGTGTGTGAGTCAATTTCTTTTTCAGACTTTAGTTCCTTTGCTTATTTGTAGTTTCTCTTTTTGACTCCTGAAGGAAATTTTAGAAGCTGGACTTCTAGAATTTTTGATAGTCTTACATTACCATGGAAGCTAAAAAATAAAATAAAAAGGATTAATTTCCTTGGAATCACATGGATCACCAAATGGAGATTAGTAGCTACTAGATAGACAGAAATGGTACTGTAGATAAAAACACACACACACACACACACACACACACACACACACATTTCCTTGACATTCTTGTATCTTAGCTAGTACATTTTAAAATAAGGCATCAAAGTATATGTGGAGTCCACCAATGAAATGTCATGATCTCCAACCCAACAGGGTCAGTACTACTCTAGCTATCCCTCCCTCTTGATTCTACTCTCTAGTGTTGTTCCTAGGTTTATTAATTTGATCAAGTATTCTAATAATAAAAATAAAGAAACAATCCTCACTAAATCATTGTCTTTTGACTGCTGCCTCATTTACTCATTGTTAAACACTCATTGTCTTTACACAATGCAAATCGTGATAAAATGGGTCCAAAAAAGACCAACTATGCACTCACAAAAATGGACTCAGTCCCTCTCCAGCTAAAGATGTAATATATATCGAAATTCCAAAACACAAAAGTGATCCATTGTCTAGGTTCACTTCCTTAAACTGTGGCCCAAATTACTCAAAAGAAATATTATTGTCTTCTTGAAATTTCCCAGTTCCTCATGATGAGAAACTTCCCTGTTGCAATGAGCAAATAAAACAACTTGTTCAACTACAGGTATATTCTTAGTGAGTTCTTGCCAGAATTGTTACCATAGTCCTTGCTATATCTATGTACTCTCTAAAATCCATACCAGTGTCCTTCACTCTTTTTCTGAACTATTCAAATATTCACATAATATTCTTCCTTGTATCCAGACTTATTTCTCCCAAGACATGTCCTAAAGTGCTGTGGGATAATCCTCTTGTATACTATAAATATTTGTCACTCAAATTGGTTTAATAAAACTCTGATTTGCCAGTAGCCAGGCAAAAAGTATAGGCAAGGCGACCAAACTAAGGGTGATGGGAAGGGGAAGCGGGAGTCAGGAGTCACCAGCCAGGTGCAGAGAGAGCAGGAGATGAATATGCCATGCTAAATAAGGTACCACCATGTGGCAGAGGGTAAATAAGGGATATGGGTTAACTTTAAATGTAAGAGCTAGTTAGTAATAAACCTGAGCTATTGGCTGAATATTTATTTACAAGTAATATTAAGCCTCTAAATCAATTATTTGGGAAGCAGCCCTAGATATTTGGGAATAGGTGGGCAGGAGAGAAATGTCTGATTATACTACAGTCCTTTCTAGAACTATATTTCTAAGATTCAGATCTGGTAGTATCTACCATCTCATGCCCCAATTGCTTCAGAATATATTTTTGCCTATGATATCTCCTGGTTTGTTCTCCAATTGTCCATCAGGAAACATCTCCCCAGTTCCTGTTTCACTGACCAGCTTTGCTGAGTTTGTTTGTGACTCTTCCAAACCATTTGCCTGAACCTTGATTCATCTTTTGGCCTTTTCTGAGTCTGGAAATCTTTGTCTAAATAACCTCTGTTTGTTTTTCAAGACTTGGTTCAGTCTCTTGCTTGAGACTGAGAAGCCATTTTGAAATCCTTTGGTACTCAGTGTTTTGTGCTGTGGATTGTCTAAATCACCCTGCAGTGTGTTCACTTATTTGCTTTCCCTGGGAGGTTCCTGAAGTTCAGAATCTTACTTATTCTGATACCCTCCAGCAGTGGACCTTACCCAGTGTTCCTAGGCAACGATTGGAAATGCAAATTGTGGAGTGAATAGTTTTGCAATTTCTGGAGGAAAAATTAGGGTAAAGGGACCAGATTGTTCAGGAATTGAGGACTGGTTTGTGGAGGAGCATGTCTGTGCTATGGTAGTGTGGCATGAGGTCTCCTTTCAGGTCTTTATCTCATTTATAAAAGAATTCAAGGAAAGGCACAGAAGGAAACTCAAGGGCAATTTATTGGATGAAAAAAAAAAAGCCAGCAAGGTATACAAGCTGGTGATATTGGCAAGTTCTAGGAGGAAGGGGATGGGAAACTGTCAAAGATAGTCCAAGGAAAAAGACCTTGGACATTGAAAGGCCAGATGGACATGCTGAGAAAAAGAAAATGAAAAAGGTACCCAGGGTCATTGAAGAAACACAATTGCTCTCCTCTTAAAGTAGCAGCACATTCTTCTGGATGAATGAAGGTGAAAATGATTTCCCATATTATTTAGCCTGGGCTGTTAGATAGAAGTTGCTTACTATAACTCAAGGGTAATAATGAACTTGCTATGTTTATTGTCACCAGCTTACTTCTAGTTATGTTATCTTTGGGTGAGTTTAAGGCCTTGATTGCCTTTAGTGCTGCCATTTGTTATACTTGGCTAGCAGTTTTCATTACTCACTAAACAGCTGGGAATGCCTACTTATCATCAATGAAAGCCAGAGATTTTCCTTTATAGTACTTGAATTATGCCTGCTTTTCAAACTTTTTATTTATTTTTTTATCCATAGGGTATTGCTAACCAATAATCCTGCCCTTGTTCATGTCTCTCAAAGGGTACCAGGAAAGGAGATTATCAAAGATGGCACCTTGATTCACTTTCTACCTTATGTGTACCCAGGTACCATACTGAAATGTAGCAGACTGTCTAATACCAGGGATTCTCTTATAAAAAAAAATACCAGTGTCACATCCATTGAGAAACCAATGGATTCTTAATAGTTGCGTGCTTAAAAATTAATCAAAGTCTAAAAGTTACTGAGTATAACGAAGAAAAAAACACTAAATAAATGAATAAATGGGGGAAATCGGCCCAAACAGTGTGCTTGGAGATCAAAGTGTAACTTAAAGGAGGGGCATTGAAGGGAAATCCATGTTTTGACAATACAAAAAATATACTTCTGTGCTATCCCCCAGAGGCTGTGAGCAGTGGAACTTAGTAGTAAAGTCTGAAGTGCAGGCACATATGATGGCATCTGGAGTGGAGGCTGGAAATGGGCTACCTGATGGGAGAAGGAATTCCATGAGGCTTCTCAGACCACGTGGCCTATGACATTTACCTCACCTTTTGTCAAGGCACCTTTCATCCCAGTTCTGACTTGAACTTTATGTTCAACCATTTAACCTAAGGCCCATTACTTGCAGTTTATTGTTGCTGCAAATTAAAATCTGCAGGGAGCAGATATGCACTGTGGTTTTATTGGCCAGTGTAAGTACAGAGTGACTCACATCTTCCCTTCAGGGAAATCTTAGGTACGAAAAACTTTTCCAGTGCTCAACTTTTCCTGGAATAACTTTGTCATTACAGATATAGGCATTGAATCAAAAGCTAATTGACTCAAACTGTGAATAATTTAATCGGGAATTCTAGATCCATTTACTGTACAAATAATTGACATCAAGTATCTTTTATGCAGGGATGCCAACCACTTCTGAGTCCCAATGCACTTATTTCTAGTTTTGAAGGAAATATTTTAAACTCCCCGTGTCAATTTGTATTACTAATGATATCAAGAAAACCTAAGTGTGGGGGTAGGGAGATGGCTCAGTGGGTCAGAGCACTTGCTGCACAAGTCACAGGATCTGACTTCGATCCCCAGAACCCATGTAAAAATGTGTGCACATGCCTAGCCAGTAACCCCAGTGCTGTTGGCAGTATAGACAGGAAGGTTTCTAGCATATGGGTCAAGCCAAAAGAGCAAGCTTCCAGTACAGTTTGTCTCAAGAGAAAAAGCGGGAAGTGATAGAGCGCGACACTCAACATCTTTTCACAACACTCAGCATTCGGCATTCTCCTTTGACCTCAGAACACTCATAGGTGTTACCAATGGGTTTTCCTGCCCGCCTGGTGCCACAGCCGCGCCAGCCACAAATAACACACAGAGATGCTGTATTAGATATAATGCTGTTGGCCTGTTACTAAGCATTACTTATTGGCTAGCTCTGTCTTAAATCTTAACCCATTTCTATTAGTCTAAGCATTTCCAGGTGGTCTTATCTTACCGGAGAGAGGATCAGGAACTCTGTTCTCTTGCTCCTACATTTTGAATATCTTCCTACCTCTCCTTCTTGTCTCCTAGTCCCACCTATCTTGCTTTCCTATTGGCCAACAGTGCTTTATTCATTAACCAATAAGAGAAACATATTTAAAGAATGATATTCCAAACACATAGGTGCATGCACTTGTGTGTGCATGAATGCATGGACACACACACACACACACACACACACACAAAAACCACCACAGAAAGAGAGAGAGAGAGAGAGAGAGAGAGAGAGAGAGAGAGAGAGAGAGAGAGAGAGAGAGAGGGAGAGGGAGACATAGAGGTATTTCAGTATAATACCAGCCCACACATGATCTAAATTATGTTTCAAAATATAAGAGGCTTCCTTAAAATCAGGCTTAAAAGGTTTGAATGCAAAAGTCAAAAGTGCAAAAGTACCTAAAAGTGCTTCTGTTCTTCCAGAAGACCTGTGTTTAATTTCTAGTATCCACATTAGGCAGCTTAAATCCTTCTAAAACTCCAGTTCCAAAAGATCTGATGACCTCTTTTAAACTCTATGGGCACTCACACACATGTGGAATACACATAAAGACACATACACATATATATTTTTAAAATATAGATTTATTTTTAATAGTTTTAAATATTTTAATGTATTTAATTACTATATAATTACACCATTTTTTCCTTCTCCCCCTCCCAAGTCCCCTCCCTCCATCTCTTTCCATGTTCTCCATCATTCTCAAATTGGTAGTCTCATCTTCTCCAATCATTATTATTATATATACATATGCATTTATGTATCTGTATGTACAAATATATAGATACAACCAATCTGTTTTTGTTGTTTGTGTGTATGTGGTTTTAGGGTGGATCACTTTGTATTGGATAACCAACTAGGGAACTCATTCCTGGGAGAGGCTAGCTTTCCCTCTCTCAACAGTCATCAGTTGCCTATAGTTAGTTCCTTGTCCTGGGGTATGACCCTGAGAGAGTGTTACTCCTGCCAAGTCAGCATCTAGTAACACCGCCATTGTTGGGATCTCATTGTGCAACCATTTCTGTGTGAGACTGTCTCACAGCAGACTTCTTGTTATTCTGACAGTGTCTTCAGCAACAAGGGTGTTTACTTTAAACCACTAAAAGGAAACCAAAGGCAACAACCATAGTTTATATGTTTTGTGGGTCACTTGAGCTATGAAAACCAGTCATTCTAAAGGTCCTCATGCCTAGTACTGGAGGGATTTTGGTGGTCTTGTCAGCCTTAGTTGCACAAATCACACACACACACACACACACACACACACACACACACACACACACAGAGAGAGAGAGAGAGAGAGAGAGAGAGAGAGAGAGAGAGAGAGAGAGATTGGCATATGTATATTCCTAGAGTATGATTTTAGGAAAAATAATGTATAAGATTCTTTGAGGCTTTATCAAAGAACCTTGGTGTTATTTGTCCCCCTCTCTCCTTTCCTTTCTGGGTTGGCCTCTCTCCTTACTCTCCAATTGGAGCCCCCTCCCCATTTTCCAATTCCAGTTTCATATCACTGCTATCCTACTGCCCCCCCTTTGCTCTCCCCACCCCCTTATAACTTTCTGGTTTCTGTGGTTACTCCATGTTGTATATTCATACCTGAAGACTTGGAGCTAAGAACCGCAGATAAGAGAGCAGAGTGCAATCATTCTAGAAATCACTATGGAAAATTCTCAAGAAACTAAAAGTAAATCTCCCCTATGACCCAGCTATGCACTCCATGTCATCTGCAGAGGACTTGGCATCCTCCTCCACAGATACTTGCTCAGCCACATTCCATTGCTACTCTACTCACAGTAGCTAGGAAATGAAAACAACCTCAACGTCTTTCAACAAATGAATAGATAATGAAAACGTAGTACAAATACATAACGGAATACTATTCAGCTGTAAAGAAAAATGAAACTTGAAGGTAAATACATGGACCTAGAAAATACATTAGGTGAGGTAACTCAGATCCAGAAAAACTCACACCGTAGTTTCTTTCTTTAATAAATTCAAGGCCAGTTCCAGCACAGCCACAACTATACAAAGAAACCCTGTCTCAAAAACAAAAAAGAATTTATTTCCTTTAATTCTTGAAGCTGACAAGCACTGAATCAAGAAGGTCTTCTTGTGGTAAAGGGTTCATTGTTGTGTTGTATTGTGTCATTTGGTAGGGAAAGGAGTGAGGAGAGAGGGATAGAGGGGGAAGGGAGGGAGAGAGGAGGGGGAAAGAGAAACTCATCTTTATCCACTAATTATCTCTCCTGATAACACATTCCTGACATAATAACATTAATCCACTAATAATAGCAGAGGCCTAGTGGCCTGATCACCCTTTGAAGTCTTACCTCTTGACACTGTTGTATTGAGGTTAAGTCCCTGTCTTGGTCACTATTCTGTTAAGAGCAGTTTTTCCCACCAGCCTGGTCCCACAGCCATGCCAGCCCCAAATAACACACACAGACGCTGTATTAGATATAAGTTAGCCTGTTATTAGCATTTCTTATAGGCTAGCTCTGTCTTAAGTATTAACCCATTTCTATTAATCTAAGTATTTCCACGTGGTCTCATCTTATGGAGAGACTGTTCTATTGCTGTGAAAAGACACCATGGCTAAGACAGCTCTCATAAAAGGAAGCATTTAATTCAGGACTGGCTTACAGCACCAGAGAGTTAGTCCATGCTCTTCTGGGCAGGAAGCAAACAGGCATTGTGCTGGGGCAGAAGTCCTTTACATCTTCATCTGCAGGCAGCAGGCAGAGAGAAAGAAACACCTGGCAGACAGACAGAAACACTGGGCCTGGATGGGCTTTTCAAACTCAAAGCCTACCCCGAGTGACACATCTTCAATAAGGCCATGCCTCCTATCCTTCCCAAACAGTCCATTACTGTGGACCAAGCATTCCAACCTGTGAGCCTACGGGACTGTTCTCATTCAACCCACCACAGTTCCATCTCAGCTATTTGAAGAACAGATTCACAGTGTGCAGCAGTTTAATCAGCTGTAGGGTCTTATTGCTTCCTTGGTTAGTATAAGCTTTATAAAAATCTTTGATGTTAATTTTACACTTGTATGAGAGTCATGATTATATCCTGTTTCAACCGTGCAAGGCTGTTCACCCTGTGTATTATCTTAAGTTGTTATATTAAAAATATTCTGTGCCATAAAAGCATTTTTCTTTAATGTTAGTACTTTTAATTTGCACATAATTCTCAAATAACTGATAATATATCTTTTCCATATTGCCTTTTTTTAGCCTTTTAATACACACCTCAAACTTTAGATTATGGGTGAGAGTTCAAAGGTTCAAAGGTAGAGAAACAAAGGATGAGATGAGTACTTCTGCCTCGATAGATAGTACTGTGAAATTTTATGATAAGTAAGAAACTCAAGTCCATGCCGTATATTTTCTCTCATTTGTAAAGCCTACCTTTAAATTTTAGATTTGTATGTTTAACTTGTAGGATCTTTAGGGGTCATAAATCCAGAGAGAGGGCTTATTGGGGAAGTAAGGGAAGAGAAAGAGACCTTAATGGAGAAGATGGTAGTAGAGTGTATTCAATAGGAGAGCAGAGCATGGGGGGTTAAACTTCTGAGCAGAGATGAGGGATGGGAGATAGGAAAGGGTAGATGGAGGGTTAATCAAAACTAAAAACTATGGGTATAAAACAAAGCCACTAATCTATAAGCTAACTTGAAAATGCAATAAAAAAGAGAAGTTTAAACAGATGGCCTGCATGGGTAGACAATTAAAAAAGATAGGAGTTAATTAAATGAAAAATCTCTGTGCTGGGATACCACCTTATTAGTTATTGGTCAGGAGGGCTTAGGACAACCCTCCCCCCATACACACACACAAACAGCATAGACTATTGCCATTGGTTTTGGTTGTTCACCATAACTAGATTGTGAGACACAACTACTGAAGATGCCACATACTTTGGTTGTAGAACGTAAATGAACCAGTCTGGAACTGGTCAGTAAACTTTGTCTTTGCTGGCTAGCTTTCACAGTACCAGAAGGTAGTTGTTTCATTGGTGGTCTTATCTAGTATGAGACCCTGTATACTGATCTGACGAGTGAGCTGTGCCTACTGATATGAAAGTTACAGGGATTAACCAGCTCCCTTTGATTGAAATAGAGACCTGCTCATTGGAGCTCATGCCTGGTTCTATAAATCTGGTCAAAAGCCCATGGCTGGGGAGATGGCAGGCCCCATGAGCCAGCCTTCCTTTCACTGTAACCCACAGGAATCATTTGTCCCTTTTCTACAGTAATCAGTCTTATTGCCTATACTGAACTGAATTCTAGACAATTAAGATGCAAACATCCATTTATCTTCATCTCTAGCAGTCAAGCACTCTTAAGCGGCCAAAGCACAAAAGTCCCCATAAGATAAGAAGTGTAATATAAGGCACCATTTATCCCTTAGAATTGTTAGACTTTGATTTTTGTCTCTTAAGATGGATGTCCTATACCAACTCTACCCATAAACTATAAAATTTTATTAGAACTCTAAATACTTTATAAAGTATTTATAAAACGCTACAGAGATGTTTGTGTTCTTTTGAGGCGGGAAGGAGATGCGAAGCCCCGCCTGAGACCTCTATGTGTGTTCACTCTCCATGCAGCCAACAGGAACAGAGGCCAGTCATGAGCAGATGGGTTCCAGGAGAAGGAGGAGGAGGAGGAGGAGGAGGAGGAGGAGGAGGAGGAGGAGGAGGAGGAGGAGGAAGAGGAGGAGGTGGAGGAGGAGGAGGAGGACAAGGAGAAGGAGGAAAAGGAGGAGAAGGAGGAGTAGGAGGAGGAGGAGGAGGAGGGTCCTCTCATAAAGTTATTCTCTTCCTGTTATGGGTAGGTTTTTCCCCCGCCAGTCTGGTCCCGCTGCCCCGCTACCACGCCAGCCCCCAATAACACGCAGAGACTCTGATACAATCCTGTTGGCCAGTTACCATTATTGTTTATGGGCTAGCTCTGTCTTAATTATTAACCCATTTCTACTTATCGAAGTATTTCCACGTGGCTCATCTTAACGGGCACAGCGGGCTGGCATCTTGCTTCCTCTAGGCTCTACATGCTGACTCCTCCTAACCACGTCCTCCTTCCTCCTCCTAGTCTCCTAGCCCTGCCTATCTTGTTTCCTATTGGCCACGGTGCGTTATTTATTAACCAGAATGAGAAACATATTTACAGAATAACACCTCCCATCATCTTCCCTCACTACTGAGTCTCATTGTTCTGCTTTTAAGAACAGTCAGAAAAGCTTTCCTGTTTTAGTTTCTTTTTCAAGTGCAGTGATAAACACCATGACCAGCAGCATCTTGGGGAGGATAGGGTTTATTCAGCTTACACATCCTGATAACGATGAATCATTGAGGGAAGTCAGGGCAGGAACAATGGAGGCACATTCCTTACTGACTTGCTCCCCATGGTTTGCTCACTTGCTTTCTGTACACCAGACCAGGGATGGCACCATCCACAGTGGGCTGGATCCTTCTACAGCGATCATTAAGTAAGAAAATGCTCCGTGGACTTGCCTATTGGCCAATCTGATGGAGACATCTTCTCAGTTCAGGGTCCATTATCCCAATTGATTCTGCCTTGTGTCAAAGTGACAAAAACTAACCCGTACAGTATCTTAAGATTCCTAGAAAGCCCCAGACCTAGATAACCTCAAACAACACTGAAGGAAGGCTCTTTATCAAAAAACAAAACAAAGCAACAAACAACTCCCTTGGAAAAGTTTGAGTGAATGAAGGGCCACTCATAAGGGAGCGATACCAACAGAGGATTATGGATTATATATTATTTTAAATACATGTTTGTATTTAGTTTAAGTGTGTTTGAGAATAAGAAAGAGAGAGAGGGTTTTTTGTTTTGTTTTGTTTTGCCATAGTTAACGTTGCAGGATAGTGTATTCATCATGATCTTGTATCATAGCAGGGTGTGGTTATGCAATTAAAAAATAATTAAACTGCCTTCATATCTTGACATGAAAATTAAATGATTACATTCTAGAAATACACTGCTTAATCCTGTTCCGTTCTAACATATAATAAACTTGGCACTGCTGGAGAAGGTTGAAAGTGAATGCTGCCTGGCGCTCTTCCACAACCCTTTCTGCTGAGGAAGATAGGCCCTTTCAAATAACACAGAGAACTGAGCTGGTGTTTAATTTAAAAATCTTTAATCAACGAGGATCCCAACAACCATTTAAGCTCCACTGCTGTCAGTTCTAACCACCAATTATGAAATCAGAGCGTTTGCGTTAAGAGTCTGGGGGCGGTGCAGGCAGAGATCATGAGCTCACCATGCCACTTCTGAAAGGAGGCCGCTGTAGTGGCTGAGTTTAAGAACAAGGTGTTGGGGTCCATGAGCTCCCCCTTGTTCAGGTCAGCTGTTTCTGTGGGTTTTTCCAGCCTGTGCTTGACCCCTTTGTTCGTCACTCTTCCCTCTCTGCCCTGGATTCCGGGAGTTCGGCATAGGATGCACAGAGACCGCCTGAGACCTGGGTCTCAGGAGGCCTGAGCAGTCTATGGAACCTCTGACAGTGGAACCAGGATGTATCTATCCCTGGTGCACGAACGAACTTGGGAAGCCCATTCCCTATGAAGGGATACTCCCTTAGCCTAGACACATGGAGGGATATGGGAGGATCTGGGGGAACTGGAATTGGTATATAAAATAAGAAAAAAAATATTAAATAATGAAAAGAAAAAAAGAACAAGGTGTTGGACAGAGTCTGTTTAAGCAGAAGCATCTCTGCTCTCGTTCTAATCAACACAGCAAATGTGTTGGGAAATCTGCCGCTGGGAAAATGGATGCTCATTTTTGTATCTTAGTGATGAAAAGACAAAGAGAAGCCCTTTTCCCTGTGTCTCAAAGAACCTGAGAAGAACATTAAATGGAATGAGGAAGATTCATCTGATGGGGTTGTGCTGGGAAGTTCAGCAGATATCACGTGAAGTCTAAAGCCATTTCTTTAATTTTCTCCTGCCAGTCAAAACATTTAAGACTTTCCCAGCATGTTTTATGTTTTAATTTGCTTTCATGTCTATCAGCTTATCCGCAAGATCATGACACAGTGTAAAAAGGCTTACCAGCATGAAAGGGAGCCTGGGAAAGCCCAGCCCTCCAGGGTCAAAGGGGACACCCAGCAGTGTGTGTGTGTGTGTGTGTGTGTGTGTGTGTGTGTGTGTGTGTGTGTGTGTGTGTGTGTGGCGATTGCATATCTGGTCGCTGGTGAGGGCTAACTGAAGAGAGACCCTAGGGAAGGTGCACCAGCTTTGGAAACTCTGCAGCTGGGGAGGTGGTTACTTGCCTTGTCCTGCAAGTCCCTCATAGTTGAAGCAAAGTCATCTTCAAGGACAAGCTTGAGGTCTCTGAACAGGCAAATAGATTCTGACGGGCACAAATCATATAAATCAGAACTTCTGTTCCATATAAGATCTTTGATGTTTTCTTTCCGTGTGGACAGAGGGAAGGTTGGTGATTTTTCAATCCTGCTATCTAAAACCTGGCTATTCTCCTCATAGATGTACCTCTTTAATAACTGATGGAGACACCTTTTAAAGACTCCAGGGTATGTGAAAAGTAAGGAAGACAGATTGAAGTAGGAGGGGTTTAAAACAGAGGACAGTACAGCAATTTTTGTTTTGTTGGATTACTAACTCTTCCCTAATATCGGCATATTATGTCTTTTATTTTCTTGTGACAGGCAGGAGTAAGAGTATAGGAAAGTCCCAAATTCGAAGGTAATACTTTCTCTAAATATTAAAGTAGACTAGTCTTTTCTGTGGGACACAAAACAAATTAGAATTTCAAACTCCTGATGACAACAAAAGTAGACCCCTGTATGGGGAGAGGAAATGAAAAACAACTCTTACCCAAACACATGAACAGACCAAACCAAAATTCCCAAAAGCTCTAGAATTAAAACCAGACCCAATGGCATGGGGGTTTAAATTTTTCTACCACTAGATGGCGCTGTATAAACACAAAACGCTCAGGCAATCCATTTCCTCTTTGAAATTGGAGGTTTATTAATTTAAATAAATCTTTAATGATAAACCTAACCGCCTTACAAAGCAATACATCAATCCTTTACATCTCTATCAGTGAATTCTGACTGGCTCTGAGAATGCTTCAAAGGCAGCTTTAGGGTGTTCCATAACAGATAGGAGACTGAATGACAAAAAGGTAAGAAAGTTATTGGAGAGGGAAACAGGAAAGAGAAATAAATTCATGACAGAATGTGTAATTTGAATTTTCTTTGGTTTCCATTTAAACTTGTGGAGCCTCAGAAGATTGTGGGCTGAGTGTTCCATCAGTAATACCATAATTCATTCTTTTGTTACATCATGAGGATTGGAGATGAAAAGGCCCAAAAGCCTGTGCTAACAGAAGACTCTGGAAGAGATTACATATGCAAAGAATTCCACAGCGCTTGGACCAGAGAAGGTTTGCTTGTAATATTTCTTTTAAGCCACACACAGAAATCTTTGGTGGGCTGCTGAAAGGCAAAATTGTAAGATTAGAAAGGACAGAGAAAGGAAGAGAATATTTGAAAGGGGCACGCGGGGCTGTGGTGAAAAGTCAGACTGGATAAGTGCAGTCTGTGCCATTTCTTTTTTAGTTAAGGGAAGGGTAAAGAATTTAGAAAGGTTTAGAGAAGAAAGGTTAAGTGTATTTGGAGCCCGGGGAAGTGAGAACATCTGGTTATAATCACACAAAATAGTATGGGTGAGACTGGGTGGCAGGGAGGTGGGGGGTGGGGTAACCCAGGTCACCTGCCTTCCTGAAGCATGCTGATTGCATGTACCGTTTCCCAGGAGCCGCAGGGGCTATACTCCACAAGGCTGGTGCGCCATCTACTGTTTCCTCTCTGCACCCTCTTCCCCAGGAAATGAGCAGACACCCCAGAGAGTGTACAGGACCAGTCTAGTAACGCCAGGGAGGATGCAGACAGGGGAAGAACACTCGGGCTGCCGGTTTAATGACATTTCTCGCTGCACCCACTCACCCTGTGAACTCTTTCCGCTTCCTTTGTGTTTTAGCCTACAAACACTGGCTCCTTTCTGAAAAGGTCAGCCTGCTGTTCAGACAAAATGTGTGCCTCTCAGCACCTGGGAATACCTTGGTACCAAGAGCACCTATTAGGAGAGGCAAAAAGAAAGGCAAAACAAAAGGTAGCTTAAGCGCCACATTTATTTTTGATGACAAGAACATAAATTCTACTCCCCATTTGCAGTAATTCCATGATGTTCTGAAGATACATTTACATTAGAAAAGGGCTTCATAATCATTTGAATTGCTTTGGAACTGTGGAAAAATACAGAGCACGACATTCTTTTTACTCTCAGTAATTAAGAAAGAACCTAATACAGAATGCTGAATTTCAGAGATTGGGGAATTGTGCTTCTACCCACAATAAAATGTAAGGTTACTACTTTAGAAAAGCTTTGGCTCATTAATTTTGGCACAAGTATTTAAAATAATCTAGTTTCCTCGGTAAATGGTCTATAGACTCTTCAAAGTGTTGTTAGCTAAAAATATTATTAATGTGAAAATACACTCAACATGCCTTATAATTTTGCTGAGAAATGAGACGTGAACGCTGTGTTTTATGGAAGGGAAGAGCTGGGAGAGCAGCCGCCGCATGATTCAATTTGTGGGGGGTCTGAGAGGCACGAGGAAGAGGATCACTAGAAAAACAGTTTCAACTTTGCTATCAACTCCCACTCAACTTGTTCTCTTAGTTACTTTTCTATTGCTGTGACAAAACACCATGACCAAGGCAACTTGCCCCGACCCGCGGGGCCTAGTTATTCGTGGGTCGAGGTGGGCTAGAACCTGAAAATAATGGGAGAGAAAGAAGGAAGGAGACCAAGCAGTGCATTTGTCAAGGTCTAACTTTATTGATGTAAAGAGGAGTTCTTAAAGTAAAGCTGGGAGGAAATGGGGAGGGGTAGCAGGCAGGGAGGAAATGGGGAGAGGTAGCTTCTGCTAACTACGGGGTCCTGGTAATTATCCCAGACAATAAACATCAGACAGTAAACGTCTGCTTATCTTAGTTCCTGGGCCAGGCCCATCTCAGTTCTGGGCACTCAGTACCTGGAATGAGTGGAAGAGACCACCTGTTAAGCAGGTTCCTGTATACCAAGATAAGGCTTAATTAGAGTTCTAAGGTGTAAGCAATTCTGCAAGAGAATGTAACTCAAGGTCGGCTCCCAACAGCAACTTATAAAAGAAAGCATCTAATTGGGCTTACAGTTTCAGAGGCTAAGCATTCATGATGGTAAAGCAAAGACCTAGCTTCAGGAATAGCCAGGAGCACACATTTGAAGGTGCAGCAGGAGGCAGAGAGAGACTAGTCTTACAGAATCTTTTGAAATGCCAATGCCCTCCTTCATCGACACACCCTCCTCCAGTGACACACCCTTCTCTAGCAACACCCCATTCTCTAACAAGGTCACACCTCCTAATCCTTCCCAAACAGTTCCATCAACTGGTGGTCAGTTTTCAAACATAGGAGCTTACCAGGGGCGTTCTCATTCATACACCACATTTAATCCTAAAAAAACAAATGCTGTGGAGGATAAACCCCCTGAAGATGGTCACTAATATGCTTATGGCCAGCTCAACTAGTGCCAACACTGAAGGCTAAGGGCAACCAAAGAAAGAGCTAGTGAGTCTGATGACAAAGGAAGAGAAACATAGCCACAGTTGAACTAACTCCAACCAAGTGTAGTGCTTTACAGAACCCCTGGGAGACACTGGGTGGAGTGAAATTTGAAGGGAGAAAGAGTCAAATTGGAGGAATGACTCACTCTCATCATAACTTCAGCTGCTCTCCCACAGCGTGAGGTGCCAGGTGTATTTTCTGCTCCCCTCCTGCAGAGCAGGGCTGGCTTTCCACATGGACCTCTCTCTGCTTCCTCCTGAGGTTCTCCTTCACTTTTGTTCCCAGGTTATTTACTCCACAAAGTCATCCCAAGGTCCTCAAGAACACCTTCCTCTAGGCCAGCCTCATAATATGCTCCTCCGAACCCCACCAACTTTTACCTAAACTGCTCTCAGGTCGTTCTACGGTTTACTTGGCAATGATGTGTGCATTCAGTTGTATTTCGACTGAAATAGAAGATCCTTGCAGGCAAGGATCCTTGTCAGCTTTCTCTCTCCAGATAACAATTGCCCAGATACATCCGAATCACCTCCTCTCCATACAGCTCTAGGAGCCATCTTCTAAGTGTATCATGGTGCTTCCTAATCTTTCTGTGTAACCACGCCCCCTCAATGAGTGTCGCCAATGTCTTCCTTCATCCAGGGTCTCAATAAACTTATGCTATCCCAGGTTGCAGCCTGCTCTGTGTCCCAGAGCTAGGGTAATCAACTGTCATCTTTTTGTAGAACTGAGAAATTTCCAAAGTATTTTCAGGACTACACACCACCTAAACTAAGGTCATTGGTCAACCCAACACTTCTCTCCCAGTCTCCATGCCTATGCTGCTGTCAGAGCTGACCTAGATGTCTCCAATGTTCTTGTTTATCTCTCTCAATAGAGCAGTGGTTCTCAACCCATGGGGTGTGACCCCTTTGGGGATCAAATATCAGATATCCTATATATCAGATATTCATATTATGATTCATAACAGTAGCAAAATCACATTTATGAAGCAGCAACAAAATAATTTTATGGTTGGGGTCACCATAGCACAAGGAACGGTATTAAAGGGTTGCAGCATCAGGAAGGTTGAGAACCACTGCACTAGTCTTGTCTATCTGTGCTCCTGGCATCTACCTGATGTCTAGTACTTTTTTTCTTGCTCTTCTTTCTTTCTTCATCCTCTCTCTCTCTCTCTCTCTCTCTCTCTCTCTCTCTCTCTCTCTCTCTCTCTCTCTCTCCTCTCCCTCCCTCCCTCTCCCTCTCCCTCTCCCTCTCCCTCTCCCTCTCTTCCAGAAGGCTTCTTCCATTTACTCTTATTTTGGAGTAAATGGTCTCTGGGCTTTCATTGCGTTTACCTTCTCAGTTATTCTGAGAGCATTTTAAACACCACTCATCCACTTTTGGATGATCAGAAGCTGCAGTTCCGGTCCAGTCTATTGTGTGGGACTAATAAAGGAATAAAGGAACATGCTGAAAATTTAGGAGGCATTTGCTCACAAGTGTTCCTCAAGACAGATGCTGACCTGAGAGGGTTAGCTCTAAGGAGCTATTGCTCATTAGAGCAACCCAGAGGCACCAACTCAACACTCTATGTTCATTATTTAATCCTCCCAGAAAACTTCTTCAAATTTTGATCATCTCCATTTTATGAAGCAGAAAATGAAAGGCCAGAAAGATGAAATATTGCCCAAGGCCACACAGCTCACCTGTGGTATAGACCGGTTTCTGTTGCACATTTCCTTCTGTTTGCCTGAGCTCAGTTTCTGGATTTCCTAACTTCAATGGGAGAAAACAGCAGCCCAGAGATCTTTGTCTAAGTGTGTATTTGAGGATGGTGAGGCAGCCAGCAAGAAGGACCTGCTTGTTACTAAACTGTCATCAGAATCATTTTCCCAGATTCTCACACTCTCAGGCATGCTGGGTTTGATATGCATAGAGACAGCACACTAGTTTGCAGGCTTAATTTTCTGTTTATATTTATTAGTGATATTTCAATGAATATGATCATGTGGTCTGTAGGGACTTAGGAGATAAATTTCTCATCCCAGATCACATCTGAAGCCCAAATTAATTCACCTATTTTGATATTTGAAGTGTCCTTTCCATGTGCTTGCCATATATATCTCTTGTTCACTATCTACTTTAGAATTGTACTTAGGGAAGAGGAAACCTCTGTGTGTATTATAACACTGTAAACTCAAACATACACATAATGTGCACACATATACACACATCCATGTTCACACAGTTTGATTTGAAATAGCATGTGATTTGTCTATGATTTCCTTTTCAAAACAGATATAACTAGTCTATAGTCTTTGATTCACTATCACAGATGACATGGTATTTATTTCTATACAAAAACTTTGAGAAATGAAAGAGGCATCTTATTTAGGTAGCCTTTTGAATAATTTTGAAAGTTTTGCTTGTTTCAAAAAACATTAGGCAATTACATGTAGAGGTATGCCCTTAAAACTTACTACAAAAGCTTCTATTACTACAAAATCACTGCTTCAAGACTTAAAATTCTAGCCGTGTACACTTGAAGATTGCATACTGTGATATGTGCTTAATAAGTGTTGTAAATGATTCCTTAATGCTTAATATCTACTTTCATATTTTGTCTGTTCTGGAATAAATTACTATGAACTAAAGATAGCTATCATTTTAATGAAACTGTAATAAAGCTGATTTTTTTTCAATAGTGAGATTAGTTGGACATTGATATTTTGGGTATATATGTTTAATTCTCATTAATATAAAAAACCAAACATTTATATTTCTGATTATCCAAAAGAGACTTAATATGGAAAAATAAGATAATTTAAAACCTATAGAAATCATTAATTGTAAAATGACTAAATGAACAGAGATCTGGCTAACTCCAGAGACAATAGAGCACAAATGGATGGAACACCCTAACTAAACCTTTCCTCACATGCAGTTTTCTTGGTTGTTCTGATTTATTCTGCTGCTGGCATAACTTACACACTGATTTTTATTTATCATGCATTTGTTCTGCCTTTACTCAAGTAGTGGTAGCATCCATGAGGAGATTGGGCAGGCCACCCTTCTCAGCACCAGGGGAATTTTTGTGGGAGCTGCCTGTCAACTTCAAACTAAATTGTAGCAATTGTAGTTTCCCAGAATCCTCTCAAATCTCCTCCTGATCTTAGTCACTATTCAGTAACACACACACACACACACACACACACACACACACACACACACACACACACACACACACAGAGGACAGAGTCCCCCATGCTTTCAATCATGTTTGGCACTCCAGGAGTAATAATAATATAGAATAAACTTTGTGCAAGAACAGAGAACATTTACCTTCTTTGTTACTTTTCTGAACATTAATCTTTATTTATTACGTGCATTCAGAGAAGAGCAGGGTGGATACGAGGCAACAAAGATTTTTCAGGGATTAGGATAGACTCCCCAACTGACAGATCAAGTGTCACTGGAATAATAAAAAGTGAAGAAAAGCCATTGAAAGACCCAGTGGGGAGAGGCAAGACTGTGCCCATGATAGGTATATTGTCATAGAAACAGAATGGTGGCCACTGCTAAAACACTGCTAAGGAGTCTAACTTCCCTTCCCCTTAGTAACACAGCAGGGAGGGAAGGAGGGAGAGAGGAAAGGCAGGGAGGAGAAGGACAGAAGGAGAGCTCCTAATGATAGCATTTCACAGCAAATTGTTTCTGTAGTGCAGAAGCCTTCTGAAAGGCAAAGTAGTGCCTGAGAAACAGAGCATAGGACCCCAGAAATGAGAATACATAACCAGAGCTAAGAGGAAATTCTTGGTCAATTTCAACTTCCACACACAAAGGAAAGTTCTAGAAAAACCTGGATGCTGAATATAGAAGTGATGGCAAGCCCATGTCTGTCACAGATTCTCAGGAAGGGAGATAGTGTGTGGGAGAATGATTGCAGCAATGGGCTCTCCAGGGCAGAGCCTTCTCAGGGATCCCCGAGATCTCCATTCAGAAGAATCATTTCTGTATTAGTCAGATAATACTATGTAGTGCTCCTGTTGATTAAACCTTTTACGATATTTCTGGGAGGGATGTGTGTGTGTGTGTGTGTGTGTGTGTGTGTGTGTGTGTGTGTGATGTGTGTGTGTGCTAAGATCAAATATTTCTTGGTCTGTGAAAGACAAAGAATAAGAAGGGAGCAACTCGGGAAGCTGCTAGATGAAATTAATCCCCTGCAAGGAATTGATCACAGATTGATAATAAGGACAACTGTCCCACCTGTGTTACTGATTTTTCCCTTCTTCACTAATTGTGTGTCTAGTTATGGATTCTTGTGACATTTTAGCCTGGAACCTGATCATCTCTGCTTTTTGCTTTTGTATTAAATGGAGATTGACTCCTAGTCTCTCCTGCTGTCTCTTTGCCTAATTAAAAAAAAATCTTATCACTTAATAACTAACAGATATTTTTTCTGGTAAAATACTTTCTTTTATTCCTGACAGTGTTGCATATAATAAATGTAGCCAATAAGAGACAGAGATATATGCACAGGTATGGGCGAGAGCTTGTTAGTTACAAACCCATGAATTGGGTTCAGCAAACTCACAGTTGGGTTAATTGGAACTAGAAATGATTGGATCTGAGAATATTTCAGATGTGTTGTTTTACAAATATATTCCTTCAGAACACAGGGAGTTTCCAAGGAATTATTAGAGAAAAATACAGGAGAGCAATGTTCTTCTTTGATAGCCAGGGTGATAGAATTCACCAATGCCATTTTCTTGGTTATAAGGGTTTCCCACATGTATCTTTTCTCAATAGCAGAAGACTATTTGAAATCTTACCGAGATAAATGTATTCATAATCTCATTTAATCCTCAAAGGACCATATTTTATAGATAGAAAAATTCAAAAGAATACTTTTCTGCTGCTTACTCAAATGCTAGGTGGTAGAGCTTGTGTGGTGAATTTAAAGCATGTTCTTTTCTCTTGAAACTGAGCTGACCTTGGTGACTCACTTAGTGCTAACAGAGCCCACTGGGAGTGACTCCTGAAGCTTGGTTGGAAAAGGCCATGCAGCTTTCACCTTGCTCTTTTGTGGTGCTTTTTCTAGTAGAAACTAAGGGGTGTATAAGAAATCTTATCTTCTTCAGATCTTCATTTGGGGGAAGCCTCATGCAGGCACTCTGGTTAACAGTTCAGTGTCAATTATCAGTCACTGGAGTGAGGCAATTAAATGTCCAACACTATGGAGCCTTCAGATATTGTGGCCTCATGTCTTATTACAATGACATGAGAGATTTGTTTCCTTTGATTTTTTAATATTTTTTCTTTGTGTAAAAAAATTATTTTTTATAATATCATACACACACACTCACATATGCACGCACACACGCACTCACTCATGTTCTTTAATCAAAGTTCTCATTTCTTTCTCCCTTCCATCAAATCCCTCCTTCCCTCCTATCTAAGACAAGGACTGTCTTATGTTCATTCCTCTTTAATATGTGTATGTATGGCCCACAGTATTTAATAATAAAGATTGCCTGCAGGAGCATGAGTGGGTGATTATTTACATGAATAAAGGCAATGTGCATACCAGCAGCTACACAACTGAGGACTATGGCATCCCTTCCTCCAGCAATCATTAGCTACCTACAGCTCCTCAGGAAAGGATGGAGCTGTATGAGTCCTCCCCCATTCAAGATGAATGTTGATAGGAACAATCTAATGTGCAGGTAGACACTGCTGCTGCTGGTTCATTGATGTAAATTCCATGCCATTTTAAGGATGACCAAGTTTTGTGGAATTCTTTCACATACTCCATCCAGCTCTTAAACTCTTCCTGTCCTCTTTTCTGTGATGTTTCCTGGACCTTGGAGAAAGGGAAAGAGCTTTGGAGCCCTGTTCAGGGCTAAGTAATCAACAGTCACATATTCTCAGCACATTGATGAGTTATGGGTAGGTACATCAACTATCGCCTACAGGAAACAATGTTTCTCTGACCAGGCCTGAGAATTACAGGAATCTATGTGTATAAACATAAATATCTAGAGGGAAGTTTGACAACATTCCAATTAACAAAACACTCCTCTTGAGGACTTTTGATATTCAAAGCCTTTGCATAGGTTTATAGTACCAGTTGTGCACTCTTTCTGTGTAGGTGGTCTCAAATCTATTCAGAAAGTGGTTGGTTACTTCCATATAAGTTGTGTCATTGTTGCACTTGTAGGCAACTCTCCCTGATAGGTTGCTATTATATGTTGCTAGTGAGCTTTCTCTTTCAGCAGTTTCCACAGCTCTTTCTAGCACCATGAATGCTAACTATCAGGGAGGAAGCTTCCAGTCCAGTCCAGGTTTGATTTCTCTGTGTATAACAAAAGCATGGAAGATTTCTATGAATGCTACCTGGTTGCTGTGTCATGCCACTATGTATTAGAGGCATTCATTGTTTAGTAATAATAGCCAGGATAGCTAGTAATGTAAACTCAGTGTGTTTGACTCTAAAATCCACCCAAAGTTATGCATTTTCTTCCTCTTTAAACATTTAATTTTATAACAAAATCTAGTATGAGATGCACTTATACATATGATTATACATTGAGATATTAACTTTAGAACATCCATGATGCTTTGTATTCTACAAATGCTTTCCTGAATTCTGTTCTCTTGTCTTTTACCAAACCAGATAATTACTATTTTACAAATAAGTTTTCATTCACTCAGAAAATATTTATTGATCACCACTGTGTGTTATACAGATAGTAGCTCCCATTAACACACACACATACACACACACACACACACACACACAGCTTTAGTAAATGTAAGCTTAAAAACATTGTTACTGATAAAGGTAGGAAGAACATGAGGAAAAACATACTTAAATACGTAAGATGCAAGGTGAGAAGAGTTCTTCACTGGAAGGAAGTACAGAGAATTCTGGGGAGAATTAAAAGCTTGGTTTTCTAGGCTAATAGAGGAAGAAGGGAAGAACAGAAAAGGACAAGAACTCTCTTGGTTTGTTTGTCTATAGCCCTGGCTTCAAGTTCTTAATACAAGACTCCCTCTCACCACTAGTCAGAGGGAGGAGGGTGGAGAGAAGAAGAATCTCAATGAGAAAAACAAAGTTGTTCCTCTTGGTAGGTGTGTTAGTACATGCTTTGTCAGAAGAGTTTCCAAATTAAAGATTCTGTTCAATCTACGAGGCCTTCTTCAGATAAAAAGAGTTCATCTCCATTTTTTTCCGCAATAAAAATGGCTCTTAAATTTAAGGTAAGTTTTCTTTTCAATGTGAAACAATGATTATGTAGATCATGATTTCCTCACAAAAAGGGGGAAAAAAAGCTTTAGTGAAAGAGGTTATTATTCTAGCTGTATTGATCTAGCGTTTATAAATAAGTTAAAAATGTCTTTGTCCAAGTAGTGTGGTCTACCTTAAAGGTTTATTTTTTTAATAATATTGTATTGGGGGGGATTAGCAATCAAGAGAACTGAACTTACCCTCAATAGTAATTAATCCAAAATGAGCATGTGATACAAGATCAACCAGGCTCTCCTTTAAGAACTGGCATGAATGCCTGGGAGATGGCTTCTTAGCTGAAGTCTTGAACTATAAAGACTATGTAACTCTAGGATGTTAGGAACTATCATCTTCATCAGGGAGACAGCCAGTCTACATAATAAAGCTAACACCAAAGTAGACAGGCTCTCTTCTGGAAGCTAATGGCCTTTACAGTAAATAAGCCAATATGTTGCTATCTTTTTTTTTTTTTTTTCCTGTCTGTCTTAAGCTAGTTTGAATTCAGTTTTTGTGATTATCCAATGTGGCGATATCTTGCTTGTACAAATAAAGCCTGTTTGAGGGACAGACAATGCAGCTTACCACTATCTAACCACAGAGGTCTGGAGGTCTGTACAGATAGACAGGAAGTAAGATAGCTGGGCAGAAGCAGGATATAAGCAGGGAGAAAGAGGAACTGGCTCTCTGGTCTGCTGAGATGCTAAGGAGGCAAGGTGTGGCCGTGGCTTGTTTCTTCTTTCTGATCTCTCAGCATTTTCCTCTATATCTGACTCAGGGTTTTATTACTTAGACCAATTAAGAACTCCATTTACAATCCAATATTCCTGTCTCAGTTAAATTCATTGTCATTTATGAATGTCTAATGGTGGAAATGAATTTCACATCCATATTATCTACTATGTCTTTGCCCTCATTCTGACACCCCCCCCCCATAGTTTCTCAGGCTAAGGTGGTTGTTAGGAGCAAAGACTTTGGCATCAGACAGGACAGAGTTATACTATCAACTCTGTTAAGTCCAGGCTATATTATTCTAGGCTGAGCCATGTTCTCCAAACATATCTTCTCTGTAAAGTGGGGGTATTGTGGTTTGCATCTTTAGGCTTATTTTGAGGTGATTTATGTAATACATTTAGCTAAGCCCTTAGTGGATTTTTAGGGTCTAGATAAATATGGTTCATACAAATATTTTATTCCCGAACACCAAGAATGTGAAAGCAAAGACTTGGAAAGCAGGTATATCTGGTGATGTTCTTTAATGTGTGTGTGTGTGTGTGTGTGTGTGTGTGTGTGTGTGTGTGTGTGTATGATATATATATGTATATATGGATTTATCATTTATTCCAAGGGAAGTGGACACCTGTCATGGTGCATGTGAGGAGAATAGAGGACGACTTTCAAGGTAAGGAGAAATGGAAGAGAATAAAGAGAATATATAATAACCTAAATTTAGTTATAAAGGCCCCAGGGCTGGGGGAGATGAGACAATATAAGTTATGATGTTGCTCATTTGTGCATGTTTTGGGGCTGAATGTTTGGGATTGGATCATCTTTTGGGGGCTTGACCCTAGAGAAGAATGTTTCTTCCTATTCTTCCTGGGAGAGAAGGTTTTTTTCTTTTTTTTCCCCACCTAAGAATTTCGTCTTTTTTTTTTCTTCTACAAAAATCTATATCAAATCATCCTATATAGTGTTATTTAATATGGAAACTACATTGCAACAGAAAATAAAGTATGTTTTTAAAAAGTAAAGCTATGGTTATATTAAAACCTTACCATGACCTACCACCAAGACCACCTCAAGCAATCCAGGAAGATCTATCTCTATCTATCTATCTATCTATCTATCTATCTATCTATCTATCCATCCAACAAAAATTACATACCATTATCCATTAAGAAATTAATGTGTGCCTGGCTATGTGTGCGGTATTTGTGTTATATGTGTGCAGTGTGTGTGTATGTATATATGTTGTACACATGTATGTGCATTTGTGGGAATTCACTCACCTATGTGTATGTAGAAGGAGGCAGAATCAACACCCAATATCCTCCACTACTCTTCTCTAGATTTTTGTGAATGTAATTCTCACTGAACCTAGAGTTCGCCGGTGTGGGTGGGCTGGTACCTGCAAGCCCGTGGGATCTGCCTGTCCCTGCTTGCCTTCCCAGTGCTGGAGTTATTCATGGGCTACCATGTCTGACTTCCTATGCAGATGCTGAGCTTATGATCTCAGATCCTCATGCTTGCACAAAAGGGTGGACTTACTGAGCCATCTCCCCACTCCAAGAAATGAGTTATTAATTGGTGATTCTGTTTAGACAGTAAAACACTATGTGTATATAATTATTTTGTGCCTGATCCCATTCCAAAAAGCTTAAATAGAATTACTAATTTGATTTTGTAAATGCCCACACTTGTTATTCTTTCAAATTTCCTTTGAAAAAATGTAGACCCGATGGTTGATAACAAGTTAAGATATCAAATGATGAGGATTTTCCCCCTTTTCTATTTTGTATGCATGTTTGTGTAAAAAGGACAATGCTGCTACACTAGTTTCCAAGATCAGTGTCATAAAAACAAAATCATGGTACAATTGTGGTGATAAAGAACATGTTTTTTTTTTCCACTGAGTCTCATCAGAATTGTAGACACATGCAAAGCAAAACAAAGCAAATTTGAGCAAAACACCAACCATAACATGAACATATTTGAGTTCACCAATGGGTTTATTCCCATGCTTCCAAAAACCTTCAGGAATCTTAAATTTACCCCCATGTTCTTCAGTTTTCTCTCTACCTCTCTAGGATTGATGTTTTCTCATTCAGGAGACATAATCTCACCTTCTTTTCTGGTACCAAACATCACAGAAAACCAAAGCCAGCATTTCCGGTGAGGTGGTGCAGGGAATGCAAGGGACGTTTGCATAAGCAATCCTCACTGCCATTAGAGACTGGAGTCTGTGAACACAGTGCAGCCCAGTTGAGAGATGCTGAGGAGGAGGGACATTCTCCAGGAGCAGCTCCCATGTGACCTCAGTTTCCTGCCACTTGCTTCTTTCTCATTTAATATGAGGGGCTGGAGTTCTAGTTAGCTTTACCTGACACGGCTCAGAGTACCTAAGAGGGGAGACTCAACTAAGGAATTGTATAGATCTGAGTGGCTCATGGGCATCTCTGTAAGGAAGTATCTTGATCGCTGATGGAGGGAGGAAGGTCCAGCCTACTGTGGGCAGTACCATTTCCAGGTAAGTTTGCAAAAGAAAACTAGCTAAGCATAATGAGAGTGAGCCAGTCAGCAGCGTTTCTCAATGGTTTCTGTTACACTTTCTTGGCTGTGAGTTCCTCGGTCAGAGGTAATGTTTGTGTGAAATGGCAAGCAGCTCTGTCTGCTGGTCCCTTCATTTGTTCCTGGCCTGCCTTTTCCCAATGATGGACTGTGACCAGCAAGCTGAAAAAGTTCTTTTCTCCACTTAGTTGCTTTTGATCAGAGGATTTTAACACAGCAACACAGAAGAAACTATATTACCTACCATTTCACTGTCTATCTCCTTCCCTCTTCAAAGACTTAATTTTAGATTCTCAGTTGTTCTGACCTCAGAGGAAACAGGTATCCCTAAGGAAGTCTTTACACACACACACACACACACACACACACACACACACACACACACACACATCCTTTTTAAAAATTGAAAAATGTTTTGTGCTTATGGAGTATGTTGTGATATTTTGATGTGTATGTACATCCTGGAACAATCAAATCAAGTCAATTAACATAGCCATACCTTGTATAGCTGCCATTTCTTTGTGAGATGAATTAGAATCTATTATTTAGCTACTGTAACCGCAATCACACTGCTGTGCAATAGATCACCATTAATTTATTCCTTCTTTCTCACTGAAATTTGTGCCCTTTGACTGACATCTCTCCTTTCTCCATCCATTCCCCTCCCCTCCAAACTCTGGTAAAAAAAAACTTTTGATTTTATTCCATCTATAGGTGAGTTCATGCAGGGTTTGTTTCTCTACACCTGAATTATTCCTTTTAGCATAATGTTCTCTAAATTAATCCATGTTCTCACAAATGGTAGAATCTCCTGTCTTCCAAAGCGTGAATATAATCCACAGTGCGTACCTCATTATAAAAAGTCAACACATTTGTTGACGCACACTCAGGAGGCCTCCATATTTGGGCTATTGTGAATAAGGCTGCAACATGAGACATCTTTTCTTTGATATGCTTATTTCAGATCCTTTTAATACACACCCAGAAGTAGGGTTTCTGGGGGACATGGTAGTTCTATTTTAATGTTATTTTTTGTGTGTGGGAGAACTTCAGTACTTCTTCTAAAAATGGCTGAATTAATTTTTCAATGCCATCATCAGTGTATAAGACTTTCTTCTGGTCCCTCACTTCTTGCCAACACGTGTCTGTGTGTGTGTGTGTGTGTGTGTGTGTGTGTGTGTGTGTGTGTGTGTGTGTGTGGTGTATGTTCATTCACGAGTGTGAACGCACATATTCATGTGTATATGGAGACCAGAGGACGATGTTAGGCACCCAGCTCCATTGCATTCTGCTTAATTCTCTTCAGAGAGGGTCTCTCACTGAGTTTGGAGATAGGCTAGCAGGCAGCAAGCAAGCTTGAACAACTTCTGTCTGTGTTTTTCATAGTGCTGAGGTGACAAACATACTTGCAGCCATAGCCCTTTATGTTGGCTCTAGGAATTTGAACTCAAATCCTGAGACTTGCATAGCAAGTGCTCTTAAACCCAGTCATCTCTCCAGTCTCCTCTTCTCTCTGATAATATCCAATCTAATAAATGTGAGGTGGCATCACATTGCAGTCTTAATGTCCATTTCTCGCAAGCCTAAAGAGACAGGGCGTTCTTTCTGGTATCCTTTGACTACACAGGTGTTTTCTTTTCAGAACTATCCTTGGATGCACACCTTCTGGAATCCTGACTTCTGTTCTAAAGGGTTTGATTTAGTAGGATGATCAGGGTCCTACTTTCTGCCTTTTAAGTATGCATTCTAAATGTTTAGAAGAATCTTTGAGGGTTGCAAATTGAAAAAGAATCCTCTGTTACTGGCAGCAAAATGATTTCTGTAAAGATCTACATAAAATTTAGATTTCTGCTATATCATGTTAAATGAATATTAAATTTGAGAAGTGTAGAAACACAGTGTTGTGCAGAGCCCTGAGAAGAAAGATCATTCTAGTCTAATGCCTTCATTTCATAAATGGGGAAATAGAGGCTCTGAGAAGTCTGTGATGGAGAAGGTCTAGAAATACCATTTTAAGGCTTGATTAGACAAATTTGTGTGTGTGTGTGTGTGTGTGTGTGTGTGTGTGTGTGTGTGTGTATGTGTTTTACCATTTTTTTTAGGGCTCTGGAGTTTCTAAGTGTTTCTCAAAATGTAGCTCCCATCTATTTAAACATAAGAAAGGCCTTGGTAGTCACAGGGGCAGCAGAATGTGAAATATACAGGTACTGAATGGTGAGTTTTCTCTGCAGAGTCTAAACCAGTGATTTTCAAATGTCCTAAGGCTGAGAACTTTAAATACAGTTCTTCATGCTGCGGGGACCCTCCAACCATAAAATAATTTTCATTGCTACTTCATAACTGTAATTTTACTATTGTTATGAATCATAGTGTAAATATCTGATATGCAGGATATTTAATATGAGACTTATGTGAAAGGGCCCTTCATCTGCTGAAGGAGTCAAGAACCACAGGTTGAAAACTATTGGACTAAACGGTGATTCATATGCACTTAAATACCGGCAATCACATCTGAGAACCACTCTGGTCTTTTAGAAAATCTGCATAAAACCTTTACTTTCTGACATACATGATAAATAAGCACAGCAGAAGCAAAACCTCTGGCTGCTTCCTCTGTTTCTTCCCAACTCTCCTGCATTTTTATAAGATAGAAAATATCTGTTTCAAAGTTGGAACTGCTGTTAGTCTTGTGGGAAATTTATAGATTTTTAAACATGGCCATTTATTGCCATGGAGAAAAGTTACAAACAAGAGTAACACATAGAATTATTACACAAATTATACTGGCCTGGTTTCTTAGAATAACCACTACCCCAGATGTTCTTGTTCTGCAAGAGAAATATTCATTAGAAAATGAATTGCACACTTAGAACTTGAAGTCTGGCATCTTTTTCAAAAACGAACTGGGCCATTAAAATACGAGACATAGACGTTCATTTATTTACCTACTTTTCTCACTGTTTCTCTTTGCAGAAGTCATGACATAAAATCCTGTCAACACAGATGTCAACTTCCTTCACAGATCTGAATTTTGATTGCCAAAGGTTCTGCAAGTGCTAAAATTAATTACAGGGGCTATATCCAAATATTTTTAATAAAGATTTATTTTTATTTATGTGGAAAAAAGAGAAAAGTTTCCATAAAGAACTGAGCATATTCGAGGAGAAAAGGCACAGGTGTAGAAACCAGGTGACGGGCCTCCAGCTGACCACCCTGAACAAGCGTTAACTTCTATTTGCTTCTGCGTGAAGTCAGAATTATACCCCAATACGAAACACTGTCAGTAAAGCTTCTTTAAGCTTATAATTACATTTGGCAACTGATTTATGCTTATTTGTGGTGAAGACGATATTTAAAGTACTGGGTCAAACTACCTTTTGGTATTAACTGTTGCCAGTGAAAGAGCAACACAACTGTTTCCCACCATAACATTCCCCAGGGCATTTGACCAGTGTTACTCAGTTCGAATCCCCAGGTGTTAGAGCACAGAGAGTATCTTGTTGAAACTTCCAAAACTCTATTTCAGGAAGGAATTATGGCTCTTGGGAGGAGGAAATAGATGTTGCACAGAAAGGAAAACAACCAGAGTTGAAGGGTGGCTCATCAATACTATTTAAACAAAAGATTACCTTTAGCAGGACCACCTACAACAAGCTATGCGCCACTACAACTCAAGTCTTACCCACTGTGTGAGACAAGGAGGCAGTGGCATGGGCACCGTGCAGACACCACTGAGTGTGTCATTGGAAGGGATGTAGTTTTAGGATGCTCCTAAGTTGCTTCTGATCTCCAAGGAGGCTTAGAAGCTAAAGTTATAGATGATCTAAAGGAATAATTCTCATTCTTTTGTACTCATTGGAATCAAGAAAGGCTTTTAAAATTCAGGCTGCACTCCTGAATACTTTATTGTATCTGACATCAGACTCTTAAAGAATCCCCCATATTTCTAATGTGCTGCCACAGTTGAGAACAATGAATTATGTTTTATGTCTTATTCTGGGAAACTTCTCTTTTAAAAACAAATGATTAAATTACTATTCACATGTACCACTGTGAATACTCAAGTCAACCTAACATATTTATTGAACATTTACATGTATGGATGTGACATGACCTCATCAACTGATAAACATTTTATTACATTTATTTATATGTGCATTTGTATGTAAGTGTTTGGTTTCTTAGGTGCTATAGTACATATGTGGAGGTCAGAGGAAGATCTGTGGGAGGAGGCACTTCTCTTCTCCCACTGAGTGGGTACTAGGGCTCAAGCACAGGCTATCAGGATGGCAGCCAGTGCCTAATACAAAGCAAATCCTCCATTAACACAAGCCATTATTACTATAAATATACGAATAATTACTACCGTTTCATGTAATAATATTGTTACATGTTACTAATTACTCATGGTAGTGAGCATTTAATACAGTTTAGAAACATAGTTTTCATAGCTGAAAATTATGCCTGTATTATTTCTTTAATAATTTAATAATTTCTTCCTTTTTGCCTTTTGATATCTTTTATGAAGTCTTTATGAGTAAATGAATTTCCTTAATGTTGCATTTTATGGAAAATTTTGTTTGATGTGTTCTTCCACTGAGTGCTCAACAAATGTTTTTTAAATAAAGAGATGAATACAAAAAACAGTTGTATCTCATGGGGAATATAGACTAAAGTTCCTTGGAACCCCAGCTATATAAGAGTACTTCAATACCAAAATATAAGAAAGATACATGAAATGAAGTTTATTTTATAAACTGTGGGCTCAATGTAATAAGTAAATTTCTTTATATCAAAATTTATTACATCCTTAACTATGACAAATTTCAAATACTTAAGAAGAAAATAACTATTAATAGCTTATAAATTTATTTTCATTACCAGTTCTATTTAGATAGCACACTAGCAATGAGTTATTATAAAGCAAATTGCATTAAAATACAGCTTGGATTTTTTTTTTCTTAGCAGCAGCATGCTTCTTAATTCTATATCTTGGAAAGACCTAGTTTCTTTTTTCCCTTTGCAAAAGTATACACTAGACCTAGCATTTGAGGATTACTTTTTAAAACTCCTCAGAATATCAAATTGACTATTTTCCAATTTGATCTTAATGATTCAGGGCAAAAAGTAAAATCTTGTATACAAGCAGGAATGTGAACAGAATACCTTTGGGCCATCCCAGCATTCTGAACTGTCCACACCTTAAGATTAGTGTTAGCTTTAAGGCAGATCGAGGTAGAGAAAGTGGTGATGCAAAGGCGATCATTAAATGTCCTCACCTCTATTAAGATTCTGTTTCTAATCTTCCGTGTTTGCCAAAATTTCTCTCTGCATGTTAAGAAAGCAGCCCTTACCTAAGAGCAGAATGCTTACTGAGCCCAAACCCCCCAGGGACTAGGCATTTGTTGCTGAAAAGGTGATTGATTCTCAGGCCTGGCACGGTTAGACAACACTAGCATGAGCCACAGCTGTAGGCTTGCTGCCCACTCCTGACGCTGACCTCCACTTGGCCTTATGGGCCTGTTTGTTCTGTAGGAAAATCCTAACTCCATACTGTCTCTTGTCCCCGCTTAGCTTCCAATGCTGACCATGCAATACCCGAATCCAGTCTCATCTTTATGCTGGTTTCTCTCCTTACACTCAGCCTTTTGGAATAGCATCAAACTGAGTGAATTCCCTGCTTCATTTGCCAGAACGGAGAAGACAAAGACAAAGAAGAAGCTGAAAACCTTCTTCCAATATTTGATAGAACTGCATGTTAAATAGAGTTAGCTGAAGAATGGCTGTACAGAGAGCATTTTGGAGAAAAAAATCGATGCAGAACTCAAACAGCACAGAAAAGCAGTGACTGATAAAAGTGTTTCCACTGTGTCATCTCTAGCAGCTGTGCCGTTGTCATGATTGGAAGGCTCTAGCACTTCAGTAATCCGTTAGTAGATGCATTTCAGTAGGCTTCCGCATGTGTGTGCGGTCTGCCTGTGTGTATTTTTTTTTTCTTATTTTACACAAAGCTATTGTGTTTTCTGCCCTGCGGGTTCCTGTCTTCATCTCCTTTAGCTTAGTGATCATCACAGGCCTAACTGTATCTCTCTAAAGGTACATTGCAGTCCTAAGCCCTGGTGTTTCAGAAAGCGACATCATGTGGAAATCTGTTGCCTGTAAATATAATTAGTTAACATTAATTTATACTGGAACAGTGGGTTCTCTGTCCAGTGTTACTGGTGTCCTTGTAAGCAGTGGGTACAGAGACATGACACATGGGGACAGATGACATGACAGAGGCAAACAAACTGTGAGGCTTGCTGACAAAATGCCAGAAGCAAGGGAAAGACAAGATAAAGGATTCAGTGCTCCAGGTTTTGGCAGGAGCATGGCCCTGCCAACATCTTGATTTTCGGCTGCTAGCCTTTGAAATTGATAGTGAATTCGTGTTATTTTAAGACACGCAGCTTGTGATTCTTTGTTTTAGCAATCTTAGGAAGTGTATGCACAGATCTCTCCACATCAGCAGACTGTAGTGTCATCTATCCACTGCACAGTGTTCCTTTGTATAGCTCTTGCTATACAAATTATTTCTGCAGTCTGCTGTGTTCAATCTTTGTTGTTAAGAATAACATAGAAGTTAGTAATAGCCCCGTGTAATTTTCACATGGGTGAGATATCGGGAGTGGTGAGAACTGAAGATGCTTTTTCCATGAAGAACGTAAGAAATTAATGTGGCTCGAGTCACCTGAGTGTCCACAAACAGAGGGTGTCAAGGAATTGTGCTCAAGCCAATTATGCTGCCAACTGGGATGCTTTGTCCTGGCTCTTTTCCCTTCCTCATCCCAAGTGTTCATCTGCTACATAACCTTTGAGTCTCCTTTCTCTGAAGCTCTCATACCCTGAAATTCTTTTATTTTTTAAAATGGTTTTCTTTTTTAAAAAATATTTCACTAATTTATTTATTTTTATTTTATATGCATTGGTGTTGTGCATGCCTATATGTCTATGTGAGGGAGTCTGAATTCTTGGAACTGGAGCTACAGACACTTCTGAGTTGCCATGTGGGTGCTGGGAATTGAAACTTAGTCCTCTGGAAGAAGCAGCCATTTGCTCTATACCACTGAGCCATCCCTCCAGCTTCTGCCCTGAGATTCTTAATGCCAAAGAGTGATTGTAAGAAGTAAATGAAAAACATAAGCAAAAACATTGCCTTGTTCTTGATGGCAGATGTGTTTGTTACTCAAAGACAAGGGCAAGGGCGTGGTGTTGCCTTTTCTTTAAAGCAAGGTGTGACTTCATGGCCTTAGTTCACATTTTACTCCTGACATGCACAATGATGCTGGGTCACATGAGTGCTTTTCCTGTGCCTGTGCTTTCCTTGGTAATTGCTATTATTTCCTCTTTTGTATTGCCATACAATAGTAAGCATATTGTTTTATATACATAATACCACTCAATGAACCCATATTTATTTAGTGCTCTTGTCGGCTGAATTTCTCAACAATAAAATTCCTTTATTTCCTGAAAGTGGCCCGAGGTACCTTTATAGAGTACCCTACCCCACCTCTTCTTTTTTTCTCACATAAAAATAATTGTTGAGAGATATACTTTAGCTAATGGGTATCAAAAGAGATCAGTACATGATATATTTAGTTGTCAAAGGTAATTCATGTCAGGGGCCACCCAATGGAAAGAGGCATTATCTGGTATATCTGGTTCATGAAGATATTCCCACAAGCCAGAGTTTCAGATTAGGATTTTGGTCACAAGATCATCATTCTTAGTATCCTTAGCTTTGGAGCCTGCCAAGGATTGTCAAAGCTAAGTATGGGCTGCTGTTTATGTGGTATAACTGGGCAAGTGTTAGGAGGAGTTCTGAGTCTTTGCACATCTTTCCTATAGTATTCCAAGGTACTCAAAATCCTTAGATTCAGAGTCAATGCTTTAGTGAATTCTCTGCCTCAACTGTAAATAGCTCGAAGGGATAGCTAATAAACCAATATCAGTCATTAGCCAAACAGTGGGACAATGGCTTATTGGAGTCCTTCCTGGTGACAATAGTTAACAGGAAGAAAGTGAGAATTCAATGGAGAGACTTTCACTCTTCCTCCACCTGGGCTCCTTTCCCTCAGCTTCTTATTTTCCAGGACCTGAGGACCAGACTTGGGAAAGCAAGCTATAGCGTAGGAGAGGCCAGGGGACTAGCCAAAGGGTCCCCTTACCTGCCTGCAGAAAAAGCCGTGGTCAAAATCAGAAGAAAAAAAAAAGGCTTTTACAGAAAAAAAAGGCTTTTACAGTTTTTCTAAGCTTCCAGTTCACCAAGTAGAAGGACAACTGGCAAAGCTCATATCTGACCTCAGAATCTATCAGCACATTCAAATCACTCCGTTAGGACTGGGAGCGGTTGGGCTTTAACCCAAGCTATGAAGATGAACATCCCCTCTCCTCCCCGGTTCTCTGTGTCTGTGGCCCTCGTGTGGCCACTATTCTCTACCCATTTTAGAAGAGGCTTTTAAAATTGGAGGGCCACAAGGTAGTCTGGTGCCTCCTCCAGTGTGTCTCACTGCTGCCCGAGACCTGCTAGAAACTAAACTAGCTGATGTGTAGTCTCCATCTGTTTGTCTGTGTACCTGTCTTTGTCGATCTGTCTCTTCCTTTCTTCTTGCCTCCTTATAATTCTCATAGAATCCGAAAACCTGTTGGAAAGAGACGATATCCAATCCAGGCAAGCTGCCTAGGCTCCTGCTCACCTCTTTCAAGAATTTTCATTCATTTTAGAGGAAGTAAAGAACTACAAATTGAAAGCACCCCATGGAGGAAACATTCACTTTCCAACAAATTGTGGGTGGATTTGTAAATTAGATTCATCCAGGGATGTTTCAACCCACATATTACTTTCTGTTATTGATTTATTGAACTTGTCACATTATCTCTCTGTGAAATTTATCCTTTATGAGAAAATCTCCTCTAAATAAAGAAGTTTCCGTTTTTTATAATAGTATTATTTTTATTCAATTGCTGGGCCCTTTGCTACTGCCTAAAAACTATGGAAGACTTTATCCTGGGGGAACAAAAGGAAAATCTCTTTGGATGCTGTTTCCTACCAAGCAAATGCTTTATGTCTTTCCTTCTGTACCTTAAAGATTATTTGTGCGTGCGTGTGTGCGTGTGTGCGTGTGTGTGTGTGTGTGTGTGTGTGTGTGTGTGTGTGTAATGTTTTGCTTGTTGTTTTTTTCTTTGAGAGAGGATATTACTATAAAGTATGTTTGGCCTGGAACTTGCAGTGTAGACCAGGCTGGCCTCAAACTTACAGAAATCTGTCTGCCTCTGCCTTATATGTCACATCACTGGACACATTCACCTTGCTGTTTAAGACATGGTGTCTCACTGGACCGTGGGGCCAGGTTAGACCCTGAGATTCTCCCAGTATTCAGTTGTAGGCATATGCTGAGCCTGACTTTTATGTAGCTGCTGTGGAATGAGCTCAGACACTCATATTTCACTGGCTGAGTCATCTCAGCCTCCCTACTTGAGGAGCTTATCTGTCCTAACTTACCATTTTATCCTCAGCTTCCTGTAACAATTTCTTTTCTCATAGCAACGTATTTGTTGAGTGAATTTGGGCAAGGTACATTGCATCTTCCATGTATCATTTCTTTTATTAATTGAAAATAGATTCTTCTCTCATATAACTCTTCAAGACCACAATTTCCTTTCCTCCACTCCTGCCAATTTTCCCCAACTTCCCCTCTCTTCCAGATCCACTCTTGCTCTGTTTTCCTTCAGAAAAAAGGCAGGCCTCTAAGAGACAACAATCAAAAATGGCAAAATAAGATACAAAAAGACAAGGCAAACGTCCTTGTATCAGGGTTGGACAAGACCCAATAGGAGGAAAAGAGTCTTCAGAGCAGGAAAAAGAGACAGAGACACACCGTCTCCACTGTTTGGAGTTCTACAAAAACAGCAAGCTAGCAGCCATAAATATGCAGAGGACCTGGTGCAGACCCCTGCAGACTCCGAGCTTGCTGCTTCAGTCTCTGTGAGGCCTTATGAGCCCTGCTTAGCGGATTCAGTGGCCCATGTTCTCCTGGTGTCCTCCATCCCCTCTGACTCTTACAACATTTCATATTCCTTTTCCACACTGTTCCTCCATCTTTTAGGGTAGAGACCCAATGGAGACCCCGGTTAAGACTCTCTTTACATAATGCCTGGCTGTGGGCCTCTACATTCCCTCCAATCTGCTGCCAGAGGAAGCCTCTCTGATGACCACTGGCCATGGCTCCGATCTATGAGTATAACAGAGTATCATTAGGAATTATTTTGCTGGTTTTTTTGTTTGTTTGTTTGGTTGGTTGGTTCTCCCCTACATCAATGGACTATCCAGTCTCTGGCTTTGGGCCATCCAGTCTGTGTAGGGCATGGGCTCCCTCTCGTGGTTGTGGCCTCTAGATAAAACATACATTGGTTGGCTACTCCTACAGGTTCTACGCTGCCATTGTCCCAGCACATCTAGCAGGCAGGTCAGATTGTGGGTTAAGGATTTGGTGGCTGGACTGGTGTCCAGATTTCTCTTTCTGCAGTCTGCAGGGTACCTTCTGGAGCCGAAGAGACTGGAAGCTAGAATCAGTTGATCTGAGAGTCAAAACTTGATGACCAGAGGTTGGGAAGTGTGAGAAGAAAGTGTTGATAGAGGGAGATTAGAGCTAATTAGTGCACACTGTAGGCATTTCTTGAATTCTCACACATTAGTATGCAGAGTTGATAAATAACAATTAAAAATAAAGATATAAAGTTAAATATCCATCAGACGCTTGTTAAATGAACACATGCATAACCATCCTCTAGTTAGTTCCACAATAACTACTTGTTTCCTAGGGTTTCCATTGTGTTATCTGTCCCTTAGAAGTCATTCTCAGTGAATTAGCCAGTAGACAATACTCTTCACAATCTTTTTTTTAAAGCAGCTATGGTTATTTTCACATTGGACATATGGGGAAACTGACATGGAGACGTACACTGGCTTACCCGAATTTATGGAGGTAATAGATGATAGGTCAAAGATTACACTTGATTCCCTTTTAAGTCCATACTCTGAATATTGTTCTTACTTCCATTGTTGCTATTGTTTACTCTGAATTTCTGAATTTTACTTGGCCTAATTACTTTGTTCATTGTAACACTGATAGTAAATAAGTTCATGAAGTTAGAGATGTACATTTGGGGGATTAAACACAATCTCAGCTTTATCTAACATCTTGTCTAGTTCTACCAAGTTTGAGAACCAAAACTAGGAAAGAATTTGAGTGGACATTGCTGGTTAAAGTATGGTTCACTGGGCAATAACATCAGATACAAACAGCAGGGCTCTGGTAACTCAAAGCTAAATTAGACCTTAGATCAGGGTTTGCAGCCCTGGTGACTGTCAGCCCTGTGGTCATAAGCATCATTTGAATGGATGGTGAAAGGTTGAAAGGTAAAACCAGATACAACCTTGGAGCAACCACATAGAGTAAGGTGAGTGGGTGGTCTGGACCAGTGAGTGATTGTCAAAGATGGGTCCACAATGAGGAATACACTGAAGTCAGGGCATATAAAGAGATTTACAAATGAAAAGAAGTATAATGCTGATTATGTCAGGAGAGCAGACAAGATCAGAGAAAACATGGCAGGGACAAACTGTTTCAAGTCACTGTAAAACCAATCAAATGTCTTTCACTCCATGGTAGTGTGGAGAGGCTTTTCAACTGGGTGTCAGAAAAACCCTGTCATAAGTTGGTTCTGACATCAGTCAAAAGTGTGGTCCTGGGAAAAGCAATTCAAGCTGTCTGGAGTTAATTTTTCTTGTGTATAAAATTATAGATTTAAAACTACATCATTATCTAGTTACAAAGCCTACAGTCTTTATACAGTATCTTAATGGGGTGTGTGTGTGTGTTGCTTGTTGTTTTCCGGCCAGCCCGCCCGCCGCTGGTCTGGCGTGCCGGCCCCCAATAACACGCAGGAGACTCTATATTTGATACAATCCTGTTGGCCAATTACCATTATTGTTTATGGGCTAGCTCTGTCTTAATTATTAACCCATTTCTACTTATCTAAGTATTTCCACGTGGTCGTCTTATCGGGGAGCCGCAGCAGGCGTCCTGCTTCTTCCCTGGCTACATCTGGACTCCTCCCTACTACTTCCTCTTTCCTCCTTCTAATCTCCTAACCCCGCCTATCTAGTTTTCTATTGGCCACAGGGCTTTATTAACCAGTATGAGAAACATATATACAGAATAACATCCCCCATCGTGTGTGTGTGTGTGTGTGTGTGTGTGTGTGTGTGTGTGTGTGTGTGTATACATGTGGGCACACATTATATGCCTGTGTATGCACATGTATGTTTAGACATGCTTGCCTATGTGGATACATGTGGAATCCAGAGGTTGATGCTGGGGTTTCTTTTTTTTAAGAACAATTTCCCTCCTCATTTTGAAATAGGGTCTCTGACCCTGGTAGCTCATCATTTTGGCTAGAATGGTGGCCTATCTTCACACCACATCCCAGCACTGGGGTTTTCAAAAGATTCTGTCACACATAGTTTTAGCATGGTTCTGGAAATCAAACTTGTGTCCTTGTGTTTATTCAGTAGGCACTTTACTCATTGCAGTATCTTCCCAGACTGCCATCAAGGTTTTAAATCAGTCTCACTAGTAAGGAGAACCTTTTAATACTTCCATTTACTAAGGAGTTACACAACAGATTCATAAATCATTCATGTATTAATCTGTACCTCTATACCAACATATTAAGTATGTCAGTAAAGTACCATGAAAATACATAATGGTCTTGTCAATCATGATAGTATTAAAGATATTGTTAGTTAGTTCCTGAAGGTGCAACATTCAGATAGAATGAGATTGATTATTATAATGGTTGTAAATGCCTATTTTTGTTATTCCTTGGCAGCTCTGAAATTTTTTTTTGCTCATTTCTCATCAAATATGATTAGATTGTCATTATTTTGGTACTGCAGTGTACTTGAAATCAGAGGGATTTCATCAGTGTTCTTTTCATATTTGTTCAATCTTACTCATGGATACAGTGTCATTATCTAAGTCTTAAACACATATATGTCATCACAGGTATTAATACAACTAGTGAGATAATCAGAATGTGCATATACTTACACTGACTTTTTGCGTTTTCCCAATAGCAGCCTGGGATTGTTTGCCTGGGAGCAAGTACAGAGAGAGAGAGGGAGTATGTGAACTGAGGTAAAAGGTATATTGATGAGCTCGCTGCTGCTACAGGCTCAGTTCCCACAGGGACCATCTGAGATGCTATGTGGGGTTCTATCTCTCCAGTCCCTCCAGTCCCAGAAAAGAAAACTATCAAGACTCTGCTCCACCATGTCTTATCTACCAGTGCTTGCTGGTCATCTCTCCTCCATTTCAGGGTGGCACTCACTACCATGGAGAAAACTTTTTTGGCCATGTAGAGTCAAGAGGAGGGGAGAGGTGTTGTTGCTAACAGCGAGGAGCTTTTAGAATTCCATACATTGATTATCATACCAAAAGTGATACTGGGTGGGCTCAGTGGGAGTGGGAAGGGCTACATTTGATGAGGGTTAGGGTTAAGATTGGATCCGGATCAGGAGCCCTGATTGGATGAAACAAAAAAAGACATTCACTAGCATTCGCCTCTTCTACTTTCCCTAAGACATATTGAGTATCATGTTTTGGAAATCTATGTATTTAATGGTAATAAATTATCCTTTATTTTCTATTTTCAGGAAAATATATAAATGAGAATTCCAGTCTTTTTTTTTTCCATTCTGAATGCCATCTGGCGTATCTCTTATATGTCCTTACCTCCCTCTCATTCATGTTCAGCTCTCTTGAGAACTGACTTAATGGCCTTATCCCTGAGACAGCAGAGATTTCCATCCTGACAAAGGTACATTGTCTCATGAAAGCAAGCCCTTTGTGGCAAATTCTGGGTTCCTTTACCCCTCCAATGCAGAGCTGTGTGTTTTGGTCAAGTGCATACCTGCATATTCTCCAAAGACAGTGTTTGAATACCCTCAAGGCTTTCAGAGGGTGGTAAAATATCAAAGGCCCTTGTGCTGGGAAGACTTCAGTGAGTCTCTGAGGCAATGGGAGAAAGAAGCATGGAATGTACCTGTAAAGCTAGCAGATCAGCGGCATTCAAAACTGTGGTGTGTCTTTGGTTGTTTTATACTTGAATTTTGGTAGACTAATTTCATATATAAATGATATTGGATTGTAACTCCTGTATATGAGCTACTGGAGAATGCTATGGGTCAGGAAATGAGAGTAAGGCTTCATCTCTTACTTATAACCTAGTAGACAGAGGAAGCATTGCATATAAGTAACAATAAAATAAAAACCCCACCAAATTAGATCCAAAAGAAAAAAAAACATAAAGGGCTAAAAATTTCCAACAAGAGGCATTATTTATGCCTGAGTTCCATACTCTGAAGCCATTCTCTTCCCCACACCCTCTCTTTGGATCAAACCCATGACATCAGGCATGGTACTGGGCAAACACTCTATGGACGAGCTGCATCTTGGACTTTTCTGAAAGCTTCATTTGGAATCCAATCACACTGGTGTTTATTACTAAGTAGATTTAACTTTCACAATGGCAGAGGTTTCAGGCAGATTTTTCCTTGAGTGACAAGTACAGTGACCTCTGAAAAGACCTCAAGAAATACAGCAGTACTTCTCCAAGGTGTTGGGATCTATTTCTATGTACCTTTTGTCATAAAATAGAATAATATGCATTTTTTTTGTTTCTTAAATGATAATAAATTTATAAGATTACCTATGGGAGAATCTACAAGAAAGGATGATAGAAAATCAAGGTCAACAAAGCTATTAGAAGTTATAATCAGCTCTATTTCATATTAAAATACTGAGATACTTTGTACTTTTCATATAGGTACCATTTGTAATCTAATCAATATTTTTTTTTTTATTCTGACCAAAGGTCAAAATTGTTTCTATGAACTATTTCAACAAAATTTATATGCCATATTGACCTACCACTTCATAAACATAAAGCATACACTAGACAACTATACAATGTATTCTAGGACAGCAAAGGAGGCTCAGCGGGTACATGAAGGTGAAAGGAAAGAACAGACCCAAAAAAGCTGTCCCCTGACATCCCCAAGCATGGTGTGCATTGGTGTGCTCCCTCTCAGTCCACATCACACACACAATAGAATAATAATTTCTTCCTCTCTCCCTCCCTCCCTCCCTCCCTCCCTCCCTCCCTCCCTCCCTCCCTCCACCCCTCCCTCCCTCTATCCATCTCTCCCTCCCTCCCTTCCTCCTTCCCTCCTTCTCTCTCTTTATCTATCTCTTTCTTCTTTCTTTCTTTCTTTCTTTCTTTCTTTCTTTCTTTCTTTCTTTCTTTCTCTCTTTCTTTCTAAGTGTTGACTTTTCAACCCACTTGTGCACATCTTGGCTCCTGGACCTAGATCTGAGGACCTGAAAGAAGGCGACAAACTACAATCTAATGCTGTAGACGATCTTACTTCAGTTTCAGTGTACCTTTATGCATGGATGTAACAAAGAAAGTAACAATCCAAGGACGGTTACTTGAGTTCAGAAAAAACATGTAAATAGACATCAGTAAGCACATACTAAATATTAACAAAGCAGCCCTTTCCCAGAACTTTCTCAGGACAATAACCTAGCATTTGATACGGATTAAATCTAGGAAAGCATGAAAGCAACGCAGAAAGCTGTAGCCAGATTCAGGGTACACTGACCAGATTAGGTTCTATAGCTATATTCTGACATCCAACAAGAATGGACATATCTTATAAATGGAATGTAGATGTTTGTCACAGGGGGTAGGAAATGACATCCAAGAACAATCCAGGGAACAAAATGCTCCTGAGGTGAAAGGCCCTCTGCCTTTTTTCCAGGAGCCTCTTTCACAGTTACCCAAGGCATGGTTCATCATGGGTCATTCTTCTGGCCTTGGTTGTCCTGCTGGAACTTACTCTGTAGACCAATTCGCCTCTGAACTTAGAGATCTGCCTGCCTCTGCCTCCCAAGTGCTGGGATCCAAGGTGTGCATTATTACAATAACAATAAATTTGAAACATAACTTAAAACATTTTCTAAACATAGTCTTTGTGTTGGTGTTTTCATTTTTAATTTCTGTGACAACTGATAAGGTTCTGTTTAGTTTCAGAACTGATCATAGCCACCAAACTGCTAAAGAAGCAAACCAAATTTTACTGTTAGATGCAGACAAATATGTCTCGAATCTACACCATAAAATACATAATACTATTGCTGTTTCGACTTTCATTTGTACAGATCAAATTGTATTCTTTACCATTTCTTATTTGTAACACCTGGAGTCCTAGGACTTGGGAGGCTGAGGCAGGAGGATTGTGGTTGTGATTGTGAAACCAACCTAGTTTACATAGTAAGAGTGTCAAAGCCCAAATGCAAATAAGGATACAAACAACAATTCTTATTTTCCTGCTTCTACATCTCCATAAACAGGTTGTGACCACTACCGGTGTGTGTAGGCGGCCGCCCGCATGACGCCATTACAAGATGGCGAACTTCCTCTTTCTTGTATACCTTATTCGGGCATACGCCAGCTTGGCGGCTGCACTCCAGCGCGCCTGCTCGTTCCCTAGCCAATCCCGTGGCTCCAACACTGAAGCGAGGTCTTTTGAGCCTATGAGACAGTGACCCGTTGCCTAGTAGGATATATAAGCAGCTGTCCCTTCCTGCCCGGGGCCCCTCACCTTCAGCTCTCCCTTCAACCAAGAGGCTCCAATAAAGTGTGATCTGAGAAGAATCCTCGTGTGGTTGCCGTCTTTCCTGCAGGTCGGGCTTGGCACGCCACAGGTGTGGTGACATGGAGGTCTGCTACACTGCCACAAGACCTCCTTCTTATCACGCACCCACTGTAACCTGATGACATCCAAACATACCTATGGAATTTTCACACAACAGGTTTAACATCTGTCAGCTCTAGGCTGCAGTCCCAGGATGTTATGAATATATGGCCATTACTATATTCAACTTAGCTCTTATTGCTCACTTGTCCAATGCATTTCTTATTATTCCTTGGTATTTTAACAACTTTACTGAGGTGGTTGAATACATATCATCCACTCATTTCAAATGAGAGCTTCAGTGACTTTTTGGAATATCCAGAGTTGATCAATTTCAAATATTTCATCAGTCCCCAAATAAACCTGTACCCTTAGCAGACACATCTCACTCCTCCTGCACCAATTAAATGCTGGGACCACCACTCTGTGCTGGGAATGAAATCTGGGCTTTGTGCATGCCTTGCAAGCACTCTATTGGGGAGCTAGCCACTCTAGCCTTAGAATTACCTCTTCATGAGAATTCTCACATTATAGAATTCTCCTGTAATACTTGCTATTCGGATTAGCAGACTTCATGTAATGTGACATTTTCAAGATTCATTCAGGTTATAGTATCTGTTAGTACTTTATCATTGTTTTTTTTATTTTACCAAGAAATATCTGTGTGATAGCTTGAACCTGGAATGCTGCTTGAAGACCATGAGTTAAAAGGTTTAGTGTTCAGCATGGAGCTGTTGGGAGCAATATAAACTTCAGGAGACAGATGTTCTCCAAGTCACTGGAGAAAACCCTTGTCCTTCCTCTCTTCCTGGTCACCATGTGGTGGACAGCTTTGCCTAACTACATGCCCTTCACCATGGCATGCTGTCTCTACACAGGCCAGAAGCAGTGAGGCCACTGGGCATGGACTGAACCTTCTAACTGTGAAACAAAGTAGAGCTTTTCTCTTTATCCCCTGCTTATCACTCGTCACAGTAACAGAGAGCTGATTGGTGCACTACCATTACACACCCACTATATTTGCTCATATAGTCAGGATTTGATGGACATTTGGGTTGTTTCTACATTTTGATTAATATTGGTAATGCTACTAAATATTGATTTATAAAGTTTTTGTGAACAACTTTTTTCACTTATTTTAGTTGCTAATATAATTGCTTTATATTTACATTGCATTTATTATTTTGAGAGACAATGTGTGTTCCCAGGTAGTAACATCATTTAGTAATCCTAACAGTGATGGGCTAAGTCAAGCATCCATCTCATTTCCTCACCAGTACTTGTTACCTGATTTAATTATCACAGCCCTCTTAGATGGGGGTAAAGTCTTACCTCAGGGGATTTCTGTCTAATAGCTAATGATGTTTAACATTTTACAATTGACTTATAAGCCATGTGTACATCCTCTCTGCAGACAGGCTGACTTTTTTCCTTTACCTATTAAAACACTATCATCTCATTGTTGCCATAAGTTATGCTTGGATATTCTGCAGATAGATCAGATAGATGATTTCAACATGTTTGTTCCATGCTCTCTCTCTCTCTCTCTCTCTCTCTCTCTCTCTCTCTCTCTCTTCTGTCTGTCTCTGTGTGTGTGTTATCATTTCCATAGCTATCTGTGAAGCATAGAAATTTTTAATTTTGATAAAATGCAATGTATATGTTTTACCACTGCTTATATTTTTATGGTTGTATGCACAAAGGTGAGTCATAACCCAAGATCATAAAGACTTAGCTCGATCTTCCCCAAGACTAGTAGGCTCATATTTAGGTCTAGGATCTATTAGAGGTAATGGTATTTTTGTATGTATCGAATAAGGGTGTCTAATTTTCTTTCCCTTTCTTTCTTTTCTCTTCTTCTTTTCCATTTATCTTTCTTTTTGTCTTATTTTTAACTAAAATAATTTAGTTTTTCATTTTACATACCAACCCCACCTCCTCCTCCCTCAACCTTCTCCCATGACCCACCTCTCCCTCCCCATCCCCCATCCACTTCTCAGACAGGGTAAGGCCTTCCTTGGGGAGTCAACAAAGTCTGGCCTTTCCATCTTTCATTGTCTCCTTCCATCCTAATGTCATATACATATTCATCACAGCACATGTAAGTGAAAGCATAATTCTTTTCCCACTGAATGACCCCAGCAAAATATTAATAACCAAGTGGATATAGAGTATAGGGGTGTTAATGAATGGAACCATATTAAAGTGATTTATACAAAACAAAAATAGAAGCAAAAAGTAAAACTCCATAGATGACATGATATTTAATGCTTAAAGAAAAAAAAGAATGGTTTCACACTTTAGTAAAGACCAAGACAAGGATGTCTGCTCTCACCCAGCTCTTTTCAACATTGTATCGGGCATACCTCCTAAGGCAATTAGGCAAGAAAATGAGGCAATTAGATTGGAAAGGAAGAGAAAGAACTCTATTCTCTGATGAAGAAATTCAAAACATAACTTTTCATTTTCATGTCATTGTATGAGTGTTTAAGGCTGAAGCATAAAATTTGTTCTATGCTTCATCTATGTAATGTCTTAAAATGAAATAATATCTTTTGGCATTAAATATCATTGTAAATATGGCATTTATGGTATTAATTTTTTTTGCTTTATTTTTGCTTTTCCTTATCAGGATGAAGGAGTTCTCCTTTCATTTATGGCAGATAGAGTGTTTTCTTTATTAGAATAGATGGTGAATTCTGTTAAATTATGTTACCCTATCAGATGGCATAGTCTTATTTTGTTTCTGGTTTTGTTGTTGTTTTCAATTTTTTCTCTTCCTTCCCTTCTTCCCTTCCTCCTTCCATCCCTCCCTCCCTCTCTTTTTTCTTCCTTCCTTCCTTCCTTCCTTCCTTCCTTCCTTCCTTCCTTCCTTCCCTCCTTCCTTCCTTCCTTCCTTTTTTAAAAACAGCTTTGAATTCCTGGATGTGAACCCTGAATAGTCATGGATTATAGTCACTCTTCCTGCCCCCGGGGTTTGATTAGGTTTACTTTAGAAGAAGGATTTCACATGTATAATCAGGTGATCCTGCTCTGTGGTTTCCTTCCTTGCGATGTCTTCCTCAGGTTTTATTATTGAAGAGTCACTGACATCAGCAGATGAGTCACAGTGAGTTCTCTTCCTCTTGTAGGTTTTGCAAAATTTGGGGTCTGGAACTAATCATTCTGTAAGTGAGAAATTCTCCGGTGAAGTCATCTGGCAGTTGGCTTCTCTTTCTCGGGAAGTTTTTTAAATATTAACTAACAGTTCAGTCTTCACTTGCAATCTATTCAGATTTTCTCTGCAGACCCAGTTTCAGCAGCTGTGTCTTCAGAAGTTTAAGTTCTCATCTAACTAACATGGTTTGTTGGATACTTTAATCCATAGCATTCATTGCTAACCCTTTTTGTATCTATATGGTTGGTAGAAATGTCTTTTTTTCCATGCCATATATCAGTAATTTGTGCTTTTTTAAGTTTACTTTGGTGATTTTTGATCATTTTCAACAACTGACTTTCATTTGTATTGATTATTTTCTAATATTTTTCTCATTTTGAACATGGAATACAAACTGCTGGGACATCCTGACACCATATCTTTTCTTTCTAATTTCATTGCTCTTTGCCAAAATATTTATTTTCTCTTTATGTTTTCTGTTAGTTTAGTTTGTTCTTTCATGGTGTCTTGAAGGTCATGTTACTGTAAGGATGGGAAAATTTAGCCTAACTCTTCATAGACCCCAGGAAGCTAGAAGTTTAAATTCCAGACCCTGTCCCCTGGCAGTAAGTAGGCAAAAGGTCACATTCTTTTATTGTTTACGACAGGGTTGTTTACAACAGCACCTGTGAGTGTATGAGACAGGAAATGAGCTTTGTCACCCCACCCAGGAGGCCCAGACCCCCTCCTGCCCCCCCTATAGAAAACTGATTAGTCTATAAAGCACGGGCTTGGATGGTTTGAATTGATTGGTCCTCACCACGCGTGCTCTGGATGCTATGAGATGATTGGTTTAAGATGCACGGGCTTTGTTGTAACCCTATAAAAGCTGTCTCAAATCTGTACCCAGGGTCCTCAGTCCTCTACCCCTGTGTGGCATATGGCTGTGGACCCCAATGCACTTGGAATATAAAGACCTCATGCTTTTACATCAAGACCGCTTCTCATGAGTGATTTTGGGGGGTGGGGGGGTGGGAGGGCCTTTCCTAACTCAGGGCATGAGGGTCCATGCTCTCTGAGTCTTTCATTACATCATAGTTAAAGTTCTTTTTTTCATTTTTTAAAAAATGTAAATATTTCTGGATATAAATTCCCCCCCAACTAATGTCTTATCTAGATAAAATAATTAATTTTGTTATTTTATGCCTTCATTTTTTTCATTTGTCCTAAAGTACTTTGTGCTTTTTTATTTGTGCTTTTTTATTTGTTCACTGACTCACTGATTATATTCTCTTCTTTATTTTTTGCATATTTGTGACTATTCCATTTTATTATTAATTTATATTCCTTGTGATTAGAGAAATATTTTCTACAATTATTTATTTTATGTATGAGTGTTTTATCTGCATGTATAACTTTATGCCAGAAGAGGACATCCATTATAGATGGTTGTGAGCCATCATGTGGTTGCTGGGAATTGAACTCAGGACCTCTGGAAGAGTAGACAGTACTCTTAACCACTGAACTATCTCTCCAGCTACCTCCCCCCATACATTTTTTTCCTACAATGCTTTTCCTGTTAAATGCATTGAGGCTTGCCTATATGCTAGAATATGATCAATCTCAGAAAGTGTTCCAGGAATTAGGAAATGGCTCAGTGGTTAGGGGCACTTGCTGCTCTTTCAGAGGACCAAAGATCAGTTCGCAGCACCTACACTTGGTGGCTCAAAATCATTTGTGACTCCAGCTCAATGGGAATTGTGCATTGCTCATCTTCCTGAGACCCACTTTTATCTGTACATATCAACAAGCACACACACACACACCTACACATAATGAAAATTAATAAAAAATATTTTGTGTAAGGACAGTATTCTCTGTGTTCAAGTGAACACACATCCTGCTGTTGAGGGGGTGGAAAGTTCTACAACTGACTCCTGGGTTTAGTTCATGCGTGCTCCTGTGCAAGTTTTCTATTTCTGTTTTACAAATTCTGCTTGGATGTCCCATATATTATTGGAGGGAAAGTATTGAAACCTTCAACTAATGTTGGTGAATTGTCAACTTCACATTTAAATGAGCTCATTTTTACTTCAGATTTCTGGGGATCATTTATTGTTGTTGTAGCAACTTGACAGATTGGCCCTTTGTGCTGACTCTACAAACTTTTCTACTTTCAAACTGTCTCTATTTTCATTATAAATTCATTAAGGGTAATACTGATACTACAGCTTGCCTATCACTACTGTTTGCATAATATACCTTTCTTAGTTCCTTCACTTTCAATTGATTTACATCATTGAATATAAAGTTTTTTTATATAGATTGAAGATATCTGCATCATGTTTTCTTGTCCATTATAAAATATCTACCATTTGATTGAAATACTCAATATAGTATATTGAGTCCCAGTTATAGATTATCTCTGCCATTTTTGTTTTTGTCAATTATTTACCAAACAACTTTTTTGTTATTCCATTGCTCCTATGGATATCTTTATGATTAAATAAGCATGTTCTATAATATTTCAATAATTATATCTACCATTTTGCTATTTAAAATTTTATTTTCTTAATGGTTTCTCAGGGTACATACATCCTCCTAGAATCTTCTTTAAATGTATACAACATTTATTATAAGACATAGGAAGATTGTTTTTATATAGTATGCTTAGACACATGACCTATAGATATGTTAATAACACAACAATATGCCAAAATAACTATTACATTGTAGTTTTAGATCTACCAATTAAAACAAGAAGAAGGAACAATTGCACATTTGCAGTTTGTTGTGTTAACCTTATTACTTAACATTTTAGTAGCTCTACGTATCTGGTATGGAATTAAGCCAGCATCTCTAACATTTCTTGGGCTCTCAATATATCCTTGTTCCCATTTTTTTCTTTACACTATTTTGGTGTCTCACATTCCTATTGATTCTTGTCTGAGAGTGGATTGCAACATTGTGTTTCACCAAATTTCATTTTAATGAATTAAGAGACAAAATCAAATTAAATATGCTTTAGTACTTTATAATTATATTTGTTATTTGTCTAATGAAATTTACTTCGTACAGAGGTGCCTTTTGCTGATAGTGCCTGATTTTTTCCAAGACCAGGCAGGATCTTCTCTTTCTATGTTTATTATTAATTCCATGTATGTGTTTGTGTGTGTCTGTGTGGTGATGTGTACATGTGAGTGCAGCTGTTATTGGAAGCCAAAAGAGCACATTGGTTCCCCTGGAGCTGGTGTATCAGGCAGTTGTGCACTGTTGTATGTGGATGTTGGCATCTGAACTCTTGTCCTCTGGAAGAAGAGTAAGTACTCTGAACCACCAAGTCATCTCTGCAGCCTAAGTTAGGTTCTTCATAAGTTTTGCTTTCAGTGATTCTGTCTGGCTCAGCCTTCTGCCTTTTGTGTAGTTTATTTTATTTCAAAGCAGGATCTCATGTAACTCCAGATTGCCTCAAAATCACTATGTGGCCAAAGGTCAGCTTGAACTTGTTACCCTTCTGTTTCTGCCTGTACTGTTACAGTGTACGACATCATGTCTGGTTACTGTGGTGCTGAATATTGAACCCAGGGCTTCATGAATACTGATCAAACACTCTCTGCTTCTACCTGTGCTGTTACCGTATGCAACATTTGTTTATGTTGCAGAATGCTACTTTAGCTATGTAAAGTTGTATTACATTTATTTATTCAGCTTTCCCTGCCTAAGGCACCTGATTGGTCTAATAAAAATACTGAATGATAGCTAGGCAGTAGAAGGACAGGCGGGGCTGGCAGGTAGAGAGAATAAATAGGATGAGGAACCTTGGCTGTAGGGGGAAGAAAAGACAAGAGAATGAGGAAGAAAGAGAGAGATACACTCAGGGCTAGGCAGCCAGGCAGCCATTGGACAGCCAGACAAGGAGTAGGACAAATAAAATGAAGGAAAGGTAAAAAGCTTCAAGGCAAAATGCAGATGAGAAGAAATAGGTTAAATTAAATAATAAGAGCTAGTGGGATAAGCATAAAATGAGGCTGAGCATTCATAACTAATAGTATGTCCCCATGCCATGATTTGGGAGCTCATTGGTGGCCCAAAAGAAAGCCTGCTGCTTAGCTATTATTTACCCCTTTACCTTCTTGCTGGCTCCTTTTCTCCCTCTAAAAAGAGCATTCAGTTCCTTTCATTTCTTATGTGTTCCCATATTTCCCCCCCTCTACTATTTCTTAAGTTGTTCTTTCTCTGTCCATGACCCCCTTTCTTCACTTTTTACCTAAACACACACACACACACACACACACACACACACACTGTAATGGTAAGTTTTAATTATCAATGGAATCTAGAAACACCTAGGAGACACAATTATAGACCTTCTAAGAGATGTTTAACTGAGAAAAATTTAACAAATCTTTCATTTTAAGTTGCTTGTGTTGGATATTTTGTGAAATAAGAAAGGCAACTAATGTAGAAAATTGATACTGAATAGTGAGGCTGTTGCTGTGATTAACCTGATCATATGATTTGTGGGTCTCCATAACTTGTTCATAGGAAGAATGTGGAAAAGTTTGGAACCACAAGCTACCAAAGCACTAATGGGTAATTCTGGTGAGAATTCTAAAGACCAGAATGTTGACAGGAATAAGGGCAAAAAGAAACTGCTTATGAGGTTTCTGAGGAGAATAAGAATGCCAATGACAATGGAATTAGATGCCATTTGTGTTACATTCTGGGGAAAAAAAAATCTGCAGTGCCCGCGTAATGTGGTTTGGCTATAATGGGTTTATTAGTTAATTTTTTTTTTAATGAGCATCCTACTCTTGAGGGCTCAGTACACACTACCATGCAGAGAAAAGGAAACAGACTTTTGTAATAGCAACAAACCACACAACAACATAGAAATACATTCTAAATCAGTTCAAGTCCTTTCAGACATCACCAATGGTCAGAAACAGAAGATGGCAAAGCTAAAGTGAAGTATGCCAAGATGTTAAAAATTACTCAGAGTAAACATTGAGGTAGTAAGTAGGTTACATAATGGAAGGAGCCAGTGGTGGTAGTGGGGAATGGGCAAAATAGAGCAAACAAAAAATTAAACTAAAGTGTAACAGTACTTTCTTGCTGGGACCACCAGCTCAGAAATAATGACTTATTATTAATTTTGAAAGTGTGGCCCTAATTTAAGCTTGTTCCTAACTAGTTCTTCTAACTTAAATTCACCCACATTTTTAATCTACATTCTTCCATGAGGCTGGTTACTAAATCTCCATACTGCCCATCCTGCTTCCTCTGTGTCTGGCTGGCAACTCTGCCTTTCTTCTTCCCAGAGTCCCCCTGGAAGTCCCATCTAATGTCTTTCTGTCTAGCTATGGACACTGATCCCTTTATTAAAGCAATCAGAAGGATCCTTAGCAAACACACATCTTCACAGTGTAAACATATATTCTGCAACACAAAAGAAAGGGTAGAGAAAAAAAATACAAGGAAAAAGAAAACAAAATTCTTCATTAACACGAAAGTTTCCAATCAAAACTGGACAAAAGTAAGAACAAAACTACAAAGTTAAAAGAGCTTAAAAAAAAATAGCATAGATGCCAGGTGGTGGTGGCTCACACCTTTAATCTCTGTACTTGGGAGGCAGAGGCAACTTTGGCCTATAAAGTGAGTTCCAGGACAGCCAGGAGTACACAGAGAAACCCTGTCTCATAAAAACCCAAACCAAAAACCAGGAAAAAAATAAAAGGTAGAATCAACATACTACCAAAAACACAGTAGAAAACAAGGGGGTGGGGCAAAGAGGAAGGAAACAAAGTTAGGGAAGTTTATAAAGGGAAATAAAAGTTAAGCATGCTTTCAAAATACGATAAATAGAAACAGTATGATAAGTGTATTGAAAAGTAAATTAAATGACATGGCCAAAAAATAAAACAAAACAAAAATGATACATTGGAGCACTGAAAGGATGCTCGAAAGTCAGAAACTTCCAATTACATGTATAGGGTGGGGGTTGATTCAGCTTGTTGAGTCTTCCTTTTCCTATGCCTTATACTGATGCTGTACTTATGTCTGCTAACTTTCTAATGTCCACCAGTACTGTTCTTACTTAAACAGATTCCCATCTTTGAGTAGGTTCTCCCACCCTCCCTCTAGAACCTCCTCAACTTTATCTGTATGGTGGTTAATGTGTTGGGGTTGTCTCCCAAAGTTTGGGACTCAGGGAAGCATTCACAACACTGAGATCAGTTTGCATAGAGAACTTATTTACTTTCTTTTTATGATACTGAATCTCAATCAGTACCATTTGTTTTCATCTAAATGCATTAGTGTTAATTAGCTGTCATTGGGTAACAACATTGTCAAACGTTGTTAGTAGAATGTTATAAAGAGCTTTCCAGAATTCTTAGAGATGCAGGCAGGGCTATTGTGAGTTTAATGTTGGCCTGAAGTACACATAGAGTCAAAGAACATCCTGAGCTACATAGCAAGATCTTTCTTTAAAAGGGGTTGGGGGGGGGGCTTGGCATGTAGTTTAGTGGTGGAAGAAAGAGGAGGAGGAAGAGTAGGAGGAGAAGGAAGAGGAGGAGGAGAAGGAGGAAGAGGAGGAGGAGGAGGAGAGGAGGAGGAGGAGGAGGAGGAGGAGGAGGAGGAGGAGGAGGAGGAGAAAATGGAACCAGACTACAGCACAAGTGTTATGTGATTCGAGTATAATGTAGTACAGTTGGGGTTGGAGGGGAGGGGGCTACACAAGGTAAACATTATTAAAACTTTTGTTTGAATGAGGAGCGCCAAAGCAGCAGTACAAGAGCTCCCTGATGTAAGTATTGTCTTTGCTAGAAAAAAGTGAGCTCTTCCTGCTGTCTATATTTCATGGTGCTTATGTAGACCACTTTAGGCGAAAAGGAATCAATGGTTTTATTTAATATGGGACCCTGTATGCTATAATAACGAACTGCCAGGCAATATGCACCCATTGGTGCAATCGTGGCAAGGCTGTTTATAGGAGTAACCAATTACTCTCTTGATTGAAAGTGAGACCTGCTCCACAAGGGGGAATTCATGCCTGCAGCTATAAACATGGTCAAAGGAAACAAACAAACAGACAAACAAACAAACAAACAAATATATGGCTAGGGAAGTCACAGTTACATTGATGTTGATTTTCTAAAGGGTCATGGTGTCAACCCGCCTTCTATATATTTATGTTTATTTTCATAGAGTTGTGCTGCTCCCAACTTTTATCAGAGGGGCTTCCTATTGCAACAGTAAGTAGTTAAGGCAAAGATCTAACTCTTCAAAGTGCTGGGATTAAGTGTCTGTGAGTACTCAGCTGTAAATGTTACAACTACATCAGCACCCACCTCAACGCCCAAGACTTAGGAAATGATGCAGAACAGGAAACAGCATGTAAGAGCCAGAGGATGAGGAGGTGCTCTGAGAAAGCATGGCCTCTGAGTGTTCTAAGCTGTATATGATAGTTCGCTTCACTCCTTCTTGATCTGTGATGGTGAATGGCTCCTAATGTGCTTATTTGTGACTCTTCTTTCTTGAAATGTCTCATCAGTTTACTTGCCCATCATTTAAATTGGGCAACTAGGGTTATTATGATTAGCTTTAAGAGTTATTTACGAACATTTTCTAGCTATCAGGATAGAAATAAATTAAGACTTTCATATCATGACAAAGTCTGAAGATTCCTAATGTCAAAAAAAGTGAAAAACCCTCCTGGATCTTCTGGAGCACTGGATAGTTCTCACTATAGAAGAAATGGAGAAGTGATTGTGCATCCTTTCCCCCTGTTGTGTTAGAGTCCACAAAACACATAGGCTACATTTTTAAAAATAATTCACTTTTTAAAAGTTATATGATATATGTAAACAGTTGAAAATCTCAAACTGGCATGAGGGATGGTGGTGTACCTAGTCTCAGCTACTCAGAAGGGTGAGGCGAAACTATCATTTGGGTCTAGGAGTTCAAGGTCAACTTGGGTAACGCAGCTGTCTCTTTACAAAAGAGAGACAGTAACAAAAGTGATAAGAGGACATACAGTAAATACCCTCTTTCCATTCCTTTCTCTCAAGTATAGGTAACTGACCCATATTAGGGCTGTGTGTGTGTGTGTGTGTGTGTGTGTGTGTGTGTCTTTTGTACATGAGTGTGCTCTTGAAACCTATCTTTATTTTAAAAATGTTTTCTATTTATTCTTAGAAAATATTCACTAATTTCACTAATAATTGAATACTGCACATATTTAGTTTAACAATAATTCTCAGAGATTATTTCTCATTAGTCCAATAACTCTTTGAGGTAGGTGGTGTCTATTGAAGAACAGGATAACAATCTGTGCTATGCACTACACCACCTCAGAACTTGGTGGTAGAAGACAATAGCTATTTGGCTGATGATTGGATGTTGTGAGCTGGGATAGACCAACTCTTAACCAGGACATGCCGGTGCTTTGGCAAAATGACTGCTGGGCTCTATTTTAGACTAAGTGGACAGGACCAACTTACTTGAAGACAGTTTTTTTTTGGTTTCTCCCAAGACCAATGGAATAGTTGAATATGTTATTCTGGCAACTGCAAGAGTGAACCATTCCAATCTAAGCAGGTTCTTTAAAGAAGCTGTCTGAATCCACATCTATCCACATGCCATACATCAAAACAAATCACACTCAGTTGCCAAGGCACAGAGGACTGAAGGCATTGACCATACTTGGGTACAGGTGGCAAGGCTCTACCAGTTGACATGGAAAAGGGCTGCCGCTAAGGAAAGCTTGAAGGAGTGGGGCTACCAATGCCATCTACCACAAACAGATGTCCCACACTTTACTCAAGCCCCCTACTCTCAGGATATATTCAGCCTTCTACTATCACAAGTATTGCAACAGTGACTGAGTACATATGTCATCTCCCACGCATGTCACATATCCAAAGTATAAATCCTCAGAAGCGAAACTCTTGATTAAAGGATATGATCTGAGCTTTTCTAATTTTGATCGTGACTGCCAAAACACTGCTCAGAGATGATTGATTGTGACAATTTATGTCCCTGCTTCCAATGCTGGAAACTCTTATCATTTAAAAAAAGTTTTTGCTACTCTCCCTGTGAATATATTATCTTTGCATGACTCTAATTTCTACAATTCTTGCTATAAGTAAGACTGACAATCTTTTAATATGTCAAGAGGCCATTTATATTTTCTTTGTGAACCCATCTGTTCATCTTTTGCTGTTTTGTTCCAGCATTTTCTTTTTAAGGGGAAAAATAAAACCAGAAACAAAACAAAAGACTGTTGGCGGGGGAACTAAATGGACCAGCATAGCAATTTTATTTATAATAAAAGCCTGTGTGTGCTCTTGAAACCTATCTTTATTTTTAAAAATGTTTTATATTTATTCTTAGAAAATATCATACAGGCATACAATGTATCTTGGCCATAGCCACTCCCACACTTTCTCCAATTTGCTGCCCATATTGCATGGGTGAGGGGCTACCCACTGGAGCATGTCAAAACCTACCAGTGGCCACTCCCACTAAGAGAAAAGTGGCTCTCCCTCAGCAGCAATAAAGTGCCAGTTGCTCCTCAGCTAGAGTTGGGACTTTAGGAGTTCTTTCCCCATCCATACTAGAGTCTTTAATTAGCTTGATCTTACGTAAGTAACCACAAACTCTGTGGGTTCATGCGTGTGACACCCATGTCATACACCCAATTTGAAGATGGCAACCCTATCCAAGGTAGAGAGGATGTGAGCAGTGATATCTCATATTCATCATCTATGGTCATGTAAAATGGGCAAAACCACATTAGAAGCCATCTTGGTAATTTTTGAACAAGTTAAAAATGAATCTGCTGAAGACTCCTTTCTAGTTCCTGGTATTTGTCCATGATAAAAATATATGATACAGAGATTTGAAAGTAAATGTTTAACCCTGCCTTGTGTGTGATAGCTCCTGGCTAGAAGTATCCATCAACAGGCCAAAGATGAGCTCCTATATCATGCTATGGAATACTATTCAGCAAAAAGAAAAAAAGAAAGTACTGATGCTTATGTCAACATGAATATATCTCAGATAAATACACTGAGACAATAGCAATAAAAGAGCATGCATAGCTATGGTGTTTTGGACATTTTGGTGCTTTTTATGTTAGGATAAAATCAGAGTCTGCAATTTGTTAGGCATGTACTTCTCTTGAGACACAGCCCAACACTTCTTTCCCCCGTCTGGCATCAAATTATTTTTTTTTTAATTTAAATTAGAAACAATCTTATTTTACATATCACTCCCAGTTCCTTCTCCCTCCCATCCTGCCATGCCCCCCATTCTACCCCCTTTTTGTTCCCCAGGAAGGGTGAGGGCTTCCATGGGTGATTATCAAAGTCTGTCACATCATTTGGGGCAGAGCCTAGGCCCTCCCCCATGTGTCTGGACTGAAAGAGCATCCCTCTTTGTGGAATGGGCTCCCAAAGTCCATTTGTACACTAGGGATAAATATTGATCCATTACTAGAGGCCCCATAGATTGCTCAGTCCTCCTAACTAACACCCACATTCAGGGAGTCTGGGTCAGTCCTGTGCTGGTTTTTCAGCTGTCAGCCTTGCAGCCCAGCACTCTTCTTCTAAAGTTTAGAATTCCTTATCACAAAGCTTGGGCATCGAATGGATTTTAGTGTGACTGAGCATCCCATGCAGACGGTTGGAGACATGATGAAAAAAAAGCCTTTCAGTGGCTGTAGAATTCTGAGGACAGACGGTACTCACACTCAGGCAAACTGCATTAGCAGGGTTGTGGTCTACAGGTACAGCCTTGCCTAGCAACGAACATAGACTGTACTGTGCCCCATTCTTTTCAAACTATTTTGGTGGTTGCTCCTTAGTAAATATCACTGCATCAGTATCTCTTGGCTAAAGCCCTTCCAGCATCATGGGCTGCTCTAGCAACTGTTCAGTCATGCCGCTGACTGTATGTCATGTGCTCTGCATCCAACTTTGCCATAACCCGCACGCTGTTCAGCCGCATGGCTTGATACTGGCTCGACCTCACTCTCCCTAGTTAATACTCCTGAGATTTTTCTTTCACTGCTAGGACAATATGATAAACTTATATTCCAAAATACATGACAGGCTTTGGTCCTTTGAGTCTTATATGGGAGACCTATACTAAATCAGATAGAATATTCAATGTATCAGGTTAAACACTTCAGACAACACTAGGATTATCATATTAACCAACGCATTTTAGCCAGTGGAGTCAGATTTGCAGAATACATTAGAGAAGCAAGGTTCATGTACTCAAACTTTGGCCTAACACTATCTGCTGAACACTCTCATGGATAGATGCCTGCCAGTGTGCCAGGGTGAGAAACATTTTGAGGATTATTGCTGGCTTTTGAGACAGTTCTTTTTCAAAGGCAAACTGGGGTACTACAAAAAAGAAAGCACATTAATAACTACTTGTCATTTGTAACATATTTAGTTGAAAGAAATTGAATTTGGATGGTCATTACAATTGCAAATGCTCCTTCCTAATTCTGGGCTGAATTCTTGTTTGTGTTTGACCCACTTGATCAGAAACTAAAGAAATGGATGCTCCTCAGCACTACCTTCAAGGCAGAATAAATTTGCATGAAGAATTGGATATGAATATGAGGACCAACAAGATGGTTCAGAAAGGAACGGGACCAATGCCGAGCCTCACAACCTGAGTTCAATCCCTGGAGTCCCCAATGTGGAAGAAAATCTAACTCTTGTCAGTTGTTCTCTGACCTGTACTCTCATGCTGTGGTATGAATTCTCCCAGCAAATAAAAATCTACAGTTATTTTAAAATAAGCGGACACAAGGCAACATTGTTGATTTAAACCTTTTCTATGACTCACTTTTAAAAGACAATTTCAGCCAGGTAAGACTTCTTTAAACTTGTAATTTCACTATTTTATCCCTTCTGTAGGGTTGTTCCACTCACAGTCAAACCTGACTCTTCAGTCTAGAATCGTTAAGACTTCATGTTGTATATCATCTAAAATAATAGATATCTCCTGTAATATCCTATTTTAAAACTAAACCTGTCTGCATTCTCAAAACCACAGTGAATACATTACCGATAGCTGAGTTTTAACTTAGACACCTGTAAACATTGTTTTAAAAAACTTTCTGAAACCAGTGTTTACTTTTTACAACAAATATCTTATAAAGCCACATGCAGTGTATAAAAATGCTCCTTCTCACCAAATTGTTAGTGTGTGTGTGTGTGTGTGTGTGTGTGTGTGTGTGTGTGTGTGTATAATTTTCAATCCAATACTAAAGGGTAGATAAGGGGAGAGTAAGTATTGAACAAAATGTAGTACATAAAAATGTTTGGGCATAAGCTTATCAGAAGGCTTAAGGAAATAGCAATAAATCTCCATTCACTTATAAATAAGCTACAATTTAAGGGATGTTGACTTGTTTGTTACATGGATGAATGCAAACACCCTCTTCTTAACACATTTCACACTTCATACCAAGGACCACCACAATTGCAGTAACTCCCAATGCAGATGGTTGCAGATGAGCTGTGCTAGCACCATGAAGCAAGTGAGTGCCATGGCTGTCAGAGGTAGTTTTGTTGAAGTTCCAGACAAATAGCATCTCTTGGCCTGCAACAAAGCTTCATTTGGTGAAAAACAGATATGCAATAAAAATGATGCTGTATTTGTTGTCTGAATGTTCAGGGGATCAGATTCTAGGCTAAATCTTCAGAGGTTAATCTAAGAATGCATATTTGAAACTCATTCAAGACAGAGCAATTCTTCATTGTAAGGGAGTTGCTATCTAATTACTGGATTTCTCACATCCTTGGCCTCTGTCCATTAAATGCCAGAAGCTCTCAATTACTGTTGACAACCAGAAAATGCTCGGGAAATACCTGAAATGCCCAGTGGGGGCAGTGAAACTCTGTTGAAAGCCAAGTGCCTGTATCATCTACTTCCCCACCCCTGCCAGGGCCCAATCTTTCACCTCAGCTTTAGTTTTTGCTTTTACTTTATTTTTTTTTTAGCCTCTCTCACTTGGGTCTCCAAATTTCTTTCTGTTTTCAGTCTTTTCTATTGAAAACTCATTGTTCTTGTGACCCTGTCATTCCGTACCGATCTAATGTGGCTCCCAGTGCCATAGGGTAAATCAACCAACAGTTTAAAGGTAGCCATATTTAATTTCTTGTTGGAAAGGAGCGGGGTTTGAGACAGGATCTGCTCTACTTCTACCCCGGCTTCTACTTCCCAATAGTTGGAATTACAGGTGTGTCCCCACATCTGGCTTGATCCACCCTATTTCAAATTTGGTCTGTACATCTCCCTTCTGTGTTTTCTGTACCCTTCCTCATGTGCCATTCACAGTGAACATTCCAGCTCTTGAGCAAGCTCTTACTCATACTTCAAAGTGCCAGCCAGGTATGGTGACCTAGTGAAACCTGCATCCAGATCTGCATTGTACCAGCTTGTTGTGTTAATCTGTTCTCCCTCAAGACTGAGTTAACTGAGGGTAGGAACTTTTATCCTACACATCACATGGCCAGCAGGCAAAAGATGAGGTCTCAAGGAACTTGTTGAACTAATGTTGAGTGATTATGCTCACCTTTTGAAGATCTGTGCATATGACATAATTGTTTTCATTTGTTTTCCACTAATTTCTACCCATGAAGAAACACCTATTATCAAGTTATTCATTTACTCCAGTCTGTCATAGCCTTTTAGCCCGTTCTTTAATAAGTATTCAATTTTCAGCGAACTTGAAGACATCTCTATTGTATTTTTTTTTAATAGCCCAATTCTACTTTTTAATGACTAGTGAGATAAGTCTGTCTTCTTTGACCCATTCTATGGTTTATATTTCACTTAAATCAGGTTGTTTAAAAAAACAGAGGCCAAATGTCATTCTCCCTAAAACAATTCAAAATCAGCTCACAGGAATATTCTTTTTTGTGAGTAATTTATATACGTTTGAATTTAAGTTTTTGGGTTGCCTGCATGAATGTCTGGGTGCCCTTAGAGGCCAGGGTGTTTGATCCCCTGGGACTAGAGTTGCAGCCTGTTCTGAGCTGCTAGGCCAATTCTGGGGATTGAACCCAGGTCCTTTAGAAGAACATCCAGTGCTCTTAATTCCTAAGATATCTCTCCATCACCCTTGAATTGTTTAAAGGAAATTTATTCTTCCATACTCTCTCTTGCTCTTCTCTCTTTACTTCTTGTATGCAAGGGGGATGTTACTGTTTTAAGAGTTAGTTAATAGTTCTGTAACACATTTGCTTGGTATTCAACACTTAACTTCGTTAGATATTTTTTAGACTTTAGAGTGTTCTCTTCATCAATTCCTTTGCTAATTTTAGGCAAAGACCTAAATTAACTAGTTTTAAAGAATCTTAGTGTTTGTCTATGTTGGACCTCCTGGTTTTCTCTGTTAATTGTCAGTTTCACTTTCTCTCTCTCTCTCTCTCTCTCTCTCTCTCTCTCTCTCTCTCTCTCTCTCTCTCTCCCTCTGTCCCTCCCTCCCTCTCTCTCTCCTCTGTCTTTCTCTCTTATAAATGCTCTGTACTCCCAAGATCTAGCAGCAATAATTCAGTATTATCTCTCTTAGTGACTTTCCTTTGGGTCATTAGAAGAAAAAAGACTTACGTATAAATACTCTTCTATATAAATGTGAGTGTAAGGCTATTTTACTGGAGGCTACAAAAATGACCTTTGGAAGTATATGAAATTGACTTTGTAGGGGCACTCAGTTCTTTCCTTCTTTCCCCTTTGCAAGATGTGCTCTAAAATCCTCTGTCCTGCTTCAGAGCATGTAAATAGCATTATGCACAAAATTTTTTCAAGCTGTCAAGAGTAAAGTAAGTATGATAATTTAGTATAATTAAATGCCTAAGACAATCAAAATAGAACTGATCCTGGTAAGTTGTTCTCACTTGCAGGAAACTTCTTTAAAAGTAGTTACCCATGTTGCAATAATGCTGTTGAAAATCTGCAGTGTCAGCCAGTCATTGTGGCACTTGTTTGCAAACCAAGCACTTGGGAGGCAGAGGCAGGAGGATGAGACCAGACTGTTCAACACACTGGCAGTCCGGGTTTCAAACTGAAATTTTGTCTTTAAAAGCCCAAACCAAAGTTATAGCATAGTAGTCCACAATATGAAATATTTTGCAGTCTTAAGGAAAAAAGCAAGATGGGCAGATGGCCTAATGGGTAAAGTGGTTGCCTTTCAAGCAGTACTTATAAATTAGCTTGTGAGAATGGAGGGCTTGTAATCTCAGCACTGGAGATGCAGAGCACTAGATTGCTCACTTCCATGCCAGGGAGAGACTTTGTGATGAATGACACTCATGGGTGTCCTCTAGCATCCACATGCAAACTCACTTTCATATAAATATCTGTCTGAACACACACACCCTTACAAAACATACACATGCATGCACACACACAAAAGCATATATACTTATTTATATCAGTATATATATGAACACAAATATATCTTTAAATGAAGAAAGATTATAAATAATGCATGTAGTATGTAGACATGATCCTGTTCATAGAAGAAATAGAATTAAAATATGTGCAAAGTGGGGGGGGGCTGGAGAGACAGCTCAGCAAAGTCCTTGCAGTGTGTGATGACTGACACACAGGATCTAGAATCGCCTAGGAGACACAGCTTTGAGTACTCCTGTGAAGGATTATCTAGATGTGGTTAAGTGGGATGGGCAGGCACCATTCCTTGTGCTGGGGACCTGGAGGAATAAAAGGTAGAAAGTGAGCTGAATAGGGCATTTATGGCTCTCTGTTTGATCATCTGACCTAAGATCCTGTTGCCAGGACTCCCTGGACACACGTGGCTGCACCCTTGGACAGTTAACTTAAAAAGAAAAGCTCTGTCCTTTAAACTGTGTCTTAGAGCATTTTATCACAGTTACAGGAAAAATAAGTGACATAAGGAAACGCGACCTGGGTGTGAGGTCACTGCTATGATAAACTGGCACCCATGGTCAACAGGCTTTTGAACTAGTTTGCAAGAAGAATGTGCAAGAGTTTGAAACTTTGACTAGTCAAGCCCTCAAATACTGAAAGCATAGCTTAATGGTTCATTATGGTAGGAACTTAGGAAACACCGTAGAGGCTCGTTCACAAGGTTTCAAAAGGAGACAAAGGCTACCAAGAACTAGGTAGACGCCAGTTCTTGTTACATTCTGGCAAAGAGTCTGCTAAAATTCTTCATGTGTCCTAAGAACTTGTGTGATGCTGAATTAAAAAGTCATGAATTAATTTCTTTGAGAGAAAGAATTCCAAGACAGCATATCCTCTGGCTGTGGTGTGGCTGTTGGTTTTTCTTTTGTTTGTTTGTTTGTTTGTTTTAAATACTGAGCTACAGCATGAGAGGGAGAGAGAGAGGGAGCCAAAAGATTGAGCTTCAAGTGAAACTTGAGCTTGGGAATTTTAAATCGTGCTGGATTTTTTTTTTTTTTTTTTTGCTGTTTTTTCAAGACAGGGTTTCTCTGTAGCTTTGAAGCCTGTCCTGGCTCTGTAGACCAGGCTGGCCTCAAACTCACAGAGATCTGCCTGCCTCCTGAGTGCCGAGATTAAAGGCATGGATCACCACCTCTAACAGTGCTGGGATTCTTAAAGACTATGCAGAGTTTCAAAGTTGGTCCAAATCCATTTTGCATTATGGGATATCACCAAGGAGACATGACTTTGTACAGCCTATGAGGGGTTATCTAGATTAGGTTACTTAAAGTGGGAAGACCCAAATGAACTATGGGCACCACCACAGTATTCACTGTTTGGTTGCAATTAAAATTAGCTCTGTGCCTTGTACTTTCATTTGTTAAATGTAGCAACTCTGTTTTTTCTCACCCTATACTACTATCACTAACATGACTATAGAAATAAATCATAATAGATATCTGGAAGGAAAATAACTAAGAAGGCGAATAATAACAACAGTTGATTTTGCAGTGTGTATTTCAATTCTCATGGAAATCCTTTGATTTTTACTTGTAGTCCCATTTTATAGATTTAAGTAGGAGAAATATGCAGAGGCCACACAGTATGTAAGCGTAAGCATAGGAGCTATAAAAGACTTTGTTTCTGCTCCTAGCTAGTTGCTAACCACAGGGAAAAAGTTGGAAGACAGGTGTACTGTTTACCTGGCCACCTTCTAGCATACCCGACCTTTGATACTGCGTGATGCCACTGTCATCTGTGTTCATGTGGGAGGACCATGTAACTGGATTACAAAGCAAAAATGTTTTTGAATAAGTTTGATCAAGTAAGTTTGAATAAGTAAGATCAGAGTGCTGAGCTAGCCACTAGTTAGCCAAAGAGGCCAGACACTGTTGGTACACACCTTTAATCACAGCACTGGGGAAACAAAGGCAGGCAGATCTCTGTGAGTTCAAGGTCACCCTGGGCTACAGGAACTTGATCCAGTCTAAAACAAAAACAGAGCCAGGCAGTGGTGGCTCACACCTTTGATCCCAGCACTGGTGACCACATACCTTCAATCCCAGCACTAGGGAGGTGGAGACACTAGTGACATCGCTGGGTGGAGAGAGGACTATAAGGCAGGAGGAGATAAGAGCTCAGAGCATTCAGTCTGAGGATTCCTAGAGACAGAGGATTCGGTAGAGGTAAGAATTAATGGTTGGCTGCCCTGCTTTGATCTTTCAGCATTAACTCCTATAAAATCTGGCTTGGATTTTTATTATTAAAACCAGCTAGAATTAGGGCTACATAAGTTTGTAATTGTGGTGTGTGTGTGTGTGTGTGTGTGTGTGTGTGTGTGTGTGTGGTGCACTCATAGCCACCATTGACTGAAGGTTGAATACATCCTAAACTTTGCGTGTTTCAATCTAGCCTAGAGGTGGAATGTGAAGACATGAGAAGCAGGCAGATCTGAGCCTGGTACCATCTCCATCTTGCATTTGACCACGTCCTATACTTTAATTCCATGCCAGCTTTCTCATCAGTAAAACTGGAGTGAGGAGTTTTATCTTGGTAGGTGATGCGCAGAGTAAATGGAGCACTTGTTATCAAGTGGCATGGCTAGGCAAGTGGAAGACAATCGATGCTGGGTCATATCAGCTAAAGCCATCGTTTTTGTTTGTTTGCCTTTTAAATTTGGAAAACCGAACAGAGAGGACACTGGATAGGACAATAGTCCTAACGATACTGTATCTTGACTTAGAGGTGTTTTGAGGATTGATGAGAGTTTGTGTTGTTCTAAATTCCAAAGAGCCAGAGCATGCCAGAGGACCAGAAAAATTCTTCCCATGCCATTTACTACAAAAACTAGGCAGTAAAATTGCCTTTTTTCGGTGTACAGCCTTCTGAGTCTTAGCACATGTATAGATTTATATAACCATCTCCATGACTGCCATATACAACAGGACTTCAACTTCTGGGTTGGTTTTCTCCCTCCCAACGCTTTTCACATTTATATTGCAGAAACACTTAAAAATAAGAGAAAAGGATTTAGATAAATGTGCTGAAGATGCAAATTAATGAAACTGTCTTTTTGCACAAATCTGCAGTGTCCAGGCTCTGCGGCTTTTTCCTGGGCCATTTTGGCTGGTGTTTGTGTAAATCCCCTTTCCACAGAAGCAATCAGCCACAGAATCAGAACTGGACCACTAATGCGGTGGGAACAATACCCAACATAGTTAATGTGATCCCTTTTGTTTTACTGGTCTTCCTTTTCCCAGCCATGCATGATTCTTCCGTCATTTTCTCTCTAAAATGAACAAGACGGGACTAACCCACACCTTTTACATTGGGGAAAATTATTTGGCTGGGGAAAAGAAGATAAAGAGTTTGGAGAGAGTTTGGAACGACAGAGCGTTCAGAACTCCAGATCTCCCCGATTTAATGACATTGGTCCTCTAAGCATTCCAGTCCTTTCCCTAATCCATCATCCGGCGCCTGGCAGCGCCCCCTGGGAGACAGACTTTGGGACAAACTTCTTTCCTAGGTCAGCCCGCCCACCTCCTGCCGGGAGCGCTCCCTGCCTAAGTGACTTGTGCTGACACAACGCACCGAATCTGGTGGAGGGAGCTTTCCGGGTGACTCACATCTTTGCTATTTGCCTTTGCTTTCTGGGGTGTTTTAGCTGCCGTTTTCTTCCCTCTGGTTTTAATTTTGAGAGGAGGGGTGGGGGGACCATAATGAATCAAGAATGAGTGTCCTTTCCACTAACCCTCCCCCACTTTCAACTTGACTCTCTTCACAAGTTTCATAACTACCCAAGGCGCTCGGGGGAGGCACAGGTAGGAAGGCATTAACTAACTACTCCTGAATCTGAAGTTGCCAGCCTAACCGAGCCACGCGAGAGGAGACTTTCTGACTCTCCCTCACAAGCCGGGCGTTTGCCATGCCGCGGCGGATGTAACGTGTGCAGCTCGTTCCTTTCTACTGCTGCTTTGCCTTGATGTGGGTCATGCTGAAATCCATCTCAGCACTGCCAGTGATGCCCGAAGCAGCGTGAATTCCGAGAGATCCACCAGCCGAGGTAAATACGCTGTGCAAAATACGGAGCCGCCAAAGGATGCCGGGGAGGGGGAATCAGAAGGGGAACCCCTCACCGTTCCCAGGCGCGTGGCTCGTTTATCTCCGCCAGGAGAAGGCGCGGAGCCCCGGGCCCCCTCGTCTGCCTCCTTAAAGCCCCCATTTGGCAGCCGAGGTGGGCTGCGCGACCGCAATCTGTCCCGCAGCCCCGGCCCTCCCCCGCCCCCGGCTTGGTTTTTCCCAGCCGTGGAGGTTGGGCTAGGGGCTGGGGTGCGAGGAGTGTCGGCGTCCGCAGCGGGAGCCCGGAAGGCGCGGGGACTCTGAGTTGGATTTGGAGGCGCCAGGCGCGGAGGTGAGAGGCGGGGACCCAGTGGCCAGGCAGGAACCTGGAGGCGGGACCTGGGCTCCTTTGCACACTGGGGCGTGAGAAGAGCTGGGGGTCCTGGCTGCCAACCCGCCCACGGTCCCACGGACGCTTTGTTGGCGGGTTCCCTCCCCCTTTCTGGAGACGCCTGAAAACCCTCGGGATCTGGGGGGCTGGAGGGCCACGAACTGGGGAGTTGGGAGTGGGCGACAGCTGTATGGCTCCGCACTCCTTTTCCCACTAATCCAAGAAGGTACAAAAAGGGATCGAAAGAGTCGCGTAACCAGAAACTTCACTCTCATCCCAACCTGGGCGGGGAGGAGCGGCGGGGGCGGGGACCCCGGAAGGCAGGTGGTCGGCGGGGGCGGTGGGAGCGGGGAGCTGGGGAAGGGAGAACTTTGCTGGCAGGACACGGCCGGCTCTGCGAGAAGTTCTAGGCGACAGAAGAGTGCGATCCCGGCAGGAGCAAGGCGGGAGGTGGCTCTGGTACAGATGTGGGCCCGGAAGAGGCAGGCTTAGTGCTCGGGAGTAGGGATCGCGTCCCCCAGTGGGGAAGGGCGCACGCGGAGGCTAGGGCCCGGTGGGGCCAACTTGGCTCGTACTCGGGGCGCTGAGGCTGTCCTCACACTTCTCTCCCGCTTGTCCCAGGTCCCTCAGCCGATCCTGCCCTGTGAAAGGCGCCAACAAAAGAGTCGAGGAAGTGCCACCCGGCGGCGGCGGGAGGAGGAGCGCTGAGGCCCGTGTCGCTACCGGAGGGAAGGGCGGGGAGCCGCTCCGGGAGGGGGACGCCCGGTGGCGCGGGGTAAGCCAAGTTCCAGCTTTAGTGTCGTCCCCCACCCCCTGACTCCCACGCAAGGAAAGTTTGCAGCCGACGCTTGCGGCGGCTCGCGACCGCCGGGCCCAGCCGGTCGAGCCTTCGGAGCGGGCGCCGTCCCAGCTCCGGGGAGCTGCGAGCCGCGATGCCTGGGGCGGGCTCCCGGGGCCCGGCCGCCGGGGATGGGCGGCTGCGGCTGGCACGGCTGGCACTGGTGCTGCTGGGTTGGGTCTCCGCGTCGGCTCCCAGCTCTTCGGTACCCTCGTCTTCCACCTCCCCGGCGGCCTTCCTGGCTTCGGGGTCTGTGCAGCCTCCGCCAGCCGAGCGATGCCCCGCGGCTTGCGAATGCTCCGAGGCGGCGCGTACAGTCAAGTGCGTTAACCGCAACCTGGTGGAGGTGCCCGTGGATCTGCCCTCCTACGTTCGCAACCTCTTCCTCACCGGCAACCAGATGACCGTCCTCCCGGCTGGCGCTTTCGCCCGGCGGCCGCCGCTCGCCGACCTGGCAACGCTCAACCTCAGTGGCAACCACCTGAAGGAGGTATGTGCCGGTGCCTTCGACCATCTGCCCGGCCTGCGCCACCTCGACCTCAGCCACAACCCTCTCACCAACCTCAGCGCCTTCGCCTTTGCCGGCAGCAACGCCAGCGGCTCGGCCCCCAGCCCCCTGATAGACCTGATCCTGAACCACATCGTGCCCCCTGAGGATCAGCGGCAGAATGGAAGCTTCGAGGGCATGGTGGCCTTCGAGGGCATGGTGGCAGCTGCCCTGCGCTCAGGCTTTGCGCTCCAAGGGCTGCGTCACCTGGAGCTGGCCAGCAATCACTTCCTTTACCTGCCTCGGGACTTACTGGCCCCACTGCCGAGTCTCAAGCACCTGGACCTTCGCAACAACTCCCTGGTGAGCCTGACCTATGCGTCCTTCCGCAACCTGACGCACCTCGAAAGCCTCCACTTGGAGGACAATGCCCTCAAGGTCCTTCACAACTCCACTTTGGCTGAGTGGCAAAGCCTGGCTAGTGTCAGGGTGTACCTGGACAACAATCCCTGGGTTTGCGACTGCTACATAGCTGACATGGTGGCCTGGCTTAAAGAGACAGAGGTGGTGCCAGATAAAGCCAGGCTCACCTGTGCATTCCCAGAAAAAATGAGGAATCGTGCCCTCCTGGACCTCAACAGCTCTGACCTGGACTGTGATTCCATCCTTCCCCCATCCCTGCAGACTTCCTATGTCTTCCTGGGCATTGTGTTAGCTCTGATAGGCGCTATTTTCCTCCTCGTTTTGTATTTGAACCGCAAAGGCATTAAAAAGTGGATGCATAACATCAGAGATGCCTGCAGGGATCACATGGAAGGGTATCATTACAGATACGAAATCAATGCGGACCCCAGGTTAACAAATCTCAGTTCCAACTCGGATGTCTGAGAAACGGGACTGGGCAAGGACGGCTCTGCATGAGGTGTAGACTTGAAGTTGTTTTGTTTTGTTTTTTGTTCATCCCTTTACTAGGCTCCTTCTGCTCCCACCCTCCACCATTGACACCAGCCAGTGACTGACTGAAAGTGAAGGGATTTCGTTTCCTTGCTATGTAAAATTCTTGATGTGTTCTGTTAATGTAAGAACATGAACAACTGTGCATACAATGTTTATTTACCCCTTTCCTTTCGGTACTCCTCGATGCCTGCGGAGGGAATTTTGTTTTTTCTTCCCCAAAAGTTCCAGCATGGACATGGACTCTTCCTTAATTCAGTTCAAGGTGTAGCACAGATAGCATTCAACGGAAGCTGCCTCAAGTTTCTTGAGAAAAATACTTTTTTCATAAGTATGAGTTTCATCCTCACCTACATAAATTATGGAGAAGATAATTGCATCCCCAAACTGCCTGCAGACCTTAGCAAGCTCTTCCATAGAATCTAGTGCACAGGTGCACCTGCATCCGAGAGCATGCTTACATTTTACTGTTCTGCATATTAAAGAAAAATTGCAACTTCAGATAAGTCCTTTGACCAACAAAATTACTTTTTTGATTGCAGTTTATAGGAAACTGCCCTAAGGGTTTTTCCAATTTTTTTGTTTTTATTTTTTATTTTATTTTATTTTTATAAACTGCATTGAGATCCAACAGACTGGATTGTTTTAAAAAAAAAAAATCAATAAAGAGTCTGGAAAGAAACCTGCTGTGTTCAAGTTTTGTATTTTGAAGCAAGGATTAAGGGCAGTGATATGGAATGGTCATGGTTCAGATGACAAGTCGTTAGTTAGCAGACCTGAGATCAGAGCAGTGTCTTGTGTATATAGGCGCGATAGTTCTGAAATAGTGGGTTCTTGTAAGGCTTAAGTAGAATTAAAATAATTACAGGGCCAGACTATTAAGGGTCCTGAAGTTAATGGTGTTCAGCGTTGTGAAGTTGGCAATAGTGAAGAGTTCTTTATAATAAACATCTCACAGCTGTCACTTTGTGTAGACAAATGAAGTGATAAAGACAGAAATATTAGTAAAACTGAGTGAAGTTGCTCCGTGGAATTTTAGAGCCAGGTGTGAGTCATGTGGTGGCAACAAATGTATGAAAATAAAGTATCTTAAAATATTCTGGAATAAAATATTTTAAAACAAACTATTTTCAAAGGTCACAAATCGGAATTCCGAGTCTTGAGAATTTTTTTAAATTTCAAAGCGGACCAAAGAATGTATCCTTAAAATTACCATGACTGCATTTAAGTTTAAAGAAATAGCCAGAGATAAATATTTGCATCTAGGAATAAGTGTCGTAAGGAATTGCTGGGTTTTTATGCTAAGTATTTTAAGAATTTGAGGGCTTTTTAAAAACAGGCTAAGCTCTGAACACTATAGAATTGTATATACCTCCATAAGGAATAAATCATATTTAGGTATAAATTAAAGCAATTCCTCATTAATACTCTTGTTGTCTCTTACTTTTCTAGCTCATCTCTAATCCCTTACCCCCTGTCAGCATTGACCACTTACAGTGAACAGTAAATTTCAGATGTCTCCAAGCCATTATCTAAAGGGACTTAAATGTAGCCATTATTCCCTAACTTAAAATAGAAGGACACTTGCATCAATAAACTTCAGGACCTGTTTTCCTTTTAAGCGATTTATGTCTACAGTACTTTACATTTGAGATAAAACTTAGACTTTGCTATTTTTAAGTAGAGTAGCTCATACCTTAAGTGATAAACTTTTTTGCAGATTGCTTCCTGCTGTTGAATTCAGGAGTTTTCAAAACTATGTGAATCCATTTGTTGTTTAGAATTGGTTATATAGTCTAGTCAGAGTATGGGGTTTTGGGATCTTCAGTTCTGTACGGCTTTCTTTGTGAAATAGTATTCATTATTTGTGGGTAATATTTCTGATCCTATAATTACCTGAGTAAAGGCTAAATATATGATACTTACAGTTTCATTAAACATGTTAAGTGTTTATGTGGTGTTTATAAACTGGCTGACTGTCATTATTTTTAAAGAATAACGAAGATGTTAGTCCTCCAAAAACAGTAAAAATATCAGAAAATAACAGTAAAAATAACAGAAATGAGATATTGATGACAGGTTGGTAGGTGTGTGGATATTATACTGACAGAGCCTGTGTTATAAGGATTATTCCTTTGCCATCTGATAACCGAACAGTTAAAAACTGTGCATAATTGAAGATTCAGGAACTCTGTAGGTTCAATGGTTTTTATTTTTATTTGTTTTTTCTATTAACTCCCAAAGCAGTGATGATTCTGATCAAATGAAGATGATTTGCCTGTTCGGACGTGGCTGTTTGTTTTGAGGTTCTTCCCTCCACCCTCACTGTCCTCTCCTGCATGAACCTGCTGATGTATTAGAAGATCCTTATTTTGTGCGGTCCTAGTACATGGCATCTAGAAGCTCACAGGTGTTCAACATTCCTTAGAAGACAAGTGCTAAATAAACACAATAAGCATATGGGAATGATAGGAAATGTGAAACATAAATTTGTGACTTTAATAACACTTGTTATATAAATACTATTCTTTATCATTATACACTGTTATTAGAAACCTACAACGTTCCATTTTAAAACTAAATTTTGGCTGTTATTTTACTTTATTGTGGGAGGTAAGTGCTCAGCAGACATTCCTTTTTCCTTAGCAAATTTCATTTGAAGAAAGTTAGAAAAATATATCTTAATATCTTAATTGGAAAAACTATTCAAATAAGTGACACATGCCTAGTTAGTGAAGCAAAGATTTTAGGACAGTGCAGCCATTTGCCGCCATTAGTGCTCTCTGGTGACATTCACTCTTCAGCATTAATTTTTGTTGTTCGTTCGGTTGCCCTGAGTGCAAGTCATTGGCAAACTATAAGGTTTCTCTTAAAAACAGGGAGGCTTTGAAACATGTTTGATGGGCTGATTCTGTTTGTTGATTTTAAGGAAGAAATGCTCCACACTAAAAGACGAACAGGAAGGCTGGTTGAAATCCGTGGTTCACAATTAGTAAGTTTTCATGAAAGATCGTGATTGACAGTGCATGTGAATTAAAGCCCCTTGCAGTATTTCATTAAAAATCACTTACACCCTACTTTACATCTTTTAGAAGTGGCTGTGATACAAGGCAACCAATTTATGGCTTTCTTCCTCAGGCAATGCCATTCTTTTCCCTTGGGCCTGGGGTTCTCTCTAATTTGAAGCTCACTTTGTTGAAGATGTTGGAAGCTTTGCTACTCAAGTTTGCTGTAGTTTATCCTCCACGTCATTCTCACTTTCCATCTTGATTTTTCTCCAAAGACTTCAATAACAGATACCATGAGGATCTGCAAGGCTACGAGCTAGGTAGGTGCAGTCTTCCTGCTCTGCAATCCCCTAGCTGTCCAGCTTTTGGAACAGCATCAGGAGACAGACTTTCATAAGATCTGGTTGGGAAGAAAAGGCAGGAAATTCTATTTGTGGATAGCATACAAAAACATGTTAATAATTTCTTCTTAGAAGGTTTTATTTATTTTTTTCCCATCTTTTGCAATGCTTTTTTCTTTATTTTTATTTTACATATTGATCCCAGTTCCCTCTCCCTCTCTCTTTCCTTCTCTCCCACCCTCTCATGACCCCCTCTCTTCCCATTCCCCCTCCCCACTCCACATGTAGGGTGATGCCCTCCAGGAGGGGTCATCTAAATCTGTCAAGTCATTTGGAGTAGGGACTAGGCCCTCCCTCCTGCCTCTAGGATAAGGGAGTATCTCTCCATGGGGAACATGCTCCCAAAGTCTTTTTGTACACCAGGGATACATCCTGGTTCCACTGTCTGAGGTCCCTTAGACTGCCCAGGCCTTTTAACTGAGACCCATGTTCAGGGGTCTGAGTCAGTCCCATGCTGGATTCCCAGCTCTCAGTCTGGGGGCCCATTAGCTCCTCCTTGTTCAGGTCAGCTGTCTCCATGTGTTTCTGCTGCCTGGTCTTGTCCTTCCTCTCTGCATCTGGAATAGACACGGCAGAGGTGTAGTAGAAATGGGTAGCTTAAGAAGCCCTGTGCTGTCCTGTGCTACAGTCTCCTCTCAGATGGGGAAAACAGCTCCTTGAAGGGCTCACACAATTACCTTTGCATTCTCCTTGGAGACTGGATTTAAAAAGGCAGGCTTTTCAAAGTGTGTGTTTTATCTGAGAACGTCTTAGCAGCTCGGTGATAGCCATGGGTTGAAAAGAAAGCCTACACTTAAAATTGTGTAAGGTAATATGTACAGGTGCATGAATTCTTAGTGTTTCAAACTCAGAAGGGCTCTTAGATAGGTCAGGCAAGTGTTCCATTCTACAAATGAAATAGTGACGACTGTGACTTACCCATAGCATGATGAATGCCAGCGATCTCAGACACCAGGAGTGTAAGCCACCCATCCCCCACCCTGGCTGACAGATAGCAGTATTGCTAATTACGTACCTTGGAAATTCCTGTGTCTCTTTTAAAAAGAGTTTCCTTGTTGCACGTGTACTGTGTTTTGAGTGAGCTTTACAGTCTCCTTCAGATTTTTCTTCAAAATTAGTAATAGGTACCATGCCTCGGGTCCCGGAACATATGCTAATGTTTCTGAAATAATATTTTCCTGATGGTTGTTACTATAAAGCATCTCTGTATCTATAGCATGATAGGAAATAGTTTTATAATCATATTATTTAGAAATTGTACAGAAGCATGGTTTTTATCACAGCATTTTCATATGTGCCTATTCACCCCCATGACAGAAAATACTTTGGAAACTCCATGGTGAAACTTGGATTGAAAGGACAGAAACTCTAGAATGCTGGGTAATGTACAATTCTATTTTGAAGAGGAATTAGTTTAGTTGCTGAGAAAATGAAACAAATTAGGCCAAGTTCGTCACCAGGTGAGAGGGTCAGTTTTGCATGATCCTGGTCTGCTCTCCTGGATGGACCTACATCAGGTGTATGTTACCATCCCTCTGGGGTCTGAAATCAACCGAACAGGGTAGCTCTGGCAATGCAAAGCATTTTCACCGCATTAAAGCCTGTGTGTTGACAGGCTGTGGCCAGCCCTGCTGCTGCACAGGTTTGATCTCTGTGCATGTGGCTGCACAGACAAGAACCTCAGGAACCTCAGCTGTCCCCCATTGAGGTACACATTCCACAGATTGCAAAAGATTTGACATTTATGTGGGTTTTGAGAAGACTTCAGTTGGTACCTTTGAATGTATCCTGTAGCGAATTAGGGTTGCTTAATTATCTAAAAATAAAAAATGTGCCTTAAATTATGACTGCTACATTACAAACTTACATGTAAATTTTTATTAAATATGCTCCTTGTTTAGCCAACATTTTATGATAATAAGGCCTATTTATGGTTCAGTTTAGTTTGATTAATGTCAGAAAACAGTTGTTGTCAAGGAAGCAAGAACTTAAAATACAACCAACAATAAGACTTTTGTGGAAAGTATAATTAATAATATGTTTTTATTTAAGGATATAATCAAGATAACAGCTGTGATATATGGTATTTCAAGGTCACTACTTGTACACTACTTGTCAAGGAAGTGGACTAGCTGTGACTTTAGGCAGGTCAGCTTGCAAACATGTCCTTCATGGACAGTCTCCAGTGTTAGAATGTGATGGCAGTGAGCTTCCAAGAAGACGGCTTTTCAATCTGTGATCATTCATATAGATCCCAAATGTGGCTATAAAGTGTCTAAAACACATATTGAAGTTAACTTACACTTTAAAATATTGAAATATAATTTATAAATATTTAAAACCCCAGCGGTCAGGGGTAACACAGTGCTTGAAACCGTCATCAAGGGGGAAAAGTCTTAATATTTAGATGAACTGCTTTATGTCACATGTATTTTACATACGTAATTTACATGTGATTTACGTGTCATCATTGCCACTATCCCTAAAATTGTTTCGATAGCCTGATTTAGAATACTGCATTTCCTACTGAGGACTTGTCCTGCCGTGTCTAATCCAGATGCAGAGAGGGAGGACAAGACCAGGCTGCAGAAACACATGGAGACAGCTGAACTGAACAAGGAGGAGCTAATGGGCACCCAGGCTGATAGCTGGGAATCCAACATGGGACATGTCCTGTGACTTAGGGAACCCTCTAGTGAGCATGTGTCTGCCTGTGTTTCTGCTTTTGCCATTTCCCCCTTAATGCAGATGCCTGGAGAATGACTACTTTAATCTAAACTCTGAAAGAAATGTTGAAGTCTATTTAAACACAGAGTTCACTTTTTTGTCCTAAAGGTTGTATATCAAGTTTTACAGAGCAATAATATTTGTGGACAGGATTTTGAACAAGAAGAAAACTAACTAGTTGCAGTTAGAAGTTAGAAATTACAGTTAGAAGTGAAGTTAGCTTAGAATAAGACCGAGAGAGGGAAGGAGGAATGGTTGAAAGAGGCAGGAAGGAGGCAGATATGAAAGAAAATATGAAAAGTTAATTGACTTTTTCCACGTTAGGAAGTAGTTAAGGCAAGCTGTGTCCTTGCCTGCACTCTGCGTTTATTTTGGATGTTATGTGTATACCTGATCATTTATATTTCATGCAAGCTGTGAACTGTGTATTGATCTTCTCAATTATTTGCTTTATAATCTCAATGAGGCTCCATGAGTCATTTGTCCAGGTTAGTCAATAAATATTTATTAAATGCTTTCTGTGTATCAGGCACCATTGTTGGGATGGTGCCTGGCATAACAGTTGCATCACACCTGCTAATAGAGGCTCAATGATGATAATAACTCATGTTGTACCATTTCCTGTAAGGCAGTCTTTAAGCAGAGCCCTCTGAAGAGGAGGATGAGGCTGAGTGAGAATGATGATTTACTGCCATACATTTAGGTTAGTAAGACAGGTGTGGGATTTAAGCTGCAGGGCTTTTGCAGGGGGGTGAGGTGAGGAGGCTGGTAGGGAGGGGTCTGTCTCTAGGACATATGCTCAAAACTGGAGCCTTTGGAACGGCATCATATGAACAGTTTTGCTATGGAGTGGGAGATAAGAGACTGAAGACTCCTACCTTCGGATGAGAAACTTTGGCTGGGAGAATCTAGAAAGGGTTTTGAGCAGGTTGTCTCCTAGGGTTATTTTGAAGAAGAGGAACCCAGGTATGGGTGGGAGAAAGACTCACTGCAGGGATCTCCAGTGGAGGTGGGAGAGAGCTGACATCTTACAACAGTACTGTATCTAGCAAAGGACAGTGGATTGGACAAGTCACTTCTTCCTGTAGGTCAGATATGCCAGAAAGCCAAGGTTTGGTTGTATTCTCTATGACATTTCCATGATGACAAGAAAGTCTCCATAATTGCTGAGTCTGAAGAGTGTTGTTTTATGGTTCACAGTCCAAGGGGGCTCTGTGTGTGTGTGTGTGTGTGTGTGTGTGTGTGTGTGTGTGTGTGTGTGAGAGAGAGAGAGAGAGAGAAGAGAGAGAGACAGAGAGAGACAGAGAGAGAGAGAGACAGAGAGAGACAGAGAGAGACAGAGAGAGACAGAGACAGAGAGAGACAGAGAGAGAGAGAGAGAGAGAGAGAGAGAGACCACATTGCTTTTTTGTGAGCCTGTTTGTCTTTGTTTCTTGAATTCGTATATCAGATGAGTCTTGGAAGATGAAGCTCTAATCAGTGTAATACACCTAGATATTTAAATAAACAATGGGTCTGAGAGTCTTCACTGTCATTGGCCAAATTAGTAATTTAAGGGTGGGATAGTAGAAATTATTGCTCCTATAGTTTAAATAATACCTTTAAATTCTGGTAGCTCTTTTCTTTTAACTGGAATGTACCACTTTACCTGTGGAGTAAGATATGAGCTCTATCCCTCCCTCCCTCCCTCCCTCCTCCCTCCCTCCCTCCCTCCCTCCCTCTCTCTCTCTCTCTCTCTCTCTCTCTCTCTCTCTCTCTCTCTCTCTCTCTCTCTTTCTGTTGATTTTGAGTACCAAGTCAACTGATCACCTGCTGGGTCATCCTTGCCTTTTATGGGATATTTTATGTCAATAAGGCACTCTGACCACCAAAAACCTAGCTAAAGCTGTAGTTCTGGTATTAAGGAATGGCATATCTAGGAACAGCAAGGCTAGTGAGAAGGCCAAGAGAAAGAGAAAAGCGACTCCAGTCACTAAGTAGGGGATAGTACTTGACCACAACCTTTGTACGTCCATTGCTTGAGTGTCAATTTTCCACTTAAAATTGGTTTGGATTTTAAAGTTGATCTCTCTTTCTTTCTCTCTCTGTCTCTCTGTATCTCCACCCCCCTCTCTCTCACACACACCAAGAAGGTATGAAAAGATCAGAAGTGAGCAGCACAGTATGATTATACTGGTCTGGGCTTGAACAAGGGAGGAAAGTGGGTCTGGTTTTGATTGTGGTTATGTGTTTTGACCAAATGAGAGTCCCAGGTCTATATGGTTTGTATTCTCCCTCTGACATTCCTGCCATACCAAGAGAGCAATAGTCAGATAATTTGTATTTCCCCCCAGATACTGGAGGAATGTGGAGGAGGGAGGGGAGGCTGAAAAGCATCGAAGGGTAGACATAAAAAAGAAACATGGAGTCAGAGTTTAATACTCATAGCTGTAAGAAGATTGGTCTGACAGAGAGGGCTTGAGACACAGGAGACAGCACAGAGGTGTTCATTTTAAATTGATTCTGCACTACACACTGGATATGGATGTGTGTAGCTTCATGTCACATATGTAACTTTACATTATTGATATAACTGACTAAAAGCAGTAAGTCATTTTGTCTTTTTAATGGGAAAACAGAGACCATTTCATAGGTGGAAAAATTGGGGCACCCTGGGAGATAAATTGCCTGCCCAAATTCACATAGCTAGATAAATGATACAGCTATAACTCGAGACTGAAATTCAAGTTCTGTTCCAGTAGGTGTTCTTAGCATCTGTGTTGTATCATCATTCCAACCTGTACTACTGTAACGACTGCAGTGCCATGTGAGCTGGGAGACATAACTCACAGATGCTGCTCAGCAACCACAGCATAGGGGATTTTGAGAACCAAGTAACTGGTCATTTGGTTGCAATGTTGAGTCTTAGTTTTGAAAATTCATAAACATATTTATTTATTTTTGTGTGTGTGTGTGTGTGTGTGTGTGTGTGTGTGTGTGTGTGTGTGTGTGTGTGTAAGTGTGCCATGATACACATGTGGAAGCCAGGTCAGAGGATCTCGTGCAGGGTTCTCTTCCCTCCTTCTGATATGCACATGTCAGGCTCTGAAGTAGGCTCACCAAGCTTGATGGCAAGCATTGGTTCCCATCCAGCTGGCTCCTCTTTTAAAATGTTAAATCATAAATACAAAAATCACTGTATTTGATGTTTTGGAAAGATTTACTTTGGGGTGTAGGTGTGTGTGTGTGTGTGTGTGTGTGTGTGTGTGTGTGTGTGTGTGTGTGTGTAGGGGCACTCAGAGGCCAGAATGTGTTACATACCCCTGAGATGGAGTTACAGGCAGTTGTGAGCTGACGTGGGTGCTGAAAATTGAACTCCGATCCTCTGGAAAAGCAACAAGACCTCTTAACCACTGAGCCATCTCTTTAGCCTTGACTTTTTTTTTGTTTGTTTGCTTGTTTAATATAGAAGAACAATGACCATATTATATGGCCTGAGTAAGATATTGCATGTTGAAAAGAGAGACTAAAGTCTACTATTTAAGGAGTAATGAGATGGCTCACTTTGTAAAATCTTTGCTGTGCAAGCATAAGGACCTGAGGCCAAATCCCAGTAGTTACCTAAGAAGCAGAGCATGGCAGCTCCTGTCTGTAATCCTTGCACTGGGGATGTGGAATTAGGCAGGCATGAGGACATATACACATACACATGCATGAACAGCTTCATACAACACACACACACACACACACACACACACACACACACACACACACACACACAATGTTTAGAAATCTAACTTGGAAAATAATCTCTGTTATCATTAAGAAGCACTTCCTGTGAGACGGTGACAGCCCTGTTGGACCACAGGGATCTAGATTGGTGCAAATTTCCTTTGTGAACTTGAGTGATCAGTTTTTGCTCGAGGTTATGAGCTGCATCCTTTGGAGGATGGTTGATGTAAGAGCAATGCAGGTAATTACAGCAGACATTCCCAGGCTTCTCCTGGGTGCTTGGCCTTCATGATCAGCGGTGAGTCACATCTACCATGGGAGGCAGGGGTTGAGGCCTTCCAAGTTTAGTAAGATTTGCCATGTCTTTAGTATCTTTCACTGCTCAGATGCCTCTGAGTGAAGTGGCAGCATGCTACCTGTCCCTCTGCTGAGTCTGCCAGAGCAGCAGTATTCCCCTACGTGCTCACCAAATCTCAGGACTTGCATACACTTTCCCTAATTCAAAATGAAATCAGGACAGCCTTCAAATAGCCTGCCTCTCCAAGTATAAACTGGCTTCTTTACTACTGATTATTGTCCCTCTCAGTCCTACCTGCTCCGACCAAAGAAAAAAAGTGTTTTTGATTAACCTGACCTTTAGAATAAAATACAAAATGCATTTTTCATCCAGTTGACTTTTGGTCTGCACTGATTGGATTGCTATGCTTGTGTGTGTTGCCAGAGTGTCAGTCTGAGGATCTTTGGTAAAAAAAAAATATAGCAGTACAAATAGAATGAACAATGATTGAGTCAGCTACCTCTTGGTTGGAGGTAAGATGTTTAGACTTTGGGGAAAACCGACTCAATTCTAGGACAATGTGGCAGGAAAAAATAGCATTTAACTAAACACAATCTACAAGGATGGTGTTTAGGGTATTTGACAAGTTCTTTGTTTTGCTGGAGAAACTCAATGTGCAACTAGCATGTTGCCAATGAGCCAACAGAGATCTGGGACTTAACCAGATAGAATTGCATTTGTGTGTGGCTGACTTCCAAGCTGTGCCTTGATGGACTCAAGAGGGTTATTAGTAGCCGTGGTTTGGGGAGACCCTGGTAGCACCATAAGCTCAGGGAACAGGATACTTTTTTTGACTGGTTCAGAGAGTGGCAAAAATTCTAGGGTAGAGGTAAATTCATTAATTTCTTATGGAGAGAGAAAATCTGAAGTTCGAAAGCAGGATAGCAACTTTATACCACCAACTTCCCTGGAATGGAGGCCTTCTGAATGAGTCTGTGTCTGATCGGTATCTAGATGCTTTTGACCTAAACTGGTTTGAGTCTGGAATCACTCTAGAAAGAGCCCTTGGAAGATCTGCTTCTTCCTCTAGTAGGAGTCTTGCTTGGCTATTGTGTGTGTGTGTGTGTGTGTGTGTGTGTGTGTGTGTGTGTGTGTGTGTGTGTGTGTGTGTGTGACTGTCAGAATTCGGCTTCTTCGTGTTTTTTCATTCTGTCTCTTTTTCTTACCACTGCACTTTTCATATTAAAAAGCAGAACTTTTTTGATGTGGAGAGTCCAGACTAGCCTTGAACTCCTGGTGCCCTTTTGCCTCCCAAGAACCTATGAAATGTGTATGAAGAGCCAGTGCATACAAGAGATGGGAGATGTTATTCTGTAAATATGTTTCTCATACTGGTTAATGAATAAAGCACTGTTGGCCAATAGGAAAGCAAGATAGGTGGGACTAGGAGACTAGGAGGAAGAAGAAGTAGTGAGGAGGAGTCAGAATGGAGAGCTGAAAGAGAACAGTATGCTGTCCGGCTGTCTGGTAAGATGACCATATGGAAATACTTAGATTAATAGAAATCATTAAGAAAGAGCTAGCCAATAAGGAATTAGTAACTGGCCAACAGCATTATATCAAATACAGTCTCTGCGTGTTATTTGGGGCTGGTGCGATGTTGGGACCAGGCGGCCGGCAGGATAAACCTACTTGTAACATACAAGACTTAACTTTACTTTGGATCAAGCATCTTTTTCTTCCACATAGAAAAATGAATCATTTAACTGTTATTCAAATTTGTGAAATTTCCAGTTCAGGAAATATTTATTCAAGACTTTCCGAGGGTAAAAGATAACGGAGAGAGAAAGGTATATTTCCACAGAGGAAATGAGGTAAACAGGAAGCTATAGTAGGAAGTGGGAGCTAGGGCAGGCCTAGAATAGGCATGCAGCACAGTGTGGTGTAGGTGGACTTTTCTATCCTGCCCACCAGTTCCCAAATAACTGAGTCCGAGGCTTATATTAATGACAAATGCTCTGCCGATAGCTCAGGCTTAATACTAACTAGCTCTTATAACTTATATTAATCCATTTCTATTTGTTTGTGTATTGTCACATGGCTTGTGGCTTTACCTGTCCTTCAGCATGTCTTGCTTCCTTTCTCCTGATGACTCCCTCAGGCTCTGCCCTTCTTCATCCCAGCATCTTATCCAATCGCCCCACCTATAGTCCTGCCTGACTAGCAGCCAATCAGTGTTTTATTAAACCAATTTGAATGATGAATCTTTAGAATATACAAGAGGATTATTCCACAAAAGTATAAACCCAAAGGAGAGGTCACTTTACCTGGGCGAGTCAGAGAAAATGTGGATTCAGTCATTAGATTTGAGCATCAACTGACTAAAGTACTAAAAGAAAGTGCTGGTTGCCTTCAGAACAGTCATACAACCCTACCTAAGCCTCCTTCTGGACAGTACAGAAGCCATCTATCTTAAAGACCAAGAATGCTGAAGGCTTATACTTTGTGACTTGTCCGAAGCTAGAGATGGATGTGGGCAGTTCCTTATAATTGGTAGCTTAGCAAGGATTTACCCAATGGCACACTAGAAAATAATTCCTTCCCCTATAGAAAAAGGTATATGAGACACCTGAGTCCCTTTCCTTTTTGGTGTAGATTTTTCAGGATGTGTTGCTAGTGCAGTGGCATCAGTTTTGTGATTGTAAATGAACCAAACCTGGAAACTATGGCTTACATGATAAAGGCAGCAAATCAAATATAGTTCCATTTATCCCAGACTTTTTGTTGAATAATGTAATACAGATTATTTTAAAACATACTATTATAGAAGGCTATCAGCTCTCCAACTTACTGCTATCCTAGTTTTATTTATATGTCAGTGGTTAATAATCTGGCAAAAAGTAATATAGGGAAGAAAGGTTCAAAGTCCCTTATTTCAGGGAAGTCAAGGCAGGAACTCAAGCAGCTAGTCAGATGACATATACAGGAAGAACAAATAGAGAATATAGACATCCTTAACTCATCACTTGGTAGTACTTATAATATTCAGGAACCTGGGCCTAGGGATTGATGTCTCCCACAATGAGCTGGATCTTCCTACATCAGATGTCAATCAAGTCAATCATCCACAAACATGTTGCCAGGCAACCAATTCTAGGGGACTTCCCATTAATCTCTCTTCCCTGGCAATTCTAGGTTGTGTCAAGTTGATGGTTAAAACTGACCAGCACACTTGTAAGAGTAGGACTGATTTTTCTTCCCTGGACAGTTTGAGGTGATGATGAGGAGTGAGACAGTGCAAAACAGTGCTGACCGAAAGGGAAGCAATATGAACAATGGGGACCACAGTGTGGAATGGAATTAATTTGCTTGGATCCAAGAATAGAGTAGATGACAAGTGGAGGATGTGAGAGAGATGAACATGGGATGTTTTCTACCACGTATAAGAGTTTAGAATTTATTCAATAGTAAAACAGCAATTTATTCAGCAGGAAGCAGTAAGTTGAAGGCTTTTACAGTAAAGAAACATATAAACATCAAAACTGCATTTTCTTTTTTGAAAAGTGGGGATTGAACTTAGGGTCTTTCTCACGTTAGGCAAATTCTCTACCATGAAGGCAATTTTCTTTTCCTTTCCATGGTGTGCGTGCGTGTGTGTGTTCGTTCAGGTGCCATCTGATTCCAGAAGAGTTCATCAGGTATCTTGAAACTAGAGTTATAGGCAGTTGTGAGCCAACCAGTGTGGATGCTGGGTACTGGATTCCAGTCCTCTGTAAGAAAAGCAGGTGCCCTTTTTTGAAGGACACATTACTTTATTTTCTTTTCATGGATATACTTAGCGCCTTTGAATTTTCTCCACTCAAGTCAACAAGAACATGTAATTGGCTATCATAAGGAGGATGAAATCTTGTCAGTTTCATACCACCACTGGTTAAGTATTAGGGAGCTGTGGAATGATTTTGATTGGTTGAGGTGATTTTCCTCTGATTAACCACGCCCCCTCAAGTTGAACATCTCTAGAATCAAATGATTTGGTCTTATGGCAGTATGCAGACAAGAAAACCAAACATCAGAGCTCCTTCCGGTTTAATATGCAGTTGTTTTGTATTTTGACCAATAGTGATAAAATTATTTTCTCAGAGGTTAAGAGCACTGGTGGCTCTTCCAGAGATCATGAGTTCAATTCCCAGCAACCACATGGTGGCTCACAATCATCTATAATGAGATCTGGTGCCCTCTTCTGGCCTACAGGCTTACACGGAGGCAGAATATTGCAAACATAATAAATAAATCTTTTAAAAAAATATTTTGTTCTTAAAAAGTTTTTACTACAATGTAATAAATTATTCATTGTGAAACATTTGAGAAATTTGAGACAAGAACTAAATTAACCAAGCTCCCTTACTATCAGACCACTACTGTCTGTCTTTCTTTTCTCCTTCCTGGAACTAGTTAGCATTAAAGAATTGAAGATACTGCATTAAGTATGTGAGTTTAAGTAGAAAATGCCATTAGCACACAGAATTCACTTTTTAGGATGAAGCAGGAAGCAGTTGGATTGAAGATCTACTCACTGCTTGGGCGTTATGCTCTACAGGATTCATGCACATAGCTTCTATGTTCTAGTTTATTTCCCACGATTAAGGCAGAGGTGTCTGGTGTGACTTGGGTGCCTTTTCTCTGTAGCAACAGAGGGAACTTGGGCTTTGGATTCAGAAAGACAGTCACAATCCAGTAGAGTTTACTCTTGTTCTGAACACAGCATTTAAAAATTATTTCTGAGAGGGCTCACAGCATAATCCAGTTATGAAAAATTCTGCACTCAACTTACTAACAATTTGAAGAATAAGGATGCAACAGTTGTTCTGATCCATTTAAAAAATTTGTAGGGGCTGCTCTTCATTTGTCATAAAGAATTCCTTTGCTTGAACTTGTAATTTTTCTGTTATTTATTAATGGAGGCTTTTATCATGAACTTCCAATTGTATTGAGATTTCTAGAAAATATTTAATTCTGGTCTTGTTGAAAATTTGTTGCACTTAATATAGATTGAACCATGAAAAAATTTTAGACATCTCGTATGACTGTGCATATAAGAGTTCGTGTGTGTGTGTGTGTGTGTGTGTGTGTGTGTGTGTGTGTGTGTGTGTGTGTGGACATGTAGAGGCCCAAAGTTGATGCTGGAAATACTCTATCACTGTCCACTTTATGTGTTGCGCCTGGAGCTTGCTGAATTCACTGAGTCTAGCTAATTAATTTTCCCTGCTGATTACCAGTCTCTGTCTGCCTAGTGTAGAGATTACATATGCCTGCCGTTTTTTTGTTTTGTTTTGTTTTGTTTTTTACAGCGTTTTACCACAAGGTTACCTGGGTTCAGAACATCTCCCCAGTTCTCTATTTGTTTGTTGGTTTTTTGTTTGTTTGTTTGTTTGTTTGTTTATTTTTGAGACAGTGTTTGTTCTTGCATCTGGGACTCATTGATCTGCTACACTGCCTGGCCAGTAAGTCCCAGAATCCTCTTATCTCTGTCTTCTCACAGGAGGTATTACAAGTTCAGACCACCATGCTATGCTGCCTGACTTTGTGTGTGTGTGTGTGTGTGTGTGTGTGTGTGTGTATACCCTATTCCTTGAATTTAGGTCCCCATGCTTGAACATGGCAAGCACTTGTCAACCAAGATATCTTTCCAACTGTAAGTTTTAGAATTAAAAATATCTTATGGCTTATCTTTAATAATTGTCCTTTATAAGCAGTATGCATAGACGTGTTTCAGAGTGGTGTTCTCAAACTAGCAGTTTGCCCATGAAGTCCCCAGAGTCCTTGGTAAAATGGTGTTTCTGACTGAAAAGCTCTGGAGTGGATCCTGATATTCTGCAGTCTGGACTGGATCCTGAGATTCTGCAGGTTTCTAACAAAATCAGTGCCAAAGCTGTGGTCCAGGGAGACACTGTGCTGTCAGTGACACAATTTTAGAGGAGAAGGAGGAGGAAAAAAGAAGAAGGAGGAGGAGGAGGAGGAGGAAGAGGAGGAGGAGGAGGAGGAGGAGGAGGAAGAGGAGGAAAAGAAGAAGAAGAAGAGGAGAAGGAGGAGGACAGCAATTGCTGTGTCAGCAAGCAAAGAGGAAGGTGCATAGCGCTTCCAGGTGAATGTGAGAACTGGGAATTCAGATTCCCAGAACTCATGTAAATAACCACGATGGATGTGGCCTGTCTGTAATAGAATCACTGGAGAGGCAGAGACTGTGGACTTCTGAAGCCAGTTGGCTACCTCCAAGTCAGCAGACTCAGTGAGAGACCCTATTTCAGTAGATAATGCTTGAGTTTCCATGAGAGACCCTGCTTCTGTGCATAAGGTGCACAGTGAATAAGAAAAACACCCAGTGTCCACTTTAGGTATCCACATGCCGGTGAACAAACGTGCACCCATGCCAACCCATCCACACATACACACTATTATTATTATTATTATTATTATTATTATTATTATTTTACATATCCATGCCAGTTCCTCTCCCTCCCTTCCTCCCATTCCACACCCACTCCATAGGGAGTGTGAGGCCTTCTAGGAGGGATCATCAAAATCTGTCAAGTCACTTGGAGTAGGGTCTAGATCCTCCCTCCTGCCTTTAGGCTAAGGGAGTATCCCTCCATGGGGAATGTGCTTCCAAAGTCTTTTTATGCACCAGGACTACATCATGGTTCCTTTGTCAGAGGTCCCTTCGACTGCCCAGGCCTTCTAACGGAGACCCACATTCGGGGGTGCTGAGTCGGTCCAATAGTGGTTTCACAGCTATCAGTCTTGGGTCCATGAGCTCTCCTTGTTCAGGTCAGCTGTCTCTGTGGGTTTCTGTAGTCTGGTTTTGACCCCATTTTTTATCACTCCTCCCTCTCTGCAACTGGATTCCAGGAGTTTGGCTCAGTGTTTAGCTGTGGGTGTCTGCTTCTGTTTCCAACAGCTATTAGATGAAGATTCTAGGATGGCATATAAGTTATTTATCAATCTCATTACCAGAGAAGGGCATTTAAGGTAGTCTCTCCACTGTTGCTCAGATTGTTAGTTGGGGTCATCCTTGTAGGTCTCTGGACATTTCTCTAGAGTCAGTTTTCTCTTCAAACCTATAATGGCTCCCTCTATTATGGTATCTCTTTTCTTGTTCTCGTCTATTCGTCCCCTGACTCAATCTTCCTCGTCCCACATGTTTTCCTCTCCTCTCCTTCTCTTTCTCCTAACTTCCTCTTCACTCACTGCCCCCCCTCCAATATGCTCAGGAGAGCTTGTTCCTTTCCCCTTCTGTGAGGGACCTTGTATGTATCTCTTAGAATCCTCCTTGTATCTTAGTTTCTCTGGAAGTGTGAATTATAGGCTGGTGATCCTTTGTTCTATGTCTAAAATCCATATATGATTGAATACATACCATGTTCCTCTTTTGTGATTGGGTTACCCCACTCAGGATGGTTTCTTCAAGTTCTATCCATTTGCCTGCAAATTTCAATATTCCATTCTTTGTTTGTTTTTCTCTTCTGAGTAGTATTTCATTGTGTAAATGTATCACATCATCTTTATCTATTCTTCAGTTGAGGGTCATCTAGGTTGCTACCAGATTTTGGCTATTACAAATAATGCTGCTATGAACATAGTTGAACAAACGTCTTTGTTGCATGGATGTGGATCATTTGGGTATGTGGAACTGCTGGGTCCTGTGGTAAACTGATTCCCATTTTCCTGAGGAACTGCCCTACTGATCTCCAAAATGGCTGTACAAGTTTGCACTGCTACCAGCAGTGGAGGAGTGTTCCCCTTTCTCCACATCCTCTCCAGCATAAGCTGTCATTGGTGTTTCTGATTTTAGCCATTCTGACAGGAGTAAGTATATCAGAGTTGTTTTGATTTGCATCTCTTTGATGGCTAAAAATGTTGAGCACTTTCTTAAGTGTCTTTCAGCCATTTTGGATTCTTCTATTGAAAATTCTCTATTCAGTTCTGTACCCCACTTTTTAATTGGATTATTTGGTGTTTTGGTGACTAGTTTCTTGGGTTCTTTGTATGTTTTGGAGATCAGCCCTTTGTCAGAAGTTTGGTTGGTGAAGATCTTTTCCCAGTCTCTGGGCTGCTGTTTGGTCTTGTTGACTGTGTCCTTTGCCTTACAGAAGCTTCTAAGTTTGAGGAGGTCCCATTTATTAATTGTTGATCTCAGTGTCTGTGCTACTGGTGTTATGTTCAGGAAGCTTTCTCCTGTACCAGTTTGTTCAAAGGTACCTCCCACTTTCTCTTCTAAGAGGTTCAGTGATACACACATATGTTTTTAAAAAATTGTCCTAAATGTCAGATATATCAATTTAAATCATGTGTAAATTGATGGAGACAATACTTGACTGTTTGCAACTGCCAAAATACATGCAGCATAAACTCACATTTTCCAAAGTACTTTGTATTTGTGTACATAATTCCGTAGCCCTGTCTTTTCTGACACAAGTTCAAACTGGAGTCTAGACTTCAGACATCAAGTAGAAAACACAGCTCATATTTGTGTTTGGAAGGGAACTTGAATGGATCTTTTCCAAGTCTTTGAAGATATTTAATGTAGTCATTTTCATTAATTGCTCTTAACAAGTAATTAATACTGCTTCAGGGTTTCTCGGGAACTCCCATCTCTCAAAGGCTGGACTTGGGGTATAGACCATTGTGCAGCTTCCAAGCCCCTCGATTGTTGCCTTTCACAGAAGCCTTGAAGTAAGATCAGGAGAGATTTAGCAGAGACCCTCAGCTCAGAACACATGAGTGGAGGGGGGCTTGCTGCTGCTGTTTTCTTGCCTTTTCTTTGGAAAGTGTTGAACATTGAGCCTGTAACAGAAAACTTCACGATGGTTCTGCAAAGTGGAATTTTTGCCCTTCTTGAGTAAAATTATCTAACACAAGTAAAGGTTAAGGGAAGTAAATATTTATCTCAGTGGTTACAAATAGTGCATTTTAACAAGTTAGCAGCAGACTCCACTGCCCATTGTATGGCTCCAGCTAGATGCCTGTCCTGTCTGCAGACATGCATGCAGGCCTGGCCACACAGACCTCACCCCAGACTGCACACCCAGCCCCCTCACCCACAGGGCAGGTCTCTCTGCCCCACAGGCTGTTCCTCACAGACATCAAGATATCAACAAGAGCCTGCTCCAATTCCGAGGGGAGAGCCAGGTTCAAAATGGTCTTCTTGAGAACTGTTCCCTTCTCTCCATACTGATGATGTCATTAAACCAGCCACTACAGGTACTACTGTCAACCTTCCTTTGTCTCCATTCTTCAAAGATCAGGAGTGAGGTTATCAGTTTTCATTGGAAAAGATTCATTTATTGAAACCTATGAGATGCCAAGTCCTTGTCACTCATCTACTACATATACATATACATATACATATACATATACATCATATACATATACATATACATATACATATACATATACATATACATATACATATACATATACATATACATACATACATATTAAACTCAGATCCTCAGTTTCCATGCTAGGAAAAAGAAATCCCTAACCCAAAGGTAAAAGTAATTAAGAAATACTTTTGAAAGCAGAATGAGGAACACTCATACAATTTGCTACAGTCCTCATACATAGAGGCTGCATTTCAGTTGAGTCACATCCACAGAAGATTGTTCATTCTCTAATAATAAACAAGTATGGATGACTGATACTCGACTTTATTCCACCAACCCCTTTTCACCTCTCCCCTCTGCTGCTAGCCAGGCCTTCTCCCAAATCTTCCCTTTCAGTCTGTTTTAGCAGAGATCCCCTTTTCCTCTGCCTCCATGCAGTGACTTTATGCCATAGGAAGTCTTAAACAAGCTTTTAGTAACTGCACTTCCCGCGTATGAAGGGATGCTCCCCAACCAGAGGACTTCAGGCATCTTCATTTTTTAAAATGTTTGTCCTGACTCTGCTTCATAATAAATATCCTCAGAATGCCCAGGGCCAGTGGACATGTGCCAAATACCCGATGACGCCTGTGTAGCTAGCTTTGCCAAAGACATAACTGCTACAGTAACATTTTTCATTTGTTATAAACTGTTTATGAAGTTGCCTCCAGATAAAAGTAAAGAACTTAAACATAATTAGCAACTGGGAAGATAGCTCAGGGGGTAAGAGCACTTGCTGTAAAAGCTTGAGAACCTGAGTTTGATACCCAGTAATTCTGTAAAAAGCTGGGCATGGCTGTGTGTGTGTCTGAACCCTGCACTGGGAGGTGAGGAGATATTGTGGAAGCTTGCCCAGCCAGCCTGGCAGTTTCTGGTTCAGTGAGAGACCCTGTCTTAAATGAGGAATGGAGAGAACAGTGGGAAAGACGCCTGATACCCTCCTCTGGCTTCCCCAACATACATATTCATGTGCATGCATGCACAAATCTCTCTCTCTCTCTCTCTCTCTCTCTCTCTCTCTCTCTCTCTCTCACACACACACACACACACACACACACACAAGTACACATGATTACTCATTAACTATGAGCCCCATTTTGAGAGGGAGGAAGTAGAGCGTCGATTTCAAAGGTATAGGATCATACCAAGGTGGTAGAAATAGGCAATGGACCTCAATGTAGCCAGCCAAAAATTATACCACAGGTCTGCAGCTGACTGCAAACTTGTACTTCGGGTCTGTACAGCCATTGCAAATAACACCAAGAATTTCTATTTCATCATGAGTTCTGTGCATGTTTGTCCATGTGTGAAAGTGCATCTTTGCACATGAATGTGTGTGTATGTGAGTGCACACACACATGTACAAGTGACATGGGCATGTGTCTATGTGCATACAAGCTTGGCTCCACTTGTTTTCTCCTCTAAGCAAGCAGCCCTGAAATGGTAAGAAATCTGGGCTCCCCTCAACCCCCATCCATCCCGATCCAGCAGACTATCAGCATTGCTCTTGATCTTGATCAATTCTTTTAGGCGTTACTTAGAAAGAACTGGTAGATTGTAGGATAAAATTTGACATTAACAGGGCCACTTAAAGTGATTCTGATTCTTTTTTCTGGCTATTAGTTACAGAAAAGATTAACAAAGCAATAAGATAAATTAGATTACTAAAAATCAACTTCTGAATCATTTAAAGGGTCTTTTTAGTTAGAAAACGCCAAGAGAGAACGTCAACATGTTACTTTCGTGAAGGGATAGCATTCATATAAATAAGGCAGGAAGACTAGGTTAATCTGAGTTGCTCAACAACCTTGATGCATCATGGCTGCCGACTTAAAATTAAGGAGGAATGAATTGGTAGTTGGAAGACAGTTCTTTCTGAAGCCTTAATGTTTCAAGGTTTCTGTAAAATGATAGAACAAATGAAAAATAAACGCAACATTTCTTTTCTCCCCTAGAAAGAATCGTTGTTTCTGCATAGTACTGGGGAAATTGTACCTCCTGGGGACAGAGCACTCACAACAGTGATAAGTGCTTTTTAGTAAAAGTTCATTTACATTAAGTAAAAAAAAAATGGCTTTTAGACAATTCTTCCATAGAAGTTGGCTGCCTCTGATTAATTTGGTGCCTACCCTCAAGTTTAAATTGTTCTTTCTTCACTTTGTACTCTTGTAGCAGCTTCAAAAGTGAGTTGAACCCACTAGGACATTTATGACAACATGCATCATTAAGAAAATATGCACATTTTAGGAAAACAAACTATATTGTTTATTCTTGGAAAATAATTTTCTTTTCTATATAAAAATCATATTAAATTATGTTATTTCAGAATTTTTAAATTCTGATTTTTCTAAACATGTTCAATAACCACAGTGTGCAGTCTTTATTTAAGAAATTAATTATTGGGACTGGAGAAATGTCTTGTGGTTCAGAGTACTTTTTGCTCTTGCAAAGGTTCGGTTGTGCTCTCACGTGCTGGCACTGAGCCAGCATTCACATGGTGGCTCAACCATCCATAATTTCAGTTCTGCATGATCCATCAGGCACCCTCTTCTGACTGTCAAGAGCACCAGGCATGCTTATGGTGCATACACATGCATACATGCAGACAAAACATACACCATCCATAATTTCAGTTCTGCATGATCCATCAGGCACCCTCTTCTGACTGTCAAGAGCACCAGGCATGCTTATGGTGCATACACATGCATACATGCAGACGAAACATACACAGAACATTCTTCAAAAATCTACAAAAATGTTTTTAAAAGTAGCAGGGAGACCAATGAACAGCTTCTTTGTGTTACTTTTCCCACATATATTATTCCTAATTTTTTGTGCATCTAATTGTTACACCAAGAAGCCTATTTTTTAAGCTTTTGTTAAGTTTTAAGTGAAAGTTCTCAGTTCCACTTCTGACACCATTATGTTACGAGAACATTTTTTCCCTGCCGGTCGGGTCCCACCGCCACGCCAGCCCCCAATAACATGCAGAGACTCTGTATTTGATACAATCCTGTTGGCCAGTTACAATCATTGTTTATCAACTAGCTCTGTCTTAATGATTAACCCATTTCTACTATTCTAAGTATTTCCACGTGGCTCATCTTACCGGCCAGAGCGGCTGGCTGGCGTCCTACCTCTCCGGGCTCTCCATGTTGACTCTCCTTCCTATATCCTCTTTCTTCCTTGTCTCCTAGCCCCACCTATCTTGCTTTCCCATTGGCCATTAGGGCTTTATTTATTAGCAAGTATGAGAAACATATTTACAGAATAACATCTCCCATCATCTAATAGGTAATTTCCCTGGGCCATTATATTTCTTCCAGAAGACAGGAATATGTGTGCATAATTCTGTGAATGAAAAATACAAATGTTTGCATGAACATAGTTTGGACATTTGTTTAAAACAATTGCTCATCTCCAAAGAATTATGCATTTTCTTATCAGACTCACACAGTTCATAAAACAGGAAACATAGCTTTCTTATTTCCTATCAGCTCACATGAAAGGATTCCCCTACATTAATTTTCATTTGATTGACAAAAGGGCAGGCATTTCAGTATGAACAAATAAATGGAATAGAGCTTAGAAATTGGCACTGGTTTTAACTACCATTCATTCTGTTTATATTGTGCGAACATAGGACTTTATGTAATGTTTTGAAGTCTTGGTTGTGTGAACGAGAATGATAGGGTTTGACAAAGGACTTGCAGAATTGGTATGACTGTGGAATCAACTGCGCTATGTAAATATCTTGGCCTCTCCCACCTCCTATGTGCATGGATTTAGGAAAGATATGTAGCTCCCCCCCCCCCGGAACTAGCTCTATAGACCAGACTTGCCTCAAATTCATAGAGATCTTCCTACCTCTGCCTACTGAGTGCTAGGATTAAAGTTGAGCACCACCACTGCCCAGCCTTTCTAATTCTTTTTGTTTGTTTAGGTAGCTTTTATGAGTTGCAAATTTTCCATTTGTAATATTCATCCCACAGCATTTACTACAAATTGCCTACCAATTCAGCAGCACATGAGGTATGCTTGGCAAGTAGAAAATGTCCAATAGACACATTTCTTGTATCTGTTTCTTCCCCTGTATCCCCCTGGTAAGCTTACCTATGATTTAGGCTATATACTTATTTTTTCATTTATTCATAAAATATGCCACTTTTCATTGCATCATTCAATGACTTTCACATAAGACAAAACGTTTACTTAGCTGCAGTTTAATGCAATTGCACAATGTCTGAGGACAAGGTAAAACTCTAGCAGTATTTCTCTTTTCATCCAGGAAATCCAACCAAGGGAAATATAATGGATTGGATGAGTGTTACACCATATATAATGCAAATTTTAGCACTAAAATGGAAGTCCGAAAGACTAAATTTTTTCATTTTAGCAAAAAAAAAAATAATATATCATGAAACAACTGATGGAATTGATTCTATAAGATGATGTTTAAAACAGCTATCCAGAAAGCATAGCTTTCCTTCACAGATGTTTTTTCCAGTAATGATAAAAACAGACAAGCGAGTCCCTCAAAACACACACACACACACACACACACACACACACACACACACACACACACACACAAGTATTTTGAAGTGATAAAAAATGTTTTCATAATATCATGTCAAAGGAAGAAATATATTCCCAGTACTCCCAATCTAATGCTTAGCTTCAGGTATGTGTTGGGCATTTCATGAGGACTCTGACGCTACACTGGTAGCAACAAGTTTACTGATGTATACACATATCATTATTTATTGTATAAAATCCTATACACTGGCTGTATTTGTATTTTTACTTTGTTGTTTGTATTTCTTCTATGATTTTATTATGTACTATTGCTCACTTTTGTTTTTACCAAATTACTTATTCACCTGTACCACAAGGTGTTCTCAGTGTTAATCTGTATCCAACAGATTAGAAAAAAAATCAATATGATGACCTAATTCTGTGATCTAGTCAAAGATCTCTCTAGCTGATTAACTACCTGATAACTGTAGAATGAGAAAAGTCCTCGAATTGTATTCCATGTTCACTTCAGGTAGAGAAATGCCTGTTGCTCTTTTCAAATCATTTTTAAGAGTTCAGGAATTTTATCACTAGTTCATCATTAATTCACCCAACTTGATTAGTCCGTTTACCTACACTGATGTCTGTTCAGATGTTCAAGGCATACAGTCTCATGCAAGAAAAAAGTTTACATTATTTAAATGGTGTTCTAGCCACAAAATAATATACTGTTCTCTTTCACCAAACGAGCACTTCTTTGCCCTCTCTGGGTCCCCAGTGAACTACAACTCATTAAACCTAGATACACCAGGACACCAGCCCCCGACTCTAACAAGCAAAGGGGTCACCAAACAGGAGGTGAACTAAACTGCCAGCTGGCTTGTTTCCTTGCTTTAATGAGCTTGTGGTTTTGCTTCTTGGGTCAGTCTTGCACTCTGGCTTTGCACTCAGCAAGAACACCTGGGATTCTGCAGCCTTGCTGTGTATGGAGACCAGCACCAAAATAGGCCTGCTAAGATGTCCAGGATGGATTGCTCGATCTTGTGAGTCACCTCTGGAAGGCAGAGCCCCATGCTTTGTGATTTTTGTTTGCATCCCCAGGCATTCCAGCAAAGCAAATGGCAATTACTAGTGAAAAACGTAGATATAAAAGCAAGGGTTTTTTCCCCTCTCTAATAAATAGAAATATAAAGGGCAAATAAAGCCTTGGCTTGGAAAACCCTGTGAAACTACTCCTAAGAAGTGTTGCATCATCTACAGAAGGACTCACATAAAAAAATATTTCAGGGCTTGGGAGACTGAGATGGCTCAGAGGGTAAATGTGCCTGCTTTGCAAGCCTGGCAATCTGAGTTCCTTCCCAGCACTCACATGGAAGGAGAGAAGCAAGTCCAGAAAGCCTTCCTCCGACCCTGACACAATGCACCCTTATCGGCATCCACCACCACTCCACAATAATACATTTTACAAAGATCTCATTGCCCTCACAGAGGAAAACAGTCTCTCTGTACACCGTACAGGTGGACTCTGACCCTGGTGTCTCCATTTCAAACGGCGAGCTCTTTGAAACAAGGATTCTTCCTAGTCTCAATACATTTTTGCTGAGTTCATGAGTGATGTCTTCAGGGCCAATTTTTATCCCAAGTATTTCAGTGTCCTACTAATAGAGGGCCTTGGCTCACTGGGAAGCAGTGCATAAGATAGTTGAGTGGACATCTGAAGGGTTCCATTAATAATTAAGGAATTGCCATTGTTCACAGATTTGCCAAGTGCCTGCTAGGGTTCTGGATTATGGAGAAAGTATGCAGCTCACGTTCTCCAGAATTTTATGTGTGTAAAAGTTTAATGTGTGGACATCCTATTCCTTATAAAATTAAACTCTGTTAACCAGGAAAATTTAAATACTTAATGACTAATTTTTGTAGTAATTTAAAATTTCCTCCATTCTGACTTTAATGCACACACGAAACTCTGTGTGCTCCCCATGTTAGGTTTATAGAATCATGCAATATAAAGTGGTTTACTTTAACATATCTGTTCTTTGTGCAAAAACTTTTAATTATTCTTCAAAACTAAAGCTTAGGAAAATACATTTTGTTAAAATGTAAATCATGTCTGCCTTTATTTCACTATTAGATCTATTAACCAGGAAAAAAAGTGTTGCATCAAGCTGGGCAGTATAGCACATGCCTTTAATCCTAGCACTTGGGATGCAGAGTCAGGTGCATCTTTGTGAGTTCAAGGCCAGCCTGCTCTACAGAATGAGTGCCAGGACAGGCTCCAAAGCTATACAGAGAAACCTTGTTTGGAAAAAAAAGTGTTGCATCAACAAAGGCTTTATAGTAAAAATATGGTATTCTACTAGTAATGCAAAATGTATTTCTCTGTGCAGTACAGATTTCTATATTTAATTTTCCACATGTTTGAAATGAATAATTAGGTCTCCTACACTGTTGATGCAGATTTCAATTTGGGCTTTCACATCAGGGATATTGGTCAGGTTCTCAAAGGCCCATTGGCTAAGTTGGCATGCTCATGAGACTAGGCATAAGATAACACAGCTTCTACAGAACACACAGAATAAGATTTGCCACACAGAAGACCCATTTATTCATGCCTCATGTTTAATGACCAAAGAGCTATGTCCTGCTATTTGGTAGTATGCTTGTACAGAAAGGCCAGAGGTAGAAGCCGACCACAACAGAAGGAAAATGGAATATAATGGGCTGATTAATATGGATGCAAGGGTCATAGAATTGAAGTTGCCTCCAATTTGAAGAAGAGTCACATGCATTTTAATGTAACTCAATACCTCAAATCGATTCAAGTGCCACAGAGTGTTGAATTCAGTAACCATCTACTATGGCAAGCCAGAGGGACATATTAGTGAAGAAACGGAGAGACAGGTAGGCCTAGAGTAGAATTTGAGGGTCTAGAAGGAAAAACACTGGCAATGAGACTAGACCTAATGAAAAATGAGTAACTACTTCTTAGTTTTCTATGGTATGGAGAGAGAGATCATGGCTAAAGGAAATTCAGGTAAAAATTGCAAAGTCAGTACCACTTGGTAATTTGAATTTTCCCTAACAATCTCACTATGTTTTTCAGAGCTTCAAGTGTTTATGTCAGGTTCATGGAATTATAGTCTTTAATGCCACATGTTCAAGTTTAGGCGACAAAATGATCTGCAATTGTAAAACCAGGTTAGGCAGAATTCTCAAGTAACTGATATGGAGTACTGCCATTTCACTGTGTCTCATGGCTTGCAGAGGGGAGAACATTGACTTCAGTAAAAATGAAGTGTGTTGCACTGGTCCAACTTAAAATACAACCCCTTCACTGCTCACAAATGCTGTCTTAAGTTGGTCATACTTTTAAGCAAGTTCCACATAGAAAAATGTGAGGTAATCTTAGAAACTTCTAAAGTGTATACAAATTCAATTAAACTAAAGGCAACTCAATACAATCACATGAGTTTTAGCCTTCTAACTCTGAATTCATAGCTGTTCTTGTCAAAAACTTAACTGCCTTAGGGCCAAACTGACTAAATGATACAGGTGGTGTTGCTTTTGTAGAAATTAAGTTGTAAGGAAGTAGAATAGTTACCAAGAAACAAGGCTGGTTTGAAACTTGAAATTCTGTTATGGGCTTGTGAGTTCTGTGATTACAGACATGAGCTACCATATACATATTGAGAATATATTCTTTTAAAAAGTGATTTTATTAGCACATTAATTATATACAATAATGGGTTTATCATGATATTTTCATACTTGTGAATAATTTATTTTCATCTTATTTACACAGATACATACAGTATCATCTCTTGTCCCTCTTCCTAATTAGCTCTCCAATTTTGCCATATTTTTCTTGGGTGATACAATGAATTTGCTTTGGGTTGGTTACTTTAGCAGTGGCAACACCATGGGAAGAAAATGCCTCCCCTCCCCCACCAACCATTAATACGCACACATTTTTCAGGAAGAGGTACGGACTCGTGAGCCCCTTACCCCTCCATGCCAGGTCCAACTTTGTGGGGGAAACTTATGCAGAAAATCATTATTGTCATGCACAACAACACTGTTATGCCTAGAAGACAGCTTTCCACACCTGTCTTCTCCTATCCATCTCTTGCATTCTTTCTAAGCCCTCTTAAAATTGATAGGTAACAAGGGGTGAGGATTTCACTGGGTACGAATGAATCTGGGGCCTGGAGACACTGGAGAGCTGGAGTAACCCATGCATACTATGAGAAGTAGTTTGTAATGTCTCAGATATTAACTTTAATAAAAATCAAATTATGTTAACTTAAAATACAATAGTACTAAATACTAAGAATGTATCACATCCTAATTATTCATCTACTTTCTATTATTGTTTGTATCATTGTGACTCTATCTACTTGAATCTATTGGTATGGATATTGCAACTCGCATGCTACTGTGCATTTCTTCCTGACTCCATGTTCAGTACATCATACAACAGTGGTTAGAGATTTCACACAAGAGAAAATGCCAAGCAACAAGGCTCGAATTCTATAGGATCTGCCATTGTTATTATGAATAAAGTTTTATTGACACACATCCATGACCATGCATTTTTATATTGTCTTGAGTAGCTTCATGCTACATTACAAGAGCTAGGTGGTTGTGACAGAGACTTACCACCTAAAAAGTCTAAAATATTTACTGTTTGACTCATTTGCTCTCTTTATCCAGACTTAAAAATGTAACAAGAAAAAGGATACAAATTGAGTATAAATACAGTGGTACTAGTATAAATACTAGTAGCTGCCACCATGTAAATAGTGTGAAAACCTGAGGGAATATTGAACTCTGATTCAATAGTCACTTATATTGATGAATAAATAATGTTTTAACAGTAAATGTGCTGAACCAAACAGATTTTAGTTTAATGAGCATTTTATTTTTTCCTAAGGAAAAATTGACTTAATACATATATGTCAGATTCCATGATAATTTCTTTGTTTTAATAAAATATTAATGGATAACTTTATATCATTGTAAGTTTAATTATTAGGATGTGGTAAATAAGTGCTGTTGAAGATGTGAGGATGCGGAGAAATTGAAATGCCTGTGTATTGTTGGTGGGGATACAAAAATGGTACCCAAACCACGGAAAATAGTATTAAAAATAGAATAAGACTAGTATTTTGGATTAAGTTAGCACTATTATTATCATATAGCAAGCCCATTCCTTGGTGAATATTCTAGAGATTTTAAAGTCAAGTCTTGAGTTAATTGGAGAGTTGCATTCATAGTAACTTTATTCATATAGCCAAGGGATAGACACAGCCTATCTTTATCAGGATATGAATGGGTCCACATACTTTGTGTATGTGCAATGGTTGTGGTGTATATAAAATGGCTGTAGTAAATATGCAATGGATGTGGTATGCTGCAATGGTTGTGGTATATTTGCAATGAGTGTGGTATATATGCAATGGGTATGGTATGCGTGCAACAGTCTATGCACAAAAACAGTAAGAAACCTTAAGGCATGCTACCACAGGGACAAATTTTAACTATGACATGCAAAGTAAAATAAGCCAGCAACCAAAAGACAAACAATTTTTATTTCACTCAGATGAGGTATTTCGAGGGCTCAAAGTCATAGAAACAGAACCAGAACAGTGTTTCTTGGGGGCTGAGATGAGGAGAAAATAAAGACTTACTGCTTCATGGGTGGAGAGTTTTCATTTTATAAGATGAAAAACTTTTGGGTGTTGGTTACACAACAATGTGAATGCATTTACTCAACTAAACTAGATGCTTGAATTTGTCAAGGTGCTGCATATTATGTTGTATGCATTTTACTACATTCAGGAACAGTGGATTGAGACCCAAATCTCACTTATAGCATAATTGCAACCATTAACTTAATAGGAAAGCCTATTTCTGTTTCTGATGCTTCTCTTACTTAGACACCTCTGGATAACCTGTTTAGATGTACATGTCTTACTTTCCTCCCATGTTTCATGAGGGATGGGCTAACCTAGTAACGTATAAGTTTACTTTCTACTCTGCAAGTTTACAACCACAGCAGACTGAGGGTTCCATGAAACTAAGGACTGCTTTTCAACATTGTGTTTTCACAAACACCCAGAGTCAGTCTTCCTATGCTCAACCAATGTCAATAAATCAAATAGTGCTTTCTTCAAGGTAGAGCTCCAAAGAGAGGAGTGGTTAATATTTCTGGATTATTCTGCTCTAGTTGATGTATCACATTTAATTCTTTTAAACTTATGCAGGAGGGATAGTTCTTAACTCCTTATTACAAACAGATAAAATGAGGTATTAGAGCTCTCATACCTGGCAAGTTGCACACAGATTAGATTTCAAGTCTGTTTCGTGTCATAGAAACCCTCTTAACCACTGTGTCACTCTGCTTCTTATCAAGAATGACAGCGTCAGGCTGGAGAGATCATTTTGTTAGTAAAGTGGTTGCTGTGCAAGCACGGGGACCCAAGTTTGGCTCCAAGAATCCACATAAAAACACTGGGGTGCACACTTGTAATTCCAGCACAGGAGAGGTGGAGATGGGCTGGGGGATCAGAGCTAGACTAGCCTAATAGTGAGTTCAGGCCAAGTGGGAGGTCTTGTTCCAAAAGAACAAAGGAAAGAGAACATGCCCGAGGAACAAACACCCAAGGCTGAACTCTGGGCTCTACACATATGTGCACACACACACACGCACACACACACACACACACACACACACACACACACACACACACACACACACACACACACACAAATACTTACAAAGACACAGATGACAGAACCTGGAGTGGAAGAGTGCGCGAGAGAAAGGAAATCAGCAGAATTGTCTGAACATCCAACAGCTGTTGTGGATGCCTAGGGCTAGAGAAATCTATAATATGAGCTTCAAAACGTCTGTCCCAAGAGTCCATGGTATATTGTGTGCACAGACCCCTGCCTCACCACGATTGTGGATGTGTATCTATGGCAAGAAAAAAAACTGTGTTGTGGAGGAAAGGGAAGACAGACGGCCTGTGTTTTCAGTGAGTGATAATCCTTGTCTCAGAGCCTACGACTGGGGTTGGAGTGGGGATGCCAAATGTCTTATAGCATCCCCTGAATCAGTGGTTCACATCTTCCTAATGCTGTGATCCTTTAATACATTTAGTTCCTCCTATTGTGGTGACCCCCAACCATAAAATTATTTTTGACACTGCTTCGTAACTGTAATTTTCTTACTGTTTCAAACCATAATGTAGATGTCTGTGTTTCCAATGATTTAAGATGACCCTTGTGAAAGGGTCATTTGACCTCACAGAGATCATGACCCACAGGTTGAAAACTGCTGCCCTAGATGGTCTTCAGTTCATGTGAAAGCTGAGCTCTGCCTATGTTTTCTCAATCCCACTCAGTGTGGGTGTTCATTTCTGTCTGTGCTTCTTGTTGGATAGATCTACCTGGGACTTCCTCCAGGTGTCATTGTGCAGCCCCGAGCCACTCTCCTTTGGCTGTTTACCACACTTAATAGTGGGAATGGCTCACCTTCGCCTTTCCACAGGAACATGTGAAGAAATCCACTTATGCATTTTTATAGCCACTTCCTGAGCCAGAAGTATAAAAAAAATAGCCAGGATTAGATCCATATTTTTCATAATCAGTAAGCAAAAGAGTCCAAACTGAGTCTCATAATTTCAGTGTTATAAGTATCTTATGGACCAACACAAGAAAACTGTGGAAAGAAAAATGATTAATAATTTAAAAGCCAAATATAAAATTCAGGCATAAAATTTATCAACAAAATAAGATTTTCTTACAATTTCCTCTCAAGTTGCATAACCAAGTTAGTATGATTTCCTTGTAATAAAGTAAATTGTGAGGGAGAAGTTTCTAGGATGAGTAAAATAATGTGTAAGAGATGAAATAGTATCTTTTAGAAATCACTGAATGTTAACTTGTTTATATTTCCAGGTTCTACTTTTAAATGTCTAATTTACAGTATATCTCCAAGACATTTTAATTTATTATATTCCTTTTCAAGTCACAGAGATTATCTTCTTAGCAGATTCATCTTGTAACTGCCCAATGTAGAAAGGGTCAGTTGTAAGCAATTGCTCAAATGTGAGTTTCATGGGACTTAAATCATTTTTCAAATAGAGCAAAGAAAAAAAGAAATCATTCAACTAACAACTGAAAGACAAGTGGGCATCCCTGTTACTAAGGTGTGACTTACAGTCTGAATGTTTTTCTTTTGGAACCCTGAGGTGTGTAACCCATTCTTTGTGACTAGCATAGCCTTTGAAAGAAATGCTTGGATGGCTAAAAAAGCTTCGACATTATTTCAGCATTTGTGTCCATGGAATTCAGTCTATGGCTGAACTGCACTATGAAGTGCACTGAAGTCACCAGCAGCCAGAAGCTTTTTAAATGCACACCCAAAGACACAGAGAGTAGGAGCACATACATTGCCGTCTCTGATCTACAACTAGGTATAGTAAATTATACAGTATAATTAGAGATGAGACTGAGTCATATTTTATGGCCACTTCAGTGTTTATTTCCTGAAACATATTCTTATTTAATGCTTATAACAACACATTTTATATCTTTTTTCTTTGATAATTTTTTTATTTAAATTTGAAAGAAGCTTGTTTTATATGTCAATCCCGGTGCCCTCACCTTCTTCTCCTCCCCTATTCCCCTCCAACCCCCATCCCATCCCCTTTCTGCTCCCAAGGGAGGGTGAGGCCTTCCATGGGGAGTCTTCAAAGTCTGTCATATCATTTGGAGCAGGATCTAGGCCCTCCCCCATATATCTAGGCTGAGCAAATATCCCTCTATGAGGGATGGGCTCCCAAAGTCTATTCGTATACTTGGGATAAATACTCATCCACCACCAGAGGCCCCATAGATGCCAAGTCTAACTAACACCCACATTCAGGGGGTCTGGGTCAGTCCTGTGCTGGTTTCCCAGCTGTCAGACTGAAATCCATGAGCTCCCCGTTGTTCAGGTCAGCAGTTTCTGTGGGTTTCTCCAGCCTGGTTATATATATTTAATACCTTTCTTACCTATTCATCAGGACCAACTGACCCCAAGACACAATCAGCGTGTTAGTATTAATGGTTCTGTGGTATATAATATTTCAATCTGGAATTAAAGGAATATTAGAATTGTAAACTTAGAAGGAACTTCCGAAATTATCCATATGAATATGGATATATATTTTTTCATTTAGAAGTCAGTTAGATATACAGAGTATTGATTAAAGTAATGTCAAATATTTTACATTTCTGTGGTGTGAATATCCCAGCATGATCAATTTCAGGCATCCACATAGAGTCTTCACTGTTTTAGTTTTGTATGTGCATATATATTCCACATCTTAAGATATAAGTAAATAACCTAAAGATCTTACATAATAGGTCAGAAGAGATGGATTTTCAATAAAACAACGCCTAAAGATAATCATTAACTTGAAGTCAGCAATTTTCTGACTTAAAATGTTGCATGTTGCTTTTTGCTGAACACCACCAACAAACAGAAGCCAATCAAAAATGAGCTTAAATTTCAACATCCCTGAATGGTGTGCTGTCACCTTGGAAAATTAATGGAATCTCATCACATCATATCACACAAACAACCACATGCAAATTACCGAAAAAAAGCAGAGAAGTTGCCAATTGTCATCAGCACGTCTTGTAGGAATAATGCAAAGGGAATTAAAAGTGTAAGACCCACCTTATCTCATTGCGAGCACATCAGTAATCCAAATGATTTTTAAAAGATGTTTTCCAAGCATCATACAGTTTATAAAAATAATCTATACAACCACCATAGTCTTTACAAATGAATTTTGTCACTTTACATATATGTGCATACATATACATATAGACACTAAAAGCAAATGTGGGACAACTGTGCACATATACACTGATTTGTAGTTTTAAAAAATCAAGTACTGTTAATTTCATTTAGTGTGCTCCAGATCAATCAGTCCAGGACTGACAAAGAAAATCTGTCTCCCTGTTTGGTGGATAGGAGCTATACTCATTTAAAGATCGAAAACTATTTTCTATGCTGAATGTTGGAGGTGGATTGAAAATGTAATGACTTCACTTCTTTATGGTCTCCTGTTTTCTCACTAACTTACTGAACTCACAACATCATGAAATTTCTTGTCGCATAGTTATCATACCAAAACTGACATCTGCTGCAAAGAGACACTTGAAGCAGTAATTTCTTTGTTTCCTGTCCATACTTGCTGAGGGATGCCGAGGGAGAAGGGTGGCTTTGATCCCACAGAGTTGCCTTGGGATGTGACAAACGGAAGATTCTTGCTTTTTACAGAATTCCAGGATCTCTTTCTTACACAATACTTCTATGAACCCTTGTCGCTTGTCCTACCACCTCTCTGCCTGATGACATGAAAACAAAGACAAGTGAAGGCTACTGTGGTTGTTAGAATGAGAAATGTCCCCCACAGGCTCCTGTATTTGAATAGCTGATCCCCTGATGCTGGAGCTATTTGAGGATGTTATAGAATCTTTAGGGCCTTGGTGGAGGAAGTGTGTCACTGGGGTGGGTCTTGGGGTTATACAGACTCATCTCACTTCCTGTTCTTTCTGTTTCTTCCTGTATGTGCATGAAAAGGTAAGCACCCAGCTTCCTGTTTCACAGCCATGCTGTACCTTCCCTGCCATGATGGACTCTTTCCCTCTGGTGCCATAAGCCAAAATAGAGTGTTTCCCCCTAAGTTCCTATTAGTTATAGAATTTTATCATAGCAACAGAAAAGAAATTAATATAGTGCCCAGCGACAATTACCAGGGATCTCAGGGATCTTGCATCAAGAAATCTCTGAACATGTAATGGAGACTTGGGACATCACACCCTCCTCTTGAAGGAAATAGAACCTAACAAAACTAAAATTGTCTCATTACATTTTCTGTAAGTGTATAAACTAGAAAATAAGGGCATTAAAACACGAGAGCACAGAGTTAGATTTTACCCCTTTCATCTCTCTTAATGTGATTCTAGTGTCTTTATGCATGACATTTCGTTTTACTGATAATTTATTCTAATAACATTTAATATGTAAACAACTTCACTCATTGCTCCAAGCAATAAGTGCTCTAATTATTCTATACTGTGGAATTTATTACGAGGCAGATGTGTTGTGTGTCTTATCCAAGGACAGTTATCACTGGAAATAAAGTAAAGCTAATTAAAGCCCTAGCAATTCAACAAAGTGGCCTGTATCCACCTATGACATGGACTAGATGTACCTTGTACCAATTGCCTGGTTTGTGCTTGTGCCACCCAGTGTTTCCATGATAAATTAGCCTATGCCAGGGCAATCAAGATCTGCTTCAGAACCTGGTGTCTCAACCCTAAAACATCCAAGAACATTCTTCCCATAGTTCATTGCCTAGCTTCATTATCTGAACTCTGCGTTATCCCCCACACTGTTTAAATGTAATAGAGATCAGAGAAATTTTATTACCTCTTATAGCATGCTTCATACATATTTATTTGGTTGTGAAGGTATTATAATGATATGCATTTGTAAAGAAGGAATAATAGAAGACATTTGTATCTATGTCCAGCAACCCAGAGCTATTTTCATTTTGAATGAGAAAGGTAAGTTATAGTTTTGAACATGTGTTTTTGGATTTTTAAAATGGACTGGAAAGATAGCTCAGTGGTAAAATGGTTGGCATACAAACTTGAGAACATGAGTTCAAGTACATAGAACTGTGGAAAAGTTAGAGGTAGAAATAGAGAATACCTGGAAATTGTTGACCAGATAGTCTGATGTCCACCACGGTGAACAACAATGAGAAACAGCCTGTCTCAAACAAGGGAGAAAACCAACTCCTGAGGTTGTCCTCTAATCTCCACACATGTAGCATGGCACATGTGAACACACGCACACACACACAGTTGTTTAAGCAAATAACAGTCTGTAGTGAGTCATGTTGAGGAGCCTGTGTATGAGAGCACACAACTTAGAGCAAGATCTTGAACCCAACCATTCTGGGTTCAAGTTTCTACTCTGCCCAACTTTTTCTTTAATGTCTCTGCCAACTTTGGAGGGCTGCTCACTCGAGTGTCTCATCTTCCTCACCTATAAGATGGGGATGACAGTTGACTTTATTCAGACAAGATGACTTTACACAAGTAAAGTTCCTTATTAAACATTCAATATTATTTGCTATTACACATATAGACCATGCTGATAATTATTCCAGGACAGTTGTATAGAGTAAAATGACATGAGTTCATAATAGACAATCATAAGTATTTGATAATTTGATGAAGTGACACTGCATGGTTGTAATTCATCCTGACTATGGCTCATCACATGTTACATGGGCAAAAGTGGTAGACACATGGGAAGTTTCAGACTTTGGTTATTTTTATTTGCAATTGCTCTCTGACATTAGTGCCAAAATTTGATTTGTTAAACTTCAGTATAAAAACACACAAATATGCTTATTGACATATGTAAAATAGACTTTCCTCCTGAATAACTTATCTGGAAAGATTTGACTTGGAATAATTTTCAGTGAAAACTTTTTCTTTTTTATTTTCATTTGTCCTAAAATATGAGAGTTCTATGTTCCAATTCCAACAAAGCAACCTCCTCTTAAAACTGTTTATCGAGATAGTGGTAATAATTTGTACTCTAATTTGGAAAAAAACTTAGCTATCTGAAGTAGAACTATATATATTCTAGCAAACTAAGTATTTGATATATTGTATTATGCTTCCTTATTTATTTGTATGTATGTGGGGTGTCACTCATGTGACTTAGAATCCATGTGGAGGTCATAGAAAAGAGGATGTTCAAAAGTCACCTCTTAATTTCTACCATATGAGTTCTAGGGCTTGAGTGCAGGCATCAGCCTTGGCACCAAGCACCTTTGCCTGCTGAGCCACCATGCAAGCCTGGTATTTGATACAATTTTTAAAAATAAATGAAAATATATATAAAAGTATATATATACATACATACAGAGAGAGAGAGAGCGAGAAAGAGAGAGAGTAAGAGAGAGAGAGAGAGGAGAGAGAGAGAGAGAGAGAGAGAGAGAGAGAGAGAGAGAGAGAGAGAGAGAGAAGAGGAGTAGGGAGTAGTCAAGATATAGAGAGCAGAGAGAGCAGAACACCAGCTCCTCTCTCCTGTAAGATGAGACCACGTGGAAATACTTAGATTAATAGAAATGGGTTAATATTTAAGACAGATCTAGCCAATAAGAAACAAGTAACTGGCCTACAGCTTTATATCAAATACAGTGTCTCTGTGTGCTATTTGGGTCTGGCATGGTGGTGGGACCAGACCAGTAGGGAAAAAACTACTCCTAACATAAAAGAATTATTTTTAGTCCTTATTACAGAATTTAACTCATATGGTACAGACGTTTGAGCTTCAAAATAACAATTTAATTTAATATGCAGTGTTAATGGTGATTACAGATGAGACCAATAACATAAAATAGTATTTGATCCCTCTTTGAAAAAACTGCAGTAGGACTCTAGGGCTCGGGAGCATAGGCTGTCTTGCCTGTGCTACTTCCTAAGTCTGCTGCCAGAGTCTCTTATTTACCTCATCTCAGAAAACTACTGAATTTTTACTAAGACTATCTCACCTAAGATGGTTCATTCATAAGTCAGATTGTCCTTTGATTTTGTTAACTTCTGTTAACAAGACCAGCAGTAACTACATACCTGGCATTATCTGAGTGGTTACAGGGGGGCAGACTCTGTCCCAAGCCTCTTAAGACACTGACACCCTCCATGATCAGAGTAATAGAAACCCAAGTGTAAAAGCTTTCCTTGTACTGTAGATGGGCAGAGATGACTTACTGAGTTCACATGCAAGTGTCAAAGCCATATCACAAGCCTATGCAAACTGTCTTAAGCTCTTGTCCTCAGCCTTTAAACTTGATTTATATCATGAATTATGTATGTATTATATGCATGGTGTAGAATTATCACCTTAATTAATGATTAAAGAGCACTCAAAAAGTTCTCCCTTGAGGAAGTATAACCACAAATGATGTTGCCAAGAATTCATGACAGAATTTTACATACTCTGGTTCTTGTGTCACTCATGGAAACAGAAGATTCTCAGATATCTTAAACAGAGAACATGTAATACGGGAATGGATGAGAGATTCTGGAAGGCTGAAGAAAATTGGGTAGTGAAGTGAAGTCACTCACTTGTATGCTAGGGAGTCATGGGGTAGATGCTGTTTATCCTAGAGTCCATGTTCACTGTAGGTAGGGAACAGTCACTACTGTGAGACCATAGAGAACATAGTAGCCACTTTGAAGGAAGCCAGAAGCTCAGCGGCTTCTTATGGAGCCAGCTCCAAGGAGGTGAAAATTAGTACTGCTTCTACAACCCCTGAAGTTGGCTCACATGTATCAGGTGCTGTTGCTATTGCCTAGAATACTGTAATGGAAAAGCAGTACATCCCTTCATGCTGACATCTCACAGACAAAACTAACACAGCCATATGGAGAGGGCATCTGAGCAATAAAAGCTGGTAGAGTGTTGACTCCCAGCAATGTCAAGACATCAGCTTTCTCATTTGGAAAGAAACCGACATTGTTGTAGCCATGACTAAATAATAAGCCAGCATCCAGGACTATTAGTTGTTAACTGCTGCAGCTCTAAGCATACCTAGTGTATTCTAAGTTATACTCAGAATCACTGCAAGGGCTGGGAAGGCAGGTATCATGGTTACCTAGCAGATTAGAATACCAAGACTATCTTCATGGATAGTCCAGCCAAAGCCCATTGCCACCTGTGGGCATAGACAGCACTCTGCACTGCTCTGCATACTAGGTTCTCCTCCAGCAACTGAATCCTTCTGCCTTGCATTATCTGTCCTCATCAAAACAGACCACATGATGCCAATGCTTTGCATTGCTCTCGTTAGGATTGAAGTCTGGCTGCACTTGATCACATGCCTACCTTCAAAGGAGATCAGAAAATACAAGGTTCTAACTCCCCCCCCCAAGGGAAGTGGTTGTCACTGATGCCTTTCAGTTCTGGCAATGAATCATTGTGTTGTTTAGAAACAAATAGTGATCATGTAGCCACTAACATTTGTTAAACACTAAACACTATAAGAGTCTATACCTAACATCACTTTGTAGATATATTCAATGTTCTATAAGGTGACTACTGTTGTCATTTCTACTCTGTAAGTGAGGAAGCGACATTCTTCTAAACAGCTCATGGTCCTGTAAGCATTCAGAGGACCAGCACTTTGAACTTGAGTTTTTTTGACTTCCAGGTCAGGTCTTAACCCTTCCCAATATTGTACATAGTAAATGTTGAGTTACTACTCATACATTTTTTTAAATTCTTTAAAAATTGTTTAATTTTTCACTTATGTGTATGTATGTATACCTGTGTGAGGATATGGGTGTGTGTGTGTGTGTGTGTGTGTGTGTGTGTGTGTGTATTCCTGTGGAAGTCAGGAAAAGGCATCAGATACTTTGGAGACAGTTGCTATGGGTTCAGGAAACTGAACTATGGAGGAGCAGTACCCTAGACCACTGGGCCATCTCTCTAGCCCTTCTTTGTTCTTTTCCTGGATCTTAGAAAATAATGAGGGGAGGAGTTAGAGGGTACTGGAAAGCCCTCAGGGCCTGGCTCTAAAGGAGTCATGTGAGTGATTGTTGAGCCTATCATTACACGGGATTTGGGTGGGAGCCGTGACCATGGCACTTAGATATATATCTGAGTAACACATTGTGTGAAAAGAGAGGACAAATACTCTCTGTTGTTGTTTTATCATTATCTTTTGCTTTTAGTTGACTTTTAATAAATTATCTAGTATACCATATACTTATCAGTACCAAGAATATCATCTCAAATTTCTTCCTCTGTTTTGAAATATCAATATGATCGTGCTAGTCATATTACCCTATGAGAACATCTCCTCCTATCTGACTGACTTCACACTTGCTGGTTAGACCTCTCCCTTTTACCTACATAGCTTCTGGTAACCACCCTTCCACTTTCCATTTCCATGCCATCAATGTCTTTGGATTTCACAAAAGAATGATAATATCACATGCTGCCTATCTTTCTGTGCCTAGTTCATCTCACACCTTTTAAAGGCTTTTTTTTTTCTTGGCAAGGAGAAGAAGATGCCAGCAGTCAGCCTGAGACAGAGTGACATAAGAAGTACAAGTACAAACAGGCAGAATATTGTTCTAGAATCCAGGACATGGCATGTGAATGGGATAGGAGTAACTAAAAGTACAGAATATCTCAGGAAGATAAAACGAGAGATTGCAAAACTGGGCTTCACACATATAAGCCTGGAGACCACCGACATTATGTTACCACAGTTTAGTAACTTCAGTATTACCATTGGAGTTGAAGCAAAGAGCAAAACATTGAGGAATAAATACGAGTGTATAAGGATAGGAGGCAGACACAGCTTTACAGGGTTCGTGACTGAGAAGCAGAAGTTGAAAGAGAGGACAAAAACAGTTCTATTAAAAATGGAAGAAGATAGAAGGCGTTTGATTGAGAGGATGTGCTTGAGAGGAAGCTGAAGGCTGCAGGAAAGGAGATCATTGGTAAGATAAGGGCCTTGAGTAAGAAAACTGATAGGATCTACGGAACAGGAGAAACCAGTCCTAAGTAGTTGTTTCATCCTGCTGGGTAGATAACACAGTTGTAGATGAGACTGTCTCTATGGGCAATGGCATGTGAGAAAGCTCTCCCCACAGAGACAGTTTCTAAGCCCACTGCCAGAGGCAGTGAGTATGCCGTGCAGGTTTCTACACAAGTCTTCAGAAGCCGGCATAGAAGCGAGCACACTAGACTTACACAGTAAGTATAGGGAAGTCTCCAATCAGCAGAGCTAGAGCAGAGGTGAAGGAATTGATTCTAACAGGGCATATTTTGAAATAGAATTAGGCTTGATTACAAAGTACTTGGCTAAAGAGACACCAAGGCCTGGGTGGGGAGTGAGTTTAGATGGTAGCTTGTGAGAATACAGGTGGGGCCACAGTTTGGAAAACTCAGGTGGTGAGTTTAAAGCAAGGTTTGAGTGAGTCAAGGACAATGGAGTGAGACCTTTTTTGGAAGCATAAGGCTGCACTTTGAGTAGGATAATGAATTGATGCCTCCCTGGGAAACTGAAGGTGATGGTGGCTCAGGGGGATGGAGTAACTGAAGAAAGTGTCAGGTAAAGATTCTGAAGATATCAGCTTAGAGGCAGATGTCTATGGAATATTTAGAACTATAATCAAACAAACTCACACTACTTTTACAGTAGATTTTCACTGTGCCAGAGTAATGAGGGTGTGTTTTCCTACATGCAGCTGTGGGATTACTTGGGTCACAACATCTCTTGGTAGTTTGACCTGTTAGATATCTTTTATTCAACATCATTGCCATGTGGCAATGTTCAAGTTGCTCTGAGTTGGACAGTCAAACTGAAAAAAACACACAAACCTAAGGATGCCTCCCAGTCCAAACAAGATAAAGTAATGGTGTAGACTATTTTCCAGCCACAGAGCCAGGCAGGTATTTGATTAGAACTTTATTTTTAATCAAAACTAAGGTTCAAAAAAGTGAATAAATTATATTTGGCTGCCTCCCCTTCTTTTTAAAACAATTCTAGTTTCTGGCAAGGCAGCTCCAAAAAATGTTCATACTTAGAAACATACTCAGGATCACTCAGTGACGTGCTAACCACATGTCAAAAGTAGAGATGAGGGGATTTTGGCTAAGGATAGATAACAACAGATGGATGAGCCTAATGAGAGGAGAGAATGGGACATACTGGGTGAGATGGGCTGCTGGTCTCTGGATCAGCACCACCAAAATGGTGTGCACTGACTTCCTCAGGACAAAACTCCTCCCCTCATGACTTTCCTGTAACCGCTGCGGGACCCTTTATCTTGTCCACTGGATATAGACACTGGAAGTGATTTCCTCTTATGTTTGTAACATCTGTGTAGGTTCTGTACACATCTCAAAAGTCACCAAGATCTGCTAATGAATTTCTCTGCTCGAGTTTTCCTCAATATCCCAAAGAATGATTGGTCAGGCTCATGGCACCCTGCTGCTGACCTTCCAAAGGGAAGGGGTGACAGAGCAATTCCACCTTAGATGCCCTGCCTGGTGGGGTTTACTTGACACTGCTGTGGTTGCTCTGGGAGTGTCTTTGCTGATTGTGTTAGAAGCCTGTACTCATTAGACTCTGTTCCCTGCCAACCCTAAAACAAGGTGATGTGAAATATAGCAGATATCTATGCAATTCTAAACAGCACATGAGAAGCACAGTGCTTTGTCTAATCAATTAAAAACAGGGACTGTAATGATTCTGTGACCCCCAAATTATCACACACACACACACACACACAGACACACACACACACACACACACACACACACACACACACACACACCTCTATTAAAATGAGTGTTTTAACTGGGTGTGGCAGTGCATTTCTGTAGACCCAGGTCTTGGGAGGCAGAGGCAGGAGGATCATTAAATAAGATCATCTAGAGCCAGTGAATTATAGGTCAACTTGAGCTTCATAGTGAGACATTGCCTCAAATAAACTTATGGGATACATGTTGCTTTGTGGCTGGATGTTGGTGTAGTATGTAAAAGGTCTTGGGTGGGGAATAGAATGATGATGGATAAGTGGTCCAGAAGACCTGGACTTGATCCCTAGCACCCACATGATGTGGCTTACAACCATTGTAATTCCAGTACCATGGGAATCTGACAGGTTCTTCTGGCCCCTGAGGGCATTGCCTGCATGTATTGGTACACTTATAAACATGCATGCACAAACTTAGATACAAACACACACACACACACACACACACACACACACACACACACACACACACACATTGCCAATGTGTATACACACACTCACAGTCTTGGGTTTGATCCTGGATGCTGCATAAAAAATGATGTGGTTACACAGTCAAACAAGAGTACCAAATCCTTATTAAGCAAGACTGTCATATCACATAATCATAGCTATAGAATTAGGATATGCTAATTGATGAAATGTGTATACCCACCCTCCCAAACTTGGCATGAAGCACCAAGACAGAAGTTCATTTCTTGCTCCTAGAGGGTCCAAAGTGAATTTTCTTCATTGATAGTTCACTCTTGCTTCCTTGCAGCAACTCTTCCAGGTTCATTCTGCATGTTATTCGTCGCCTTTAACATGTGGCTTCAAAGGACTGCTTCAAGTCAGTGAAACAAAAGTGAATATAGGGACTGACTGAACACTCAAGAACCTTTCAGGCCAGGAAATGCCAAATATCACTTAAGAGAAATAGAGATGTCACTGTGTATCCACAGTAAGATAGCAACTAGATCATTGTGGGAAAATACCAGCATCAAGGAACAACTCTTTTCTATCTAGCATGATGATGTAAGTACACAAGAAAAAAATGACAGAAGAATAGCCCAGACCTGCAAGTAAACTAGGAAACCAGAGGGCTACATATCAGAAAATGTCTACACTAGAATTTCTAGCAAAGTCTCTTTAACTTTCTAAAATATACTAAAAGGAACACGCTATTCAATAATATGAAGCTGGCAAATTGACAACTTGAAATGTGGGCAGTAACAGTGGGAAGGAGCTAGGCAAGACGCCCAGACTAGGAAGGCACAGCTCCAAGAATGCCCAAGTAATACCCACATGAGAGAATCACATAAGTGGATTGAATTCAAGAAGCCACTGAGACCTTGAAGCAAAGGAAAATCCGCCATGAGAGTTGATGTGAGAACTGGCTGGCTTTCACATCAGCTTGTTGGTAGAGGCTACCCAGATCCTCTGAGGTCATTGCTTCACTTTTCAATTTGCTGTAATAATATCTACTTCACAGTAATTGACCAGAGAATCGAGTGAAATGATGTGGTAGACTGACAGAATGATAAAGAGACTGATTTTCAATCTATTTCTGTTTTTTTCAAGCTTAGGGTTGAGGAAGGAGCAGGTTTCAGATCTGGTTTGTGACAGAAAACAGTCTCAATCCTGAACCGGAAAAGAGGAGTGTTGGCAAGAACTGCTTTATATAAAGTCTACATTTTGGATCGGCAAAACTTCCAGATTCACAGGCTTTCTAAAAGTCCTCCACTTCCGCCTTCCATCTCCATCTTCTCTTGCTGTCTGCTTTCTTCCCTGCCTTATTCCTTCTTTGCATCCCTCCTTCCTTTCCTCCCTTCCTCCTATCCTCTCTCTTTAACTTTTCTCCCTTTTTATTTTTGTTCAACTATTGTCTATATTCGCACTACAGGATGTTAACAGGGTATTATTTCATGTGTAAGAATCCTAGATGGGTTAGAGCTAAATTGTCAACATGGCAGAACCTAAAACCATCGAGGAGACATGCCTCTGGGCACATGTGTGAGGGAGCTTCTGGAGTGGCTTCGGTGAAGTAGGAGCATTCACCCTGAATTCGAGTGCCACATCCTGTGGGCTGGAGTTCTGGACTGCAGAGGAGGGAGAAAGTGAACTGAACGAGAGCCTTCATCTCTCCCTGCTTCCAGCTGTGGGTTCAACTTGACCAGCGGCCTCAGGCTCCTGTCACAAAGGTTTGCACATCACAATAAATTGCATCCTTAAATTTCAAGCAAAAATCCCTCTTCCTTCCTTAGGCTTTGTGAGGTATATATTTTATTTTACCAGCAGTTAGAAAGATGACTAATAGAGGATTGAACCAGTAACAGACTCTCTCTCTCTCTCTCTCTCTATATATATATATATGTATATATATATGTTATTTGTTCAAATATATATATTTGTATATATATTTGTATATATATGATATATATATACATATATATATATATAGTATTGTCTACCCTTGTGTTCCTTATGTTCTTTGTTGTATATTTTCAACTAAAAAAGTGCTAGTACATACTCTTAAACTGGTAATTACCTCTAACCTACATTTAATTTTCATGCTATCCACCCGAGGAAATATTCATAAAATATCTTAAGAATAAAGATTTTGTTGCAAATTTTATTTACAATAGTATTTTTTTGGAGGGGGGGTTGTTTCAAGCCAGGATTTCTCTGTGTAACAGCCCCGGCTGTCCTGGAACTCACTTTGTAGAACAAGCTGGCCTCAAACTTACAGAGACCCACCTTCCTCTGCCTCCCAAGTGCTGGGATTAAAGGCTTGTACCCCCCCCCGGGCTCATAATAGTAAAAATTTAAAAACAGATTTACTGTTCAAAGTTTAACAAATGGGAAATTCAACTGTTACAGAAATACAATGTGGTATAGTTATTAAAAATTATGAAGTGTGTCAGGAATGTGGAATTTATTATGATCGAGTATCAGTTTTCTAAGTAATAAGAATCTTGTCAAAGCTACAGGGAAGAAAAGCCTAAAAAGAACCAAGCCACAATAGCACTGGGTGTCCTCATGTATGGATGACTCAGTTGACATTTATAATTTTTCAATATTTCCGTACCTTTTATCATTCACTTGTCTTTTTATATTTGACAATATAAAGTCAGTTTAGTTTTGTGGAGAGTTGTTTATATTAACTCATCCCCTCTCAGTTTTATGCTGTTAGACAAAAAAGTAATGGAAACAGCAAGACAAATCTGCTTTGTGAATTATAATATAAAGTATGCTTTATGGAAGGGAAACATCTTATATAGATGTTCTATACACACACATACATACATGCATGTATGCATACATAAAACATGAATTTTAGCATTAGCAACCTCATAAGTCATAATTCACAAGATTTGATGGGGAACAGTGTCATTACATTGTTGGGGCAAAATGTCTAGTCCCTGACACTGTGACAGCACAGGTCATCTGGCCTGACTTATGGCATTTGTCTGGACCACAAAGACTGATACAGTCAGAAGGAGTAGGAGTGAACTCTTCATTGCAGTGACTTTGGCCACTGATACCTGTGAAAGCTTTTTGATGATGGGGATTCGGGGTGATTAAATGCTTGCCTAATTATAGCTAACAAACATCAAAGACTCCATTGTGGCTGGCTGTCCTTGACTCCATTATAACTCACAGTGGGAGATGGAAGAGACTGCAATATCCCTGCTCAAAATTCCACTTAATTAGAGTAATGTGGATGTGTGCAAGCATTCTCAAAAGTTGAAGGGAAGACGCTAATGCATTGAGTAGTCACCGATAGTTGAAAAGAGAGACATAGATTATTCAGTTAATAAACTTTTACTATTGGTACAGAAAGAAAGGAAGACTGTTGAGGGTTGTTTAGAAGAATAGTATGGAGTTGCCTAATGATGCTAGAGGAATAGAGAAAGATAAACAAAGTAGAACCAAGTACCCAAGTACCACTTTCTCATTCAGCCAATATTTAAAAATTTAAAACATAAAACGTTGATTTGGTCAGGGAGAAACAGAACTAAGAGGGGTGTGTGTGTGTGTGTGTGTGTGTGTGTGTGTGTGTGTGTGAGAGAGAGAGAGAGAGAGAGAGAGAGAGAGAGACCAAGAGAGAGAGAGAGAGAGAGAGAGAGAGAGAGAGAGAGAGAGAGAGAGAGAGAGAGAGAGAGAGCTTAAAACAGTAACTACAGCTAAGTCCTGCCCAAGACAATGAGGACCTGGCAGTTACTTGGTACTTGGGGGTCTGGATACCTCAACTGTCAGAGTAGCCACACAATAGCTGCCTCTCACTGGGGCTTGACCACCTATAGTTACTCATTCCACAAGGTGGGGTGCCTCAGTGGTCCCAATCTGGCTCAGGAAGCCCAGATAGTTCTTGGAGAGTAGCTGGTCTCCAGGCTACAGTGAGAGCTTGGAAACACGGGTTCTGCTGTTCATCAATGGGATCAGCACCTGAACTAAAAGGACAAACCAACTTCGGGGCCAGAGAGAGGCTGAGATAAAGGTGAGTAATCTTCCTTTTGAAATACCCATTCTTATCTGGGCTACTACCAGAAGGTGCTATTCATACCCCAGTCTGTGAGCCTTCCTACAACAATCAAGGCAATCCCACAACTCTTCAGGTTCAGCTCTGAACTCAGGTGATCCTAATTTGTAACAAGTTGACACTGAAACCAACCATAATGAATGGACACAAAGCATCCTGTTTTATTATTTGAAGGCTTACTTAAAAAGCAAACCCCCTACAGCCTGCTAATAGAGCATAAACATGCATTCAGCATTAAAACAGGACAGTGAACCATCAAGTGTTCTCATGAGGATAAACATGACAGATTTTAAGTTGTAAGGAAAATATACTACAGTTAACAGGAAAGCATGATGTGAATATGATATTTTTCTTGCCCATGCAAATGAAGGTACACTGCTGTTCGAGAGGTATCTTAGTCTATTTATGACAGGGTCTCCCAAGCGCCTCACTTCACTTGAGATCTCTGACATCCACCATCCAGATTTGTTTAGACACAAAGTTGTATTTCCCTTTTTTGCAGAGGTTTCACAGTGAACTGAAATCACTAATTTGGTGTCATCACACTATAGGCAAGTATATACATACAGGCGTTTTAAGTGTTTGTTTAAAGGGTCTGGATCAAAGGTTTCATATTGCCTTCTGTTCAGAATTTTTGATCAGTGTTTCTCCAACTTCAATATATATAAGAATCCCGTGTGTGTGCGTGTGTGTGTGTGTGTGTGTGTTGTGTGTGTGTGTTTGTGTGTGTGTGTGTGTTTAAATGCAAATTCAGGAATAAGCAGAACTCATTAATCTTTCATGAAGGCATTAGAGCGATGCATCGCTTTTTAGGGATAGTGACAGGAGCAACATCAGAAAACATACTAGAACTTGTCAAATGTAATGCATCTATGAAATATGTTGTATGTTACATTTAGGAATTGTGTGTGTCTTCCTAAATGACTGTTATTCCATATTTGTAATTTCTAACAAAATTAAAATGTTGACTTATGGGTTAGAGTTGCCAAACATACATACATATATACATGCAAAAATACATACATATGGATGTACACACCACCTTAAGGATTAGTACCAATATCATAAGGTTGGCACTTACTGGCTGGAATCGCTTTGTGTCTAACATCAGTAAAGAAGCAGCAGATTCTGACTTTGCTTCTGATGGAGCCTATGGCTATTTTTATAGCAAGCATGGATCCTGCTGGTGCCAGTTCACTCTTCTCAGAAATTTTCCTCCAGAAGGGATCCACACTAGCAAGCCCTGAATGTTTTGTCTTTGCAATGATGGAACTGAGTGATAATTCTTAGAACTGGATAGTTACTGTGCTTGGGAGCTCACCCTTTAGGCTTATTTTTACTTCTTACCCTTTCTAGAAGCCTGCAGCAAAACGAGGACCTGTTCTCACCTCCAGTATGACCAGAAGAATCAGACACAGCTTAGCAGGATGGGAGTATTTTAAAACTAACTGTTACTTTGCTTAATCCCCTCATGTGGTTCCTGGAACTCTTTGGTAGGCTCAGTCACCCCAGGATTTGATCTTTTACAGGCATGAGCTTATGTTCAGCACAGAGGATGTGGTGTGGGTAATTCTTGTTGGCAGCACTCTCTGCAAGCCTGTCATCTTTTTAGCCCATCTGCAGAACATACTCAGATGAGAAAAGCCACCAAAAGAATTGCTAATGACAAAGGGAAACTTCTCATAAATGAAATGGAAAAATTTTCAGTCATACCCCTCCCTTACTGCTGTGAGTTAGATACGGTAGAAATCATATTGCTGTTAGTTCTTGCTTGATAACTTCTATTTCTTAACAGACCAGAATACCTCCAGCAATGAACATGGAGGGTAAGAAGAAAAACTGATGCTGGACTCATTAAAAAAATTCCCCTAATTATGAATTATTTTACCTCCAGATGTTTAAACAGTTGCTAATTTCTTCTGGTCTCTAACAAAGTTTGGCTCCAAGTCCTAAAACAAAAATAGGAGATGCAATTTGAGGCTTTATGGCTTCAGATAAAAAGCCCTCTGTACACAGTGAGCACACACATTTTTGAGCAAACTATAACCAGGCTTCAGATGCCTGAGAAACAGCCTGGTCTGAGCCGAGCCATGGGGAAAAGTAATCAGTTCTTCGTTGTCCAGCCAAGCCCGCATTTGCCTGGTTGTTTGCTTGCTCCCTGCCAATGCGGAAACATCAAAGAAACAAGAAGACACCAGAGGCCAACGCTGCCTTAAAAGAAGGCACTGTCTTGGATTTGTTCATTTATTCAACAAATGTTTATGGGATCCCTACCACATGTCAGACAGTGTTCTAGGCTCAGGAAGGACAAGTCAGCATGAAAACAACAGCTAAAAAGGCAAGTGTTCTCACTCTGTGAGAGACATTTTATGATTCATAATGTGACATTAATAGCAGAATAAATATCCATTGCAGAAGAGGGAATACAACCAGAAAAACGCTTTTCTTCAAATTCTAATGGGGACTGCATGTCCCAAACTCTTACTGGACTTTTTGTGTTAAAAATGTACCTAATATGAAATCTGTCACCTTGCCTGTCTTTGAATTCAGTTCAGAGGTGTTAAACACATTCAGGATGTTTTGTGGCTGGCACCATCATCCTGGTACATCACTCAACATCATGGAAAGTTGACGCCACTTATTAAACAAAAATTCTTTGCTTATCCCTCTCCACACTACCTGGCACCATTATTCTAGCATGTGTCTATATGATTTTGACAACTTTAATGTCAGATAGGCAGAATTCATGTTTGTGTTTATGTGACTGACTTACCTCACTCAACATAATGTCCCTTAGGATTCACCCGTCTCTAGTGTATGTCAGTGAGTAGTATTGTGCTGTATGCATACAATGGCCCTCAAGATTTTGCAGTGTATGCCAGTGAGTAGCATTCTGATGCAATATTACGTTACATTTTCTTTCTCTGTCTGTGCATGCATAGACACTAGGCTACTTCTACCTTTTGGCTATTTTGAATAATTCTTTTATGAACACATGTGAACAAAAAAGCCTTTGAGGTCTGATTTTCAGATCTTTTTGTAAATACCCAGAATTGACATTCCTGGGTCATGTATGGTAAGAATATTTTAAAATTATTTTGAAGATCCGGTGCACTGTTCCACAGTGGCTGTACCATTTCAACCATGAGTGCAAAAACATTTCAATTCCTCCACATTCTCACTATCACTTGCTATATATTCACTTATTTTGATAGCAGTCATCTCAATGAGCATGCAGTGGCATCTTGCTGCAGTGTGAACTTAGACACTCTTAACAGGTCGAATCCATACCCAAGAGCCTGTAGACTTGACCTTTGATTTTGCAGCTTTGTGATTATGGAGAGGTGAAATGTTGTAGATCATAGGCTCAAAATTATCTCGAGTTGTCTTTGGTCTCTTTTCATAACTGTGTACTATCAAACTTTGTATCTGACTGATGTAGCTCTTTTTCTTTTGTGACTATTGTCTAAAACTTTGGAATACATATTAGTTTTGACAGACCTTTGGCCTCTGCCATCCTAAGCCTAAGACTTTATTAGCATCCAAATCTTCAAAAATATTTCACCTTGTAAATGACAAATACACCCTACATAAGAGATTTCCCTACTGCTTTGTAGTTCATATCCTTGATGACCTTTTTCAAGAGCAAGTTTTTCTAGGTAGTATGCATTTGTGACATGGTCACTCACATTTGTTATAGAATAATTTTTTAATTCAGAATTTTTATTTTAAGCACAGCAAACTATACTTTTTATATTTTTATTATTATTATTATTATTATTATTATTATTATTATTATTATTATTATTATAGCTATAGGCATTACACAGAGAATAAAACAGAAAAGACTTCTAAATATATGGAAATAAATGAGCATGGGTGGGCAAGTAAGGTATATAAGTACTGATAAATATCACTGTTTCTTTTTTTTTTTTTAACCTGTTGAGTTGTCAAACCTGTTTGATAACAAACAAACAAACAAAAAACCAAATATTTAGAAGTTTGTCATCTCTTTTTTTCCATGTTCCCCATGCTTCCAGCTAAGGGCGTCTTTGATGAAACATTTCTCACTAGGTCCTTTGCCAGCAGCAAACAGTATAATTCATTTTACTAACTAGATCATAATATTCTCAATATTCTCAGGTGAACAACAGGAAGTTAAGATACAACCAGTGTCATTACTTAGCCCCAGGGTTTGAATGGGTGATGGAATAGCTATTTTTAATCTCCAAAGTCTACAATAAATAGAAAATTTTGCATGAAAATTATCTTATCTCAAAGTGATCAATTATCACATTTAATGAAGTTCCCTTCTTTTAAATTTGTTTTGAGATTATAATATAATTACACCATTTCCTCCTTCTCTTTCCTCTGTTCAAATCCTCTCCTGCACTTTACCCATCTTGCTCTTTGTCAGACTCATGTCTTCTTTTATTTTAATTATGGTTATACACACAGACACATACACTACTTCCCAGTCTGTATAATGTTATTTGTATGTATATGTAAAATGGACAGTAGTTACCTTCCTAATATCATTATTTTTGTTCACCTATAGGAAATGACTCAAGTTGCATATTATGTAGTATCTGATGACTATCATTGGATACAACTATAAGTTAATGATAACATTTTAAAGTACAGAATAGTGTCAGTTCACATTTCTTTCTCTTAAAACTAAATATCCATTACAATAATATTTATTATGTAATTATGCATGTGCTCAATGAACTTACAGAGCTTTGAAAATACTTGGATTGTAAACTCAATGTTTTACACTACCTATATATAAAAGGCTATATATACAGCTATGGTTAATGGTTACCATAGGTATAGAATGTGTCTATTGTCATAGAAATTTCTAGTTGGAAGCAGTGTTCTAAGCAGGTATATCTCCTTATGTTTTTGTTCATTTTGCTGCTGTTGTTTGAGACAGTATCTCTATGTAGTCATAACATGGTCCCATCTCTTCACAATTTTTCTCTGTGTGTCTCTGTCTCTGTCTCTGTCTCTGTCTCTGTCTCTCTCTCTCTCTCTCTCTCTCTCACACACACACACACACACACTCCCTTATATATTTATCATACTCAGAAGACCAGAGAAGGTAGTTGGTACAAATTCATAGCTTTGCCAAACTGAGGAAACATGGACCATTACCCGAAACTTGAGTCACATTGTGCCAAATGAATCTCCGCATCTGCTATGAGATTTATAGAAAAGCTTGGCAAATCTTTTGAGCTGGAGCATTTCTGAATGGAGAGTGAAGCTATTTTAAGTTTAATGAAGTCAGTGGGGGTATTTTAATACTCATAAAAAACTAATGAAGAATGCTTTTTGTGCCAAACTACCTCAGAACATGCCAACAGTTGTCTAAGTACCTTAAAGCCTAATGGTTTAGCACTTCGACCCCTTACAGACAAGAATTCACAGTTCCCACTGCTATAGCATGGAGACTTAAGAGTTTCAGAAAGCTTTTCGCCTAGAAATTGGTCTTCATCACTGGGCCCACTCTATGTATTTCTGTGGATAAAAATAAGCCCTCAAATGATATTTGATGAGCTGGATGAAATTTGCAGCATTTACATCCAAGTTTCTACAATATAAAGGAGGCATCTTTGTGACATGCTTAGAATTTCTAAAGTCAATATGTTGTCAAATTAGTAGTGTGATGTCTTGTTCCCTCTTCATCACTTTAAGTTCTGTATCACATTGCCTCGGGAAGAGGCAGTATTCTTACTTCTTAAAGTCTTCTTCCCACACACACCTCTCTTCTTGACTTAGAATTTGATCATATGTCAGTATTCACAGTTGTTTATATTGTTCCTCAAATGTGTGCAATAGGCTTGCAAAGCATGGGCATTATAATTCAATCCCCCAATGGACTGCGTCGGCTGTATCATGGAAATAATCTAGTACAAAACTTTATATAAAAGATGAAAAATGAGAACCCACACAGAGGTGATAACTTGATTAGGATTAAGATATTTAATGTGACAGAAACATTTTTAGCAATAATCATTATAATCTGTTGAATGCTCCCTGAGTTCTGTCTGCTTTATTTAGAGTGAAGTAAGTAAATGTACTGATATATTGCATTATTGTTTCAATCATTTTAGCAACTATCCAGGTCAATGCCATTGCTGGATCCTCTTTGAAGAGAAGAGAATGAAATTTGAAAGGGGTCAATGAGTGTTGAAAGTCACACACTGGAATGCTCCTGAGCTAAAATTTGAGCTCGGGTTAACTACCGAATTGTGTTGTCGGAGGTACATTTCAGGGATATTAGTAAGACAAAACAGAATAATTACAACTTTAATTCATATCAAATAATAATTACCTCTTTGATCATAATTTTAGCAAAGTCAGAATATAATATTATTGTCAAAAGAGGTGGTAGGAATATGTCACTCACTTATTTTCTTATCTAGGAAAAGTTATTCTGTATTGTAATTTTCCTGTGTTTAAACAAAACACTTTGTTGGAAGGGGAAAACTGAAATAAAATGTACTAATAATGCTATTTTATTTTTTTAACTCAACTATCTCTCCTCTGTATTATAGTTGTATATTGAGGATTTACAGCTAAAAGACAAGTCATGCCGAAATTGGTGTTGATTTTGATCTTGTTTCTTCTTCAAAGTCAAGTTCCCACTTAATTGCTCTGAAATTTAATAATTCCCCAGTTATCAAAAACAAGTCTCTAGATGTTTTTAATTTGATGACAATAGGCAAGTGTATCGATAGAGCACTTCTAACCAATGTGTTTGCATTTCTCTCTTTGGAGGGCTTTCTTTAACCCTAGCACTTGGATAAAGCTGTCATTGTCAACCAGAGAACAATGGCATTGCCAAGACTGGTAGTGTAGCCTGCCTACTTCATTTACCAAATCAATTTTTCTGGACACTTCTTTTTGTTCCAAGGACAATAAAGAGGAATTCTGGTGCGTTTGGGAGGATTTCATCTCTGTGATCTGAGACAAATTCAACAAAACTCAGACTGTAAAATTAGGAGAGACTGATGGATTACAGCCATTGGTTTTCACCCATCTGCTGAGGTGCATATAGGTACAACGAAGAACAGTTTCTATGCATAAACCATTGTGTTTACTGGAATTACTACCGATGCCTCTATAGTTAGAGTACAATTTGTAAGTGAAAGTAATCTTCGCAATTTCCATTTTACAGATGAAAAAGCAGGCCCAAAGTGTTTAAGACTTGTCCAAGGTCAATCTGAAATTCATAAAATAATGTCAGTCTTCAAATATTTCACCAAACAGGGCTGGTAAGATGGTTTAGAGGTGAACACAGCAGACACTAAGCTGATGGCCTGCATTGAGTCCCCAGGATCCACATAGCAGAAGGAGAGACACAACTCCCATGAGATGTCCTCTAACCTCTATGCATACACAGAGACGTGTGCTTCTACAAGTAAACACCCACATGCACAATAAAAATTGGAAAAAGATACTTTATTTTCATCCAAAAAATCTCAAATTTTTAAAAGTAGATAAAACTTAATTGCACTTTAGAATTTTCCACACAAAATTTCAAGAGTGGAGAATTCTCAAAAAACTAAAAATAAGCCTTCCATATGACCCATCTATAACACTCTTTGCCATGTGCCCAAGTAACTCAATATTCTATTTCACAGTTACTTGCTCAACTATAGTTTTTAGAGAAATAGTAATTCCTGTTTAACATAATGAGTGCAAGGACTTTAGGTTTTAGTTTATGGAGAGCATTGTCCCAAAGGTGGCAGGAAATCAATTACTTTGTGAGTACGCCCATTTGTAGGGTGATTAGGCCACTAAAATGAATCAAAGCATTTATTTTCCTGTGTGATTGGGGTTAATTCCAAACAGGAAAGTGTCCGATTGAGTAGGATCTTGTTATCACAGATCTAATTTTCTTTCTAGTTTTAAAGGAAGCTGACACTTGCTAAAATATCATTGAGTCTTTCACTTTTGAAGTTCCACATATTAGATCAATATCTTTTTATTTGTTTTTTAAATGAATGTACAGGAAGATTTTTATTAATCCTCCTGTGTTAAAATTTATAGAAGATACTCATTTCTGACATTTTTTAATCATTCACTGTACATATTCTAAATGAGCTATCTCAGGCATTACTGACACTTTTGAGTAAGAAAACCCAGAAATAGAGGTTTAAAAGATCAGTGTGATCTATTGACATCAAAACAAAAATATTCAACTGGGCAGTGAATTTCAGATATATTCAGCAAGGACTCTGGGCCTAATTTTTGCAACTTATTCAATGTGCCATGCTACATGTTCGCATCATTCAGAGGTTGGATTCATGATTTTTCTCTGCTGTTCATCACCAAAGTCCCTTGTGACTCCTTATTCATATAAGTTGTGGGTTGTAATAGTATGGAGGAGAACACTGGGTAACTAAGAATGTGTGACCTCCATGAGGTATAGTAGCACTTCTCTACTAATAAGTCCTGACCTCCAGAAATATAATAGCACTTCTATACTACACATGGCATGCGTATATGGTTGCTCCATTCAATGTAGACAAAAGGAACATGTGATCAATATTGCACAGCATAGTGAAAAGAGCACATGATTTGAATTGAAGCAACGTGCATCATCAAGGACAGGCAAAGGCAAGGGCAATGCAACTTACTTCATCTCTTTATGTTTAGAAGTATTAAAGTGATTTAACCTGGGGCTGGTTAAAGCACTTGCTGGGCAAGCAAAAGGACCATAGTTCGGATCTCCAGAATCCATGTAAATGCTGGGTGCATGATAGCCCTCTTTTTTTTTTTTTCAGATTTAGAAAGTGGAGATGAGGGGAATCCCAACGCAAGATAGCTAGTAAGATTAGCTGCATACGCAGGGTCTTATTTTGTCTGAGAGACTCTATCTCAAAGAAAATGATTGAAGAGAAACCATTAATATCAACTTTGACCTCCACACACATGCACATTTATGCAAACACACATATAAACATTTATCACACACATACACATGAAAATATTCACTTAACCTACTCAATGTAAAAATGGTTATAGATAGCTTCAAAGGATGGGTTCTTATGAATATGTTAAATAATCTAAGAAGTGATATACAGAATTCTATATTAGTTGGAAGTCAAATGCTACAAAGGTGTTGTTTATCTACCTTCTTGCATTGTCTAGCAGTAGCTAACCCATGTTTGTATATTAATAATCATAGCAAAATGACATGAAAATATTAACAATGTTAATGGTAATCACTTGAGGAAATGTATACAGTTTGTAATATTACAAATATTTAATATGTATTAAAAACAAGGAAAGGTTTTTTTGACAAGATGGCTTAGCCTGTAAAGGTACATGTTTCCAAGACTGAAGACTTAAATTTGAATCTTGTAATCCTCATGGTAGGAGAGAACCAACTGCAGCAAATTCTGATCTGTACATGCATGCCTTGGCATATGCACACACAGCAAATGAAAGTAAAAAGGGAAAAAATAATAATGGGTAAGAAAGTATTTAAAGCAGAGAAGAAAACTTGTGTCTGAATCTGAACTAATAATCTACCAATAAAGTATTTAATATATCTCAAATTTGACCATGCTATTGAGTCACCTATCCATTGTTTCACTTGAACTTTGTAGCTTAGAAGGCTTTGTCCCTTTGGGAAATAATTCCCAATTTTTCAAAGATATCAAAGAGAAATAGGATGAATTTAGAACTGCATTTGCTAGAAGGCATTTGCACCATTTAGCAACTATCCTCATGTCTCCCCATTTTGAGCGTGGCCAGGGGATCTACACTATAGATGAAATTCTTATAAACCGCCACAAAAGAAATAAAAATCTTTGCTGCTCTAAGTGTGCTCTGTAGTCCTATAAAAATCAATGACACTCGTCACAGGAAACATGGCGCCTTAGGCACATGTGTTTTTACTCTGGAGTTTCTTTCTGTAACTAAATGCAATTAGTTGTCACATGGCCCTGATTTATGGCCATTTACAAACAGTAAAAATGGCCAGGATGTGCATAGGCTGCACAATTTGATATGATTCCCGCTGAGTTGGGTGGGAGGGAGAGTTTCAGCCACACTACTCTCAGTGGTGTCTTCTGAGAACTGCCATTGACAACCCGCAAATTCCAGCTACAAATCCCGCAAACGGTACCGCTGGGAAACAGCACTTTAACTGATGGTCTGGTATTTCCAAAAGATAATGTCACCATGACATTTTCAGTCTTTTAATATCATTTTATTGAGTCCCTGTGGTACCATCCTAGAGCTGGGTCCCCTTGAGCTGGGAGAGCTGCAGTGTGTTTTTCCTAGTGTCCATGCTGTCTAGAGGCTAGCAAACTGGGCCTTCATTATAAGCCCCAGGCTCTTAGAGAGGTGGAGGCCTCTTGCCACCCATGCAGCAATGAAATGCTGCTTTCTGTAAATGAAGGAAAGGTTCTCTCAGTTGTGGGGTCTACAACAGAGAGAGGAATGTGTACTATTTACAGCTCTCATTTGAGCTGCCAAGCTCATCTCATGTCACTCTAGATGAAAAGAAGACAGCACTCTCCCTATGTCGACTCCTCCCATATAGACTATAGTGATCCTTGGTCAGAGAGAGAGAGAGAGAGAGAGAGAGAGAGAGAGAGAGAGAGAGAGAGAGAGAGAGTCCCATGCTTGCACCTGATTTCTCATATATGGGACTCAACATTGGTAGCCATCTGTATTGAAGAAAGAATATTCAAACTAATGATAGTTTTAATTGGTTGTTTTCTTCCATATTTTATTACAATACTTATAACCATGGCTAATGATTTGTAATCTGAACCCATCTTTTAGTTGCAGCTTGAAGTATTTCTTGGCTTTGTTTGATAATATATTCAGGTTCTCCAGAGAAATAGAACCAATAGCATGCATGCTCATATGTTGGAGATTCAAGAATGGAAGTTGCAGATGAATTCTTGCGTAGTGTTTTGGAGAATTCTCTCTTGTTCTGGGAAACTGATCTGTCCAAGGTCTTCAGCTGATTGGACCCTTGTTAAGCAAGCAAGGCAATCTGCTTTTCTCAAAAGTTTACCAATTCTGGTGCTCAACTCACCCAAACAATCACTATGGTGACCACAAAATTAAGTATCACAGATACAGAGATATTTATCCATGTACATAAGTATATAGGCATGTCTTTTGTACTCTCTTTTTCTCCAGCCCTTGCACACCTCTGCCAAAATGATAGAGTATAATTTATGGGATTTTATGATATCTCTATATACGTTCCTCCTCTTTTTTATCCCACAGAGATACCACCTCTGTTTCAAGTTCAATTTAAGGATAAGTGAGTCTAACACATAGGAAACACTCAACAAATGAAACCTATGTACCTTAATTCTTACCCTTCTCTATCTGCCAACCACCCTGCCCTAGTTCACAAGCTTCCTAAATTATTTACTGATTCAGCCCTGGGAATAGTCAAGGAATTCTGACTAATAGAATGATACGTGAGTTAAATGTGGGCGCACCTGGAAGAAGCACTTCAGCTCGAGTAGTGAATTGAATGAAAAACTGTCCCACATAGGCTTAGATATCTTAACACTTGGTCCCCAGTTGGTAGTGATATTTGAGCCAGTGGTGCACCTTTGCTGGAGCAAGCACGTCACTGGGAACTTTGGAAGTCCATAGCCTTACAACACTTTCAGTTCCGTTCCCTCTCTCCTGTATGTCTGTAGCTAAGATGCCATCTTTCAGCTTCTTGCTCCTGCTACCATGCCTGTGACTTACTGCAATGCCTCCCCACCAGAATGGACTCTTATTTCTCTGGAACCATCAGCCTCAAATAAATGCTTCAATAAGTTGCTTTTTGTTGTGTTTATTTTTTATCACAGCAACATGAATGCAACTAACACAATGAGGGCTGAAAAAGAAAAGAAAAGAAAATGCTAGGCAACATGAGCTTTCAGGAAAAAAATGTGGTTCTCTATCTTTGGGGAAAAAATGTTATTTCTCCTATTTTCAACAATGCGGAAAGGTTTTTGATGAGAATTCTTGATATAGTGACCAGGAAACTATTTCTTTCTTCCTTGGTGTCTGCCAAAGACAGAATGCGTGTGGACTGACCTCCAAAGGACGCATGGCAGCAGCTACCAAAGCATACTGAGTTCCACACTGTTCTACTATCAAAATCATGTTGTGACTTTTAAAAGACAAAAACAAGTTGTTCTTGAATCAGTATTAAAGCAAGGAGGATGCCAGGATGAGGGTCTCTTCCATCAAGTCCTCACACTTTATTGTCTTATCTAAATAATACTTGATTCTTCCTGGAAAATCTTTATATCCTTTAGTGAATGAAGTGAATATATGACCAAGGCTTCCTCATCTCAAATTGGCATTTTAACATATCCATATCGGTGTAGAAAAATAAGTTACAGGGATTTGTGGGAGCTGCAAAAGGAAGAACCCAGTCTGTAAGCCCACACCTTTGCTGCACAAAGCCAAGTTAAATATGTTTTTCATAATTTTTGTGTTTTTTAAAAAAAACAAAAGTATATTTGTTTGGGTCTTTCATAAGCCTACCCCCTGGGAGAAAACACACAGAAAATAGATTTATGCTACTTTTTTAGGCTGTTAATATGCTGCTTTCATATGGCAATGAGCCCTTTTGTCCCCTTTCCTAACTTCTCTTGAAGCAGTTGAAGTTTAAGCTTCCTTTGCCCTCCACAAAAAGAACTGGCTTTTGACGAAAGCAATGATTTGATGGTAAAAAGGATTTTGTAGTGAGAGGACTTAAAAGAAGAAAGATTTGTATCTGTAGAAAAAAAAATGTTATTTTAAAAGCAGACAGGAAAGAGGGCTGCTTCTCCCTGGGGCTGGGTTCAGAAAGAGCAGAGACATGCACAGCTACACTGCCCATAGGAGACAGGGTTTACTTCAAACTGCAAGTTAATCCAGACCTCCTGGAAAGCCTCATGCGCCCAAAGCCACAGACCATACCTGGGGACACTGTTCAGATGTCTACCAGGAACAGAGATGGGCACTATCCTTAGGTCTGCGGAGATGGTTGCTTGTCTGGCATCCTAGATTTCACAAGAATTTCCTGAGGGACCAGCTCTCTCTCATCATACACCTCTGGAAATTCATTCAGCAATTTCAGCAATAAGCAAAAGCATCTAGGCGGAGCAAGTACAAGTCCTTTGAGCTAGGGTACCAGTTAATGATGTCTCCCTCAAGTAAATTTGGGACACATCTGTGGTCCCTTATAAATGTCTGTAAATTACATAACAAATAAGGTTGAGCAGCATTCTGCAAAATATGAAGATTTCATTACTATATATTTTCAAAGAAAAATTTTTAATAATTATTTTTGTTCCTAATCCCTAAATATTGCACCATTTAGCATTTAGTTTGTAAAGGGGGCATCACATATTTAGCTGTTGAACATATTTTGATTATAGGAAGCAAGATTCAATCTTTATTAGCCCCATTGCAAAGTTCCTACTTCCCAGCTATCAAAAAGCCCTGACTATGGAAGGCTCCTGTGCACTGTGAAAGACAGTGGATCAGCATGACTATTTTGATGGATTCCAAGAGAGATGACTGCAAAAAATCACATAGGAGTGTAGAAAAGCAAGATCTCTTTCCTGATAGGATGGATGTTTTTCATGTATACACAACTTCTCTTCAGCCCTAAGCAGGGTTGCCTTGGGCTAGCTCCTATTGGACAGCCAGCACTGGGCTTCCTTTTGTAACCCAGAGGCCAAGATATGTCCATGAACTGATCCCCCTCTCTCTTTTCTTGCTTCTTCAAGAATGACACTTTATTAGCATTCTCAATAGATTCAAAGGACACATGAAATCCCAGGTTCCATTTATCAGCACAGAAAAAATAAGATCTAGCTGTATGAAGGGAGGAAGCCCTGAGTGAAGTCCTGAGTGACTGCACATTATTGACATGGGCACAGCCATACCAAGGATGTCAAGGCTTCAGACATGCAGGAAATTGTCAAAGATGTTACCCATATGGCCCTGCTCAAGAGAAAGGGCAAACATTTCCTCAGGGGTCTCAGTATGAGTGTTCATGAATGATTGATTAGTGTGCACATAGCCTGGCAACTGCAACTTCTCCCCAGATGTTTACAGCCTGAGATGCTCCCCTACAGAGACCTCCTGTGGAAACTAATTACTCCTCCTGTGTTGAACCTTATAAACACCATGGGGTTCTAGGTTGCTGTGGTAGTGGTAGCCATTCCCACTTGACCTCAGCTTCATTGTACCTATGTCTGAGTGTCTGTCCTTTGTGCATTTTTTTGCTACCCCCAGCCAGGGTTCCTGAACCCAAACCATGAAGGCTGCAACCTAACAATATTTATATTTACCCTTCATGTCTGCATTGCCTACACCACACACACACACACACACACACACACACACACACACACACACACACACCTCTTGCTCTAATGAAAACCATGAAAAGGTTAGCATCTTTTCCATTCCTGATGAATAACAAATTCAAAATGAAGAGTTTTAGGAAGTGGACGTGGTAACAAACCCCAGTCATTCAAGCATCTTTGGCAGAGGCAGAGGCAGTGCCTACACTGCGACTTGAGTCCTTATATCAAACAAATAAACAAATGCACAAAAGCTTCTCGTGAACGTTATTAAAAAGAAATCACTACATATGGAGAGGGTTTGCTCAAGGTGAAACAAGAATTACAAGCAATATGAATTTTCTGTATGTCTCCAAGTGACCCATTCCAAGAATCTTGACACCACTATTTTTTATTTGCTATATAAAAAAGATGATGCAGTTTTCCTTGCCTTGCCACTATGACTGGATGGCACATAAAGCATACAGATAACAACAGGCAAATGTACAGACACAGCCTTTTCCCTGTTTACTGACCTTGGCTGAATGGACTCCTACTTTGCCTTGAGTGTTGCTCTTCCAAATGCTACTTCTGCTCTGGAAGCATGATTCTCACTCTATACAGCATTTGCCTCGTGTTCCTTTTCCTCTTCTCATTGCTCTCCTAGGGATTATTAGCCACATCCTTGGCCTCAGATCTCACTAACATGTTTGTGATATCACAACCCATAACTCCAGCTCCAAAGACCTTATAATTATGTTCCACTGTGTGTCCTACAGTAATTTTCAACTCAAGGTGGCTTACCCATAGTTAGTTTTTTCATCTTCTGTCTATATAAACCTGCATCTCTTGAACTCCCTAATTTGGTATTATTCACACATTCCTCTCATGGTAGGGCTGAAGCGGCTGCAAACAGAAAAGAATGTTCCCCTGAAGCCAGACCCAAACCTGAAAGAGGTTAACACAGACACCAAACTCAGGGAAGCATATGCACATCTGATAATCAAGTGTGAAATGAATGCTGTGGACCAGAAGTGGGATATCTGGCTAGATGCCAGAACCAAAGAGATTCACAGCCAAGAATCTGAGTGCCCAGAGAGTGAATGTAAGATAGGAGGCCCAGGAGAAGTGATTGGACAAGAAGCGGTGAATGACAACAGATCACAAGTAGGGGAGGGACAGTCTGTGCTTTGTGAAACATGTCCCCCTCTTTCTCTGGAGAAATAAAACCATGCTGTGGGGATGAAAAATAAGGAACATATCCCAGGTCACAGAGTAAGACATCAGGGAGTGAGGTCTCCCACTCAGGCCCTTTGATACAGGTCTTAAGTCACTCCCTGCACCCAGACTTTCAAGTAAAGATGAGTTCATCTCCTAAAGTAACAGATTTTAGCTACAATGAAACCTGTAGCCATATTTTCATCTTCTGCTCTCTCCCATATCGACCTGTATCTCTGAGAGGACCATAATTTTACCCCAGAAATCCCCAGAAAAATAGAACTTTTTTTTTTTTCAGTGAAAAGTAATCAAAACCGAATAGAAAAGGAAATCTGACCTATTCCTCACAAGGCCAAGACTAAATCACTCTGCCTTGGGCTCAGTGCTTTTATGACTTGATTTTATAAGCAAAATTTTCCCTAATCAAAACTCAGTGTTCAATACCAAATCCAATTGTTACAAGAGAAGAGACAGAAATGCTCTCCTGTCTTTGATGTGAGTCTAAAAACACTTGATTTTGAGGTGCTTTGCATGTCCATGGCTGTCTCACACAGCACTTCCAGTGACATAGGGAAGCTAATTGTTGGGAAGTGATTGCATCACTCAGGAGTTGCCCTCATGAATGGAATTAGTGCCCTTATCAAGGGTCCCAGAGAGCTTGGTTGTTCCTTCCACCATGTTAGGATACAAGGAGGGTCTCTGGGTTAAGTAAGGTTCCTATTGCTGTGGTAGAACACTATGACTGTAAGCAACCTGGGGAAGAAGAGGGTTAGTTCACGTCCTTCCACACCACAGTCCATCATGGAAGGAGTCAGGACAGGAACTCAAGCAGGGCAAGAACCCATAGTCACGAATTGAAGCCAAAGCCATGGAGAACTTTCTTATTGGCTTGCTCTCCATGGCTCGCTCAGTCTGCTTTCTTGTAGTATCCAGGACTACCAACCCAGGGGTGGTACTACCTGCAATGGGCTGGGCCCTCCCTAATCAATCACTAATTAAGAAAATGTATTACAGAGTTGCTTGCAAAACAATCTTATGGAGACATTTTCTCAATTAAGAGTCTCTCTTCCCAGATGACCCTAGTTTGTTGGCATGAAATTAGCCAGTGCATTAATACATCATCTATGAATCAGGAAACAGGCCTTCAGTGGGTGCTGAATCTGCCAGAATCCTGATTCTGAACTTCCCAACCTCTCCAACTGTGAAAAACAAATCTCTGTTATTTATATGCTGCCCATTTAATGGCACTTTGTTTTCACAGCCCAAATGGACTGAGATATGAGATATACTTTTTTGACAGTTCAATTTTCTTTTTAGAATATTATAGGCGCCACTCTTCAATGAAACACTTGTAAAGTAGTAATTTAATGAAACAGAACAAAAAAGTTGTAGAATGGAGCACCAGTTAAAAAGTAAAACTACAAATTGGGTGCAAACTAATCACCAATATTTCCCCTAATGGATGCTTAAGAAGGAAAATGCAATCTTACTCCTCTGCATTCTATAAGTTACAATAATATATGACATAATGTGGTGGTGATCTTCAGAAAAGTTGGCCATTGTACTGTCTCAATTGCTAAAAACTACAGTGTGGGCTAAGTCTATGAATGAACAATTTTAATTGGATTTTTTCCTTGTTTGTAGAGGGAAATTGGACTACTAAATAAATGCTCAAAATTAAATTATATTTCTTTACTACCCAAAATTCATTTTGACATAATTTTTGCTTTATATTTTAAAACCTATAAACACTAGAGTAACATTACAGAACTGATTAAAGTGCATAAACAGCAAAATACATCAAGAACTCTAGTTCAGCAACTATTATTAACATTGTGTGTGTGTGTGTGTGTGTGTGTGTGTGTGTGCACCTTTTTTCATGTATTTTATATGTTATATTTGGTGGTAACATACAATTCCATTCAGTTAGATATATTACAGCTTAAACTGCATCTTCTTTCCATTTACATTTTCCACTTCTATATAAACACAAGCTATTAAAATGCATGATATCACTGACTTCCCCAAAGGGGTAAAGCATCACTCTTATAAATCTTATATAAATATAAGCCTGAATTGCTTCTGATAATTTCTTTGAAGGAAGACACCAATCTTCATTCCACAATGGGGACACTTTTCTACCATTTAGTGTCATGAAGCCTTGAAGTGGCTCCTTACTAAAAGGCCTGGGATCCTTAGTATTAAATATTATATACATAAAAAGGCACACACCTGCAACTGTAATATACTATATCCCCATTTATCCTCTTCTAATCACTTGGTGAAAGGTCAGATCATAGATCTAAACACACAAATGGTTATCTCAGTAAAGCTCAGCAGTGGTGAGCCTGGAGCTTGATGTCAAGCAGATGTAGCCTGAGCTCAGACTTTTCTCCTGCAGTGGAGAGGACAGATGCCATGTGTAACTACAGGAGCACATTCACTTCAGAATCTCTGCAAACGGCACCTGCATTATAGCCGACCATCGCTTAACATAGACAGAGAGCCACTTACCTCCTGGCATTGAACAAAACAGCTTTCCAGGCTACAGGCAAGTCATTAATCTATGGTCTTCAGTTTTCAACTTTGTAAACTTCAGAGTGGTAATAACCAAAATGTATGTTGCCAGTGTGTTATGTGGATTATAGCAGAATATTGTAGTAATGTATTTAGCACAGATCCCTAATATAGTAAGCCTACAGTACACATTAACTCCTATTACAATTTTTCCCAAATGCATACGCTTCAAAAAAAAAAAAGGACTTAAAAAATAACTTCATTTGCATGCTTCCCCCATCATATGGCTTGTTTCTATTCTTGGTTACTACATCCATCTAATCAATTCAGAATGGAAGAACCCCAAAGAGATGGATAGGATAGGATAGGATAGGATAGGATAGGATAGGATAGGATAGGCTAGGATAGGAAGACAGGATAGCCATATGCTTACATTATCCACCCCTGAACCTGAAGGCTGATTTAATTTTATCTTGAACTAAAGTTCACCGGTTGTTGCTAAACTAGGCATGTCATAATCTAAAAGCTTTTGAGAAGTCAGTTATGGGAAATCACTTTGGCTCAGAGGAAATTCAGGAAGATCACAACTGAAAAAAAAAGAATCAGAACTATGTGCAGGGCTACAAGCCAATTAGGGCTGGTCAAAGTCAACAGAGAGGGAGTAAACCCTGCAAGGTGGCTGTGTCCAACAACAGTCAGGGAATAGCCAGGTATGTTGGTATGCTCCTGTTATACCAGCATGCAGGAAGTTGAGGGCAGAAGGATCATGAGTTTGAAGCCAACCTGGGTGTACACAGAGAATCTAAGGCCAACTGGATGATGGAGAGAAAGACAGACAGATAGACTCACAGAGAGAGAGAGAGAGAGAGAGAGAGACAGAGACAGAGACAGAGAGACAGAGAGAGACAGAGAGAGAGACAGAGAGACAGAGAGAAAGAGAGAGGACAGAACAGATAGACAAACACATATATGTATACATATGCATACTGGAACAATAATAATCAAAGAAGTTGATAAACTTGAGGGGGCATGAGAGAGGCTTAGGGAAGAGTAGGTGGGAGAGGCTAAACCGAAGAAAGAGCAGGAAAGTGTGGCAATAACAGCCTTGTGTATCCTGTAACTAGCTCTGTAGACCAGGTTGGTCTTGAACTCACAGATGTCTACCTACTTCTGCCTTCCAAGTGCTGGGATTAAAGGCAGGCACCATCATTATAATTTAGCAAACACTACTGAGTGTCCACTATGTGCTAACTCTTGCAAAGAGGAAAGAGATTATCAGGTCTATAATTACTTATTCTCATGAAATTCCCCTACTTGAGTTGCATCTTGAACATCGTCCAGTCTCAGGTCTTGGAGCCAACTCAGATACTTCCTAAAGCAATTTGGAAAGTCTAGGGATATTCAGCTCAATCCTCTCCAGGCTTCTTCAGGAGGGAGGAAGACTCCAACACATTTCTTCCGCCTCTCACATCAACTCCATAGGGACTGGGAACTTTAAACTATTTGAGAACTGATCTTAAGGAAGTGATGTGGCAAAGAAGACATGAAAAAAAAAAAAAAAAAAAAAAAACGTGGCCCTATCCTACGCTGAATTCCCCCAAAGAGCTAGTCTGTGATGAACCCAAGATGACTTTCAGATTTACAAGACCAGAGGCTTTGGATGCCCTTTCCATATGATGGGATGCCTTGCTCAGCCTAGATACTGAGGGGTGGGGACTTGGTCCTGTCTCAACTGCAAGTGCCAGGCTTTGTTGACTCTCCATGGGAGGCCTTACCCTTTCTGAGGAGTGGGTGAGGGTGGGTGGGGACAGGGGGTAGTGGAGGGAGAGGGGACTGTGGTTGGTATGTAAACTGAATTTTAAAAAAGATGAAAGAGGGGGAATCCAAAAGAAGTCAATATCCTATGAAGTATGAGATACTTTGGGCTTGAACTGTCCTCCACAGGATGACAGTTTAATCACACTGACTTCTCAGCATAAAATGTAGTTCTGTCAGATACACTTTAACTGTAATTTATTTTAACCACTGTACTCAGGTGAGGTTCCAGAAGTCAGCTAACTCAACCAGCTCCAACTCAATCTGTTCTTTACATTGGCAAAGTACTTCCGTCTTAGTTGAGAAGCCTCAGTAACCACGTGTGGATTTTTTTTTCATAAATTACCTCTCTCTTGGATACTACATATTTGTCACTTCCTCATATTCACCCTTTTATATTTAAGTTCATAGAACATGACTCATGTCTTTTTCTACAAGGCCAACCAAAAGCTAAGTGAATATGTTTCAGTTCAAGGTAGAAATTAATCTTGCAGCTTCCTTTATGGACAGTATGAACTAAGCTAATGATTTATTCTAACGGGTATGAGTTTTTGCCCTTGTAAGCTATTTTTCATTTTAACAATAAACAAAATTGCTTTCTGGAAAGAAATAAAAATATATAAATGATACATGTCATGTTGATATAACATGGCCAAGTTTTCAGTTGAGAGTTCCAACTTTCTTGTCAGGTGGAATGTACTCCTCAATTGGATTAATTATTTCCCATCATGGTGGAAAGGGTGTGAGACAGACATTTGATAGGCAGCATCTGAAGAAGGTAAAAGCTATAGACATGAAAGAGGAGCCCTATAGGGCAGCTAAGGACAACAGCATCTTCCAGCCCACTCAGATCCAGACCTGGGCCCAGACAGAACAGTCAGTGTGGGAGAATGTCAGTCAGATTGCTCCATCAGAGGCAGAGATGTGCTCGGTGGGATAAAGATAAGCCAGTTAGGGAGGAACTCAAGACTCAAAGGCAGGAGGTTCACCTCTGAGAAAAAGAGATCTGTGTCTCTCTAGACCAGATGGATTTTCGTTTTTGTTTAACTAGAGGTTCTGTCTTCATTTTTCTCTCTACAGACTCTCTTTCCACATGTGACAATGCAGAGAACAACCTAAGTGCTGCCCTCTCAGCATTGCCTCTTTTCTAGATCTAAAGAGCCTCTCAGTCCTAACTTCCCCCTTTCTTCCAAGAGCTTCCTTGCTGAAGCTTGGGTTACACACACACACACACTGGCCTGAAACCCCTTAGCAAGAGCTGGGAGGCAGATTCTCTTAAAAGTAGTGTTGGGATGGGAAACATTATAGAAACACAGTTGAAATTATTTAGCAAACTCATTCTTGCCCATCTTTTACTTAATTGCAGTCACACCTTGAGCTTGATGAAACAGTAGAGAAAGTGCTGGAAAAGATACAGATCGCCTCCAAGGGGCAGCTACACCAGTCTATTTGCACCCAATTTTGGAATCTATCATTAAAAAGAACAGGTTGACCAGTATATGACCTCCCCAGCCAATACCAGTCTACAAAACCCCTGAAATGAAAATGCCAAACCACACACACACACACACACACACACACACACACACACACACACACACACACTGATCTCCTTTAAGAAGGAGAAAAAGTGACAAAGGACCTGACATGTGAAAGTTCCCAGAGACCCACCCTGTTTAATGTCTCCTAAGCCCAAACTTGCTCTCTTCCCATGCCTCTACAAACAGACATATTCAATCTCATCTTTGCCTTGTTAATAACTAGTTCTCTCACTCACCAAACTGTTGGTGTTGAATTGCATCCCCACAGAAGGTTTCTTATAGTCTCAACTACAGAAATACACTATTTGAGCCAGGATACTTCTTAATATGATCAAGTTAAGATGAGACCATACTGGATTAAAACAAGTCCTAAATTCAGTAACTGTAGTCCTTGCGAGGACAAAGGGATTTAGGGACAGACACAGAGAAGCCAACCTGACAGCTGAAGTAGAGATGAAACAGAAAGAACTATAAGCCAAAGGGTTATAGTTCCAAGGAATGCCATTTGCCTCGGAAGATGAGGGACAACAGAAAGGATCCCTCCTGGCACCTGCCAGTGGGGAATGGCCCTGCATACATCCTGACTTTAGATGTCTAACCCAGAACTGCAAGAGAATAAGTTTCTGTTACTTTAAGTGCCACTTTGTTGCGGAAGCCACAAAAAAAAAAAAAAAATTAACACAAATGCCACGCTCAGGAGTCATCACCTCCTTATTTCTTCCCCATTAACATCAAACACTCTGCTGTGCTCTTGCTCCACACCACCGAACTGCATCTCGTCACCATAGCTACACTGTTACCACCACAGAGAAGTGATGTCATTCTATAAATGTGCTTTTCTCTCTTGTGCTGTACAGATTTTGAGGGCCCAGAAGCCATCCCTGTTTTTGTGTCTCCAGTGCCTGGTGTACAGCAGGAGATTCAGTAAGTGCTTAGGAAAACATGGTAATGACAATTTCCAGCTGGATTGAATCTACCATATTCTTGCGTAAAAATGTTCACAGCTCATGAATTCAGTGTGCGCAGGTATGACACCTATTATATCCACATTGTCGAATCTTAGGGCCTGCATTAGTGTGTGCCACAGGGAGAGGAGCAGAGAACTGAATACCTGGAAGATGACTTTTCCTTAGGTACCCCAAGTCCTGGCTAACCTATAGGAAAACGTTGAATATAAAATAATGAGGAGGAGAAAAGAGGCCCTGGGTTAGTTTTTATGAATTTAGCATCCTAGAAAATCCCTTCGAAGTCAAATAAAGTCATTGTAATTCATGAATTCAGAAATGTGGTGCAAATGCAGATGAAGATAAATAGCACAGGAGCCATTTGAGGCAGGCAGATTCACGGGGGAAATTAGAAGCTGCCATCAGGAGAGTTAATGGAAAGTCCACTAATCCTAATGTTCACGCAGGATAAATGGAACCAGGTGCCTCGGTGCCTCCTCTCCAGTTTGCTCTCAGGTGAGGTCCACCTCTCTGGAGACAAGGAAAGGGGGCTCTTTTTATTACCCTCCTCAGCCCCAGGATGTATTAGCTGTTGCTGTGCCATTTTGAGATGTCTGTTATTTTTGGAGCATGTTTTCAACTTTTCCAAATAAAGGAAGAGATAACAGATCCTCTGTGTGATGTAGCAGATTAACTCACTTGGCTGTGAGTAAGGACTACTTGAAGTTAGACTTTTTCAGGTAAGTGGCAGAAATTGTCTGCGGGACTCCAGGGGTGCTAGGCAGACAGTCTTATCAGCATATTAAGTGGTATAATTCCATTCTGCAATGTATGGCCCCCATGGTACTTGCATTGTGTGTGTGTGTGTGCAATACTCAAAAGAACTTTGAATTTAAGGTCAAGATGACAAGTATACTTGGAGAATGAGTCTTTTGTTGTGCTCCATTAACATCACCATGCTTTCCAAACTTGTTCATATCTAATCTACATATTGTTTGCAAAAGTATGCTAAACACTGGATTGCTTTCTACTGTTGTTTTTGATGATAATCCTAAACCAGATTAAATTGGAGTTTAGGAATAGGTATATAACCAGATCCTAGAAATGAGATGCAAGAGAAATATTCTAAGAAGCCCGTCTTTCCCTGTACCGCAGTCTCAGGAAGAAATGGCCTCTCTTCTGCCTCTGGACACTGGTGAGGTATGAAGCACTGAGGTAATCTTGCAACTTGAGAAAGAGAGCCTCATCTCCAAGCTGACGGAAGAGAGAAATGGAGCAGGGGTCCTTAATGATTTTTAAAACAACAAATCACACACTTTTGAAGCCCTTTGTACTAAAGAATTTGACGTGCTAGGAGATAAATGTCCTTACTTGTGTTTATTTACTGTTTATTGCATCTGAAGGTGTTCATATCCCACACTCTGCCTAAGTTCCTCTGGCCCAGAGATCCCTTAGGCCAGAATCAGTGTGAACCACCCCCTGCGCTTATGAGTCAATGAATCCCAGCTAATGCCAAATCTCATTGACAGCCACCAACTTCTGAACATGGTGTATTTGGTCATATTATGACATGCATTGCCTCTAGGTTCAGCATGATGTGGAAATGAAAATTGTAACTACTTTGTTGATGAGAAGATGATGACAAGAACAGATAATAAACAATCTAGGTTTTCAGGCTCCAAAGCCAGTGTGTCTCCAAAATTCTACCTCTTTTTGCTGACCTGGAGAGCCACCATTGCATTCCTTCTAAAATTTATTGTTAAAGTACTTTATAATTTTAGCAAAGGAGGGATAATTCTTTTATAAGGAGTTTTTTTTCCTTGTTTGCCAGTCTGTTTCTTTATAGCAGCTGTTTAATGGAGCTACTGAATAAAACAACTGTGGTTTCTCATTTCTTTTATCCTTGCTGATTTTTTTTCCTGGAATCTTTCTGATTTTGTAAGACCAACTGCTATACATCCTTGATGTTCCAGTCTAGTGTAATTCTCTGGAACATCAGTGTGCAAGTCATCCACCCCCCATCCCTCTTTTTTTTTCTTTTTGGTAGTTTTCCTTGCTGCCTTTTTTGTCTTTCAACTGACATTCACTTTTTACATAGCGATAACGTCACCTAGGAGCTGCTTACTCCTTAATAGAATGTAAGCATACTAAGTAGGATGTATCTGACAAACTTTGTTCCCTTTTATCACTTAGCATGCAGAGTTCTGTAAATGATGAATGGATGGGCAGACAATTGAATGCATGCATGAATGGTATTTACAGCTTCACAGATCTGGGGCCATATAGACTTCTGAACAAGTAAGTATATGAACCTCTGAACCCCACTTAGCAAATTATGTTAAAGTGGGCACTCAAAATCAGAGTGACATTAATTTTGCATATTCTTTAAATTATTATAAAGTAAAAATAGTTACTTTATGCATAATGCTTAACATCTTGTAGATTAGTGGCAGACATTGTTTCTATCATATCAACCTTTATATTTTCCATTTAACTTACATCAATCTGATAGTTTTGGGAATTTCAAACACAATTTAGATGTCTTCTGTCTTTGTAAGTGTGATCTCTCAACTGACTTTGTATTGGTTCACTGATTTTCTCCTGGTGGCCTATATCCTACAAGAATACAGTTCCTACTCACCTGAAGTGATCTAGTGAAAATAAGTTCTGCTATGGGTTGATGATCGTTTTTGCCTAAAAACTGTATGTAAGCAGACAAATTACTGTAATTTCTCTAATAGCCTCCCTCTGTGATTATACAGTTCAAATTCCGATTAATGTTTATGCCCAATTATGATAGACTCTTATCGATTACTTTATTCACACAGTTTTACAGATTTCTAAGGGAAATGCCTCAACTAGCTAGATTCTTAAAATGAAGGTTAGGGAAACTTCATTTGTTTAAGTATAAGTTTTGGAATACAATTCCATATCAAATCTGTCATGTGAGAAGTTTTAATAAAGAGTATTATGGGGGCCAGTGGGGTGGGTCAGTAGGAAAAGGTGCTTGTTGTGAAAACCAGGTGATGAAGATTCCATCCCCAGAACCCACATAAACATGGACACAGCTAACCAGATTCTGGAAGTTGCCCTCTGACCTCCACATAACACTTTGTAGCATGTGTGCCCTCAAACACATTACAGACATAACCACACTAATAAAGAAAGAATATAAGGCTGGGTGTGGTTGTGGGTGACTGAAACCCCTATGCTATGGGGTATAGATACAACAGCATGGCTGGGGATTGCTGGTCACCTGCCTAGCTCCAGACTAAGTCATAGATCCTGTCTCAAGGGAGTGAGGCAGAGAGTGCTAGACATCAACACTCTCCTTTGGTCTCCAAGTATATACCAGCATGCATACCTAGACCCACATGTATATGCAATCATCACATGCATCCAACACACACACACACACACACACACACACACACACACAAATAGGTTCAGATAATCTGTATTGCATCAGTAATAACACTTGTACTATAGCTATATTTTCTATTTGATTCACCTTTTTCAAAAATGTTTAGGTGTCTGAGAAAGTTTACAAAATTGTATAAATGAACAAAATAATAGCATGAAAAGATACATTAATCAAGACAAAGAACACCCAAAGCCAATATTATACCTATATTTATGTAGCCCATAATGGGGGAAAGTAACAGTAAGGTGCGTATTAATACCTTAACTGATATAGGGCTTCACAGCCTCCCCCTGACTATACTTAGAAATAAAATTGTGAAAAGGAACATGTAATTGCCACTAGTAAGCAAGCTTGCAAAAAATGGCTTTAATTCAGTCTTTCCATACATACTGAATTTGGAATAGTGAAGATTTCCCTAACAATATAGATTTGAATCCTTCCTTTTTAATTATACATGTGTACATATTGAAATATGATCACATCCACCTCTATTTTCTTCCTCCAACTCCTCCCATATTATCCCAACATGTTGCTATCCCTACTTAATTTTTTTATTTTTAATTTTGGTGTGTGTTCAAGTGTCCAAAGAGGCCAGGGGCATTGGATCCCCTCTGAAAAGAAAGTTACACATGGATGTGAATTGCTTGGCATGCGTTTTATGTACTCTTAAATGTTGAACTATCAGTCAACTCCACCCCTACCCCATGACAATTCACTAAGTTCAGTTAATAATGCTCACATATGCATGAGTGTGGAACTGTTGACTGAAGAACAGAAGAACTACCGGTGAGAACACCTTCCTAAAAGAATGATTTTCCCTGCCTCCACAGCTATTAACTACCCAAGCTCTTCAGTAAGGGATAGAACCTGGGTAGAACCTTCCTAATCTATCCTGGAATTTTGACTAGCTTGATCTAGTGACTGATTCAGCTAGTAACCATGTATAATCATTTTTTCCACATTCAACCTTAACAGAAAAGGAAATAATGTCATGTGGTCACGGTGTTGTAGGAGGAAGCACGGTGTTGTACATCACATCCCAGGAACTGATGAAGCTGAGCTTTCCAATGTAGCTTAAGATTCACGAGGTCTACTGGAACACGTTTTACTACCCTGTTTGGGTATCAGTGGTGGCGAATGGTGATGTCTGTTTTTCAAGGCTCTTGGAATCTTGTTGGACTCCACAATTTTCTGAAGAAAAACTGCCACATCTGTTCATCTTGTTATAAAGTGTTTAAGTTTTGTCGGCCTTAAATAGGTTAGCATCCTTGAATGTGTCTGAAGACAAAATGATTGGTTACCCTTTTATGTCTTTACCAATAAGTTACTTCAGACTTTTAGGGAAATATTTAAAGTTCAATAGGAAAAAATTAAATGATGTCACATTGCAATATATATTACTGTTTGCATGCAAGTAACTCTTTAATTATTAATATGGTGTGCTTATGAATTTCACAGGACTCAAATTTGATCCAGTTCTCAGATAAATGATCAGCACTGTGTTTTTTCCCATGTAGTGATTGCTTCTAGTGTCTGTCAGTGCTGTTATAAGATTAAAAGTTAAAATCATTCCCCACTCACTAATCACGATGCATGAGTCTAACTCACCACTTGGTTCCAAAATTGAAAGAGTCACATGTCTACTTCAACATACACACACAAACCAACTGTGTGCAAATGTTATTGGAAAATGTTCTGCATGATGTAACAATCTTACTACTGCTAAAATGTCATTATCCACTAAAGAAAAGAAGAAAGGAATGTCAACATTCTAAAATAGTTAGTTTTTTTTTAATGTTTGAAGAGCTTAATGGAGGAGTTGGAGAGATAACTTGTTGGTTAAGAGCACTTACTGCTCTAGTACAGGACCATGGTTCATGCACCAACATCATAGCTCACAACCACCTGTCAATCTAGTACTAGGTGATCAGAAGTATTTCTGGCCTCCACAGGCTCCTGCATGCTGTGGTACACATATATTCATACAGGCTCACAAACATACAAAGAAAAATAAATACTTTTTAAATAGATTAATAGACAATGTCTCAAGTCATTTGCACAAGATATTCAAGGCTAATGCATTTGACAAAACTCATTTTATATGGTATGCCCTTTCTTTGAATTCTTTAGCTTTCAGCTCTTGGGTAGTAGCTCAGTCAGTAAAGTACATGCTTTGCAAGCACGCGAACTTAAATTCAATATACAGAAGCCAATAAAAGGCTGAGAAAGTGAAGGCAAGAATGTCTTTCAGGCTCACTGTGCATCCAGCCTATGACACCCGCCATCCTCAAGCTGATGAGAGATTCTATTCCCCAAACAAAGTGTGTGGCTTACAGGGAAGAACACCAAGGGTGACATTTGATCCCCACATGCATGCTCACACACATGCAGGTGCAACTCTACTCCCACCCTATGAACATACATATGCACATATATACATACTCATACAGAAATATTTAAGTCTTTAGAGTACCAAAGTATTTCCCCCCTACAGCTGTTTGCAATTTTATATTGTAATTAATAACCGCTAATCATTGCTTTAATGAAAAACATTTTAAAAACCATCTCATCACCGGTCTAATTAAACACATTTTAAAAATCATCCTGGTAATTTACACCTTTTGTCTTTTAAATAGTATACTAAATCTTATTTTATAGTCACTTATGAAGTAAAGAATTTCTTCACAAAAGACACATTGCTGTTCTGATTTGATGTCAATGTGATAGTTAGTAGATTGTACAGATACAGTAAGATAATTGCTTCACTGATTTTATATGTAACTGTCAGTTGCTTTCTGTAGTAATAACAAAATACCTAAGCTGAGTGACTTATCAAGAACAAAGATTCTGTTTGGTTCAGGGTTTTGGAGGATGGAAAGTCAAAGCCCATGACTAGCACCATCCAGGCTTCTGTTAAGAGCCTCCTGTTGCTTCAGCTCATAATGGGAAGAAGAGAGGCTTTTGTGTGCAAGAGAAGCCAAAGGCATTTTGCTGTGCAGTATTAGTTAGGGATGTGTTACATTCATTTATGCTGTGAAATATTTGTTTAATGATACAAAGATGTGTTGTATTCTTTTATGTTACATTTATTTAACTCCACAAAGCTTCGTTATTTTGATTGTCTAAAACACCCGATTTGTCTAATAAAGAGCTGATCAGTCAATAGCTAGGTAGGAGAAAGAAATAGGTGGGTTGGAAGGCATAGAGAATAAATAGGAAGAAAAGAAGAAGAGGAGGACAACAGGAGCCTGCCACCCAGCCACACAACTAACCACAGAATAAGAAGGAAAGAGATATATAGAATAGAGAAAGGTAAAAGCCCAGAGGCAAAAGATAAAAATTTAAGTTGAGAAAATCTAATTAGAAATAAGCCAACCTAAGGCCAAGGCATTCATAGGTAAGAATAAGTCTCCATGTATTATTTGGGAGCTGACTGGTAGGCCCCCAAAGAACAAAGAGTAAAAGGAAATGTGGTGATATATTGTTTATGATTTATTAAAGCTTGCATGAGGATTCAGAAAGCAAAGTCAACCACAAGCTATAGAAGCTAGGCGGTGGTGGCACAGACCTTTAGTCCCACCACTTGGGAGGTAAAGGTAGGTGGAATCCTGTTAGTTCAAGGCTATACTGAGCTATGAGAAATATATCCAGTCCTAAAGAGAAACAACAGTTCACACAAAGATGATCTCAGCACTTGGGATCACACACCTTTAACCTCGGGACTCATAAAAGATGCAAGGTCTCAGAACTGGCGTTCATTCTCCAGTCACATGGAGGATAGGACAGCATTGGATTCTCCAGCCACACTGAGGAGATGGGGCAATCTGAGTCTTGGTGAGAGCTCATGGAGACATGATCAGCCCTTCTAGCCTAGGGTAGAGGTAAGAGCTAGTGGCTGGCTGCTTTGTTTTTCTGATCTTTAGCTTGAAGCTTGAACCCCAATATCAGTCTCTGGGTCTTTTACTATATTTTTTCTGATACAAAACAAAAAACAATTACAGCATTACTCCCCTCTGAACCTTCTCATACAGTAAAGGCCTTGACTGCAAAGGTCATCAAATGTAGTATGAGTTTGAGAAGGAAACATATTTGGCCACAGAATAACTACTGTTAACTCACAATGTCTCAAAGGAGAAAACCAAAAATCACATGATACCTAATGAAAAGAAAAACAAATCTCTTAAAATATTAAAATTAACTCAACATTGGAAACAAACATTTCATAGGCAATATGGTCAGTTGTGTGTTGTTTTTGCTTTCTTGGCTTTTTGGATGGCCTGCCCCGCCCCCAGCTCCCAAATAAATCACATAAAGACAGACTTAGTTATGAATGCTTGGTCTGAGCTTGGCTTATTTCTAGGCAGCTTTTCTTATCTTAAATTGTCCTGTTTACCTTTTCCCCCTTTCTCTTTTGTAAATCTTACTTTCCTTCTTACTCTGTGGCTGACTGGGTGGCTGGGTGGCTGGGTGGCTGGGTGGCTGGGTGGCTGGGTGGCTGGGTGGCTGGGTGGCTGGGTGGCTGGGTGGCTGGGTGGCTGGGTGGCTTCCCCTGATGTCCTCCTCTCCTTGTTCTCTCCTTGCTCCTCCCTTTCCTCATTACTCCTCCGTTTATCCTCTCTACCTGCCAGACTCGCCTATCCTTGCTCCTGTCTCCTCTATTGGCCATCAGCTCTTTCTTAGACCATCAGGTGTTTTACCCAGGCACAGTAACGCAGTTTCACAGAGTTAAACAAATGAAGCATAAACAAAGTCACACACCTTAAAATATTATTCTACCACAATGGTCTGCATTTATATTGATTTCTGTAAGTTATCTGGTAGCAACAGATAGAAGATAAGTAGATATTAAGACCAATAATCTCTCTACATACATATATGTATATATCATATGTACATATTAAAAATTCTGTGCTAGTTTACCTGCCCTGAATCAAATGTTTGATAATCAAGTGTGATATTTTGAAAATCACATTTAAATTATGATGTCTTAAAGGAGAAGACAGAAATTGTTAGATGATATCTAAAAGCATAACTGCATTCTTAAAATATTAAAACTGACTCCTTGGAGTACTAATTTAGGTCTATCTAGAATGAGTGTTTACAGAACCATGATGCAGAATGAAAGTGGGAGAGGGCATGGTTAGTAACATGCCCAGGTTACTATCTAGCTTAGGCCAGAACTGATTTAGGCCATGAAGAAGGCTGATTCATCTCGCTACTAATAAACATGGAGAGCAAAGAGTGCTCATCTGATAAAATTGATCAAATATGCTAAGAACAGCCAACTAACTTTGTAAAGCGGAAAACAGTCTGCAGGGAATGAGTGTAAATGATGGTAGGTTAGGTTGGTGTTTACAGCTTCCCTATGAGGGCTCTGGATCTCAGACCTGTCAGGGAGCTTATGATCTGGAGAACTCATCATTTCGGCAGAGCATAAGGAGAAAGGTGTACACTGGGTTGACTCTGATAGCTACAAAGGTTCTTAAGTGGACATAGAGTCCCAGCACATTTAGCTCCCATGTATCTTCATTGATATGAGCCATTATGGAAACAAAAAAGCAAAATTCTACCACAAACCCTTAATGAACTATAAAGACATTTCTACAGAAAGGTCTTTAAATACTTTCATTAACTGGTTCTTGTGATTTTGTTTTATAAAAATCAGTGATGTTTTCAGATTACAACTGTTAGAATGCAAATATACTTTAATACAGAGCGGGGACGTTCCATGATTTTATAGACAAGAATCAGGATATGAACATAATGCTGTTTGGAGAATCAGAAAACCTTTCTTGCTAGTACTTCATGAGCTAATCAATCCATCAGTTCCTTCTGAAGTATGGACAGATGTCATAAATTCTGGTGGTGTCAATTCCTGGATTCTAGGCTAACAATGTGACCTTTCTGTATGCTTTAAGCTTTATGTCCTTGTTAGATCTTTTTCTTAAAGTCCTATGATCTTCCTTTTTGTCCTTCTTAAAATTAGAATAAACAAACAACAACAAAGCATAGTGAAAAGATTCTCCAGGGCCCAGAACTGGAGAAACCATTGTGTTTGGATCTTTTCTGATCCTAACCAGGGCTATTTTCCAAGCATCTCTGTCAGGCTTCTTAATAATGACATACAGAGCTCACAGCTTGAAACCCAAACCCTCATAGCAGTCAGTTATTTCAAAACTGGGACACTTTGCTCCTAAAAGCTACATACATCATGGGTGTGTCTGGGGATGAGCCTACTGGACAGCTGTTCACCCTAGAAATATCCTTAAACATTTCATCATGATGTTGGCCTGAGTTTACAAAGTCTCAGGAGTAAGAGGCTCCTGGAGCCAGAGAAAGGCTCCTCTGTCCTGGTCCTACTTGTCCCAATCCTAGACACAACTTTTGTCCTGAGAAAACTTATTTACAGACCATATTGGGGTCAACCCCTTGAATGTCCTATGTCCCTTCTGCTTAGGCCTCAGCGACCTAGGGTTCCTGTCATCCTGAAACCTTATTCATCTTTGAAATGGTAAATGCTCTGTGCCGGCTAATCTGGGCCAAAGTGACCCGATCTTTAGCTCAATAATTTTTTTAGATGCTTTATAGAGTATTTTTAAGGTGAGATTAGCATTTAATCCAGCACACTTTGGTAAGTAGACTACCCCCTCTACTGAGAGTGATCCTCTCCTTATCAGCAGGTGGGTGGCCTTAATAGAAAAGGCGTCTTCTAAGTTGACTGCCTCAGAACCAGCCTGCCTCTGAGCCTGAATGACTATAATACCCTGGGTCGCCAAGCTACCAAGTAAATCAAATTCTTAAAATGTCTCTGCCCCACTCCCACCCTCGTTCCTGTCTGTGCCATTCCCATCTGTTTCCACGAAAAGCCTGGCTAATAGATTCACCTGCTGACACAATTTCATCCCGATGTTGATTTACAGTTCTAGAAACGGTGGAGCCACAACCTGCGCTCCGCTGAAGGTGTTTGACTCTTCAAAAATCTTTGCTTTGAAGACTATGGTTAGTGCAAGAATATTCCAAACTGGCGAAACTCCTGACAGTTGTCATTCAAAACTGAAACAACAGAGAGGAGATGGAAGGTAGAGCTAGCCTCAGGAGCCAGGCTGTCAGCATCTCTGAGCCCATTGTGCAATGCTGGCAGCAAGCTGCTGTTAGTCAACGCTATTCCGTTAATAACTCTTTTCCTTCTTGCTGCGAACTTTTCACACCTGTTTGTCGACTGTGCAATGCAGGAATCCCTTCCAGTTGTGAGATCTGCTACACCTCTTGTTTTTTTGTTTTTGTTTTTGTTCTGTTTTGGTTTTTTTTTTTTTTGTTGTTTGTTGTTTGTTTTTTTTGTTGTTTTGTTTTTTTCTTTTCACTACTTCTCTCTCCACACCCACATGACCTGCACCAATCTGTTTAAATATATTGGTTGAATCTGTCTTCCAGGTCCATCAATTGCATTCCTTTGTGTCCACCTGGGGAATTCATCCCAATTCAGTTGACTTAGATAAACTTCCTAGTCTGGCCCAGACTACAGGTGCCATTCCTCTGCTGTTTAGTTGCAGTGCAGGCAGGGCCAGCCAACTGGATATAAGCAAACAGTGCTCACCTTTCCAGCTAATGTCGCACAGATGTCTTCAGTGCCTCAGATTGGCTAAAGCTTCCTAAAAGATAAGAGGCAAGGAAAATGTTTACTGTTTTCTTTCATTTCACAGTACACATAAATAAACATGTCTGTCAGTATTAAATATTTTTTGAGTGATCATTTGAAGGGACTAACAAAGATACAGCTAGGGGTAAAACTTTCAATAAAATCTGAATTCACAGTGAAAAAAGAGGTCATGAATTTGAAGGAGATAAGGGACAGTTATATGGGAGAGTTAAGAGGGAGGAAAGGAAGAAGAAATCTTGTAATTAACTTATAATCTCATTTTAAAAAATAAAATCAGAATTCAGATATAAAATGTACATGTTGTGTGCCTGGTATGTGTATGACATATATAGGTAAAATTGTACAACCGCAATAGTGCACCAACTCTCATGAAATATGTTATCTGTGATACTTTTATCCAAGCTAGCAAGGTTGTATGACTTTTCCAGGATTATGATATTTTAAAAGCTATATTTTCATTAATAATTATCAACATGGAAGTGGATTCAACTCTTGGATAGTCCTGGGTGATGACTCTTGAGTGATAAACAACAAAATCTCCCTTTATAGCCCTGTTCAGATCACCTCAACAAGTGGACTTTGTTGTAAGTATTGAAAGAAAAGGAATACTTAAGAAAGCAAGGAGAATTTCTAAATTCACAACACTAGAAATTAAGGAGGGAAACCCAATTTAATTAGCAAAAAATGCAATATCTCATATGTAAATTTAAAAATCACTGCAAAATAGACAAAGAACTCAAGAAACTAGACGTCAAAACACCAAATAATCCAATTAAAAAGTGGGGTACAGAATTGAATGAGAATTCTCAATAGAGGAATTCAAAATGGCTGAAAGATGCTTAAGAAAGTTCTCAACATCCTTAGCTATCAGATAAATGCAAATCAAGGCAACTCTGAGATAACATCTTACTCCTGTTAGAATGGCTAAAATTAGGAACACCAATGACAACTGGAGAGGATGTGGAGAGAGGGGAACACTCCTCCACTGCTGGTGGGAGTACAAACTTATACAGCCATTTAGGACATCAGTATGGTGGTTCCTCAGGAAAATGGGAATCAGTCTACCACAGGACCCAGCAATTCTACTCTTAGGCATATACCCAAATGATCCACATCCATGCAACAAAGACGTTTGTTCAACTATGTTCATAGCAGCATTATTTGTAATAGCAAGAACCTGGAAGCAACCTAAATGCCCCTCACTGAAGAATGGATAAAAAATGTGGTACATTTACACAATGGAATACTACTCAGCAGAGGAAAAACAAAACAAAACAAAACAAAACAAAACAAAACAATGGAATCTTGAAATTTCCAGGCAAATGGATGGAACTTGAAGAAACCATCCTGAATGAGGTAACCCAGTTACAAAAAGAGGAACATGGTACATACGCACTCATGTATGGTTTTAGACATAGAACAAAGGATCAATAGCCTACAATTCACACTGCCAGAGAAGCTAGGATACAAGGAGGACCCCAAGAGAATCATACAAGGTCCCCACAGAAGAGGAAAGGGTCAAGATCTTCTGGGGAGTGGCAGTGAGTGGAGAGGGAGTTAGGAGGGGGAGAAGGGGAGAAGAGGAGGAGAGAGGAGAACATAAGAGACCAGGAAGATTAAGTCCAGGGACGAATATACGAGAGCAAGAAAAGAGATACCATAATAGAGGAAGCCATTATAGGTTTGAAGAGAAAACTGACTCTAGAGAAATGTTCAGAGACCTACAAGGATGACCCCAACTAACAATCTGTGCAATAGTGGAGAGGCTGCCTTAAATGCCCTTCCCTGATAATGAGATTGATAACTAACTTATATGCCATCCTAGAGCCCTCATCCAGTAGCTGTTGGATACAGAAGCAGACACCCAAGGCTATACGCTGAACCAAACTCCTGGAATCCAGTGGCAGAGAGGGAGGAGTGATGAGCAAAGGGGTTAAGACCAGTTTGCAGAGACCCACAGAGACAGCTGACCTGAACAAGGGGGAGCTCTGATAGCTGGGAAACCAGCATTATACCAACCCAAACTCCCTGAATGCGGGTCTCAGTTAGAAGGCCTGGGTAGTTTATGGGACCTCTGACAGTGGAACCAGGATATATCCCTGGTGCATGAAAGGACTTTGGATGCTCCTTTAACCTAGAGATAGGAGAGAGAGCCTAAGCAGATTTTGATGGTCCCTCCTGGAAGGCCTCATCCTCTCTGTGGAGTAGGTGGGGAATGGAATGGGAGGTGGGTTGGGGGGCATGGGAGGATGGGAGGGAGAGGGAACTGGGATGGATATGTAAAATAAGAAAAACATGTATTTTTTTAAAATCAGAAAAAATAAAAATCAACCCAAATCTTAAAAGCAATATGTTTGCTGATCACTACAGAAAAATAATTGCTCTTACTGGTAAACATTGCACAGAAATGAAACCTGAACATCAGTCTGAGTTACAGACCAACCTGGGATGGTAGAAATTACTGGCTGTGTGACTTCCGGCTCAAGCCAGTTACTCAGGAGCTCTGTGACTCCCTTTTCTCATCAAGAAATGACAGAGCTCTCCCTGTACATTAAATAAAGTGAATATTATGTGTTTGACACAATTCCGGGCTCATACTAATCACGTAATGAATGATAGTTATACATTTCTAACCTAAGAATCACTCATATATAAAAAATAAAATGTGGCCCCGGAGTCAGGAGTTTTTATTTCATTTGTTTCCTCCTGTGCTTTCTGTTCAGAGAACAACTTTTTGTCATATTTTATTGCTATGCATCAATAAATACTTTTAGGTGAACTAACAGCCTAACAAAAATTCAGGATAGCCATATAATTAATATGAACCAACAGGAAGAAGTATTTAATCTCCTTATCTCAAATAAATTGATAGTGGCACAGAAAACTCCCCCTTTCTCACTGGCTCTCTGCAGTGCTCATTAGATGTGCTAGCCCAGTGTGGTGAAATGAATACTTCACACATAGCCACTGGCAGTTAGGCCCTGTGTAAGCCTTTTGAAAAGCGGAACATGAAAAAGAATCAAGAATGTGGAGGCTGGAGGGATGCTTCTGCAGTCAAAGCACTTGCTGCTCTTGGAGACAGCTCCTGTTTGTGTACCAGCAACTACCTATGTTGGGTAGATCGCGATCACCTGCGACTCCAGCTCCAGGATATCTGACACCCTCTTCTGGACTCAGAGGCACTGTGTGTGTGTGTTGGTGTACATACATCCACACAGACAAACACTCAAACACATGAATAAAAATAAAATCAATCTTTATAATAAAAAACTGAAAAAGTCTTATCCTATGGATCTAGTTTTTATGACATACAATAAAAATAATCCCCAACCATAAAAATTATTTATCTTGGTAGAAATATTCTGTTACAGTATTTATCAAAACTCAGAAATGTAGTCATGGACTATAGATCAAATGTTTTGAAACAATTAAACCTAGCTTTTTTTCCCTCCTATTGGGTTGCCCTGTCCAGCTTCAATATGAGTGTTTTTGTCTTGTGTTATTGTATCTTGTTTCATGTTTGGCTGTCTCTTGGAGCCTGCTCTTTTCTGAAAGAAAATGGAGGGGGAGTGGGTCTGGGGGAGAGGGAGGGAGAGCTGGGAGGAGTGGACAGAAGGAAAACTGTGGTCAGGATGTATTGTATGAAAAAAGAATTTATTTTCAATAAAATTATAATTATACAACATTGGGGGAAAGAATATAAATTTATGCATACATTTTCATATAGAAGTCCTATATACATGTTTGTAATTTTTGTGGTCATTGCTATCTTTAGATTTGCCTTACAAGAAAGATGTTGAGGCTGGGGAAATGACTCAGGGGTTGAACCATTTTTTTTATATATACAAATGTGAGGACTGGAATTTGACCCCCTGCATCCACAGAAACTTAAGGGGCAGCTTATTATATGTCCATTTAGCAAAAATATTAGTAGGTTCTCCTCCATAACTTAGGACTCCACGGGTTTTTGTCCAAGTTAATTTGGTACCCAGCATGAGTTCCATTCTAATGGAGAAGGCTTTAAAGCCATTTGAAAAGTGATTTTGTTGCTACCACATCATTCATGCCATTTTTGTACCAGTGCACATATTTTTCCAGGCCAGTAGCTAAAACTCACTGGATTTACATCTGGGTAAGACTTTTGTTTTCTTTTCTTGTAACATGCACAGAACCTTCCAGCACTACTAGCCACTAGAGATGAAGCTTCCAGGTTTGGTATCAGCTCAAATTCCCCATGGTTTATGATTTAATTATGGGGTGTGTTTTTTTAAAGGCAAAAATTACTCTTTTCTATTGTTATGACTTTGAATGTGCACCTCTTTTATTTATTTATTCCTCTTTTATTTCTTTTTATTTCTTTATTATTTTTCTATTTTTATTTTACATATTGATCCCAGTTCCCTCTCCCTCCCTCCCCCTCTCCTTTCCTCCCTCTACCCCCCCCACATGCACCCTGACCACCCTTTCCCTCCCTACTCCACATGTAGTGTGATGCCATCCAGGAGGGGTCATCTAAATCTGTCAAGTCATTTGAAGTATGTTTAGCAATAGTGTCTTTTTGCCAAGTTCTGGCGGGTAACCAAGACCACCAGTAACAGCCAACAATGTTTGGAAGGTTTATGGGACCATACTGGCTAAAAACTCAAAAACAGGTATTTCATATCTATCACTGGCCTTCTGTATTGTGTAGCTTGATCCTTATGGCTCATAAATCAAGAAATACCCAAAGGGGAATATACCCAAAGTGGAATACTATAAAATATACAAGCTCCTGATAAATCTTTATCAGTAAAACACTTTGACTTTCATTGGTAGGAATAAGGTAGGTGATCTCCCAACTTCAGTGGAGACTTCTCTACCCTCAAAAGCAAAAACTAGTAAGCCGTATGTAGATGATAGCTTGTGAAAGTCACAGCCTACTGTGACTTCCCTTTCTACGATGCCGTGTGTCAGAATGCTTTTCAAGCATCAAGGTTCAGTCTGTCCTACACAAGGGATGCTTCCAGGTTAAACATTATCCTTCTATAAGCTAGAACAGAAGGTCTATTTATGGTCTCAGTAACTGACATTATAAAAAATGGTGGAACTTCTGAAGAATGAGTGTTGGAGTCTCCAATGATATCTGCCATTAGTGTACCTAATGTAGAGACCCGAAATATGTTACAAGCCTTTAACTATCCCTATCCCCATCTCCAGGCCCTGGAACCTGATATGCTTTCTCCTAAGTGAAAAAGCAGAGAGAGAAAGCGCGTGCGCGAGAGCTCTTACTTCCCTACTACAATGTCACCTTTCTTTGCTCCCTTAATATCACTCAGTCAACAACAGGTTCCCAAAGGAGAAGCAGGGAGGTAGGGGACAGGTTGTAAACACACTGTGACATCATGTCTTCTAAGTCTACTGGCAACAAGCACAATGGCATTTTACCCAGTCTATCCCCATTCCAGTGCTTTCTCTATTGCTTGGTAAATTGAGCCTCTGAGTGTCTAGTTAACAGACCAAATGAGCTCCTTAAATCCTATGAATTCTCACCACCTGTGGAGCTTTTGTAGTCTGGTTGAGTATTGGTAAAATTGAGAAATTTACATTATTTATATGCGTTAATCAATACTTTGTGTGTACTCTTAGTTTTAACAGCTGTGTAATGGTATATACGAAATGGCTGTTCAAATAAAAGGTACAAATCACCTAAGTTTTGGTACAGTTTTAATTCCACAACTCTACAAATAATGTAAAACCAATATACACAAACTAAATGTCTGGTATATCATAAGCATCCAAGTGGATTTTCAGGAAACAAGACCCTTGAGAACACTTTATATATAATTCTGTAAGTACCTCTATGGGGCAGAGTCATTTTTAATGAATTACTTCCCTAATGTTCACAAAGATGACATGAGAGTATAGCATTATTTATAGTCTGTATTGAATATAATGTAATGAATATATTTAACTAGAAGCCCTTCCATTACACAGCCTCAGACAACTCCTAAATTAACTGCTCTTTGCCATCATTAGTAACTATCTGAAGTGAGGAACACACACACACAGACACACACACACAGACACACACACACACATACACACACACAGACACACACACAGACACACACACACAGACACACACACACACAGACACACACACACAGACACACACACACACACACAGACACACACACACACAGACACACACACACACAGACACACACACACACAGACACACACACAGACACACACACACAGACACACACACACACACAGACACACACACACACAGACCCCCACAACACACACACACACAGACACACACACAGACACACACACACACAGACACACACACACACACACACACACACCACACAGACAACACACACAGACACACACACACACACAACCATAAACAATATCTATTTGATCATTTAATCACTACTATCTTTTTTGCTAGAAAAAAATCCTCATCCAATTTTCTTAACAGAAAATAGGTTTTTTTTTCCTAATGATGTTTCCTTCTAAAAATATTCACTTTAAGAAAATATGAGCCAAAAGAAATTTGTGACTTTCTAAAACTTTCAATCAATCACCATTCTGTTGGGAATAAGCCAATTGCCAGAAAATTCAAATCTTCATATATATATATATATATATATATATATATATCATGTGTATTTGAAAAATAGGCCATTGAAGTGACAGATGAGTGTTGAGATGAATTATGAGTTACCTATAGAATGGTTTTTAGGGAATTATGGTGGCAGACAGGATAAATATAAAAAACTTGATAAAAATCCAAATAATGAGAGAATGTTCGACAAGGCCACTGCTCGAGGCCATATAAAGCACTCCCAAGCTGAATTTTTAATTTACATTTTAGGCCCTCTAGCAAAATGTCATTGAGTAAGAGCTGACATGAAGTGCCTCTCTGGACTCAATTTGATCCACAAAGAAGGACTTGGTGACAACATGGGAATGACAGAAAGAGAGAATAATGTCCATATCATCTTGGAGTTCACAAAAGTAAGAAAATGAGGGGCTGAACATTTCTGGACACACATTCCAGGCAGACTTCAAGGAGCTCTATGAAGAATAAACACATGCCAACAGCCACAGACACAAAGGGTAAAATGGTGCATGAACATCAAAGACCCTGGGGGGGGTCTCTGACTATACCTTCTAGCAATCCAAAGCAGAGATGGGCTGAGGAGAGACAGTAACACTAGAGGGGTAGACACCAGAGAAGTGGATGAGCCCAAGCTTATAGGACCACAGCCAAACGAGGTAAGGAGAGGGAAGGAAGCAGAGGCAAGTAAAAACAGCAACACTGTGTTAGGGATAATGGCAGGAAAGTAAACGGAGAGCTGAATGAAATTAAAAGGAGTGCCTCTGCTTTAAAATGTTCTTAATCAGCAAGTAGGACTGCCTAATAATAATGCAATATGGATCAAGTATTAAAAACAGTGAAGATATTTGCTCCATTTTATAGAGAAGAAAATGATGCACACAGAATATTGTAAGTTCTGGAATGTAGAAAGTGTAAATGGTGCAACAGAGAAGCCAAGCCAGCTAACGATGAGCTTTCCCTATGTGTGTCTCCTTCTACGTAGAGACGCGCTCAATGCTGGTCTTCTCCATTGCTCTCACGCCTCCACTCTTGTGGTGGAGGATGGCACACCTGACCACTGGTAAATCTAAAGGAATTTGTGCTAACCAGCCTCTTCCTCAGCTCTCAGGAGAGAACACTTTCTGCAAGCAGATGGCCGCAGTTAACTGACAGTGAAGACCTCCCTTTTATCAGAGAAGTTCTTGATGGAACAGAGATGCTCATGAATGTCTAAGAAGGTCTAAAAATTGTTGAGGCACTGTTTCAATATTCCAATGCATGAGCTTCCATCAATGCGTAATTCTTTAACATCAGCTCTTGCAGACATGCAGAGGATGAGTCGATTTCTCACCTGTCTCAACTTATTTTGCTTCATTTCCCTCCTTCATTTGAGGATACATTTCTTAAGATCAACAGTCCTCTTTCACATACCGCTGAGCTTAGCTCCTGCCCACCAAGCAATACCCATGAGCTGCCATTTCGTGTTTGTTGATATAATGCTTTAAAGAGGTAGAGAAAGCACTGGCCTACACTGTAACTGAATTTTATGTTTCTAAATTAGACATTAAAAATCAAGACATGTGGAGAAATTAAAACCTCTAGAAATTCCTTGAGAAAAACTAGGTTTTTGGTCCCATAAAATGTTAGTATTGTTTACTTAAACAACCTAAGCAACCACAGAAGACACACCACCTGTCATAGTTGAGAAATTGCCATGTGGAAAATGTCTCCGGAAGTCAAGTGAATTAATTACTTCTCTGTTGCGGTGATAGAACACCAAAAGCAACTTATGGAAGAAAGGGTTTATTTTGGATTATATTTTCAGAGGGAGAGTCCACAGCAGTAGGGACAGGCATGGCAGTAGACAGCCAGAGCAGGAAACTGAAAGATCACATTTTCAACAACCAACACAACACCGAGAGAAAGAGAGAGAAAGCAGGAAGTGGGGCTAGGTTATGAACTGCCAAAGCTTACCCCAAGTGACACACTTCCTCCAGGAAGGCTACATCCCCTAAAAGTTCCACAACTTCCTCAAATAATGCTACTAACCAGGGATCGTGTGTTCAAGTATCTGAGCCTATGAGGGACATTTCTCATTAGCTCTTCAAAAGGCTAAAAAAAAAAAAATAGTAAAATAACAGAAATTACAACCAGTAGATTTAACATCAGAGTCCTGGCAATATATAGACCATGTCTGTGAAACAGAAATATCTTTAAATTTGTTGTTTGGATAAGTCCATTAAAAAATGCAAGTTGCTTCAAATTTATCACTAAGAGTTTTATATAAGCTCGCCCTATGTTTATCAAGAAAGGCTTGAACACATAGCACATAATCATTGCAGAACAAACAGTAGGTTGTGACTTTCACAGAATACTGCATAGGATTGGAAGGAAATGCAGAGCTAGACTGTGGAAGAGTTGAACGGTTGGGAGGTCAATCATAGCAAACACAAATGGCCTCTGGAAAGTGAATGGAGAATCATCCACCTTGTAAAAAGCAAACACAATCCTTAAGCAGCACTAAAATAATGAAAAACTTGTAATCATGGAGAAAATGTCCCCAGTTCACCTTTTGCTTTAGTGTGAGATTATGAGTATCACATATGAAAAGAAGATTGATACAAAAGGACACGTTCAGAAAGAGCAAACCTGGGTTTCAGATCAATAAGATAAAGGTTGAGGGAGCTTGAGATTTTATCCATTGACGATCCCAATAAACATATAGTTAAGCTTCCAAGTCATTCAGATTTTTGGGGTCCTTAAATTTTTCTCTAACAAATAAATGAAGGAGCCTGAAATCAGTGTGGGGTCTATGGCACCTGTCTCAAATGATTTGCTACTTCCATCAGGCCCTTGGAAAAGGCAAGGTCTAGAGCCAAATGAACCCCCTGCTTAGTACAGGAGGCAGAAGCAGCAATAGAGGCTACAGACAGGCAAACCGGTAACTGAACATGGACAAAGACTGAAAAAATTTGATTCCTTTAATATTTATTCATTTTGTATGTAGAAGCTTTACTGATGCATCATAGAGTATAAGTGGAGGTCCAAGGACAGCTTGAGAGACAACATGGGAGAGTTGGTCCTCTCCTGACACCCTGCTAGGTCCTTGAGATTGAACTCAGGACCCCAGGCTTGGTGGTCCATGCCCTTATCCTCTGAGCCATTCCTCTATCCCCATGAAAGAACTTTCTGGAAGTTAGGTATACCCTAAACACAGGGTGCCAGTAGCTGGCTTGATAACAGAGTACATTTTTAGCAGTGCCTGGGAGATGACAATCAAGGTGACTTTTCTTTGTCATCATTACACCTGAAGTATATTAGGAGTCTGTGTGATGTCTGGGGAAACCTTGTATGTGTTCTGGTATACAAAGGAGCTTCTGTAAGAAATGTCATAGGAGAGAATACTCGAGGAGCTGGTGGGAGGATCTGGCTTAATGGTGCTGACAGTTTAGCCCGCATGCACATGTTAAAACAGAGTGCTTAGGCTTTCCTACATATCCCAATTTAGGAGCCAATGAACTTGTAATTTTTAGCAGTGGCTTAAGTGATGCCCATGTCTATGGTCCAGAGTCCACACTGTGAAAACCACAGGTCTCAAAGATTCTTTGAAAGTCCAAAGGCTCTTTTCAACTTTTATTCTAATGCTTAGATCCTAAGTTTCAGTAATAATTCCACCCTCCTGGAGCAAGATCTTTACACAGCAGTCTTTCCTAAAAAGCATGTCACCAAGAGATATCAGTTAGTTTAATCACTCAAGCCAGTCTGCCCTGCCTTCCCCTCACTTTTCTTTAAAACATGGGTATTTCTAAATGGGTGGGGAATCAAGTTTCTTAATTTTTACCTCAGCAATTCCTCATCATACCTTTTTCAGACACTTTGATCTCCCATGATCTGGATAAGGGAAATTACATTCAGAAAAATTGCATAATCTTTAAAAAAATTTTTTTAATTTAAATTTGAAAGAAGCTTGTTTTACATATCAATCCCAGTTCCCTCTTCCTCCCCTCCTCCTCCTCTCCTCCCCATACCTCAGCCCCTTTCTGCTCCCCAGGGAGGGTGAGACCTTCCATGGGGAATCTTCAAAGTTTGTCATATTATTTGGAGCAGGGCCTAGACCCTCCCCCATGTGTCTAGGCTGAGAGAGTAACCCTCTTTGTGTAATGGGCTACCAAAGTCCATTTGTATACTAGGGATAAATACTGAAATACTGATCCATTACTAGAGGCCCCATAGACTGCCCAGTCCTCCCAATTAACACCCACATTCAGGGGGTCTGGGTCGGTCCTATGCTGTTTTCCCAGTGATCAGACTGGGGTGCATGAGCTCCCCCTTGTTCAGGTCAGTTTCTGTAGGTTTCTCCAGACTGGTCTTGATCCCTTTGCTCATTACTTCTCCCTCTCTGCAACTGGATTTCAGGAGTTCAGCTCAGTGTTTAGCTGTGGGTGTCTGTTTCTGCTTCTGCTTCCATCAGCTACTAGATGAAGGCTCTAGGATGGCATATAAGACAGTCATCAATTTCATTATAGGGGAAAAGCATTTAAGGTAGCCTGTCCTCTCCACTATTGTTTAGATTATTAGTTGGGGTCATCCTTGTAGATCTCTGAACATTTCCCTAGTGCCAGATTTCTCTTTATACCTACAACGGCCCCCTCTATTATGGTATCTCCTTTCTTGCTCTTTTCTATTCTTTCCCTGACTCAATCTTCCTGCTTCCTCATGCCCTTCTCTCCCCTCTTTTTCAAAAACAAATCATGACCCACATTATATAAATAATCATTTAAATGCTTTAAAGCTTTAGAAAGATAAATTTGTTAATGAACATAGTATGGAAGTGGAAGTGTGTGTTTGAAGATGAAAAGAGGTGTGTGTGTGTGTGTGTGTGTGTGTGTGTGTGTGTGTGTGTGTGTGTGTTGTTATTGTGTGACTGACTGTATGTACATATATTCCACAGTAAAAAGAAAGTTTTATTCCTTGTTGCTTCAGGTGACTTTTCTCTGCTATTTTTAATGCTTTTATTATTTGAATTTTATAGCACCCCAGGGGTCGTTAGCTATTTCAAGAGATGTCATACAATTCTGAAAAGTTCCTCACAATAACATTTTTAGTCATCTCAATTGAAAAATACAGATTTGCAGTGCAGACATTTTCCAGAGTGGCAAAGGGAGAGTGTTTAGAATTGAAATAAACAAAATAACTGCAAATTGCAGGGGAGGTATTTAAGCTTCCAGTTCGTGCTGGTTCCCAAATGAATCGCCCGTCGGTGGGTGTTCTGTGCTGCAGAGTCCTGGCATCTAAATCAAACATAAAACACCCCGCGTTTTGAAATGAAAACAGAACAGAACAAAACAAAACTGTTCTCTGGCAATTCTCAATTATCTCATTAACCAATTATCTAGATCGTTGATATTATCTCCTTAATTTGAGTCGTTCTGTTTTGTACTTAGAGGTGAGAACTCTCTCCCTGATGTCCCAAGAATTGGACTCAATGTCAAAGGTGCTGCCACGGGAGGCTGGACATGGATTCACAGCCCTTTTACTGACAGCTTTCTTCTTAAATCAATGCACAATGCCTCTTCTCTTACAGCAAAGCTAAGGAGAAGAGAAAGAGAGTGTGCAGTTAAAAGGATTTCTGGGCCTCCGAGTAAAAAGAGAGAGTGACGATATTAGCGTTATGATTACATTAATTAGGTGCTAACCAAAAATTACTTGATTTTCAAAGACAATAATCCTTGGCTAATTGTGTGTATACGAGAAGGTGAGGAGGCTGCATTAGTTTTAAGAAGTGCCAGGTGCACACTTTTCTCTGGGAAGGAGCAGCAGAGGACATATAGAAGATCCCAGACCTGAGAACGATGCGTGCTGATTACATAAGACCCAAAGCAAGGTGGCAGTCAGAGGTCACACTGTCTGCCCTTACCAAGTCACTCTCCATAACCAGCTCTGCGTAAGTTTATCCCACGCCCTGTCCAGTTCACCCTCCTCGACACTAACCAATAACAACTTTTCATAAGTATAAACATCTCCTTCACACTTCCTCCCTGAAACTGTAACTCATCCTTCAGGATTAGCGGCAAGTAAACTCCAGTTGGGAATTTCTGTTTTCTTTGGAACTCAGAAACAAAGATGAATGTGATTGTGTTTGCTTGGTTTTCTGAGTTGGACATAATGATATAAACTGAAACATGGATTATAGAATTGAATATAAAGTCTCATATTTTACTTCCCTCCCACCCCACTACTCCCTGCCTCCCAGAGATTTAGATAACCCTCTGAAAACCCATGCCTCCAGCAGGTCTGCCCCGCCGACTACATCATGATTGAGTTTGCTGTGTCATTGTGAAGTGAATATGCGAGTGAGTCCCTAGCTCAGCAGCCATTAGGATAGTCTAGATGGTGACAGCCGAACCTTAATGAAGGGCAAGGCCTTGCTAAGCCTGGAGCCCCGTGTGACAGCACAGATTCTATGCCACAAAACTGGTCCTGGTGTGAACACTAACCATCATTTACCCTTATGAATGACTCATTCTGCTTTTTTAAATTCTGATTTGTGAGTAAGAACTGGTCTGGTTAAGAACAAATTTCATTCCTGGGTGTGCTGTTGGCCTATTAGGAAATGTCTTGATCCTCTAACTCAAAATCAAGCCATTGTTAACCAGGGTGGGAAATAAGGATGGAACTAGACCATGGGTCTACAAAGCATGACCACTGTTGGGTAGTGGACAGAACAGCTTTGTTTAGAATAGAACATGGATAGGCAGACAACTATTGATGTGTGAATATAAATTATTGCAGGATGCATTTCCAATTTGACTCTGATGCTTGTACATTTCAAATAGACTAGTAGCACTTCAGAGAATTTCTGAAGGGATAAATAAAACAGTGGCCTAAATATGATACTAGACCCCAAGGAATAATGTGGTTCCCGTTCTAATGGAAGAAGCACAAACGATGGACCTGCACTAGGAGTTCCAAAAATCTAGGATCCCAAACTGAAACAACACATAGGCTAAAGTTGACTACAGCTGCCAAGCCTACAGCACAGACACTGACGTCACAAGGCCACTGGACTGCCAGGAGTTTATACACTCAGACGTACTGAAGAAAGTGGAACAGGAGCTGGTTGATTGCCAAGGGGCAATCTGCCTCATAGGCTTCGGCTAATACTATCTCTATTACGTTTAGGAAAGAACCTGTTTCCTTTGGGAGGGGGATTGCTTTCCAGTTTCCTCCTGAACAAGCAGCCACTCCTGGTTGTGTCAGTGACTAGAAGTGACTGTCTTGGACTGGGTCTTCTTCTGGGCTTAAAACATACTCTCCCATTCTCTGTCTCCCTCTTGCTCCCCCTTCTCTCTTTCGTTCTCCCCCACCCCTGTCTGTTTGTGTTTGAACTAAATTGCAAATATCTGAGCTGGAACTCTATCTCAGTGATGGAGTGATTAATCAGCATACATAAGATCTGAAGTCTAATCCCCAGTACTAAGAGAAATATATATATATATATAATATATATATATATATATATATATATATATATATATAGTCAAGAGAACCTTTCTCCTTTTTTTTATTTCCTAAAAATAACCAGGAAAGTAAATATATGAAAAACAATGACTTGAAGAAAAACAAGAAGCGTATCATGTCATTTTCAGAGGTGAGGGTTTTGGGTTAGGCCGAGGGTACCTGCTTTGTGTTTCTTTGTCTTTTCTTCCTACACAGGGTGCTGTGCTCAGTCTCCCTCACTTTTCCCAGACACACATGTCGGGCTTGTGCCCTGTGGGTAGTGATAACTAAGTTCTGTAGACTGGTGCAGCACCCCAATGGAAACGATGGTAAGTATGAAACCCTGTCTGCAAATCCTCCCATGAGCAAGGCATGGGAGCACCAGTCAGTCATCCCCTAACTCTGGAGGCTGTGAGAGGAGGATCCCAAGTTCAACGAATAGACGAAGCAACAAACAAAACAGTGCCTTGAAGAGTCTATGTCTATAGGACAGTACTTTTGCATACTGAGCTGATCTGATGTAGAACAGTGTTTAACAGCTGTTTCCAGGCAGAAGCAATTTCAAAGCGCCTGGGTCTTTTATAACGTCAGCTACTGCACAGAAACAAAATCACACACCTAGAGGAAATGGAATAATAAACATCCCTAGGATGTTACTCTTTTCCTTTCATTTGTCAAAAATCAATCGCAGCTTTAACTTTCCGTTGTGCTACAGCACCATAAAACAAGGGAAGGGCGCATTGGGAAAAATCAACATTTCACAACCAAGGAAAGAGATCCAGCTCAGAGCCCCAGCAGAGCTGGGTGCAGGGCCCAACAGCCTTTGCCTCAAAGATGTGTGCTCAGAAGCCCATGGGGAGAGGATAGCATTATAAATTTTTTAAATCATTAATCTCATGGAGAACAAATTCTAAATATACTAGCTTTTAGGAGAACTGATTGATACTTTGTGGGTTTTTTTTTTTTTTTTTGTACTGGGGATTCAATCCAAGACTCAGGCATGTTATACAATCATTCTACCACCAAGCTCCATCACTTCCCAGAGAGACCTAATTCTTTTCCATAAAGGTAGGAGCTTATGGAGCTTCATTTTAAGTACATTTAAGTTTGACAAGAGTAAGAAAAAGATTTTCTGGTTGCTTCTGTTGTCAATTTTTGAGCACATTCAAGAATATACCATTTAAATTTTGCACAGAACTAGTAGAACTCTCTTTCATTAGCATATAATTGTAGTACATAACGGGTGTCATTATGATATTTTATGCAGACTCCTAGTTTCTAATTTGTTTGAGTGATTGGTTGGTTTTAAGCAGGCTTTTGCTATATAACTGAGGCTGGCTTTGAATTCATAACCGTCATGCCTCAGTCTCCTAAGGATTTATGGATTTATGTAGTCATGCCTGGCATAGAACCCCAATTCTTGATGATCAGAAATTCATTCAGGGGCTAGATCTGTGTAGGTAAGGGAAGAAGAGCCATAAGGAGGATGAAAAGCAAAGATGGTAGTAGTGGTGGACGAGACAGCCAGGGAGACCTTATTAGTGCCAGGAAGGGTCTGAGAAGAGAAGCCATTGTTGGGTGACAGGCTAACTTCTCTGAGACACCCTCACTCCACACCATCCAATAAACATATGCTAGATACTATCACTTTTATACAATGTTGCTTCAAAAGTGCCACTAATTGTAAAAGACTAAGTAAAGATAGCTTCTAAAAAGGCCTCATGTCTACTGGACCACCCAGTAGGCAAGGAATTAACAAAGAGTAACAAAGAGAGGGTCTTAATGAACAGCAAAAGATACACCTGGAAGGTTGGTGTAAAGTTGCTAACAGCAGCCAGGACTACCAGCTGACAGACAAGATCAACAGCTGACAAAACAGGACTCAGAGATGCTCCAACCATGGGTGAAGCTTGGGCAGCACACAAACAATTCATGATCATCCTCTTTTTTGGGCTAGGGGGATATACATGAAGTGTGTGGGTCCTCTACTGACTCAGCTAGGGACAGCCCAGGTGACATAACTATCTCACAGCAATTACCTCAGCCTTTGTATAGTTCCTGCCATGGCTCTATTAAACTAAAAAACAGAGACAAGGAATTTCAAGAGCTTTTACATTCCAAGGAGCCCCTTTTGTTTCTAGAAGTTCCTTATTTTTCTTTAATTTCTCATTTCTCCTTTATTTCTCAACATTCCTTAACAAACTTGATTCCACTATGTATGCATTTAAGACCATCTTTGGTCATGATGAGTATCTGCCTGTCACCCTAAACTCCTAGGTCAAGTACAGTGGGGCTGAGAAAAGTCCCATAACACTAAAAATGAAAAAGAAAACTCCTGCATCAGTACTGTGGCTACTTTGACCTAGTGCTCCATTTTCCCAGCACAAACGTAGCTCATCCTTGACACCGTGGCCATCTCACCAATTTAACCTTCTTAATGATTAATTGCTTAAAAAAATCTAATACTATTTTATTAATAGTTACATTAAAATAAACCACTTTCATTCTAGCTCCTAATAGTCTCATTTAGTAGCATATAAAATACAAGTTTAACGCAATTTAAAATTCTGTATTGTCAGGATTTATACTGAACACGTTGATAAGCTTGAAGGAGAAGCCATGCTAGCTGAGCTTGCTTGCTAACTCCAGATGAAATGTAATTAACACTGCTAGATCAGTGTCTATTGTTGCATATTTAGCTCCTTAAATAACAGCTTTTGCTTACATTTCCACGAACTGCCTGGTGGGTTCTTCTACTCGTCTCATCTGCACTTACTCATATGGCTACACTGAGTTGGTTGGAATGGAAGAAGGTTCGAGATCATTTCATTCATGTGTGCTGGCCTTTCTCAATCCTACTCATGTGGTCTGACCTGGAATAATTCATAACATGACTGTCTGAGGGTTTTGTGGTGGATGATAAAACACTTCCTTCTCATCTCTAATGGAAATAGTTGACACATTAGCCCTAGTGGCCGCTTGACATACTAACTGTTGCACCTTGATGAGTATGGAAGCCTGCAAATTATACAAAGTTCCCAGTTCCACATGCCATAGGCTAGAATTTTGACTCTATTACTGTGCAATAATGTCTACTGAACAATAATAGATTGTTTTTTAATTGGTAGCCATAAAATATGTGTGGAAAATAGAGATGGATAGATAAAAAATAGATAGATAGATAGATAGATAGATAGATAGACAGATAGAAGATAGCACAGTATCTTTAAGCTTAGAGAATGATTTTTCTGTTTTAAGATGGGTTAGTATGCAATCAAATACAGCTCTTTCAAACATGATAATTACATCTCACACAGAGAGGATCAAAGAAGATGACCCATCACTAGCCATTCTTCAGTACATCCATGTGCTAGATATGAACTCTGATACTTACTGTGTCTTACATGTTACCAGACGAGACTAAAATTGGAATTACAAAAATGGAGATTTATTAAACTCACACATTTTCTGTAATTATGCTCCTTTTATATGTATTTAATAAGCCTTTTCTCCTTTGTAGTCATTTAGGCAGCAATGACCTTTTAAAAAGTTCACTACTATGATGAATGTGTAATTTGTATAAGATTCTCATTAATATTAACCACCCACTGTTAGGGCCACAGTGACATCATCAATTATTTAGAAACTGGACAACAAAAAACAGATGAAGAATTTACCTTAAAATGATATTATTTTAGAAATATTGTGCTCAAAGTGACTTAATATATGGAGCTACACTTGGTAGGCTTGCATAATTAATCATTTGGGTGAACAAAATTTCAGTTTTTATAAATAAAAATCACTTTATTCTAATTAACTCACAAATAAAAACAAAACACAGCTGGTTTAAGGAAGCCAGTCAAGTACTTGTCTGGCCTTACATCTAAAACATCTCAGAGGAATCCCACACAGTTAGAGCAGCCATTCTGAAGCCATGCAGCTTATCTTAGGGTTTTACCTCCCTCATAACTCTTCTGTCTTTTTGCCTACATCCCATCCTTACACATCATCAAGAAACTTCTCTGGTTTTTCTTTCTAAATGTTACACTATACTCACATTTAAAGACATTTACACATAAACATGAATACATCGGAGGCTAGGATTCACAGATGAGGCTAAACTTGAGGGTCTTTTCTGAGTTTGTAATATTTCTATGGCCCATCAATTTTCCTGAGAAATGTCATAATTTTGTTTACCTTTACAGCTGAATAATCTATTTTTATGTGAATCACACCATTCATTCACCTGAGGGTGAACATCTAGGCTGGATCACTTTCCTTGCTATAAATAGAGCAGAACCAAGCATGGATATGTGAGTATCTCTATAGTAAGATGTGGAGTTCTCTGTGCATATACCCAGGAGTGGACTAGCGGGGCCACATAGACTCCTATGGAAGATGTCCAAGTTGATTTCCGTAATGGGGGTATTATTTCCACACCCTTTCCAACGTTTCAAATTTAGTATATTACAGTTTATAAAGCAATGTTTTTGAGAACATTAAAACATACACTACAAATTAAAGAACACACACATGAGAGTTCAGAGCACATATGACACAATTCTGAAATTTGGAATATCTTGGCTTTTGCAAAGACCCATGATGCAGTGTACATTTTATGATATAACATATTTTTCACTAAAGGAAATATAATCAAAAGGTCTACAATGTTTTAGTAGCTGAATTAGGCAAAACACTCATTAGTGATGAGAAGGCACTCATTGAGTTTATATGATGACATACAAAATGGTTTTTTGGCATATATACTCTAAGTTCATCAAGACGAACAACAAACAAAAACCCACGGCCCAAGACTTGTGGGAACTATTTATTTTTTTTTATTTTTTAAAGAAAAGTTTTATTTATTTATTTTATACATGAATGCTCCATCTGTAGGTATAACTTTATGCCAGAAGAGGGCATCAAGTCACACTATAGATGGTTGTGAGCCACCATGTGGTTGCTGGGAATTGAACTCTGGACCTCCAGAATGTCAACCAGGACTCTTAACCACTAAGCCATCTTTCCAGTTCATGGAAATGTCTGGGTATTTAATTAAACATGAAAACTTAAGAATTCACATTATCCTCCATTTGATAGAATTTGTCCTGAACTTAACAGAGATATGGGGGGAAAAAGTATTCCCTGTATTAAAAAACAGCAATGTCTATAGAAAATAATTAATTGAACACATAATGGAACCAGTTTCTTTTCTGATAAATAAATACTATAAAAAGAACCGGTTGTAATTATTTGTATGAATCCTTTTCATGTAAAGCATGTTCACTATTTAGATGAGAAATAATTCATTTTCTGAGATAAAGGACATTGTAGTTTTTAAAACACATAAAAACATTAATATTTGCTACGCAAATCTGGCAGATTGGCTTCTGATAAGTTCACTTGTGCTTATAATGTGTGTGATACACACAAAGGGACCTAAGGGTTCAATGTGACTTCACATATGGTAGTTATCCCATTGATTAGAGTGGAGTGGATTTTAAAACTCAAAGTACCCATTCTACAGAAATTAAGTCTCTGGGTCCTTGTGCTTCTCCAAAAACAAAACAAAACAAAAATATGTCTAATAACTTAAAATGTGTTTAAACATTTTGCTTAATTATCCTGAAATAAACATTAATTTCAGTGCTCAAGGTATTCAGAGATAGCTTGGGCTTCAAATGTTAAATACAGTCATATCTGTGACTAATAGCCTCATACCCCATTAATACTGTCTGGATTACACATCTAGACCTTAAATCTTGGACCTCATTTGATTTCATTTAACATATTGATAAATTTCAGAGATGCTGATTTGAGACTTTCATTATAAACATAATGGCCATTACACTACAAAAGCTGAAATATGGGTCTAAAACTAAATCAAATTTAGAAAGAATTACATTCTGGTGGGAGAGGCAAAAATTCTGTTTTGGTGGGTCCGGTGGTGGTTAGAAGTAGAGATGAGGCAAGTCAAAGGCATCCCTATGGAAGTTCAGGTAGCCATGCTCTTACTCCAGCTAGAGACAAAATCAAAATCACATGCATGACTTCTCCCCTCCGGATTCTGCCTTCATACTGCTATGCCTCCTTAGAATTTGGGGCATACAGGTAATTCAAGACAATTAAAAATCTTCTCTAAGGCTTTGTTACTCCACCTGCTAAGTCCTAGTGTAGAGGAAGTTCCAGAAATAATTTATGTCCTGGTATCATTGGGATTTCTTTTTCTTATCACTCTACCTTTCGATGTGTCATTTAGCAAATTCTTATGGTCTAGGATGATTCCAAGAATGTCTGTCTTGCTATTGTTTTTCCTAAAATGGCTGAGTCAGAGGCAGAGACTTTTGTCCTTGATGTTTCTCTGTAGGGACTAAAGGCAGGAACACATTCTGAGAAATGTGTCACTTGATAATTCTGGGTGTGAACATCATAAAATGTACTCACAAGGACTAAAACAGCTATTAATACATCACCAGGCAGAATGATACTGTATAGATCGATAGTTGTAGTTGATTGAAATATTTGTCACATGTGCATGTCTGTAAATCTTTCTCATGCATTTTCCCACCCATTAGATATCTCATTACATGACCCTTAAGTCAAATATAGACAATTATTAAAATGTTACTATAATTATCTTAGGGTAACAGAGATTCCTTTTCTCTCCAAAAATGCAGTTTTGCAGCAAAAGATGTATAAACAAATGTGAGTCACTCCCACGAAGAAAGGTGATTGAAGCATAGAATGGGAGATTCTTGCTATAGTCTGGTTTCTGTTATTATCACCAAATACTCAAACAAAAACAACTTAAGGAACAAATAGTTTATTTTAGCTCACAATTCCAGGTTACAACCCATTGTATCAGGGAAGTAAATGTGACAAGAGCTTAAAATAGTCACATCCACAATCAAGAGCAGAGAGAAATGAATGCATATGTGCTAATGATTCAGCATATTTCCTCTTCTCTTATATAGTCCAGAACCCCAGACTCCCCTCCCCGAGAATGGTACCACCAACAGCAGACTGGGCCTTCCTACATCAGACATGCTCACAGTTCAGCCTGGTCTGGAATAAGCCCTTATTGAGGCTCCTTCTCAGGTGATTCTAGATTACATCAAATGGATTGTCAGAGCTATTCATCACAGCTATCAACAGTGTTTCTTGCACCACCTCTGAAATTTCTCCTTTCCCCAACTTCCCTATTTAATTTCTAGCCACCACCCATCTCCCTCTCACTAATGCACTAGAAAGCCTAAAACTATTCTCCGAGGACACTCCTGTTGTTCCCAGATCTTATTTCTAATCAGCATGTGTGCTTGCAAATGCCAATTTCTGTTCTAATGTTCATGTGCGTCCACTGATTTCCTAGCACTGCTACCTACAGGCAGTACATTGATTCATCATCCAAACCAGGAAATCTTTGAGGCTGAAATGATATATTGTTAACAACTATATAAGGAAAACAGACTGAGCCATGAAAATAAATGGGTCTACTTACCTTGAAACTGATATTGCTTTACATATTCTGGCGAATCCATAAATATGCTTAAATAAATTTCATAATAAATGAATACTATGGCCACACTGCTGCTGCATATCAATGCTTTAAAATCTATAACCACATGAAATATTAACTAGTGATGGGTAAGAAGTAAAGAGATCTAAGAAATAAGGAATATGAGATAAGGAAGTGTTGAGGAAGATTTTTTAAAATTAATTTAAGCATAGGAATATGTAATTGGAGACCACTAATGTTGGCACTCATCTTTAACTCCACCACTCAGGAAATTGAAGCAAACAGAGCTCTGTGAGATCCAGGACTGGTTTACCCAGAGAGTTTGAGAGTCTGTCTCCAAACAAAACAAAACAAAACAATGTAATTAGAAGTATGACTTTTAAAGCTTTGTTAATTTTATTGTTTTGTATGTATGAGTCTTTATATGCATGTATGTATGTGCAGTACTTGACTGCCTAGGGAGGCCAGAAGAAGGCATTGGCTTCCTTGAAACTGAAGTTAGTTACAGGAAGTCATAAGCTACGTCACGGTACTGGGAACAAAATCTGGGTCTTCTGCAAGGGTAACAGGTGCTGTTAGTCACTTAGCCATATCTTCAGTCCCAGGAAATTATGATTCTTAGTAAAGAGTTCATATTTAACTTTTCCTTTTATGAACACAAGTTATTTATAATAAATCATGCATCTTCATAGAAATTACACACAGAAAAGTGGTGAGCGGTGTAACAACAGGATAGGAAAGAGAAACCAATTACTAAGTATCTGATAAGATTTATTTACTGTAAACGAATATCCTAAGATCAAGAATTTCAGAAATGCAGATTTTCTTGAAAAAAAATCTCATTTTGCTGTGAATAAAACTGTGTAGCTACATCTGAAGTGGCAGTATTGGAGGTATCAAAAGCCATTTCTTCTGGATTTTCTCCACATTGTTCTCTTGAGAATTGCTAATTCTTGTAGATATAGTTCATTTACTTTAAATCCCTAGTATTTTGCATTTAGGCCATGACACAGGATCTATATCTGTAAGATCAGAACTTGGACGGCTGAGGCAGGAAGATGGCAAGTTCTAGGCCACTCTGGGTTACATAGAAAGACTAAAATTATTTTAACTTGTATAAACATAATCCCTAAATACTTTTTAGACAGCAAAAGTAAATCATTACACATTGCTGATATTTACAACTAATAAGATGACTTCTTTGACTTTTATTAGCTTTTTAATGTCTTAACTGATTATAGTAAATGAATCATTGTTAGCTTTAATTTCCCAAACATTCAATATCAGTGAATGTTTAAAATACATATAAAAAAATTCCAACTAATAGTATTCTGTTTGAAGTTGGAACAAACCTTTAGACATGTCCAGACCAATCTGCTTTCTCTTCAGGGGTAACACCTGTGTCATCTTGGTAATTAACATTCTAAGCTAGCTTAGCTGGCCAGGTAGTTAGGAATCCTCCTGGAAGTGTATAACTAAAGGAGATCTGGAACCCCTAAAATGTTTGAGGACAGCAGTGAAGATTGAGGTTTTATAAAAAAAAAAAAAAAAAAAAAGGCTGGATTTTCAGGCAAAGGTTAGCAGCTAATTGAGTGCTAGGCCCATGTGATGTGAAGGCGACAGAGCTTGGAACTGTGTCAGAGAAGTAGCTCCATGGACATTCTTTCATTTTCCCTACCGTGAAATTACACTCCTGGAAAGAGTCTGGAAGCCCACAGGAAAGCCCAGCAGCCTGAGCCTAGGTGAGTTAGACAGAACTCTTTCAAAGTGTTTTAAAAACACAGAAGGATAGCCCAGTCATGGTGGCCATTCCACTCTCAAATTTAAGTGCTGAGAATATCAATACAAAGAAGAGAACAGAAAGGAGGGCCCGAGGAGCAGCAAAACAACACTTATGCTTCTTCTTTATATAAGTGCCTCTTCGACTGAACCACAGCCATTCAAACAATCCATAAAGTAACCACAACCTTTAGCATATATGGTGGCCAGGACATAGAGTAGATCTTGGTAGTCTTAGAGGTCATTAAACCAACATATTATGTATTTTGAGATATGAGTGTAAAAAAAAAAGGCATCTTTTTCCTCTTTTAATTCATGAAGATTTTCTTGTCTAGATTTTTTTTAATGGGTGAATTAAATCATACTCTGACCTCTTTGTTGCCTGGTAATAGTGTTTTCTATGGCATGTCTTTCCCTCCCTTCATTAAACACTGATGAACCCTAAGAAGTTAAGCCTAGCCTTTCTGTATTCTAATGCTAGTTTTGATCCTTCTGTGTTATAACTCTGATCTGAACCACAACCCAGCACTCCTTGTTCTTATGCTGTTAACATCTTTTTTTTTTTTTTTTCTATTTTCAAGACATGGTGTCTTTGTATAGCCTTGGCTGTCCTGACACTTGCTCTGTAGACCAGGCTGACCTTGAACTCACAAATATTTGCCTACTTCTGCCTCCTGAGTTCTGGGATTAAAGTCCTGTACCACAACCACCTGACTTGCTGTGTTAACTTTGAACTGCATTTGATGTTGAGGTGTTTCAAGCTATTCATGTGATGCCAATTTGAGCTGCAACCCCCAAAGTAGTAGGGAAATGGACTTCTGTCCCAAGTTCCAAGCAGCTCCCCATTGCTGCCACACACTGGCAAAGGGCACTTTTCTTGCAGTGCCATCTTGTATTGGTGATGACACTGAGCTTTTTATATACTGAGGGGGTAGTCACAGGTCCTGAGCTTGAAATCCCTGTCACTAGAATACACTGAGCTAGGGCTAGAGGATGGAAAGAAAAAGCTGGGGCAGGGGAAGTAAATGGTACTGTATCTGTTGAAGCCCCACTTACTGAATTTTCATACCACCACCAAGAGACAGAAGTGTGTCCTCTTTACCCAGAAAGCAATTAAAACGAAACCCCAATCCCAATCTCATTGAGGCCCAGTAGCTTCTAGTGAAAAGTATAAACCAAGGTACTCAAATCTGGAGTGCCAGAATCCCCCAGGTTCCTAACGACTGCTGTCTCTTGCCAGTAGAGAGTCACTGTAACTGATGAGGTTTGTGGACCATTCAGCTTAGCTAAGAATCAGGGATCTCTAGGTTCAGGGAGAGACCCTATCTCTGAGGAGTAAGATGGAGAGGGATAGAGGCAGTCACTAGTGTCCTAGAGATGGGAGTTTTGGCATACACCACACCTGTGTCTGATGCTGAGGGCAGCGTACACTACAGGTATGTATACGCACGTTTGTTTTTGTTTTGTTTTTAATCTTTTGTTTCCTACCGCGTAATCTACTGGTCAGGTCAACAAAGAGCCCAGCAAGCCCAGAAGGAATGAGAGATGTCCGTCTGTACTTTTTTGCTTACTTCTTCTTTGATTCCCCCAGATTTTCATAGTATATAATATAGAACTTTTATGAACAGTGGTAACACTAAGTGAATCGCTCTGACAATGAAAGACATTAGATTTCTGCCATAGGCAGTAGGAACACTCATTCTTGGACAGGAATCTAGTGAGCAGCTTGGGATGGAATTGTTCTTTGTCCTTCAATATCTCTGTTTGTTCCCAGGGATAATGTCCCTGTAAAACGCCAATCTAATATTGCATGGGCTTTAAGCCCTGTATCCTTTACAACTGCTGCCATGGCAAGTGATTCAGTGTGCTGCTAGTCATCCCAGGAGAGGCACAGCTCCAATGCAGGGGCTCACAGACATGCAGAGTAAAGTCAACTGCCTCTCAGCCATAAATCAAACTCTCTGATAACTGACCCGGCAGTTCTTCATCTCAGAGTTTCATTTTATTCACCAGAAATATCCTTTTGGGATCCATATATGCTTTTGGAATGAAATTGAAGTCAACTGCTTCTTTTGAGAAAGATGAAAACGGGCTTTATTTGTTTAAAATGAAATTGGTTGGATTAATTGGAGAGTTATTTGTCTTTGTTTTTGTGTATGTTATTTTTATCACCTATGTTTATACCTTAAGAAGGAAACATCTTTCAAGGGCAATAAAAAGAGCTTTTTAAAAAAAGAGCGAAAAGAAAAGAAAGACTCAATTAGGTAAAGCCAGTTTTCACCCTGCCTCTGGCACACAAACACTCATTCTCCCTGCACCTTCCTTTAATAACATACCCATGACTCACACTGTTATGACTCTCTGTCTCTGTCTCCCCCACCCACATACACCTCATCTCTCCCCTCACCAGCCTCTGTTGTCCTAGAGTACAAAGTAGACGAGGCAAGGTCGACCACCTCCTTCTATAATTCTGAGTTTGTAATACTTTCCCCAATTCTTAGAAAAGATACATTCCTCAATAAACAGCATGCTATGCTTTAGATGGCATAACTTTTGTTTTTAATTTAAGTTCAGCATTTTATTCCTTGACAGTTTCATATTTATATATAATGAATTAAGGTTGTTTTTATACACATCTCCATTCCATTCTTTCATCCCCCATTTCTCTCCCAGTGAAATCTTTTTCCTTAGGAAGTCCCCCTCTTACTTCACGTCTTCTTTGTGTGCGTGCTGTCCACAGAATTTAATTCCAATCATTTGGATGAGCAGAAGGAGTTGGAAGCTGAACAACTCATTGGTTGTTATAGCTCTGAATAAAGAAGGCTTGCGTTTCTCAGCAATCACTACTGTAGATAGCAGTATTTTTCTCAGTAGCATGTAAAATAAGTATGCACTTTATCACTGATGGTGTCAAAGTCACCAAGTATTACACTATTGAACTGGACCTAATGAGAGGTAATCATATAGGGTTTGCTAGAACCTATTAGTGTGTTCTATTTTAAAAGAATCGATGATCAAAGGATAAAAAATCAGATCCTAGAGTAAAAAGAAATTCTAGAAACTAAGAAACTAGGTGTAATTCAAGGGGAACCTGAAGCTTGAACATTTACTGTTTTCAAGGCATTGCTTTCAATGTATAGATATGACAGGGAACAAAATAGCCCTTGGGGAGCTTGCATCATGGGAAGGGAAACAGACAATAGATAAAGGTACAGATGGTCAAAACACCAAACAATAAAGCAAAGCAGCAGGAGTAGTGTGGCTAAGAGAGGTCATAATCTTTATTTATTTATTGCATTTTTCTTTTTAGAGAGAGTCTTGCTATATACACCTGAAATTTGCTTTGTAGCCTGGGTTGGATTAGATAAAGTCATGCTATATACGTCTTGAAATTTGCTTTGTAGCCTAGGCTAGCCTCAACTCACAGTCCTCTTGTCTTAGCCTCTTAAGTGCTGGGATCACAGGCATGTGCAACCATACCCATTGTTTTAGATGAGATGATCAAGGCAGTCTCGGGGGAGTCGACATTTGCACAGAGAAGGAGACAGTGGGGTAAGGTTTATGCCTCCACAAGTGTAGAACATTCTAGAAAGGTACATTCAATCAGAGAAAGGCCAGTGTGCATCCTTAGTGGCAAAGGCCAGTAAACATCCTTAGTGGTCAAGTGCTGAGGCCAACGGGTCAACCAGGCCCTCTGTGGTATATCTAAGAGGTCACTGTGAGGACTTGACCTTTACCCTGAAGCACATGGAAGGCATTTACGAATTTTGAGTAGAGGAGAGATATGGCTTACACCACAAGTGGGGCTGTGTGCTGCTGCTGTGTGAGAAGGGGATGGAGAAGTTGATTTTGCTAATGTGAGAATGGAAAGAACAATAAACAGGCCCTATAAGAATTCAGATGAGGGGTGTTGGTGGCTGGGGATAAGGTGGAGACTGGAGCTAGTAGCATTCTGGACACATTTCAGAGGTAGAGCCATCAAAATTAGCTTGAGTATGAAGTCCTAGAAGAGATCACAGAAGAATGAAATCAAAGATGAGGATCAGTCATTGACCTAAGCAACTGGAAAAATAGAGTTTCCAGTTACTGCCATATGAAGATTATGAGATAAATAGTAAAGAGTAGGAAAAAATCTGGATTACTATAGATTAAACTTTCAAAACCTGATAACATCCAAGAGAAGCTGTCTGTACTTCAGGAAATAGGAAGAATATGAGATTTAATGGACAATCAGCTACATGTATATGGAACGTTAGATATGGGAAATTACTCTAGATCATGGGTCTAGAGAAAGAAGTAGAAAAAGGCACAGTTGTTGTGGAATATTATTTTAAGGTGTGTAGATTCATTTATGCTGTGGAATACTTGTTTAATGATGCAAAGATGTGTTGTATTCTTTTAAGTCTCATGTAACTGTGAAGCTGTGTTACTGTGCCCGCCTAAAACACCTGATTGGTTTAATAATGAGCAGGATAGTCAATAGTTAAGCAGGAGAGATAAATAGATGGGGCTGGCAGGCAGAGAGAATAAATATAAAAGGAAGAGGAGGAGGGAGAAGTGAGGGAAGGAAAAGGAGATAAGGAGGCCGGGGGCTAGCTACCTAGTTATACAACCAGCCATGGAGTAAGAAGGAAACAAAGGAATAAAGCATAGAGAAAAGTAAAAAGCTCAGAGGCAAAATGTAGATGGGAAGTTTAAGTTAAGAAAAGCTGGTTAGGAAAGCCAAGCTAAGGCTGGACATCTGTAAGAATAAATCTCCATGCATCTATTTGGGAGCTGGGTAGCAGGCCCCTAAAGAACTAAGAGTGAAAAGGCCAACTACAGGCAGTGCCTTAGACATTCCAAAATGGATAACTGGGGAGATGGAAGGAACTAGAAAAGAACCCCAAGAGAAGCAGCCAGGGAGGTTGGCAAGGGAGCATCCTGTATGCGGAGTGAAGGAAATGTCTCAGATCAAGGAAGATCAAGGCAGTGATTAAAGGCAAATTGTGTTGCTGAAGTGAATCAGATGTAGCCTGAGATACAGCCACTGTATTTGGAGACCCCTGAAAGCACAACAGTTGTGAGGGCAGAGATCTAGTTCTTGAGGTTAAAGGATGAAAGGGCAAATAAATTAGCAAATAACTGTTGACAAACCACCTTTTCTAAGCCTCCTGCCACCTGTTAGAGGCCTGAATATAGATGATGGATGCCAGCTGGGAGGAGTTCAGTATAGAGTGGCTTTGTCTTAGAGAATAGAAATGGTATGCTTGTAGTCATTACAGATAAGTTTCTTTCTTAGATCCCTTTTCTCTGTTCTACCTAACTGGATCACTTAGGGGAGAACAATACAGCTGATACTTACATTTTATGGCTTCTGTAAGTTGCAATCTGAAAGGAACTCATTATTTACACTTTTAGTAATGGCGTTTTGTTTTGTTTTGTTTTTTGATACAAGGTTTCTCTGTGTAACCCTGGCTGTCCTGGAACTCACTTTGTAGACCAGGCTGTCCTGGAACTCATAGAGATCCGCCTGCCTTTGCTTCCTGAGTGCTACCACATTCTGGCCAGTAATGGCTATTTTAAAGGCACTTAAAGACCAATACCTTAATTTATTTTGTTAATAAAAATGACCTTTTCACACATTTGAATTAGAAATAGAGTATAGGGACTGGATAGTTGACTCGGTGATTAAGAGCACTGGCTGATCTTCCAGAGGTACAATTCCAAGCAACCATATGGAAGCTCACAACCATTTGTAGCTGCAGTCTCGGGGGAGTCAATGCACTCTCCTGACTTCCAAGCACACTGCTTGCATGTGGTGGTGCACAGACATTCAGGCAAACCCTCATACACATATGTTTTTTAGTTAAAATTAAAAATGAAATAAAGCATAATTGTACCTTAAAGTAGAGAAAAGCATCCATTTCAATATTAAGTCATTAATGACAGAACAATAAGGACTTACTTCTTCTGAAAAGACACAATCCCATCAGTATACTTTTTTTTTTTCAATATCAGAGCTGACAGATAAGCGAGTCTCATTAGGGATAGACAAGAGACTCCTGACATCTGTTACAGAGGATGGCTGACAGTCCTTCTAAACGCATTGATTCTCGTTATGATAGAAGATGGCATTAATGAGGATTATAGCCCCATGGGTCACCACCCTAGCTGCACAGATGAACAGTTGATTTACCAGTGCCTGAGACCCACACCCATAGACTCCAGTTCATTGGGTGTGTGCTTGGAAGAAGAGACAGGCATGTTTTAGAACCTTCTCGGGTAATTTTAACACAGAGCTGAAGTAAAGAATCACTACATAATGTCAGCTTTTCCTTTCAAAGTGAAGACATCAGCTATGATGAGACAGATTGAAATTTGATCTCATCTCAAAATCAGAACACAGAAATAACCCTTCCTCCCTCCCTCCCTTCCTCCCTCCCTCCCTCCCTCCCTCCCTCCCTCCCTCCCTCCCTTCCTCACTCACTCTGGTGTGTGTGTGTGTGTGTGTGTGTGTGTGTGTGTGTGTGTGTGTGTGAGCACCAGGAACTTCAGAGAAGGCGTGAGAGTGGTGAGTGGCCATCTGTCGGGGACCTCAGTGCATTCTGTTCCCTTTATGGGAGAGAGATAACTACTGCAGGCTACAGAGATTTGGGGGAAAAAACTGAGTCTTTCTTGACTTATACTACCTTGACAAGAGAGTATGAACTGAAGGAAGCTTGTTACAAAAATTATTTTAAATAATAGAGGGAAATAGAGAAAGAGGAAAAGACAATTACAAACAGGAATGTAGGAAAATTTCAGTGAAAAAGACAAAAGCCAGCTGTCTAGGGGTAAAACCATCTTTTGTTTCAGTGGTCATCCAATTAAGGTGACAGGAGTAATCTCCAATGCATACACCTTATCTTCAGTTATGTACAAATGGATCAATGAACAATACATATTGATTATTATCAATATGACTTTAAATTTATGTGTCTTTAAATTTATGTATCTTCAGTAAGGTCTATGAAGATACATGTTTTATATTTGACTTCTGAATAATATCCCATGATTAGATCACATGTAATTCAACAGTCATAATTTTCATTTTAATACCAAGCATACTAATAGACGAGTTAAGTATCTTCCTATTTGGTCATTTAGATCATTTTAGTGTTCTGCTTACTCTGAAAACACACATATGGATCCTGTATTAGTTTTCTGAGACTACTATAAAAAATGTGATGTAAGCAATAGAAGTGTGTTTTCTCAAAGCCATGGAGGCTGAAGTTCAAGATGAGGTGTCAGTAGGGTTGACTTCCTCTGAGGCCTCTCTTTGGCTCTCTCCTTCTGTTCTGATATTCTGTTTCCTTTTTCTCTGTGTGTGCTCAGGTTTCTTCATAAAATGGTCATGTTAAATTAGCACTTATAATAAATGTTTTGTTTCAACTTGATTTCCTCCCTAGGGACCTTGTCTCCCAATATGATTCTTCTATTAGATGGGTTTCCCTGGGGAAAATAAAGATTTACTAAACAAAGAGGATTTACTAAATTGGCCTATGATAAAGGCTGGATGATCAAAACATGGTGGTATTCAGGATACAGAGGCCAAGAATGTCATACCTGCTCAGTTCTCAAGGCTGGGTGGCTCAACACTTCCAATATGTTGCCAAAGACTTGGAATACTCCTGGAGAGTCATTGGTCTTCAGCCCACACTGGAAACTCAAGTGTCTGTGTTCAGTGGAAAACAGATGGACTTGCCAGCCAGAATGAAGACAACCAGGCAAATAGCAAACTTCTTTTCCTGTATCTCCCATAATCTGGACTGCTGCCAGATGGTGCCACCCACACTTAGTGTGAGTTTTCCAAGTTTAAAAAACTTTACACAAACACACACAATTATGGCTACCCTGAGGGGCAGAGTTTAAATTAACTTTTCCATTTCAACAAGTATAAAATTAGCATATCTCTAGAAATTGTACATCTCTGAAATAGCAACATGTTTTTTTTAACAAAATAACACATGCATAAATATTTTGTGTCAGTGTTTTTATCACAAATTCTACCATATGAATGAAAAATGAAATATTTGTTTTTCTGAGTCTGATTTAATTCATTGAACATGATGACCAACAGTTCTGTCCATTTTTACACAAATGGAATAATTTTGATTTTCCTTATGACTGAAAATTTTTTACTAGGTGTATACTACATTTCTGTATGTTCATCTAGAACATGTAGGATTCATTCACATATTACTTGTTGTGCATAATGGTGCAATAACTGTGGGTGTGCAAGTATCTCTGTGGTGAGTAGACCAGAGTCCTCTGGGCATAAACTAAGAGAAGGCATTGCCGGGTCATTTGGTAGTTCCATTTTTAGCTTATGAGGACTCTCCACACTGATTTCCCAAGTGGCTATACCAGTTTATATTCCCAGGAACAGTGTATAAATGTTCCTACCTCCGCTCTCCCTGCGCTTGCCCTGACAGTCTGTCCTGCATTTGTTAGCTGATTTGTTTATGGAAACCATTATGGTTACTATGATAATATGTAGTGTCATCATTTGGCCAGTAGGATGATTAGAAATAATTTTCATGGGACGCATATTTAGGGTCATTCATTTTCAAAGCCTGTCCCTGTAGTTTGTGGGCATTTCATACATTATGTGTGTATGTATCATGGGAGCTATACAAACAAGCACCAAGACAACTATCAAAGCAGATGCCATCTGAACACCTCTAGAAGAGGAAGATGAGTAAAAGTGTGCCTACCAATGTTTGCATGTCTTTGTGTATTCATTTATGGACCTAGGTGTTATGGATATAGTAAAGAAAAAGAAATGGTGTCCCCACTGAGTGTGGGTAAAATAAGTTATAAGAAAATTATAATACTAAACTTTTTTCTTACCAATTTTTAATTCTTTTGTACTTTAAGATTTGATGTTCTTATTGAATTTTTCTATATAAAAATAAAGGATTTAAATTCATGAAAATCTTTCTTTATGTCCTCATGTCTTTATTTTTCTGTTAAGCTAGTTCATTAATTAGTTTGTATGATTCTGGTTACTCTTTCTAACATATTCTCTCTTTTCTCTCATCTGCCACCCTTCTTCCCTATCCACAGGTTTTCCATATTCATGACTTTCAGTTTTTTTCATGTGGCCCATTTAGTTTAATGAGAGCCATCTGTATGATTGTTGGATTGGGAATAGCCATTGGAACCTGGTAGAGTCACCAGGAGATATACAACTGAAGGCAGTACCTCTTCCTTTCCCTGAATCAAACATCAGGGAATAATTAGTCAGTGAGGGGTAGGACCACCTAATTATTTCCTTCATCCTTTCCTGGCTGTTAATGTCTCATTCTCGTGCTGATCCAGTGTAGTCATCCATAGTTGTTGACATCCATGTTTACAATGACTGTGTATTGCTGAGAAGATGGTATTTTTCAGCCATTCTCAATATCATCTGACTCTTAATAATCTTCCTGCCCCTATTTTCCACAATATTCCCTGAGCCTTGGAGAAGGTGGTATAAATAAATGTCTTGTTAGGCACTAAGCATCCATCATTTAGTCTCAGTCACAATTCTCTACATTTACCCAATTCGTATGACAAAGAAGCTTCTCTGATTAAGGTAAGAATCATAATTGTCTATGGGAAGAAATATATACTTAGAAGGTAATTTAATCAGCAAATTTTAAGTTCCCTCTAGCTTTTATCACTTTCCCTGACATAAATTTATGAGGGATCTGTCAGTACCACATCAATATTCCTTTCTCTTGAGTGGGCCTTAAATTTAGACTGAGAATAGTTGGTTACTCCCGTCATAGTCATGCCACTATTGTACCAATGACAAATCTAGCTTGGAAGGTTGATATTATAGTTCATGGGAATTACAGCTTATTAGGACCATCAATGCCTTTTGTCTTCTAGCAGCCTGCACAGCACCTTCCAGCACTATAAGTGTTGGCCAGCAGGGAGGAGTTCTAGTCAATTCTGCCTTGATTTCTCTATATTATGAAACCAAAATGTATGGTGTTCTCAGTAACAGGGTCTTATCATCTAGTTCTGGTGGTCAAACAAGACCAATAGCAAGAGACTGTGCTATTTTATGGGCCTCAAGAGAGCTCTGTTGACCAGCAACTCTTGGGTTGGGTTTGTTTAATAACTTGTAGTTTCAAGGAAGAACTTGTTATAGACATGCAAGGTATTGGTTTTCATCCCCCCCCCGCTTTGTCATAGGATTTTATATTTCCATATGGGTTTTTCATTCCTCTTCATTTTAGTTGACCCTCCCCCATTTCCAAGGTCCCTTCACCATCTCTCTGCTTAAACATTTCCATGTCTAGTATTCTCCCATTCTAGTGTCTTATTTTCTACAATCTATGGTAATTTTCTAAGCAAACAAAAATCTCTTACTGGGTTCTGTTTATTTCTATTCACAGAGCACTCTATGCTTACAAATAAACAACAGCCATAATCAGAAGAGTTTCCCCCTTATTTTGAATATTATTACAAGAATTTATATCTCTAATTTTTTTTGTTTTCAATATATCCCAACAGTAGTTTCCCTTTCCCCACTCCTCTCTCCATCCCACTTCTCCTCTCCCCCAGATCCACTCTTCCTCCCTTTCCCTTCAGAAAAGGGCAGGCCTGCCAGGGATATATGATGAACACAGCATAACAAGATACAATAAGACTACACACAGACCCTCAAAGAAAGGCTGGAGAGGCAATCCAGGAGGAGGAAAGGGGTCCCAAGAGCAGAAAAACAAGAGAGAGATACACCCACTCCCATTCTTAGAAGTCCTACAAGAACACCACGCTAACAACCACAACTATATACAGAGGACCTAGTGCAGCCTGTGCAGGTCCATGGTTGCTGCTTCAGTCTCTGAGCCCCTATGAGCCCTGCTTAGTTGATGTCTGTGAACAGTTCTCCTGATGTTTTCCACCCTTCTGGCTCCTATAATCCTTCCTCCCCATCTTCTGTGAGTTCCCCTGGCTCTGTTTAATATTTGGCTGTGAGTCTCTGCATCTGCTCCCATTAGTCATGGGTGGAAACTCCTCTGATGATGATGTGGCTAGATAGCAATCTATGAGTATATAAAAATATTAGGAATCATTTTCTTGATTTTTATTTCTACCTTAAGTCTCTGGGATATCCAGCCTCTGGTTTCTGGTCATCAAGGCAGTGCTATGCATGGGATGAATGTACCCCATCACATCTAATATTTATTTTCAATCAACATAATTAAAGTAATTTCACCTCAAACCATATTCATAATCCAACTTGATAGAAACTAAATCAAAATTCACTGAAAATTAAATTGAATCTGTTCTAAAGACCATATTCCTAGTCTCACTTGGAAGTAACTAAACAGAAATTTACTAGTGCCTTGATTAGTTAATAATCCAGGTATATAATCATAAATGGTCAAAAACTCATAAACTTCATTGGTCCATTTATCCCTCATATGAGGTCACCACATTTTTTAAGTCTGTGAGACATAAAACAGCAGATTATAGTTAAAGAAAAATTGACAAATCCACAGAGGCAGGAAGCAAATCAGTGAGTATTAAGGCCTGGAGAGTGGGACATGAAGAATGATTGCAGATGGTGGTGAAGGTTTGACAACCTCATAAATTGTAAAACGTATTGCACATAACACTGTAAATGAGGAATCATATGGCACAGGTATTATATCTCAATCAAAAAAAATCTCGCTAGCCTAAAACAGGTGGCAAAAGACTAGTTACCAGTTCAGCCTTCTGAGTATTTATAAGGAATAGAATATAAGCAATTTAAACACCCTTCCTGTGTGTGTGTGTGTGTGCGTGCATGTGTGAACACATGTGCACGTTGGAGTGATATATCATTCTCCAGGTACTGTCCACCTTTTGTTTTCTTGAGACTAGGCCAGGCTTCAAGGCTACCCTATCTTTGCCTCCCCAGTCCTGAGACCACACCTGACTTTTTACACGAGTGCTCAAGATCAAACTCAGGTCATTGCGTCTGCATGACAGCCTGTTTTTCATAATGTATATTCAATTTATATGATATTGTTTCATAAGGACATTTTAATACAAGTGCATAATGTATGTTGAAAATATTCTGCCCATTACCCCTTCCCTTTTTGTCCCTTTCCTCCCTCAATGCAGGTTGTTTTATCTTCATCTTCGTATCATATAAGTAATAATAACTTTTAAGTCTCAACTTGGCTAGTTTACATTACCTAAACATTTGATCAGATGCTATTCTCTATATAAGGATAATTGGGGAGAATTTGCACTTACAATATAGAACCTGGAGTTAAGCATGTGGCCCTATAAAATATGGGAAATATGGCAGCCCTCTTTCAGTCCACTGAAGGTCTGAACAGTCTGGAGAAGAAGCTTCCTGGAAAAGAGGAAACTAGGAAGTAGTCACCTTCAACCCTTATCTGTAACAATATTTTTTTTCTAAATATCATCTTTTAAATTTTTAAATAATCTCTTCTCATTTTACATACCAATCCCAGTTTCTAGTTCCTTCCCTCCTCCCTTCCCCACCTCTCCCCCTCCCCATTCACTCCTCAGAGAGGATAAGGCTTCCCATGAGGAGTTAACAAAATCTGGCACATCACTTTGAGGCAGGCCTAAGGCCCTTACCCCCTATATCTAGGCTGAACAAGGTATCCCTCCAAAGACAGTGGGGTCCAAAAAGCCAGTTCAAGCACTAGGAATAAATCCTGGTCCCACTGCCAGTGACCCCACAAACTGCCCAATTCATACAACTGTCACCCACATTCAGAGGGCCTAGTTTGGTCCTATGCAGGTTTCCCCACTGCCAATTCAGAGTCAGTGAGCTCCCACTAGCTCAGTTCTGCTGTCTCTGTGGGTATCCCCAAAAGGATCTTGGCCCCTTTACTCATATTATTGTTCTTCCCTCTCTTGGACTGGACTCTGGGAGCTCTGCAGCGCTTAGCTGTGGATCTCTACATCTGCTTCCATCAGTTGCTGGATGAAGGTTCCATGAAGATAATTAATGTAGTCATCAATCTGATTACAGGGTTAGGCCAGTTCAGGCACCTTCTCCACTATTGCTTAGGGTCTTAGCTGGGGTCATCCTTGTGGATTCCTGAGACCCTAGTGCCAAGTTGCTCAATGATCTCATAATGATTCCCTCAAGCAAGATATCTCTTTCTTTGCTCTCCCTTTCTGTCCTTCACCCATCCCGACCATCTCATTTCCTCCTGTTCTCCTCCCCTTCCCCTTCTCCCCTCCCTCTCTCCCCTCCTCTTTCCTTCCACCCTCCTTTCTCTCCTACCCCTCATGACCCCAATTTTCTCAGGAGATCTTGTCTATTTCTCCTTCCCAGGAGAATCCAGGTGTGTCTCTCTTAGGGTTTTTCTTGGTACCTAGCTTCTCTGGGATCATGGACTATAGGCTGGTAATCCTTTGTTTTAAGTCAAATATCCACTTATGCATGAGTACATACCATGCTTGTCTTTCTGAGTCTGGGTTACTTCACTCAGGTTGGTTTTTTCTAGTTTCATCCATTTGCCTGCAAATTTCAAGATGTCGTTGGTTTTTTGTTGTTGATGTTTTGTTTTGTTTGTTGTTTTTTCCACTTAGTATTACTCTGTTCTGTGAATGTTTCACATTTTCTTTATCCATTCTTCAGTTGAGGAGAATCTAAATTGTTTCCAGGTTCTGGTTACTTAAATAATGCTGCTATGAACACAGTTGAAAAAATGTCCTTGTGGTATGAGTGTCCCTCCTTTGGGTATATGTCTAAAAGTGGCATTGTTGGGTCTTAAGTGTTCTTCAGCTATTTGACATTGTTCTGTTGAGAACTTTCTGTTTAGATCTGTATCCCATTTTTTAAAAACTGGGTTATTTGGTGTTTTGATGTTTAGTTTTTTGAGTTCTTTATACATTTTGGAAAACAGTCATCTGTCAGATATGGGGTTGGTGAAGAGCTTTTCCCATTCTGTGGGCTGCCATTTTGTCTTATTGACTGTGTCCTTTGCCTTACAGAAGCTAATCAGTAGGCCCCATTTATTAGTTGTTGCTCTCAGTGTTTGTGCTACTGGTTTTATATTTAGGAAGTGGTCTCTTGTGCTTCCCACTTTCTCTTCTATGAGGTTCAGTGTGGTTGAATTTATGTTGATGTCTTTGATCCATTTGAACTTGAGTTTTGTGCATTGGGATAGATATGGATATCTGCAGTCTTCTACATGTTGACATCCAGTTATGCCAGCACCACTTGTTTAAAATGCATTCTTTTTTCCATCATATAATTTTAACTTCTTTGTCAAAAACCAGGTGTTCATAGGTGTGTGGATTAATAACAAGGTCTTCAGTTAGATTCTGTCTTTATGCCAATACCAAGTTGTTTTTTTATTACTGTAGCTCTATAGTAGAGCTTGAAGTCAGGGATGGTGATAACTCTGAAAGTTCCTTTTTGTACAGGATTGTTTGGGCTATCCTGTTTTTGTTTTGTTTTGTTTCATATGAGGTTGAGTATTTATTTTTGATATGAAGAATTGTGTTGGGATTTTGATGGGCAGTGCACTAATTCTGTAGATTGCTTTTGATAAGGTTGCCATTTTTATTATGTTGGTCCTACCTATCCAAGAGCATGGGAAATCTTTCCATTTTCTGATATCTTCTTCAATTTCTTTCTTCAAAGACATAAAGTTCTTTTTGTACAAGTCTTTCACTTGTTTGGTTAGAGTTACCCCAAGATATTTTATGTTATTTGTGGCTTTTGTAAAGGGTAATGTTTCTCTTATTTCTCTCCCAGCCCTTTTAGCATTTGTATATAGGAGGGCTACTGAATTTTTTAGTTGACTTTGTATCTTGGCACATTACTGAAGGTGCTGTAATATCAATTCTTACCAGAGTCTTAGCCTATGGGTCCTCCCATCAGAGCTTATATCTCACAGTCTCAACAAATATGAGACATATCCTTGCAATAAATCTCTTCTTTAAACTGAAGTAATTTTCTTTTAAACTATATTCATAGCCTTATTCAAGTACATGCACACTCATGATTGCTTACACACACACATGCACATGCACACACACACACACACACACACACACACACACACACACACACTCACACACAAACACACACAGCATATTCTATCATTTTGTTTCTTTGGAGAACTCTGACTACTCTAATAAACTAATCTTAGCTAAGCTAAATTGATGTAACTATAATTTAATCCTTCTGCTGCTACACAAAAGATGTTATGGGTTAAAAATAATTGAATCTTTGATAAGGAACCAGACTGTTCAGTAGGTGTCACTCTTACAGCCCAACTGGTGGTCTTCCAGGGAGCTGAGTGCATATAGAAGATGCTGACATGGGCACAGTGGAATGTATATCAATTGTGACCTGATTATTGTGGGGGTGATAGTATTTCACTGTTTTTTTTTTCTAGGAAAACAGTGCTCTGCTTTAGTATATAGTCTTGACAACAGGGATGAAACCAACATGAATGTTGACTGGTTTTATTAAAGGTGATAGACACATAGAGGGAGAATAAGACTTTTCCAGGCTTGGGTATCCCACAGTTCTCAAAGCCAGAGTTTATGATGATGGTAAAAAGAATTTTAGTAAAAAGGAAAAAAAAATCAAGGAACTTTCATGTATTATTTTTCCTATGGAAGAGAATCAATTCTAGGGCAGATATTATAGGCTGAGAAAAATAAAAAGATACAGAATTCAATGAGCGTAAAACTTCAGAGAAAAAAATGTGAGGCTACTCAATTGTTAATGTACAGTTCAAGAGTTTTACAATTATGCAGGACAGTAATATAAGCCAATAAACTTAGCAACATATGATTCTCGAGTGAGCCATTCAGACAGAAGGTGTCTAGGAAAAGCTTCAGTTATCATGGGGAAAATGAGATTTGACCAAAGCCATAAACAGAAGCTGTGGTATTCTAGGCTGACCTTTGTGCAGAAGATGACATACTGGATAGCCTTCTTATTTAATATGACTTCTAAGAGTGAGGGGCAACAAGTCAATAAAAAGGAGCCAAACATAAGTCAAGACAGTCATCCAACAAAATCTGTGCACTTAACACATTGTGTTTGGAAATCACAAAATGTCTCTAAGGTAGGAGATGGTTAGAGGCAGTAATCATAATCATTTCTTAATCACCATTCCAAAGAAACTCTGCTGGGTACTGATGGACTGTAATCTGTTTTAAAAGCTTTTCTACTATCTTAACCAACTCCTTGGAGGGACTAAGAAGGATGGCTTAGCATATGCAGTTCCATAAGCTCTGAAGAAAGCACTAACCGTGTTTAACAAACCAACCATTGGAAGAATAGTGGCTTCTCTCTCTTGCATTTGGTGTATGTAATCACATACCATGTTCCTGTATCAGTCACATCCTTCATTCTTTCTCTCCCTAATTTTTCACACATCTTGCACTAGTCTGTGTTCTGTTGTATTATGGACTTACTCAGTAGTGCACATGCCAATGTCATTAATTCCCTTTACTTTTTCTGGTTGGATTTGTGAAAGTCTAGCTACCGATTTCTTGATTGGACATGGAAACAACTGTGCAGCATGATTTCCTTGAACTCTTAGGACACAAAAGAAAGCAGAGCCCTTATCACCAACTCAAGCTAAAAAACCAAAGAGTGGGTCATATCCTAACGAGAAACACTGAAGACTTCTTCAGGCAGTAAAAATCTTGCTCAATTACAATTAAATCTGATCTTAATTTTTGCATGTCCCAAACATGTATTTTCTGGCACTATAAGTCAGCATTAAAGGCTGTGGGTCTGTACTGAACTTTAACATTCTTTTTCCTATGGTACTACACAGATTTAGAAGAGCTAATTTGTTTTCCAGGATGGTCTTGGTGCTTCAGTTCTTTCTAGGCTCACATAAACAAGCCCAAGCTATCATCATTTTCTAAGAAGATGACAACCCCACTTAATGAAACTAGTTTTTATTGCATGGAGGTAGCATGAGAGGTGACTTTTTCTTCTTGGGTTAGGAAATCTAAGTTTTATTTATTTAATAAAGTATTTCCTCTAGAGAGGAGCTTCCTGCATAGGTTGTCCAATCCAAAATGATCAGCCATGGATGCACAGCATATAAGTAACACTAAATGGATTTAGTAGGGTGTGTATGTGTGTGTGTGTGTGTGTGAGAGAGAGAGAGAGACAGAGACAGAGAGAGACAGAGAGATAAAAGAAAATGAGGGCATGAATTTGCAAGAATTACATATGGGAGGAGTCAGAGGAAGGACAGGGAGGAGACAAGAGTGATGATGTAGATGCAGTGGTCATGTATTAAGATCTCAAAATTTTATTTACAAAATACTTCATTCAAATTAAAAATTAGGATCATACTTTCTGGGATCGGGGGTTACTAGAAATGGCAAAGGAAGGACAGTCCTTTGTTATAGATCTCATGAAAAAGCCATTTAATTACATTTCCCAGGGCATTGCAAAAGGCAAATGAATCATTTTTTTTTACCAAGTGAACCTGAAATAAGTGTCAGTGTTTGACAAATGAGCCTTAAATACTATGAGTGCAACATCATGGGCTTCTGTGCTCTGACCCTGCAACAATGCACCTGATCCTCTGCTATCCCTGTCCTTTATTCTCTGTTTCCTTTGACCCCTCATTTGTGAATTGCAATTAAATGATATATCCTCAGGAATTTCCACTATCCATCCCTTTTTTCTATTTTGTAATAAAAGAGATTGATACCATAAAACTTCCCGGAAGCTTCATGACTCCTTATCCATGTCCAAGGTCTTTTGTTAGGACATGTAGATATTCACTTAAAGGAATATGTTAGATTTCTATTTTGACTCCAAATGTAGAAAGACAAAATAAAAGTCATGCATCTTGTGGGGCTAGTGAAAAATGATAACATAAGGAGATTTTTGATGAAGTGTATTTCTAGGGAAACAAGTGCTTCATAGTTGAGCAGAGAATGACAACATATGATCCTCTACCAATGGGAAGAGTCTTTGGAAAAAGGAAATAGCCAGGCCTTTCTGGAATGGTGGGACTTATGGGAGTCTGGAGAAGCAAACTGCAGTGAGTAAATTCATCAAGGCTTTTCTACCCTGACAAATAGCCGAGGAGAGGGGTTGGCAAGCAGTTCTGGGTATGTTAATGGTTATCGGATTCTGGGGCTTTCCAAAACTGGAGTAATCATTTCCAGTGCAATACCAACATTTTTTTAAGGCTCTTATACCCAAAGTTCCACAATGCCTCAAATATAATATATACATTATAGTATAATTTGTGGGTATTATATTGTATATTTTGGATTTGCATTCAAATGTAAGGAAGCAGAAAAAAAATGTGACTACAAGAGACAATTTAAGGACAATAGAGACCTAGAAACAATCTAGTTTTTAAGATTAATTTTTGTTATGAGCAGTTTCCAGAGGGCCTTGTCCCACAGCTGTGTCAGCCCCAAATAACATGCAGAGACAGTGTATTAATTATGAAATTGTTGGCCTGTTACTGGCATTTCTTATATTTTTGGTTGTGAGCCTAGTCTTTAACAGCTGAGCCGTCTCTCCAGTCCTGTTACTAGCATTTCTTATTGGCTAGCTCTGTCTTAAATATTAACCCACTTCTATCAATCTTAGTGTTTCCACGTGGTCTTACCAGAGAGAGAGTCCTCTCATGGCCTACATCTTGGCTTCTCTCTACTATATCTCCCAGAATCCTCCTTGGCTCCTAGTCCTGCCTATCTTGTTTTCCTATTTCCAACAGGGCTTTATTCATTAACCAATATGAGAAACATATTTACAGAATGACACCTCCCATCATCTCATCTTTTCTGTCTAAATAAAAAGAAGGGCTTTAACTTTAACATAGTAACATACATATCAAAATAGTTATCAAATAAGAACTGTAGTTAGCAATATTTAGTTCATTAACACTTAGCAATTTAAAAAAAAATTCCATCATCTATCCTATCTTTGTGAGTCTAAAGTCTTATATGTCACTTAACTTTAATCCTAACTAAGGAAAAGTATAACCATAACTATCTGTCTTCAAGTCCATCAAAGACCACAAAAGGATAATATATAAACTCTAGAAATGACAGAGACAACTTGCCTGGTTAGTCACCCGAAGTTCTTCTGTAATGTTCCATCTTCAGCCTATAGGCCACAGTGTGTCTAGCAGACTCCTCAGCAAAGCAGTAAACTTTAAACTATCCACCTGTATTGGTAGTTTGTCAGTCATTTTTCTCTGTGTCCTGCAGAATGTCTGGCAGACACTTCCATGAAGCAGGAACCCTATAGCAATGTCCATCTTATTTCAGCAGTCACTTTTCTGTGGGTTCTGCATGTTCAATTTATATAGCATAAGGTCAAACAGTCCAGACAAGGGAAGTATCTTGCCCAAATGGGTAGTCTTGCCATATTGGAAGCAAACTACATAAAAAGCTTCTTTGATATCCATTTTCCTTTCTAATGAAGGTGGTGTTGCCAGGAGCAGTTGTGCCTCACTGTTAAGAAAAAGCCTAAACCATTTTAAATGACATATTCTGTAGGTCTTTGAAAGGTTTGAAGAATGCTTATCCAATTGAAATATATCTCTGTATATCTATAAAAACATAACAGACATACTATAAGTTTTGACTATTATAGATAACTATCTCTATAATTTTACTTAATTATACACTACATTTTTAAATGAGCTATGTGACACAATACCTAAATAAGAGGAGAAATATACATATCACAAAATTGACATTAAATTTGTATCAATAAATGAAAATCTATTCTAATACAAAGCATTCATTTCTAAAAACATTTATGAACTTGTCAAAGAATTTAGAGTAAATTGTAATTTTTGTGAGTGAAGGAATAGAAACTTTTAATTTTCTATGAAAAAATAAAACAAACACTATTTTTGAAAGTGGAAAATTCATTGTTAGAACTCAGTATTTATTGGATGGCATCTATTGCATATGGATATTGCAGGGAGTTAAAGCATGAGTGAACTTAAGAGAAGTCAATAAAATTATCTAAGCAGAAGGGAGAAGAAAAATATAATTCACAGAATACACATGGCTGAAGTCATGTCTAATGGTCAGATAAAAATATGGTCTCAGAATACAAGGAGTAAGAATGGATCAGGAAAGAAAATGAAATAGTTTTTATCAAAGCAGTAAAGTGCTCATTTTTCCATGGGGTCTCATTCACCCAGCTTTATAGTTAACTCGGTGTCTTCCACTCTCCCAGGGTTAGACCTTGTTCAGGCACATGACTGATGCTGTCATCTGAAGCATGATCAGTGCTGAATCACAAAAATCAAAACAAAGTGGGCTTGCTCCAATATGTGATGTAGCAACTGATAAGTCATGGAAGACAAAGAAAGTGGTTTTTTTTTTTTTTAAATTCTTGCCTGCCACCCAGCTCCCAGAAATACACAGTACACAGAACCTTATTCTTACTTAAAATGCCAAGCCTTAGCTTGTCTTAATTCTAGCCAATTTTTCTAACTTAAATTAATGCATCTCTCTTCTTCTATGTTTTGCCTCTGGGCCTTTTCCCTTTCTTCTTATTTTTTTCCCATTTTTTTTTAAATTCTATTTTACATTCCAACCACAGTTCTACCTCCCACCTCTTCTTCTACAGCTCCAGTGTTGCCTTCACCCTCCCTTCTTCACTCCCTCCCCTTACCTCCCTGTTAGCCCACCCCCAGTCACCTCCTCATGGGTTAGGGCTCCCATGGGGAGCCAACATAGTCTGGCTCATTAGGTCTGGGACATTAAGGCTGAGCATGGCATCCCACCATCCTGCCTAGCTATTGACTGCTCAGCTCTTTATTAGATCAATCAGATATTTTAGACAGGCAAAGTGACACAGCTTTACAGAATTAAACAAATGCAACATAAAAGAATGCAACACATGCTTTCATAGTTAAACAAATATTCCACAGCATAAACAAATCTTAAACTAATATTCCACAACAGGAAGCAATGCTGTTATTATTCTCCTGTCTTTAGTTCAAACATGGAAAAATACAGAATATTTTGGGCAAATAGACCTTAATGAAAACCTTGAAAAAATGAGTTAATAGTAATCCTGCTCCCATTCATGGCATATAAAAAAATATGGAACTTTAACTTGCAAAAGAAAGGGAGTAGTACTGTAGCAAGAAAATCTGGATGTGTGCCTATTACTGATTTATTTTGTTAAATCCCAATGTGTAATAGAATAGAAGTGTCCAGTTATGAGAAGGCAGTAAAGAAATAGATATAGAGGGTCAACCAAGAAGCCATGATGGTGGAAAAAGTGTCTCTTCTACTTACTAAGAAGTATATGTAGGTCATGGGTCAAGAATCAGGGTAGAAGGAGAATGGATGTGACTGTAGATACTGTTGGAAAATATTGTGGCAAGCCTTTATTTCATACTGGCATATTGCCACATGGTCTGAGAAAATAAAACAAGGCTATAGTAAATGAAAAAAAATTTTTTAAAAGTTTCATCTTATATAATTGCTGCAAAACCCAATGGGGAAGAGATTCTACTTCTTCCACAGTCCCCACTTCCCAGCTTGTCAGTCTGTTTTCTATTTTAATGGTTCTGTTTCAGTTAGATCACTTTCCTGCCTTTAGAACATTCTGGCTGTAGAGTTTCCATTTTAAATGCTCTCCTTCAGTGAAGGATGATCTGAGACATTAATTGATTTTATCAGTAATTTTCAACATCTTTGGATGCAACTCTGTTCTTTGGGAAAAGAGCGTAAAAGATGAAAAAAAATAGCTGTGAGGACTTTTGAGGATCATTGACAACTCACAAGGCCAAGGAATTTGTAACTGTCCTAGGTACCACCTTTATAAAAATCAAAGCAGACAGCTTAAAAGGCGACACAGAAAAGGCTTAGAGATGACATAGGGCAGATAACTGGGGCTAAATAGATTTAATTTGTTACAAAGCCATATAAGTTAGGACAGATCACATTAACAGAAAAACCTACTGTAACATTTAAGGCCCTGATTCTTGAGCAGGTTGCAAGCAGAGTTATCTCAGCTTGTATTTGAATAATAGCCACCTACTTCCCATTGTGAAAGGCTTCTACAGATTCCAGCACTTCCCCCTTGGACTCTTAAAATCCATAAAGAAATAGCCTTTTCCTTTTCAAAAGCTCCTTTTACTTTCAAGCTGAGATTAGAAAGGAAATAAAGGAAGAGGATTCCTCTCCCTCTGGTCCATGCCCTTACCTAGTGTCAACAGGCACCACTTCTAATTCTGCAGAAGCTGGCACTGCCTGCATGATTAGCATCTTGCCATTGCCTGCACTTCATTCTCAAAGCTAGAATGCTTTTCTGGCCAGAGATTGTATGACTGCAAATTCCATGTTGCCTATTTGGCCAATGAAAAGACAGAAAGTATGTGATTTCTTTTTCTAGGAATCATGGCAACTCTGAAGGGGTTAACTTCTCATTTAATCCCTCAAGATCCTGAAATAAGATTTGAATTAAGCTTGAATGAATCAACAAAAAGTCCTTCTAAAGTGATTACTACCTTCACTTAAGCAGCAAACTATATTCTGTAATATTTTGTAAAAAGCATATAAATATATGACAGTCCAACATTCTCTCTCTCTCTCTCTCTCTCTCTCTCTCTCTCTCTCTCTCTCTCACACACACACACACACACACACACACACACACACACACACACACACACACACACACACACACAAACCCACCACAGTATTAACCATGAATTAAATTGCAAGACTCGATAGGAAAAATTGGGAAGAGTAATAAAACCTTTAAGGATTTGCTTCCTTCCTCATCGAGTTATTAATGGCCACAGGAAAAGAAGGTGATTTGAGAAGAGAAGCGTGCTGGGTACCAGCTGCTGCTGAAGTCAACTAATTACCACATCCCGCTTGAAATCTCAGCAGATACACGTGCACAGACACTGAGGGCTGCATGAGTTTACAGTTAGGCATTAAATTGTCTTCTGGGAGATTCAGTCATAGGCAAAAGTCTTTGCATGCATAAATAACATCAACACACACATTTCCAGCTAGGTTTCATACAACCAACTCCACATCCCTCTTGGTGTATCACCAACACAGAATCTCATTCTCAGTGAAACGGCTGTGTAATTTTTTTTTGTACTATGCGTTTGTTTTACTTTTTATTAACCCATATATATTTTTTCTTTCATCATTTTTTTTAAAAAATTTAAGTTAGAAATACTCTTACTTTATGTATCAATCCCAGTTTCCTCTTACATCCTTTCATGTCCCCCACTGACCCACATCCCATCTTTCTTTTGCTCCATAAAAAGGGTGAGGCCTTCCATAGGGAATCGTCAAAGTCTGTCACATCATTTGGGGCAGGGCCTAGGGCCTCCCTCATGTGTCTAGGCTGAGAGAGTATCTCTCTATGGGGAATGGGCTCCCAATGTGCAAATTCTACCAAGATGGAATCATTGTTTCTGTCAATTTAACACCCTAGAAGATTGGCTAGACCAAAAGCAATTCCTTGGAAGAATGAGGTAGTTTACTACATCTAAATCCTTGGCACTTAGTACAGAGCCTACCACCTGGGAGATAAGCAAATATTATTTGAATGGATAACAAATGACGCAATTACTAGCCTGTGGTTGAAAGTGATACCCAGTGACTCCTGAGGCCAGGAGGTCTCATTATTATCTCTTCTTTGGACTACAATGTTACGGACCCTCTCTTGAAAACCATAGAAAAGACTTGAACATTTATTATTTTATTTTTTCCATCTTTTTAATTTAAATTTAAAACAAGGTTGTTTTACATGTCAATTCCAGTTTCCTCACCCTCCCATTCTCCCCTGTCCCTCCACCAACCCCCATCCCATCCCCTTTCTGCTCCACAGGGAGGGTGAGGCCTTCCATGAGGAGTCTTCAAAGTCTGTCATATCATTTGGAGCAGGGCCTACGCCCTCTTCCATGTGTCTAGGCTGAGAAAGTATGTCTCTATGTGTGATGGGCTCCCTGAGTGCATTCATATACTAGAGATAAATACTGATCCATTACTAGAGGCCGCATAGACTGCACAGTCCTCCTAACTAACATCACATTCAGGGCATCTGGGTCAGTCCTATGCTGGTTTCCCAGCTATCAGACTGGGATGGAGGGAAGAGTGATGAGCAAAGGGGTCAAGACCGGGCTGGAGAAACCCACAGAATCAGCAGGCCCTTCATTTATTCTTGGGCAGATTGAATTAACATTATAGAGATTTCAATTACAAATGCAACATCAGTAAGATGCCAGTATTGCCTTTTTTGTTTTTCTTTTTTTATGGAGGGAAACAAGTTGGCAATGAAGTTCACATAAAAATAAACACCCAAGAATACTCAGGAAATCACTGAAAAGGAAAAACTGTGAGGGGGGAAATAGCCCCACTCTTAACACTCGAGTTCTAGAACATACCTGTGATAACACTGTGGACCTGGAACATGGATGGACAGAAATTAATCAAAACATTTATCTTGTATATGATAAAAATGCACTTCAAATTCAATAACCAGAGACAACTTTATAAAAACATCAGTCTGTCAAAAGTAAAATTAAACCCATCATGTCCTCTGGATAGAGGAATAAATATTGAATAGAAGAGAAAAGATAATGTAAAAAATAAAATCATGTAAATACTACAAAATGGGTGAACTTAAAATTTTTTAGTATAAGAAATTTCCTTCTAACTATCACTCAAAATCTAGGGGCAAAAAAAAAGTAATGATACATTTGAAATTAAAAATTATACAGGGGCTGGGCAGTGGTGGTGGCATACCTCCCAGCTCTTGGGAGGCAGAGGCAGGTAGATCTCTGTGAGTTTGAGGCCAGCCTGGTCTACATAGTGAGTTCTAGGACAACTAGAACTGTTACACAGAGAAACACTGTCTTGAGAAACAAATATGAGAACCATCATAAAATTAAGAGGCAAAAAAAAAAACCTTGGGAAAATATTAGCAACACCCATCCAAGATAAAGGGCTAAAGTCTCTATTATACAAAAACTGAGAAACTAGAAACTAAAGTTAAGAAAATATGAAATAAAAGAATAGATAATTCCCCAAAACATACCAATGGCTGTTTAAACATATGTAAAAATGCATGAACTTACTTATAAGTAATGAATAAAATGCAAAGCACCTATCAGTCTGAAGGCACATTAAATGGCTGAATTGCACCCTATTGGTCAAACTGGTAAGAACTATGTATGCCTTCTCTTCTATTGCAAGGAAAGCAATCTGCAACAAACCTAAGGAGGGACCTTGAACATTTAACATTATTCACAAACATATAAGAGACACCATTGTGCATCTACAGAACAGCATACACTCAGGCTTAAGCAAATATGTCACTAGGTAGCCAGGTGAGGCATTGGGGGGAGGAGGGGGACAAAACAATGCAAATAATGCTGTACTTGAGGGAATACCTGGATACTGTCCCCAGTGGTTCTGCTCTCCTCCCAAATTCTCCTGTAGAACAGATATACTCACTCAGTTCTGAACTGTGTGCCCGACCCAGAGCTTCCCCTGCAGTTGGGCACCTGCCTCCTAGCTCTACCTGTCATGTGTTCTCAGAAGAAAGAACAGTGCTCTATCAATATAGAATTCTGCCAAGGATGGCAGGCAACTAGGAGGCTTCCCCAGTGACCAGTGTCCATGTGGAAGTATTTAAGATGTCACAAATGGCTTCCACACTTCTCAGACCATTTAACATAAAATCCCCAGAAACAGAAAATCATGAAAACTTGTGACTAACTGAACATATTTTATACGTGATATTGCCCTTCAAATAGCTGTAGATATGACAAGGTCTGGACCTGGAAAATGGATTATTCATTTAAGAAACTTCATTGCTGTGAATTTAATTGTGGAGATCTGTAAAGGAATTTTAGGTTGCCCCCATAAAAAAAATATGATACTGCCAGGGAGGGTTTTATTTTGTTTTGTAATCATAGTTCCTTAACCCCCAAGGGGAGCTCCTAAGTCTACATACAGGTGTGCAGTAGTCTATGGTCCCATCACTGTCTTAAGAAGTGAAGCCAGGGCACGGAAATGAATTTCAACTTTGGTCATCACCTCAATTCTCAGGGTACTTAATTGTGGAAGGATTCATCACCTGATTCCTGAAAAATGCAGAATCTCAGGTCTGGGGAAAATGCTGTGTGACCTTTTTCTTTACCTTTGCAAAGAATGCTAGCCTAAAAGAAAGGAAAATAACTTCAGTTTTCAAACTCTGTGGGATCGGTTCTCTACGTTTTCCATAGCCTATTCATCTTTCACAAAAGGGAAATCCTGTGTCATTCCTAACTCTTCCAAACTTAAATATGTTCAGTCTCTCACATGTAAAAATCTAGTCCTTAAACACATTCATTAAATGTCCTTTCACTTCCCTCTCTCCAGCACTTTACTTTTGACCTTCTCACATGTCTTATATTCATAAATCATCCCCATGGCCTTCCTCTCAACTCCTTCTTTTTTAATCAAAATGTTCTGAGACACTGGAGAGCGATGGCCAACCCCCTCAGCTGATTGGAAGACTCCCCTCAAATTATTGGCACTCCATATCTCAAGTGATATTAAATAATAGATCTCCAGAAAATAAGGATTCTGGGGTGAAATTATAAAATCAATATGGAGTGGCCCAACTGGACAATTCTGATGGTGAATACAGATTGTCAAGATCATTATCTGACTAGGTCACACATCAAAATAAAGATGGCTACCCTGGACAGGTGTTTCCATGCCTCGTGACAGCACGATGAGAGAGACTAGCAAAGAATCACACCAGAACACAGCCAGTGTCACTTCTAGAGAGGATAGGTAAACCAGGCTACTCAGAGCATGCTGGTCTCTTGCTGGGTGAAGGCCACAGAATCCTGAGATCCTGCTGTCATTGCCTGAGTCATTTCCCGAAGAGTCTGCTTCCCATGCCACCTGCTTACAGGAAGCAAATGTTCTATTCAAACCAATGCAACGTTCTTGTCTCTGGAAGCTCCATTTATCATAGAAATTTAATAAGTTGGCATTCTGTTAGCACAATATGTGTGTCACCATCTCTGATTTGCCCACTTCTACCTTCCAAGACTAATTTATGAGTCAACATAACAGAGTTAGACATTGTACAGAGATGAATATGCACTAAGGAGCCTTATGATAGCTTCCTTCTGGAATAATCTATTCTGCAGCTCTTTCTATAACCAATACACTTTTGGGCAGATAGAGATTGTTTGACCCTTAAGAGGTCCAGAAATACTTTCATTTTCTTTATTACAGTTAGTTTTTTTAAAATCATACTTTCCTAATATTTTCATTTTTGTTGATGCAGTTTTACACACCACCCATATGATTGCACTTTCTGAGGAACGTTAGTTTCACAGGAGCTAGTTTTCATTTCTGATTCACCATCTGCTGCTCAGTCCACTGCTTTACCATCCAGCTTGTGTCATGGGGAATTGAAAGAGGCTGCTTACATCTCCCATCAATGGGCAACATAAAATCCTCTTATGTGGGGACAGGTAATGGTCTCTCTTTGGACACATAGTCTCTGTGCAATGTAGAATCACTTGTTCTCCTGCTATTGACACTAGGAAAACTATTTTGGGTGATGCTAAGTTAGAGCTTGCTTATGAGAGTATCTGGAACAAGATTGGGATGGTAGAGGGAGGCAGAGTTATTATTCTTGAGATGGATAGCCATGAGTCCCAGAGACTCTTTTCAGAGTTCCTGCTAGTAGCAAGATTTTTGAGAGAGATTTAGTAACATCAGCAGTTTTCCCAAGTTTTGATCCATGTTTGAAAAGATCCATGTTTCAGGGCCAGATGACTGGGGGCCATGTCCCCAGCCTCCTATCTCTTCAGTGTTCCTTACTCTTAGAACACAATTCTCCTAATTGTGTTCCCAATTTTTACACTGGCCTTTATTATCATCATATATGACTGATTCCTATCAAAACTCTGGCTGATTCAGAAGTTGGATGCTGAAGTACATATGTTTTTTTTAGTTTCCTAATAAGTGGCATGTGGCATATTTAAACATCTCTCAAAGTCCAGACAGTTTATATCTGCTGCTTAAAAATAAAATTCACCAGGCCATGTATTTTGCTACAGAGGTTAAGTTAATTCGGAGTTGTTCTTTGTAAATCAATAATGGTAATGTCCTATATTTCAGACTTCTTGAGGGTGCTGATGAACCAATTTTTAGATGATTTTTGTCAATATTTGAGTCATGATTGATGATTTAGTGTTTCAGTTTTCATTAACTTTGCTACACCCCACAATTGAGTATGAGAAAATTTACCTAAGCCGAAGGAAGGCAAACATCATAGCTATTGGTTACCGTGCTGGTGTTTATTGGAGTACAGGAAAGTTATTAAACTTCACGCTTTCCTTCTTTGCACTGGGAAATAAAGATAATTAGCAAGTACAGTATTAGTGCTTAACAGGTATCTGATTTCCAAATATTCAGTTAGTACATCCCTAGCAGTGTCATTAACTCACCATCTCTGAGGACTGGCCAAAACTGTGTGCATTGAACAAGGTCACCCTAAGTGAAACGCTATAAATCATGTGTGAAATGCAAAGGGACTTGCCAAAATGTCTTTACTGAGTTGAATATGAAGGCTTTCATGAGGTATGGAGCTGCACTAAGAATACCCTTCCTCCACTCTATCAAGGGATCAGTAACAAGTGCAGGCAACAGAGGTAACTGATGACACCCCCTCACTCAGGGTCTCTGCAGCTTCATTTGCAATTTTAAAAGATTCACCAAGAGTTCATAGCTGTCCACATGCTGTTACCCAGTGGTATCTCTCTCTCTTGTATCTAAGACCCAAAGAATATCAGTTTTCAGCAGTTCCTGTTCCATAGACAAAATGATTTTCAGAAAAAAAAATTATGATGTGAGTTGAAAATGATGGTAAGAAAAAAAAATCAGTGAAAATTGCCTCCATTGATCATTATGTACAAAATCATGCCAAAAATAGATAGGACAGTAACAGGGGAGGGACACAGTAGATTGTTTTCTAAAAGCTCTTAATTTATTTTAAAGAAAAGGAAGGCACATTAGTGTATTGGTTTGTTACAATGATAATGGTATCTATAGTTTCTGCTTTGAGCCTTAGCTTTGACATTTTTTTTTAAACTTTGTAACATGAAGTGATAAAGTAACCAAGATTCTCTGTGTGTTTGCAGTCATCATTCAAACTCTACAGTTTAGGCACAGCAATAAGTAAAGGTGTGACTGAAGGGTATTCCAGAGATACTGATCTATAACAAATTCACGTGACTGAGTTAGCCATGCTAGATTCCAACATCATATCTGGCCGTTCTCCCAAATAACCTTTGTTAGAATATGGTATTAGTGGATGACTATGCTTTTTATAAAGGGGGAGATATTGGAAGCATTTGCATATTAAAATCAAACAATAGTAATTTTATTTGTTTAGATCGTAAACCAATGTTTTGTTTTGTTTTAGTGGGGGGGGCATTTTTCCCATTGAGAGTGTTTAGAATTGTGGTGACTAATTTTCAGTATTGCCTTTGCCATATTTCTAGGCCATATGTCCACTATCAGATGTACATGAGGTAGACCATGACTCATGACTAGTTTCTACCTCCTCCAGATTTATGAAGTTGGACAATAGTCTTAATACAGTTTCATCTTTCTTACATCAGTTTTAAACATCCCCTCCACTTTCAGTCATAGACTATGGAAGACTATCCTTTCTCTCCACAGATATCGGCTGCATCGATGTCACTAACTCTGGACACATATATACTCTTTTGTTGGTAATGTCCTCAGAACAGAATCTCAACTACTTGAGATGGTCAGCTCAGCAAGACTTTACAATTATTTTTAAATGTCTAATTCAGAATTTCTTTCCTCTACCTTAATCATACCTCCTACTTAAGTTGGTGTCAGTGCCTCAATCCCCAAAGGTATTTTCTCTTCCATGGTTTTGCTAGCACTAATATTTAGAAGCTCATGCACCTGCTTGCTCTCAGGACTGTGCACTTCCTTTCCAAGGAAATATAAAGTGCTTACACTTGCTTTTTATTTCTTTGTCCTTAAAATCCTGCTGTTTAAAAAATTTTATTTTGGTATTATTTGTCCTCTGTAATTTGTTTATATCCCCTAGGGATTGGTGGGAAACACTAAGAATAATCTTTAAGCACAGTTTCTTACTTTTCCTGGTATTTTTAGGCTATTATTTTGTCTTTTATAAAATTCTGCTCTCATGAGTTTAGACTGTGTGCTTTTTCCTCTGGCTGGGGCAAATAATTTAAAATCTTCCTTTGTTATCGAGGTCCCTTTCTTAGTGAAAATAATTAGCAAATATATATATATATATATATATATATATATATATATATATATATTTCTGTGCATCAAACACTAATCTCCCTATCTGGGTCTTTGCAGAAAGTAAAACATTCAAAACACTCTAATATATGATTGGTGGTGTACTATTTCAACATCTACTGTATAATTGTATAAACATTTATGACATAAATATATTATTTTGGCTTCAAATTTGTCAAAACCTGTGCTAGGCATTGGAAAAGAGGGATGAACAAAGCAGCAGATAGCTGCTGGCCTCACAGAGCTGTCACTGTACAAGTAACTGTAATTTATATCCCTTACATCAGTCCTAGAATTACCCAGCTCATGCAGTGATCTGAGGACACATATGTGGGACAGTCCATAAGAGTGACTCAGCTCAAGACTTCACTGTCTGAAAGTGCAGTCAGAACACAGAGCTGTATGCTTTGGCATATACCTCCAACACCAGTCATCTAGGGTGCCGAGGCAGGAACGTCAAAAATTCAAGGTCTGATGGGCTAAATTGCCAGGCTCAAGATTAGCCTGGGCAATTTATCAAAGCCCTGACTTAAAGTAAAAATAAGAAATAGAGCTTGGGACATACCTCTGTGGTAGACTGCTTGTCTGACATACACAACATCTTGAGTTAAACCTCCTATTCAGAAACAAAACAGAGTATATATATAGAGAGAGCTCTCGTGTAGTCCTGGATCAAGTCCTAACCCTCTACAGTGGGTGAAAGTGGACATGGATACTCTAATTGATTTCTCTCTGTCTTAATTTTCTCTCAAGTAAGGTAAATGAAACACATGTATCAGAGAGTAATTGTAAGGAGTAAAATACAAAGGGCTGGGAAACAGTGCCTAACACATAGGAAACAAAAAAGACCTAATCATCATTAATTTGTGGTTTCTACTATGAATATTTCAGCAAATGATCCATTCGGTGAATATTTAAAAAAAATATGGCCATTGTACCTTTAAAGGCCCAAATCAGCTGCTGCCACAGCTGTTTGTTCACAAACTTATTGCTTAGGATCTGACAGTATCCATGCCATGATTTCAGAAAGTAGGTTCAGCTACCAAGGTATTGTCAGGGTGAGAGGAGGGAGATGTGTCCCAAGCTAAGAAGGCTGGGACATGCTGTGTGCTTGCATTCCTCTGAGGCTGGAGGCAGCCTTTGGCAGTACTAAAATCACATGACCATCACTGCACCTGCTAAAAGGGCATCTGCAGCCGACAAGGACCATCCATGCAGAGGTGCCACTGGGGGTCCCATCACCATCAGCCAACCTCAGAAGCTCCCCAAAGCAGCCCCTCCCTGCCTCCTCCTGCAGAACTGCGTGAGGACACAGTGGAGTATAGTTCTAGTAGTATGGAGTGAAATAGAGAAGAGCAGCACGAAGCCCAGAGACAATAGGTCAACATAACCAAAAACGACACACTTCAGATGCACTGTCAAAGAAGAGATTGAGGGTCAAGGTAACTCTTCCAACTTCAAGTTGGGAGATAAAACACAAATATTATTTCCTGTCCACTTTTTATGGCTTCAAGAGCTGATTTCATTTCAGCCATCTTTCGTCTATTTATCCTGACACAAATTCTGCTCCAGAGTGTTTTAGTATGTATGCTGTCAAAGCAAGCACTTTGTATACCATGAGTTTTTATAAAGGTGCATCAAGAAAGTGTCTTAAAATGCAAAGGTTCTGGCCTTTGGAGAAATGGGAAGTTCCCGTGTTGCTCTTCCTGATTGCCAGTGCTGCGACTCTGGTGATATGAACCCCACAGATGCAAATGGGTCAGCAAGTAGGAAGTGGAGCTTCTGAATAGCATCTCAGTAAATGAAATTCAGACCAAGAAAAATGATAATGATTAATGATTGCTGCCTGGAGTGTGACCAGTGACCAGACAATACTGCCTCATTACATCATCAGGACAGAAAAAGAAGTCACAGCTTCTACCCAGTTCTTTGTTTGTTTGTTTGTTTTCAGTACATTTGTACCACAATTTTCCCTCTTCCAACTCCTCATCACCCCCTTCCATCTCCCCCAGATCTATTCCTCCCTTGTTTTCTTTCAGAACAAAGCAGAACTCCCAGGGATATCAACCAAACATGCCATAAAAATATATAATAAGATTAGGCATAAACCCTCATATCAAGGCTAGGCAAAGCTACCCAATGGGAGGGAAAGGGTCCCAAGAGCAGGTAAAAGAGTCAGAGACACCTACTCCAACTGTCAGGTGTCACACAGAAACACCAAGCTAACAGTCTACCTAGTTCTTTAGAAATGTTCGTACTCAAAAGCAAACTTTTAAGGAAAATTCTCTTTCATATGTTTGATAACAGCTGTCCATGGCTGTTTCCTGGCATGAGTCTAAAGGGCAGGATGGAACCTGTGTTAGAGCCAGGAGATGAGTGAATCCTCCCAGTGGCTGACACTACACAGAGAGCCATGATCTAGGGTAGGGATATGCCACAGGATTGGGTCAAGGATGTAGGCTATCCACAGGCACATGTGTACAAGTGACTGCTTACACAATGAATTTAATGGACTTCATGTTGAGGATCTAGAGCATCTCCTAAATTCTTCTGTCTCTTCTCCATGGGACTACGCTTTTTTGTTTTGTTTTGATTTGATTTGATTTGATTTGTTTGTTTGTTTTTGGTTTTGGTTTTTTTGTTGTTGTTTTGTTTTTTAATAAAACAAGAATATGCATCCTTCCTCCTCAGTCTTTTAGGTAGGCCATATTATACCACATCTGTAATCTGACTGGTTAAAAAACAGAGACGCCTTGAGTGGATACATGTCAGAGATACTAAAGCTGAGGAAGGATGGGTAAATGAAATGGAATATATTGATCACAAATTATCCCTAAAGGGGAGCTACTCAAATGCATGTGTTATTTCAAGGCGACAAGGTGCTAAAAAGAATGCAACCAGTCATTTCTTTCCAATGCAAACTTTAGGTATCTTTCCCGTTTCTCTGAACCTGAGAGCGGATACAGGTAAAGTCACCGCCCAGCACAGCACAGCTTCAACAAAAGGCATCACACATGGCATGATTCTGTTCCTAGAAACAGCAAGCACACAACTGGCCATTCTGATGTGAGATGGCTTTGTGAACATGAAAAACAGAGACACCAGTGGGGCGTGAAGTTTGTCCTTTGTGCCATACCGGGCATATATTTACATGTGTTTGTACAGCTGGCTTCTACTTGTCAGAGGATTGGGGATCCAGTGGAGAGCAGGTCTGACCTTGGTTTCCAGGAGCAGCCAGCTACAGAAGACACTGTCCCAAAAATCACAGAAGAAAACCCTACCTTCATGTCATTGGACTTTCATAATCCAATGAAGGTGATAATGTGGAAGGTTTGGCTGAGGTTTCTGGGCTTTAAACTGCAGCAACAACAAAATATTTGGAGATCACTTCGTGGGACCAAAAGAAGAGGAGAATAATAATAGTGGGGAGGGGGAATCTTTATTTTGGAGTCAACTCCATCATCTTTGATGTCTTCTGAGAAAGGATTCTCATGTGATATGGGATCTGAGCTGAGGCTTGAATGACAGGAAGGAGTCAGGTATGGACTGGTCGGACCGAAGTTCAATAGAGGAAATAGCAATCACAAAGTCCCTCAGGCAGAAATGAACTTTGAGAGCCCAAGGAAGCAAGACTGTTGGTTGACCTAGGGCAGAAAGAGCACACAGGGGATGGCTAGAATTGAGGTGAATTGGCACAAGGAGCTTCAACTTGGCAAACTTGTTCCACAACCAGTGACAAATACCAGTTAGAACATGGAAGTTGTGATCTGACTAATGGTTAAAAGATTGTTCTGGCTGCTGCCTAGAGAGCAGCATAGGGACTTGGATGGAAGTTGATGGGCTGCTTAAAGGCTATTCATGTAGATAGCCTTGGACTTGGGTGAGGGCACTGGAAAAGAAGGCAGATTCTACGTATTGGAGAAAGGTCAGTAGGTCCATTAGCTCATATGGGTGTGAGGGATGATGCAGGAACCGCTCTAACTTAAGTGCAGAAAGCTGGGGTACCCAGACTTGACATTACCCCAGGGGAGTACTGCAAAGGGGTTAAGCAAGAGTGAGGCTCTTGAATGACACAAAGAAGGAAGATGGTGTAAGAGAAAGCAAGCAAAGGTCTCTCTTTATTCCAGTAATTGAGGAGAACATGCTAGAATAATTACTGGTTGGATTACCTTTGGTAATTTAATCAATAGTTCTTTTCAGTGCCTCACTTTCATCAGGAAAATAGGAGTTGCAAGACCAGTGTTAGAGAGCCACTGTGGGTGTGCCAGGAGCTCAGTGTATGGCCCGTTCACTGAAGCACCAGCATAGTTACAGCCTTGTGCTCAGGAAATTGAAGTTGTCATTATCATCAACCCCCTATCCCTTCCAATCTCCCAGAGCCTCCGCACTCTAATTTTTAAAAATAGAGCCGAGGAAAAGACTGCACTATTAGGTTATTTCCAACTCTGACCTTCGATACACACCTCTTGTTTTGCTCTTAACTGCAGCATCTATGGCAAGTTGGATGAGATTGTGATTTTGAGTTCACTCTCCACGTCTAGGGCTTTGGTAAAGGTAAAGAATTCCAATAGACAAAACTAGCCTCGCATTTCAATGTCTGGTCCACCTTTGTTCCCAATAGGTTCCATCTAATGAAGTTTCTCTGTATTAACATAGGGCCTTCTCCGTGTCTTTTCCTCTTAGGAAACAAGGAGACCCATGCATTCAGATCACCAAAGGTACCATTTACTAGAAGGCCCAAGGGCAACTCAAGGCTGTGCTGTGCTCTGTTGACTTGATCCTTCAGAGAAATACTGCATATTAGTCTTGAAGGGCCCTCTTCTCCCAGGACCAGCCTCTGGAAATGTGCCTTCCATTTTAGAGAGCGTGGTAACCTTCAGGCACCATTTAATGAATTAATGTTTTGCCACAGTAAATGGAACCCCAGTGGTCCATTCAAGTAGGATGCAGCCCTTCTGGGGAAACTGAAAGCAAATAGCTACACCAGCAACAAAAACCATTTCTTACAAAAATAAAGATTAGTAATACATTTGTCTTTACAACGTTTTCGCAAGAAATTCATGAGGCAAGAAAATCCCATTATTCTGGTATCAAAGGACAGAAGTAAAACCTGCATCTGGGCTTCAAGAGATATTTGGAAGATGTGATGCATTTTGTAGATAACAGGAAAATTTAGAATGCTTTTATAAAATAGGACAACAAACTCTATTCACAAATGGAAGTTTGAAGAGATGAGCATGTTCTATGACTGAAAGATGCAGTTCCTTCAAGTACCTAGTGATATAATTTTAATAGCTCATTCTCGTGTGAGCATTTTCCATGTGCCAGACATGTTGCAACTGCTGTACTTGCCTTAATGATTGAATCTGTACAGCAGGCTTACAATTTAGCTATTATCATTCCTGTGTCACACACATGCAAATGGATGAGTGGGGAAGTAAGTGGTATGGATAGAGTTAGCACTGCCAAAATGTCAAATGAAATCCAGATGCTCTAACTCCATAGCCTGGACTCTCATTCATGTATGATAGTCATGTTTCTTAGACTTTTATAATCAATAGGAAATCACTTTGCATGGTACACCAGTACAAGGAGTTTCAGAAAGCAACATCTAACCTAAGGATGTGGAGTTCTTATCCTGCCTCTGTTTTTAACACTCCCTGGTTTGGGACTCATTGAAGTTGTTTTATTACCAACCAAGGACTTGCCCTTCAGCCTTCACATACTACCCCTATGCAACACATTCAAGTCCCTTCATCTTCATGTTGTGTGTGTGGGGTGGACAGGGATTCATAATAAACCTTTCTAGAAAAGGAGAAGGTACCAAATCAGCCTCCTCTTTATTTATTTCCATCCTTACAACCCTCTCTGTGCCCAGTTAGATAGCCCGCCAGCAAGAGGAAATTTGGGGAAAATGGAGGTTTTCTAGAATGTCCTCAATTTTCCTCCTCTGTTTTTTTTCTCTCTTTTATTATTTCATCCAAATTATGGACTATTTTAATGAAGAATAAAATCATCACTCAAAAATCCAATTCCCCTGAGTTCTAGAATAATGGCATTTTTTTTTTCTAATGAAACATGCAAACTACTGTCGGGTCCATTAATAGTCTCAATTTTTAATCTCTCAGATGATGGAACATTAAGGTTTCCATAGCAGCAGCTTCCAGCTGTTGGGGGATTCCAGGCTTTCAGTCCTGAGACAATTAGAGTGAAGCATTGCCAAGCCTTTCCAGCATTTCTGCACCTTCATTATGAAGTATTCAGTATTTTTAATTCACCGATTATCATGATATATCAGTCTAAAGGGCTTGACATCTTGATGTCTATCCTGGGAGAAGAGAGTCGTTTGCTGAAGCTTATCACCAGGGACTGGCTGGCATGTCTGGGTGATGGGAGTGTAATCATTATCTACAGTGTATGCCTTATAAATAAATAAAAGTCTAGGTGAGTACAATTACAGATGGTTTGTGTTCTGGGACTCTCTAGATTTTTGATGAAGACAAAAGCTATGAATGTAAGAAAAAAATCAAGAAGGCTCTCTTCATCATTAGTGTCCACTTACCAGAAAGCCAGAATAAATGTGTGGTAGAATCCAACTATTTTCATGTAAGTTAACAGGAGTTCTGGACAAGTATAGCTAAGCAATAAAAAAAGACACATAAAGACAAAACCAAAATGTTATTGTTAACTTCTAATCAGTAACCATGTAATACTACTGACCGTATGGTATACTGTAGAAGATCAATGTGTCCTATCTTCATTAACATATCCATAGCTGACCCTGCTCCTTAGGAGGAAGAATGGGAATAAGAATGGTGGGAAAGGAGGTGTTGAAAAAGAAGGCATGGACAATGTTGTAAGAAAACAATATGAGAGAATGTACCAGGAATTCAAATTCTATTTATTCAAATTATAGCATTCTCACAGAACACCTTCTACCTAGATTAGCAATGAGATTACGGCTGACTTGACAAGAACTCAGGAAGACTATGGAAAAATCAGGGTCTCTGCTGACCAAATCTACTGCTTATTTCTCTTGGATATACATGCATAATGCTAGAGCACACACCTGATCCTACTTTGCAGCTAAATGAAACCACACAGTCGAGTTGGGGGCCAGTAGATGGTGGACAGTAGACACATCAGTGAGCTCTCTGCTCTCATTTGTTTGCTGGATGGATATTGATGCTCAAGAAGACTTTATAAGTCAATAGGTTGTGATGATAATTTGGTTATCAATCTATCCTCTAAATAGCTAGGTAGAAGAATTTGTCTGGCATATTTTGTAAAAAAAATGCTAAAATGAATTCATTTGTTGTTGTGGGCTAAATGAGAGTTTTATTTGGGGATTTGTGTTACAAAAAAACCCCCAGCATTTCCAATAATTATCTTGCCTAATACTCAAATTAATACCATTGACACAGGCTGCTGCTGTAACATAAAATGAAAATGTATGACATTAACAGGTAAATCATTATTCAGTGCCAGAAGTACAGTAATCAATATTTTTATCTGGCAAAACACTGGAGAAATTGCACTGATGTGGAAAATAGATCAGTGTCTTACTGAAGGTGCCATTTGGGGGAGGCATCAGTTGAATAAAATAATGAATTGGTGTATATTGGTAACCTTAGCTAAATTTAGCATGGCAGTATAAAAAAAAAAGGCATATTGATTTGGCTAGGATTGGAAAGTCAACTGCATATGTATGTATGTATGTATGTATGTATGTATACATATATATATACATATATATATATTTCAATTTAAGAATTAGAGATTTAAGAGTGAGACAGGCTTTGAGCCAATGAAATCTTTAAAGCATGGGGTTGCAGAAAAATCAAATTAAGAATGTGTCTTTCCCTTTCAAGATTAATAGCCTCAAAATACTACCATTTGGTTAGGAAATACATAAAATTGGCAAAAGATAGAGAAACCAGGATCATGGGCTTGACCAATGACTGACTCCATTATTATTTAATCTTTTCTTACAAGTACAGGAAGCTAGAAACGAGAACATTCAAATGTCCATGTCAAATGTGAGCTATGAGGCGAGAAAAACAGGAGGAACCAGCTGAAGAAGAAACCCAGGAGCCATGCATTTTCTACCAGAGAGCAGAAAGTTCCCTTTTCATCACCAGAGGAACTTCGCAAAACTGGGTCTTCAACATTTCCATGTTGCTCTGTACAAAGGACATCTTTACTCCCACTCTGAGTGGGAGTAGTACTTCTGCCCACCTTCTTCAACTCTGTCACTGCAGGATATCTTTAGAATAAAAAAAAAATACTACAAAAAAAATCATGCCATTCAGTCTGTGATTTCTAGACTTTGATAGAGAGGCTCTGTGGGACTTGGGATTTTGCTGTCTGGGGAAGGATATGTGTGTTCCCTGTGTAGGAGGAAAATAACTACTTTGTAAATAAATAGAAGCACTATGGAAAGATAATGCTATGTGTTCACCACTCTTGCTTCCTTCTCTTTCTGGGCACATGTCCAGCCTCTTTTATAGTTAGTAGGACCATTAAACTGGATTTCCATCAAAGAATGTGAACAGAATTGATGTATATACCAAATCCAGACCTTGCACACAAAATCCACAGCACAACTTTCTACTTCTTTTTTCTTTCCTCATTGCCAAATCGATTGTAAACAACTATATCTTCAAGGTGGCAGATTCTTTTGACTTTGTCATTGGAAGATGGAACAAAAAAAGTATTTACATCACTTCTAACTCCTACCCAGCCCACAGAGTACTCAAAAATATTCATAACACTTTAATCATCATCTTCCCAGAGTAGAAGTCACCACTTTTCTGTAAATGAGTGGATCAATCAATGGCAGTATACTCATACCATACAGATCTACCCAGCAACAAAAGGAATGAGTTATCAAAGCATATAAAATCAAGGATAAGTCTTATGTGTGTCTCAAATCTCAAGCATTGACAAGAAACCAGTCTGGAAAGATCATTCTGAGTCATTCTATTTATGGCACATTCTGAAAAGTGTTGTCTAGGGATTCAGAAGAAAGAAAAGGAATGCTGAATGATTGAAGTTATCAGATATTCCAGGCGAGTGAAACCATCTTGGTTGCTGGTATAAAATGGGTAAATTGAAGAATTTATTGATAAACCGTTAGATGTGTTTATAGAAGAAAGAGAAATATTAGATGAAAATTTTAAAAACATTTAGGAGGTTAGAATATTTTAAAATAGAATATGGACTATAAACAAGGATCCCGAGATATACTACTCATATATAAAAGAAGTAAGCTTCTCACTCACAGGGTAAATGCAGTTAACCTGTGTGACTTGATAAATCAGAAGAGTCTTTAATACCAAATACAAAAGAAACTACATGTAGGTACTGTGCTACTGTTGGTAGAGTTGGGATGCAGGTGAATAAATAGAAAATCAGTGTGTGTGTATCAAGTAAACTGTTGGAAAATGCCTAAGATACACGCTGAGGAACTTTAACACATCACAGGAAAAGGAGTCCAAAGAAAATATCAACCTGTGATAGCAGAGAGGGCTGGGGTGTACTGATCACATCTAATGCCCCTTTTAATTTACGATAAGATTAACAGAGGAAATTGTGTTAGGGAAAATGAAAGTTCTCTATTTTTTTACAAGTTTTTGTAAATGTAACTTATTCTAAAATGAAGTATCTCATATTTCCCCATCTTAAAAATAAAGGAAGTTTGACAAGATCTCACAAGCAAATTGGGAGCATGGGGGGATGGGAGAGGGAGTTAGGAGGAACAAGAGGAGAGAGGTGGGCATGACAGAGTAGGAAAATTGAGTCAGGGAAAGAATAGAGGAGAACAAGAAAAGAGATGCCATAATAGAGGGAGCCATTCTAGGTTTTAAGAGAAATCTGGCATTAGGGAAATGTCCAGATCTATAAGGATGACCCCAACTAATAATCTAAGCAATAGTGGAGAGGTTACCCTAAATGCCCTTCCCTGATAATGAGATTGATGACTACCTACAGCCTTCATCTAGAAACTGATGGAAGCAGAAGCAGACACCCACAGCTAAACACTGAGAAGAACTCTTGGAATCCAGTGTCACAAGGGGAGGAGTGATGAGCAAAAGGGTCAAGTCCAGGCTGGTGAAACCCATAGAAACCGCTGACCTGAACAAGGGGGATCTCATGGACTCCAGTATGATAGCTGGGAAACCAGCATGGGACCAACCTAGATTCCCTGAATGTGGTGTTAGTTGAGAGGATGTACACGCCTACCCCTGCCAGCAAGGAACCCGGGAAGATCTTCTTCATGCAGTTTTAATCAGGATCATTGAACATGCTTCCTCTGATCCGCGAGAGACTGGGGGACCCCTGCACAGGCTTAAATACCCTTGTGCTAACCAACCCCAGTGAGCTACGTGGACCCTGCAGATAGGCTACTCTAACGTGGAAGCAGACAGGCTGAACAGACTTAACCAAATAAGGGCTTGTTTATGCCAGAGAGCGCTCACCCTTGGGGAGGTGGAAGGCGGAAGCCAGAACCATCTTTAAGGTGCGGCACTTCACAGCTCTCTACAGTTCCCCCTTTTTGTTTTAATAATGCAACAGGCAAGGGTATTGGTCTGGTCTCCAGTAAAGCAGTGGACATTGTAATGACCCTGAATCCAGGTAGTCAGCCAAGTCAGTGCCACACCCGTGGCATCTTTTTCCTGGAGGTGGGGCCTCGAACACCAATCCACATGCAACCAGACTTGCCCTTCTCAGAGTTGCTCACTTCCAGAGCTAACTCGGAGTGCAGTGCTAAGCCGTACAACCTGAGCGTGAAGGATCAATTCTTGTTCATGACTGCGAACCATGCTGGGGAGACTGTCCTGCCTCAATGGCTGTAAATGCCTGGACAGCCATAGCTGCATGTCGCTTCTGAGCAAACCTCATCTTGCAAAGGCACCACAGGCTTACGAAGGAGATAAACAAGAGGACAGCCATGGCTCCCATTCCTGCCCACTCTTTCAGATGATCCATGGCAACGGGAACCATGATGACAATCCAGCAGCCAGTCCCGCATCCACATGTGTTGAATTCACTACAATGATGGCCACTCACAGATGTACCATTAAGTTATCAAAGTCAGCAGACCAATTTCCTAAAAGATAGCTAGACAACTGTCATGACAAATTAGCAGCATGTGTAAAGTTCTCATACTGAATGTTGGTAACACACAAACCTGGATACTTTATTTCATATCCCAATTGGGCCAGCTGCCACAAGGTATCTATTTGCTCCTGCACCAGATTAATTCTTTGGTTTACAATCATTAAACCTCCTTTTAGTTGAGCACCAATTGTGGATTGAGCTTCCAAGGCGGTAGCCACATTCTTGGACAACTCATTTAGCTTACAGGCTCTCTGCACCAATGTGCTCATAGCCACAGCAGCTGTGACTGAACCCACAACTGCAAAAGAGATAGCTGCAACTATGGCTGCTGTAATGCCAAAATCTCTCATTGCAGCCTCTACCAAACAGGCCATAAAATCTGAAAATGGTTCCATTGGGCCTTGCAGTATCTTAGTGAGGTTACCACTCACCTCTCTCTTATTGGGTAATGACTTCCATGCTTTTATGGCAATCTGATTTACTTAAGACTTAAGTCATTTCGTAAGGCTTTCCAGATCTCAGGGCAAAAGGAACGCCCTGTACCTCAGCCCCGCCCTTCCTCACTCTGATCAGGAGAAGGCCCCGAAGGCATTGTTCCAGGAGGGTCCCTTCCCTCCCCACATTGCCATTTCTCCTCTCCCTTCTCCCTCTGCCCCTTAAGGGATTGTTTCTGAACCTTTTCATCGAGGGCTTGCAATTCTTCCTCAGAATCTGTTTCGTCCATACCTGACTCTCCTGTGCTCTCAACCTCTTCTGATCTTTCTTCTTGTAACATTTCTAGCACAGCTTTCCCTTTTTCCATCACCCCTTACAGTACCTCTGCTCTTCGATACAGCTACGCACTAACTTCCAAACAGATCAGACCCCGGACTTTAGCATCCCTTGTTCCGAAGCAAAATCAAGATCCCTGCCTAACTTGTCCCAGCATGCTACCATGAGGTCTCCTGAAACTGCGAACCAAGGTGCAATGGCATCGCATTCCCTCAGGAATCTTTCTAGTGTGCTTTTCTTTATCTTAAGTTTCTTTGAAAAAAGTAGCTCCTGAAGAGCCAGAAACATTGGATGAGACTGAGAAGTCCCCATTTTAAAAATTTTACTTTTGGTTCGTTACAACCTTTCACTCAATGCCTGAGACTTTATTGCCACTTATTTCCGCGGTCTTTAACTTAGTCCCAACTTACCTGGGACTTTATTGCTCCTTACTGGAGACCTTATCGCCTCTTTACCGAGGGCCTTAATTTAGTCCCAACTTACCTTGGAAACTTTCCAGTGCTGCCCTAACTGCAAGAAGTTCTGATCTGAAGATTCCCCGCCATTTGTACCGTGCCTGACCCTCGCCAGCAAGGAAGACGCGACTCTGGGAAGATCTTCTTCATGCAGTTTTAATCAGGATCATTGAACATGCTTTCTCTGATCTGCGAGAGACTGGGGGACCCTTGCACAGGCTTAAATACCCTTGTGCTAACCAACCCCAGTGAGCTACGTGGACCCTGCAGATAGGCTACTCTAACGTGGAAGCAGACAGGCTGAACAGACTTAACCAAATAAGGGCTTGTTTATGCCAGAGAGCCCTCAACCTTGGGGAGGTGGAAGGCGGAAGCCAGAGCCATCTTTAAGGTGCGGCACTTCGCAGCTCTCTACAGGAGGACTGGGCAGTCTATGGGGATTCTGACAGTGGAACCAGGTTGTATCCTTAGTATACAAATGAACTTTGGGAACCCATTCCACACAGAGGGATACTCTCTCAGCCTAGACACATGGGGGAGGGCCTGGGCTCTGCTGCAAATGATATGACAGACTTTGAACACTCCTCATAGAAGGTCTCACCCTCCCTGGGGAGCCGAAAGGGGATGGAATGGGGGTTGGTGGGAAGAACAGGGGAGGATGGAAATGGGATTGACATGCAAAACAAGCTTTTTTCAAATTTAAATAAAGTTATTAAAAATAATACAGGAAGTTGATGCTATTGAAGGTGTATATTCTCCTGTTGATTGTTGAAATGAAACTGAAGGGCCTGGATTAGAGGTTTTGGAAAGCCATTTCTATCCCTAAGATTCTCTGAGTCTATGACATAAAGCTACTGAGAAATTAATCAAGATGTTGGCATTTATAAGTATCAGGTTTCTCAATAAATGAGCCATTAAGGCTATTTCTTAAATGTAATACCTACCCAACAATTAAATTGGAAAAAAAAACTAATGCTTAATTTTTCTTTTCTTTCCTCAACATAATTGCTACGCAATGTTTGTGAAATCTTCCCTCACAAGTCACTATAAAAGTAAAACACATTTTCCAACATAGATCATTTACTGAGAATGAACTAGCACAGACGGGAAAGAGATGGTTATTTTTAACAAGCCCATTCTATTCCCCCTGAGAGCAATGATGTACATATTCAAATACAATCATCAGGACCCTGAACTGATGAGGGAAGGCTATAACAATGGTACCGCTGTGGTTTGTATTAGCACAGCTGGTGACCATTGGTGGACCCACATTTCAGAAACACTGGGTATGAAAAAGAGATGGAAAAAGAGACATTATTAATTATTTTCTAAGATGAGAGATGCTTCTCCTTATTACTGTACCGTGTGGTGTAAAGTGATGGAGAGGCTGGGTAGTGGTTCTAAAATGTCCCAGTTTGTGGTTGGAGGATGGAGGGGGTAGCTGATGTACAGCGAGAAGACCCAACTGATGAAGGCAAGAGTTCAGTGGGTTCATGCTTACTCTTGTGTCCAGCAAAAATAAAGTGTTAATCTTTTTAGGAAAGGGAACTAGTAACTTTAATGGTTTCCTTAAAACTTTCACAAAGGCACTTATGACAAGTTAAATGGACAAGTTAAAATCCAGAAGATCCTTGTGGGTTTTTGCTACCAGATTTTTTTTTAAACTTCTGAGTAAGCAATACATCTTTATTGAGTACTTTTATGTTCCTGTCTTGTACTCTGCTCTTTGAAAAACATAAGAAGAATGTTTTTTAAAAAATCCTATTAGCATGAAGTAATTTGACGTCACCCTAAAAACAGGGGCAGAGCAGGTGAGCTCATTGTGTATAGGACAACAGGTAATCATAGAAGGGTAAGGCTAGGAAAAAAAGAAAACTAAAAAGTAATTAAGTCTCAATTCCAAAATATGCGTTAGTAAATGCAATTCAGTACGTGAACACTTAAAGAGAATTGCACAGTAAAGAATAATTTGGACAACAAGGTAAATGTAACCCTGTCAAAACAACCCATTGAACTCAATGGGCACACCAGTAAATCTGTGGTCAAAAATAGCACAACCACACAAGCAGTCCCTTACAACTCTCCAAATGTACAGGAGAGGCACACCATCCCTCTACTGGGCCATCTGGCTCCCTGTCCAGTTGTTTTGTTTTATTTAGGAAGGTTAGGTATCAGATAATAAGATTTTAAGAAACAAATTTAAAGATAAGATTGATTGTTTTTTATAAACAACTCAAGAACTAAAACATAGAAAGGTGTTCCGCTGGATGTTGCAGGCCCTGTTTATTGCAGAGTAGCTAAAGGTCTTCATTTCTTTTCCTGTGGCTGTGATAAAACACTGACAAAAGCAACATAAGGGAGAAAGGGATTGTTTGGGTTCATTGCTCAGTTCATTGGCCATGATGGCAGAGAGTCAAAGAACAATTGCTGGAAGCAGACAGTCACAACACCTCCCATAGTCACGAAGCAGAAGATAATGAAATACAATCACTGCTGCTTGGCTTTCTCCACATATATAGGCCAGGATCCTAGCCAGGGGACAGTGGCATAAACAGTGGGCAGGTAGGTCTTCACATTTCAAATGACATACTTGGGATAATTTCCAACATACTCAAAAGTCTTTCTCCCAGGTGATTCTAGATCTTATTTAATTGACCACTGAGGTTAACCATGATACTTAAGCAGGAAGAAAGACATAAGACAAAAGCAAGCAAGCTAACATTAGGCTTTCTGTGCCCCTAAAGAAGAGGGAAACACTGCCTTTCACCCAAACAGGATGACTGCCCCTCATGATCAGTTGCTAAGGATCTCCTTGTTTGGGGGGAATTGTGATTCTTCTAAGTTCAGTTGGATTGTGGACATCCACCACAATGATTCCTTTCTGCCTTGGCCAGGTCCATTGAGACTCGGTGCCAGAGTTCAATTCAAAACAATCTCCCATACACTTTGTTTTACAGCACTCAAGAGTCTATTTCTACCTCACTCCCTGCCCCCACCTTGCCTCAGAATCTCAGTACCTTCCAGTTATTGCTTATTGTTTTCAAGCCACAGAAAGCTATTCTTACATCCATTCTGGGAGATGCATTAATGGACAATCTAAATGGCAGAACCCTCTTCTCTGGTCATAGTCCATCATCTCTCAGGACATAGCTGATGCCAAGCAAATAGCATCCTCACTGTTCATAATGAAGAAGAGACAAACGGGGCACACAACAGTGTACTATGTGTGCCCAATAGATGCTAGTTTATGTTGTGGTTCTGGAAATCTGGCCAGTTAATTTTAAGGATGTCACAACTCATAAGAATTTATACCATTAACACTTCTTTCATAACTCTTCTAAGTCATGTCCACCACTTTATCTCCAGAATGTGTACTTGAACTCCATCCATACATTTATTTGCATTTGGTAGCTCTTGGGATTTTGCAGATGGATGGAAGCATTCCTCTTCTTTTCCACACTTAGAAGTAAGCATGAGTAGTCTAGTGGTGAGGTTAGTAGGGATAAAGGTACAGAATGTTCTCTTCTGACAAGTCTCAAACCTAAAGGCATTCTGTCAATAAAGCCATCATTTACCCAAAAGTAATTGTGTTAATATTTTAGAGAAAAATACAGTAAGGGCTAATACTTTTCTCTCTCTTCTTTTCTGAAAGTTTCCACATAGCAAAAAAAAATGAATATGTAAACATTGATGTGATATAATGTGAAAGGTTATACCACACAGGCATAAACAAATCTCCTATGACTAATTGGACAGTTGCCCAACCTTTGTTACCACAGAATATTCCAGACTGGTATTTGAAGGAAATTTACTTCTTGTAGGTCTGGAGGTGGGAAGCTTGAGGTCAAGCTGACAGCAGATTCAGATTCTGAGAAAGGCCATTCTGCTTTTAAAATGGTTCCTTGAGACTGTCTCCTTACATAGACATAATGTCACAGAGGGATGATAGTGTGTAAAACTAATTTCATAAGAGCATTGATCCCATTCATGAAAATGGAGTAGCCCAACTATCTTCTAAAGACCCATCATTTACTACCATGCATTGACAATGAAAGTTCAACCTTGATCTCCATTCAAAACATAGATAGCATACAGAAAATTCCATATCCCATAGCTACCCACCAAGCTAGGAGCTAGGCTATATAGATGACAAGTTGGTTCTTTGTACATGGAAGCTCAGTCTACATTGGCTAATGGGTGGGGAGAGGCTGATGTCACTAATAGGTGGCACTATTCCTACAATGTATCTGTTGCACTTGACAAAATAAAATGCATGCTTGCAAATTTGTCAAAGCTCCAGAGTTAAATTGTTTTACTGTCATTCAGGTTCCTAATGAGAGAGTTAAGTTTAGATGGAAAGAGTTATCACATTGGGTTCAGAGGAACATGGTATTCCTGGCTCTAGATGGTTATGTCTGTCACAGATGTGCCTGCTGATCCCAGAGTAGCAAGCACCAATTAATTGGTGTTCTTATTAAAAAAAAAAAAAAAGGATGGGGACACACAGTGACACAGTGACACTCCCGAGATGTGAAAATGCTGATGGAAACATGTAAGGAGGCAACAAGAGAGCACTGACAAGCCAAGGACAGAAACCCAACCTTCTGCTATCTTGATCTTGATTTTCCAGACATGAGGGAAAACTTTTGTCATTTAGGCCTCCAGTCTTAGGAATTATGTTGTACTAGCCCTTGCAAACTAATGTGATTATTCAACAAACATCCCATGCCCTCAACCAATAAAAAGTTCTGATTTGTCTGAAGCTTTATGTAGTCACAAATCTATTATTTTATCAAATTTGCAAGTTAATCTGATGCCAGCACTCCCAGGAACATACCTGGGAAATTGTCAAGCATTAATGTGTTGAAGCAAGATCCTTTCCTGTCACACACCTCTCCTGTCCTTTGCATATGGCCCTATTGAGATTGCTGCCTTGATTTCCAGATGGCTGAGACCAAACACACGTGTTAGATATGACCATAGCATTACATACGTGGTAGAGAATGAAGCAACATAAAATCCTACCTGATCCCCCATCTTTATCACAGACATCCAAACTCCCCTTTGTGACACTGGAGTGTATGTCTCACTACACATTAGGAAAATTACCTCTATGCAGCTCTGCCTCTTACTTGGGGGTGTTTCTAGGGGTCCTAGCTTTAGATTGAATTTAAATTTATCAAGTCTTGATGGAAAAAAAATCACTTTCATTACCAGAGAACTTCCTGTGGAAAAAGTTCCCTTATAGATCAGGGTTTTCACAATATATTACACATCTAAATCTGAAACTAATGATGCAAACTTGTCTCAAGTAACAGAGTGATTCCTCAAGCGAAATTACTGATCTGGGGGAGTTTGTCTTCTAGGTTTTAGCCTCTTCTGTTGCCCATTATATCATGAGGCTACTAAGGAACACAGGTGCCTCTTTTACATCTAAATCTGGGAGTTCTACTAGTCATTTCTTCAGTCATTCACTTAGGAAATGCTGCCTTTTCCTCTGCTCATCACTGGCCTGGATACAGTAGTCACAGTGCTTTCTGCTTTACAGAGACCAGGAAACCCCGTTTAAATTTTATTTTGTAACCTGGATTTAGAAATAATAAAAATTAGTCTAATAGTTCCACTCAGCCCCTATCTTCAGAACACAGACACCACAAACTCTCCCACAAAAGTCATATTTATACACACACACATACACACACACACACACACACACACACACACACACACACACACACACACCACATAAAAGGGACCTAGAGGAAAAAAGGGAGAGCACTTCAGAAAAACAAAGGACTTTTGTGAGGGAGAAGAACAAAGGACCCCATCAGGTTAATCAGATGGACATGGCTGGCTCAGGAAACTTCAGCTGCTAGGAGATGGCAGAACAGGCAGCAGACAGTGTTTTGGAAGATGAGCCCTGAGTAAGAGATGCGAACAGATTGTCCAGGGCATTTGCCATAGAGTTGATATGGGGGTAGCTCCTTTTTCATTACATAATCTGGTTACTGTGGAGAGAGGTGGACAGCAAGGAAAGTCAGTCCGCTAGGACTCTGATGTGATAATCATCATCACAATGAACTTTCCAACCAAGAAAGTACTAGCTCCTACTGTGAGTGGATAGAAAATGGCTTAATGGTGTGGCTACTGTTTAGAGCAAAGGCGGTGTTTGAAATTAGTACCAAGGCGTGACTGGATTTTCTTTCTTAAATTAGCTGTCCCCTTGAAGCTGTTTTTCTTATATCAAATATCTCTAGGATAGTACCCTTTATCCATTACCCAAATGGAATATCACTTTTTCCACCAAATTTAGCAACTCGGAAATTTTTAGAGAAAGTATTTGGTGCTGCAAACTTAGGTGAAATAGATTCCTGAAAGTGGATATGTTCGAGACAGCTTTTGTATCAGACTTGTCTGTGCAAGCCTAGCTTAATCTCCCCCTAGAAGATGAAAATAGCATTTAATCCTGGCATGGGGCTGACTGTACTCCACTCCCAACTCCTTTCTCTTGGAAAGCAGAACCACAGAGTTCAACACCAACAACAGCCAGTTAGCAGGCACAAATGCTAAATGGGAAATTAACTTAGAGTGGGTGAGACAGACTACTAAAATTCTGCCTATCCTGCTAAATTTAGCAAAAAAAAAAAATCTGTCTGTGCCATTTGCCATTTTAAAGTTTCTGGATTCCAGAGGCAGCTTGATCACACGTTTCAGCAAGAGGCTGAAGACTAAAATAGAGAAAGGAAATAGAGTTAGCTATTCCTCCAATTTAGATACACTTCTAATTAAAGTATCTATCCACACCCCGTTTCACATGGGAAATAAATAGCTCTTCTCTGCTGGACAAGAGCTACTACACTGCTTCCCTTGTGGACTCAGAGAAAAAAATTCAGCATCATCCTTTATGTCATCAGAAATGTTTCTAGGACATTTTTGTTATTATTAACTACAACTGAATATTAAAATGCATTAGGCTTAAATTTTTTAAATGCATTAAATCATTCATCTCCTTTGCAATACTTCCCTCAACCTTTTCCAAAGGTTGCTTTATCAATACAATCAGCAATTTCTTTTCTTTCATGCTTCAACTGCCACCACAGTAATAAAGTTAGGAGTAAGAGATTACAAAGGTGTGACAATGACTTGGGAATTTTTTTAGAATTATATTTGAGTTATTTAATTTTATAATCATCTAGCATACAAAATGTATTTCCAGTTTTTTTTTTTTCATTGTCAGGATTATACAACCCAAGGCTTTGAAATCAATACTCAGAAATAAATGTGTAGTTCAGCTATGACTTTCTCTATAACCTTGACAAAGACATTTACCATGTCTTGGCTCAGTTCCTCTATCTGTAAAACAGGGAGAAAAATATTGACTTTCCTAATAGGGCTCTGAGTCAGATTAGTTACCCCAGCTTCATGAACTGCAGGCTGCAGAAATCACACCTGGGCAAAGCATGTATTTGTTTTGTCCACTCATCTGAACACCATCCTTTCCCATTCACATTGCTCACCCCCTCCTCCCACACGCTAGCTTTACACAGGTGAAGCAGCAGCAGCAGTAGTGTCTGGCATCAGTCATCTCCCCCAAAGGAGGCCCATGAAGGTGAGATAATATATAAAATGGCACCTGGAAAGACAGAAGTAAGAATTTAAAAACTTGTAACTGTAATGATCTATATGAACAGCACACTGGTTTTTCAGATCCCTGCCCTCTTGCATTGTTGATATCATCATCACACCATTTTCACCTGGTTTGCTCACAATTCTCTCTGGACCAAGTGCTGGACTAAGCTTTCAACATTGTTACCTCCTTTAAGCTAACATTTCACTGAGGGGGTCTTAGTCTGTTCTGTGTGGTATTTTGTGTCCTACAGAAAAGTACTTAATAAGCAAAAGATAACTGGCCCCCACGGTTGTGGAAGCTGAGAAGTTCAATATCAAGGTACTGGCATCTGGCATGAGCCTTCTTTTCACAGCAGAAAGCTAAGGGATGAGAGGACTAATAACCTTTCACGCTCTGGCCTTTTTATAATAAACACAAATTCACCCATGGAGGGGAAGCCTTTGTGATCTAAATCCCTCTCAGCTGACTTTGACCCTCAACACTGTTATGTGTTTCAAACTCATGCTCTTTGGGAGAAAGGTTCAAACCATAGCAAAAAGAAACAAACAAACCAAAAAAACTGTTACTATTCTTCCCATTTCACACAGAGAACAAATGAGTCAAAGCCACATGGTTTATAGAGCTAGAGGCAAAGCTAGAACTGGCTCAGTTTTAAGGAGCCTGAACATTTAGTTGTGTCCTTCTCCCATAGTCTCATCCTGACTAAACCCCTCATCAACTGAAAATGGTGTTAAAATTCAGCATTATAAGGAAAGCAAGAAGATACCAAGTAACTGACATTGTTGAGGGTACAGAAAATATATCAAATGAGCCACTTCCTGTTGCTTTCTAATCAAGACATAGCTAGCATTGTGTCTACATGCACACTGCCATGCTCCCCACCTTGATGATAATAGACTGAACCTCCAACCTGTGAGTCCCCACTCCCAATTAAATGTTTTCCTTTTTAAGAGTTTCTGTGCCCAGCTAGATCTGCCTACCCATGTGGAAACATCCTGAGTATCAGACCAACCTTTGTTCCCCCATCGCCAGGCCTTGGCTAGAGATGAGTCTGGGGCCATTTGGGTGGATTTTGCTCTACACCCTTCCCCAGGAACTCCCTGGGTTAGTCCCAGATCTGGCTGCCCCTGTGTCCTGACCACATCGAGAGTCCTCTTGGAGCTCTGATACACCCACATCCACCATGAGCCTGCCCTCCCCCTACCCTATGCCCTACCCTGCCCACTGTCCCACTGCTCTGCTTGAGAACTGGGACAGAGGGTGGAGCCAACAATCCAGCCACCTTCGGGGAAATTCCTGGAGCTGATCTGAGCACAATAGACCTGCCTACCCATGCAGGACCACCCGTAATTTCCATCTGCCTGGTCTCTGACTCCCACTGCCAGTCCTCCACAGGAGTTCTGGGCCCCTCCCAGAGATCCTCCTATCTCTGCTGGACCACTCTGAGTTTCTGCAGCTGGATCCTTGACCCCCATAGCAGGACCTCTGCTAAAGAGGCCTCAGCTGGAGAGTGCCAGGTCCCAGCTAGATCCACCTTCCAGTGGAGAAACATCCTGAGTATCAGCTCAGACTTTGACCCCCATGGCCAGGCATTGGCTAGAGTCCTTGGCTAGAGTCCTCTGCTGGAGCCTGATCTTTGTCCCCCATTGCCAGGCCCCTTCCTGTAGGGAGACCTCCTAGAGAGCTTGGACCACCCAGAGCTACAGACATTGAACCTCTGACCCACTTAAGCCCACTGGGGAAGTACCATAGAAAGAGGGAGAGAACACACCAACACCTACTGGAAGAAGCTATGGGAAGACGGCAATACAAGAAAACACCTAACAACAGAAAGACAAGCAAAACACCACCAGAATCTAGGGAATCTACACCAACTAGACCAGAACACAACAAAGCAGATGGAACAGAAGAGAACAACTTAAAAATATCATCATAAAAATGATAGAGGCCCTAAAAGAAGATGAGAGAAAATTCCTTAAAGAAATGGAAGAAAAAACAAACAAAAAATTGGAAGAAATGAACAAATTTCTTAAAGAAAGTACAGAAAGCCAAGAAAAAACAAACAGGTGAAGGAAACGGTTCAAGACTTGAAAACTGAAGTGGAGACAATAAAGAAAACAGGAACCAAAGGAATGCTGGAAATAGAAAAACTGGGCAAACGATTGGGAACTACAGAAACAAGTTTAACCAACAGAATTCAAGAGATGGAAAAGAGAATCTAAGGCACTGAAGATAAACTACAGGAAATAGATTCATTGACCAAAGAAAATCTTAAATCCAACAAATCCTTAACACAAAACATCCAGGAAATGTGGGACACTGTGAAAAGGCCAAACCTAAGAATAATAGGCATAGAGAAAGGTGAGGAAGCCCAGCTCAAAGGTGCAAAACATATTCAACAAAATTCTTGAAGAACACTTTCCCAATCTAAAAGAAGACATGCCCATGAAAGTACAAAAAGCATCCTAAAAAAACTGGACCAAATTAAAAAGACTCCTCGACACATAATAATCAAAACACCTAACATAAAGAATAAAGAAAGAATATTAAGAGCAGCCAAGGATAAAGGCCAAGTAACATAAAATTACACATGACTTCTCCATGGAAACCTCTCAAGGCCAGAAGGTCCTGGAGAGATGTTCTACAAGTACTAAGAGTCCACGGATGCCAGCCCAGGCTACTATACCCAGCAAAACTCTCAATCATTATGGACGGAGAAAACAAGATATTTAATGACAAAGCCAGATATTCGCAATACGTATCTCCAAATCAAGCTCTATAGAAAGTTCTGGAAGGAAAACTCCAAAGGAAGTTAACTATGTTCACAAAGATATAGGCAATAGATAATCCCACTTCACCAGAACCCAAGGGTAAAGCAGGGCAAATATATTCACAATACCACTGCCAACAACAAATCTAAAACAAACAAGCATTAACCATCGATGGTCCTTACTCTCCCACAACATTAATGGTATTAACTCACCTATAAAAAGACACAGGCTAATAGAATGGATACGAAGACAGAATTCATCCTTCTGCTGCATACAAGAAACACATCTAAGCTTCAAAGATAGACATTACCTCAGGGTAAAAAGCTGGGAAAAGATCTTCCAATCAAATAGACCCAAGAAGCAAGCAGGTATAGCTATCCTAATATCTAACAAGTTAGACTTCAAACCAAAATTAATCAAAAGAGATGAAGACAGTCATTTTGTATTCATCACAGGAGAAATCCATCAACACAAAGTCTCAATTCTGAACATCTATGCCCCAAATACAAAGGCACCCACATTTGTAAAAGAAACGCTACTAAAATTCAAACTTCACATAAAACCTCACACACTTATAGTGGGAGACTTCAATACACCACTCTCACCACTAGACAAGACCACCAATAAGAAACTCAACAAAGAAACAAAAGAACTAACAGAAGTTATGTCTCAACTGGATTTAACAGACATCTATAGAACATTCCATCCAAACACAAAAGAATATAACTTCTTCTGTGCTCCACATGGAACCTTCTCTAAAATTGACCACATGCTAGGTGGCATATCAAGCTTCAACAGATACAAAAGAATTGGAATAGCCCCCTGTATCTTATAAGACCACCATGATTTAAAATTGGAATTCAACAACACCACAAATCACAGAAACCCTACAAACTCATGGAAACTGAACAATGTGCAATTACACCATACCTGGGTCAAAAAAGAAATAAAGAAAGAAATTAAGGACTTCCTAAAATTCAACGAGAATGAGGACACAACATATCCGAACTTGTGGGACACCTTGAAAGCAGTGTTACCAGGGAAAATTATTACACTGAGTGCCAATATGAAGAAAACAGGATAGTCACATTAGAGAATTAACAGCACAACTGACAGTCTTAGAACAAAAAGAAGCAAACTCACCCTGGAGGAGTAGATACCAGGAAATAATCAATTTGAGGGTTGAAATCAATAAATAGAAACCAGAAAAACAATACAAAAAATCAATGCAAAAAAGAGTTGGTTTTTCGAGAAAATCAACAAGATAGACAAACCCTTATCCAAACTAACAAAAAAAGCAGAAAGAGAATATGTAAATTAACAAAATCAGAAAGAAAAAGGGGGACATAACAATGGACACAGAGGAAATCCAGACAACTTTCAGGTCATACTTTGAAAACCTGTACTCCACAAAATTCAAAAATTCAACAGAAAGGACAAATTTCTGGATAACTATCACTTAACAAAATTAAATCAAGAACAGACAAACAACTTAAATAGACCTATAACCCCCAATGACATAGAAGCAGTCATCAAAAGCCTTCCAACCAAAAAAAAAAACCTATGGCCAGATGGTTTCAGTGCAGAATTCAACCAGAAATTCAAGGAAGAGCTAATTCCAATACTGCTCAAATTGTTCCACACAATAGAAATAAAAGGCTCATTACCAAACTCTTTCTATAAGGCCACAATCACCTTGGTACCCAAGCCTCACAAAGATACAACTAAGAAAGAAAACTACAGATCAATATCCCTGATGAACTCAACAGAAAAATATTCAATAAAATACTGGCAAACCGAATCCAAGAATACATTAGAGAAATCATCCACCATGACCAAGTAGGCTTCATCCCTGGGTTGCAGGGATGGTTTAGCATATGAAAATCTATTAACATGATCTACCATATAAACAAACTGAAGAAGAAAACCCATATAATTATCTCCTTAGATGCTAAAAAAGCCTTAGACAAAATTCAACACCCTTTCATGATAAAGGTCTTGGAGAGAAAAGAGATAATGGGAACATACCTAAACATAATAAAAGCAATATACAGTAAACCAACAGGCAACATCAAACTGAATGGAGAGAAGCTTAAGGCGATTCCTCTAAAATCATTAACAAGACTAGGCTGTTCTCTCTCTCCAAATCTCTTCAATATTGTACTTGAAGTTCTAGCTAAAGTTATGACAACAAAAGGAGATCAAGGGGATCCAAATTGGAAAGGAAGAAGTCAAACTGTCTCTATTTGCAGATGATATGATAGTTTACATAAGTGACCCAAAAAATTCTTCCAGGGAACTCCTGCAACTGACAAACACCTTCAGCAAACTAGCAGGATACAAGATAAACTCAAAAAAAATCAGTAGCCCTACTTTATTCAGATGACAAAGAGGCTGAGAAAGAAATCAGAGAGACATCTCCCTTTACAATAGCCACAAACAACATGAAGCATCTTGGGGTAATGCTTACCAAACATGTGAAAGACCTATGCAATAAGAACTTTGTGGCTTTAAAGAAATAAATTAAAGAAGATACCAGAAAATAGAAAGATCTCCAATGCTCTTGGATAGGAAGGATAAATATAGTAAAAATGGCAATCTTGCCAAAAGCAATCTACAGATTCAATGCAATCCCATTAAAATCCCAGCACAATTCTTCACTGACCTTGAAAGGATAATAATCAACTTTATATGGAAAAACAAAAGACCCGGGATAGCCAAAACAATCCTGTACAATAAAAGAACTTCAGGAGGCATCACCATCCCTGACTTTAAGCTCTACTACAGAGCTATAGTTCTGAAAACAGACTGGTATTGGCACAAAAATAGACAGGTAAACCAATGGAATTGAATAGAAAATCCTGATATTAACCCACACACCTATGAATACCTAATTTTCAACAAAACAGCTAAAAGAATACAATGGGGGGAGAAAAGCATCTTCAACAAATGGTGCTGGCACAATTGGATGATGGTGTGTAGAAGACTGCAGATAGACCCATGTCTATCTCCATGCACAAAACTCAAGTCCAACTGGATCAAAGACCTCAACATAAATCCAGCCACACTGAACCTATTAGAAGAGAAATTAGGAGGTACCCTTGAACAAATTGGTATAGGAGACTTCCTGAACATAACTCCAGTAGCACAGACACTGAGACCATCAATTAATAAATGGGACCTCCTCAAACTTAGAAGCTTCTAGGACACAGTGGACAAGAACAAATGGCAGCCCACAGTCTGGGAAAAAATTTTTACCAATCCTACATCTGACAAAGGGCTGATCTCCAAAATATACAAAGAACTCAAGAAACTAGTCAACAAAACACCAAATAACCCTATTAAAAAATGGGGTACACAATTGAAGAAAGAATTCTCAATAGAGGAAATCAAAAAGGCTGAAAGACACTTAAGAAAGTGCTCAATATCCTTAGCTATCAGGAAAATGCAAATGAAAACAACTTTGAGATACCATCTTACTCCTGCCAGAATGGCTAAAATTAGAAACACCAATGACAACTTATGCTGGAGAGGATGTTGAGAAAGGGGAACACTCCTTCACTGCTGGTGGGAGTGCAAGCTCATACAGCCATTTAGGAGATCAGTATGGAGATCAGCAATTCCTCAGGAAAATGGGAATTAGTTTACCTCAGGACCCAGCAATTCCCCTCTTAGGTATATACCCAAATGATTCACATCCATGTAACAAAGACATCTGTTCAACTATGTCCATAGCATCATTATTTGTAATAGCAAGAACCTGGAAGCAACCTAGATTCCCCTCAACTGAAGAATGGATAAAGAAGATGTGGCACATATACACAATGGAATACTGCATTGCAGAAAACAATAATGGAATCTTGAAATTTGCAGGCAAGTGGATGAAACTTGAAGAAACCATCCTGAATGAGTTAACCCAGTCACAAAAAGAGGAACAGTGTATGTACTCACTCATATATGGATTTTAGACATAGAGCAAAGGATCACCAGCCTATAATTCACACCACCAGAGGAACTAGGATACAAGGTGTATTCTAAGAGATTCATATATGGTCCCTCACAAGAGGGGGAAGGGACAAGGCCCCCAGAGCACAAGGGAAGTGGGGGGTGGCAGTAAATAGAGAGAGAACTAGGAGAAAGAGAAGGGGAGGGGAGGAAAGCACGTGCAACTAGGAAGATTGAGTCAGGGTAGGAATAGAAAACAGAAAAGAGAGAGAGTGTGAACATAAAAGAGGGAGCCATTATTGGTTTGAAGAGAAAACTGAACCTAAAGAAAGGTCTAGAGAACTACAACACTGACTCCAACTAACAATTTGAGCAACCATGGAAAGGCTACCATAAATGCCCTTCCCTGATAGTGAGATCATCAACTAAATTATCCACCATCATGGAGTCCTCATCTAGTACCTGTTGGAAACAGAAGCAACACCCATAACTAAACACTGAGTTGAACTAGAATCCAGATGCAGAGAGAGAGAGAGGACAGGACCAGGTTGCAGAAACACACAAAGACAGCTGACCTGAATAAGGAGGAGCTTGGGCCCCCCAAGACTGATGGTTAGGAAACCAGCATGGAACTGACTCAGACCCCCTGAATATGGGTCTCAGCTAGAAGGACTGAGCAGTCTGGGGGACCTCAGACAGTAGAAACAGGATCTATTCCTGGTGCACAAAAGGACCTTGAGGACACATCCCCCATGGAGGGATACCCCCTTAACCTAGAGACAGGAGAGAAGTCCTAGTCCCTACTTCAAATGACTTGCCAGATTTATATGACCCCACCTGGATAGCATAGCCCTACATGTGGAAACCCTGAAGAAGAGGATACAGAAAGAGTGTAAGAGCTGGAGGAGTGAAGGACACCAAGAAAACAAGCCTGTCTATATAAATAAGATTGATGCAATATGAAGTCACATAAATGGTGGCAACATACACAGGGCCTGCATGGAGCTGCACCAGATGGGGCCCCAACACTGAAAGAAGTCGACACATGCCCCATCCCTAACACAGAAGCAATTTCCAAATGATAACCACTTATAAATGGCATTGATTCTTCTCCAAATGAGTCTCACTAGAGAAACAAACTGCTCGTCTTAAGGGTAGGCTGCACACCCAGCAGTAGATGGCCAGCACAATATGAACTCTGTCATATCTTTAGAGATTTCTTGTCTATAATGTCATGTCAAGGCTTTTCCTTTATTTTTCTAATTTCATCTTAGTTTTCATCTCTAGCAAGTATGTTTCCGCCAGCCCGCCAGTCCGCCAGTCTGGGCCCTCAGCCGCGCCAGCCCCAAATAACATTCAGAGACTCTGTATTTGATACAATCCTGTTGGCCAGTTACCATTACTGTTTATGGGCTAGCTCTGCCTTAATTATTAACCCATTTCTACTTATCTAAGTATTTCCACGTGGTGGTCTTATTGGGGAGCCGCGGCGGACGTCCTGCTTCTTCCCCAGCTACATCTCAACTCCTCCCTACTGCTTCCTCTTTCCTCCTTGTCTCCTAGCCCGGCCTATCTTGCTATCTCATTGGCCACAGAGCTTTATTAACCAGTATGAGAAACATATATACAGAATAACATCTCCCATCATTCATCTTTATTTTCTTTTATTTACACATTTTCTTCTCTCTTTTTACCCTACAGGCCCGTAGCATATATATTATGGCTTCCAGATTAGTAATTTTATGGGATTCCTAAATGTGCAAACAAGTGGGCCTCTGAGTCTGTATCTGTTTCTCATGCCTTTTCTTGAACATTTTTCTTTCTGTTTGTGCTATCCTACTCTAACATATCCAATGTTATGTTAGACGTTGTTTATTATATTATACTATATTATATTTATTGCATTATGTTATGTTTCCTTAGAAGTCTGTTTGTCTAATGAGAGATAGGAAGGGGATAAATCCAGATGGAAGGGGAGATAGGGAGGAACTTGGAGGAGTAGAGGGAGGGGAAGCCTTAATCAAGATGTATTATGTGAGAGAAAAACTATTTTCAATGAAAGGTGGGGGTGTATGAGAAAAAGTTATATGTTCTTCGAGTCAGTACTGGGAAAGTAGTCAGGGCCAGTGCTGCCATGCTGTGAGCACTTGCTTGAGTTAATTGTTTGGGTTTACAGGACATTTCTGAAGAAGCCTATAATATTAGTGGAGAATATGTTGTCCAAGTAGGTTTAGTTGATATAGGACTCTTCACTTATTGGCCTGTTAATGAAAAATAAAGGAGGTGTTTTGAGATCAACTGCTAAGAAAATGACTTAAAAGCAGCTGCCACAGATGCTTAGGCACTAACTGTCTTCTAGTGTGCGGACTTGTCAATCAAACTATCACTTGTATGTCCTCCACATTATAATAAGTAGCACTGATTTATCCTGGAGATCCATTCAGCAGACAGTTACAGAAGTGCACATGTATACGGAATATAAAAGGGAGCAAATATAAAAGGGAGCAAATTTGCAGCCAAAAATTAAGCTAATTTTTAGCGCTTGTGTTGAGCTGATGTCTAAGCCTCAAAGATCTGGGATGCATTGTACTTCTTAAAGACGAGTGGCCACACTGAGGTATCTTCTACCCTCCTCCTAATTTTCAAGTCAACCTTAGATCTACTCAAAGTGTTTGAAAGGGAACACTTTTCAGTGGCTCCTGCCTGCTCTGAGAAACTGCTGACCTTGAAGAAAGTTCCTGAGAAAGAGTAACTCTTGGGCCAAAATGCAGAAGAGATACTGACTAGTGTGTGGGTCTTCCATCTGCAGATTCATTATACAGTAGAAACCAGCACAAAGGGCTGTAGGGACAGTCAACAACCATTCTCTTCTCTGGAAAACTCTGGCTCTTTTGCCAAAGGGCTGGGGGATGCTGTCATAAACTGATACAGTAAGTGCTGGAGTTTCCAGGACTTCTTTTTAGAAACTCATTATGTATAAGTCAAGCACAATCAGACAAAAGAGGGCCAGTTCACTAGCTCTGTCTAACAGTGTGGCTCTGCAGAGTTAAAGACCACTCCCAGAGCAGAGAGAAGTGCCATCACCAATAATGGCCTGTTATTAAACACAGAGTTTTGTAAGGTAGTGTGAGCCCGTGGGAGTCTGTCCAGTTATCAGCTGCTGCCATGTTTGAAATCTATTATAAATGCAATAACATATTCCACATCACAGAACTGCTCTCTTCCTCTTTGGATGCCATTCTCCTTATATCAGCTATTTTAAGTGGAAAGACGACTTGGGGTACAGGCCAGTTCTTCCTGTCCCCAGGGGCAAACTGAAGGTTATTTCAAAGGCAAAGCATGCTCATTTGAATGTACTAGGGAAGCAGGTTAACGAGTTTTATACATCAGTCATTGTCTTATTACACATCACCTGGTCACTATTCTACTGAGAACCTGGGGAAGGAAACAGCTCTTAAATGTAGTGAATGGAGTTTGGAGTCGATTCACAGCACAAAAGAAAAGATGATGGCACCTGGGAGAACATTGGTCCAATTGCCTGTACCGCTATTACTGTTCAACACTGGAAGTATGACAAGGACGGCAGTGTTCTGCCCTCTACTTCCCAATCCTCTAAATGCCACAGGGAATCTTCTCAGTGCAAAGAGCTACAAGCTATGAACTGATGAAGGAAAGTGTTCTCAACTCATCTCCCTGTTAAATCGTAGGCCCAACTTAAACAATTGCATACCCTAAGAGAAACAAAGAAAACAACATCCATGAAGTTTTAAGTGAAAGGCAGCATTGTAGCAAGGTATGATATGTCAGTAGAATAGCCTTCCATACCACTAGCAGAACAAACTAGGGGCTTGAGAATTGCGGAATGTAGGTCTTCCCTTGAGTTACAGACCTTGTAAAAGGTGTTGCATCTGCCTTGTACCCTGAAGACATTTGGCACCATATCTTGGATGCTGCCAGCATCTTCTTTGCCAGCTTACTGACATCCTGTGACAGAAACTGATCCACATTCTTGAAGCAATTTGAAATAACCTGGCAATTTGAAATAACCCCTGGGGTATTAAACCTTCTTTGCTATTTGCCACAGCCAATGTATCAAAATAGGTACAGAGGCCTCTGCTCACTGACATCCAAAGCTTTATTATGTAGTAGTCTTTAGTTGACAAGTGAGATAATCTAGGCTTTTTCCTTTTTGCCTTCCCAGTATCCTGCACATGGGAAGTAAGTTCCCTACTACTGAGCCACATGGCTAACACCCAATTTTAAGCATTGTTATTTGATGCTCCCTGGAAAGATATGAATAAATAACTATTAACCCTTGATAGGTCACCAACAAGAGACTAAAGAAGAGATTCTACCAATGTCTAGTTTAGTAGACCAATGAGTTAATAGGGATTATGCAAGAGGGATTATTGACAAAGTGTGGGTGATTCAAAAGTAACTGCATTATTGAAACATCCTCCTCAGGCCAGCCAGAGGATCCAATGGGTACTTGCTAACAAGGTTGATAAGCCAAGTTTTGTTCTTAGGATTCACATGGTGGAAGAAAAGAAGTCATGCCTATAAGTGGTCATCTGAAAGGCACAAGCAAGAATACATAAAACAACAAACCAAAAACAACAATTATAAAATGACCCACCTAGAAACTGCATCTTTGGAGCTTCCTGCATCCTGGAGTTCCCTGCATCCTGGAGCTCTCTGCATCCTGAAGTTCCCTGCATCCCTAGAGCTCCCTGCATCTCTAGAACTCTGTGCATCCTGGAGCTCACTGCATCTCTAGAGCTCCCTGTATCCCTAGATCTCACTGCATCCTGGAGCTCCTGCCCAATTTTCAGGTACTTCAGGCAGTCTTCTCTCATTATCAAGTGTTACTGTTGCTTGTAGAACTTTGGAGAGGGGGTGCGGTCCTTGAGAATCTTTCTGAGCTTCCTCAGAATTGTAAGCTTACTAAGTCTTAGAATCCTCTATTCTCTCTCCAGGGAATGTTTCAATGTGGAGAAAATGACTACTCAATAGCTTCCCAGCTGCAGGGATGTCACATTTGCACCAACCAAGGTTATTTCATAAACTTTGGCAAAATTCGGACATATGTTTAGTGAGTAGAGTTTCTTAAAGATATGTGGGCAAGATCAATGCTTAGTCCCTTCCCAAAACAAGGGAAAACTGCTGTCTCTGATCTCTAAACACCAACCTTCTCCAGCACCTCACTGGACCCCATACTTGATATGGTATATATCTCACTTAGACATTCTATTTAGATGTAGAATACTCTTGGCATCCTTTGAATGAAGACCCAAACCCAGGATTATTCTGGAAGCTGCTCAGCAAAGTGTGGCAGGCTTACAGCCTTTGGGCTCTGTAACCTTTCTCCTTTAAGTTCAACATCCAGAAGTGTGAAGCAAATGGATCTCTCTGAGTTCAAGGACAGCCTGGTGTGCTTAGCTCCACTCCAGCCAGGATTATATAGTTGGACTCATCTCAAAAAGGCCCTGCTCCAAATGATATGACAGACTTTGAAAACTCTCCATGTAAGACCTCACCCTTCCTGGGAAACAGAAAGGGGATGGTCTGGAGTTTGGTAGTGGGGAGTAGGGGAGAATGGGAGGGTGTGGGAACTGGGATTGACATGTAAAATAAGCTTGTTTCAAATTTAAATAAATATAAAAAGAAAAGAAAAGAATTCTCTTGAATTCCAATTCTTTGTGGCTGGTGCAATTTTAAATTGAAGCCTCCAGCAAAGACAGCCAACATCCGAAGATCCCTCTTGGGGTTTTAGAAATTATTTCCTCTTGCTGTGCCTACCAAGATCCACCTCTCTTGCTATGGAGTACTAGAATTCCTAGCCAAGAGATTCCCTCATCACTGTTTATCAACTTCATACCTTTTCTGGGGTCATTTTATTATTTTAATGTTACCATTTAAGATGGCTTTCCACAATGTCCCAAGTGTTCTTAGTGGAATCTCATTAACATTCTTTCTATTTACTCAAATCTTTATATATACATAAACATACACACATAGCTACCCTATGCAACTGTGGTGTTTGGATTTTCAGTGGTGTGATCTGTTAGCACCAGAGATCATCTTTTTTTTTTTTCTTTCTTTCTTTCTTTCTTTTTTCTTAGCAATTTAGTTTTTTCTTTGTGTATATTTGTGTGTATAACAATTATGAGTGAAATTTGTTTACTTATATCCATTTTTAGGTGTTTTAATACAAAGGAAGAAAAGGCTACTTTATTTATCATCTGATCAAATTCCTAAGATTGTTCTACTAGAAGCATCCTGGGTACTCTTGACACATTCAAGGAAGAGTGGGAGAATGTCCTGTGGAGCACAATACATGACCAGAAGTCTCAGATGCACCAGTTCCTGTTGATCAGTTTCCAACAAACTATAGGTATTTATCTTCTCTGTGTCCATTGTTAAAATCATAGGGTTTTAACCAAGACCTATCAAGTAGTTACAGCAATTCTTCCTATAGTTAGCAGTGTAGAAGGGCTATTATTATTTATTACTGACTTGGTAACTCTGATAATTTAGAACAATTTTGCTGTTTAAAAATGTTATTTGTTGTAGGCATGGGCACCTAAGTGGGTTTTTTTCCCCCAGTTTCACTGGTTTTTATTAGGAAAACTGCTTTATTTTATTAAATGTCTTTTCAAAACTTGTTTAAAAGACTAGATGGTCTTTTTTTCTTAATTTACTGATGTCATAATGGATCATAGTACTATTTAATGGCCCTGTTTTACAGGTTTTTTTTTCTTAGTGACACCATGTTATTCTTTTGATCCACTCTGTTTTTTAATATTTTTAGGATGGTGTTTATATAAACATGAGTTTTATTTTATTTGGGAACTATATTGAAACTTGAGAAAGTTTATTTTGATTAAGTTTGAATTTGCAAGATTAATGAGGGAGATTTCTAGGTTCTTCTAAGGTCTGAAATGGTTTAAATCGCCTGGAATAAACTTTTCTTTGAAGGTTATATAAAACTTGGCTAGGAATCCATCTGGCCCTGTCTGTTTGAATGGTACATCTTTATTCACCTTTTCAATCTTGTCTTTGGTAATTGGTCTGCTCAAGGATTCTACATCTTCTTAGGTCAAATTTAGTATTTTATCTCTTGCTAGAAATACCATCTATCTGTCTAAGTGTCCAGATTTCTTGTCAAAATATATGTGGTTTCTAAGCTCTTTTAAATTTAATCTGTACCTAGTTTTATCCTTACTTTCCCATTCCTGGTCTTTCATATAATTTTATAACCCTTTTTATAATCACTGTTATCTCTTTTATTGGAGCATTTTTTAAATCTTTTACATTTTTTCTTTTGCCATGAATGTTGGTGCCTCACCTCATTAAATCTAGTTTATGTCTCTTAATTTCCACTTGCCATTTTAATTTAGTTTTCTTGGTATTCACTTCTAATGGCTTAAGATGAGTTATGAGTTCCTTTATTTTTTTTTCTTCTTCAGTAAGAAAAAAATAAGATTATTGTTCTATTGTTTTTTTCCCTTGGGTACTATTTTTGTTATGTCTCATAGACCTGGTTATAAAATATTCTAATTTCCAATGTTTCTCAAATGGCAGGTAATGAGCTTTTATCATTTCCTTTTTAGCCCAACATAATACTTGTAATACATATAATTTTTTTAGAAGTAGGTTTCTAAGTGGTCATAATTAACTTACTATTGACTTTGAATGCTGTTGAAGTTTGACAATAGAATGTTACATATAAAAAAGATCTGTCAATACTATTAAAATTTTAACCATTTGGGAGTCAGCAAGATGGCTCAGCAGGTAAAGGTACAAGCATGACCAGCTGCGTTTGCATCCCAGAGCACAAAAAGATGGAAGAAAAGAAAGGACTCCACAAAGCTGTTCTCTCATTCCCACCCCCAATGCCATGGATGTTTCAACATGTTACATGCCATGTGCACACAAACTGTGATAATAAATGCCATTAAAAAAAAAAAGTGTTCTCAATTTTGTGACTAAATTCATGATCAACTTCTACAAAACTTCTAGAGTATTTAAAAATTGTTTCTTCTTAAATCATACATGTTAAATCAAATAAATTACTTATATGCTTCAATTCCCTTATGTCTGTACTGTTTAATCCTTGCCCATGAGAACTGTTATTTTTAAGATGATGATAATCACATGAATAAATTATAATTGCTGCTTCCTATAGACACAAGACTGTTGGTTATGTGTAAAGAGTTGTTGGCTGCTATTGGATGGTAGAACACGCTTGTAATCCCAGCCTCAGGAGGCTAAGGCTGAAGGTTTGCTGCATGTTTGAGGACAGCCTGAACTTCACAGCCCTAAACCCAGTCTGGGTACATAGGAGACCCTGTCGCAAAAACCAAAACGGAACAAAGAAAAAGCAAGGGAGGAAGTGGCAACCTGATAAGGGGCATGCATACAGCCAAGGTGGGAGTCAAAGAACGCCATCAAGAAAGTGACCCCTGTAGCAGGCATTTTCTTCAGAGCAGCTCCCAAATCATGACACAGAGTTCTTAACTATGAATGCTCAGCCTAGCGTAGGCTTGTTTCTGGCTAGCTCTGTCAACTTAAATCAACCTGTTTCTTTTTATCTATCTTTTGCCTTGGGCTTTTTACTTTTCTTTCCTTCTTTATATTTTACTTTCACTGTTTCTCATGTCTGGCTGGCTGGTGACTGGTGGCTGCCTGGCTCCCAGCCCCAGGTATCTCCCTCTTACTCCCTTGTTCTCTTCCTTTCTTCCCTCATTCCTCTCCCTAGCCTATATTTCTCCTCCTTTCTATTTCCCCTGCCCACCAGCCCCATCTATCCTTTCTCTGCGTAGCTATTGACTGTTCAGCTCTTTATTAGACCAATCAGGTGCCTTGAGCAGGCAAGGTGAAACAGGAACATATCCTTTCATAGTCAAACAAATTCAGTATAAACAAATGTAGCAGATCCTTACATTGTTAAACAAATGCAGCATAAACAAATGTAACACACCTTTACACAGTTAACTAATATTCTTCAATGTTAACAAATATAACACATCTTCACATAGTTAAATTTCCACAGCAGGCTGCTCATTCTTCTCTCTCTGTCTGCCTAGCAGTAGCTGGTAACTGCTAAGGGTATGTTTTGTTAACAGAAAAGATGAAGGAGAAGAGTTAACAGCATCAGCCTTCAACAGTGGTCTGTCACAACCAACACAAAAATCACAGGGACATTTTTTAAAGTCTACACTGGCTAGATTTTGTGATGTGTCAGGATGTCATTAAAGTAATTTGGGGTGGGGGTAGGGAGGTAACCAAAGAAAACCAGCTGTTAGCTTCAGAACTTCCAAAATGAAGTAAATACAAAGAAATGGGAATTTCTGATAATATCTTAATATTAAGAATTCATCTGTTTTCATTTTTCCACTGCTTGGTTTTGTTAACGGAGTTTCAACTTCCTTCTTTTTCTTCTCTGGTGACAATCTTCTTTATTTAGTAAAAAAAAAATGGAGAGACTAAAGATACAAATACTGAACTTAGGACTTTTATCTCTGGTAGTCAGAAAGAGTAGAAGATGTGGGTGTTATTTGTAAAAGGAATAAAAACACAGTGTTTTTTTTTTTTCAGGGACTCTATGGACTCTGTGTTCTATAGTATATGGGCTCATGATTTGTGACACTTTTCCTAGAGAGTTCAACCCAAATATCTATTCACCCTGATAGGAAATCAACTGGTTATGATCAACCAAGACTACCTTTGTAAGTCAATGAGTTTGTTGGGGTTATACAGGTGAAGGGTGACTTGCAGAAGCAGCAATGGCTCAGAGGCAGAGAAATCACTGAAAGCTACCCAGCAGGAGTGGTGGTTCACAATGCCTGGAAACTGGATGCTCAATGATGACAGCTTATAAAGCCTATCTCGTCAACTATGTCCTTTGCCTTACAGAAGCTTCTAAGTTTGAGGAAGACCCACTTATTAATTGTTGATCTCAGTGTCTGTGTTACTGGAGTATGTTCAGGAAGCAGTATCCTATACCAATTTGTTCAAGGGTACCTCCTACTTTCTCTTCTATAAGGTTCAGTGTGGCTGGATATATGTTGAGGTCTTTGATGCATTTGGACTTGAGTTTTGTGTGTGACGGTAGACATGGGTCTATCTGCAGTCTTCTACACATCAATTGTGCCAGCACCATTTGTTGAAGATGCTTTCCTCCAACCATTGTATTCTTTTAGCTGTTTTGTCAAATATCAGGCTGTTTTCAGAACTATAGCTCTGTAGTAGAGCTTAAAGTCAGGGATGGTGATGCCTCCTGAAGTTCTTTTATTGTACAGGGTTGTTTTGGCTATCCCGGGTCTTTTGTTTTTCCATATAAAGTTGATTATTATCCTTTCAAGGTCAGTGAAGAATTGTGCTGGGATTTTAATGGGGATTGCATTGAATCTGTAGATTGCTTTTGGCAAGATTGCCATTTTTACTGTATTTTTCCTTCCTATCCAAAAGCATGGGAGATCTTTTCACTTTCTAGTATCTTCTTTCATTTCTTTCTTTAAAGACACACAGTTCTTATTACATAGGTCTTTCACATGTTTGGTAAGCATTACCTTGAGATATTTTATGTTGTTTGTGGCTATTGTAAAGGGTGATGTTTCTCTGATTTCTTTCTCAGCCTCTCTGTCATCTGAATAATGTAGGGCTACTGATTTTTTTTAAGTTTATCTTGTATGCTGCTAGTTTGCTGAAGGTGTTTATCAGCTGTAGGAGTTCCCTGGTAGAGTTTTTTGGGTGGCTTATGTAAACTATCATATCATCTGCAAATAGAGACAGTTTGACTTCTTCCTTTCCAATTTGGATCCCCTTGATCTCCTTTTGTTGTCTTACAGCTTTAGCTAGAACTTCAAGTACAATATTGAAGAGATATGAAGAGAGAGGACAGCCTTGTCTTGTTCCTGATTCTAGAGGAATCACATTAAGCTTCTCTCCATTCAGTTTGATGTTGGCTGTTGGTTTACTGTATATTGCTCTTATTATGTTTAGTTATATTCCCATTATCCCTGCTCTCTCTAAGACCTTTATCATGAAAGGGTGTTGAATTATGTTGAAGGCTTTTTCAGCATCTAGGGAGATGATCATATGGTTTTCCTTTTTCAGTTTGTTTATATGGTGGATCACATTGATAGATTTTTGTACGTTAAACCATCCTTGCAACCCAGGGTGAAGCCTACTTGGTCATGGTGGATGATTTCTCTGATGTATTCTTGGATTCAGTTTGCCAGTATTTTATTGAGTATTTAATTTTTACCAATCCTACATCTGACAAAGGGCTGATCTCCAAAGAACTCAAAAACTAGTCAACAAAACACCAAATAACCCTATTAAAAAAAATGGGGTACATAATTGAAGAAAGAATTCTCAATAGAGGAACTCAAAGAGGCTGAAAGACACTTAAGAAAATGTTCAACATCCTTAGCTATCAGGGAAATGCAAACAACTTTGAGATACCATCTTACTCCTGCCAGAATGGCTAAAATTAGAAACACCAATGACAACTTATGCTGGAGAGGATGTGGAGAAAGGGGAACACTCCTTCACTGCTGGTGGGAGTGCAAACTCGTACAGCCATTTTGGAGATCAGTATGGTGGTTCCTCAGGAAAATGGGAATTAGCTTACCACAGGACCCAGCAATTCCACTCTTAGGTATATACCCAAATGACCCACATCCATGCAACAAAGACATGTGCTCAACTATGTTCATAGCAGCATTATTTGAAATTGCAAGAATCTGGAAGCAACCTAGATGCCTCTCAACTGAAGAATGGATAAAGACGTGGCACACATGCACAATAAAATATTACTCTGCAGAAAAAAAAAATAACAGAATCTTGAAATTTGCAGGCAAGTGGATGGAACTTTAAGAAACCATCCTGAATGAAGTAACCCAGTCACAAAAAGAGGAACAGTGTATGTACTCACTCATATATGGATTTTAGACATAGAGCAAAGATCACCAGCCTATAATTCACACCACCAGACGAACTGGGATACAAGGTGTATTCTAAGAGATTCATATATGGTCCCTCACAAGAGGGGGAAGGGACAAGGCCCCCAGAGCACATGGGAAATGGGGGGGCAGTGAATGGAGAGAGAACTAGGAGAAAGAGAAGAGGAGGAGAGGAAAACACGTGTGACTAGATAGATTGAGCCGGGGGGGGGGGTTGACATAAAAGAGGGAGCCATTATTGGTTTGAAGAGAAACTGAACTTAAAGAAACGTCTACAGAACTACAAGACTGACTCCAACTAATTCGAACAACCATGGAAAGGCAACCATAAATGCCCTCCCCTGATAATGAGATCATTAACTAAATTATCCACCATCATGGAGTCCTCATCTAGTACCTATAGGAAACAGAAGCAAACACCCATAACTAAACACTGAGTCGAACTAGAATCCAGATGCAGAGAGAGAGGAAAAGACCAGGTTGCAGAAACTCACAAAGACAGCTGACCTGAACAAGGAGGAGCTTGCTCCCTCCCCCCAGACTGATGGCTAGGAACCCAGCAAGGGACTGACTCAAACCCCCTGAATATGGGTCTCAGCTAGAAGGACTGAGCAGTCTGGGGGACCTCAGACAGTAGAAACAGGATCTATTCCTGGTGCACAAAAGGACCTTGTGGACACATCCCCTGTGGAGGGATACCCCCTTAATCTAGAGACAGGAGAGAAGTCCTAGTCCCTACTTCAAATGACTTGCCAGATTTATATGACCCAACCTGGATAGCATAGCCCTACAAGTGGAATGGGGGTGGGGGGATGGGAGGGGAGGGTGGCCAGGGCGCATATCACAGGGGAAAGAGGGTAAGAAGGAGGGAGGGAGGAAGGGAGGGAGGGAGGAAGGGAGGAAGGGAGAGGAAACTGGGATCCACATGTAAAGTTTTTAAATTTTATTATTAATAAAAAAAGAAGGGAAAATTCTGCTGGATTAATTATATATATATATATATGTATATATATATATATATATATATATATATTTTTTTAAAATGCTTTGACTTCAAATTTAAGCCTAAGCAAGTTATTGGGGAAAAGGATTTCTAATTTTGTTTCCACAGAAAATGAAAATCTGTGGATTCCTTTCCAGACTAATGTGGTTTGATTGAGCAAGGCCCCCCTGAAGCAACGTCAATGGGAAAATGCAGCCTTGCAGACCACTACAGCCAGGATTTCTGCGTCTTCTTAGGATTCCCCCATGACAGCGCCCCCTACCAGCAGGAAGCAGTTTGGAAAAAATGACCCCCAAGTTCCCAAATATTGTTTATAAATGTTTGTTTTCATTTAAAAAGAGGCATGTTTAATTATGTCCAGCATAAAATAAATAAATGTTTTGTTTTGTTTTTAAAAAAAAAAAAAAAAAAAAGCCTGTCTATTCCAGGCAGTTTGCTGGATTTTGACTCATTAGCAGTTTCCACTACTTATAATAACCTTGGGGAAGAGAAGGCTTTGCACATCTGGTCAGTTTCAGGAACTTCCTAAGGAGTTTACTTCCTGAGTTTTAAGGGTCATCTCTTTAGAACTTCCAGAGTCTTGAGGAGTTTCCCTTCAAGATGCACTGTTTTTAACTCAGATTAAATTGCTATACAGAAATACTTAGAGAAAACCTAATATGAGTACATTGCTGCATATTTAAATAGATGTGTGGAGCTGTCACATTATTTTACTTTTTCTATAACAAACCAACACTACTGAATGCTTCTATGTACTTTTCCATTTAAATTGCTAATTCTTGGAAACGTACTTTTCCATTTAAATTGCTAATTCATGGAAAGTTGTTCTGTATATGCTGTGAGGTGGAGATTAGTTCTCATGTTCTATCTATGTAGATAATCAACTTTTTAGCATAAGTGAACAATTCCTCCCTTTCAAAGTAATCTTCCTTCCATGCTACCTCTATCAAAACAAAATTCTGTGTGTGGATGGGTCTATTGTTAGGCTTCATCTTCTGCCTCGTGAACAGATTTCTGTTCTATATGAATGGCCAGAACAGGACTCAGTGTGTCTCTGTATGGTAAGAGCAGCTCCTCTTTCTTGTTTTCAATTATGTGAAGAAAAAAAAATATTCTGACTATTTTAGGCATTTACTGTGTTACATAAAGAACACTTTTAGGATTTTGTCTTGAGTTACATTTAATCTAAAAATCCATATTGGAAGGTTTTGTTGATGAACAAAAAGTGTTTTTATATTTATTAATTTACTTTTTACTTGTATTCCAATACAAGTTCCCCCTCCCTCCTCTTCTCCCACTTACCCCCTCCCCCCTCCCATCTGCTCCACGGAGAGCATTGGGCCTCCCGTAGGAAGTCTAAGTCTGTCCCATCATCTAGTTGAGGCAGGACTAAGGTACCTCTCCACCTCCACATCCCTGATTCTGGGCTGGGCAAGGTAGAACAATAAATTTTTAAACGTGTTAGTTTTATATTTTGAAAATTTCAGAAATGTTTTAGATGTTCCACATCCCAGTCTTGTTCACAGTTTTTTATTTCTAAAAACATAATTTGTATTTTTAATTACAAGTAGCACCTTCATAAGTATTCTAATTGTTTCTGATTTGAAGGTTTATTATTAGGGCATGGGAAGATGACTGGCTGTGGAAGTATCAGCATCTTTGTTTGAATTCCTGGTACCTATGTAAAGCTCCAGGTGCTATAGCTTGCATTTGTAATCACAGCTGGGAAATTGGAGACAGGTGGATCCTGGAGGGTATTTAGATAGCTAGTCTAGGCAAATTAGTAAGCTCCAGGTTAAATTAGATACCCTAACAATAAAAAAAAAAAAAAGATGCCCATCCATTGAGGACAACAGCTGACATTGACCTCTGGCCACCATGTGTACCTCCACACATGTACATGGACACCACGTACACATGTGCACATACACAAACACATACCACAAACATACTACACACAAAGTATTAATGATATCTACAATCTACTTTTTCCTGCACTAACCTTGTTTTCAGTAATTTTAATCTATTATTTATTTGATCTTTCAATTCCAAAGTATTTCAAGAACATCATCATAACATCTGAAAATGACAGGCCTTTCCTTTTCCTTCCCTACCCTTGCAGCTTTCAATAACATGTTTAAATAACATGAAGTTGAATAAAAGTAGTTATTATTCTACTAAAAAAATAAAAAAGTTATGCTATGAAAATTCAGATAGCTTATGCATGTGGGTGTATGTGTGTACATGTATGTATGTGTATGGAGGTCAGAGCACAAATCAAGGTGTCATCTTCTAGAACATTATCCATCTCCTTTGTGGCAGGGTCTACCACTGGCCTGGAGCTCACCAACAGTTAGACTATGTTGTTGGAGCTCGATCCATTTAGCCAATGACATTTGGGGTGACTAGCCCTATGAGCAATGTTTTCTCTAAACATGAGATCTCATAAAACTGAGGGGGGGTCACAGGTGCTCTGTTGGGTGGTCAGAGCCTGAACAAGCAGGCAGCTGCAGCTGGGTCAGCAGTGGCGTCTACTTTATTCTGTATTTATGAATTTGTTTTTCCATTGCACCCCTTAATAAATTATTAAACAGACTTTTGTGGGTTTCACTCACTGTGTGACCAGCAGGCTCCTGCCAGCCATTCTCCTGTCTGTACCTGCTCTGTGCAGTGACTACAGGCACATGCCACCACTCTGGGCATTTTTATGTGATCCTCACTGAAAGGCAGGTACTCTGTAGACACAGCTATCTTCTCAGGCTCTCTCCACTTTAAAACATATTTTATTCAGCACTGCAGATCAGGACTTATAAAGCAAGTGCTAAGCAATGACTTTATTGCTGGTCCACACCCTCTGCCCAGATGGATATTTTTCTGACATTATGGCAGGCAATGATTCCACGGAAACACTTCACAGGAGGGGGGGAAAAGCCCACAATTGTGATATAATATCTAAGACAAGAAGGTTTGCAAGTCACTAAAAACAGAAAAAAATAACCTAGCAAATGGCCAGAGTAGTCATTTCAGAGCAACTGCTACTCTGTGTAATCTAATTGAGAAAAGTGTGAAACAAGAGTGGAATGATGCTTCTTCATTCATCAAATGGGCAGCAAGAGAAACCTTTACTAGTGCCCAGAATTACCCACTGCAGACCGATGGATTCTCACACATTGCTCATGGAATGTAAATTGACGGACTCACTTAGGAAAAGAATGTGGATTATTTTATAAAATTTGAATATTAGCATACCCAATGAACCAGCAACTCCACTTCTAGGTATTTATCCAAGGGAAGCTTAGCAAATATTCCCAGAAACCACTGTTCACAACAGCAAATCAGAAAATAAGTGACAGTTGAGAGGAATTTGATTAAACCATGGCCTAATGATAAAAAATGTTAAATTCCAATGAAAATTAATGAACCAAGATATAGTAGCATATGAATGAATTTTATGGAAAGTGTAAAAAGTAAATCCATTAGGGTCCGCACATTTTGACATTAGTTTTTAAAAATTCAAAAGGACATTACATAAAATATTTGGGGACAACTCATATAGGTCTATATGTAATACTTTTTTTTGAAATCAGGATAAAGATAAAAGTAACATTCAAGATAATAACAGTAGAAAAGGCAAGCAAGTGAAAAAATGGAAGAAATAAGAGCACATGCTGGCATTCCAGCCACAGGTAAGATCTTAGCTCTCGATTCAGAAAGGGGAGTCACATATTGCATTGTATTGTTAACATATTCATAAAATTAACTACGATAAATGCAAGTCACAAATAAACAATGAAAGCAAAATGCAATAAACCCAAGATTATACTCATATGTTGTTTGTACCATATGAAAACAAATGACAAGGGGCTGAGCTATGGTTCAATAGTAGGTCATTTTTCAAGCACGCAGGAGGCCCTGTGTTCATAGAAATATGAACAAATAATTAAAATAACTGAATAATTTGAATAATTACTTGCTGCCAATTTCTGATAAGAGGGTAGGAAATGTATAACTGCCAACCCAGTGTTCAGTGCAGGGTCTTGGGAAAAGGCCGTAAAAAGACTCCCATAGACATGCAGGGCTAGGAATCACCACTGGTGTCACTTGAGGTTCATGCGGATTTTCAATCTTCATGTCATGCTTTTGAATCTGTATGAATTTTCTTTCTTTCACCCTGTAACACAATACAAGCCAAGAACAAAAGTTTTGCTACCTTCTAGAAAATGAACAAAAGAAGAAGAAATGTAGAGAATGAATAACAAACTAATCCTTAAAAATTAAGCCAATATAGTGGCATACGCCTGTACCCAGCATATAGGGTAGAAAGAGAAGAATTGGGAATTCAAGACTGGCCTTGGCTATGTAGCAATTGGGAGGCCAACTTGAGCTATATTACTAAAATGAAATTTCTGTTTTTGTCTAGTCACTTCTGGGATTTTGGCAAAGCCAAAGACCTCCCATTTCCAATCCTCTAGATCAGTTTTATCATATTGTAGGGAATAAGCTAAGAAGATACTGATTTCTATATTCTTAAGTATTTGCTTTGCCTTTGAGCCAACTCTTTGGTGGCTGAACTTGAAGAAAAAAAAAACTTAATTACAATTTTCCATGTCTCCTTGTTTACTTCCAAAACTAGAAAATGTTGCAATAGATGATAAAATGAGAAAAAGGGGAAAAAGGCATAGAAAACATATTAAGAAAGTTCTCATATTGAGTGAGAAACAGGCCCTATGGCAAGCTGATTTTATTGCTTTTTTTCCTATTTGTCTGAATGCAGACCTTATTAACATTATGTTGCCAAATGAAGCAGCTGAGTCTAGTTCATGTCTATTACTAATATTATCATGCATTAATAATTAATGTGTAAGTCAAATAAGTATTTTATAACATTTGTATGAACCAAACAGTGAACTATATTACATCTGTTTGAAGGATGATCCTGGGTCAGCTGGCTGAAAATCAATGCTGAGCTCACCCTTAGACATAGCTTTATTCTCTCACTATGACATGTTTGGCTTACATCGATGAATGAGCTTTTTTTATTTTTATCTTTTCCCTGTTTAACTTGAGAAGAGAAAGATACATCTCACTTGATACATCTGAGCGCCAGGTAGAGAGACTGCAAATGAGCAAGGAAAGGGTTTTAAAGAAAATGAACTGGATCTCGCTCTGTAGATGGGAAATAGTTTCCACTCGAGAAGAAAAGAAGATCCTGGAATAAGGGAGCAGTAAGAAGAGAAAAAAATAGGAAGGGGTTTAAGGTTTTCCAGCCAAGAACACAACACTAAAAATAAGGACTGATTTTTGTCTCTATTATTGCACTGTATATTTTCCTTTTTATTAATAATGTATCTCCCAACATGGCAAAAGAAAAACAAAACTAAACTTAAATTTAAAAAAAAACACTGATTCAAAACATTTTTAAACATTTGAAACAGACTATAAATATTTAAATAAGGAAGCATATGGGGTATTTCTTAGTCTTTAAAGGTGAATAACATTTCATAAATATTAAAATATGTAAAGAATTCCTGTTCCAGACTATATTAAAATCATTAAGCATAACTAAATGTACTTCAATTTTATACAATGACTATATATGTGTGTGTGCATGTATGTATAAGTGTGTTTGCATGTATGTATATGTGTGTATGCATGTATTATGCGTGTATGTATTTGTGTATTTGTGTGTGTGTGTGTGTGTGTGTGTGTGTGTGTATTAGGGCTCTCTCTAAGTAATAAAGGCAATTCCTTTAAACTTTTAAACTCTGGAAACCCTTGAGGGACTCCTATTGCCTTCTGCTTTTCAAGGGCACCAAATACAGGATTTCAAGTGTGCCTTTGAAAAAAAACATATTTGGAGAACTGGACTTTAAATGGATTTAACTAGTATAATATATACTGTATATAATTACTATTATATATAATTCCATATATTTATACATATAAGTCTTATAATATTTTGTAAAATATAATAATATACGTACTGCTTTATTATGTGTATATGCATAAAATATATATTTATATTTATTATATACTTAATCATGACACTGAAATTGTGTTATTTCCAACAGATTTAATTATCTGGAATCATTTAAAAGATAGATAAGCGTATCCTACCAATTGGGTAATAAAGTGTCTCTGATTATATCAACTCTGGGCATTCCAATATGCTTTTTCTTTGAGAAGTAACTAGTCTTCAAATCTATGGACATAAACTGATGACTTTGGGTTCTTTTTTTTTAATGTTTGCTGACATATATGAACTCCAGGAAGTTTTGTTTCACTCTTCACATATTTTGTAAATGTGAGCAAGACCTCTAAAGCTCCAAGTGCTCCTGGTCAAACTACCCTTTAAACCTCAAATTTTCTTTATGAGATACCACAGAGGCTAGAAGGAACTGATTCTGAGAAAGGACACATGATTAAACCATGTGTTTCATCTTTATTGATGTTAGGCTTTGCCACAGATCATCATGTATTTCTTAATACATAATCTAAAATCTTTGACTTCTCAAACTTGCTCTGTATTCCCCAAAATCTTCTCTAAATATTAATTTCAATATTCATACAGCAGAAATGCAATAATTCCTTTACTGTAGTCATAGAAAGCTTGGAGATAAAATAGGTGACACTGCATTCGCATTGCTGCTTCTGAAAATCCCACTTTCTTTTCTCCTTCCTGAGTACACCAGGTATCTATAGAATATCCCCGGGAGTCATCTTTTCCTACTGTCAGCATTAACTTGTCTATCTCCCTGCCTTTTGTTATCACTTCCATTATCTCTGTTATCATTCTCTGTGAGCTCTACATCCACATCAATACTCCTTCAACACCTGCTTTCTCTCTCCTTGACTTCATGATGAGCAGTCTACTTTTCCCTACTGACGTTAGCAATTTAATCCCACAGTTATATCTTAGAACACTTTTCTACCAAGTGCTCACTGTTTCATTCCTCTACATCTTCAAAAACTCTAATCTCTTAATTTCTGTCTTCCCAGACAACTATTTTGGTTGTGAGCCTAGCCTTTAATGGCTGAGCCATCTCTCCAGACCCCCAGACAACTATGTTAATATTACTCCAAGATTATCGTCATTTTAGTCAACTAACATAATTGAACTGTTCCCTATATTTTATTAGATTTCAATTGATAGTAAAAGTGGTCCTCTCTATAGTACTAACGGCAATTCCTTTAGGATTCTTTTGTAACTCTAGAAGCCTTTGAGGGGCACCTATTGACTTCTGTTTTTTCAAGGGTACCAAGTCTAGGTGTCAAGTGTGATTTTAACCTTGATGTCATTCTAAAAATACACTCTGGGAACTGACCTTTTTAACGTTCTCCAAACTGGCATGTCAAACTGAATAAAATCATCAAGTTTATACATGTACATATGCTGTAAATCATTCATGGTTAACAAAAATTTTGATTATATTTCAGCCATAATTTCCGCTTGTGACACTGTTTGACTCAACAATGGCTTACAACTGATTTGAGACATGGTTTTCTAATTTCCTTAAAATTTTCATGTTCCAGAAATTCTAGATAAATTACAAGATAATACAATGAAACTTCAAATGTTCTAGGTCTGACCTGTGGCAGGGTGACAAATAAACCTCAGTGCATAGCAAAGACTCTGCCACCAGGTTCCATTCTGCCTATGAATGTTGTTATCATTGATGATGATTTACTTTAGTTGTGAAATTAAACTAATGTCTATACTTAAGATGGAAGCTTTGTGCCTGGATTATCATTTAGCAATTGTCTCCTCCACATTTAGCAAAGTGGACCTCCACCTTGTAGAAAATAGCACCAAGGGGGTTAACTGTTGACTATCTTTCAAGATATTTTCTATTGAAACTGTACTTAGGACAACATGACTCTGTCTTCTTTCTTGCCTGCTCCCAAATGATCTTCCTGAAAAGCTAAGTTCCCAACCATTAAATGTCATAAGTGCATTTATGACTCTATTTTCAGATAAGAAAATTATTTGTGGCTACCTCCCAACTTTTTCTTTTCTTCTGTACTTGTGGAGGCAAAACAGGTTTGACTTCATCAACAACTAATTTAGACCAGTCTTTTACTCATTCAGGAGCCTGTGGTAGCTTCCCATACTCCACATGACTGAAGAGTAGGCTATGTTGACCATATCAGCCACTTAAAGTTTTCTCTGTCCTGAAATCTCTCTCCCATGATTCCAAGGCAACCAATAACTTCATGAATGTCTAGACGCCCCAATGTAATATTTGATTATGTGAGCTTTCTTCTAAAACTAACTACTCCTCAAATTAAATAAATAAATCTATATTTCTCCTCATGCCCTAATACCAGTCAAGGGCCTCAAGTCTTTGATATAATTAACTAAATAAATCCCAATGAAGTGAAATGAAGGATGGGCCCAAGCTTTGTAACACTTCATACTTATGGAAAGTGCTTTCTAATTAGTGATTCAGTATCGGGAGTTGGGTACATACATTTTAGCACCAGCCATTTGCTCTGTGTCTGTTCCAGGACCTTATCTAAGAGGTCTGCCTTCATTCCATTAGCCTATTAAAGGGTGAATGTTCATGGCTTGACAATGCATTCAGAAACTTGCCAGTCAATACTAAAATGGGTTTGAAGTTATTGTTTTGGAGGAAAAGAAAAGGTGTGGAGGTGATCTGGGTCTTCGTTTGCCTTAGGTTACATTGGGTGCAAGGAACTGGGTAGAGCTGTGCTGCCCAGTCTGTCTGCATTGGTTCAGTTAAACTGTTTTCATATCAGTAGCCACTGCTCCAAAAGCCTTGAAGGACTTCCCAATTATCCTAGGCATGGATCAAAACCCCCAGTGACTGACATTCTGGGATTAAGTCTAGGTGCTCTAAATACACTTTGCCAGCACCTTGATGAATGTTCGTTACACGTCACTGATGGTCACAAGACACCAGTGGAGTTCTACTGGTGTTCTCATGGAGTTCCATGAGGTCATACAGCTGATATTTTTAAGTGTTTGCACAACATAAATTATCAGTCTGAGTCAGTAACCAATTGATTTAAACACATACCAAAAAATCATATCAAATTCATTTTATTCTGGAACACATTATATATAGTCAATCATCAAGAAGTTCAAACTCCCAACTGTGTCTTTGGGCTAGTATTAAAGATCAATAACACAAATAAGGTCTGTATGATTTTCCAATATTCAAGAAAACCAAAACCAAAAGAATATTCTGACATGCTTTTATACCTGGCTCTGATATCTTCTTAAATTCTTATGAAAACCATTTTTAATCATTATGATTCCCCTCTCACAGATGATAACTTACTGCCCAAAGCTATGTAATATCACATAGCTCCCTAAACACTAGCACAAAAATGACCTACTTTGTACTTCTCCAAAAATGACTAACAAAATATAAATGTGCTGATTTTAATAAATTAAAATTTAGGGTGGTGACTTGGCTTGGCTTACCTTAGGCTTTCATTTCAGATTCCCAGTTCCTGGGAGTGAGAACTTGTGAGCACCAAAATTGTCTAACTGGAAACATATGTTCAGTCAGTTCAAGCTGTCCTCCCTACCCCAAGGTAGCTCAAGGTGATTCCTTCTACCCACCCTTTTCTTATCAGCCCTCCTAAGATGTCAGTAGAGACTTGCCCTCTGTGTACACTTACACGCGCGCATGTGTGCTCGCACACCCACACACACACACACACAACACACACACACACACACACACACACACACACACACACCTGTGCTCCATTATCCTCCCCTCACTTCCTCAGATTTTCCTTCGTTTGGATTTGGGAAGATTTCAGAAGTTCTCTTTTGTGGCTCCCAGCCTCTAACAGGGCAGCAGGAGAGGTCAGTGATTTCAATCTTACTGTGCACTGGGAAAGAAAGTTTGTTCTCATCCAGGTCTTCATAAACAAAGTAATCTAAGTATGAAAAGCCAAGACCAGTTAAGAAGGGGTGGAGTAGGAGGGGCATTAGAGCGGGGGGGGGGGGGGGCTAGGAAAAGGGAGGGGGCAATGAAAGACAGAAAGGCTAGAATAAAGACTCAAAACAGATTGCCATGGAAGAAGCAAGAATGTTTTCTATTGTAAAGGGCTCTTCTTTTAGGACAATAGGATCACTGGGTGTAAATGAAGTCTCCTACTGTTAAAGGATTTAACTCTATCCAGTCTTCATTGGTCCTACCCAGATTAATTCCACTTTTTTGTCAGGGTCCTCCATTTCATCCTGAGCTCTGGTCTGCTCTCTGTGAAGGACTATTAGGCACTCCAGATTCACTTCTTTCTTCCTGGTTGCCTTACGCTTCCAAGGTCATCCTCTTCCACAAAAGAAGTTCATCCGGGGAAGGTAAGGAGCAAGAACTACTCGGCTCAAGCCAGCTCCAATACCGTGCAGGAAAAACTCTCAAACAAATGGAAAAATGCCAAAGTTCTTTTCCATGGAAAGTTACTCTTGTAACTCCCGATCCCACAGTTAACCAAACTCCATAGAATCTCAGCGCCTCTTGGTCCATCCGTGCAGGCAATGCCTGTGTCATCAGGAGCCACCGATACTGGCAAGGGTGGGAAGGGGGGGGGGTGTCGGTTTGGTTCGGGGTGATGGATGGGCTTCAGGGGCTGAGTGGACTTGTAGATTACAACTAGACCTACAGCTGTGGAGCCTGCATGGGGCTGAACTAGGCCCTCTTCATGTGGGCAACAGTTTTGTAGTCTGGCTTGTTTGTGGGACACCTGGCAAGGGGACTAGGATCTATCCCTGGTGCATGAGTTGGGGTTTTGCAGCCCATTCCAAAAAGGTGGGATGCCTTGCTCAGCACCAGCGCTGTGGGGAGGGGCTTGGTCCTGCCTCAACTGAATGAGCCAGGTTTTGTTGACTCCCAACAGGAGGCCTTACCCTTTCTGAGGAGTGGATGGAGTGGGTTGGGAGGAAGTAGGGGGGTGGGAAGAGGGAATGGAAGGGTAACTGTGGTTGGTGTTACTTTTCAAAAAAATCCCTGGTTACTGGAACCCCCCTGCCTCTGTAATAAGCCAATCAATCCAAATTAATAAATCCAAGGTTAATCTGAGCAAAGCATTTCTGGGTGGCCCCAGGAGTAGGAGCAGCAACAGGTAAAACCTGAGATGGGGACTTTTAATGTCCTTGGAGGCAGAAACACCAATGGTGGGTTTTTAGGGGCGGAGTCCAGACAGAGGCAACTCCAGAGGGGCTCTAGGCTTGGCACCCTGAGGGCGGGGGTTTGGAACCAGCCTAGCTGGGGATCCCAAACAGTTGGTATGTAAAAAGAATAAAAACTGGGGGAGAGATAGGGAGAATCTCTACACACATCTTTTTCTAGCGTCTGAGCCTCTTATACACGTGAAATAATTTACTATTTAACTAGCAATCCCCGCCACAGAATCATCCACAGAAAGTTAGCTCCAGACGGGAGAATTTTGATCATTTGCTCACCTCCTAGTTTTCAGACAAGACAACAAAGAAACAAAGGACCCCAATAAATTTCCCTGATGTACCACATAGTCAGTGAAACACTAAGAATAGAAAGTCCTCTTCCAATGACTTGATCTTTCTCAAGGTAAAATTTGAAGGTTGAAAAAGCCAGAAAGGGTTTACATTTAGAACAATGAAAAGCGGTCTTATGTTTATAAAAAGGCCTCAACTATAAACATGTGGCTACTTTTCAAGTTCTGCATTTCGGTCCTTCCACTCTGTGGGTTTTGTGCTAAGAAATAAAAGCCATTCTTTATGTAAATTTAGCATCCATTGAAATGAAAGTGTGCTGCCTGAGAAATCACACACAATATGCTTCGCAGTCAATTTATACATGTTTGAAATTATCCATTTTCTGACTTTTGCTCAACATTGTTCTTTCCTATTTCTACGGATATTGTGTGTTGGTTAGCTTTTTTTTTTTTTTTTAAACGAAAGGCATTTAAAAATATGTTTTTATAGTTTTCCAGAAATATTGCATCTGCAATGCGCTCCACAGGTCCTTGTTTTGGACATATGTTTCCCAGCTGCTAGCAGGAGAAGGCCATGGAACTCCCCCAAACCCAGCAGGAGCAGGCAATCAAAGGTGAACTTGTGAAAGTTACACCAGCTGGCTCCTAGCTCCCTCTACTTCATGGTAGAAGCCTCCCCAAACACCTCTTCTCTATGGACTGAGCTATTTCCACCACTCCCTTCCCACCATGATAGACTCCCACTTTCTGAAACCGAGACCTTGAGCCACACTGATCTTTCTTTCCTGGGGTCAATCGCTTTGTGTTCCGCCATGACTGCGAGTTAAACTGGCCTTGTGTATAACCCCCTCAGTTTTCCTCAAGCCAGTGCTGCCTTGCCTCTTCAACACTCCTTACTCCTTTTCCTTTGGTGGTTCTTCTGGGAGTTTTAAGCCTCTTTTCTAAAATAACCCTTCACACTTGGGTGGGCAAACATTTCATAACCTTTCTTAAGTTGATTGTTTCAAAGCAATCCACACCAGTATGTGTTTTTTATTTTTTGTTTGTTTGTTTAACCAAATTTAGTATCTGGTCATTACCAGCCCCCCCCCACTTTCTGCTGATACATTTAATCAATTACACCATCTGAATACTTTGCCTTCTGTTTAAGCAAGTACCTTGTTTTCTGCCCCTTATTCTGTGAGAAAACACTGTATTAGCTCTATTTGAGATTTAAAAACAGAGATCTTATACCCTAGTATCAGGTTAACACTTTCTAGTCCAGGATATCTTCTCAGGAAAGAACATCCCCATTGTATAGAAGTAACTTGTGAGGACAGACAAAGAAGCAAGCTACCAAGGAAGGCAGGAAGTATCTATAAACTAGAAAAGATGAGAGAAAATATATTCTTTTAAGCTTCCAGAAAGAAAACAACTTTACCAACACAGTGATTTTGGTTTCTAGAGTTATAAGAAAATAAACCTGTATTTTGAGCTATTAAGTATGTATAGAAGAATATTTTAGCTATAGATAAATAGATATATAGACACACTCTGAGAACCTTTAATGACTGCTGTGACAACTTCATGCCAATAATACTTAATGTTCATACCTGGAGAAAAGGTTCCCAGAACTTGCACAAAGTCACTATCTAAGAATCCAAACATGGGGGGGGGGTCAATCCCTATCAGTTGGGACTACCACCTGGAGATGTCATTCAGGATGCTGAAAACATCTATGAGTATTAAAAGCCTATGTTCCCAACAATATAGTGATCAAGAGGCTCAGTGGTCATGCTTTGGAGTTCAGATCCTGGGGCTATCACTGGGTGGTTGTATTCCCATCATTGGGATCACTATTGAATAGAATAACTGCCCATTATTGCTCAGAATATTCTGTGGATATCTGATTATTGCACTGAGTTCCACATATAGATATTCCTGCCAAAAGAGAAGCAACCTACTGGCACAAACTGTGTCTCATTGTGAATTGGCATTTGTGTTCATATTTCTCTTGAGGATTTGTTTAGTAAGTCAATCAGTAGGACTGAGGCTGAAATAACACAAATAAAATGAGGAAACTAAAGCAATTTGCTACATTTCTCTGGCCAATCCAACTACTTTACACTAGCCTCCCTCTGAATTATTTAGAGTGACTGATTATAATGATCAGATCTACCAGATTATGGCTCTACTTTCCACTATAATTTCTATAGACAGACTCTATGTGCACCTGGCATTGTCCCTGGAAGACTGGGCAGCTGCTCTGTAGAAAACAATAACAGCTGTGAAACTTAAATCATTTCATGTTTTAGTAAGATGACAACAACATGGCAAACAAGCAACACACTGGAAATTCCAATTGGACAATGCTTGTTGAAAGCACAGAATGGAAAAGTGCAATTGCAACACAATGGTGCAATTTAAACTCCACAAGTAGAGAAACAGTAGCTTCATCATGGGAACTTAATGATTCACAGTTTCATGGCAAGCGTACTATATGGGTGCCTCAGCACTCACTTTGAAGTCCCTAAATCTGAAGCCTATGTGAAACTGAAGAGAAAAGTAAAAAGAACTCATGATTCATTCAGATGCTGGGGTCAAGTCATGGTAACTAATGTGTCCATGAACACACCCTAATGTTTCTATATTCTTTTCAAACAAATTTCCTGTATGATACACGATTATAGGATTGCTTAGTCTCAAGCCCCAATAAATATAACTAACAAAAATAAATGAATGAATAAAAATAAATGAATAAAAGGAAATATTGCCTTCTTTGTATAATTCCTTTGCACAATACAATTGTGCTGTAGTTACAACCCATATCAAGTTACTGCTCTCAACCTTAAATCAAACTCAAATAAACAGAAATAAACAGACTTTAGAAACAGTGACTGTCATCTCAGAAGCCCCCACATTACCAGAAATTTAGAGGCAATGGACACTGATAAATGCACCAAACTCTCGAGCTGACCTTTAAATGATTTGATAAAGAAAAGGGCAGCCTACTACAGTAAGAGAACAAAGTGTTCTCCTCCATCAAAGTATATTGCAGGCACTGAGCTGGGTCCTGGGCCTCTGATGAACTGTAAGATGCTTGTCAGGGGGCTTGAGTTTCCCATGCCTGTGGTCTGAAACCAAGAATCTCCACTGGGAAACAGCTGGGGTAAGAGTTCTTTGTACAATTAGAAAGCCATCTCTGTTAGGAAATAGCTAGGGCAAGAGTTCTCTGCACCATCAGAGTTCTTCCCCAAAACATGACCAAATGCAAATCATTTTCCTGCTTAAACATCATCAACAGATTCCTCACTGTCTCTAGGATGGAGTCCTAACATTTCTTAGAATTGCTTAATGTGGATAAATTCTTCTTTTCCTTATAATTTACAGCTTTATTTATCAGATTTTTCCAATTATAAAAGTTGGATGGTTATCATAGACAGTTTAAAACATAACATGTGTAAATATTGAACTAAAGATTAACACCAAGAAATTACTACCATTATTCACATTTTATTTACTTCCTGAGAACTGTTCTTGCCTATACAGACATGCCTGTATCCCCTTCCTTTCTCTTGTCATCTTTTCTGCATCAAGCCTGTGCTGCCAGCGCATTTTATATCTTCTCTGTCACTTATCAGAAATACCCTAGAATGGGACAACCACAAAACCATTTTCATCAACAACCTATAAGAGCTACAGAAGAGTACAATATATTTTATCTTAACACTCACATTTTAAGCTCTCCCTCTGCCTTAAGATGTGATTGTCACAGCAAAACCCAGTTGAAAAACATCAAACTCTCAGATGTTGAGCTTCCAAGATTGTAATGAGGACTCTGTGGCATCAAATGTACCTCAGAAAGTATAGCTCTTGCATCTACAGTTTCCCTGTTTCTGTCCTGGTTTATAGTGTAAAAGCTTGTGTCCTGAGGAGACCCTCAGAACAACACAGTAGATGGTTGTTGTGGTAAAGGCCAGTTCTTTCTGCCTTTTGTTAGCTGTATTCTAGTCTTGTTAGGGAAAAAGTATTGGAAAGCAGCCAGTGGATCAAGAAACAGGATGGGAAAAATTGATTTATGTACATTTCTGTTTCCTGAGGAAGAGAATATGAGACAGGAAGAGTAAGGAAAGCTGTTTCAACAAAGGCAGTGAAAGAAGGGTGAAAATAAACTGGGCAGGGGTGGTGGCTCTGCTTGGCCACTGATCTCACCAAGGACAGGGAACCCAGCTAATTAGCATGGTTCCATCATAGCCCCATCACAACCAAATGCTACCATCAAGGGATGGTGGGGAGTCCTGAGGGTTCCTAGCCAGGGGTTCCCCAAACCATAGTGGAAATTCCTCATTCTATAGATGGAGAAACAGAATCCCAAGGGAGAAAAAAAAAAAGCCCCTGAAGATCCACTCATGCACATTCAGTAAGAACTACGAGCTAAGACTCTGCACTGGTCCTGGCCACTAATGCTTTGGAATAATATAAATGAAAATTATAGGTCATGTTTTATAGGCATGAATTGTCAGGAACTCTAAGGGCTGAGAGAATTTATGTTTTCTCAAGCTAAAAGGAATCAGGTTAAGATTTCATGGATACAGACAGAGGATCAAACTCTGAGACAGAGATGAAAGATGATTGCAACAGAAGGGTCTTCTGCTTTAGGTCCTCAGGCTTCTTGGATTTCATAGATGTGATACCAAGAGGCCCATGATGGATGCTAGAAAATAAATGGGTAGCATTTACACAACACCTGGGGACTTGCATTGCCTTGATAACAAGAAGAAGCAAGTCTCCCTTGGCCTTCAAGAAATATTACCTCATCTCTCAAGGCTGCTTTGCTGAAACACAACTCTGAGGAACTGCCTGATAAAGAGCATTCAGAGCCTTGTGTTCTTGGTTGGCACACCCAGCAGGAACATGCAGGGACACTGAGGGTCCAAGGCAGATTGTCTCTCCCTTACAACTATCATTTAAAATGAGCAGCAAAACAAAGCTGCATGTTTATTTGCCATGATATTGCCATCCTTTTCCCATTCCCCCTGAAGGATGAGTTTTGGCTCACTCACCATTTTACAAAAAATACAATGTTTTCCCAACATTTTGGATACTTTCAAACATTTTATGCTTGCCTATGAGTGTTTATTGGTGTTAAAGTCCGGTACCACACACACTGGTATTAAAGTCTGGCTGTTAAGCAAACACAATATTCCAAATATTTGACATGGATATCAGTCAAACAAAAGAAACCAGCTGTAAGCAGAGAGCATGGTGTGCTGTTATTAGCTGCTAAGTTCAACTAACACTGAGCTCATGCTTAACTTGAGATATAGACAGGTGAGCCTGAGAATTTGCAGCCTGAGATATGAAATTCCCAGCATGTGCCCAGGGATAAGACAGTTAGTTATATGGACAAACTTGAGCAATTTCAGCAGCAGTCTCTTTCATCTAATTCAATGAGAAGTCAATCCAGAATATAATTTTATGACACCAGCAGCAGCAGCAGCAACAACAACAATAGAACTTCTGTTATTATTTTCTACTCTTTCAAATAAATATGAACATGCCTGCAAGCACAAAAATTAGCTTGTTTGAAAGGGCCAGGATAAAGTATGGCTTCAACTAAAAGAAATCTTCTAGGGAGCAGTTGTTAGAGAAAGGTCAAAGAATTCTCCAATTAAAAAAGAAGACAAAATAATTTGGGGGATGTTTTTATAGTCTTAAGGAATATTATGAGTGACTCTAGGGACAATTCAGTGGCACTTAAGATGCTTCTTTTACATATTGTCAACAGAGAGTGTCTGGCTAAGCTCTGTAGGAGGTAAGATATAATTGACACAGAAAATTTTCCCAGAGAAATTATGTTCTTTTTCACTCTCATTTGGAAGCAATGCCAAAGCCCACGGGTGGCTCACAGCCTCTCAATCAGCCACTCACGAACCCAGAAACATCTGAAGGAGAAAGCCCCTGTTATCTTTCATCACTCAAGGAAAGTAATTTTAGAATTTGTTTCCCAGGAATCACAGAGATATCTTGCCTCATAGTTCTGGAATATTCTAATAAGAAAGACACAGATTGCCTTATATCTGGTGATTAGAACAAAGTCACAGTGCAGAAGGGGAACGCTGTGAGCCTCGGTGAGTACTCATTTCTAGGTGGTACCCAGATGATGATCTGTTTGGTTGAATTAATTTGTTTTATGCTTCTACATCATATATTTGGAACTGATAAGCCACATACAAGACCAGGAAAAAAATCGATCTCATACATCTTCATTCCATTTTGCTCCAAGTCGACTGTGATTTCTTAAAAGTGAAGAGGCTCATCTTTGCAGATTGGTGGTGATAGTCATTAATAATAGTAGATACAGAGAATTATAAAACACCAGGCTCCGAGTCAAGATGAGAGCCAGAGCTAAGGATCAAACCCAGAGCTATAACTTTAGATGGAATTCACAGTGCCCACAATGAGAGAGAAAGGAGTCAGATAATCTGCGATATGGTGGACATTGTGGACACTCATTCCCAGAAGTTACCATACATATAACCCTAGGGTGGATGATAAGTTAATTGTTGGGCTGGATGCTCAGAACTTAAATTAGAACATGGTAGAGCTGAATCATCAGAAGAAGGTCTTCTATGTCTACAGCTAGGAAACAGGAAGCTCAGGTAAAAATGTGTCAAGATTTCATTCTTTTAAGACACAACACATGATAAAATACGCAAAGAAAGAAAAGTTTGTTTGAAAAGGATGGCTCACCTTGACCCATTGTTTGGAAACAAACCTGTGAAGTTCAGTAGGGGTCCAGTTGTAGACATAAAAATGAGAATATTCATTTCATCTAGGTTTGTGGGAATACATTAGCATTAAGTAAAAGAAAGAGGTACTAAAACCTAGCTCGAATAAGCAATCTGTTCATCAAAACAGGGCCTCTCAGACTGATGATAATTTTCCCTTTCTGTGGAGTGCAAGATCAAAGCTGTGTGTTCCCATCTGAACACCAAGACACAGCTAGGGGGACAGCTCACTGGGTAAAGTACCTACTGCATAAGCATGGGGACATGACTTCAGTTCCCCAGCAGCCAGGTGAACAGCTGGTAGGGCAGCTGTATAACCCCAGCAGTGGGGTTTGGGGAATTTCATGGAGACAGGCAGATCCTGGAGCTTGCTATGCTCCAAGTTCAGTGAAGTGATCTGTCTCAAACACTAAGGTGGAGGGGAGGGCTGGAAAGATGACTAATGGGTAGAGGCAGTAATCTGTGGGTATAGTATGATGATCTGATTTCCATCTCTGGGTACCACAAAGTGTCAAGAAAGAAACAATTCCAAAGAGTTGTCTTCCGATATTGACACATGTCCTCTTGACCCAAAATTAAATCAGTGCATGGATGAGTGAATGAATAATAAATAAATAATTAAAATGATAAGGTAGAAAGGAAACACCTGGCAACTATTAGTTCCTTTACTCATGCACATCCATATGAACACATACATGTGGACAAGTGCCCGCATATGCACACATTTACCAAATACACACACACACACACACACACACACACACACACGAGAGAGAGAGAGAGAGAGAGAGAGAGAGAGAGAGAGAGAGAGAGAGAGAGAGAGGACATGGAAAAGTACTTTCAGAAATAATAAGCATGACAGACACAAGAAAACATGTTCTGCTAACAAGAGGAACCAAAACAATGTTGTTTGACTGAAGTCAAAATGGATCTTCCTTCAAAGTCCAGATGATGTGTATTTCTGGAAGTGAGAACAGGCAGTTAAAGGCCCAAAATATTGAAGTCCATCCCTCGTTTGAAACACTGCTTTGTTTTCTATTACTAACCATAAAAATATTTTAAAATAGCAAAGCAGCATTTTGACCTCAGATGATTGAAAGTCATTTGTTAAGTAATCCCCCTGCTTCCCAAAGTTCTCAAGTAAAAGGTACAATAGGAGTTGCAAATATTGATGGCCTTTTCACTGATTGCAGTAAAGCACAGCAGCGGTGTGATTCATTACTAAGAACTATATATTGTTGGGCCAGATAGATGATTCAGCTGTTGAGATCGCTCCCTGCTCTTACAGAAGACCAGAGTTCAGGTCCCAGCACACACACTAGGTGGCTCACAGCCAGTTGGAACTCCAGTTGCAGAGGATCACACACCTCTGGCCTCTGCAAGTACCTACACTCATTTGTACAAAACTGTACATAGACACACATACACATAGTTAGCCTTTTCTTAGGCAGTGGTGGTGCACGCCTTTAATCCCAGCACTGGGGAGGCTCTGTGAGTTCGAGGCCAGCTTGGTTTTCAAAGAGAACTCCAGGGCAGGGTCCAAATTTACAGAGAAACCCTGTCTTGAAAAACAAACAAACAAACAAAAGATAGACTTTTCTTAATTAAAAAGGAAATATTGGTTGTCATTTAAGATTCAAAGTTATCTTTAATAACTTTATTTTGCTATTGTTAATTGAAGTGTTCTGTGAAGAGAGAAGTTAACAAGTACCTGATAGCTCACTCGTGCCTAATTTTTAAATCATAAAAATTGTGAAACTAGTGTAATAAAGTATCTGAATATTAGACCCTGTCTTTCAGACTTCTGAAAGAAGTGATAGTGAGTGGGCATAAATACTGATCAACCCAAGTGGAAAGCCCAACAGAAAGGAATAAAAGACTAGAATAAGCAAAGGCCTCACAGTCAGCCTGTCCTAAGTCTGAGTTCAGGCTCTACTACTCTTCAGTGGTGTGACTCCAGTGACTTCTCCAAATCTAATGTTTTCTTAGCTATAAGCCGAGAAAAATAATTTCTATACCACAGCATCACCTAAGAGTTAAATACTGTTCTCTCTGTGTCTGCCTCTTGCCACCATGTGTGAGTGCATATATGTCCAAGCTCACAGTAGATTATGAGAGCTGTTACAGTTTGCAAGACTTCTTGGTTCCATCCTGTTACTGTCTGTCCTTACAGATACTGGACACTTACATAAGGTTGGGGAAGATCATTTTTCCTGGGGGATCAGTGTTGTGTATCCCATCTATGAGTACCTTGCCTCTGTTCATAGAATGCACCCCCATGCAGTGCAGGACAGCTCATCAGCTGCATTGATTGTACTGGAGAGGAGCTGAACTGACAAGAAAGGAGCAAGAGAGAAAAGAAATGCCACAAGAGGAGTAGATTTTTGTTCCATGGATGTCATCTAGTAAGGAAAACCTATACTAATTATAGGTTTTATTTAAGGTAATTAAGGGGTACATTATTAGTAAGAGAAGCCATTATGAAAAGCTTATGTAGTTGATTATTCCATTCATATCACATTAAACTGTAGAAATAGTGAACAGATCAATGGTTGCCAAAGGCTGGTGGTTTCCAACAGGTGACTCAATGGATTCAATTTTAGGGGAATAGAAAGCTAGGGTGAGGCCTTTGCTTATTCTAGTCTTTTATTTCTGTTGGACTTTCCACTTGGGTTGATCAGTATTTATGCCCACTCACTATCACTTCTTTCAGAAGTCTGAAAGACAGGGTCTAATATTCAGATACTTTATTACACTTTATTACTTTATTACAATAAGAATGGTTCTCATTGGCTCATATAGTTAGTGGAATTGTTTGAGAAGAATTAGGAGGATTAGGTGTGGCTTTTATGGGGAAGGTGGGTTTGGAGTTTTCAAAATCCCATACCATTCCCAGTTAGCTCTCTCTTTCACTCTGCCTTTTGGTTGTGGATCAGAAGTAAGCTCTTAGCTACTGCCCCAGCACCACGCCTGCCTACCTGCTGCCATACTCCCCAACAGGGTGGTCATGGACTCTAACCCTCTGAAAAACTAAGTCCCAATAAACTCTTCTATAAGTTGGCTTGATCATGATGTCTCTTCACAGCAACAGAAAAGTAACTAAACTAGGTACTGAAGCACATACAGTATGCACGTGGGTTAGGATAGGGACATCTTTGTCAACTGGGAGTTATCCAAGCTCTATTTTCATTCTTAGAAAAATGCTGACCTTGGGATCAGAGCTGGAGAGATGAATGAATAAGAAGCACCCAGTAGTGAGAGACACAAGCAAGTTCTATTGACAGCAAACAGAAACCTACAGTGATATGGCAGTCAGAACAGTAATGTCACATACACATTTTAGTACAAGAGCAGTACAAAGGCTGAAAACAAAACAACACAAATGAGGACCACATCAAGGACCTCCCAAAGAGAAAACAATCTGGACAACCAAGTAAATCCATGCATAATAAAAAGTGTAGAATACTCATATGCTCATCGTGGCACTAAATGATTGACTAAATAAAATGGGCAAACCTATCATGCAGAAGAATTCCAAATAATCTGTATACATTAGATACCCTACCCTTGGGAAAGAGTAACATGACTTTCCACTCCTTAAAATGGGCAGGCACTAGAGCACGGATGAGAAAACACTGGGAAATCCCTACCTCAGCCAGGTAAGCAAGGTTACTATCAACACAGATGAGCCCCTTTGACTCACCTCTGTTGATACACCCTTTACTTTGTGTAATCAGAAGGGCTGTTTGGCTCTGGTATTCTTCCCCAAGCTCCACTATAACTAAAATATATATAACATAAATCCCAATGAATGGGCAGAAATTCTTCACCATATCTTACTAGTGCTCTTCAATCATGGGAAGGTCAACAAAAACAACGAAACCCTCAGAAACATACACAGCCAACGAGTACCTAAGGTAATACTATGATTAGATGTGATGTTTAAATACTTGCTGGGATTGTACCTTTGGACCCAATAGAATGAGAGAACATCCATGGTTTGCAGAGTACCCCTACCTGGCCCTTCAGGCTGTATAGACTAGCAGGTCTGAATAACCCTCTGTAATCTGCTTGTGATCTCTCTCTCTCTCTCTCTCTCTCTCTCTCTCTCTCTCTCTCTCTCTCTCTCTCTCTCTCTCTCTCTCCTAGAGAAACGGAGACAAGATGTTTCTATCTAGGCATTCTCTTCACACAGCACAGATCTCATTCTGGCCTATTCAATGCTCCTCACAGCTTTTATTTTTCAGCTCACGGTTTGCAGCATCTCCTTATTTCACCAAAGACAAGGCTTGGTATAGCTCACTCTTTTTAAAAACTAATCTTTACAGTGAGATCCAGAAGAACTATTCCAACACCCTTCTAAGAAATAGAGTATCACTTAATCTAAAAAAAGACAGCCCAGAGTTAGCTTCATGCTCAGCACTCTTTCCCTGCCACTCCAGCATCTTCCATGAGTTTGATATTTTACTACAAACTGGATTGCCGTGGTATTTTGTGGAGACATTTTGACCTCTAAGGCAGACAGAACAGTAACATCCTATATACACTTTAGCACAAGATTAGCACTATAAAGGCTGAAGCAAAAATAAAATCAACCTGTGCTGGCCGTCAGATTTTGCTAAGTTTGTGAATAATAGCAAAGAGTCCCTGCACATGCTGACCTTGTGATTTCTTTCTTTGTGTCCACCTAGATGTTGCAATAAAATTTTCCATATTTAAGCATTCACATTGCCCCAAATAGAATTTTCACGTGAAGTTATTCATACCTACAATGCATTAGGCTTTATACCTCAGGTGCTGGTTAAATTTTACTTTCCCAATTTTATTGAAAAATGCATGTAAGACTTGATAGTCCCATCAGACATTTCTCCCATGATTATTTTCATGTCATGTCTTTTCTTTCCCAAGTACCTACTTGGTGTATGGTAAACAGGAGGGCTCAAAAATAATAGTGAGCTATAAACTAACCACAGTAAGTTAATGATTTCTTTATAACATCACTCCAATGAAGGGTTTTGTATAATAAAAATGGTAATCAAGAACCAGCTTTTAAAGAAAAGTATATAAGCGGAAGACTCAAATGTAACTCACATGAAAGTGTGAAATCCAAAGGCGAGCTCAACAGCTTCAGAATGGCTATGTGAACGTTACAGAAGTTCATTAAGCTGTAAACATAGATTTTGGGTCTGGCTGGCCTTGCTGAAGGAGTTTCATTTGCAAGTTTTCATTGTAAGTTTTCAATAAAGTTTTAATATATTTTCAAAATTATTTTTTTTCAAAAGAAAAGCTTACAGGCATAATAAGGCTCAAATATCTCAATCCCCTGAAAGGAAGAATTAGCTGGTGAAGAAGGATGAAGGCTCTCTTAGATCATCATCCCTGTTCCCAACCTTCCCACCCCTCTGGCAAGTTAAGACTACTCTGTTCAGCCTCTTCACGATATTTGAGCATCTAACACTCAGAGCAGCACTGGGGCAGGAGCCTTGAGAGACAGGTGAGAGTCCTTTATAGATGGAGCACTGTCCTTCAGGGAAGGGGTAGACTGTAAACCCTCTGCCTTCTGCATTCAGTATCCATGCCAAGTCCAAGAGATACAGCAGCCCAGTTGATGCCATCAACTTTGGTCTTTGTCTTCTGCCTTCTTGTACCTCTTCATTAGAATTGCAATTATCTTAAGCTCTCTGCAGATTCTTCCTTTAGGATTTCCATCTATGTCAATATTTAGTGTGCATGGTTGAAATTCCAGAGTCTGAAGACAAATGACCATGCTTCGGCTCAGTGCCAAGACTTCCCAGCCACTGTCAGAATGTCTGACTTCACTTCAGAGGGAAATGAAGGCAGTGACAATGATCTCCCAGAGGCAGGAAAATGGGCAGGCAAGTATGCTGATACCAGGTCCCCCTACTTCCCTTTTCTATCGACACAACTTGACAATGCTAGACCACCACCTACATGGAACATCATCTATACCCTTCTCTCCAAACAAAGACAACTGAGTCAGTTTGACCTACAGCACCCTAGCAACTTTTGGTCACTCCCCACTTATAGCCAGCAACACCCTGTAGCCAAGGAAAATAGGCCAATGTAGACTGGCTTTGGGTGCATGCATACTAAGGCAAACTGTGTCCTTCGACTGAACTTTTAGGGGGGAAACCCTTATTTACCATCCTATGCCTATGTATGTTTAGATGTGCATGAGATTTAAATCAGATACATCATGGAAAGGGACAGGTGCTGTGAGCAAAGGCTTATATAAACCACACCTACCAGTGAAAATCAAAAGACCACCTACATCTCCCCATGCCCTCCCCCATGACCCTAACAGCTCAACCACCTAAGTCTGGACCCTCAAATGAAAGTCGCCAGCAGTAACCAGGGGCTTGTGAACTCACTAGCTCAAGTAGCATGTTGCTCCTTTGCAGTGTATCTGACTTGCTGAGGCGACTATACATAGAGTGCTCTTTTTGTCTCTTCTGTACTATGAGGATGGTGTTTGCTCCTCTCTTAGCTGTCTCCCATTCACTTCCCCTATGGAACACATTAAGAAGATTCCAGATGCCTACACCTTGGTCTTTAAACTTATTACTGGGGAAATGTCAGTTTTCGTGAGAGCAGCACAAAGCAGAATTAGACAAATGTTGTCTTTACAGCTTTTTTTTTGTTTGTTTGTTTTTGTTTTGTTTTTCTAGACAGGGTTTCTCTGTATTGCTTTGGAGCCTGTTCTGGAACTCAAACTGGCCTCCAACTCACAGAGATCTACCTGCCTCTGCCTCACGAGTGCTGGGATTAAAGGCATGTACCACCAATGCCTGGCTTAGAGTTTATTTTGTTATGTTTTTGATTTTTACCATTTATCTTTTCAACTGGCTTTCCATTTTTTTAAATGATTTTTTTTTTGCTGTCACAATATTTTCCTTTTATTCTTCCAAAAGTTGATGTTTTATGGATAGTTTTACTTATTTCTTAAATTTCACCATTATATAATTAACTCTTTTCTTTCATAGTTGTGTTTGTTTTAGTTCTAAAATTGAATTTTTTCCCTCCCTTTACTAATCACTTCACATTTCCAAGGCTTTGAAAGTTCCTTCCTGAAACTGACTTCTTTTGTTTGTTTTATTTGTTTTTCATTTATACATCTCAGTCTCAAACTTTTAAGCACTTCTTATTTATTTTTCTTCTTTCATTCATACTGTACTTCACGCATCAATACCTTGATTTCTGCTCTTTTGAAACCTTTACCTTAGTGATTTTAACCTTTTTCTAATGCCCTCAGCTGTGGGAAGCTGTCTTCTTGGGGCTGCAGTGGGAGCCAGCCCACTTGTCCATGGTTCGTTCCTGAGCTGGGGAGTGGATTGGGAAAAGGCTAGCTAAAGACATTAAAGAAAATACAGAGACACAAGAATAAAATCAGGAGGACAGATTCAGTCAATATTAAATGCCACAAGTTTATGTTTCACCATTCTTAAATACTTAAACCAAAAAGGGGAACATGATACCAATGTATATGGAACAAGCAGACTTTTTTTCTCAATTCTCCAATGATTCAGTAACCACACCTTATAATTTCTCATTATCTGGCCTTGAGGGTTAAGAGTAACCACACCTTAGATCAAGTCTAATGTTAAATAGATAAGACACCCAAGGCCAAGATCAAACATCCTACTGTAGCCACACCTTTGACCTTTAGGTTTTATGACTTACTAAGGACAATTTTCAACTCTCTGACCTTAAGTCAAGATTGAGTGGAGCCATCTTTACAGGCCCTGACACTCAGGTTGCCTTTGGCATTTGTAATTTAACTTGCTTTGTTTTTTATTTTATATTGACCCAGGAGTATGGAACAGCAGTAATTTGGATCAGGCACCCCTGAAGCAGGAGTGATTAGCATTTATTTGTTTAGTTGTCCGTCCAGCTGTCCCCATGGTTCTCACTATGTGCCCCTCAGTGAGGAAAACCAACACTGACTAGGAACTCCAAACACCACAGGCTAAAATCCTCCCCAACCTCAGCAATATTCATAAGAATGGCATATACACTAATTTTGTAGGAATAATATTGTTTCCTTTTGCCTAAAACATACTTCTTTTCTAATTATAAAAATAATATATTCAGTGGAAAATTGAATAATGCATTTTGTAAACCTAAAAATTATATATGGTTCCACTTTGCAAGAAGATTATTGTTTTATATGTTAATGTATTTTCTTTCTCACAAATTTTAAATGCACATATATATACACATGTGTGTGTGTATGTGTATATATATATATGCGTGTGTGTGTATATATGTGTGTGTGTGTGTGTGTGTGTGTGTGTGTGTATTTAAAATTAGAGTTTTTGGACTGAGTGCTCTATTTGCGCATGACAATGAATACCTGTAATCCTAGCACTTGGGAAGTAGAGTCAGAAGGATAAGAAACACAAAGTCATCTTCAGCTTCATAGTGAGATTAAGGCCAGCCTGGCATAGGAACTCTATTTTTAAAATGAAGTGCATAAACAAACAGAATTAAATTAAATTAAATGACATAGTCTTCATTTTCACTTATCTACATATGTCATTTTCCTTTACCTTAAAAATCTTTAAAATTGAAAATAGATTGATTCTTCTCACATAGAGTACATCCCAGCCACAATGTCCTCCCTTCCCTCCACTCCTCCCGGGTTCCTCCTCACCTCCCTTGTCCCTCAGATTCACTCACCACTCTGTTACCTCCAAGAGATTGCAGACAAACAGGACAAAACAAGACACAACAAGACAAGGCAAAATCCTCATATTAAGGCTGGACACAGCAACCTAGCAAGAGGAAGACAGCCCAAAGACCAGGCACAAGAGTCAGAGACCCACTCGTTCAACACTCAGGAGTACCATTAGAATTCTAAGCCTATAGGTATACTATGTACACAAAGGACCTGGTGCAGACCCGTGCAGGCCCTGTGCTTGCTGACTCAGTCTCTGTGAACCCTGGTGTGCCTCTCTTAGTTGATTCAGTGAGCCATTTTCTCTCAGTGCCCTCCATCCTCTCTGACGCCTACAATCTTTTCTCCCCATCCTCTGTGGAGAGGGACCTGATGGAGAACTTCAATTGAAACCCTCTATATAATGTCTGGCTGTGGGGATCTGTACCTACTCCTATCTTCTGGCAGAAAAAGCCTCTCTGATGCTGACTGGACAAGGGACCAATCTGTGAGTATGGCAGAGGATCATTAGGAATTATTTCATTGATTTTTGTTTTGTTTGTTTGTTTGGCCAGTCATGTTTGATTCTACCATAGGTCTCTGGGCTATCCACTCTCTGGCTCCTGGCTGACCAGGTGGTGTAGGACATAGGACTCACTCTCCCAGCTTGGGATTCAAATATTGGTCGACCACTCCCACAAGATCTGTGCTGTCATTGCCCCAGCACATCTTCCAGGCAGGACAGATTATAAGCTGAGGGTTTTGTGGCTGCATTGGTGTTCAGGTGTCTCTTTCTGTAACCTGAATAATACCTACTTTCCTGTGCCAATGAGACTAGAACAGGGGGATTAAGGATCCTTGCATTTACTGACTTGACCTCACTACTTTCAATAAGCTGAGTGGATGTTGTTCCTGGCAATGGGGCACCCACTCTGAGTTTTCAGAGAGCAACCTTCTGTCATAACAACAGCCTAGGTCATTTAGGGATCTCCACAGGACCTCCTCTGCCAACAGCTCAACCAAATGCAACCTAGTCCCACCACTAGAAGCCTTGCCTGGCTACAAAAGATGACCAGTTTGGAATTTATATCCCCATTACTGGAAGTCCTCAATGGGGCCATCGTCATAGAGTCTAGTAAGTTCCCACTGTGCTAGATTTCCACATCACTACCACCTCAGGGCTCCCCAGTTCCATCTGTCTGTCCAGGTGGGGGTTGGGGGGTGGAGGAAGAGAATTCAGGAAGAGACAGCTAAAATTACTTTTTTTTTGTAAATCCGTTTTAATGGTATCCAAAATGCCACCAGATCGAGGGCTGAGTTTTAAGCAAGTTTCTATTTGGGGGCTATTTCTTCACACTTAGAACCGCCTCTGCTCATTGGAACTTAAATCCTCTTAGGCTATAGCATGCTGTATGTCCAGTAGGATGAAAAGAGGCTAGATATACTCTGAATAGATAGCAATGTCACTTGTACTTGACCGTAGAAGCTGGAATTAAGTAAAGCTGGATTGTTTGTGGACAAGGGATTATGAACTCCAACAGGGCTAACTCATGAGGGCAAACCTGTAACAGACACACATGGGCTAGGCATGTTTTTAATTTAAATTTTCAACAAGCTTGTTTCACATGTCAGTCCCAGTTCCCTCACCCTCCCCTGCTCTCCTATCTCCCTCCCAACTCCCATCCCATTCCCTTTGTGCTCCCCAGGGAGGCCTTCCATGGGGAATCTTCAAAGTCTGTCATATCATTTGGAGCAGGGCTTTGGCCCTCCCCCATGTGTCTAGGCTGAGGGAGTATCCTGCTATGTGGAATGGGCTCCCAAAGTCCATTTGTACACTAGGGATAAATACTGATCCACTACCAGAGCCCCCATAGACTGCCCAGGACTCCCAAATATCACCCACATTCAGGGGGTCTGGGCCAGTCCTATGCTGGTTTCCCAACTTTCAGACTAGAATCCATGAGCTCCCTCTTGTTCAGCAGACCCAGTATTCTTATCTTTTCCAATAGTTGCACATTCATATATTTCAGTGAGTGCACACTTTGGTTTTGGAAAGTTGACAACTAATGAAAATTGTTAAGAAATATTCTTCAAGCATATGTGTGTGTTTGAAATATATATTTCAAATGAAAGTTAAGCCTAGCCTAGGGGGTCACAAGTCTTACGTTTTCATCCCAGCTATTTCACATGTGGAGACAGATTGAGAATTGGAAAGCAGGTTACTATTGAATCATAAAATTCGATTGAGGTCCATTGTATTTTTGTAATTTGCATTTTAGTTACTTGTCTCTTTTTACCAGCTATGTTCCAAAGGATGATGTCTACCCTTCTAGAACAGACCTAAGAATGGGTCTATGCATGTGTTTCTAAATGAGCATCCAAAAGGACTTGTGAAACTATCACTCTCTTCTTCCCTGAAAGAAAAAAAAAAGTTGTTGGGAAGGAGGGGGGTCTCCTTGCCTAGGTCTTATGGCTAGCACCAGCTCTCTGTCAATGTAATACAATATTCTATACATGGCACAGGTGAGGAGGAAGGGAATAAAAGGTAATAGAGAAGTTTCAGTCTGTATAGTAAAGATGTGGCTCCACACCCCTCCCCATAAGAGTTGGGGGTGGGGAGGGTTTCAGAGGAATTATCCTATAGGAGACATACTCTGAAGTCAAGCTGCCATTCCTCCATGCCTCCTGCAGTCCTGGCCTGCAGAGCTTTGATATGTTGTGAAAACTTCAGCATTTTAGACCAATAAAAGGACCATTCAGGTCCTAGCTAAGACAGACCCATGAAGAATCGAAAGTGGTCATGTGTAAGACCCGCGAGGGCGTGGTCCCTCGCGCTCCCACTCAGGAAAGGTGACCCCCCCCCAAATCACTCACGAGAAGCGGTCTTGATGCAAATGCATGTGGTTCTTTATGTTCCAGTATACTGGGGTCATTGGCCACACACCATGCAGAATTGCTCAGCAACGAACGACCCCCCCAGCACAGAATTGAGAAAGCTTTTATAAGGTTACAAAAATGCCTGCGCATCACAAACAAATCACCCCGTAGCATCCAGTACGGACCAATTAATTTAAAGCATCCAAGCCCACTCTTAGACCAGGAAGTCTGCTTTCGCACAGGCTTCTAGGTTTGACGACATGGCTCATTTCCTGTGTCCATTCACTCACAGGCTACCGTAAACATTAAAGTAGGTGACCATCAGCTTGGGACTTAAGACTCCCAGCTTCCTGGGATCACTTGAGAATTAGACTATATTTTTCCATCCTAACACATGGAGCTGAGTTTTTCCAGGGATTTTAAGTCCCAGGAGCATACCAGACTCAGACTTAACTGGGGATAAGTCAACATTTGTTCTTTCAACATTGTTAAGCAGTGTTATTCCATGATATAAATATTTTGGTCAATGAAGAAGGACAATTGTGAGTAAAACAAACATGCTTTCTTATACCCTGGGAAGAAAGCAGGTATAACAAAGTAAAAACAGACAATTATAATGTGACATCATAATGCCACAACATTGGGAGTGCAAGGCATGTGGAAAAATACCTAGCTAAAAACAAGATAGGTGGGTCTAGGAGAGTAGGGGGAGAGAGGACGTAGGGGGGAGGAGTCAACATGGAGAGACTGAAGAGAGCAGAATGCCTCCAGTAAGATAAGACCATGTGGAAGTACTTAGAATAATAGAAATGAGTTAATATTTAAGACAGAGCTAACCGATAAGAAACTGGTAACTGGCCTAAAGCTTTATATCTAAGATAATGTCTCTGTGTGTTATTTGGGGTGTCGTGGCGGTGGGACCAGACCCACCGGTGGGGAAAAACTACTCATAATAAACTTGCAGCTCTACTGGGTGAGGAAATGACTGTATTTATATTTGCTCATGGCTAGAACCTACTGGGAAAGATGGAGTCCAGGTCAGAAGATATTAATTAGTGGTTTCTCCAACAGCAGAGAGTCAGAGATGAATAAAGGAGTAGATAACTTAGAAACATCTACCTACCATTAAATCCGTGGTTGAACTTCTTTAAAAATAATTTCCATAAAAATTAAGCAGATCTTCATATTCTGGAAGGATATTATTTTGAAAATAAGTTACTCTTTTCAAAAAGTCTGTAAGTGATAATTCAGAAATTCCATTATGCAAAATTGTTAGTTCTACTGATGGACTACAGGGAGTTGCATCACCTTTTGGCAATAAACCTGAAATAACCACAGAAAAGGCACATACAAAACCAAAATAAAGTGCAGGCTTCATTTCTTCATGGTGAAATGGAAGGTTGTTCAATGCTTTCATTACACATTCATTAATTAGAAACACATTAGAGACTGAGAATTAAAGTGAGCTTATCCCAGACAGACAGCATAAGCCCACGAGCATGAACTCATGATACAGAAATAAAAGCATTTCTTTGTAAACACCTATTAAGCATTAATCTCAAGTTCTACAAAGTCATAACACCATGCAGAACGCTTTTGTGCAAGCAAAACAGTAAAATCGGGATTCACCTCTTGTTTAAACAAAAATGACAAAGCAAACTGTACATCAAAGCTGTTCCCTTCTGTATACGTAAGTTCAGCTGGAATTTTCTAAGCAGTTTTCAGTGAAGGAATATTTGATGTCATCTTACTCTCACTGTAATGAAGATTTAATAGAACTGTTCAATCTCTCACATATATAGCATCCTATCACCTGATGTTATCGTAATAACTCAGTGAGGTAAGTACTTTTTAACTATTACAGAAGGTATGAAAGTTGTTCAACATGATGGGCATGGTCATGTCTAGATTTCATAGCTCTAAACACAGTATTACCTTCTGGAAATACATAGCTATTTTTTCTTTAGTGTATGGAGATTTTGAGTCCAAAGAACAGTCTTTTAATCATTGATTTCTAAAAATCTTCATCTTGGTCTCTATTTTTTTTCAAATGTAAACTTTGGAACTCCCAAATCTTCTCCTCCTCCAGCTAGACATGCATGTGCTAGTTACTCATGCAACTACTCAATAAATATGCATTAAGTTCTAGCAATGCTCCTGGGGCTGTGTGGGTACCAATAGACAAGATATCTTCCTTGCATTCATTGCACTACATTGGCTATTTTGTTATTTGCTATGTATTCAAAATGTTGACAGGCTGGAAAAAATAAATCAAACAGTGTAGTTATTTGTTCCTTCCTAATAGGGACTATATGGGCTATGCTGAGAAAAGACTTGATTCACTAGTGACATAAATAAAGGAGCCACCAGTATAGGTGCTACAGAAAATAATAGTAAATTTTGTGAGCAAAGAGGCGTTCTCAAATTTTACAGTTTATGTAAGACAGGCTTTAGAAGTTCTTCAAGTGATAGTATCTGCTAAAATTCATACAAAGAAAAGGCCATCTAAATAGGCCTCTATGGATTAAAACTTTAAGAATAATCCTCTAAGACAGAAAGCACTTTGCCAAGGTATAGTTACCAGTGAGTTTTCCCAAACATTTAAGGGAAACAAGTGTCAATTTCTCCATAATCTCTCTCAAAAGACAGAGTCACAAAAGATCTCTCCTTAATTCATTCTATGAGGTCAGCATTGCTCTAACCAGACAAAAATATTGCTGTATTTTTTTTAGAATAAATACAAAATATTAGTAAAGGAAACTAAGTAACACATAAAATGAATTACCCACCTTAATCAGGTGGAACTGATTGTAGATTTTTGCTTTTTGTTCATCTTTAGAAATGAATTAATATGACTCATGATATGGTTAGCTGAAGATTTTTAAATAATTATGTCAAGAGATGTGGGAAAACATTTGACACGTTCCAAATTATAATAAAAACTCATATGTTAGGAATAGATAGGAGTTTCCTCAACCTGATAAATAGCATCTATAAAAATACTGTAGCTAATTACAATTTTAATGGTCAGAAAGTAGTTTTTCTGCAAAGATCAAGAATAAGACAGAGGTAGATTTCTCATCACTCCTTTATCACCATGCTGTTATCCCAGGCTACAAAGAAAATAGAGAAAAGATGGGAGGAGGCACATGAAATGAGGAACAAGAAATCGCCCTGTTAACAGAGGTTGCTTTTGATAGTTGTTATCAATTTATTAGGATTTTCCACAGGCTACAATATCTACACGAAAGGGTAGTTTTATAGCATCCATCTTAAGCTGCACTTGAAATGATTTTGTGATCTTTCCACACAACAGCACATCTTCTAATATTAATTGATTTGAAACATTAATGTCAGCCACAAAGCTGACAATCCCAAAAGCATGTGCAGATGTGAAACAACTGGGATATTCACACACTATTACAAAAGTAAGTTTACACAAACTCTTGGGAAAATATATTAAGAATTTCCAACTGAGCCACACATGTCTGTAACATCTGAGGAAACATTATATATGCATATACAAGTAGACTATAAACATATGTTTTATGTGCCCAAAAGAATTTATTAAGTTCCAAAAATCTTTTGTATACAAATATTCATTGAAATGTCATACATTGATTAAAAAGACAGATAAATAAGCAAAAATTGGATAACTATTACTAATAAAGTATTCCCCTCCTGTTTAACAGTATAGCTAAGTTTGAATTATTATGAGTATATGAAAGTGTATATACTTTTATATACTTTGTCTTCAGGGCATTAACTTGAGCTTTCCTAATACTTTGAACTAAATAATCATATCCAGCCAGAAGAAATTCCTACAACAGTTACTTTCAGAGTAGAATGAAGGTAGTTACTTTTCCCTCTTTAAAAAAAAAAAAAAATGTATGTTTGAAAAATTAATTTCATCTAGTTCTTTTGTTGGTGAAATCTTTTATCATTTGCCATTTTATAAACATCATCTAGAAAGGCAGAGGAATATTTAAAAAAATTTAAAACATCATCTAAATAATCAAGTATGTTGGAGATTTACTTTTGTAGACTTTCCTGTATTACTTAGGCCTGTGCTGATGTAGGACAGGCAGCTCTGACAGCCCAGGTAAACCTGTTTGTGTTTTTCCTTGGAGATAGTGACTTCATTCTTTTTTCCTTTTTCTTTCTTTCTTTCTTTTTTTTTTCCAGATGTGTGTATGTTTGTATTTTTTGTTTTTGTTTTTGCTTATACATCCCAACAGCTGTTTCCCCTCCGTCTTCCTTCCCAGTCCTTGCCCCCACCTCCCGCTTCCCCTCCACTCTCCATCCACTTCTCCTCCTCTGTTTCTCTTCAGAAAAAGTCAGGCCTCCCATGGGTTGAAAAGATGGACAGATCCACAGCCAAATTTTAGGGATGGCTCTGGGAATCCAATGCAAGAGAAGGAGGAAGGATCGTAGGAGCCTGAGTGGCCAAGGATACCTCAAGAAAACCCAGACTCACCTGGGCCTTTGCAGAGACTGAACTACAACCAGGGAGTCTGCATGGGACTGACCGAGGCTCTCTGCATCTACATGGCAGTGTGTAGCTTGGTCCTCTTGTGGGACTCCTAACAGTGGGAGCAGGGGCTGCCTCTGACGCTGTTCCATGCTTTTGGGCTTACGTTATCTTACACTGGATTTTTGTTTTTATTTTGTGGTTTTTGTTTTGGTTTGCTTTTGGTTTTAGTTACATATAAAACTTTACTTAAATTCCAAAGTTAGTTTAAATTTATGAAATAAATCGTTTATCAAATGTTCATGAAGATCATTACTCTATGGAGTTAATTTCCAAGACTTGCAAGTCATGAACCTCCAGAAATGTGAATTAATATCAGAAAAATCAAAAGTAAAGTATGACGCATATAAATAAATGACCCAGAGACAGATATTGGGGTTCATGTTTCAAGCTGAATATCAGAAAAGCAAAGCAGCCAGCCACTAGCTCTCAACTGTAGCTCAGGCTGAAAGAGCTGATCCACACATAGGCCTCAAACTGCTGCCTCTCCTCAGAGTGGCTGGAGAATGAATGCCTCCTTGAGACCTTGCTTCTGTTTTATATGCTCCCTTAATGTTTTGGGATTAAAGGTGTGAGCTGTAATTCTTTTTCAAACTGATTCACTCTTTGTAGATCTGGGTGGCCTTGGCCTCACAGAAATCCATCTACCTCTTAATCCTGAGTCCTAGGATTAAAGATCTGTACCTCCACCTCCTAGCTTCTGGCCGCTGGGATTAAAGGTGTGTGCCTGGCTTCTATAGCCTGTGGCTGACTTTGCTTTTCTGAATCTTCAGGCATGCTTTTATAAATCATAAATATATCACTAGAGTAAAGAACCAGAACACTGAAATACCCAATTCAAAGTCCTTTTTAAAGTCAGAGGCATTCAGAGTCTGCGATTTACATTAACCTCCTCATAGTAGATGCAGACCATGCCTGTTGCTCTCGAGACATATTCACATCATTAATGCCGCGGTTACCCTCTGTCCTAAATTAAAAATCCAAATTTACCTCCAGTACGAGAGTGAAGATACACAGTACCAATGGCAGTTAGGGGAACCTGACTGCAACCATCTTTTCTCGTTTCTACTTTAAGACTACAGAGAAATTATACATAAGCAAGAGGCATTGATTTCCACAATAAAAATTCCCCCAATACATACCCAAGGTGCCCAGTCAGATTCTGCAATGAGAATGTAGTATCTCATTGAGAGTCTGTGGTTTGCATTAACCTCTTCACAGTAGATGCAAACTGCATTGCTCATGGGACATACATCACTAATGCTGGGTATTGCATTTTACTTTTTATATGTGAGAGCACTGTATTGTACCAGAAATGAAACAATATTTGCAGACATATGTGATCCCATTCCATTTTGTGTAAGTCCTATTGTCTGATTTTCTTCAAAAGAAACTGAAAACTTAGTATGGATCAGCATATAAATTCATGTTTGTTTTGAGAAAATATCAGTATCCATGATATAAAAATTCCAGAGTTTAGACAAAGAAATCCTACATATAAATCTTGACATCTTTTGATATTTAAAATACACTTAGTCTTTAGCTTATTTCATAAGCAAAAGAAATCAGTATAGACTCTTTGAAACTTGGACATGAACAAGCCACCTTAGCGTATTTATATCTGTTGGGTTGTGTACAATACTCTCTCTAGAGTTGGATCTGTGCCACTGAAATCACAGAAATCACAGTTCCAATAGAATGCTTCATTTCCTTCCTTCTCATTATTTCCTTTCTTTTGATTGTTATTTATGCTCATAGTCTTGTTTTTTTAAATGTTACTTTCCTTTTCATTTTTAAATTGTCATTTTTTATTTTAAATCATCTTTTCATATTTTGGTCATGTTTTTCCCTTGCCCAGGAATTCCTCCCAGATCCTCCCTATCCACCCAACTCCAATCTCTTTCTCTTTATCTCTGTCTCACTGACTCTCTTAATGTCTCTCAAAAATAAAAAACTAAAGACAAAAAAAAATAGGATACAAAATTAATATGGGACATTCAGTTATATGTGTAAGAGAAACAGACATTTAAAATTTTAAACTGTAATGTTACTGATGGTAGTATGAAAGAGCAAAGAATTAAAGATGCAACAACATAGCAGTTATGGCTGGAAGTCTGTTGAAATATAAACAGAACACATTTAAGCACAAAAGGCTCACGTGCTTGAATATATGCTGCAGTGATCCGGGTTCTCCTGCATCAATCATTAATCAGGGAAATGCCTACAGACTTGCCTACAGGCAATCTGAGGGAGGCCTTTTATCTTTGGGGGTTTCTCTTCCCAGATAACACTGTATCTAGCTGACAAAAAACAAAACAGGGTTGTTGGACACAGTTTCCCAAGGTCTCTCTGCTTCCTGGTGCTCGGTTTGTCCGTGATGTATCCCCCTTTACCTATGATCCCCCCCCAACTTAGTCTATGCTGATCTCACCCTGACCCCAGGATAATACTGTTCTCTCTAGAGGCCCAAATCAATAGGACGCCTGATCATGAATCTCCAAAATCATATGATTACACCTATCTTCTTTTTCATAACTTAATTGTTTCCATTATTTCATCATAATAATGCAAAAGTAATTGCTATATATGCTGACAAATTAACTGTAAAGATTATATGGATATACAAAATATCCCAGAAATGCCTACACAACATTAACAGAAAAGAATAAAAACATACACTAACATAAGCAGCTGAACCATGAGAAAAGAGTGAAGGCAATTTAACAGAGGATGATTGTCTGTTCAACAAGTTGTTTTGAAATAACCAGATATTCACAAGGAGAAATAAAAGGTATAAGGGCAAACCTTTCTATTAATTCAACATACAACATAAACTTAAGTAAAAACTTTAAAGCTCCCAGAAAGTAACATAGTAGAAAATCTAGGTGGCCTTGCATTGAATGCTAGCTTTTTTGCTCCGTTTATTTATTTGTTTTGTTTGTTTGTTTATTTGTTTGTTTTGTGGGTTAGGGTCATGGGCAGTCTTCAATGGAAATGTGGAAATCAGAATTCAGGTTATCAGCTTCACTGGCAAAGTACTTTTACTCACTGAGCCATCTTCCTGACAACCCCCAGGTTTGCTTTCTAGATAGTACACCAAAGATACAACTCTTGAACTCGTGAACTCGTGAAACAAGAAAAAAAAAACCTTTCTTTTCTACAAAAGACATTGTCAACAAGATGCAGGCCACAGTCTATCAAAAAAAATTGTTGTAAAAGACATCTGATAGAACAGTTTTTCAAAGCTCTTAAAATGCAAATTAGCAAAACAAGCAGCCATATTTTTTTTAACAGCAAAAAAAAAAAAAAAATCTGAACAGATACGTCATTTAAGAAACTGTATGGGAGTCAGTGGTAGTGCATACCTTTAATCCCAACACTCGGGAGGCAAGGCAGGCAGATCTTTGTGAGTTTGAAGTCAGTCTGGTCTACAAGTGCTAGATCCAGGTCAGGCTCCAAAGCTACCAGAGAAACCCTGGCTTAAAAGACTGAAGGAGGAGGAGGAGCAGCAGCAGCAGAAGAAGAAAAATGAAGAAGAAGAAGAAGGAGGAGGAGGAGGAAGAGGAGGAGGAGGAGGAGGAGGAGGAGGAGGAGGAGGAGGAGGAGGAGGAGAAGAAGAAGAAGAAGAAGAAGAAGAAGAAGAAGAAGAAGAAGAAGAAGAAGAAGAAGAAGAAGAAACAGCAGTAGCTGTATCAGTTACAGTTAAGCATGAAGAAATACTCAGCACCAAACATCATGAGGAAAATGCCAATTTAGAAAATACTATGATGTCACTGCACACTTATTAGAATGGCCAAAATCCCAAAATACTGACAATACCAAGTTCTGAGGAACTCTCATTCACTACTGGTAGGGCACAAAATGGAATAGCCACTTTGAAAGAAGTTTGACACATAGTCTTAGCAACTGAATTCCTTTGTTACCCAGTGTGTGGGTAAATTCATATCCATACAAAAACCCACATATGGGCATTCTTAGTAGCTCTATTTGTATTTTCTCAAGACTTAACACAAACAAGATACCTTTCAACAAGTGAATCAATAAATAAATTATGGTACATTCAGATGACAGACTAATACTGCTTGCTAAAAAGAAAGTGAGCTATCAAGCCATGGAAAAGCATGGAGGAAACTCTGGCATATCATTGCTACATGGACAGAGCCAGGCAGAAAGGATGACATGCTATGTAAGTCTAACTACAGATGGTCATCAATTTGCAACGCCTTTGCTCATACTGTCCGCCCCACCCCCACCCCCACCCCCTTACAACAGTGCAAAATGGATGTTCATTCAATAGGAGCTTTGCTTTGATTTTTTTTCCAACTAGTGCTTTGCAGCACAGAACTCTTTAGGAATGTGCACCTTTTGGCAAGTGTAAGTGCTCTGAGTATTCTAAGAAAAGGTTGGGCTAACTGATGACTCTAGGCAGTATAGCTGGGTCTTGTGGTAGGATGATCCCCAGGTTTCTGAGAAACCACCACACTGACCTCTAAAGGGGCTGAACAAGTTTGTGTTCTCACCAGCAATAGAGGAGGGTTCCCCTTTCTCAATATGCCCTCCTGCATGAGCTGTCCCTTGTGTTTTTGATCTAAGCTGTTCTTATACTGGGTCTCTTTGCCCAGCCTTAGTACATAGGGAGGTGCTTGGTCTCACTGCAACTTGATATGTTATGCTTTGTTGATACTCATTGGAGACCTGCTCTTTGCTAAATAGAAATGGAGAAGGAGTGGATTGGAGGGAAGAGAGGAGGGACTGAGAGGAAGGAAGAGAAACTGCAGCTGGAACATAAAATGAATGAATGAATGAATAAATAAATAAATAAATAAATAAATAAATTCATTTTAAAACAGAATGAATCTTAATGCACACTACAGGCTTTGGGTGATACTGACATGTAGGTCCATCAGTAAGTGTGTGGTTGATGAGGTTATTTTCATGACAGAGAGCTACATGGGAATTCTCTATCTTCTGGATGTGTAGTTATCCTCTCAGGGAAACATCCTGTTCTGAGGCTTATAAAACTCAAGAAAACAAAGGAATCACAAAATTCATGAGCATGGGTGGGGGTGGGAGGAGGGGGATGGGGGTGTGTGGTGTTGGGCAGAGACCTTAAAGTTTGTGTATTTTGTGAAGAGGTACTTCTGCTGGAGAGGCCTTACATGGATGCACCTGCCTTTCCAATCAGTCATATTATGGTAAGTAACCCCTAAGGCATGCTCCTGAAAACAACCCAACAAGCTCATTTTCTCATTTCTTTCATTCTGCCCTCAGACATTTCTCTAGTGAGTGGAAGAGAGGTCTCTCCCTGCAAAAGAAAAAGAAAACAATGTCACTTAACCACAGAATCCATTTTTTTTTTGTTTTTTGTTTTGTTTGTTTGTTTGTTTGTTTTTACACAACTACTGGAAAGAAACAAAACTGTCTTAGAGGCAGAAGAGGGATTGGGAAGGCAATGGAGTGATTTCTTGAAATTCAAGGTGTTGTCACAACTTCAGCTTCTAGTATACCTGCTAATCACCCCCTTAGAGAGAGGGAGAGGCATTCACACCTGATTTCTAAATTATGGCAACAGGAAAATAGACTTCTCTGAGCTAGAGGTTGGGAGTTAGTGGACCTTGGTAAATGGCTTCCTCAGTTTCTATTTTCTTTTCCTGTTAAGAATTAAGAGGGGCAAGTGAGTTAGCAGACTGAATATATTCACTAATACAAAAACACTGTTCTCCTGAAAGGGTTAAGCCATGAACAAGCATAGTATAGATACGAGTAAAACGACCCTAGCCTGCTCAAAACAGGTGGCAAATATCCACATTATGGGGATGGACATAGGAAGGAAAAATTAACCAGTTGTAATGAATAATTACTACAGGGATGCTAGGATGGAGACCTCAGAATTGTTATAGATGTCACAGAGAGAAAGTAGAGGCAGCAGGTAATCTTCCATATCACTCTGAGGTGATATGGATGGTAAAACAAAGCCATGGCATATCCATCCTTGTAAGCCCTGTCTTTCATGTCCTCTTCCTCCTGTTTAAACACAAGGTAATTAATCAAAAAAGACAAAACTCCCAAAGAGTTTTTCTTCACTGCCCCAATTCTGTCCTCTCTGGGCCCCTCTCCAAAGTCTTCATTGAGCATTGAAATGTGTTGCATTGAATTTTTTCAGTCAATACCTGCCAAGGAGTGTGTTCACGGATGTGGCATCATGACAGCTCATGATAACAGAGAAAGGACTAGGATATATAGGTCAAGGGTCTTCCAAAATTTTTGTTTCTTTTTAATTCTTGGCATGCTGCCCTCATTGGCTTCCAGGTACACGCTATTGTGTGAGTTTAATCCTTCCCGACTATTGTCAGAGTCGACAGTAGCCCCGCCCTCTCTGGTCCAATTGTGTCTTTGGTTCTGTGTCATGGCTGCATTTGTCTACACAATCCTTCACATTTCTAGGACAATGAGTGCCCAAACTTTGACCACTATGAGAGAAGTTAGTATAGTCTTTCACTGTTCTTGGTGCTCATAATTTTGGGAATTTATAGTCCCAACTGTAGTTAAGAAGTCCTTTGGAGTTTTGTTTAATTTGAGGTTTTTGGCCTTGGACCTAAGCAAAAGTACAAAGTAAGCCATTATTACCCACATGTTTTATTCTCTGTCGCTAGGATCATGTTTATTACCAAATGTCATGGTGACATCTGCGCTATTTCTTCTGAGACATTAAGGAACTGGGAAAAGAGTAGTTAGAGAGAATAGAATCAAACCATCCTTCCCTTTTACCCAGTATGAAATCCACATGGGTGCTTTAGTTCAATGCAGGTCCATAAATGTCCCATAATTGGGAAACTCATTCACACACAGAGAATTGAACACCTACTCCCTGTGTACTTCAGCAGCACTCATGTCTCTAAGAGACTCCCTGTCAATTAAAACAATTCTAAAGGCAGGCTAAGAAGCATCACGTGAAATGTGACCTTTATTTGAAGTGATTCAGAGCTGGATCCCTTTCTACTTCTCAAACATTGACTTGTTATTCAAGCACATTCAATATGTTCTTGTGGGTAGGATGATGCAAGGTATTTTACAAAGCTAATTAAACAGACACAGTATCTAAGCTCCGGGCACTTACGGTGTAGAAAAGGCAGCTTAAGTGGTTTAGAGGAACGAATTAAAAAAAAAAAAAAGAAATGGAATAAGTGCCACGTAGCTGTGCTGATAGGCTCTGATTCTCAGCACCCACATGGCAGCTCACAATTGTCTGTAACTTTAGTTCCAGGGAAACCAACACCTGCTTCCAACCTCCGTGGACACACATGTGATGCACATGCATGCATACATACATACATACATACATACATACATAAATACATACATACATGCTCATAAAAAGCAAATAAACCTTAAAAAGTAAATAATTAAAATGTTGATAGTACAAGAGTAGGTCATTAGGTATCACCAGTACCAAGAGAACCATCCATCCTACCTTGGGATAGCATTGTGACTGGGTATTTCTGTTGTCTTCTGCTGTATCTGTTGTCAGTCCTGGGGCCAAGTTCAACAAAACTAGATAATATTCCTTGATGGGAGATGTTATTCTGTAATATGTTTCTCATACTGGTTAATTAATAAAGCACCGTTGGGCCAATGAGTAAGCAAGATAGGCGGGGCTAGGGGACAAGGAGGAAAGAGGAAGTGATAAGGAGGAGTCAGGATGTAGAGCATGGACGAAGGAAGAGGCCGGCCACGGCTCCCAGATAAGATGACCACGTGAAAATACTTAGATAAGTAGAAATGGGTTAATAATCAAGACAGAGCTAGCCCATAAACAATAATGGTAACTGGCCAACAGGATTGTATCAAATACAGAGTCTCAGAGTGTTATTTGGGGCTAGTGCGGCTGTGGACCCAGACCAGCAGCGGGCAGGCTGGCGGAAAACATACATGCTAAAGTTGGCGCCCAACGTGGCTATAAGAACTTTCACTTAAAACTAATAAAAGCTTAAAAAAGGATTTTAGAAACAAAGGAACAGAGACTAGCAAGACTTCTTGGTAGCAGCATTTTCTCAGTTGGATTTGTTTTGCTGTAGACAGAGATTTGCGCAGCTCCTTTAAGGGAGGTTTCCAAAATTAGCATAAGCAGCAAAAAACCGCCTTGCTTTTAAAGAACTCTGCTAACAATTCATTGGTGTATACGAGAGCTACAATGAAGGTTTACACTGTGTTTTAAAAAAATACGCTGGCTTGGGAGAGAAAAAGAAACAGGATACAATGGTTTAAAAAAGAAAAAAGGAAGTAGAATGGATGGGTATGGTGGCGCACGCCATTAATCCCAGCAATCGGGAGGCAGAGACAAACAGATCTCTGTGATTTCAAAGTAAACCTGGTATGCAGTGAATTCCAGTACAGATAAAAGTTACACAGAGAAACCCTGTCTCAAAATATGTAAAAATAGAAGTAGAAGAAATAGAGTAATAAAAAAGCCACGTAAAGATGAAAAGCACAGAGAAATTTTGGATACGATATGCAATTCTGTTATCTTTAAATTATTTGATTGCTGAGAAAATAACAACTATTGATAAAAAAATGCTGCTGGATTAATTCAATTTATATATTTTAAAAATGCTTTGACTCAAAAATTTAAGCCTAAGGACAAGTTACTGGGGAAAAGGATTTCTATTTTTGTTTCCACAGAAAATGAAAAACTATGGATTTCTTCCAGACTAATGTGGTTTGATCAAGCAAGACCCCCTGAAGCAATGTCTTCAGCCAAGATTTGTGCATCTTCTTAGGATCCCCCATGACAGCGTCCCCTACCAGCAGGAAGTAGTTTGGAAAGAACGACGTCCAAATTCCCAAATACTGTTTATAAATGTTTGTTTTCATTTAAGTGGGCTTGGTTATAAATGGTTAATGACCACAAGCAATCTTTTTAAAGGTAAAAAGGGAATTATGGTATAGATATGAATACTTTGCTTTGGAATGGATTTTCTTTTATTGATACAATTTAAGGTCAATTTTGTGATATGTATATTTCTCCTCTTGTTTAGGTATTGTGTTTATATAGCTCATTGAAAAATGTAATGTATAATTTAGGACAGATTATAGAGAGTTACCTATGATAGTTAAAACTTGGAGTTAAGTTAGTTAGGATTTCTAGATATACAGATGTATTTGAGATGAATAGGCATTCTTCAAACCTTTCAAAGACCTACAGAATATGGCATTTAAAATGGTTTAGGGTTTTTCTTGACAATGAGGCACAACTGCTCCTGGTAACACCACCTGCATCAGAAAGGAAGATGGACATCGAAGAAACACATTATGAAGTTTGCTTCTAATATGGCAAGACTAGCTATTTGGACAAGATACTGCTCTTGTCTAGAGTGACTATATGCTGAATAAAGTGGACGTGCAGGACCCACAGAAAAGTGACTGCTGATGCAAGATGGACATTGCTACAGGATCCTTGCTTCATGGAAGAGGCTGCCTGCCAGACAGTCTACAGGACACAAAGAAAACTGACTGACAAACTGCCAATACAGGTGGACAGTTTTAAGTTTCCTGCCTTGTTGAGGAGTCTGGACACACACTATGGCCTATGGGCTGAAGATGGAACATTACAGAAGAACTTCGGGTGACTGACCAGGCAATGAGTTGTCTCTGTCATTTCTAGAGTTTATATAGTATCCTTCTGTGGTCTTTGATGGAGTTGAAGACAGATAGTTATGGTTATAGTTTTCCTTAGTTAGGATTAAAGATAAATTACATATAGGACTTTAGACTCACAAAGATAGGATAGATGATATTTCCTTTAAGTCTTACAAAATGTTAATGGACTAAATATTGTTAACTATGATTCTTATTTGATAACTATTGTATGGTATATTTTGCTATGTTAAAGTTAAAACCCTTCTTTTATTTTAGACAGAAAAGAGGAGATGATGGGAGATGTTATTCTGTAAATATGTTTCTCATACTGGTTAATAAATAAAGCCCTGTTGGCCAATAGAAAAGGAAGATAGGAGGGACTAAGAAACTAGGAGGAAGGAGGAAGTAGTGGGGAGGAGTCAGGATGTAGAGCATGGAGGAAGGAGACACTGGCCGCGGCTCCCCAATATGGTGACCACATGGAAATACTTAGATAAGTAGAAATGGGTTAATAATTAAGACAGAGCTAGCCCATTAACAATGATAGTCATTGGCCAACAGGATTGTATCAAATACAGTGTCTCTGAGTGTTATTTGGGGCTGGTGCGGCTGTGGGCCCAGACCGGTGGCAGGCGGGCTGGCGGGCTTGCGGGCTGGCGGAAAACATACACGCTACAATTCCTTCCTTCCATTCTGCAGAGAGAGCATCCTGAGGACAGGTACCGGACCTTCCTCTCTCCCTTTCCTCTGTCGCCTTCTGTACGTCATTGCTTGTTCATATTGAGTCTGTCATGATGAGTCTGACGTGAGATCATATCTCTTCTAGGTTTCCTTCCCAGGCTCATTTACCCACAAAGCCCAGATTTCTATGTCCCATCCAAATAAGGTACGTACTTCAGACAGCCAAAATACAGGCATAGTAATGACAATTAATGAAAACATTGTAGTAACCAGAGTTACCACACAACAAAAGGAGTGCCACGGTCCCCAGGAAACCAAGAATTGTATTAATTTCAAATAATTTAGCAAAGTAAATTAGGAAAAAAATGGACTATTAATGTTTTAATTTTATTTATTTTTAAAGGTTTGGTTTTTTTTACGAGTATGTATGCATATGTGTATACCACATGTGTGTCTGGTGTCCATGGAGGTTGAAAGGGGATATTGGATCCCCTGGAACTAGCTGCCATGTAGGTGCTGAGAATTGAATCTAGGTCCTCTGCTAGAACAGGAAGTGCTTTTACCTGCTGAATCATCTCTTCAGCTTCCTGTTGTCAGCTTTTTAAAGAAGAAAGTGAAGTTCTTGTTACTGATTTGTAGGATACCAGGGTATATTTTCTCCTAATAGCTAGGCCTTGGTGAAACTGACTAACAAAAGAAAGGTCTGAAATCATATAAGGGTCACCGGGTAGTATCAGATTAGGACCTGGGATCTCTGGGAAAGCCCCTGCCGCCATTAGTTCTTTCTGCCTTGGCTGACTAAGATACCCAATCTCTTGATGCCTTCAGATCCAGCACTGGTCTGATGTGTGCTTGTGTGGGGAATGAGCATCTTGCGTGATGCTTGGGAACTCCACAGTAAGGTTATCTGAATCATGCCACTGTCTCAGGAGCTACCTAGGAGTAAAAAGCAAGTCCTTGCTCTATCTTAGAGTCATGGTATTCATCCTCTACATTCTACAAACTCTCCCCATCTTCTTGTGGCTTCTCAAGAACACACTTTTCTTTACGTTGCTGACTGCCAACGTATCTTCTGCAACTTTTCAGTGGATTTGGGTTTCTCAAAACCCATAAGGAATGTGTCTTGCCAGAAACTTTGGCTTTTGGCTCAGAAATATAAATAACTCCTGAGATAAGTAGGCCAAATGTTCTGGCTTTTTGCTTAAAATGAAGAAAGTGAAAAATACAAGAAGAATTATAGGGCCGTGAGAGGTGGACTGCAGGTATTAGAAGTCAGGGGGAAGGGTTTAACTTTGCTAGAGGCATAGGTGAGGCCTACAGGTAGGTTAAATGATTTTAGATGAAACTTCAGATCTATAACATGTATCCCTTGCTTGACCTTCCAGCATATATGTATATATATATACATATATGACCTTCCAGCATATATGTATGTATATATATATATGTATATATATATTTCAGTTGGGAAATAGCTATATGAATCTTTTCCCATCCCATCTAGTCCATACACTGCACTCTAGATAGTCTAGAAATGTGCAAAAAAAAAAAACATAAATTTTCTAATGATGACAAAAAGCAGTAACAATGAAAATAAAACTACAGAATGGTTTGAAAACCATTCTATTACTGGGTAGAATTGGATATATTCATAGATATCACTCACACACACACACACACACACACACACACACACACACATGCATACATGCACACGCGCACTTGCCTGGAGGAACTGTGGAACTCTAATTCACCCATTATTTTTCTACCAACCTTACTTCTCATGCCTAATTGCAACATGCATAGATACTGACATGAATTTGAGTGATTGAGTGAAATCAGACACACCGACCATCCTAGGTCCAGTAATTAATACCTTGTCAAATAAGAAGACAGTGGTTCACTCAAGAGGAACAGCCTAGGAGTAATTATACAGTGGACAGGTTAGGGTTTAGTAAGTGACACTGACTTATTGGTCCTCAGCTTCTGACATTGCCTGTCAAGATCAATTTATAATGGAAATGATTCATCTACCCTTCTCATTCTAAGATCAAGTGTGTGTCCTCTGCTCCAGGGAGTCTAACTCTCCTTGGCAGACTGATGGAGTCGAAGCATAATTAACATGATGATAAATCACATGGCAGCCATTGCCTATTATCCAAGCCTCAGATAACCTATCCATGATTAAGGCTGTCTTTTTCCAGTTATTGTCCTTATAGAGGGTCAATCAATACAAGAACCATGTTGTACTAAATTAATAATGTTTCTTTGAGGGCAATAAACAAAAACAAATCCTGCATCCTTTGTAAAACAAAGTATAGAAAAGAAGGTGAAGAAAGGATGCATACTGAAAATAAGACACAGCTTGGCCTCCTCTCTTACAGAGCTGAGTATCGTCTCCATGTGTGGATATGAGCCAGTGAAGCAGAGATCATCCCCACAGTATACTCTGGTGATACAGGCTGGCTTCCCTAGGACTGCACAGGAAGAAGAAAAAAGATTATTCCAAAGTACCTAAGGGGGGGTACAAAGACCCACATGTCAGTGAAAGACAAGAAGTTGGAGTTTTAGTAAATGCATTTTTATGTAACTTATCTACATGGCTGGATTCCGCTGTGGCCAAGGTAGCAGATGTGAGGTCAGTAGTTTAACCTCTTTTGAGTCTCAGTTTTCCGTAATCTAAAGTTGGGAATTAAACAGTGTAATGAATAAAATGGCTTCAACTGAGTTCCTAACATTTGGTAGGAGAAAACAAAGCTAGAGGAATCTCATGCAGGAGCCAAGAGGTAAAGTCCAAGACACAAATAAAAAGAATAATAGCTTATTACATGTTCTAGTACCAAAGAAGTTTACAATGTTTTATAACGTTGGGACTGATTTTATTTTTCAGCAATTCAATTACTCATTTGAAGCCTTTATAAATGCCATTAACAAAATGTTTATAATATCTACGAAGTAGAGTCATATTTTATCTAAAATGTTATTTGTGACTCGTTTTGCTGTACTTTCTATGGGACACTATGATTTTTATTAAGAACAAACATCCAACACTTACATAAACAAAGTTTCAATTATATAAAATTGTCATCATTCATAGGCAAGATGAGGTATAACAGCAATGATGGCCAAGCAGTGTCTAGTCTGTACATCCTTGCCTAGAACAAAATGCAGAAATAATGGCAACATAGTTCCATCTTCCATGTGGATTTTTTTAATGGCAGCTGGATTCAGTCAATATTTCAACGATATTCTGAAGTTAGAACAGTACTTTCCATGGCTCTGGTATTGCTGAGATATCACAATATTTGTGCAGGCTAAAGGAGGGTATGATAGTTGACGTTGATTGCCAACTGGACAGATATGGAATTACTTAGGAGGCAAGCCTCCAGGCATACCTGCAAGGTATTATTTAGATTAGGTTGGCCTCTGAGCATACCTGTGAGGGATTGCTAGATTAGGCTGACATCTGGCCATGCCTGTGAGGGATTATCTTAATTAGATGACATTATTCTCTAGGTTTGAGTCCTGTACTGCTTAAAAAAGGGAATGTTTGCTTAATATGAGCCCTGCCATTCTCTGTTTACTGGCTGAAGACTCAGTGTGACCATTACACCTCATGCTCTCACCTTAAGGACTTCCCAGGCATGGGGACTGCACCCCTGAACTTTGAGCTAAAATAAACCCATTCCCCTAAATTGCTTTTGTCAGAGTGCAGTTATCATAGCAACAGGAACAGGATAAGCAACTAAGTCAGATGGATGTAGATATGAGAATTAAATAACCCATACCAGCTTTAGTCACTGTAAGAACAAGAAACCTTATGTCACATCTTCATTTTGTCTCAAACACTTGAAATCTGGGGTCGGGGAAACATTGGGTAGACTAGAATCATCTATCCCTCTATATAAAATGTATCTTTAAGATAGAAAATCACTGCTCTGTCCATATCCTGTCATGATTCCCCATGGCTTCAATGTCCTGAACATTCAAGGTCAGCATGCTAACAAGGGAAAAGCAGGAACACAGAAAAGTTATTCAAGTATAGTCACAGCAAACATCATGATTTGGGAATGAAACACTTTGAAGGAATACCCAAGAGCTCCACCATTTTAATATTTACAGTGGTGGACCAAAAAGCTAGGGGTAAGTGCAGTGTTAGTGCAGGATTCTCTATGTAAAATGGAAGGGAATGATCCATGGTGAATAATTTGTTTTGTAATCAGCTAGGACCTTGTCCTATTGCCTATACCATTTGGATAATAATCACAATACAAGGTTCTCGGTGTATACCTGGAGGCTACACCCAGCAGGTCTCTTAGTTGCAGATTAACAGCAATAATGGCCTCTTAGACTTCTATCCAGGTAAGTCAGGTCCACTTGACAACTAATGTACCCCATTGTGAGAACACTGAATTTGCCTATGATACAAAATCTAATCCCAGCAGTGAGTGTTCAACTTTGATTCCATGTATTGGAGCCTGGCAGACAGTTTCCCTACACCCAGCATGTGTTTCTTTCTGTGTGTCTCTGTCTCTGTCTGTCTCTCTGTCCCTGTCTCTCTGAGATAAAATAGTCACAAAGTTTACCACTAAAACTCTTGTTAAGTGTACAGTGTAATATTGTCATATCCATGTGAGTTTCTATGCTTACCAGCATCTACAATTCTTCATGTTGCTAAATTGATCCTCTTTTCCTTTCCTGGTCACTCCTCATGTTGTCCTCCTTGGCAGCCAGCCTTCTAGAAGTTGCGTTCTATGCTGTTCATCATGTCCATGAAACAGGTTTGTTCTGCTTAATATAATGTCTGCAAGTGTAATCTGTGAGACACATACCAGAATTTTATTTATTTTTTTTATTAAGGCTAAGAAGTATCCCAGAAGACACATTGAGCATGTTTTGTTCATCTATTCATGGATTAATGGACACAGGTTATTTTCTTTTTTGGCTGTTTTAGATAAGCTTCAGTGGACATGTGATGGGAGATGCCATTCTGTAAATATGTTTCTCATATTGGTTAATGAATAAAGCACTGTTGGCCAATAGGAAAGCAAGATAGGCGGGACGAGGAGACATGGAGGTTTCTCAAAGAAGTAGGGAGGAGGTTCACCATGTAAGACCAATAGAACAGAGGTTCAGGCCCTCTCTCCAGTAAGATGAGGCCATGTGGAAATATTTAGATTAATAGAAATGGGTTAATATTTAAGACAGAGCTAGCCGATAAGCAACTAGTAACAGGCCACCAGCATACAGTGTCTCTGTGTGTTATTTGGATCTGACACAGCTGTAGAACATGCACGTTGCAGACATGGTATGCAAATATCTTTTTCAGTTCTTCCGGCTATATAGAGGTAGAATTGTCAAGTTATATATAATGCTACTGTACTGTGTGTCTGTGTGTGTATCTACATTTGGTCATGTGTTTGGAGGCTGGAGGACAAGTGTGGGTATCATCTTTCAGGCTCTATCACTTCTTTTGGAAACAAGTTTCTCACTGACCTGGCAGTCACCAAGTAAGTTATGCTGCCTGGAAGTCAATCCCATGAATCCAGATGTCTTTGCCTTTCCAGTACTGGAATAACAATAGTACAGCACTGTGCCCAACTTTTTCTTTCATGCATAAGGGTGTGTGGACTCAATGCTTGCAAGGCAGGTACTTTACTGACTGAACTATTTCCCCATCCCTACAGTTCTATTCCTGAGTCACCATGATGCCGTTTTCTCTCGTCTATCCTATCCCTTACCCTGGCCCTTGTTATAGTACAGCCTCACTGTCATCCTAACTCCACTTTGTTACCTCTGCCCTGCACAATTGCAAAACTCTTTTCTTGTTCCATTTCACTGAGCACATTAAGGCTATATTAATTTTTCTTTAACTGTAGTTCTGATATAATTTCTTAACTTAAAGGGGGAAAAGAAGATGAGGAAGCCCTTTGGTTGCTAACCTTCCCATTGGAGCAGTAACTCTCAAGAGCAGGCCAACAGGACTTCTGTCTGTGTTCCAAAAGAACATTGCATAACCTCTCCTTTTGCTTTCTTTTTTAATTCCCCCCCCCTCGCTATGCCCTCTGCCTTCCTGTCTGTTGTAGCTCCACTAGCTGAAATACCCTTAACCCTCAGAGCTGATCTCACATGGAACTTTCATTGAAGAGTCAAAATGGACCTTCAGACTTCAAGTACCTATCAGCCCATAATTCATCTCTGAGCTCTCGTGCACCCAAGAATCGTATCCTCAAACACATTCCCCATATTCCTCACAAGGGCACTGTAGCTGTTTTCTTCCCAGTTATATTGGAAAGCCCAAGGGCAGGTGTCCATTTTATCTGTTCTCAAAACCCCAGCATTCTGTACTTCAGGGCACACAAAACACAAAGAACTCTGTTCTTAAATGTTGAAGACTTCATATTTTCCTGACTATGATGAGAGTCATCTATCTATTTTAAAACTCCAAACCCTTAGAATTGAGTCGGGTTCATAAATAGGCTCTTTGGAGATGTCCTGGGAGTTCTTTATTAGGATTCTAAATTATTGAGTTTGCCTGTTTGTATTGATCAGACCAAAGAGATAAAGCCTAAATGCCTGTCCCCCATAGGACAGTATTGAATCAGTTGCCACTATATTTCACATTTGGAACTTTTGTAATTGACTCTTTTTTATTGTAATTACTCACTTCCAAGTGCTCTGTGCTAGCACATGAATCATGATTATCTCACAATGTGGGCGTCTCATGGAAATAGATGCTAGGAATATTCATCATTAGGCAGAGTATCAGGTATCAGTGAGAAGTTTATAACTTATCTACTTTTTAATTGCTTTGTTTTATTTTCTCCTATTGGACAGAATGAAATAAAAAGAATTGCTAATTTTGCCAAGGAGAAACAACATAAAAATAAGTTAAAATCGGAGAGAACTCTGCATGCATGGTGTAATTTAAAGTAAAATTATAACACATAATAAAACTCAAAATGAGTTGCAGCTGTGGTTTGAAAACCTTAAATATATCATTGAAGAGAAAATTGACTAATAAACAATCTCCCACACACTAGCAAATCAGTGTACATATGCAAATAAAATTAACTCATGTTGTAAAAGGCTAAAAAGAAATCCATAAAACATGTAGGAAGCTCTCATTTTCCAGGATAGTTACAGGAGAGAGGCAGAGGGAGGCCCTGCCCTGTTCAGTCAGGAAGACGAAGAGAAGAAGATAAAATCTGGAAGCCAGTCTCAGAAGACAGGTGGGAGCCAAAACAGGAAGTAGAACAGTAAGGGGGGGGCACAGAGACTAGACAGGAAGAGACAAAACCAGCCAGTTAAGAAAGGACAATAAACCTGGCGTTGATGGTACACTCCTTTAATCCCAGCACTCAGGAGTCAGAAGGAGGATCTCTGTTAGTTTGAGGCCAACCTTGTCTACAGAGAGAATTCCAGGACAGGCTCCAAAGCAATACAGAGAAACCCTGCCTCGAAAGACAAACAAAACAAAAACAGAAAAGAAAAGAAAGGAAGGAAGGAAGAAAGAAAGAAAGAAAGAAAGAAAGAAAGAAAGAAAGAAAGAGAGAGAGAGAGAGAGAGAAAGGAAGGAAGAAAGAAAGAAAGGAAGAAAGAACAATAAGGAAATAAGGAAAGGGATGAAAGGGATGCAGGCCTGGGAGTTGAAGCATCCAGAAATACCACCATAACTCACTTCATCATCTAGATATGGCCCTAGCTACACCAAGGGCTTGAGTATATTAAACAGTGTGTGTGCTCTCACAGAAGACCAGAGCACCATTCCCAGTAGCCAACTCAGGCCATTCATAGCTCTTAGGACTGTGACAGCCTGGAAATTTGAATTCATATGTGTATATAGGCACACATATACACATCATTCGAAAATAAAATAAATCCCCCCAAAAAAGAAATTAAGAAATGAGTGAGATACCTACTATGATTTTCTTTCATCAAATAATTTTGATGAAATTTTGAGTGGCTGTTTTATGTTTCTAACCAGGACCCTTGAATGTTCTTATGCCTGGGGCAGTCCCAGTTAACACCTTTGGGGCCAGCATAGTTTTCCCATTCAATCTCAAAACTTCCCAGACTCAGAAGAAAAATTTTATTATAAGTCTATGCAGTCATCTAGTTTGTAGTACAGTTGGAAATCAGATTTTTTAATAACTGCTTGCTAACTTGTTTACTGACCATTAAAGGAATATGATATATGCAACTTAACTTTACAAATAGCTTTAGATTCCGTGTACACAGGTTTTAGTGACTAATTTTAACTGTAAATTTTTATATAGAAAGCATTTCTTAAACTCAGTGATTGTGTATAGCTATGGAATTATTTCTAGAATCAATTTTTTTAGTATGACTATGTAGTCAAAATGTTGCTACCATAAATCCTCTGGAGTATCATTATAATAAATCATTACAAATGGTAACCATATGTGGCAAACATATTAACAATCAGCTCTGCAGTGTGTGTGTGTGTGTGTGTGTGTGTGTGTGTGTGTGTGTGTGTGTGTAACCATTTTAATGCTCCCAGAAATATGAGACAGTTTATATAATTACTGTCCTTTGTGACAATGACTTTGTTACTGGGGCATTTTTGTGTAAAAGGGGACATTTTTGTTTTCTTATTAAAGTGTTTAAAATTGCCTTTAAAATATTTTATTTAGAGCTATTGTTGGTACAGTCATGTATTTGGAGGAACTAGACAGTCACCTGTCAGGATAAACCAAGCAGTAGCCACCTGGGCAACTGAATCACATTCCTGCCCTGCCTTGCTTCCTACTTTATGAATAGCATTTCTTGTGGTGGGATTTAAATGGAATGACAGGTACTTGGGAACCTGAAGCAAGGAGAGCTCCAGGTCATTTTTAACTACATAGTAAGTTCAAGGCCAGCCTGGCTACAAAGATCCTGTCTCAAACAAAAGGAGGACAAACAAACTAAATGCATATCTCACATAAAGACTATGAATTAAGTCCCAATTTTTATAGCTCATTTTTTTATTAAAAAATTTCTAAATATTCATGCTTTTACCCTTGGAACTGGTCTGCTCTCAACCTTGGTCAGGGAAGCTTTTTTTGCTGCAGACAGCAGTCAATGGAGAGATGCAGAGCTGATCAAGACGAGGAGAATAAGAAACTGCATGCTCCATTCCACACATGACATCTTGTCACGCCCACCCACCATGCTCAGAAACCCTTGGTTAAGAAGACACAGAAGGAACGTAGGATCCAGAGGTTAAGGAGGAGTGCTGTAAATTGCTGTCCTCGCAAAATGACGTGGCTATTGCACTTATATACACACATCTGTTGCAGTTACCTGCCAAAGATCAAGCCAACCAGAATTCTGACACAGATTATAATTGTGATCGCCGGGCCCCATCCTCTTCTGAGGAGTTCCTCGGAATTGATAGCTGATTGGGGATGGGGAATCATTCTTTATTGATGGAGTGGTCACTGGTAGTTTTACCATGCTTCAGTGAATGATCCCATATCCATGTATGTATAGGTAACACTGATTAGACTTACTATATTAAAAAATGAAGAGGAGGAGGAGAGGAGGAGGAAGAAACAAGTAGTTGGGGTGTGTTGGGGTATGTTGGGGGTATAGGAGTAAATGGGAGTTTATGAAATCATTTTTCAACATATACAGATATAAAATTCTCAAAAACTGTTTTTTCAAAAATTTCAAAGATGTTCATCTGAGGAAGAAGAAGTATAATATAGATTTGTGTGTAGAAAGTATGGGGGGATTCCATTTCACGGTGTCAGAAAGCTTTTGAAACTTCTAAATCTAAGGAAACAACAAAATCTTTTAAAATCTCTAATTTACATTTCAAATAAGTGGAAAATCTATAAATTAAAAATAGCCAGAATACTTTTAGTTTTAGGATGCCGTGCCAAGGACCAAGGAATTGAAAGAACAAACCACACTGAGCTTGAGAGTCTCAGCTTTTAAATGGAATCTCTAAAACACTAGCACATGAAAACACAGTGTTCCCTTACATGAATCTCAGACCAAGCTCTTAGCAGTTTTTAAAAAGAGGCTGGTCCCTTAACCTTGAGGCAGGAGAGAGGGCCTAGTCTCTACTCCAAATGACTTGATAGATTTTGTTGATCCTTCCTAGACGGCATCACCCTCCCTGTAGAGTGGGGGGAGGAATAGGATGGGAGGGGGTCAGGGGGCATGGGAGGGTTGGAAAGAGGGAGGGAGAGGGAACTGAAATTGATATGTAAATTAAGAAAAATAAATAAATAAATAATTTTTTTAAAAAAGAGGCTGGTTAATGTGACGGTGGTGGTGGTGATGGTGAATTCTAAGTGGGGGGGGGGGGTTTAGAACAAAAGTGGGAGAAACACAAATGCATGGGAGGCGTGGTCCGGGCTGTGGGTGATAACAATACTAAGAGAGCAGATTAATACTCCCACAGCATATTCTATACAATCCACATGGCCACCACAGCAGGAAGTTCTGAAAACAAGCCTTGATAAAAAGCTATCACAAATCATCTCCCTGATTTATAAGACTAGCTTGGGAGTTCATTTCTGTGCATCTAACACCTGAGTCAGGAGACACACTGGTAGCTTTAAATTTTACCTCATGCTGTAATTGCAACATAAAAATAAATCTGCCAGACTGGCTTCAGCAGAGATTTTGTGATTGGAATGGTGTTGTGAAAAGAGTATTTCTATATATTTTCAATGGATGTGCACATTCATTATTTCCATTAGTGTCACCATGCCCCCTCCCCAAATTAAAAACCTTTAAATGTTTAAAATGTGATTTCTTAAAAATCAGAACACCCACAGTTTCCTAGAATGAGACGGAACAATTCTCCTGGCAGGCCAAACAATGCCCATTACATTTATCTGTGAGGAACTGGATACAGGATGCACAGCTCAAAAAGAAGGCACTTGTTGAACTGAAATCACATCATTAATTATTTCTTCTTGTCACAGGGTTTGCTTTTGACATCTGATTTCTGTGCATAGCCACCCTGAAAATATGTATATTAAGAAAGAGCAAAAAAGGGTTATATTTTAGCTTGGGGCTTCACAATGCCTTTCTATTAAAGATTTTGTGCATTTAATTGTATCTTAAAGTTAACCTATACAGGTTGGGTATAGAGTCCCCCTTAGGGCAGTTGTTCTCAACCTGTGGTCCACGACTGCTTTGGGGATCAAATGACCCTTTCACAAGGTCATCAGTAAACATGTTTGCATTGTAATTCATAACACTAGCAAAATTACAGTCATGAAGTAGTAATGAAATTAATTTATGATTGGAGGTCACAACATGAGCAACTGTGTTAAAGGGTGGCATTAGGAAGGTTGAGGGCCACTGCCTTAAGGTGTTGTGGCAGTTTGAATAAATGGCCCCTACAGGCTCATAGATTTGAATACTTGGTCACCAGAGAGTGGCACATTTGAAAGAATTGGGAGATACGTCTTGTTGGAGGAAGCGTGTCGCTGGGGTGGTGAGCTTTGAGGTTTCAAAAAGCCCATGCCAAGCCCAGCGTCTCTTTCTGCTGCCTGTGGATCCAGATGCAGAACTCTCAGCTACTTCTCCAGAACCATGTGTGTCTATGTACCACAGTGAAACTGGGAGCCGGCTCCAGTGGAATTCCTTCTTTCATAAGAGTTGCCATGCTCATGGTGTCTCTTCACAGCAATTGAGTGGCCACCAAGAGAGGTAGCTCTTCATTCTGGAAATTTGAAACTTTACAATGTATGTAAATGTAACTTTCCCTCCAACTTCCACATCTGCCATTGTTCTGACAAGGGCTGTGCCAAAATTTATTCATCTCTCTGTGTGTAGACTTTTCATTCCCTAAAACAGCTCATATTTAAAATAAGTTGAATGCTCTCAAACCACACAATGCCTTATGCCCATTCTGGTTCCTGGTTCTAGTCCCTTGCAATGCTGGAGACACAGTAGGAGCGACTTGCCATAGCACAGCAGTATGAACAACTAAATTTCACCACAGACACATACACACACACACACACACACACACACACACACACACACACACACACACACACAATAATGTCTTTGAGGAATCTTGTACAGAGAATAGACCAGATGCCTTAAACGTAAGAAAATGAGAGCAGAGCATGTGCAGAGTGTTGTACTGGGTTAAAAACCTTCGTGTGCAGCCTGCTAGGTGCCCTGGAGCTCTAAGCTTGTAATCTGTAAACGTCCCCTACACCTAAGGGCCCACAATCTATGCTCAAAGTAACACAGTAACACCTCAGCTAGCAGAACCTTTGATATAAAAGACCTTAACAAAGGATATTGCTTGCAGGAAAAAAAAAGAATAATTAATAGCTTTCATCTTTTGGCTCAGGAATCTCATCATAACATGTCAGTATGAGGGTATAAAACTAAAGTAATACTAACAGATTACAGTGTCAATGAAGCTCAATTTTCTTTCATATATATGTATGTATGTATGTATGTATGTATGTATGTATATATTATTTTACATATCGAGGGAGAGGGAGTTCCCTCTCCCTCCCTCCGGTGCCCCCACCCCCTCCGATCCCATTCCCCCCCCACTCCACAGGGAGGGTGACGCCTTCCAAGAGGGATCATCAAAATCTGTCAAAACATTTGGAAAAGCCCAATTTTCATTGAAAATAAAGTGTATGTATTTAGCTGGTGACAAAAGCAAGAGGTCCTGAGGGTTCATTACCACTGGGTATTCCACCTAAATGAATGAAGCCATTTACTAACTTTTCAGAAATTTAGAATGATTGATTGGTAGATGTTGAAAGTAATTAACAGTGCCAATTACAAAGTGTGTTTCCCGTTGCATTGCTAGGCTAAAAATTCAACAGGGTAGCTCATATATGATCACAGCATTCCTGTGAGGAAGCACCATGAATAACCCTAGTGAGATCACGGAGGCCAAAGGGAGGTTCCAGCCTTATCACACAGCCAGTGTGAACTGAATACGATCATGACTGACTGTACCTGTTGCAAAGCCTGGACCACACTGACTCCAAAAAGAAGGAACGATAAAAATATAAATATTCGTTTGAGAAAAATAATCTCACAGAGCTTGCTGGGACAACACTGGAAGCATGCATGCTACTCCTTTCCACTCTGTTATTTATATTCAATCTGTTTCCAAAGGAGAGAGTGTGGGAGACACATGCACACACCTCACATGTTGACATCATGAGATCCTGGCTATCAGCTCTCACATTGAGTGGAGGCAGAGGGGTGAAAACAGAATGCTGCTCTAGGGATCACTTGGGCAGCTGGTCATGGTAAATGACATGTGACTTCTTGGAATCAGTTTCATTCTGCTTCCCCCATGATGCAGTGAACGGTGAAGTCACCAAATGCCCAAGCTGGAGCCAATCCAACTCAGTCCATATTCTGTACAGTTTTACACCATTATCCTAGCTTGTCCAAGTCTCACTTTCTCTTTTTCAAAAGGCAAATGTAATAACCACGATCCTTCCTACAAGCAGCTATCAGTGAGAAGCTCCTCACATATCCCTGGTCACCGGACAATTGTGATAACAGGAAATGCTATGTTTAAAACTTTTAGCAGAGCAAGATTCTTACCACCAGATAATGTTTTTGGACTCTGTAGTGAGAGATCCACCCAGCTGCACCTGTAGCACTGACCATGCCTGTTTGGTATTTGGTATGGTATTTGGTATGGGGTCTGGGACAGGCTTTCTCTCTTGGTTCTGGTCCAGTCACAGAGAGCAGCCTGGGTGTGGATCCTTTGAGCGGGAACTTGGCAGTCATTGGTTTCTCCTGTAAGTGACTTCTCCCAGAATAAAAATATATAACCCATATTTTATCGTCATCCCATGTATCTTAATCTTCACATCATTAGAACTCTATAGAAAAGCCCTTCAAGAGTCCTTCAAAAGCAAACACTGCTGCAACTACAAAAGCCCATCCAAGTAATGCTGTTTCTGAGTTGTCAAAATATTACATTAGAAACTGTCAAAATCCTAGTCAAACTACCATAAGCCTAATTAATGCCCAGGAAGTGGTGAGTGGTTTCTATAATGATGTTGATGCTGAAGAAGTAAGGTACTTAATAGAGGTTCTTTGGAAGAGAAGAAACATTATTAAGAAAACAGCAAAGGATGGCCATGTTCATTAACTACTTCTGAATGGCAGCACCAACCAGTAGCTGAGTGTCAGAAAGTCTGCTACAGCTAAACTAAGGGAGGGTCAGCTGGCAGCCAGAAGTCAGTCCTTAGCTGATAACATGGATGTTTGCAGTAGGCTTGCCATCATGACCTAGGGTTTCTGCATGACTTTGTTTTATTGGGAAGGGGATAAATATAATGAAATAAGATTTATTGACAACTGTATCTGTTGAGGCTTGGCAGTCTGTGGGCCCCGCCTCTGATGGGCGGGACGTGTAATCGCTACGTCAGGCCTTACCTGGCTGGGCGGAGACTGGGTTATGCAGCCCCGCTGCCCAAGCTACCTGGCTGCAGAGACTGGGTTAAGCATGCGCAAGCTCCCCTTTTAAAGCAAGGGCGCCAAGTGCACTTCTCTCTCTTGCTCTCTCTTGCTCTCTCTTGCTTCTCTTGCTTCTCTTGCTCTCTCTTGTCCCTCTCATCTCCCTCTCTCTTGCTTCCCTCTCTCGCTCTCTCTGGGGCCCCCTTTATCTCTCTCTCTCCCCGCTTTCCTCTCCCCTCTCTCAATAAACTCCACGTGGGCGCTCAATCTCGTGTTTGTGTTTCTTAGGCCATAGCAGCTGCATCACAGCAGCTGTATCAAAAGAACAACAGTATCCAACCCAAAGAATATTCCATACAGGGCTGTGTCCTTCAGGCATGAATATCATTCATTGGTTTTCCCTGTTCTTCCTGTAACTGAAATGCCATTTAAATGAATACTGTGTCATATGCTATTGACAAAAGTCACATGTTTTTACAAGCAATCTGTGATCGGTTCCCTCTTCTTTATTGCTATTTTAATCACATTCTCTTGTGGAGATATTAACATTGAACTATATTGGAAACCATTAAGTTTGTTTAAACATCACAGGCAATGAGGTTAATTCTACTTCTAAAAGATTTCTTTGGACAGCCAAAGACATGAAATGGACCTGAAAGCATATTGGATGTCACTAACCTTAGAGAAAAGGCATATAATACAATTTGTTAAGCATAATTGAACTAGAAATCCTACAATGAAAATGTAACAAAGAACACTGTGTAAACTGACTTTTTGGAGTACATCTTCCTCTCAGTTCAGGGTAAGCACCCATTAATTTTAATGGTCATAACCTGCCCATATATCAGCTGAAGAATTTTACCATCCTCTGTGTAATACAGGTTGTATAAAAAGAAAAATGTCCACAAAGAAAAATAGAGGAATCTGCTAAAGAGTACCTAGACAATTAAGTCCAAAGGCAATGTAGTCCATCACATGCAAGTGAGAAATTATCCTCAGATTAAGAAAATTTATTTCTTCAGAAAAAGAAAACCTAGGAAAAATAATGGGGAAGCTGTATCCTTGACTGACTACTATTCCATTGACAATCCAGCTCTCCCATCCCCTGTGTGGATGTGGGCTTGAGGGTAAAGAGATGTCTTAGTCTCCAATGCTACAAGAACAGCATGAGCCATCACACAAAGGGCATGCAAGACACTTGTTAACTGAAAAGGACTGTGGACATTCCCCAAACTGCCTCCTTATGTTCACATCTCTGTGCTTCAGCTCACTCTCATCTCTCTGCCTGAAATAAACCCTCAGATACCCAAACTCAGTCTTCATTAATCCTCATACAATCCATAAGAGCAATGTAATCCTAGAAGGTTATTCCTGATTCTCTAGGGAGAATATTGATATCTCAGCATATTGTACTATCCTGTTACATTCAGAAAACTTACTGAAAGTTCCAAGAAGTGTTTAGATGAATCATGCTGTCAAGAGTTATGCCAGGAATTTAACAATACTACTACTACTACTACTAGTACTACTACTACTACTACTACTACTACTACTAAATATATTTAACAGTTCGTTAAAGCAACAGTAGGAAATTCATTAAGAATTTGCACAAACATCACATTTTTTTTATTTTGAAAACTATACATATGCTCCAAATTGTGGATATATTGGCATTGGTTAATATTTTTTAAATGTCTTTGAAGTCAGGCTTAGTGGAGCTGGATTCCAATAAATGCATTCTTCCTAGTATTCTGTTATGTACTGTTTTGATTAGAATATTTAAAGAAAAACTGGCCTAACATGGCATGACTTGTAAAAGAAAGTAATATTTTGAACCCTTTTCAGATAATTACAAATACTTTTCTTTCATATCACACAAAAATTTTATAAGGCGGTAGCTCCTCGATGTTACATAGACTCGAAAAAAATACTAATGAACTTTAAAAACTTTGCCACATTAAGCTATTATTTGGATTTTCATTTTAATTAGATAGTTTACCTGTATGTGGTTTTACAGCATGAATCAATGTTTTTCTCATTCCTTAGAATATCCCAATCTGTGACCAAGTGAGAAAATAACTGCTCTAGAATTAATGGTTAGAGGCAAAAAGAAATGGAATGTTTCTCTTATTCCCTTCCCCAATCCTGACCATAATATTAATACTTCTTATCTGCTATTCAAGATGTAAAACAAACAAACAAACAAAAAAGAGTGGTTAGAGATGGGGGAAGAAAGGAAAAAACAAAGGAAATCATGAATCAATTGGTATATCGATACCAGCATCTATCATTTTATGAGAGCCTAGTGTACACACACACACGCACACACTTTTTTCTGAGCTATGAAAGATTATAGTGCCCTACATTTTATGATCAAAAGCTCTAGTTTATATTTCTTTACAAAATACGGGTCTACTAGAATGGAGGGAATGCAAAAGAAAAAAAGATACATTGGGAAATAGCTTTAGAGTTTCTATCAGTTGTCCTTCAACAAGTGAACATGTAAGTCAGACAATGAAATACTATTTAACATGCAAAGAGAATGAGCTACCAAGCTACAGAATGCTAAGAAGCCACCATTACCATTTCTGTGTGAAAGAGGCTAATCCAGAAAGGAAATACTTGGAAATACTATATGATTCCAACTGTATGCCATTCTGAATACTATGGAGACTTTAAAAAGGCCAATGGTTGACAGGGTTTTCGGAAAAGTAGTAAAAACAGCTGCAGATATTCGGGGCAATGAAACTATTGTGTGGTGTTACAACAATGCTTAGGTACCTATCACTAACATTTTGTAAAAAGTCACACATCATCCCACTCTGAGAGTGAAGGGGAATGTAAACCACGAGCTTCAGGACTATAAGGATGCATCAGTGCAGGTACATCAGTCCTAAGAAGTACACCACTAGGGTGTAGGAGGCTTATAGCAGGCAGGACAGGTATAGAAGCCAGAAAACAGATGTAGATGGCAACTCTCTGTACTTACTCTACTGTGCTTTGAAACTAAAACTAAACTTAGGTTTATCAGTTTAATAAAGGGGATACTGATGTATATAATCATAGGTCAATTATTAAAACAACTCAACACTCCCTTGTAATGTATCCAATAGCATTAACCAATTATAGAATTCAGTCAAATTTTATTAATGAGCCCACTAATATTCTTGATAAAGAATAAATAAATATTTTTTTCTGCTATAGGGTGACACATTGCATTCAGTTGTCATTTTTCTTTATCTTTTTACAGTTCCTCAATGTTTACCTTTCATGGCTTTGACTTTTAGTTAGTGCATAGGCCTCAATTCTAGTTTTCTAATTGTTGTTCATAGATTACAGGCTTGGTTTTTGAAGGATTAGCAAAGACGTAGCATACTGGTGGGTAAAAGGAGGCACACAGCATCCATGTGTTGCTCATTGTTCATGCTGATAGTCTAAGTGATGGTTTATCATTGGAAATCTACTTTTTTCCTTTTGCAATTTATAAAAGCATGTCATAGACCTACTCTAGAAAAATATAAAGATCTCATTCTTCTTCATATTCCCACTAAGTAGGTTCTACTTTAGTTTTGACTGACATCACCATTCCAGGTGGATAGGAAAAGGTGACACATTATAAACCCCTCTGTGATTTTTTTTAAAAGTTTCCCCTTTTCTTTGAAAAATATAAACCATTTATGTTGCACAGGAAGTAATAAGAACACTGAACGGGGTGTTACTTAATTGGATTCTCAAAGCTGACCAGACTGGAGCTGATTTAATCAGATTGGTGTAATCTATACATTCTAGGGCTTCACCAACAGGACTGCCAACAGACACTTACAAATTCCCTGGTTGGCATGGCTCTTCTGAACTTGTGAAGACTTCCAACTGCCATGTGGCCATAGTAATATGCCTACCCACCGTGAATTTTCCAGAGTTTCAAGGTGCCTCCTAAAGAATATTGGGTTCTTAGGGTCTTAAAAAAGTAATTGTATTTCCCAGAGAGTCTTAATACCAATACAATGGTCACTTCTGGAGATCAAACAATGGTTTACACGACTGAATTATCTCATTAAGTCTAAATGGTGTGCCTTCAAAATTTACAGACTCTTCTATCATAATCAATCAACCTTTAAGTTCATTCCAAGGACTGTTAAAATTCAGGTAACATAGCTTTCAGTTCTAGAATTTCTAGCTGCTTGGTTTTAAGTGATGTTTAATTCTCTGCTATTGCAGGGTGGGGAATGGCAAGTTCCAGACGTCTTAGTGTATCAAGTACTTAACACACCAAGTTACAACCTCTTGGCTTTCATTGAGTCAATCGTCCCTTCTTAATACTTCATTGTGTTGAATGTTGTCATGCAATCAAAAAGAAATCCTGCCCTATAAAACACTCACTTCTGCTCAGAAAGAGAAAGTGTAGACTCATGAAAGTTCAACAAAATGAAAGGTTGCATGTGAACTAGTAGCAAATCAAAGCATTTCACAAGAATACTCTTCTACACAAACTACAATTCATGGATAAGCACTGTCTATACCCCATGAGGACTTCTTATAAACTCAGAACACTCCTCCACTGATGGTGAGAGTACAAACTCATACAGCCACTTAGGAAATCAGCATGGTGGTTCCTCAGGAAAATGAGAATCAGCCTTCCTCAAAATCCAGCAATTCCACACTTAGCCATATACACAAAAAATGCACATTCATGCAGCAAAGACATCTGTTCAACTACATTCATAGCAGCATTATTTGTAATAGCCAGAATCTGGAAACAGCCTAGATGCCCTTCAACTGAAGAATAGATAAAGAAAAGGTGGTACATTTACATAATGGAATACTATTCAGTGGGAAAAAATATATATAACAAAAAATGGAATCTTGAAATTCAAAGACAAATGGATGGAACTTGAAGAAACCATCCTGAGTGAGTTGACCCAGTCACAAAAAGAGGAACAAGGTATATCCTCATTCATTTATGGATTTTAGACATAGAGCAAAGGATCACCAGCCTACAATTCACACTGCCAGAGAAGCTAGGATACAAAGAGTAACCTAAGAGATCCATACAAGGTCCCCCACAGAAGAGGAAAGAGACAAGATTTCCTGAGCAAATTCGGAGCAGGAGAGGGGAGGGAGGGAATTAGGAGAAAGAGAAGGGGAGAAGAGGAGGGGAGAGGAGAACATGAGAGAGCAGGAAGATTGAGTTGGGGGAAGAATAGAAGAGAACAAAAGAAGAGATACCATAATAGAGGGAGCCATTATAGGTTTTAAGAAAAATCTGGCACTAGGGAAATGCCCAGAGATCCACAAGGATGACCCCAACTAACAATCTAGGCAATAGCAAAGTGGCTACATTTATTGCCCTTCCATGATAATGAGATTGACGACTACCTCTAGAACTTTCATCTGTTAGCTTATGGAAACAGAAGCAGATACCCACAATTAAACACTAGTCAAACTCCTGGAATCCAGTTGCAGAAAGGGAGAAGTGATAAGGAAAGGGGTCAAGAACAGGCTGGAGAAACTCACAGAAACAGCTGACCTGAACAAGGGGAAGCTCATGGATTCCAGACTGATAGCTGGGAAACCAGCATAGAACTGACCCAGACCCCCTGAACGTGGGTCTCAATTAGGAGGCCTAGGAAGTCTATGGTACTTCTGACAGTGGAGCCAGGATGTATCCCTAGTGTGAAAATGGACTTTGAGAGTTCATTTCCCATGGGAGAATATTCCCTTAACCTAGAGACACAGGGGAGCATCTAGGCCATACCCCAAATGACTTGAGAGATTTTGATGATCCCTCATAGAATGCTTCACCCTCCCTGGGGAGTGGATTGGGGGTGGGATGGCAGAGTTGGTGGGGGACATGGGAGGATGGGAGGGAGAGAGAACTGGAATCGATATGTAAAATAGAAAAAAAAACATTAAATAATAAAAAAGAAAAAAAAGAAGTATGTGATCATGGTGTCTCTTCATAGCAATAGAACACTTAGTAAAACAGACACCAGCATTCAAACAAAGCTGCATTCTACAGAATTGTAAAAGATTTTCACTAACTATACATCCAATAGAGGGATAATATTAAAAATACACAAAGAGCTAAAAAAAAAACCTAGCTAGCAAGAAAACAAATAATCTAATTTTAAAAACAGGGTATATATCTAAAGAGAGAATTCTCAAAAGGGGAAACTCAAATAGCTGAAAAGCCCTGAAAGAAATGTTAAGCATCCTAAGTTATCAGGGAAACACAAATCAAAACCACTTTGAGATTACATCTTAGTCATAATAGCTAAGAGGAGTGACAGTTAATGTTGGTGGGATGTGAAGCAAGGGAAACACTCATCTATTGCTTGTGGGAGTGAACATTTGTACAGCCTTTATAGAAATCAGTGTGGCAGTTCCTCAGGAAAAAGGGAATTGATCTACCCCCAAGATCCAAATAAAATACTCTTGAACATATAACAAAGGACACTTCATCTATCATAAGGACACTTGCTCAGCCATGTTCACCAAAGCGATTCATGATAGAAACCAGAAACAACCTGGATGTCCTTCAACAGATGAATGGATAAAGATAATGTGGTACATCTACACAATGGACTATTATTTAGCCCTTAAAAATGAAATTTTAAGGTAAATGGATGGAACTAGAAAATAAATCATCTTGAGCAGTTTAACCCAGACCCAGAAAGATGGGAGCAACATCCACAGGGCTTGCATAGGTATACACCAAATGGGGTCATAGAGCTGAAAAGGGAAGTGAAACATGTCCCCAGCCCCAACTCAGAAACAAACTCCAACTGATAACCACTTGCAACTAGTAATTTAGTTACTCCAAGAGAGTTTCACTGGGGAAACAGAATATACATACATACATACACACACACACACATACATACATACATACACACACACGGATAGGCTCCGTGCCCAGCAGCAGATGGCCAACAGAAAATAAACTCAATGGCATCTTTGGAAGTTCCTTGTCTCACAATGCCATATCTAGACTTCTTCCCCCCTTGTAACTTGCCTCATCTTGGGCTCTTCCTTTCTGTTTGTTTTGTACCATTCTGATGAGTTAGCTTTTGTTTTATCTTATTATAGTTTATTCTTTTTAATATTAATTTATTTATTTTTATTTTATATATCAATCCCAATTCCCTCTCCCTCCCTCCCTCCCTCTTTCACTCTCTCCCAAACTCTCATGCCCCTGGACGACCTTCCCCTCCCATCCCTCCCCACTCCATATGTAGGGTGATGCCCTCCAGGAGGGGTCATCTAAATCTGTCAAGTCATTTGGAGTAGGGACTAGGACTTCTCTCCTATCTCTAGGTTAAGGGAGAATGCCTTCATGGGGGATGTGCCCCCAAAATCCTTTGGTGCACCAGGGATACACCCTGGTTCTACTGTCAGAGGTCCCTTAGAGTGCCCAGGCCTTCTAACTGAGACCCATATTCAGGGGGTCTGACCCAGTCCCATGCTGGATTCCCAGCTATCAGTCTGGAGGCCCACCCATTAGCTGTTCAGGTCAGCTGTCTTTATGTGTTTCTGCAGCCTAGACTTGTCCTCCCTATCTGCATCTGGATTTGAGTTCGGCTCAGTGTTCAGTTGTGGAGGTTTGCTTCCGTTTCCATCAGCTACTAAATGAGGGCTCCATGATGGTGGATAATTTAGTTGATGATCTCACTATCAGGGAAGGCATTTATGGTAGCCTTTCCACTGTTGCTCAAATTGTTAGTTGGGGTCAGTCTTGTAGGTCTTCTTTAGGTTCAGTTTTCTCTTCAAACCTATAATGGCTCCCTCTTTTATTCTCTCTCTCTCTCTCTCTCTCTCCTCTTCTCTTCTCTATTCTTCCCTGTCCCAATCTTCCTAGTCCCATGTGCTTTCCTTTTCTCCCCTTCTCTTTCTCCTAGCTCACTCTCCACTCAACTGCCTCCCCCACCATGCTCCCAATATGCTCAGGAGATCTTGTTCCTTCCCCCTTTTGTGAGGGACCTTGTATGAATCTCTTAGAATCCTCCTTGTATCCTAGTTTCTCTGGTGGTGTAAAATATAGGCTGGTGATCCTTTGCTCTATGTCTAAAATCCATACAAATAATGCTGCTATGAACATAATTGAGCACATGTCTTTGTTGCATGGATGTGGATCATTTGGGTATATGCCTAAGAGAGGATTGCCTGGTCCTGTAGTAAACTGATTCCCATTTTCCTGAGGAACCGCCATAGTGATCTCCAAAAAGGAGATACAAGCTTGCACTCTCCACATCCTCTACAGCATAAGTTGTCATTGTTGTTTCTAAATTTAGCCATGCTGGCAGGAGTAAAATGGTATCTCAAAGTTGTTTTGATTTGCATTCTGTACCCTATTTTTTTAAATAGGGTTATTAGTTGTTTTGTTGACAAGTTTCTTGGGTTCTTTGTATATTTTGAAGATCAGCCCTCTGTCAGATGTAGGATTGGTGAAGATCTTTTCCAGTCTATGAGTTGCTGTTTGGTCTTGTCAACTGTGTCCTTTGCCTTACAGAAGCTCCTAAATTTGAGGAGGTCCCATTAATTAATTGTTGATCTCAGAGTCTGTGCTACTGGAGTTATGTTCAGGAAGTGGTCTCCCATACCAATTTGTTCAAGGGTACCTCCCACTTTCTCTTCCAAGAGGTTCAGTGTGGCTAGATTTATGATGAGGTCTTTGATCTATTTGGACTTAAGTTTTGTGCATGGCAATAGACATGGGTCTATCTACAATCTTCCACACCACGATCCAGTTGTGCCAGCACCATTTGTTGAAGGTGCTTTCCTCCTCCTATTGTATACTTTTAGCTGTTTTGTCAAAAATCAGTTTTTTGTAGGTGTGTGGGTTAATATCAGGATTTTTTATTCAATTCTATTGGTCAACTTGTCTATTGTGCCAATACCAGGCTGTTTTCAGGACTATAGCTCTGTAGTAGAACTTAAAGTCAGGGATGGTGATGCCTCCTGAAGTTCCTTTATTGTACAGGATTGTTTTGGCTACCTGGGTCTTTTTTTTTCATATAAAGTTGATCATTATCCTTTCAAGGTCAGTGAAGAATTGTTCTGGGATTTTAATGGGGTTTGCATTGAATCTGTATATTGTTTTTGGCAAGATTGCCATTTTTACTATTATTATCCTGCCTATCCAAGAACACAGATGATCTTTCTATTTTCTGGTATCTTCTTTAATTTCTTTCTTTAAAGCCACAAAGTTCTTATTATATAGGTCTTTCACTTGTTTGGTAAGTGTTGCCCAAAGACACTTTATGTTGTTTGTGACTATTGTAAAGGGTGATATTTCTCTGCTTTTTTTTTTTTTCTTTTTTTGTTTTTTGAGTTTATCTTGTATCCTGCTAGTTTGCTGAAGGTGTTTATCAGTTGTAGGAGTTCCTTGGTAGAGTTTTTTGGGTCACTTATGTAAACTATCGTATCATCTGCAAATAGAGAAAGTTTGACTTCTTCCTTTCCAATTTGGATCCCCTTGATTTCCTTCTGTTGTCTTATAGCTTTAGCTAGAACTTCAAGCATAATATTGAAGATATATATATAGAGAGGGCAGCTTTGTCTTGTTACTGATTTTAGAGAAATCCCCTTTAGCTTCTCTCCATTCAGTTTGATGATGAATTTTGTCAAAGGCCTTTTCAGCATCTAGGGAGATGATCATGTGGTTCTTCTTTTTCAGTTTGTTTATATGGTGGATCACATTGATAGATTTTTGTATGTTAAACCATCCCTGCAACCCAGGAATTAAGCCTATTTGGTCATGGTGGATGGTTTCTCTGAAGTATTCTTGGATTCGGCTTGCCAATTTTTTTTTTTTTTTTTTTTTTTTTTTAGTTGTGTCTTTGTGTGGCTTGGGTACCAAGGTGTTTGTAGCCTCATAAAAACAGTTTGGTAATGAACCTTCTGTTTCTATTGTGTGAAACAATTTGAGGAGTATTAGAATTAGCTCTTCCTTGAATTTCTGGTAGAATCCTGCACTGAAGCCATCTGGCCCTGGGCTTTTTTTGGTTGGAAGGCTTTTGATGACTGCTTCTGTTTCGTTAGGGATTATAGGTCTATTTAAGTTGTTTGTCCTTGATTTAATTTTGGTAAGTGTTATATATCCAGAAATTTGTTCATTTCCTTTAAACTTTCAAATTTTGTGGAGTACAGGTTTTCAAAGTATGACCTGAAAGTTGTCTGGATTTGCCCAGTTTCTGTTGTTATGTCCCCCTTTTCATTTCTGATTTTGTTAATTTGCATGTTCTTTTTGGTTAGTTTGGATAAAGGTTTGCCTATCTTGCTGATTTTCTCAAAAAACCAACTCTTGCTTGCATTGATGTTTTGTATTGTTTTCCTGGTTTCTGCTTTATTGATTTCAGCCCTCAAATGGATTATTTCCTGGCATTTACTCCTCCTGGGTGAGTTTGCTTCTTTTTGTTCTAAGGCTTTCAGTTACGATGTTAATTCTCTAATGTGACTATCCTCTGTTTTCTTCATATGGGCACTCAGTGCAATGAACTTCCCTCGTAACACTGCTTTCAAGGTGTCCCATAAGTTCAGGTATGTTGTGTCCTTATTCTCATTGAAGTCCTTAATTTCATTCTTTATTTCCTCTTTGACCCAGGTATGGTGCAATTGCACATTGCTCAGTTTCCATGAGTTTGTAGGGTTTCTGCGATTTGTGGTATTGTTGAATTCTAACTTTAATGCATGGTGGTCTGATGAGATACAGGGGATTATTCCAATATTTTTCTATCTGGTGAAGTTTGTTATGTTGCCTAGTATGTGGTCGATTTTAGAGAAGGTTCCATGTGGAGCACAGAAGAAGTTATATTCTTTTGTGTTTGGATGGAATGTTCTATAGATGTTTGTTAAACACAATTGAGACATAGCTTCTGTTAGTTCTTTTGTTTATTTGTTAAGTTTCTGACTGGTGGTCCTGTCTAGCAGTGAGAGTGGGGTGTTGAAGTCTCCCACTATAAGTGTGTGAGATTTTTATGCGAGCTTTGAGTTTTAGTAATGTTTCTTTTACTAATGTGGGTGTCTTTGTATTTGGGGCATAGATGTTCAGAATTGAGACTTTGTGTTGATGGATTTCTCCTGTGATGAATACGAAATGACAGTCTTCATCTCTTTTGATTGATTTTGGTTTGAAGTCTAACTTGCTAGGTATTGCTTCTTGGGTCTATTTGATTGGAAGATCTTTTTCCAGCCCTTTACCCTGAGGTAATGTCTGTCTTTGAAGCTTAGATGTGTTTCTTGTATGCAGCAGAAGGATGGATTCTGTCTTTGTATCCATTCTGTCAGCCTGTGTCTTTTTATAGGTGAGTTAAGACCATTAAATTTGAGGGAAAGTAAGAACAATTAACTGCTAATGCTTGTGTGTTTTAGATTTGGTGGTGGTGGTATTGTGAATAAATTTGCCCTGCTTTACCCTTGGTTTCTGATGAAATGGTATTATCTATTGCCTATGTCTTTGTTGCCATCTCCCCCGATGGGCTTAGGTGGGTCAGAAGTTCTATGTCTGTAGCTCTGGGTGGTCCAAGCTCTCTAGGAGGTCTCTCCTCAGGCAGGGGCCTGGTGATGGAGGTCAAGGATCAGGCTCCAGCAGAGGCCCAGCGATGGGGGTCAAAGTTCCAGCAGTCAGGGACTCAAGATGGTCCCACGGGGATAGGCAGATCTCTAGGAGGAGCCCGGAACTGTGGCAGAGGACTGGTGGTGGGGATGAGAGATCAGGCAGGTGGGGATTCCCAGTGGTCCCGTGTGGATAGGCAGTTCTAATGTGCTCAGAGCAGCTCCAGGAAGTTCCCTGAAGGTGGCAAGATTGTTGGATCCACTCTCTGTCCCAGTGCTCAAGGAGAGCAGTGGGACAGTAGGCAGGGTATTGTTACTGGCAGGTTTTCCCCGCCAGCTGCCTGGTCCTGCCGCCATGGTCCCACTGCCAAGTGAGCCCCAAATAACACTCAGAGACCCTGTATTTGATACAATCCTGTTGGCCTGTTACCATTATTGTTTATGGGCTAGCTCTGTCTTAATTATTAACCCATTTCTACTTATCTAAGTATTTCCACGTGGCTCATCTTATGGGGAGCAGTGGCCGGTGTCTCCCTTCCTCCCCGGGCTACATCTTGACTCTCCTAACTACTTCCTCTTTCCTCCTCCTAGTCTCCTAGCCCTGCCTATCTAGTTTTCTATTGGCCAACAGGGCTTTATTAATTAACCAGTATGAGAAACATATTTACAGAATAACATCTCCCATCAGGGTGTGACCTGTATTTTATTCTTTTATTATTCCTTAGAAGTCCTTTTGTTATCTAATGAAAGACAGAAAGTGTCTTAGGGTTCCTATTGCTGTGAAAAGACACCATGACCACAGCAACTCTCTTAAAGGAAAACATTAAATTGTGGTGGTGGCTTACCATTTCAGAGGTTCAGTCCATTATCACCATGAAAGGGAGCATGGCAGTATGAAGGCAGACATGGTGCTGACTGACTAAGTGTGATCAAAAGGCAACAAGAATGGATTCTGTGTCACATTGAGGAAAGTTTGAGCATAAGAGACCTTAAACCCTGCCCCCTTAGTGACCACTTCCTCTAACAAAACCACACCCACTCCAACAAGGGCACACCTCCTAATAGTACCACTCCCTATGAGATTATTTGGGCCAATACATTCAAACTACCACAGGAGAGGATGTGGGGAGAAACTGGAAACTGTGAGGGGAAATTGTAATCAAGATATATTATGTGCGGAAAAAAAAATCCATTTTCAATAAAAGGAAAAAAAGAAAGAAGAAAAGGAACATTAAAGTTTGAAAAACACTTATAGAAGTGAAGAGGAAGGACTTAAGTGAAGTTTAGTGATGATTTCATGCAGATTATGAGATTTCAGCAAAGACAGCAAAGATCATTTTTGGTGGATTTAAAGGACAAAATTGAAAATAAGTGAAACTAGAATGTGTTTAATAAAATCCTGGATATAGTATCTCTTGAACCAAGTAGAACATTTTCATTTGCAAAATAGAGAAATTGTAACCTTAAGTTTATAATACAAGGATTGTCATCATTTAGTCTTGCTATAGGTAGTTCTGGGACTGAGCAGCAGGGGTGAGTAATTCTACAATGTCATCCAAAAAATAAATTCCTTCCATTTTTTGTTGTTACCCATTTTTCCCACTATTTCAACTCTGAAATTCACTTCCATCCTTAGCCTCAAGATATTTGCTCAGTTGAAAGTGTTCCATGAAGCATTAAGTATGTCTACTTTGCTTTATGTTCTTTTTAAGGATGAAACATTTTTTTCTCAGAATTCTCTCTATGTTTCCCTTCATGTGCCATTGACCAGTACTTTGAAATTGCATGTGGTTCCACCAATTGCTTGGGGAAATAAATGCCACCACTTTGATGGGTACATAATAGCTCTTATTCATTGTGGTGGTAATACTTTTGTACAGCCTCTGTGAAAGATGGTTTGATGGTTTCTTACAAAACTGAACATACTCTCATCATCACATGATCCAGTAGTCATGCTTTTTGTGTCAAGTGGTCTTGAATAATCTTGCCTGAGGAAGAGCCCAGCATCCCTTAAAAGAAATGTGGCAAGGAAGAACGTGGAGAAAGTGCCACCCTTGAAACAAATACAGCTTTTTTTTTTTTTTAAGCAATAGTATAAAGGTGGAAATCATAGTTATCTAGTTCTTCATTCATGGTGGGGCTTATCAACCCCAAAGAAATCCTTCTGTGCCTCAAAATTTTAAAGAACAGTCTTGGTTTATCTTTGGAGAACATCAGTTGTCTTAATAACTCTAAACTACATCACATTAATCATGTTAAATCCAGGCCCTCTTTACACTGGCTTGCATTTGCTCTTCAGATACAGAGACTAACACTTAAGATTTATTGAGTGACATCTGGTTAATTAAATGTCTATTTCCTCCTGCCTGTTAAAGGGATCATAATACAGACAGACAACATTGGGAGGATAATTAAAGTGCAACCAGAGATCAGGGCTAACCTTGAAACTCCCTTTAATTAAAATTAAAACAAAAGTAATATCAGCAAGAATTACTGCCTTTATCTGAGCCATCTGTACACTTGAAACCTTTACTCAGGAAATCTGCATTGTGCTTTTCTCCATTTTTGTGTGTGGCTGAAACTTTTACTTTCTGTGGACATCTCTTGTGCAAATATGTTTACATTTGGCCTTCAAGAAAGTTCACCCTTAGCATTCATAAGATCTACAACAAGTTCAAACAAGACAAAAATCTCATCATGAGAAGAGGAAGTGGACTCCAAGTTCTACCCCTAACAGAGAAGCTATTTGCAATTGATACCTGCTGGGGAAGGGGAAATCAGTTTTCTCCAACTGTGACACAGAGTTAGCAACCACACTCCAGGGCAGGCCCCAGGCCCAGAAGTAGTTGCCCAACACAAAATAGATACCACATTTTAGTTTGGGTTTTGCTCTCTCTCTCTCTCTCTCTCTCTCTCTCTCTCTCTCTCTCTCTCTCTCTCTCTCTCTCTCTCTCTCTCTCTGTGTGTGTGTGTGTGTGTGTGTGTGTTTGCTTAAGAGTAAGATTTTGGTTTTATTTGGGTATTTTTAATTTGGTTTGACATTTGTTTATGTGTCTTTTGTTTGCATTCTGGGGGTTTTGTTTTTGAAAGAGACAGAGACAGAGACAGAGACAAAAAGTCAAAGTAGGGATGTGGGGAAGATCCCAGAGGAGTTGGGGAAGGGGGAAGACTGTAGTCAAAATGTATTGTATGTTAAAAAAAAAAAAAGTAAAAATTAAATAAATAGAAATAAATAGATTCTAGAAAAGAAAAGATAACCTTTAAAACAATTACAAAATATCACACACCTGCCACTAGTTAAGCACTAGTTAAGTCTAGGGCTGTCATCAGTAAAGGGAAGTAACTAGACCAAGGCAGGACAGGTACCTCAAATAACACAAATTCTAATGGGTCTCAATAATAATTACCCTCTCTGAGGAGTGGATAGAGTGGGGTGGGAGGGAGGAGGGGGGAAACAGGAGGAGGGGAGGGAGTAAGAACTGGAATTGGTGTGTAAGATGAGAAAATATTGTTTTTAAAATTTAAAGGATGATAGAAAAGAATAATAACTAAACAAAACAACCCCAGAGTTGGATATCAGGGTAAATGCTGAGAGATCAGAGAAGTAAAGGAGCCAGCCACTAAAGTTCTTACCTCTGTGAAATCCTCAGAACAAATTCTCCCACTTTACATTCCTCTCTCTGCCCAGTCACATCACTTCCTGTCTCTACCTCCCTAATGCTGGTGTTAAAGGCATGTGATCCAAGTGCTGAGATCAAAGGTGTGCTCTGCTTTTCTTTTAGGCTGGTTAAATCTCATGCAGCCCAGTGTGGCCCAGAACTCCTTACCTTCCTGCTTCTATTGCCAAGTGTTGGGATTAAAAGTGTGTGCCACCACTGCCTGGCCTCTATGGTAACTAGTGGCTAGCTCCACACTCTGAACTATGAGTATACTCATAGTAGATCTATTTCTAGCTTTTTAAAGAACTTCCATACTGATTTCCATAGCAGCTGTACCATTTTGCACTCTCATCAACAGTGGGTAAATGTTGCCCTTTCCTCCATACTCATGTCAGCATTTGTTATTTGTTTCTCTGACCATAGCCATCCTTACTAGTCTAAGATTAAAAATTTGAAATAGTTTTCACTTGCATTTCCCTCATGAATAAGGATGCTGACTATTTTAATATTTTGCATCCATTTGTTCATGGTTTTTCTTTTAAGAACTTTCTGTTTAGTTCCATGCCCCAATTTTTAATCATGGTGTTTATTTCCTTGATGTTTGTGAGTTCTTTTATATTCTAGACACTATCTCTGCCAGTTGTATATCTGGAAAATACTTTTTTCCCCCCTCATTCTGTAGGTTTCCTGACACTGTTAAGAAAGGCTAATCAAGCCATTCCCTGCTGTGCTTATAGCCATAGACTTTATGTCTGCTTCATTTTTTTCTTTTCTTTTTTATTTAAATTTGAAACAAGGTTGTTTTACATGTCAACCCCAGTTCCCCCACCTTCCCATCCTTCCCTATCACCCCCACCAAACCCCAGCCCATCCCCGTTTTGCTCTCCAGGGAAGGTATGGCTTTCCATGGGGAGCCTTCAAAGCCTGTCATATCATTTGGGCGAGAGCCTTGGCCCTCCCCCATATGTCTAGGCTGAGAAAGTATCCTTCTATGTGGGATGGGCTCCCAAAATCCATTCATATACTAGTATAAATACTAGTATTTATACTAGAGGCCCCATAGACTTCCCAGTCCTATAAACTAACACCTATATTCAGGAGATCTGTGTCAGTCCTATGCTGGTTTCCCAGCAATCAGACAGGGGTACATGGGCTTCCCTTTCTTCAGGTCAGCTGATTCTGTGAGTTTCTCCAGCCTAGTCTTGACCACTTTGCTCATCACTCCTCCCTCTCTGTAACTGGATTCCAGGAGTTCAGCTCAGTGTTTAACTGTGCATGTCTGCTTCTGCTTCCATCAGCTACTGGATGAAGACTCTAAGATGGCATATATGGTAGTCATCAATCTCATTATTGTGGAAGAGCATTAAAGGTAGTGTCTTCACTATTGCTTAGATTGTTAGTTGGGTTCATCCTTGTAGATCTCTGGGGATTTCCCTAGTGTCAGATTTCTCCTTAGATCTATAATGTCTCCCTCTATTAAGTTATCTCTTTTCTTGTCCTCCTCTATTTTTTTCCTGTCTCAATCTTCCTGTTCCTGCATGCCCACCTCTCCCCTCCTTTTCTCCCCTTCTCTTTCTCCTAATTTTCTCTCCCTTCCCCCCATGCTCCCAATTTGCTTGGAAGATCTTGTCCCTTTCTCCTTCTCCAGGGGAGCATGTATGTCCTCTTAGAGTCCTCCTTGTTTTCTAGCTTTTCTGGCAGTGTGGATTGTAGGCTCTTGATCCTTTGCTCTATGTCTAAAATCCGTATATGAGTGAGTAATACAATGTTTGTGTTTTTGTAACTGGGTTACTTCACTCAGGATGTTTCTTCTAGTTCCATCCATTTCCCTAGGAACTTCAGGATTCCATTGTGTTTTTCCACTTAGTAGTACTCCATTTTGTAAATGCACCACATTATCTGTATCCATTCTTCAGTTGAGGGGCATCTAGGTTGTGTCCATGTTCTGGCTATTACAAATAATGCTGCTATGAACATAGCTGAACAGATGTCCTTGTTGTATGAATGTGCATCTTTTGGGTATATGCCTAAGAGTGGAATTGCAGGATTTTGAGGTAGACTCCCATTTTCGGGAGAAACTGCCATACTGATTTACAAAGTGGCTGTATAAGTTTACACTCCCACCATCAGTGGAAGAATGTTCCCCTTTCTCTCATGCTCTCCAGCATAAACTGTCTTTGGTGTTTTTTATTTTAGCCATTCTGACAAGTGTAAGATGGTATCTTAGAGTTGTTTTGATTTGCATTTCCCTGATGGCTAAGGATGTTGAGCACTTTCTTAAGTGTCTACTTTATTTTTTCAAAAGCCTACAGACTAACCTTTAAAGAAAGTCTCATGCACCTGATTTGTGTATTCTAATACTCTGCCTACTTTGGAAAAAAGAGAAAAGTAGTTTGTAAGGGATTAGAAGAGCCTTACATCTTCATCTGATAACAAGTCCTTGTAACTGTTCAGATGGGCAGTGTATATTCAAATCTGAGTACCTCCGTTTGTATTGACCCCATTTTTTAGGCACAAAGTACTACTTTGTTCAAGGAGAATAAAAATTATGGTAACTGGGCCTGCCTGTGTGTTGTGAAGGTTAAATGAGAAAATTTGTTCAATATCTACCTCCTAGTAATGGTCTATTCCTACCATTACCAAAAAGTGAAATAACAATGGTCATTTGCAATTTTTTTCTTACAGTGACATCCTAAGTAAAGACAAGACACTTTGGTACTGGTGACTTGTAAAAAAGAAAGAAAGAAAGAAAGAAAGAAAGAAAGAAAGAAAGAAAGAAGAAGAAGAAGAAGAAGAAGAAGAAGAAGAAGAAGAAGAAGAAGAAGAAGAAGAAGAAGAAGAAGAAGAAGAAGAAGAAGAAGAAGAAGAAGAAGAAGAAGAAGAAGAAGAAGAAGAAGAAGAAGAAGAAGAAGAAGAAGAAGAAGACATAAACTGATTCGAGTACTGGGCTAGATATAAGTAGACTGTCCCTAAATTTGACTACCCTAAAAATCCCCTACATTCATAGACAGGCCTGCAATTTTTCTGTAATAGACTAAAACTGAAAAGGAAGCCAAGATCATAAGTTTAAGACAAAGATAGAAATACTTCTTTATGTCATTTATTGGCAAAATGATGGCTTACAGATATTATTGAAGAAAATAAAGTTCAACCCACAAAGACATCTTCAGCCAGGTCTAGTGGATCATGTGTAAGCTTGATTCTCAGGAAGAAAAGGCAGTAGTATTTCAAGTTCAAGGCCAGCCTACACTATGCAGCAAGACCTTGTCTTTAAATTTCTTCTCCTCCTCTTCCTTCTGTATTTTCATTTCTGACCATGACTACATATAAACATTTTTCTTTAAGTTCTCTCTATTATTCCAGGCTTATCTCATCCTTATCACCTTAACACCAGAGTGTATTTTCCTATCCTGCCGACTCTATATTTCCCTCATCCTGACTCCTCACTTGAACTCCCACTATGCAGTCTTTCATTTCTTTGCATCATCTTGTTCTGCCATGTCATAATTTCTTTAGCTCTTGTCCTAACTCTCTTATGCTTCTTTAGCAGAGTGACAAGCTATGAGTGGCTTTCATTCCATGAATAATTACTGCCTCTTGAATGAAAGACATGGTCATATACCAGAAATGGTTGAATTAAATTGGATTAAATTTAAATGAGTTTTCATTAATGAAATATTTTTTCTGATGAGGAATCATTGTTTCTGTTCATTAAAATTTCATCTTACCTTAGAAATAAAACTGTAACAGTACAATATGCATTGGGGTTAGGAGATGAAATAGCTGAATCAATTATCGATAAAGCATGTAAAAGAATCATTTTATTCCAACAATCCTAAGAAAATGTGTTTCAGATTTTCTAGTTCTCCTGTTTGATAAGTCAAGATGAAACAATGGCTGTGCAAATGTTTGCAAAGGGGAAAACCATTATATAAATATGCTTTGGAAGTATTTAGTGGCAGAATGCAAAATGTCATATCCTTGGCTTGAAACCACGAAATAGAAATTTCACTACTAAGAATAGGAAGATAAAGTCTATTTTTGTACCAACCCAATTGGACAGATTCATGGCACATCAATAAGAGGGATTTTATGGCCATTTTTACAACAAAGATGAATGTACCCTTTAAAAGATTCAGTTTTAATATCTGGAAAGGGCATCTCAGAAATTTTATTTTGCATTTTTTCCAAGGTGATAACTATATGATTATCAATCACAGATCACACAATCATCCAGAAAAAAGATTTGTACTAACTCAGATGATCGCCTACATTTCTCCTGAGGTCTGTTTGTTCTTGCTTTTTCATGTTAACTTATTAAGGATATTTTACAAATTATAGAAAATAAGCATTGAATAGGTGTCATTATTATATGAAATGTTTCAGAAATACACTACAAACAAAATAAATTTCCTCAACTTTTCTACGGAATTTCATTGTTTCTCCCTTTCTTCATGCACTCTTTGATATCACTTTACCCAAGCATAGCAGGGCTTCCTTCTCAGAGTCCCTCAATGGTTCTCAGCCTGTGGATCATGACCCCTTTGGAGGTCAAATATCAGATATTTGTATTACGATTCATAACAGTAGCAGAATTACAGTTATGAAGTAGCAACAAAATAATTTTATGGTTGGGGGTCACCGCAACATGAAGAACTGTATTAAAGGGTTGCAGCATTAGGATGATTGAGAACAGCTGTACTACTGTGACCTTTTTCAGTTTCTCATGGGATTTCTGTCCTCCAAACCTCTCTACAGCCCCCATCCCACACCCCAGCCCCACGCTTCCAATTTCCCATTGAAGTTTATCAGAAGGAGAACAACTAGCTATGGGACATGGATGAAATAATGGCAACAATGATCAAGATCCATGATTTCATAAACGTTTTGTAGAATCTTGTTTATGTCACAGTCCCACCTTACACCATGCATCACATCAGAACCTTAGGTTACATGTGACTTTTGGAGGTCATTGGTCTTTCCTCGATAGTTTTTCTTTGTTTTTTTAAACATTAGTCATTTATCTCCATGCAAAGATTGACTTCACCTATCCAGCTCTGGTAATGTTACAGGAACCAGAGTAGAGCTCACTTTGGCGAATCAATTCTTCCAAAAGCACTATAGACCTTTCTGAAAGTGCACCCTTTATTTCACTTGTTTGCATTAATGTCAAGGGAAGCCTTTTTATAATGTATTGACATTTCCATTTTTAGCAGAACTTAAATTTATTCCACTCTAGAAATACATTAAGCTGCCTCTGTATCCAAATAACTTTATATGTAATACTTCGGCATATCCCAAACTTACCCTGTCTATCTCATTTTACAATTCACTTTTTCAAACATATCATTTACCATAGTTTTTGCTACTCCCAGAGTATAAGATCTTTTCTTTTTTTATATATAAAGTCTGCTTGTTTTTTGTTTGTTTGTTTTTTTTTTAAAACAGGTAATGGCTAGAGGTAATGATTCCCATGGGAGTTTTTTTCTAATACAAAAACAAAATTTGCAGGCCTAAAATGTTGAGTGACTATAAATTTATATTTGCCTTCATAAATCCTCCAGACCTGATACCCCTAATTAGCATCCATAGCATCCCAGGTGTGCACAGATGTGCTATCTGCTAATGCATACTTATCTATTTCAATGAATTAAGAAAACATGCTCAGAGATTTATTTTGCAATGTGGCCAAATTATACTTTGCTGTTTACGTCTTTATGTAAAAAACATTGAGCTGGAATAGAGACTAGGGAGATGGTAAAAACTTATACTGGTATTGACAACTGGTTAAGTTGTTGGAGATTAGTCAACAACAGTTAATGTGATACTAGTAGACGTTAATAATGAGTAAACTGAAACTAACTACATAGTGCTAGATTGTACTCAGACATAGTCTCACTGCTGTATCTTTAACAACATATATACAGAAATATAAATGCAAATAATGTTTTCATAAATGTCTACACACATAGGTTAGTGTTCATACATGTGTTTCCTGGCTCTGCCCATTGAGAAGCTACATAACATTCCAGGACTGATGAGCACACTCAGTGTTTTGACGTTAGTTTTTAATACTGTTCAACAATGAAAGGGGTGAAGATCCTTGAAGAAATGGATGATTACAGTACTAACAGCAAACATAAGCAAGATAAGCTTGAAGCATCATATGGAGCTATAAGGTAAAGAAATAATAAATGAGATGATGAGGATGTATCAAAGGGACCTTTGAATCAACATGAAATTCTTCCCAAAGGCCAGAACTAAAATTATTTGAGCAACAAAATGAATAATGAATCAGCAAATTGAAACTCAACATATCTATGAGCTGGCAATTATGTAAATAAGTGAACAGATAAATGGGAAAAGAAATTGTCTCCTCCTGTAAAACAATTGCAGGTGATCCATGAACACACTGCCACCTCCAGAAAGTAGTGTTTACCTCGCCATCTCCTCCACATGACATCCACTTGCTGGCTTGCTTGAAAGTATGAGGACATATCTAGATTTACAGAGTTAAACCTGATGAACAAGGTTAACACTACCATTCACAAATAATGTTGGCAATCTACCCTTGTTATGCAATGAGAAGGGCATTTTGTTCTTCCTCTAAAAAAGAAAAATCTCATCGACTCCAACCCAATCATAAGGAAAAAAAAATCAGGCAAAATTATACTGAGGGACTTCCACAAACTCTACAAGCAGCACTTTTGGAAATGATTAATGTCACCATAAACAAGTCATGAGGCATCAGTGTAGATGCTGAAGGACACACAACTGAGAACACCTAAAGAGCCCTGGAAATCAACACTCTGTGCCCTTCATCTGATGGGATCCTGCAATGGAGGGATACATGAAGGGAAGAGACTTATTTTTTTCAAAAGTGAGGAGTTCAGTGGATTGTAACATCACTGTTGCTTCTAAACGTGACAAATGGGCTACTGATAATATAGGAGACTATGATATATGAGAACTCAGTACTATATTTGCAGATTGTCTTTACATTTAACAATGTTCAAAAGAAAATTTGGGTGGCCTGGAGAAATGGCTCTGTGTTAAAGACCACTGGAGGCATTTGTAGAGGACAATAGGGCACGTCTCAAAACCTACACAGTGTCTCCAACCATCTATATCTCCATTCCTAAGGGATCCAATGCCTTTTATTGGCCTCCAAGAACACCAGCCAAATGGGTGTGTGTGTGTGTGTGTGTGTGTGTGTGTGTATGTGTGTGTGTGTGTGTAAAACATGTGATATAGGCAAACTCACACACATAAAATAAATAAACATGCTTAGAATTTATTTTACTTTATGTTCATTGGTGTTTTGTCTGCATGTATGTCTGTGTGAGGGTGTCAGATACCCTTTTTAAAAATGAAAACTTGGGGCTGGGGAGACAGCTTAGATGTTTTTCCAGGAGACCTAGGTTTGGTTTCCAGAACTTAAAATGAACAGTGCCCAGCCATTTGTAACACTAGCTCCAGGGGATCCTACTCCCTTTTCTGACCTCTGAAGGAACCTGCCCGCATGCATATACACACATATAAATACAAAAATTACTTTTAGAAGTTTATTTTCAGCCATACACATCTATAAATATAAAATTATTTTTAGGAGATCTTTACATTTTTAAACATGAGAGCAGGTTACAATAAGGAATTGTAAATTTCAGTTGTTTTCCTTTGGGACGACCAATATAGTCCTTTTATATATGCAAATACAAAGGAAATACACCTTTAAGAAATTCTTGAGGAAGAATTAACCTTAGTTAGTGAACTAACTCAACTACAGATTTTCTCCCCTAGTGGAAGAAGCTGAGAGCTCTGGTTAGTACACTGGTTTTATAGTAAGTACTCAGACTTTAGTAAGAACAAGTTTGAGCAGCACAAGTTCTGGGTGTGGTGAGGGGCTGGGATGGAGGAGACCTCCACAAGCACACACTACAAACCTTTATAGTTCGCCCATCAGGTGCCCTGAAGCCACAGACCACACTGATGCACACACAGTCAAGGCTGTATCACCTCTGGGGATAGCCCACTGTTTAGGAACTCACTTACAGCATACTTTTAGAGCATTCACCTTGTCCCAACTGTAAAATTGCAGCTACAAATCCCTCCTGTATTTCATTCAAACTCACGAGAAAATGAATCCTATTTCTAAAACACAGGTGCTAAAAAGAGAAAAAGAAAAATGAGTCAATCAAAGCTGAACCTACTAGGACTCTGAGAAGTGGGCAGTCCATCTCTATTTATTTGAAGGAAGTAGTCTGAGGGAATATAGGTTATGGTGAGAATGGAATTTTCAAGTTCAAAATCAGGAGTCACAAATCTACCAAGTTCACATTGCTTCTTTAAGGCAGGGATCTGAGAAAACAGATGTCAAAAGGCCATGGCCACACCTCAGCCCCAGCTGGCTTCTGTCTGTGAGAAGATAGACTATATGTGAATGTTGTTATCTTACTAGTTTTTGTTGTTGTTTTTTTGGTTTTTTTTGTTTGTTTGTTTGTTTGTTTGTTGGAGTTTTTTTGTTTTTGTTTTGTTTTGTTTTTGAGACAGGATCTTACTGTGTACTCTTGACTAGCCTGTAACTTTGTCTATAGACCAGGCTGGCCTTGAATTCACAGAGATCCACCAGCATATGCCTCCTGGATACTAGGAATAAAAACCTGTATGAGCCAAACCAAATGTATCTGTGGTGTGACCAAAAGAAAGGCCTTTTATTTGCAACTTCTGGCCTAATTACATCATTGTGATTCTGAACACTGAGAAATTAAAATTGTGGGAGTGAATCAGATTCACAGAAGGTGTCTATGAAGGCTGGGCTAACATACCTGGTCATTTCAGGAAGAAAACCATCTCGGGACAAAGGCAAGACAAATTCCTACTTTTAAAACTGGTAGAACTGGGGACCAGAGAGAAAATCGGTTAGTAAAGTGCTTGTCTCATGATCACTAGAATGGATGGATCCCTATCACTCACACAAAAAGCCTGGCATGGAGGCATGCATTTGTAACTCCAGGGGATGTAGAGGCTGGAGGATCCCTTGAGTTCAGTATCTAGACCAGTGGTTCTCAACCTTCTTAATGCTGTGAGCCTGTGAATCCCTCCTTAATAAAATTATTTTTGTTGCTACTTCTAAATGTAAATTTGCTTCAATCATGAATTGTAATGTAACTATCTGATATGGGACCCCTGTGAAAATGTTGCTCAACCCTAAAGGGGTCAGTGGCTCACAGGTTGAGAACTGTTTGACCAGTCAGTCTAAACTAATCCATGAGCTCTAGGCCAGTAAGACCCTGTCTCACATAATGTGGATTGTGTACCTGAGGATGACACTGGAGATCGTCCTCAGGCTTCCACATACATGCACACACATACATGTTTTTAAAATGTTAGATTTTGAAAAGTGTTAGCTATTAGGAAATCCAATGAATTCTTTCACTTACAAACTGTAAGAACAAAAAGCTATGCCTTTTAGAATATCAAGCCCAACTGGGGTTGTACAAACAGGAGAGTGCTGGGAGGTCGGTGATTGGCTGACAGCCCACTCTCAGGTCAGGGCAAAGAAGATCCAGGAGCCTTGGCAGAAACAGATGCAGTGGTCATCTCAGAGAGGGATGGCACTCAGTCATCATTACAAAGAGGTAGACTAAACTAGGCCAAGTCCATCACGACTGCCTCAGCTCAAGTGCTTTTCTGAAACACCTTGATGCCTTCCCACCAACCCACACTGCATCTTCAAGGATGTCTCCAGCTCCCCTCCAATGCAAAACCGTAGGAGAAGTCTAACTGGGTACAAAGCACACAGTAGGCAAATTGATAGAGAATTTAATTCAACACTAAAACTGACTAAAATCTCATCTGCTTTCTCACGGACCTACAAATCACTAAACCTTAACAACAACATTAAACTCTTCCTCCAAAAAGTATTTCTTGCTATGGGTTCTAAAGAATCATTGAGATTACTACTGAGTTTTAGTGTTATATACATGAACTTGGAATTGGCACAAACTGAATTGCTTATCCTTTAATAAACATTTTATATGGAAATTAATTCAGAGAATTCCCAGCCACACAAACAAGACTCTGAATGTGTTTATCTCCTAGTGAGCTGGTATTGACTCTGGCACTGTTCTAGCTCACCTAGCTCACTTTACCCAGGGGTTTCATCCATTCTTACTTGCAAATACAGGCTTGCAGAGCACAGTGGTAACCTGTGAAAGCAGAAGCCATGAAAGAAGGTCTTCACTCTCAATGGGGAGAAGGATGAGTCTCCTGTGACTCTCAAACTTCTTTCTCAATATAGAAAACCTTTCTTACTGTCAAGTGTAAATGACTACAAAGATATAGATATACAATGTTTGCTATTATTTAGTTTACTAGTTTATCAGTATGAAACAGGGTGAATTTAAAGTAAATGTGTTGTATGAAGAGTTTTGTTTTTTTTGTTTTTGTTTTTGTTTTTTTGTTTGTTTGTTTTTTTTGTTTGTTTTGGTTTTTTTTTGGTGTTTTGTTGTTTAAGCCTAATCTGGTCTTGATTTTACAATCTCCCAGCCTCAGCCTCCCAAGGGCTGGGTTTACAAGCATGTATCAACACATACATCTTAAAAGGCTTTTTTAAAAAGAAAAGCTGATCAAGACTATTTCCAGTGATGTTTATCTTTTTCTTCACCTATAACTTATAAAATAAGTTTTGGGTTTTTTTTGTTGTTGTTGTTTTGTTTTTCTGTGACTGAACGAATAAGCATCCTCCTATCAAAGATTTTTGACCATTCTCTCAGGGACATCTTTGATTTTATTGAAGCCATGTACCTCTCTCTAACAGTAAGATCATCCTTGCCACTCTGATAGCTGCATGTCTAAGTCTCAGAGCTTTGTGGCCTAGAGAGACGATTAAGCAACTAAAAACATTTGCTGTTTCTGAAGAGGACATAGTTTTGATTGCCAGCACTCACATAGCAGCTCACAACCATCTAAAATTCCATTTCTAGGAGATCTGATGTCCTCTTCTGGCCTCCTCAGGCACCAGGCCATACATATGCATGCAGGTAAAATACCTACTCATGCTTGCTGTATTTATTCTTTGTTAGCCAGTTTCCTCTTCTGTAAAATGTCATGTGAATTGTCACTGCATAATATGGGTGCAGTGCTACGTGCTTTTCTATCTGTCACTACCAAACATTCATAAGAATCATGTCATATGCTGGTTACTTACACTGTTTTTTGAGGGGCTAAGAACTGGCTGTCAATCTGTGTCATGCAATTACTCATAGTTAATAAAGTGAACTGGCAATGGAAAGGTGAACCTTGTTGGAAGGCTGGCATTCTTTAACTAAAGTGAGATGAATGAATTGAGTGAAGTAAAGACTAACTATAGTCAATTCACTACAAATCACACCAGCACAGGGATGGTGGAGTCAAAGACACAGAACTTCTGTAACTTCTGTTTTGTCATCCCATGGGCCCACTCAGTACTTTGCTTTGTTTTTAAAATATTTTAAACAGTGCACACTAAGGTGTTGTTGGTCAGTATAAGTTTTCATCAGGAAATATTGTGTTGAATTTTATTAATGTCCCTAAAATTAATTCCTTCTCATTTGTTATTTTTATAAGACATAACATTTATATATTAAGATTGAAGACAATATACCCAGATATGATGATATGCATGTATTAAAATGGCACACTGAAACCTCATGCATATGTGCAATTATGGTGTCAGTTAAAATTGTTTTAAAGTAGCCAGAACTCAGAAGTCAATGGCTGGCAAAGGCCAATCTAGTCTACATGATGAGTTCTAGACCAGCCAGGGTTACAATAGTAAGACTAAAATTAAATAAAATTACATATAAGTGTTAAATTTTATTTTAAAAATTATGCATTCTGCATTCAGCATGATTGACAGGCTGGATGCTCATCAAAAGAGAATCATTAACCAGAGATATTGACATGATACTTTCTATTTACTGAAGTACCACCCACACTAAATGAGATATGAGCCAATCCAGTTTCTACTGACTGATGTACCAAGCAGGAAAACATGGTGCATATCCATAGTGGCATATTACTCTGCCATAAAATAACAAAATTCAGTTATCTGCAGCAACCAGGGTGGAACTGAAACACAGTGTGTTAAGTGAAATAAGCCAGCCACAAGAAAGACAAATAATACTGTCTGTTTTCACTTCTATACAGAAGCTGAAATGTTGACCTTTCAGAAATGAAGAGAATCAGGGTTATCCAGCACTGAGAAGAGTTTGTGAAAGGGGCAACAGAGATACTATTGTTAGTTAGTGAGTGTAGTGGGGGGTGGTGAGATAGGAGGAAACCCAGGGTACTGTAGGGTAACTGGGTAGCTAATTGTCACAAAGTAGTAAGCTTCTATCCTAGAAGATCACCAGAGATCACCCTACAGACAACTAGCCAAGTATGAGGCAACCAAGAAAGACTACACATCCAAGGGGCAGGGAGAGCTAACTCTCTGCCATGGTGAGTCTACAAGCTGGTCATGCATACACGACAGGAAGGTAGCTTAGTATAATTAACAGCACTAAGACACTTGCAAAGTAGGACTGTAGTAACACTGGCAAGATGATGAACAATGCTGGGACAGCACGTGTTCATCGTTCTGATTAGGACATGGAGTGTGTGGGTTTAATTGGCTCAGTCCATGATAGCACAGAGAATTAACCACGTCCAGTAGAAATTAGCTCAGCTGTTGTGGAGCTGCAGCCATTGCTCCATAAAATCTCTTGATAAAATAAATTCAGTGGCTTTTTCCTCTCTTGTAAACCACTCCCAACTCCCAAGAGTTCTCTCACCTTTCCCTGATTTCTTATTTTTCCTCAATATTTTTTGTTTTTCTGTAAGAATTCTCAATAAAGCCAGCTTCTGCTTTGCATTCCTCAACAAGAGTCCACATCTTTAATCTCCATTAGCATGAGGCAAAAAACTGCAACCACAATCTGTCTTGATGACTACAGGTGTCTGCCATGTTAGGTCATTGGGTCATGTACAACTGAGCCATGAAAAGTCCCATTGCAATCAAGCTCTGCACCACAAACAGGAAAAAGGAAAGAGGAGAGTGGGAAGGAAGAAGGGGAGGAGGGAGAGAGGGAGGGAGGGAGGGAGAAAGAGTGCTTAGTGCCTGTATTATGTACCAAGTATCTCAGTTGTCACATGTTCTAGGGAACATGTTCTCATGGTTTGTGACCCACAGCAGGTAGAAGACAAAAACATCATTGCATATAAAAATAATTTAAAATTTTAAATGGGCACTTATTCAAAATAAGACATTGGGATAAGTATATACCTTAGATTTAAAATTTTAAGGCACAGCTTACAGATACATAAAGGTGATTTTTTGAGTGTACATTACACTGGAAACCAATCAGGCCATAAAAAGTCTATTTTCTCACATTTAATTGCTGGTGAACATTTTGATGGAGTCAATTTGGTATTCCTATGAAGTGATATAATTTTATGTATTAACATAATTTTATTGATTCTTTGGGAATTTCACACAAGCATCCCAATCCCACTCATTTCCCAGTCCCTCTATGTCCACCCCCACTATTGTATCCTACTTACCCCCCAATGCCAAAAGAAAACTAAAAAGCAATAACAATAATTTTAAAAAGAAAAAAAAAGCACTTTTCTCTTCCATCTTTCCCGTATCTTCATCACATACTCATTTGTCATAGTCGCCTTGAGAACTGTGGTGCTCTAGGAAGTATATCCTTTTGCTCAAATAGCTTTACTTGCAAATGTTCATTGCAATGAGTTGTCAGTCTGGTTCAAGGCCTCTGACTTCTGGTATACCATCAATACTGGAACTCATCTTGGATATCCTGCTGTTGCTCCTGGTCATGGAGATAGTGTGGCTACAGGACTGGTCCCTTCACTCACTCAAGCAGGTCACAGATGGGGTAGATGTTATGGTGGGCCAACTCAAAGTCCTGGATGTGGGCCTGGATGGTAGCTGAGTTGGTCAGTCAGGGCCTCCACTGGGACCACCCTTCTTAGGCAAGGGTCAGGACAACCAACTTTCACACCCACTCCACTTGGCTGGTGGGGGAAGAAGAGACCATTCTCCCATAGGTGCTATCTTTTAACATTTTACTTAATAAGTTTTTTTCGCAAATATCTTACCCAGGATCAAAAATAAACTTTGAGGTGTCATTCTATAAATATGTTTCTCTTATTGGTTAATGAATAAAGCACTGTTGGCCAATAGAAAAGCAAGATAGGCAGGACTAGGAAGATTCGGGGATAGGTAGTAGGAGATTCAACATGTAAGACCAAGAGAGCAGAGGTCTGGGCCCTCTCTCCGGTAAGGTAAGACCACGTGGAAATACTTAGATTAATAGAAATGGATTAATATTTAAATAGAGTTAGCCAATAAGAAATGTTAGTAACAGGCCAATGGCTTTATATCTAATACAGAGTCTCTGTGTGTTATTTGGGGCTGGTGCAGATCTGGGACCAGACCAGCAGGAAAATTGCTCATAACAAAACTTGCTATCTTCCATTTAGACAAAAATTTAAAAAAATTAAAAAAGAAAAAAGATTTCAGCCAGGCATTGGTGGCACATGCCTTTAATCTCATTGCTCGGGAGGCAGAGGCAGGTGGATCTCTGTGAGTTCAAGGCCAGACTGGTCTACAAAGAGAGTTCCAGGACAGGCTGCAAAGTAATACAGAGAAACCCTGTCTCAAAAAAAAAAAAAAAAAAAAAAAAAAAGGCAAAAAACAAAACCAAAAAATCAAAACAAGAAAAAGATTTCAAGAATTTAAGAGCTCATTTTTGTCACTGAATTCTCCAAGAACCTTTATCAAGAGATAAATATTAATTAGATAGTGAATCGAGGATATTTATAGTGTAAGGCAAGGGGAACAGGCTACAAAAAAAGGGATAAGGGAAAATGAAAGACGTTTCCTTTCAGAGAGGAGCAGTGAGAAAGATGGGCTCCTAGCTATAAGAGGCAAACTCAAGAAAGCGGCTGGCTTCAGAGTGTTAATACCATCACTGCAATTTAATTTTAATATAAGTAATTAATCAACTTTTGTCACTTCTGAAATACACTCCGAACATTCTGTCTGAATCCCGTCCTTCACTGTGCTTCTTCAAGTTTAAAAGCCCGAGGCTTTCAGAACTTTCCTTGTGACATTGGTGAGGCCCTTTTTTTATAGACTAATTAACATGCCAAGAATTTCAAACCAGCAAGAGATACAATGGTATTATTTTCCAGTATTAGAGACATTTTTCATGCCTGCCTCAAAAACCTTGAACACATTGGTCTTGTCTCCTCAATACCACTCAGCTGACTACAGTAAATAACTTCAGATTGATTTCAGAACACCCCTTCCTGCCCACTGAAGTTTAGATGAGGAAATACTATCACCTGAGGAAAATTTCTTTGGTGTGATTTCTCCTTGTAGACCCTTTCCAGTGTATCACAAGGAAGGAATACATTTCACTCCTAGAGATTAAGTTACATACTCTAGGTCAAGGGCCGCACTAAACTGGAACAAATGTTGACACATAAACGAGCAGACACAAACAGCCAGTCACATTGTGCTTCTAAGTCTTAGGGGATCTGGAACGCTCAGTTCTGGCTTTGAGTTATAACCACTGCTAAACTACTATCTACCCTTTTTAAGGCTTAAACTACCGATACATCAATACAGAACTCACATCTGTACCAGCTACAAACCAACATATAAAAAGAAGTCTACAAACAGCAAGATCTCTAGATGCCTGAACATTGCCGCACATGAAGACAGATTCTCACCCAAGGGGAGACAGTCTAAATACGTTTTTGTTAGAGTTTGCATCATGCATGTAAATATTCCTTTTGTGGGATAAAAAGAAGAAAATCAGAATGGGGTAAAGAAAATAGCCCCCCAAGATAGAGCAAAATGAACATTTTAGGGCATTTCTTTCTATCTTTATTTTCCTATGACTTGTGTTTTCCTATGCAAATTCCATTGAAAGTGAAAAGTTTTACATTTATAAACGAATTTTTGGTCTAATATTTGCCGAATCCACAAAAAAAAAAAAAAAAAAAAACAAAAAAACGGAGCTATGGCAACCTCTGAGTGCTGTATCTCCTACCACTGTGAGAGGTGCAGAGACTCCTGCTGACATAGAGCATGGCTCAAGGCCTCCTGGCCTTCACATATTCAATTTTCCTCAAAGTCAAGCAAGTCCAGGCAGAAGTGGATTTCCATCGGAGGGAGAGAGATAAATTACCAGTCTGAAGATTCCTTTGGCCTGGCTTACTTTGTCATTACTGTAATCCCCAAAGTGATCAGGCTCTCCCAAGGTATTTTTCTCTCTGCCCAGTGACCCATCCATAAACAAGCAGCTCAGGGCACCACCCCGCCCCTGTTGCAGCACTAGAGTTGTTGCTTCAAAACCACCCTTTCAGTTTGCCCAGTGGAGTCTCCCAAGGCCACTTGTGCCAAAGCTCCTGGAGTCTGGGTACAACTCAATTCTAAAACCCCCTCTTCCCTCACAATCTCACAGTGAAAACACACACATTTCATTTGTCACAAAGATGCTCCAAGTTGACTGCCTCTTCTGTACCCCTCAGTAAACATCAGGAAAACAAAATTTCAGCAGCATTACTTTAATGTGAAAGGAACTGGTCTTCATGAGGCAAACTAAAATACTGTATGAGCATAGACGAGGGGTATCTGGAGAAGAAAACGAGATGAAGGACCTGGATTCAATGCCACCTGTTAGCAATTAGAGGATTGCCTACCAAAATGAGAATCTCACCTTGTGAACTCAAAAAATGTTTTATAATGCACAGTGGTGGTCTCCATGCAGTGGAAATGCCATCCTGCATAACAGATTTAGATATGTTTTGTTGGCAATGGAAGGTATGTATAATCATCGGCCCAGTAACTCTAGTTGTGACCCCATGGATGCAATCTGCAGCTCACAGAAAGGAAGATTTATGGCTTCCTAATGGATAATGTCAACAATACAATACTTATTAAGTAAGGTACCCCTCTTGACAAGCTAGTGGAGGAGAAGGTTAGCATAGATGGAGAGGAGCTGACTATGAGTCAGCATATAGAAATAAAATCATTTATTTGTGGAGCTGCATGTACCCTGAGAAGAGTCTAAGGGAGTCACCATGGGTGTCTGGGAGGAGAAAGGGGATGCAGAAATGGGGGAAGGCTCACAGTTCAGACTACAGGATTAGGACACATGGGTGCACACCCTGACTCTGCCACAGTGGAAGCTGGAGTGGCATCTTTATAAATTCCTCGTCTGTGAAATATAAAGAGTGCTGTCTCTTAGAATTTTGAAAAGGATTGAATAATATGCTGTTAACACAGTACACATCATACTACAGGAATGAAAGATTTGCAAAACTCCTATCTGTAATTGCCAATTTTCTACAATGAACAAATACTGCTTTTATAATGAAAAAGTCACTCCAACAAGTGTAAGCAAATAAGGAACTGTGACATGCAATAAGCACTACTTAACAGCAAGGGATGTGTCCTGGGAAATGAGTGACTTTGTCAGTGTGCAAACAACATAGGGTAGTCTCATACAAACTGAACCAGTTACAACATTGCTGAGTGATGTAATTTTAAAGGTTCATGGTCCTGTATGTGGTCTGCTGTTGACAAAAGCACCATTAAAAAGGGAAAAGGATGGAGCAATTCTCCAGATGGTAAAAGCACTTGCTACTCTTGCAGAGGGCCCAGGTTCACCTTCCAAATTCACACAGTGGTTAACAACCATCCCCAACTCCAGGGATATCCAATAACTTATCTAGACCAGTGAGCACCAGCTACACACATATATGAAGGCAAAACAAGCATAGGCATAAAGTAAAAATAAATGTATCTTTTACAAAATCTCTTTAAAATGTCATTAAGTGCCATATGACTGCATGCTTAGGGCATAAAAGAAGTAAAATCCACAATTTACTTCAAGATTCTTCAAAAAAACAGGACAGGTTCATGCTGGCTATACAGATGTTTACTGTAAACTTCTTTCAACTTTTCCATATCATTAAAACAGCTATGATAAAATGTTAGGCAAGTTTATCATTATAAAATTAATTTTTATTTATGTGAGTACAGTGTATTTATTTTAACAGACCATACACTAAACATGCAATTAAAGAAAAAATTAATAATCTCCCTGCTTTACACCTCACCAATCCTACCTCATCCAAAGGTATGTTTTATATTCTTTCACATTTTATGCTCATAAATTTAAACCAAACTGTTTTTGTAAGATTTTATTTATATCACTTAGCACTTGCAGAATGTTTTCTTATATTAACTTTATTATTTTTAATTATGTATGTCTGTGTGTGCACATGATTGCAGGTGCCATCTGAGTCATATTTTGAGCCTTGGCAACAATGTTTTTTTCTATTTAGAAAAATGACTATTTGAGAGGCTTCATTCAGCAACTGATGGGAATAGTTGCAGAGGCCTATAGCCAAACATTAGGCAGAGCTCAGGGAGCGCTTCAGAAAAGGGACAGGAAGGATTGCAGGAACTAGCAGGATCAAGTACACCATGAGAATACCCACAGAATCAACTAACCAAGACCCATATGGGCTCACAGAGGCTCAAGCCACAATCAAGGAGCCTTCATGGGTCTGACCTAAGTCCTATGTGTATGTTACATTTATATAGATTGCTGTTCTTGTGGGACACCTAACAGTGGGAGTGGGGTCATCTATGACTTTTATCTGCTTTGAGAACTCTTCCTCTCCTGGGTTGCCTCATCCAGCCTTGATATGAGGGTTTGTGCCTAGTCTTATTGCACCTTGTTATACCATATTTGGATGTTATTCTTGGGAGACCTGCTCTTTTATGAATGGAAATGAAGGAGGAGTGGATATGTGGGGAAGGAAAGGGGAGGACTGGGAGGAGAAGAGGGAGGGGAAACTTCCACCAGGTTGGAAACTATGATAGAAGAATAAGTAAGCAAATAAATAAATAAATAAATAAATAAATAAATAAATAAATAAATAAATAAATAAATAAGAAAATTGCTGGAAAAAGTATATGCTTACCCTTTGTTAATGAACTATTCTGACAAATTACTTCTTTATAGATGGTAATAGCTGGAGAATATAGATTTTTCACACATTCAGTTTTTGCAATTTCTCATATTTTTGTTATATTTTATTACAAAGTATGAAATAGTTTGGTTTTCAAAATTCTATTTTTACCTTACATCAGAGTGGAAGGGTGGAAAGGAACCAAACCAACTCCTCTACAAAGAGAGAGAAGTCACCTCTAAGGCCCACCTCCCACTACAGTCACATTGGCGGCATCTGGATTTGTGAGGAGAAATGCTGAGCCCAACAGTGGCCTGGGCCACTGCTGCATCTCACTGTGGAGTATTGGGCGAGGACCCTACTCTCTTAACTATAGCTCATCAGGTTCCGAGTTTCCGGAAATAACTCCTTCAGTCTCCTTGGGGAAGGCCCCTGGCTGCTGCTGGGTTCAATTTAAGCTATTCAATGACACTCAAGTGTTTCTTACAGTCTTCCTTTCTATCCAAAACCAAATCACTGCCTTCCTGGGCTTGGTATCCACAACTTCAAGACAACTTGAGCAACTTCCTCTGAGATACCATCTCTCAACTCCCAAATAGAGGAAAGACAGTCATTTAATTTGTTAGAGAGAAAGCGGGAGTTGGCGGGTCCTGTTGCTGCTTAAATAAATGGCCCTCTTCCTTCTGCCTCTTGAGTATCCATACTGTAGTGACTAGCATCCCTGATTTCTAAGAATTCTTAGAATGTAACACTAGAGTCACGGAGCTTCTTATTGTCTGTAGGCAAAGATTTTGTGGCCCAGCCGCTGCATCCAAATTACCACACAGAGGCTTACCTTAATTATAAATGTTTGGTCGATAGTTCAGGCTTGTTACTAGCCAACTCTTACACTTTAAATTAATGCATATTTCTTATCTATGCTATCACTCTCCTACTTTGGTTTTCCAACCTGTAATTCCTGCCTGGTTTCTGGCCAATCAGCTTTTTACCAAACCAATCTGAGCAACAAATCTTCACAGTGTACAAAAGGATTATTCCACAGCAATTGACAACCTTATGCTCCATATGCACTCTCTCCAATCAGACCCATCTTTGCTCTGCAAAATGGAGGAACATTGACTCTCCTACATTCCAGTATCCTGTGTTACAGTCTGCACTGTCAGAGTCTCCCTGTCTCTATCAAAGAGAGAGTGGACACCTGCAACTTCAGTGTGGTTGTTAGCATCCTTGTTTTGTCCTGGCTTCTGAGGAGGATAACTGAGCAGAGGAGTCACTACTCTTATTTTCCACCTCATCACTGAAAGAGCCTCTTATTAGCACAGGAAAGATTCCTATTTGTTTTCATGAGTGAAGATAGAAATTGATTCTCCTCTAATTGGAAACAGCCTGTCATGTTTATATTTCTTCATGGTCTCAGCATGAGTTCTCACTAAATTATTCCCTTCCTTCTTTAAATGCCTGATACACATGAAATTCAAAAATCTCAAGTAGAAAACCACAAAGCAAATTCTGCCCCCACTTTTTGGCAGTTCACTTGATGCTTTAGTTGTTATATACCAACTCCATTATGTAGGAGGAGAAACAAAGATGGAATATGATGCCTGATGTGTTGAAGAAAATTGTGGCATGAGAAGCTAATATCTACTTATATTAATATAAATATAAATAGTGGTGATTTTAAACCAAAGTTTCTCTTGAACACCAATAAGAAAATAATGGGAAATAAAATGAGGATTTTAGTGCATGCTATACCTACAAAACAAAAGCCAGTGCAACACTTAATAGTGCATAGTTCTACCAACACTGTAAATATTTCCTTTGCTACCCACAATTATTTTAGGATCTTGCATTGAGTTGTTAACACTCTCTTACTTTAGTAGATTTCAGAGACCAGGCTCCAGAAAATGCAATGGACAAGATAAGCATCCAGCAAGCCATCCATTCCTATTATTTTCCCAAACTATTCTTCAGACACCAGTTTGTTTAGAGACACCCTCCCCCCCCCAGGTCTCTACAGTGCATTTTATGCATATTCAAGAGAGCAAAGGTGGATAAGGCATGCACAGGCGAAGTTAATAGCAGAAGAATCATATTGGAGTGTTCTTTTAATTAACAAAAGCTAATGAATGTGTCCTTTGTGAAAGTAGCTGTTTCCAGGTGGTGGTTTTCAGTACCACTGTAATAAATAAAGCTAGTTGAAGCTTCAGGGAACAAGAGGTAAATTCCTGAGATAATTTTATTTTCTACCCAGGATTTGAATAACTTAAAAGGAAGGGGAAACAAAGGAAATTTTTTCAATTAATAGACAAATAGCTACTTTATAGAGAAGCTCAAAACAAAATATGAAGAGACGACTCCACACCACATAATAAACATGCCCATAGGTTCCTGTCGTGAACCTGAAGAGAAGAGAGAGATGAATGAGAGTTTGGTCCCATCTTAATGTCAAATTGAGAATATTGGTGATGAAAAAAAATGGAAGCAGTATGTGAAAATAAGATATACAAATGGTCTAAGAGGCAAAACATTGTAAAAGAAAAAAGGTCATAGGAACAATATTTTTCATTTACTTGTCGATGTCACTATTTTTTACTTTCAATGTCTGTCCTGTAAGTCTCCACACACACTGTCTGAGGATCTCTCTGTTTTCAGGGACAGGTTGCAACTGCCACTATAAGTATTTTGTGCACATAAGTATAAGGCACACTATAAGTATTTTGTTTTGTTTTTAACATAGAGGTCTTGCAGAAGAAATGAAAATTCCTGTCTCCCAATTGCAGAAACTGTAGGCTCAAAGGCTCATTAATCTCAAAAGCAGGCTTTGAGTTACCAACTGGCCAAGCACAGAGGACTGTGTAAACCTTGAGCACAGACATGGGATGGGGAAAAGCAGAAAACAGCAAAGCTGGGGCAGGAGGGTTACACAGAGCAGGAATGGCCAGAAGAGACTCAAACTCTTCTGGCCTGAGAAGCTCTGAACCAGGGAGCTTCTTTCGAGGCTGAAGGATGCAGAAGTCAGGAAGGCTGGGAAAATAATGTAGGAGAGGTTTGGGAGTCGCTGTCCATTAGGAACTCATGGAGAAGGTTGTCCTCTTACTGAACCTTGGCAGCCTGCACCACAGCAGATTGAAGCTACTTTAGGCTGATAATGCCTCACACAGCCCCACTTAAACTAATCTGTGAAGTCCCTGGGTTCTTTTCAAGGGGACAGGGAAGATATTTGCTCACAAAATCTGCATCTTTAGGAAGGGAGAACCCCAGCACAAACGGTAAGATAAAGGTCAGCCAAACTGGTGGGCAAAGCAAAACTGGGTAGGGACACTACAGTGTACATTACATTGGGAACTTACCAATGTAAGTGCTGTTTGAGCTCACCAAGAACCAGCCCTAGAGACAGGATCGACCCTTCCACTTCATACCCAAGCATATTTATATCAAGTGTCCCCAAGGCCCCTTATGAGTGTTCCCTAACTTTACAACAAGAGATAACAACAAAACAGGCCAAGAGTAAGACCATTGTGCCCTTGAGAAGAGTCAGGAGGAGAACCATTGCTAACAGAGTTTACTATCATTTATCCCATCCTCAGTGGGAAAGAGAAGATGGGAGGCAGCCATGGAAAAACTCAATGGGGAACTTCAGCTGACTTCCTCAGCATCCCTAGTCAGTTTCTGCTGGATGTCTATGAGCCCCTGATTTGATGATGGTACCTCTAATCTGTTGCTTTTTGTTTCCTATTGGAGGTCTTGCCCCAAGGGGACAGTCTACTCTGCCAGGCTCTCTCTCTATTGGGAACTCTAGCTGGCTGTGCTAAGGGAGCTTCCACAGTTATTTTTGCTGCATGTTTTGAGCTCCTCCACCATGTGATGTTGTTTTGCTATCTCTTGGTGTTTATTATGTTACTTTGGTTGGCTATATGCTTAATAAACATTCATTCAAAGCACAATGTATGGCTCGTTTTTTTAATTGACTGTACAAAGAGGCAGGGCATATGAAAGCAATAGGTGATGACTTATACCGTGTATAAATGTCTCTAGACAAACACAGGGAGACTCCACAGAAGGCCACCCAGTTATATCTGCCTGCTCTGGGCTATAAACACTCAGTGCTTCCCATCTATATGCCTACATGGAGATAGGCAGCTCTTGTGAAGGGCACCAACTCATGTATGAAGTGTGAACCTTAGTTAACCAAAGTTAACACCTCATCTGACCAGTGACTGAGTGAAATTGAACAGGAAAGGTGGAGCTTATGGGTGGCTGATGGGATTAGTCAATATGCATATGTGTATAAATATAACAGGTGTAGAGACACTGAAGAGAGGAGACATTGTACTACTGTGGGAGGCACAATGATTGGAATAGTGCTCTATCTGTGCTTTTTACAGCACAATAGGAGATTTATGGAATCTTGACATGTAGAAATAAATCAGAGAATCTAGGTGGCAAAAAGGGTCAGTCATCAATTAGGAAAAGGCAAGATGGGGGTCAACAAACAAATAAAAAAGGTCTAATTTAGATGAAATATGAAGTCCTTTGTGCTATGTAATGGGTAGAATTTTATAAACACACACACACACACACACACACACACATATATATTATGTACTGCTCCATGCAATATCCTATCTCTAAAGCCATTGTCTTGAGCCTTCCTGTCTGTCTGTTTCCCATCCTTTAACAAACTTGCTCTCATACCCATAGCATTTTATCCTTTCAACCAATACTAGGAAAGCCTTCAGAACCTGCCTGCCTGCCTGCCTGGTCTGCTTAAATAGAAGTGTCTCTAACATGGAAGGCAGTCCAGTAGCATCTGGTCATAAGTACTTCAGCTATGCAACTTGGACCTCTTATCCTATCAATTTCTTGGCCTCTCATTTATTCACTTAGAACAATATGTGATATGCATTTGGTACCAAAAAAAATTGTGTGTGTGTGTACATGTGTATGAACGTGTCCATGGGTGAAGATATATGTGAGTATGCATCAAGGCAAGAAGGTGATGTCAAATGTCTTCCATGACCTTCCACTACTTTATTTATGATTATAATTATTTTAGACAGATTTACTCACTAACCTTGGAACTTATGATTAGAATAGACAAGCTCTCCAACAAGCTCCAGGGATATTCCTGCCTCTGCCTCTGCCTCTTCCCCTTCCGGGACTGCAGGAACACACTGCCAGGCCTTTCTTGTATGTGGATGCTGGGCATCCAAAGCCAGGTTTTACAGCAAGCATTATTCCAACTGAGCCATCTCCCAGACCCTCATAATATATGTAAATAAAAAAATGAGTAACAGACACATCTATGAACTTTTTAAACATGATTGTATAAAAGAATCAATTGGAAGACCTGTTAGAATAAAGACATGGTTCCACCTAAGAGTTTCTGACTCAGTGGTTCTGAAACAGGAGCAGAGAATTTTCATTTCAAACCACTGCCTGGGTGATGCCCAGGCTCTTGGTGGAAGGGATGAAATCTGAGGACCAGTATTATACATCAGTACAGAAACCCATGACTACTTCAAAAATAACCTAAAATGGAATGGTACCTTTAAATTGTTTGCCCACCATTCTAGAGGCATCTAGAAAATATTTCCCTGTGTTGACTTTATATGTGGTAACAACTTAACAAACATAAGTTACTGGTATTTAATTTTTTTTTGCTAGATGAGATCAAAATTTCACTAAGAATTTCAAGAATTAGAGATGCCTGAATAAAATATGAATTGTCACTTCTTACTCAAACTTTGATCTTTTAACAATACAATAATATTTTTAAGCCACAATATTTATACTATTTTTCTCTAAGTTGGCCTTTTTTAATATCATGACAAAGCAAAAAGTCAAACTCTCCTTTCTGGAATAGCTGAGAAGTAGACAAAGAAGATTCTCTCTGTTTCTCCCCATCTCCCCCCCCCCCTTTTTTTTTTTTTTTTTTTTTTGTGAATCCATTTGGAGCATCCAGACTGACTTATTCCCACTTTACCTCTACGGGATTCTCCTTCATTCTCTGTCTCTCTCTGTATGTACAAAGTGCCTGTAGGAATCCATATTCTTAGTTCTTGTTACTATTAAAAAAACCAGGGGTGTTTGATATTTTTGTTGTTTTGTTTTTGAGACAGAGTTCTCTGTGTAATCCTGACTGTCCTGAAACTCACTCTGTAGCCCAGGCTGGCCTCAACCTCTGATATCTGTGTGCCTCTTCCTCCCAAGTGCTGGGATTAAAGGTATGTGCCACCACCACCTGGCTTTTATTATTATTTTTTATTTTTTTATTATCTTATACCCAAAAATAGGCATGTCTCTAAGCCTTATCAAAAATGCTTCATATTGCAGTATATAGAGTCTTTTTCAGAGACACACACTTGGGTAAAATGCAGAAAATAATTGATAGTAGGATGCCCAATCCTAACTGAAGCATTTACAACACAACTTCTATACTTGAGACTCAGAGAAAAAATGGAAGAAAGAAGGGAAGGAAAGATTGTTAAGAGCCAGAGAACAAGGATGTCTGGTGTGAGATGTTGTCTTATGGGCATGACAGGGAAGCTGCAACAATATGGTTGGCTAAACAAGACCTAAGTAATGAGAAGACATGCCAGCATGGGTAGGGAAAGTCTCACAAGGTCCCACCCCTCGATGAAGAACTACAGGTAATCAATGGCTGCCGAGACTGGGAGAATATCTTCTCCAGGGATGAGCCCCCAATAAGTCATCCAATCTCATGTGCTCAGTCCTAAATACATGCACATAGGAGCAACACTAACTAGACTCAGTAGGTTGTGTGTTAGTATACATAATATATATATATATATATATATATATATATATATATATGTAACAATGATAATTAAAGAAGAAGGCATCATTAACTTGAGAGGAGAGGAGTGGGGACATTGGAGGAGTCAGAGTGAGAGGAGGGATAGAAAGTAGATAAATAATTTTAATTCCAAAAATCCAATGGGTTTGAAAGGCACCAGGAACACATGTGGTACAGACATATATGTAGGTGAAACACTCATACACGTGTTTTTAATTCGTTTAAAGTTTTATATTTTTAATCTCTCTATCACTGATGTCAATATCTATGTTGAGCAATAGCATACCTTAGACTGCTTCTGGATTGCTTTAGGCATCCATGGGGTGGAACTGTCAACAGGCATGCATGCATTATAAAAGTGTATATCATGCCTACTACGTGGCTTCACACCACTCCAAACTATTTGCCAATACTGTTCTTCCAAAAGATACCTGAGAGCATAAGTCTAATTATACCTGAGTATCTCAGATGACTATTTTAGCCATATTGGCATAACTTTTCATCTCTCAGAACCAGACTGCACACAAAATTCTCAGTAAAAATGTCTGACACAGCTTTAAACTAAATAGCTCTTCAAATTTATCCACCACTCTAAAACTTTATATAATCCTACAGTAGAGCAATAGTTAAAATGTTGCTCATAGGGGCAGCTAATGTCATTTAGTCTGAGAAAAGTATTTCCTGGTGTAACCTTTTTATTTAAAAAAAAAAAATCTCACTTCTCCAAAGATTTAAATTTCACATATAACTTCTCAACCTGAGATGTCAGCTTTTCCTCTCAACCTTTCACTGTATCGTATGAGATGTGAAAATCAAACACTCACAAGTGTAACTAGTATTATTTGTAATTATAAGTTGTAGTTTGCATACTGATTGCTTGCTGCTTCTTATACTGCTCAAAGCATATGTAATTTTATATATTATAAAATTGTTGGCTTATCTGTCAATGGGTACTTTAACCAAGATGCAAGCAAACACAGATACAAAAAGCCTTGGTAACAATAATCAGAACAAAAGCTTGTTTCCAATCACTTTTAGAAAATGAAAACTGCATTTATTTTTCATATAATTGGGTAAAATTCCTAACTTTTCTCTTGAATAGGTGAAGGCAAACAGAAATCAAAAGAGGTCGAAGGAGAGAACAGATAGAGAATTTGGGCTGGCAAGTAGAGAGTATAGAAAAAAATGAATGCTAAGATAGGCAAAGACGTCAGCAAGTAGGTGCAAAAAGCTTTGCAAGTTTAAGGATGAGTAACAGAGGAGGAGGAGGGCATGGAGGCCAGGGAGCAAGATGAGCATGTCTAGGGGGAGGCAGAGATGAAAATGGCAGAACTATGCTGAAGATAATAAGCCCTGAACAAGAATAGGAATTGGGAGCATCAGCCAAGGAAGGCTATGATGTCGGCTAAAGGAGATATAAGTGCCTGAGATGTAAGCAACACAGACAGCCCACTTTGAAGGTCCTAATACGCCTAATTACTGCTTTGGCCAGAACCTCCCATGACTGAATGCCACAGCTTCAGGAGCAATGTGAATAAACTGCCATAATACCCATCAGCTTTAGGTGAATGACAGCCAGCTTTGGTTTTCTCTAACCATGGCTTGCATTGACAGGCCAAGGTATGAATCTGAATGTGAATCAGATTCACAAAAATCAAAATGTTAAAATAAAAGCTATGAACTCTACTCTAACAGCAGCTTTCTTAGAAGATTATTGATGTTTAAAGATTTTCAATTAATACAAGTTTAGAGTCATTTCACACAAAAATTCATTTCCTAAAGCAATTCACCATGCAGGATATAAAAGAATCCATGGGATGTCTTGTAAGTCGTATTTGCAGCTATTTTCAGAAATTAGTGAATGAATGTCAATTTTTTTTCTTTTGGGTCAATGAACTTGACTCCTGATAGTATATCATAAGTTCAAAGAAATACTCATGTATAAGGCACACCTGTAACCCCAGCTCTTAACAGGCTGAAGTAAAAGGATGGCCACAGATACAAGGCTAGCCTGGACTACATAGCAAGTTTAAGTCCAGCCTGAGCTACTTTGTGAGACTTAATTCCAAAACAATAATGACAGCGAACTGAATGTGATTTCTGGTTAGTCTTGGCTGGGGTGTGAACATCGCAGTGTCTGCAGCAGGCATCACTCCCAGCCCATGAGGGGACTGAAGAAGGGCTGAGACTCACACTGCCCTACCCTGTGGGAAAGACTCAACAAGGACGGTTCAACTGTGAGTACCACAGCGCAGAAAGAGATGACGAGGAGGTAGCAAGGATTTCCTATGCTTTACTTCTTTGTGTGAATGGTAAGTGGCTAGGCATAGCACAGACTCACTTTTGAAGGTCACTGGGACTCTGAGGAAAAAAAGTCACAAGACAGCGTGCTGCTTAATCATGCTCACTTAATTTGTGAATGTGTCCAATGCATTTAAGTTACCGTGCAGACTGGCATTGATGGATCTTGTTACCTCCCTGTTCACATAAGCCCCATTTATCCTTTCAGTTCCTGAGTGTGTGGTCAATGCTTTAAAATGACAGAAAGGGGGAATGTCTACATTTGAAATAGAAATCTAAGGCAGCAGGATAGATTCACCAAAGCAATTTAAAAAAAAGCAAAGACATGGTTTCAGATCCATCCAAGAGAAATATGTTATCATCAAAAGAAGGCTTCCTAAAAGGTAATGTTTAAAAAAGGGTGATAAACACAAACTTTTATAGATTCTAGAATGCCATCCTGGATGAGAATAGTGTCTAATGAGTCTAAGGCCATACCACCCTGAACATGCCTGATCTCATCTGATCTCGGAAGCTAAGCAGAGTCGGGCCTGGTTAGTACTTGCATGGGAGAATACTATCTAATGGAAGTTTAGAAAGGACTAGTTCATAAGTAACATGTGAATTTTACAGTCAGAAACTCAACCAAAATGCTCTGTGTATACAATAGGTGATGAATATTATCCATGACTTATAAGTGTATTTAGAAATTAAAGCCATTAAACGTTAGATGTGAATAAAGCTAGTCTTAAAAAACACAACAGGCGTAAGAGGAGAATAGCAGCATAATGCTATCATGAATATTCATTTTTAGTTCAGAGTTAAATTGCCCACTGATCCAATATTATATACTAAAGAGAAGTAGCATTCCAACTGTCCTAGATATAAAATCTCATAGTAAAGAGAGAGTCTCCCCCAAAACTGCAATGATAAAAACTTCCACATGAATCACACTTCTACCCACATCTTTCATCTTGCAGATTCTACGAAACTGTTGTTTTTGTTGTTGTTGTTTGGGTTTTTTGTTTGTTTGATAAAATAGCCAACACCCCTAGAATCCTAGTGAGAAAGCATTTTGTATTAATCTTGGACCTTTGCTAGCAGAGAAATTTAAATATTAATTATTAATCAATATGTTATTACTTGGCAACAAAAAGAAAAAGCTAAACAATAGCCATTGAAATGTAATTTCAAATGTCTAGGTAAGACACCCCATCCTGAAACTTAAATGACTGTGGAAAATGAAGTGGTAATGAAAACAGACTAACGAGGAGTCAGGCAGTGGGTGAGTGCCCCAGCTTCAGAGACCACTGGAGTGATCCCCCACAGCAAAACAGCCATCTCCTCTTCCCTCTGGATGAAGAAACTGAAGCTTATAGAAAGGAAATAGCATGCCCAACTCCCCAACAAATTGTACATGACAAAACTGTAATTTGAATCCAGAAATTTCTAGCTCCCAGTTCTGTGCCCTTTTTCTTCACCATATTAGCAAGTGGAATATCTTCTGGGAGCCATATTTTAATACCAATCTTGAACTTAAGACCTGAGAATTCAAATACAAACATGATGAGCCACCTTTAATGAAGAAGAATCACCAATTATCCTCCTTCTTGTGGTTCACGCAATGAAAATGTTTTATTTAATATTAAATCTAGTAAGAAAAAGAGTCCAATGGGGATCCAAATGTGGAGAATTGGCAACATTATTGAGCACTCCATTGACTCCAACAATCATGACAAAGATTCTGAAACTTTGCTAATAAATGGAACCCAGGAAAGGCATTCCTGGAGTAGCACACCTCAGTTGACTCCAGCATGGCAAAACCTGCAGAAAACTATACAATTTCTTTGGATAAGAAAAATGTAATGGAACCCTGTAACAGCATTATTGAATAAACCATTCCTTATATAAATGCCAAAGGAAAATCATCGCCAGTGAGATCACTAAGATATTAAGAGATTTGAAGAAGTCCCCAGTATAATCTAAGGACACAGCATTATACAGAGAGGCCCACTGTATAATGCCAGGGCCCACTGAGCCGAATCTCTTTTTTACTCCACTAGAAAACCCTTGATCTGACAAACACTTTCAGCAAAGCAGCTAGATACAAAAGCAACATGCAAGACTCAGCACTCTTTCTGTGTCACAGTAACAAATGTGTTGAGAAGGAAATCAATATAAAACCCCCCACTTACACTAGCGTCAAATGTTTGAATTCTAAAGAATTTTTGGAAGTTTCTGCTGCACTGGGTTTTTCCATACCATTCCTCAAATATCCTTAATACTACTGCCTCTCCCCTCATTTCTTCCCTCAACCTTATTCCCCCTACTCCTTCCAATCAGACCCTCTCATTCCTGACCCTACCTGCCCCCAGTCCACTCATAAAATCTATTTTATTTCCTCCACCCAGGAGATTGATGCATCCACAATAATCCTTCTATACCTAACCTCTTTGGGTCTAAAACTTGTAAATTGGTCATCATTTATTTAATGCCTAATGTCCACATATAAATGAATACATATCACATTTATCTTTCTGTGTCTGGGTTACCTCTCTCAGAATTATTTTTTATAGTTCTATTCACATGACTGCGAATTTCATGATGTCATATTTCTAACAACTGAGTAATACTCCATTGTGCAAATATACCACATTTTCTTTATCCATTCTTCTATTGAGGGACATCTATGCTGTTCCCAGTGTCTAGTTATTATGAATAGAGCAGCAATAAACATGGCTGAACAAGAGTCTTTGTGCGAAGACGAAGCATCATTTAGGTATATGCTCAAGAGTCGTATAGCTGGAGTTTGAGGTAGATCTATTCCCAACTTTCTGAGGATGTGTCGTTTTGATTTTCTTAGTGGCTATATAAGTTTTCATTCCCACCAACAATTGATGAGTGTTCCCCTTATTCCTCACAGCATTAACTGTCATTTGTGTTGTTGATATTAGCCATTCTGACAGGTATAAAATGTAATCTCAGAGTAGTTTTGATTTAAATTTTTCTGATGGCTAAGGTTGTTGAGCATTTCTTTAAGTGTTTCTCAGCCATTTGAGTTTCCTCTATTGAGAATTTTGTTTAGATATGAACCCAATGTTTTAGTTGAATTATTTGTTTTTTTGCTATCCAGTTTCTTGAGTTATTTTAAGTATATTTTGGATATTAGCCCTTTATCCGATGTGGAGTTATATCCTAGTAATGGGGAATAAGGCTTCCAGAACTGGGTTGCATTCAATTCCCATGGAAATCCCCCAACCCAGGCTGTTGCTAAGACAATGGGTTGCTCTCTACAAACTGACAATGGGACCCCATTGCCAAAGACAACACCAACACAACTCATTGAACATGGAGAAGTAAAGCTTGGAGTCTTCACCCTTATGTTCTAATGTCTTTGGTGTGAGAAGGTACTCTGCAGGGTATCAAAGGAGAAATGAAAACTCCAACACAGCCACAAAACTTTTCAACTAAAATCTGTCCTGCCTACAAGATATACTAGAGCGACAGTGCCATAGAACTTGTACAGGTATGCAGCCAGTGCCTGATTTGACTTATGTCACACTCCAGGAGACAGATATTGTCTCCTGTACCTGATATTGCTTGGGTGACCAAGAAGCCAAGACTAGATAACCTAGAGATGTAGGATAAAACCAAATACTACTGTCTAAAAAACAGAGAGAGAGAGAGAGAGAGAGAGAGAGAGAGAGAGAGAGAGAGAGAGAGAGAGAGAGAGAGAGAGGTGTATCAATAGAATTACTCCTAATGATATTCTGCTATCAGCATCTTATTTGCCCATCATCAGAGATACTTTCTCCTGCAGCAATCAGGAATATATGCAGAGACCCACAGTCAGATGTTATATGGGAGAAAATCTTTGAAACACACAGTTCTGAATGGGATATCTCCATCAAATCCCTCCCACACAGAATTAGGGAGCCCCTGCTGAAGAGAAAGCAGGAAGAGTACAAAGAGAAAGCAGGAAGAGTACAAGAGCTAGAGGAGAGGGAGGACAGCAGGAGAACAAGGGCCTCTAAGCAACTGAGAAAAACTCATATGAACTCCCAGGGACTGAAGCAGCAAGCACAGGGCCTGTACAAGGATGCACCAGATCCTCTGTATATATTATAATTTTCAGCTTACTATTTTTATGGGACTCCTGAGTGTATGAACAATATACTGATTCTTGTGCCTGCTTTGGGGGCCTTTTTTTCTTTCTGTTGGTTTGCCTTGTACAGCCTCAATGTGATGTTTTTTGCTTTATCTCATTATGTTTTATTTTGTCATGTTTGCTTGTTTTCTCTTAGGAGCCTGTTCTTTTCTGATTAAAGACATAAAGGGATCAGGAGGGAAGGGGATGTGGGGAGGAACTGGGAGGAAGAGAGGAGAAACTGTAATCATGATACATTGTATGAGAAAAAAGTCTATTTCCAACAACAGGGGGAGAGAATGAACATAAATAAAAAGATTCTCTACAGTGAAAATGTTAAGACAGTGAAGAAGTTGAAGATAACACTAAACGATGATGGAAAGATCTGTGCTCATGAAATGACATGATTTTGTAAAAAGACTTATAGTACCAAAAGGTATCTATAGTTTCCACATCAAAACTATGCTCTTCACAGAAATGAGAACATATCCAAAAATTTATATGCAAACATAAAAGAACCCCAAATAGTCAAAGCAACCCTGAGCAGAAAAAACAACGCTGAAATCACTTGATTTCGAAATACTACATTATATGAACTTTTCTTTATTTATTCACCTATTGTCATTCATATATATATATATACATACATACATACATATATAGTAAATAAACTGAGCAGATGTTTCTTGAAAGAAAACAAATGGCCAAAATACATGAAAAAACTGTTTAGCCTCCTTATTCACTAAGAAAATATAAATCAAACTTACACTGGATTCCATTTTAACCCAGTCAGAATGGCCATCCATGAGTCATTTAACCTTCATTAGAGAAGTTTCTTCTTGCAGTTTATGTTAATTAACAAAGAGATGTACAACTGGACAATGTGCAGAGAACAAGAGACTTTGGAGCACAAAGGTCCTAAAGGGGGCATCTTTAGCAATCCTCTTCCCTCCAGGCCCCGGGATCTATGCAGAGGAGGAGACAGAGAGTGGTAGATGACTCCAAAGAAACAATTTCTTCCAGACACAACATACTTGTTCACAGGAAACTGACAACATGCACAAATCCTGCACATGTTAAACTAGACAGAATACCAGCAGTGAGAAAGGTAAGTGGACACGAAGTCCCATGCCTAACCTTAAATATTTGCAACTGACCCCTGCTGGGAAATAGAAAATCAGTTTTCTCCAATGGAGTGTGACTGGGTATATCAACCACAGCAGGCCCAACACAACCACACACCATGGTTTTCTGCCCTTTGTGAATTGTTTTGGTATTCTATGTCTTATTGGTTTTTTTTTTTTAATTTTTTTTTTTTAGATTTTCTTAGAATTAAGAAAAGATGTTAAGTTGGGTTTGTAGGGAGAAGGGGTGAGGGTCTGGGAGGAGTTGGGTGAAAGAAAGTATATGATCAAAATACATTCTATGAAAAAATTAAATAATAGTATAAATACATTTTCAAATAATAAATAAAAAGACTATATTAATATCTAAAAAAAATGTGTATGGCATGAAATCAGAAGGGGAAATAAAGGAGAGAGACCACCAGGAAAATGGAGGCAGGACAAGCAATGGTGATGAATAAATATAAGCAAAAACACAATGCATGAATGAAAATGACATGATGAAACCACTATTTTGTATAATGACTAACAAAACTGAAAAAAAAAGTCTTTCCTCACAAAATAAAGTCAAGAATCAAGTTCTTTGTAAGGTTATATTCCTATCTGGAAGCTTTGGAAAGGTCCTGATTCCTGTATCTTCTGTCTTCTAGTAGTTTCCAGCAACCCTTGACTAACATCTTCAAAAACAGAAGAATCACACCAATCTGTTTCTACATGATCCCATCCCTTCCACTGTCCATGTCTGGGAAAGGATCTCAATGGCTAGCCTGTCCTTACCTAGATAACTTTAGTCACATCTGAGAAAGTCCTTTTGCCATGGATGTTAAAATGTTCACAGGTTCCAGGGATCAGACCTACAGAGGTACCGTTTCCCTTCTTACTGCAATAGAGAATACTGGGTCTTTTCCAGGAAGAGATTTACCCACACGCATCCATCTTCATCCCAGGGTCACCAGATGTCCTTCTCCTTAAGTTGGAGTGTTCTCCCTTCTGCTGTGTCCCATATTTTCCATATCATGCTCTGTACTATGTGGAAATGGTTCCTTTCCCCTTTCAATTCATAACAATTCCTTCACAACCACAATATAATTTCCATCCTGTATCAAGCTTTCTTGGACTGTCGTTGGATCAACTCCCACATAATGTCACAGAGACTTCTTATTAATTATGAAAGCCTGGCCTTTTGCTTAGGCTTGTCTCCAATCAACCTGCTTCTAGTAATGTATGTTCTGCCACGAGGTTTTTACTTTTCCTCAGTATAGCATGTCCACACTTGCTCCAAGTCTGCTGGCGAAATCTACACTCTTACATTCCTCCTCCTCCTCTTCCCTTTTCTCTGTGGAAATCTCACCTATTCTCTCCTGCCTAGCTATTGGCCATTAAGCTCTTTATTAAACCAATCAGAAGGCACTTGGCAAAGACACATCTTCTCAGCGTACAGAAAGATTTCCCACAACACTATCCATTGTCTGTGATTTAAATCTCGTATCCCAGGAGTTTGGATTTTCCCATTTATACACATGCGCCACACACACACACACACACACACACACACACACACACACACACACACACCACCTGAAACTGCTACAGCCGATTCTTCCAGAAGCAAGTTATTGCGCGTTGGCAATCTACAAATGGTTTTCTGAACAATATCACAGAAAGAGGTTCAGAGACAAACACATGGCAAAGCAAGCATATAGTTTAGGAACAGGAAAAAGCCCACTAGTATTTCATTGAAGTTATCAAAATGTAACTTTTTCCAAAACCAATCACTAAATATTTTCATTAAAAATTATTTTGAGTTCTTCCTTGCAGGCTTTTCCAGAAACTTATTTTCTGCTTAAAGTTTGTCATACCAAGCATGGCTTGCTTTGGTCTTCCTCCCACAAAAGCCCATGACTGATTTGGGAGGAAAACTCAGGAATCTGACTGCTCCATTTAATTAATGCACAAAGAAACTGAGGCTGAGAACTGTGAAGATAGGTGAGAATATGAAGGCCAAGTTTTTTATAGATGAAAAGAGGCTCAGATTATTGGATGATGTTAATGATGATTCATGGAGAAAGAACTTTACATGCTTGGGCTTCTGACAATACTCTAGTTCCTAGCCCAACCTTGATAACGGAGAATGGCCATGAGCCAGTGGAGCAGAACAGTGCCCCTCAGCTGATGGAGTGTGCTGACAATAATAGCCCAGCCCACGTGGTCCTGCAAGCTTTAGTGGTTCAGTTCAGTATGGTTTCCTCTGAGCTGTAGGACATTTTAGGCACATTCAGTCATAGCTTGTTGGGTTTTTAAATCTTTGTTTTGAGAATTTCACCTCTGATGCTCAAATGAATTTAAATCAGCACTCTATGTGATTGTGCTTTTTTTTTTTAACCAGTGTTTAAAAACAGGCAAAGGCACACAGTTCACCGCCCACCCCCCATGACCCATACCTTGCCCATACTTGGTCCCTCTCTTCTCATACCTGTGAGGTATGGAGGAAGTGAGGGGAACACTTTTGTGTTTTTCCCCAGTCTTTGACATATCTTATACTCACACATGCTCCTATCTCAGATATCCTACTGCTGAAGATGATGAGCCAGCAAGGGGAATTATAAAGGCTCGTTAGATAAACTAGCACTCTGTCACATACAATGATGAAATTTTAATTTTATTTTAACTCTAGGAGTGTCTAAGCAAAAGTTTCACCCATAATCTGGATCCCACATCATCCCTTACCTGCTACCACCCATAAAGAAAAAACTCCAGAAAGTTTTTCTTGAGTTTCTTTGGACATTTATTCCCTGGGCCCTTGTGCAAACAAAGAACCTTCAAGAACTGACAGCGTAGAGCATGTGGGCACTACAGTGTGGACACTACAGTGTGAGATGCTCACCGTCACTGTCACTGCATCTCAAGACAGTGTTGCATGTTTGATACAGTAGTATGCACAAATCACAAATCAGGGCACTGTATATTTGATCTCAATGACAACTGATGAGTATTAAACCTTTCAACAGCGATAAAAAGTGATATGGATTTGAGAGTCTACCAAACTATCATTTAGGAAGGCGTTAAGATTGAGACTAACATCCTGGACTGACATGCATCAGAGTTGGCTTGTGAGTGGACACTAATGATATGTCTTCTTTTATGTTTCCCCTCCACTCTACAGAAAGGCTTGAGGTGTCTTGATCAAATAGGCAATTTCCTATATGCACACCCACATCAGTAATGTGGTAAGAACCCAATAAATTTTTAATGCACAAAAAATCAGAGTTTCTGACCAAGATTTTGGTTTTCCATTCAAGAAAGGCTCAAGAACTCTTTGAAGATAATGAAGCCAAATGGGATTGACAAAGGAAAAAAAATCAAGGCCTCTCTCTTCCTCCCTTCCTCCTCCCTCCCTCTCTCTCATCCTTCTTCCCTTCCCACCCTTTTTTCTCTCATTCTTATTTTCTCTAGGGTTTCAAAGAATTACAGGCAGTATCACTGTGAACAATGACTTTTTGTTTGTTAAATTTGAATTTCATTCCATTGTATACACACATATACACATGTATACATTTACATTTATTTTAAGTGTTATCATATAATGCTGCTGCATCCATTGAGATGAGAATGTCCTTTTTTATCTCTCATTCTTTTAAGGTGGCATACCACATTGACTTATTTGCATATTTATATAATTTTCTTTCCCAAATGTATTCTTATCTAGGTTTGGTATCAGAGTAACACAGACCCTGGAAAATAAACTTAGTGTTCTTTCCTCTTTAATATTTTGGACAAGTTTGAGAATGATCAGCATTCATTCTTGATATCTGGCAGGGTTCACAAAGGAAGCCATGCAGCAGGGTCCATGGCCCCAGTCCCTGAACACTGACTGAGAACAGCACAGACCGTTTATCCAGGCAGTTGTATAACACTTTTCTCTGCCAACACTCTGTAACATCCTTTTCTAGAGGATGGGCACTGAGACTCAACCTGATGCCCTGACATTGATTTCTTTCTCATTGAATTAATGGGTCCACTCTCTCTCCTTCATCTTAGCTTGTAAGACCTCTCCTTACAGGCATGGGCCTCTGTCCACATGAAGAGGAAGGACATTAAAATCATGAAAGGGAACAAGAGGGGATGAAGGATTCATGTGGAAAGATAACAAATCGATCACAGTGTGTAGTCATGACCTGGGATTTGGAGGTGGGTAATCAAGCTGCTAAGACAGGGAGCTTTGGAGATAAAGCATCAGATGGAGTTCATCACTGATGCTTACTGACTAGGTAACCTGGGACACCCACTTATCTTCTATGGTTCCCAGGCTCAAAGGATAAATAATAGCATCACTTGTCCTCTAACAGTTTGTGAAAAGTAAATTAATGTGGGCTAATCAATGGCAATGATGTCACTTGAACTCCTGGCTCTTACAGATATTTTGAACACATGCAAAATGCCTTAAAGTTGGCCCTTATAGGTGCCAAATTAGTTATTCTTCCCAGGGCCAAAAGAGACTTACTCTGGAAGAGAAGATAGCAAAGGAACTTGTTTTGCCCTTTTCATTCATAGCAACACATGTTCCTTGTCTGGGGAAAAGAGTTTGACGGAGCATGACATATAGTTGCTGTCAGGACTGAAAAACAACCTTGCAGTAAATCAGTTTTTAATTTGTATTTTTGAAAAATTGGAACTCTGCTTTAAAATTTTTGCAATTATTCACCGGTGAAGATGTGATTTCGGAAGCACAGGGCCCTCCCTACTTTACCCAGAGACAGAAAGTCCCCAACATAGCTCAGGGAGGCCCTTTGTTCTTGCTGAAGATAGGGGCCATCAAGCTTCATCCTGCAGCCAGTTATCTTTGCTTTTCTATGGCATTGAAAGGACCCCAAAATGTGGCTCCTTGAAGTAGACTGTGCTGAATATTCCCAGATAGCTCACTTCAGCCCTACAGTATCTTCTCTATTCAGTTCACATGTTTTGATAACGAGAGTGGAAATGAAATGGGAAATGTAAAGTATTTGCTGTGATGTGAGGTGATTCATCAGTTGATGCCAGTATTAGGAACAAGAAAAGATCAGAGGATGGGCTCTTAAGATGGGTGCGTGGAAGCCTGGGAGGCACAAATGCAGAGGACAGGGTAGTGATATAGGAAAACAGAAAGAGCCTTGTCTAGGAAAGGTAGGTCACCAATGGACCAATGAAGATGCTTCAGAGAGTCAGAGACTTCTCAGCAGACAAGCAAAGTGCCCTGTGTGTTATTTGTCTCTAATGAACACTCTTAGTTTTATGAGGGTATCGAAAGTATCAGTCAACCATATGGGATGGCTGCCAGGGGACTCAGCCATCAAGATCCAGTACTAGTAAGTCACCACTTATTGAGAAATTTTTTACATGTTGAATGCTAGTATGAGTGTGTTAAATTAATTGCCCACACAATCATGGAAGGATTATGTTAACCACATCACAGAAGGGTGAACTGATGCTCAGAGGGTCTAGATTACCTGATGAAATTTGCATAGCTCAAGTATGCAGGGAGATGATTTGAGCCCAGACATATATTACTGCCACATGAATATTGTCCCTATGCTGTTATTAGGACCACAATCCCAATGGATGGAAGATGTAGGATTATTTGCTCCTTTGTTTCATATTATCTTTACAAAGTTAATACAAAAATACATGTAGAAATTCTCCTACATAAAATGTTATTTAATAATCAAGTTGTTTTGAATAAAACACAAGCCTGGAGGAGGTGAATGGTTTTGCTTACAACTAATTTAAATGATATACTGCCTTCTGTATAGCATTGTTTTTAATGAACTTTTATGAGATGTTATGCAAATTAAAACATATCAGCTTTCTGTAAGCAAAGGGTACTTAAACTATTTAATTAATGATTTATGACTGTTCACTTGATCAAAGAAGGTAATTTAGTCTATTCACTGAACTATACCTATTTGGACAATTAAAAAAATCATTTGGTTTGCATTTTAAATGCAAATTGTGGCTGCCTAGTCCATGCCCACAACTTCTGTACAAGGACTGCCATTTCAGCTTCATGGTTTTGTGCCTGGATTAACACATGCTCCAATGAGAGAACAGCACACAAGACACTTGTTGTGGTACTGTGAAGGACATTTGTCCTGGAGCCCCATTAAGAAAAACAAGTATTTTTCTAAAAACAAAACTGTCATGATGTAAGCCACCATCCTATTTTCTGGTCTTCATTTGCAAACATCCCAGGAAACATACCCCATTCTGACAGAAACACTTTCTAGAATCCATGCAGTCTGTCAGAACATCACACAGAATCCTTGACAAATCACAATTCCCTGTTTGCCATGAATCAAGGACTATGTCCATGGATATGAGATGCTGGAATTTAACCAGGAAAAATAACCTAGAAAGAAAGCTGGACCCTGTCCTCCTCCACAGGCCTGTTTAGGGTTTCTATTGCTGCAATGAAACACCATGACCAAAAGCAACTTGAGGAGGAAAGCGTTGATTTGGCTTACACTTCCACATCACCATTCATCACTGGAGGAAGTGAGGACAATAAGTCAAATAAGGCAGGAACTTGGAGAAGGAGCTGATGCAGAGGCTATGGATAAGTGTCACTTATCCACTGCTTGCTCCTCGTGGCTTTGGTTTTTGTTTTGTTTTTTTTGTTTTTTGTTTTTTTTTTGTTTTTTTTTTGGTTGGTTGGTTGTTTTTATTTTTGTTTGTTTGTTTTTTTTTGTTTTTTTTTTTTTTTTTTTTTTGAGATAGGGTTTCTCTGTGTTGCTTTGGAGCCTGTCCTGGAACTCGCTCTGTAGACTAGGCTGGCCTTGAACTCACAGAGATCCACCTGCCTCTGCCTTCTGAGTGCTGGGATTTAAGGTGTGGGCAACCAATGCCCAGATTTGTTTAGCCTGCTTTCTTGTAGCACTCAGGACCACCAGCCCTGTGGTGGCATCACCCGCAATGGGCTGGTCCCTTCCCTATCGATCACTAATAAATAAAATGCCCTCCTGGCTTGCCTACAGCCCAGTCTTATAAGGCATTTTTTTAATTGAGTTTCCCTCCTCTCTGGTGACTTTGCTATGTCAAGTGGACATAAGATTATCCAGCATAAGCATAGGTGTTGTCTCCAGCTCCACTCACAACACACCAAGCATGGCAGGCAAAACAACCACCAGCTTCCGAGCGAATTTTCTTTACCCCTCCTAACCTGTGACCCAGTCATCCTGGGTTTTGCCATTGTGAGAAACCATTTTCTTGATGGGAGACTTGTCACTGTGTCTACTGAGAGCACCCTTCTCTTCCCCTTTCCTCCTTGACTTAACTTGAGCCATTCTTTATCCTTCAACTCCTATCCCAAAAATGCTACACTTGAACACCCCTTTTCCCAGTGGTAGGGCTGGTGACATTTTATACCCACACTTCAGTGTCCTTTTGTCGTATAACCACTTCATTTGAATTGAAACATTTCATCCTGGCCAGAAGAGAGAAGCTCATGTAATCTACCAGGCTCAGCAAACTAAGAAAGCTGAAAGATTCAGACCGCTCCTGAAGGTTATATAATCAGTAATAATGCCATTTTAGTAGCTGAGCTGCCTGCAAATTATCCAGAGATACAATTTCCCAAGCTGTCACACAAGCTACAGTGGCTTTTCTGGTGTAAGGCCTATGAGTTACCCATGTTCCTATGAGTGACCCCTTATCCATATCCCCAGTAATCCCAGTAAACACTAAACAGCAATTGTCTTTTCATGTTTACTGCTACAACTTAGAGTTACCTGAGAAGAGAGATCAATTGAGGAAGTATCTAGATGAGATTGCCCTGCGAGCATATCTGTGGGGGATTGTTTTGATTGCTAATTGGTATAGGACACCCCTACCCATCGTAAATAGCACTGTTCCCTAGACAAGGCTCCTGAGCTCTATAGAGATAAAACTAGATGAAAGCAAGAAGACATACTTAAATGTTCACAATTGCTTTTCTCTCTGCCCTTGACTGTGGGTGGGATATGACTCACTGCTTACCTTCTGGGATATTGGACAATCACACAGCAACTGAGATGAAACTGAACTGGTCACCAAGATCAAGTAAGGTAGAATCATTTATTCAGTCTTTTGTCCAACCCCAATCTATGGTGAATAGCTGTTCTCTTGCCTCTATCCAGGAAGTTATACAACACCCTTTTACATCAGACTTTCTCACTAGACTCTACTATTCTTGGAACATAGAGAACATGACTCCTGCCTTATTAAAGTTTCTGGTTGTCTCAGTACTTTGATTAGAATATATGAAAGAATTTTGTTATTGTTGTATTTTGTTTCCAAGTCAGTATTTCAAGTAGTTCAAGTTGTCCTATAATTAACTATGTTACAGAAGATGAACTTGAACTTCTGAACCTCTTGCCTCCAATTCCTCTGTGCTGAAACTACAGGCAAGTACCACTACACCTTTTTTCTGCTTCACGCGGGCTAGCCTATCAGTTAGCTACATTCTACATTCTACCAACTAAGCTACACCTCCAGCCCCAGAAATTGTATTTAAAGTGATGCCCTCTATTTAGGGTCACATGCATGTCAGAAAGAGGTATTTGGAAGTGAATAATAGGGTGTACACAAACAGAGTAAGGATAAGAAAGAAAGGTCATGCCTCTCTGTTACAAGAAAAAAAAAGCATCACAGAAAAGATGAAAGATGTCCTCTCATGATGACCATCTACTTCTCCATCTTTGTCTTCCTTCTTCCTCCACACCTCAACCTTGCTGGTCTTCACTATATGCCCTCCTCCTTTCTCTTCATCTTATTTTTTCATATCCTTTATAGCCAACCTGTGACCATCCTCTGCTGTCTACCAATTCTCTCATCTTTATCTGATTCAAACATGGGGTAAAGGTAGACATCAAAACACACAAAACTGGAAGCTGTTTGTAAATAATACAGTATGTTCCACACATTGATTTATGCCTCATAAATAGGATAACAAGATTTATTTTCCAGGTATAAACAGTGAGTGTATCTCAATACATTATTTTATGTCAAAAGATTAATATTAGAATTCTCTCTAGCCAAGATGGAAAAACAAGGAATAGATTTATGATCTAACCCTAAACAGCCAGACAATTTTAGAACAAGTGATTATCAAAGCACTGATCATCAGGAACAATCAAGCCTGTTGATTGCTGATGGACAGGAAGCAGGGTTGAGCCCTGTGACCTCCCAGCTTACAAACTATAGCACAGCCCAGAAGCACACAAAGATATAGCAGACTCCCTGAGTCTAAGAGATGAAGCTAGGGGCTCAGGGAGACTGAGGAGACAAGACTCAGGCAGGAAAGAGTATTAAAAAGTCTCCTAGACAAAGAAGTCTAATATCTCAAGGTGTTTTATTTTGTTTTTATGGCTCAGTCACTACGTTTATTGTCTTTATGGGAAAAAAAAATCTTTATGGAAATTTGCTTTAGCTCTCAGTATCCCATTCCTGAGCTGCCAAGAAGTCTGCCTCCTTTTGAGCTACCTAGTACTTCTGAGCAAGGAATATTTGGGGAAAGTGTTACCTCTTTTTAGTGCCTACTCATAGCCTGGATTCTCTCGCACATAAGTATGAAAACTCCATACACTTCCCCCATGTTCTGAGTTATGCTATTATTCATATACAGAAAGAATTATTTCTTATGAAGCATCTTCATATTTTTCCATTGATGACTCATGTGACCTGAATATTCTGATCTAAAGTGCACTTCTGATATGTGTCTATATTGTACTTCTTATTTTCAGAGTAATAACCTAGGGATCATTTGGCACAGTGAGAGCTAGACAAGCCCTTATCCACTGCACCCTTCAGGACTCCAAAGTTTTATTTCCAGTTGTAGTTCTGGCAAAGTCTGCATCCAAATAACAAGTAAAGACCTCAGATGGACTGTCAGTACTTTCCATATTGTGTTCATCTCCAGTAAACTCCACTTGGCCTCCATAGACCTTTTCCATGCCAAACCTGTTGAGAAGCCTGCAGGCCAGCAGCAGGAATATACAACAGCCTATACCATCAGTTGTTAAACAATTTTCACACCGTATTTTGGTAGTTTATGTGCATATGCTATGCAGAGTATCATATCCCTGTATATATGGTCATAAACAACTTGATGATGATATCTCTGTTAGTTATACACACTATCTTCCTGTGTTCAGATATGTAGTATTATTTTTGTACTAGATTACCAAGCTTTTCTGAACACAGTAATCCATTTTACTCTCTAATCACCTTCTAGGTTTCATTTGGTATCTCTTAAAGTAGGCCTTTCCCTTGATAACCTGTACCCTCAGATACTGCTGAATAGAGACCCATCCCCACAGCTCTACACAGATCTACAGCTCCAGTTGTACCATGGAATGAAGGCCTAAAATCTCCAATATTCAACTGAGAAAGACTCAGCTCACACATGAGAAAGCTTCCAGAGAAGAAATCACATGAAAGAATGAAAAAGAACAGCATCTTATAGAGGACCAAGAATCCTTCCTGTCCTGCCAATGAAGCAGGACAGCCTCTTTACTCACATATAACTGAGGGAATACTTACAAAAAGCTTGACACTCAGCAGGAATGATCTTGTTCCACATAATAAATCACAAAGACAAGACCTGAAATGTTTTACAAATTTGGTCTGTACCCCCAGAAAAAAAGATCAATGTTTTAGCTCCTAGTACCTCGAGTTGTAGGGTTGGTTCAGTGACTAAGAGCATACACTGTTCTTGTATAGGACCTGAGTTTGATTCATAGAACCCACATTGAGAGGCTCACAACCCCAGGCAATGCCATGTACAAAGTGTCTAATGCCCACTTCTAGTTTTTACAGGTACTTGCACTCATGTGCATGCATGGTGTGTGTGTGTGTGTGTGTGTGTGTGGTGTGTGTGTGTGTGTGTGTGTGTTTGTGCATGAACACATGCATGTGTACAATTTTTTTAAATCCAGTACCAAACATGATCAAATTTGTTTTGTCTAGTAATTAATCAAGAATTATAAGCACAAAATGAAATGGGAAGATACAATTAACAATTAAGTTTTGGAAAAAAAAATCTAGTAAATAAATGAAAAGACATTGATGATCATGTTTTCTTTAAAACATAAGAAAAAGTCAACCTTACAATGATCAAAAATCACTTTACAAGTCTAAAGCAATGGAACATCAGTGAAGTCATATATACTAGAGCACAGAGTATAAGAAACAAAGCTCTACAAGGATGAAAACCTAGCTGTGGGAACAGAACAGTCCCACTGGGAGTCCTGATCTGTTCAGTCTACAACAATATGATGGATGGCTGATGTCCTTTGCCTTTTCTTCCCTTAACTTAGTTCTGAGCTGTATGTGGCCTGCGGTGTGTAGTGAGGATACATTTTTTTTGTGATCTAATAAAGCCACTGGAGATCAAAATGCAAAGCTAGCCACAGCCATAGAGCCAGACAGTAGTGGTACACACCTATACCAGGACCCAGGAGACAGGCAGATGGATCTCTGTGAGTTCAAGGCCACTCAGGTCTACACAAGAATGAATCAGTCTAAGAGAATAACAGAGCTCATACTTTTAACCCCAGCACCAGGGAGGTATAAAAGGAAGAAGCAAAGAGTCTTTTGTGAGATTTAGTTTCCAAACAGAGAGACCATTGTCTCTGGGAATTCATGGAGACAGGATTGCCATTTCAGCTTGGTAGAGATAAGAGCTGGTGGCTTGGCTGCTTTGCTTCTCTGATCTTCAACTTGAACCCTAATATCTGTCTCTGGGTTTTTATGAATCATGCTACAGTAGCTCTTACATATGCATTTGATCATTTCAATAGCAACTAAAAGCTTGGAAGTCAAGGAATATGCAAGGAATCAAAGACACATTGAACAATTTATTCACTGTATAGTCTCTGTTGGCAAAAATATATACAAGGAAATTCAGTATGGTATAGTAGTAAGTAGTGAGTTTGGAGGTGCAGCTGGAAGTTTTGCCCTCCCCCCCCCACCCTTGTTCCTGTGAAGTGCCTGAAAACCTTTGGCTATACCAGCATGAACTTTTGTTACAGTATGAATGTCTCTATGCTTTCACAGACACACAGTTCTTACGTCACATACTAAAGTGTGTGCTCTATTTTTATCCATTGGCTTCTCCCCACTAAGATAGAGGGCACTACTTTATTCTCTGTGTGACCTAAAGAACCTCCCAACATCTATGGCATAATTTGCTTAACGTGCATACTCATGTATTTCAACTGAATCTTTTGGTTAATTCATTAAATAGCTATTTATTAATCACCTACTACCGTCTGTCAAACTTGAAATAGAACAGGCAACAAATTAAATCAACTCCCAACCCCCATAGATTTGACAATCTTGTCTTGATTCAAAGAAAATGGTAATAATTATGATATATTAAAACTACCCCTTACAAATTAGAAGGAGAAAACTCGGGGCTGTACAGTGTTTTAGATAGAATGCCAGGGAAACCCGCTTTGAACAGTTGGCATTTAAAGGGGGAACTGAGTGGAGGGAAGGAACAATCCATGCAGTCAGTCGGAGGACCTAATGCATAGGTCCTGAACCATAAGCATCTTTGGCATGCTTCCATCAACAGGAATCCACTATGGCTGGTCAGAAAGAACAGGGGGAATAAAGGTAGGTTAAGCAGTCAGAAAAAGCTCTTTCCTCTGAAACACAGGGGGAACCTTGAAAATACACAAGTGTTTAGGTTTCTAACCCAGACTACATTTCAGTTGGTTGGGGTGAAACACAGGCAAATATAACTTCAGTGTTCTCTCGGTGACCCTCACTGAGAGATGTAGTTGAGAATAACTGTAAGCCATGTAAATTAAATGGTCCAACTTAGGTTTGTAGAAAGGACCACTCAGGTTTCTGGGTGGCTCAGAAAAACAAGCAAGGAGTATAGAAGAGAAGTGGGACTGGATTTTGTCAGGTCATTACTGCAACAACAGGAGACACAAATGTGTGTGTTATATGTGTATCTATGTAAAGTCTTTTAAGCTCCATTTTAAAGAAGAGTTAAATTTTAGATAGCTCTGTCATTTTAACAAAAGGTTTTCTTATATTTCTGCTAAAGCAATGTGTTCTATAGAATTTCTGTGTTTTCCTGGTGGCTGACGTTTCCACTCCGGAATAAATTGACATACCTATTTGAAAATACTCTTCTCTCCGCAAAATATCTTAAAATAGCTTTCTTTCCTGAACTCCAAATTAGTAACAGATTACAGATGCTTTAACTTTGCTGAATTCTTTTTTAAAGAGTACTTTTATCAAATTTAAAAAAAAGGTTTAACACACTTTATTTAAACAAAAGTTATTTAACACTGAGAAATGACATACTTTAGAAGCATCTTTAGAACAATAAAATATAAAGACTAATTTCAAGTGAAAAACATTTTAAAAATACACAGTATCAGGACAACTAGCTCTAATTATCACATTTCAAATTCTAAGATGGTGCCAAGCAACCCTGCTTAGTCAAACAAGAGATGTTACAACATCACAACTATGGTTATTAAGCTGAAAGTCTTGGACTATCAGCTTAATGGCGTAATCGAGGGTTGAGGAACTAAGTGTAACAATGATGACAGTAATGAACATTTTCTTATGTAGAACATAAGTTGATCTATGAAGAGTGGCAAAGTATTGCATGTATGCAGAAAAAATAAAGCATGCTTGGAAAGATTGATTGATTCAGCTTTGAAAAAAAAAACTGGGGCTGCCAATAAAGCTTTAAGAAAAGAGAGTGCCAAACAGGGGCACAGAAGTTTCTCTGAGCTCCTAGAACAAGATCTGAAATACAGTTTTTCTTTTATGATTGTAGCTTTTGTCTTGCCAGCAAAATTGAAAGTATGGGAAAAAATGTTTTAAAGTACCAAATCAAATCCCAGTAATATTATAGATGGAGCCACACTATAACAATATGTTGCTGGTTTTTGTTTGTTTTTTAAGACAAGAATTCATCTAGCTTAACAAACTTACTACTTTTTATTTTTGTTATTCGGCTTTGAGTTATTTAAAACAATTTTGAAGCATTTTTCAGAAAATTTCATCAGTAGTAAGAACAACTGGTGATGTGAAAAAGTATTGTTTATAAAAGTTTATTGATACCAAGTGGCAAGCTCAATGTGTTTTGTGAAAATTTAATAGGTCACTAAAGCTTTCACCCAGTAAATTTACTTCAAACTTGTTACTTTTCCATTGTTTAAAAGGACACAATGCCCAAGAAAATTTATGAAAGAAAGTATTTAATTTGGGACTTAAAGTTTCAGGGAGTTGGAGTCCATGATGGCCAAGTGAAGGCATGGTGGCAGGAATACCTGAGGGCTCACACTTCAATCCACAGTCAAGAGGCAGAGAAGGGCACTAGGAATGGTGCAAGTTTGAGACCTCAAAGCTCACCCCCAGTGACAGTGACACACCTCCTCCAATGTGCCCACACCTCTAATCTTTCCCAAGCAGCACTACTGGTCATTAAGTGTTTAAATATATGAGCCTATGGGAGACATTTCTCATTCAAATCACACACTTAGTATACTTTTGGAGTTAAGTAATTTTTCTATTTCTCAATAAAATATCATCATTCTATGGGTTCAATCAACATCTATAAAGCATGTAACATGTACTCAATACAAAGCACCTGAAATAAAAGCTGTAATCTTAGAATACATTTTCCACATAAAGGAAGAAGCAGAGTGGAATGTGATTACATGGGACTGACATTCTGGTGACATTTGAATGAGAAATGACCCCAGAGGCTCACAAAAGACCATGCACATGAAAATTGAGATGCAAAGTCTTAGTAAAAAATTGTCAGAGACTGAAGAAGTAGTTCAATTGATGGAGGGCTTTCCTGGTATGTACAAAGCCAGTGTCCATTGCCCAGCACTGTCTAAACCTGAGACTGATAGCCATGCCCATAAACTCAGCACTCTGCAGGTAGAGGCACGAGGATCAGAAGCTCCATACCATCCCTCAGCTCACAGTGAGTAAGGAGCCAGCCTGTACCACATCGGATCTTGTCTCACAAAGAAAGAAAATTTGTCAGAAAACAAGCACAGGACACCATTATGGAGACAAGCCCTGTGAAATATGCAGACATGGTCAAGGCTAGAGTGTTTGTAGAGATACCTTATTCTTTGAGTCTAAAATATACTGAAGGCAACATGGGGTATGGGGTAAGAAAGACAGGCCATGGGTCTTTATAGTTCCTTCTATGTGCCCACATAACCATTTAGTCGCTGGTCTCCAAGCGAGGTTCCACAAGAGTTCATAATATAATCATTAAGGGTTCTGAAAAAAAACTAGAACTTTTTTCTTTTTCTTAACATCTTATTACGGAAAATTATAAAGGTACAGAGAGAACTATATGCTCATCACTTCCATTGTACAATAAACTTTCCTTTTTACCTATTTGGATATAAGTGGAAGAGGTGCATGAAATTTTTTCTCAAGGTCAGTCTCTACTGAGCCTGTCAGCCTTCTCTCTAGAATATGGCAACATCTTCCTCTTTCTTCACATTTCTTAATTTGGGCTCATGACCTTGGAAGTTGTAAGTGGTACATTATACAGCACCTATGTCTTGTTATATTTCCCCAAGGAGTGTTGATTGCTGCTGTAACTTAGCTTGATTTGAATCTCAGACTCTAAATAACAGTTAGTCATCTTACCCTTCACTGAGCTTCTTGGAGTCAACTCTGCGCTCATGCTATTATCCTAAAGCTCGGGAGCTTCTACAGCTCTCTCCTTTTTTTGGCATCCCTCCTCTACTTCTCACTGAAAGTGCACATCAACTAAACTCTATGTTTCTGACCTCATTTTAAATGCCCCTGTGGCTGTCAGGTGGACCTTCCCTCGGGCTAAAAAGTAAGAAGATGAGGCACTCCACCAGTTCTGTTTCCAGTTTTCCATCTAACAGCTTTTCCACGAGCCTTTCCTCTTCTCCTATTCTGAAATATTTGTTATTATATTTAATGTGAAGTTCATAGATAATATTTTCAGGATGATTGTTCTAATAGGCTACTTGGACAAAGATAGAAGTAGAACCTGACTTTCTGATTTAATTATTATTTCTCTAATATGAAAAGGGAAACCAATGTTCATTAATACTAAGCAATAGAGTTAGCACTTACACCCTCATTGACATCATATAAGAAGAATTTATCACTGCTGTGTGACCTGTGAAGTATTCTCTGAGCAAGTGTGAGGAAAGAGGAAGAAGGTTCTAGATACCTGGACATCTAGATGATGTCACCCTCATTCACTTCTTCACTTCCAAGTGTGTTATCATAAACCCCATGTCATTTTTTAATATCTTTTATATTTCATAATTTACATTGCTTTGTATTAGTGCCCAATCCTACCTTCACAAAACGCACCCAGAATGCTTCTTGCAAGGCAACAACTCTATATAGGACACAGCCCTAGGCACAAAACTCAAGCACAAAAAAGGCAAACCAATCAATTGTCTAGCAATTAAAAATATTATAATGTAAAACTAAGAATGGTCTAGCCATATCTGTCAAAAATTTAGACTCCTCAGAATTTAAATTATGGATTATACTAAATAAAAAAGAATGTGTATCTACCATTATTAGCAGCAATCATCACTCCAAAGGAATAACATGCATGGATATATTAAGTCTTAACCATTTGATAAGTATTTATTGAGCCCCTATCATGTTCTCTGAACTCCTCCAATCACATAAATAGATAACAGCATAGCCAGGCCCCTGCTTTGGGGAGTCTAGATTCTAACAGAGAGAAACAGGCACACAACAGGAAATGAAAGTAAAACATATAGAAATCTAGCAAGTTGCAGTAGCACACGACACAATGCTATTCTTGCAAGCAGTGACATTAACAAGTTTCCAGAATGTGAATGAAGTCTGCTAAAGGTTGTAGCATTTCTAAATAAAAATAAAATATCAAAATAGTGTTCACAGCCAGCCTAGTACAAAGTCAATCCCAGGCCAGCTAGTGCTACAAATGAGACCCTGTCTCAAAATAAAATACTAATGTTTACTCTCTTTTCCTTTCATTTGCTTCTTTTTCTACTATTTTTATGTATTGTTGTGACTAAGCAAGTGTTTTTAATTAAAAAAGTTAAATGAACTTGTAGCTCTTATTATATGCTAATAGCAGCATAATTATTATACACACATGTCTCTGATATAAACATATAAACATGTATATCTTTAACAGAGCAACATTTAAAACTTTTTACTTAAAGGGGGATTTAAAAAAAAAAAAAAAAAAAGACTTTCCCTAAACAGTAAAGATGCATTTGTAAATTTTTGGGCTAAAGTAGACAATATAATTTGTTATTTGCTAAATTTTATTCTGCTAAAAATGAACAAGTAACTATCAAGACCAAAAGCCTAGGAAAAGATACCAGAATCTAAAGGAGGAGTGCACGGGTGGTAAGGAAACACTTTTAAAATGAACTGTGAAAACTTGAGTGACAGAATGGACCAAGGATCGTCAGAACGGAGGAGTCGGAGCTGGGCAGCCCAGGATGAGCACAGGTCTCAGAGACATGGACTCTAGCCATTTCATAAGGGAAATAGTTTTCACCGGAAGCTTAATAATCCAATCTGGAATTTCTGCAAACTTAACCCTTGCACACATCCAACAAGAAACCTGTGCCATGAGTGTAGAGTTTATCGGGAAACTAAGAACTGGAAATGGATCAACACTCTCCACTGAGAAGAAAATTAACCATTGTAGGTAGGGAGAAGATACCCAGCATTGACGGGGCCTCCATCAAACTCCTAGCCCCCTTAGGAACTCCTCAAGTGCAGTGAAACCTAGAGGGTTTTGTCTCCAGTTAGTTACAGCAGTGAATTTTGATGGCTTCCCCAGGAAAAAGAGTGAGTGAGGGAGAGAGTAAGTCACACCATGAGACAAGTACTACCTACTAGAAAAATGTAGTCATTTATGTATAATATACATACAGACATAAACATTACTAAACACTGTAAGCTAGCATATCCAAATGGCACCAAATAAAGTAAGAAAACGAAAGCAGTGACATAATTTAAAGACAGAGCACTCTTGAACAGTACAATCAGAAGCAAAGAATAGGGAATCAACTGGCAGAGCAGATGCTACCAAGCTGGTGAGAAAGGACATGGAGTTTGCAGCAGAACACTGGCTACAAACCTCACATCATTCTATTTATAAACCTGGTCCCCACTCAGAGGATAAGGTAAGAGCTAGAGTGTCCAGCTGATGAAAGCTCTGTGGCTGTACCTAGGCATTGTCCTTTCAATTTTGGCTTGTCCCCAGGCAAATCATAATGGGTCCTCCTCACTATCAGCCACCTCAGTTTCCCTTCTGTCTTCCATGCTCTCCCTGACAGTCTTTCAACCTTCCCTATGCATGATGTGTCCAGTATTGTTGCTTTGCCCTACAGCACCCGAGGTAGTTGCTCTTCTCATGAATAACTAAAGCCACACAGCCCCGTCCCACCCACCCCAAAGGATTCAGACATTGACAGATGACACAAGGTAATTGGTGACAGTTTCTCGAAGTAGACTGTCTTAGGGTATGTGGGATGAATGAGACCTGAATGGTCTCATATCAGCATAGCAGTTGATGTGGCTTTAAAAAGTGGGGGTGAGAAAAACCCTTTCAGAAATGTGAAACTGACCATTAATAAGAGAAAGGCAATAACTGAGTACAAATGCAGCATGTAGCACACTCCATGCTTGTGCTATTGTGATAGCGACAACGCAGGGTTAGGTAATTCCATCCAGAAGCATTCTTTCCCGGAGACAGGCAGATGACATCACTACCAAAAGTACAGTAAGTTAAAGAATAAATAAGTGAATAAATAAATAAATAAATAATAAATGAAAGGGAAAAATGGGCTAGAAATCACAGGAGAAAAACATTAAATCCAGTAAGGAATGATACCCTCATTCTTTTTACATAAAAAACACATTTGATTTTATAAATATATTATAGAAGTCCTAATTCTCAATTCTGCTCTGTTTTGAAGTTCCATTTTCTTGGTGTTATGAAACTCCCTTGCCACTTGGAAAGCAAGGGTGACTTAGCAAGTTCATAAATCGGAGCTTAATATTGAAACCAAGAACTCTAAAGCCATGGGGATTTTATCTTTAAGATGACTGCATTCTCTTCCTAAACCAACTCCTCTGCCACTATGCAGAAGAAAGCCTGACCTCAAAGACAAATGCTGGGGATGAAGACTTCCACCTCACTCGGGAAGTCTAAGAGAAAGCTCATGTCACAAGCAACATTGATAAAAGAAGACTGTTTCAGAGTATCCTACAAAAGCCAAATAGGATGTCCTAGACACTTTTCAAGCCAGCTACTAGGATGCATGATGCAAAGATTAATTTTTTAAGTAACTACTATTATTTAGTAGAATAAGTAGGTATTAGTATAGTATCAAAATTCAAAGTAGATAAGGGCTCTGCTAGCTGGGGTGAGGGGGAGCCATTGGGCTGGTTTAAGAGAGATCATTGACTTCCTACATAAACAAATATGAGAGGCTGCCAGAGCAGCAGACTGTTTCTATAGTAATATCCTAATAGCTTGGAGACCTCCAGAGGAAATTATTTCTCTCTCTGCTTTCTCTAGTGGTATGTGAAACTAATCACACCCAAAATGAAATTCTAAGGATAGCTAGCATCCTGAGCACAGAGACAAGAGATGGGCTATCCCGTTATGCCTGCCCCTAAGAAAAAACAAGAGAAGCAGGCAACTTTTTCCTGCTGGCTAAGGCCAAAGATAGAAGAAAGAGAAGCATTTAAAAATCTCCTTTCTGTTACTGGTGAATGAGAAAAGAGGAAAGCACTCCCCAGCAAGGTAGGGAACAGGGAACTGTAATCAATGAGCCAAAGCAGGTTTTTCCTTGCCCTGGCATCCAGGTTAGAGCACAGGGAATCTGCTTGAGTCTACTTGTTTTGCTGAAAGATTAAAAAACTATAGAAAGGAAATAGCTTACCAACCCATCAGTACAAATCTGGTTAGTAGACTGTTTCCCCACAACATAGATTGTCTCGATTTTTATTGGATCTTTTTCTTTAATTAAATCAGAACACTGATTAATTAGGAAAGTATAAACTATATGTGCTAAAGACAATTATGCTGTGACATTACAGGTGCTGCAGGTGGAGAGCAGATATGGCATCTGTCTAGTAGAGGGCTGTTGACATTGTGTCTAAATTTAATTAAAGCCAGTTCCAGTTTCCAAGTGCCTTAAGACACCCATGTTTCCAGAACAGACTTATTGGTTTCAAATCAACTCAAGAGGGACTCCAAAGAGAAGGATGAGTTGGGCTAGAGGTTGGACATTGTTTTCCTTTAGATTAGAATTAGGAAATGCTCTCTATTAACCATGTAATGCTGAATTAGAAGGAATCTAGGGCAGAAGAACTAACAGCAAGGCTGAGCAGGAACAGGCGAGTCTCTGAAAAGATGATCCAGCCAGCACCAGATATAAGTGCATCCGATAACAGAACCACGGGCAGCAAGCAGTGAGAAAGACTTGTTGGGAAGGAGGTATTCAGCAAGAGAGAAGGGGTGAGAGAGGGTAACTGGACATAAATGACTAACATTCATTATAACCTGTATGAAAGTATCAATTGACAAAATCATTTAAAGAAGACTAAATAAATGAAGAATATTGATCACGTTGAAGAAGCAAGCATGGTCTTTATCAATAACAGAAAAGAGACAGGAGGAAGAAAGGAAGAGCTTCTTCTAGTCAACATACTCTAGTGTTTGACTTATGAATAGCCATTAATACATCTGCCTCACGGAGCCAGCTAGCGATGTCATTATCCACGAGTGTGCAGAAAGTGCTTGGAAATTGTTAAGTCACTCAGGAAATTCAGGTTTGTACAGGATGACAAATAGCTCTTTCCCCAGCACGCAAAGCATGTGTACCACTGCATTAATTAGTAGAAAAACAACCCCCCGCAACAATCCTTGCATCAAGTACAGCTTAGAAATACAGACACAAAGATGGAACTTGCAGGACACGACTTATGAGAACACAGTGCAGTCTGCCACGGAGTTAGAAAACCCAGCTAGTACCCCCTTGCCCTTAAGCCATGAAACACGAAAAAGCAAACACAAGAGATTTGACAAAACCCCCAAATGAAACCTTAGCTCCTTCATTTTGGGAATCACAACCATTGACTGTTTCATCCTTAACTCGAGCAGCATTCAAAACACAACACCCAGCAGGGTATTCATCCCACTATCCTGTGCCCAAATACAGATTTCCATAAAATCAATTAATCTTTGGGGTGGAAGGGTCCTTGGGGGTCACGAAACCAAGCCTCCCACCCAATACTCCCACAGCCAGAAGATTATCTAGTCTGTGCTCCCTGCTGGGGCGCTTACCACTGTAGAGGGCAGCTCTTTCCTCTGATGAATAGCCACAGTTATTAGAGTTGCTAATATTGGGCTGGAATCTGCCCCCTGGTAATTGCCACCCACCGGTCCTAGCTTTGTCCTCTGAAGCGTTTCAGAGTCTCACCCCTCGCTATCACCATGACAACTCTTCAAATATTTGAAGGCAAAGAAAACGTCTCCATGCAGTCTGTGCACTCTCGGCTTTCGTGCCTCTTTATTTAAGAGAGGCCCTTTACTCCCTCAAGGCGCCATCCTCTCGTTCTATCAGTGATCAATGTCAGTGTTAAGATATCCTTATCAGAACACAAGACAGTATGGTAACCAGTGCCCAATGCAAATGCTCCTGTTCTTTCTGACTTCAGTCTCAATGAATGACTTCAGAGACTCACACTATAAAGGACTGAACACTAAGCTTTATGGGACATTAAAGATCTTTAGATCTGATCAGGTAAGGGTACAAATAGATTATACAAAATAATTACAGGAAGAAATGAGATAAAATATCCAGTGTGGAGGAAAGAGAGAAACGGTTTCTGAGTGTGTGGTCTCACGGGCCGCAACAGAGGTAGGAAGAGAGGAGAATCTGAAGGATGGGTTAGATTTTAATGAGTAGAGAAGTACATGGCAGGAGAGGGACACTTAAGACAACTGAAGAAATTGAAGGAAGAAGGCTACGATCCCCCCAGGAAAATAACAGCTCCATCCGGCTGAAATGCACAAGGCAAGAAGGGAAGGAATGGGACACAGAAGTTCAAAAGCCATCTGAAGGAATTAGTTGCTTTTAAACACAACATTGCCAATTATCACCATCATTGGTAATGACTTTTGACTCAGTCTGGGATTTTCTAAGAATTCTTTTCCCATCTTCTTAATATATGCAAATTGAATTTAGCCACACAAACAGTAGAGAAATCACACATGTGGATATTTCGGTAAATATAAAAAGACAATAAAAGTGCTTTTTTTTTTTTGGTTTTTCTTTAGTGCTACTCACATGCCAGACAGTGTGTTGTGCTTTACACGAATGAATTCACACTTACAGTAGCCTAAGAAGGGTGTTTCTTCTGGAAGGAATTGAGTGGGACACTTGCTCAAAGTCCTCAGCTAGCAGATAAGAGTTAAGATTTCAATTTAGAGACACAGAATTCATTAGTTCACCATTCTACGTCTTCGCCATAAATATGTGACTCTTTCCTAAACAACCTGTTTATAATTTTACTAATTCAAGGGTTTTGTTTAATGGTTGTTTTTAGCTCACAGAATGACCTAAAGCAACTTTTTTTTTTTTTTTTTTTTTTTTTAAACTCTGTGTCTATTCCTTCATCTTCCGGAACTCTTAACTCTGAGCTGGATACTGATTAAGGGGCTCGCTTAACATGATGAAGCCCAGGATCCGTGACTCATCTCAGCAAACAAACCATACTCCACGGTTAAGCAAAGGAAAACTTGCCTGTGGTAAAAATGTATCTATAGATCATCCACAGTTCCCCTCATACCTCCTCTGGAGCAGTTTCCATAATTAAAAGTCAACTAATGCCACTGCCAGGCCCGCCCTCTGAACAGCTCCAGACAGATCAAAATGGAACCCGCTGTTAAAATCCCAAAACAGAAAATTCCACTGTACCCCCAAGGTAACCAATCCCCCTCTGACCACTTAGAGACCCGCTTATTCAGCGGCTCTTGTAAGTTTATTTACGGGCTTCCAGTGAATGCACTTTGAGGGCTCTCGGGTCCCCATGAAAACCTGCTTTGTTCCCCAAGCCGCTGGTTCTGTTTCAGATACCAGATCTTTAATTGGGTCGTAGTTTGCTTTCTGCTTAAGATTCCCGTAGCTACAGAGACTGCTAAAGTTAGTGGGCTGAGTGGAAGACGTTGCTCTAGAGGGCACTGTTCTTGGAGTGGGCAAAGGAGTGGGGCTGCCCCAAGCCTCCAAGCACTGAAACTCTGAAGTCCTCTCCAGACACCTCCATCCCACATCTCTACTTCATACAAGCTTGTGTAGGAAATGGGCTAGGCTACACTGAGAAAGAAATATACCAAATATGAATCTTCAGGAAGCACAGTCCACCCCTGCCAGTAACCAGCTGTTCCTATGTAGAACAAAGTATAGAAAACATGTGTCCTTGTAGTAGAAGAAGAGAGGGAAGCACAACAATCCAGATGCTTTCCCCTTATCTGCAGATGGATGGGGGAGGGAGGATTGCAGAGCGCCTGCTGGAAGGAAACCCTCTTCTGTGGTCCCAAGGTAACACTACACAGTGGACCATGAGGGTAACACTTCACTGCAGTAGAAGAGGGCATTAAGGTTTAGCATTGAGAATGGCATATTCTGTCTTAAGGTATTTCTAGGCCTAGAGCCCTTTAGCATCTTCTCGGTGATAACAGATAACCTTCCTTTGTGATGATGCTGTGGAAACGGGCATCCTGGTTCTTTCTCGTTCCTCTGGCATCTACTAAAAATTACATACAGTGCCATGTGCAAACAAAGGAATTCTTCTAAGGATTGCCCACTATATCCTAACTGCTGCGTAAGAAATTCAGTATGGCTTTTAACTTTTGGGTTAAAGAGTAACAAGCAGAGGAGTAGTTAATATGACGGACTGTTCAGAGCCAATAAGGCAAATGTTTATTAACCCTTTCTCATGTACCATCTCCAAGGCCACAGTGAAGATAGGTTTCTAGTTTAGCAGAATAGCTGTGATTGCCTATCACGTGCCTATTACTCAACTCTGAACTGGCTGCTCTATGATAGCCTACTCCATACAACGACCCCATCAAGCAGGGATGTGTAGTCCCATTTTATAGACATAAAAATGGAAACAGAGAGCCACACAGGGTGGTTTATGCCTTTAATCCCAGCACTGGGGAGGCAGAGGCAGGCAGATCTCTGTGAATTCAAGGCCAGTCTGATCTACAAAGCAAGTTCCAGGAAAGTCAGGATGGTTACACAGAAAATGTCTGTCTCAAAAAACAAATAAACAAAAAACCAAAAAGAGTTGAAGTCACTTAACCAGGGATAATGTGTTATAGAAAAAAAAAAAAAAAAGATTGGATTGAACCCAAGGGCCTCTCCCTGTTAGGCCCCAGGTCTTCCAGAGATGCCATGGTGTACTCCTGACAGTCTGTCATGTTGTTCATATGACATACTTTTCAACAGACTGCCTCTTAGAAATCCATATTAATGTCAAAGTTTTCCCAGATATCTTCCAGGAGAGGAAGAAAAGGTCAAGGGTAGATCTTAAGAGAGAAAATCACCCCATCTTCTTTAAGATTCGTATCCCTCAGTATGCATTTGGAGAGACACGATGCTCTCGAGACATAACATTAAAAAAAAAAAACACTCATGTAATTATCTTTGTATAACTCATCAGTTCAGAACTTACTTGACCTCCAGTTCTGCAGAACTGAGAGCTCACAGAACACTTGGTGATGAAGACAACACCCATCCCTCAGTTCTCTCAAGGCAATCCAGATACAGATATGTATAAGCTCCTTGGGCAGAATTCAGCCAGGGCCATTTGCAGGCTGTGTGGGAGTCAAGAAAAAGAAGGGCTTCCGTGTACTGATGACTGAGTGAGTCATCTGGCCCTCTTGAGTTTTAATTCCTCATCTCCAGAATGGAGTAAGTAGAAAGTTGTCTTGGGGATTAATGTGGGGAAAAAAAAAAAACAGTATAAATGAGTTAAATGTACCTACCAGATGTCAAGTAAGACTTCATATGTGTTAGCTATGTCTTTTTAAAAACTATGTTAAATTCTGAAGGTGAAACTACAAAGGACTTCTGAAAATATACGATAAACTACCTAGTCCTATATAAATGTCAATTGTCGCTTGTTATTCTCAGAAATTCCCTAGCCTCTGTAACATGCAGCTGTTCTGTAGCTATTTCCTTCTAATTGAAACATTCCTTCCTGGAGGGAGGGAGGACACCCTACAGACTCAGGAAGCTTGCAAGTTACTGGACTCACAAGGCAAGGCAGCCCACCAGCTTTCTAAATGCTCTAGGCAGTTTCTCCAGACAGATAGGACTCTCCGGTGGAACTGCCTAAAGGATGCACAGGCAGAGAGAGACAAGCCTTTCCTGAGTTCTCATGCTCTGCAACAATTTTCAGTGACACCGCCACATTTGGGTCACCCATGCTCTTATAAGTAGCCAAAAAAAAGGAAAAAATCATCTCATTGGTTCACCAAGCTAGACTTGGGTGAAATCATTTATTTGGCCACTGCTGTCAGTGCCCACATAGAGTAATAAGATATTTGTTCATGTCTTCTCCCCAGGAAGATCACCCAACAACAGCAATCTACATCTTCTGTGGCTGCTAAAGACTAATTATTTGGTTTGTTAAGTTTTCATTATTCATGTTTTTCTGGCCTTCAGTGGAAAGAAGTAATTCTTTTCTCATTCTAGAAATAGAAATTAGTTTTCAAGAACCTAGTTCTTGGGAGTGAGACCCAAGTTAGTGAAAACACTTGGGTAGGAATCTGCAGTCACTAAGATCTGGGAGACCAGAGACCCCCTCAGCCCATTAGAGGAAAGTGTAAAGGAGTGGTCCACAAGAATGTATTGAATTTTTGTTCAAAGTGGTCAAATTCAAGCTAACCCACATCATTCTGGAATTTCAAATGTCATACGAAAACTCAGGTATTAGGAAACATAGATAAGCACTGAGTTTCTGGAAACAGCTGTTAAGAACCCTTTGTCACCCTGTACAGTAGACTGTGGTAAACACATTTCTTGTGCAAGTGAGAGCCTTCTGGACAGTTCCTCTCTCCAAATGTCTTTTTCATGCATCTGTGTTCTCATAGGAAGTAGATGACATCTTTATTATGAACCTGAGGGTTGGGCACAGCAGGGTAGATTCCAGAGATAAGCATCATTCCCAAAGAGGCCAACTTCCCAACTGCCCAGATGCACTAAAAGAAACTTTAAAAACTCACTGCAGATGCTTGTGCACGGGCACGCTTACCCAGCTCACTGTGGGTGCTTGATTCGAGAGCATGACCCAACTTGGGTTTGAGCGGAGGACGTGACATCAGAGACAAGAGCTCCACTGTAGTCCTCCTTCCCTTCCATCTGTTTATCGTCTCCTGACCTCTCCCTCACTTTCCACCCATCTCACCTTTCTTTCCTCCCTGAGCTCTTTTCCCACACTGCCCTCTGGCCTGATGTTCTTTTGATCACCTCCACCCAACCCCAGAAATGTGCTCCTTAGTCAGAGACCAGTTAGGCCACAAGACTCACCTTCTTCTTGACTCTCTTCACTAAGAACTGACATGATTCTCCTCAGACAGCTTTAAACACTTAACTTACATACAGTATTTGCTTTGTACATATACTTCGCATATTCACATATAGTATATGTATATTCTCGTGTGTATAAATCTGTGTATACAAAATGTAAAATTTCCTTATTTAATCTAAGAAAATCAATGATAGGTTAGGTAAGGGAAAATTTGCACTGACTTTCAGGGGGTATTTCAGCGGTCATTCCCCATCATGAAAGAAAGCAAGTTCTGCCTCCATGTGACTCCAGGTTTGCCAAGTCATGGCTGCTGATTCAGTGTTTTCGTTTCTTCACAGAAATATTTGCAGTAGCTCCTATATTTAACAAGCCATCCAGCTTGTACTTAATGTTTTATAAACACAAAATAAGGATACACTTTTTTTGGCAAAAAAACCACACACCGTAATACTAAATAGTGCTGAGGAAGCATCATAACTTGGAACAATATACTTGATGTATAAGGGTTTTTTTGTTTTGTTTTGTTTTGAGTTTTGTTTGAGTAGCTGTTACCTCAGAATTCAAGAAAAATACACACAAACTGTTAGGTTTATTAAACATATTCATGTTGAGAAGTCAGAGAACTTTATTGGTTTGCTTATAAACAAATACTAATGTAAAAAGTAAAATTACCTTTTACAGTGGCCCATCTTATATATTAGGTAGACATTTAACTCAGGCTAAAACTAGTTACTGTAATAGTCCCTTAAAATGAATTGCATTAATTCTGAACTCCTTTTAAAAAGAACTCCAAAAAAATGGAGAAGTTATTGCTAATGCTTTGGTTCTTTAGCACAGCTCTTCATGCTGTGATCCCCAATCATAAAATTATTTCATTGCTACTTCATAACTGTAATTTACCTAGTGTTAATGAATTGTAATATAAATATCTGATATATAGTATATCTGATATGTGACCTCAAAGTGGTCCTGTTCCACAAGTTGGGAACCCCTGCTCTGGAGGGCAATCTCCCCATGAGCTCTTTAGGCTGAGTATCCTGTATTCTGACTTAGTAGCTTGTTGTGACACAGAAAAATGCAAAGCCACCTGCACAGAATCACTGGGTCACTTCATCCAGACTAATTTTTCCTCTCTCTAATAATATGACTTTTAATCCCAATTTGATGGTATAGAAGGTCATAATGCATAAGCAAGCTCTCAGAGACTTGAGTCTACTACCTAAACCACATTCTCATAAAACTACATAGCAGCTGTGTTTTGACCTCAACTCTACAACTTACGCTTACATACAATGTTTATCCCCTATGAGCCTGTTTCTTAGTTATAAACTTGACATAACCATGTATATCTCAGAATGTTGTGAGGAATAGGTAGGATGACATGCAGAAAAGTTCAAAGCATATGTTGGATGTGGTGGTGCAAGTCTTTGATTCCAGAACTTGGGAGGCAGAGGCAGGTAGAACTCTATAAGTTCAAGATCATCCTGTTATACACACAGAGATCATGGCATCCAGGGTCACATAACGAGACCCAATATCCCCACCACCACCACCAAAAGAGAGCTCAAACCACAGCCTAGAGCAGTGGTACTCAACCTGGAGGTCATGAACTCTTTGGGGTGTTACACATCAGATATCCTGCATATCAGATGTTTACATTACAATTGATAACAGAAAGACAATTACAGTTTGAAGTAGCAATGAAATAATTTTATGGTGGGGGTGGTCACCATAGCATGGGGGAACTGTATTAAAGAGTCACAGCGCTGGAAGGTTGAGAACCACTGGTCTAGACAAATCGTTAGAGTTCTATAATGGTGGCTAAATCTAAACATTTAAGATTTTTTTTTTTTTTTTTTTTTTTACAAAATGTGAGTATGTGTATGTTTGCAAGAGTGCAGTGCCTTGAGGAGGCTAGAAGAGGATGTGGGGTGCCTTGGAGCCAGAATTATGGACTGTTACGAGCCACTGACTAGGATTAATCAAACTCAGGCCCTCTGCAAGGTATTTAAACGCACTTAGTGCTCTTAATCACTGAGCCATATCTCCAACTGCATTCATCTGATACTCATTTTACCTGAAACTACACATGTTTAGCCCATGAAAATAAGTATACATAGCTCCTTGTCCCTTGTTACTCATCCCAAATCTCTGAAGCCACAGTCTGGAAAAGTGTGAGGTTCCTAGCATCACACTGATCCCTCCTTTAGAAGATCTCATTTCCAGAAAGCGAAGAACCACAGTTGTTTTGAAAACATTAGCTTTCAAAATGACGATGACCATGTCTTAGGGTTTCAATTGCTGTCATAAAACACCATGGCCAAAAGCAACTCGGGAAGCAAAGACTGTATTTCATCTCACAGTTTATAAGCCCATCATTGAGGAGAGCCAGGGCAGGAACCTGGAGACGGGAACTGGAGCAGAAGCCATGGAGGACACTAGTTTGCAGCTTGCTTTTCATGCCTTGCTCAGCCTGCATTCTTACAGTACCCATGGTCACCAGCCCAGGGATGTCACTGTCCACAGTGAGGTGGACCCTTTCACATCAGTGACCAGTGAAGAAAATGCCCTACAGACTTGCCCATAGGCTTCTGTGGTTGGTGCATTTCCTCAGTTAGGGTTCCCATTTCCTAAATGACTCTAGCCTGGGTCAAGTTGATAGCTAGTCAGTACAGACATAGCTGATTTGTTTTGTTTTATGGAGAGTAGTTGTTACCAAGGTGAAGTTTTACATTGAAGTACGGCCTCTATAAAAACAGTAAAAACTGTGTATGTGCAATGGCGAAGGTGCATTGATGCAATGATGTAAGTCCTGGCCTCCGGAAGTGTTCTTTCACTCCCATAATGCACCTCTTTTACAACCCCCAAAGCCAACACACAGAAATCCCCCAGGGTAGTTGGAGAACCTTTGGTGAAGGGGTCCCATGAATCTTCCCATTTCAGTACAGGGGATCTGATACAAAAGCCTGTTCTGGCCCCATGGCTCCTCCAGCCAGCTCTTTCATCACCATTAGACACCAACATAGACATAAGGATCGAGAAGTCACACCCAAGCTGAGACCCACATGCCTACCTCACTCAGATACTTGGGATGGTTAAAACTGTCCTGTTTCAGTCAATTACTAAGTCTCAGAGTGGAATCTATGTTAGCCACACTTCTTAGCCGTCCTGACCACTGCAGTTTTTGGTGCAGAGGGTATATGTGGAAATCATATCAGGTGCTTCTGAACTGAAGAAAAAAAGGCTACAAAACTCGGGAGGTCTAAATCTGTCTCATGGTACACACCTCATTTCAGACATCTTTCCACAGACCATGCAGAGAGCTACACCTCATCTGATTCTAAATTTGGGCAGAGTAGGCATAATGACATTGGAGTGTCGTAGACAAGGTCTTGCCCTGGTGTCAAGTTTACTTCACTCTCCCAAGCGGAAAGAATAAAGAAAGTATTGTGCTTTGACTTGGGGGCTATATATACACCTTCGTAATTACAGATGTGAAACCATCTTCCTTTGTACAAAACTTCTGGCTAGAATCATAGTTTTAAGGCTCTAGATAATAGCTTTCCAGTAGCTATTTGTGTTTCTCTCCAGAGTGACTGTCTGTGGTATCTTTGCTTGCAGAAATGTACTCTACAAAGTTAGATAAGACTATTGCATTTCTGAAAGCAAAAGGACCCTCTATCTAGTGGGAAGCAGGAAAATAGGTGTGTATGCAATGCTCAGTCATCTCAAGCATTTTCTACAGCACCACATGTAACAATGAAACCATTATCACTATTACATTGAAGCAACTATACAGCACTTTGCAATTTAAGCTCTTCTGTAAAATAGTATAAATTAACTTCCAAAAGAAATGTATTCTGTGTATGAGTCTCTCTCTCTCTCTCTCTCTCTCTCTCTCTCTCTCTCTCTCTCTCTCTCTCTCTCTCTCTCTCTCTCTCTCTCTCTCTCCCTGTATGCTCATGGAGAGATGCATATACATATGTGTGTTTTAGCCAGGTGTTGTTCCTCAAGAGATATCATTTTGGGTGTGTCATGTTACTTTGTATTTGCTTATAGGAAATACAATGAATGTGTAGATGCTAGAAGACAACACCAATAGACTCAGTTCTCCCGTCAATCATCACATGAGCACTGGGAATCAAACTTGGATAATGAGGTTTTGTGGCCGGCACTTTTACCCATTAAACCCTATTGGCAAACCCCTACACTGTGTTTTTGGAAACAAAGTCTCTACCTTGGACCTGGGACTTTCTGATTAGGCTAGGCTATATGGCCACCAAACCCAGTGACCCACTTGTCTCTACTTCTTCAGTGATGATGTCACAAGTTTTTTACATAGATTCTGGAGATGTTGAACTTTTTTCCACACATTTGTACAGCAAACATTTTACTGACTGAGCAATCTTCCCAGCATGAAAACTTTATTTTTAAAGGCAAGTGTTAATTATGTCCAAACTGTACTTCCCTATGTGCGCAATATTCCATTGGCACAGCTTGCTTCACTCTCTCTTAAATGGTCCCTTGCACACCAATGAATGATTTCTAATCTAATAAAGTCACGTCGGTCCGAGTTTGTTTTACTCAGCTCATCCATGCCCTTTCCATCTGAAAGCTTAAACCAAAGAGGTTTATTTAATCCTAGACTTTGTGTTTGCTCTTGGAGAGGTACAAAAAAATTCCCGAAAGAATCATGTTTTGCTAGTCATGAACTGGAGAGAAACAGAATGTGTGGGTCTAGGAGACACTGAGAAAGCTAACTTAAAAACAGAACCTGCTGCTCAGCCTTCTGGCTGAAGACTGGAAAGCGCCAATATTCTGGTCTGAATGAGTGGCTGTGTTTCACAGATATCCATGCTGTTGTGAGATTAGTCACAAAATGGGGAAACTGGAAGCCACTGAAATGCAAGCAAATTAAAACAAATAAAAAAAACAGTAGTGTAATTTACTGTAGCACACAGACAAAAATACCATTTCCCTGCCAATGATCATAGATTATATGTTGACTTTTGTTGGAGTTGGACAATTTGAAAATTTGGAGGACCACTAAATTTTTAATTAAAATATAATTATAACACTTTCCCCCTTCTCTGTCCTTCTTCAAACCCCTGCCATATCTCCCCACTCAGTTCTCTCAGATTGATGGCTTCTTTTTATTACATGAAAATTGGGAAAAAATATCAATTATATGCATCAACTACTTTTGCTTCTTTTCTGTGTCTTACTAATATGGTGGGAAAGTCACTAGTTTGTTTTAAATAAAACTACCTATTGAAATCCTTGTAAGTAAAAAAAAAATCAGTAGAAGCACAAAAAGTACAAAGGAACAATGAGTAAATATAACCAGAATAACTACAAAGAAAAGAAAACAGCATTTCAAAACCACATTGCCCAATGCAAAAAGACAATCTGATTCTGAGTGGAAAAAAAAAGGAATTGGACTCCAATATGTAACCTTTTGTTGTGCATTTATTTCTTCTGGGTTGAAGCCTTCCTTCCTGGAGGAAGCAGGGGGCACTTGTAAGACTCCAGAAGCTACGGAAACTTACAAGACTCAGGAAGCAAGGGCTGAGAAAATGATAAGAATGTTAAGACTTGTTCCCTGGGAAACTTAATCTGGGCTGGAGAAAGGTGGATGCTGGGAAGAGAAGCCTTCTGTGGCGCTGCCTGCTTATCTCTTCTATGATCTGTTGATATCTCACTATGTCCCGTTGTGGTTTTCTGTGATGGTCTCCATTTGATCTAAAGACAAGCTTCCGTCATGATGGGTATGAGCCACTCTTATTTGTAGGTATAAGGATAAACTTTAGAATTCAGTAAGAAATTATGTTGTTCTAACAAAGTGATGGTAGTAGATTCTTTACAAAAGTCTATGACATCACTAGATCCAGGAAACTGGTTAGGTTTCCAGCACCAGGAATGATTCTTCTCCAGTTGAGTGGACCTTATATTTAGTTGGACAGCTATTGGTTGTCACAAACATGTGAGTATCACTTACTGCATGTTTTAGCATATCTTGCCATGCTGGTAATGCCATGGTTTGTAGGTGTTGCATCTGAGAACAATTCAATTGCTTCCCTCCCTTGGTAGTTTGCATTGTATTTTCTGGAACCATGGAAACTAGACCACTAAAGGAGGCTTTCAGGTCACCTTCAGTTGAAGCCATTTGAGTCCCATGCTCTAAATGGATGCTCCTCAGCAATAGAAGCCCACCCTCAACCCCTGAGAGGCAGCCAAGGGCTGCATTGATACTACATTGTTTGGGTAGAAACTTGGACTGCCATTAACCAATCATTTGAAAGGAGGTTTCTCATGCCTGCATGCCTGTTACTTAGGGCTTTCTTTTGTTGTTATTAGTTTATAGTATTTGTGGAGACCTTGTCAGCCCAAGTCACTCAACTTCCCTAAAGTTATCAGTATGCACATGCATCTATATGCACACATGTGCATGGTCAATTGTTGGCCTTGATTACTTGGTCCTATTCAGAAAGTATGTTCTCTGCTATCAACTTCAGTGTTTAAGGTTTCATATTAAGGTCTTTTATTCATTTGGATCCAATTTTTGTACAGGGTGATAGATACAGATCTAATTTTATTCTTCTGCATGTGGATATCCAGTCTTCCCAGTAACATTTGTTGAAGATGCTGTCTTTTCTTTAGTATATTTGTTGCTTCTGTGTCAAGTATTGCACTGCTATTGTTGTACATACTCAGGTTTGGATCTCCTATTTTATTAAATTAGCCTGCTAGTTTTTGTGTCAATACCATATTGTGTTTAGTACTATAGCGCTATATTTTTTAATCTGAAATAATAATCCCTACAGTATTCTTCCTTTTGTTCAGGTTTGCTTTTGGCACTTCATGTAAGATATAACAGGCAATATTATAATGTCACACATATAAATGTTCATAGTAGTCCAGTGCTAAATTCCAGATAATCTCAACATAGGAAATTGCTGGGGAGAAGACATGTATGTGGATGTCCATGCCACTGCCCATGTGTGGCAGTCAGGGACAACTTGTGGGAATTAGTTATCTCTGTTCACTCTGGGTTCCAGGACTCAAGTAATTAGGCTTGCTTGCAAGCCTTCACCTGCCCTCATCTCACTGGCTCAAGAATATCTTCTTAAAACTTCTTGGCTAGGCATGTTGTCAAATGCCTTTAAACCCAGCACTTAAAAAAAGACAAGTGGATTTGAGTTTGAGGCCAGCCTGGTCTATAGCGAGTTCCAGGACATATAGGATTATATAGCGAAACCCTGTGTGGTAGTTTGAATGTAATTGGCCCTCATAAGCTCATAGGGAATGGCACTGTTAGGAGGTGTGGCTTTGTTGCAGTGGATATGGCATTGGAGGAAGTGTGTCACAGTGGGGGTGGGCTTTGAGGTTTCCTATGCTCAAGTCATGCCCAGTATTACAATTCACTTCCTGTTGCCTGCAGATCAAGATGTAGACCTCTCAGCTCCTTCTCCAGCGTCATGACTGCCTGCATGCCACCATATTCCACCATGATGATAATGGACTAAACCTATAAAACTGTAAGCAAGGCACCCCAATTAAATGTTTTTCTTTATGAGTTGCTATGGTCATGGTGTCTCTTTGCAGCAATAGAACCCCTAACTAAGTCAGCCTGTCTCAAAATTTAAAAAGTGAAAGGATACCTACTTCAGATATCCTCTAATAAAACCTTCCTTCTGATCATGCTCCCTTCCAGGAGGCCACCAGTGAAGACCCAACCATGTTCACAGAGTTTTTCATCAGCCTGTGAGTGGCCCACTCTCCAATGAGCACAGAGCTGGAGATAAGCAAAATTTGAGGGAAATCTAAGAGGAGACACAAAACCTTAGAGAGGAAAAATAAATAGAAGGAAAATAGTCCATTGTGGAGAAAACTTTTAAATAATACTATCATTAATATTATCAGAGAAATAAAAATGTTAGCTCACAAAGTAACAGAATGCCTTTACTAGGGAGTAATCAAGTCAAAGGCTCTTATAAAATTAGAAATATGACAGGTAATAGTTGAAATATATCTGAAAACATAGACACAGGTCTCAAGCTTCATAGAAGATAAAACAGACTAGATGAATGAATGAATGAATGAATGAATGAATGAAATACAAACCGCATAGGGCTTTGAATGACAAAAATTTGGAATTTTGGAGGGAGATGGAGTTTATAGAAATTAATGTCATATCCAGTTAATTATCAATTACTTCTGAATAAAGATGCTTTCATGTGTGAAACACACCTTTCAGAACTTTTCTCAAAAATCTACTAAAGGGGGTGATTCTCCAAAACGAGAAAGTGAAGTAAGTAACATAAGGGATTCTAGACTAAGAATCACAACCAAATGGTGAGCAAATTCCCCAAACAGTGGTGAGTGGAGACCCCAGTGTGATAGCCTGACAATGGCCTAGGGAAGAAACAGGTCCACACTGAAGATCAGACAGTTCTCCCAAAAGACAATTGACAGGTTTAAATATATCCAGTATATTTAAACAATTGGCAGAAAGTCTGCGTATGAATTAATGATGAGGATAAGTACGGTTTTATATTAAATTTACAAAAAAAATTCTAGGGCAAGCAAAAATGTTTGCAGACCTTACCACAAAATATGTTGATTTACCCAAAATGACAATTACATTCACCCATTATTTGAGTTAAGGAACAAAGATTTGCTTAGAGAAGTGATAAAAGATCAGTAGGTAATACCTAACATACTAATGGGAGGGAGAGGAGGGAAGAAGGGAGGAAAGGAAGGAGGGAAGGGGGGATGGAGGGAAGGACAGAGCAACAGTAAAGTATCTAATAAGCCTTGCAGAGCTGTTTGACTTTTTAACAAGAAAACAGCAACCACAACTTGACGGGACTCATGCTAACTGTGCTAAAAATACATTTCCGAAGACTCACATCTATCTACAGTGAAATGGGAACACTGGGCACAGTGCACCAACATCCCTGCACATCAGAACACAGGGTTCCACCACTTCAGCCAAGGATGTGAAATTCTCATCCCAGAATTGCATACCTGCCTTAAAGATCAATGCTATAAGAACTGAGATATTTTTACCCATGCATGGATTCAGAAAGTTTCCATGTGTGCATCTCATGTGAAAATTATTTCCCTGAAATGTTTTCAGAAAAGCAGTACAGGAATGTGAAGAGAGATATGACATGAGTTAGAAGGAACCATGGCAACCAAGCATCACCTAAAAGGAGAAAAGTGAGGATGCAATTCATTCCCCAGCACTTAGATTTTAAGAGCAGTACCAGAGTTCCTCATTTCAGCCAAAAGAAAATCCGATTTTGGCAACAAAGAATGCTTTTATTTGGCTTTAAAATTACAGACTCCATCTCTGGATGTATACCAAAACCAAAATGCTAAATTATAATTCAAGATCCTATTGTTACTAATTACAAACTTTGATCATGAAAACACTTGTCTCTCTCTCTCTCTCTCTCTCTCTCTCTCTCTCTCTCTCTCTCTCTCTCTCTCTGTGTGTGTGTGTGTGTGTGTGTGTGTGTGTGTGTGTGTGTGTGTGTGTATGCATGAAGAACAGAAGAGGATGTTAGGGGCCCAGCTCAATCTCTCTGTCTCTCTCTCTCTCTCTCTCTCTCTCTCTCTCTCTCTCTCTCTCTCTCTCTCTCTCTCTCTTTGACTGAATCTGGAGCTAGGCTAGCAGTCAGCAAGCCCTAGCAGTCTGACACAGGTGCTGGGGATTTGAACTCTGGTATACCTGCTTCCTGTGATGGCTAATTGGGTTGTCTATTTGACCTCATCTACAATCACCTAAAACCCATATTGTTCTTGATCAGGGTGTTTAAATAAGGAAGACCTACCCTGAGTCTGGACCACAGCCTCTGGTGGCAGCCTGCATAAGAAGACACAACGTAAGGAGGCTCTTGCTTGCCCTCACTGTCTCTGGTAAGTTCATCAGTCCTGCTGTAGAGACTGACATTAAATCCATCTTCTTTAAGATTCCAGCATAGACTGAAATCCAACACCCTCCAGGACTCTGGCATCAGATTGGAACTGCGGAGACATGCAACCTCTTGGACTGAACAACTACTAGATTTTACCTTTCCATTGTGAGACAGCTATCGTTGGGTTACTTAGACTACATCCTGTAAGCCTGTCTAATAAATCCTCTGTTATATATATATATTCATGCTAGCAGTCCTGTCCCTTATCGAACCCTGCCCAACACACTTGTGCAGCATGGGCCCGCACCCACTGAGCCATTGACCCAGCCCCAAAACATATTCTGAAGCAGGGAATTGAGGAGGTTCAGGTCGAAGTACTGTATGTACTAAGTTCTAAATTCTTCACCTTTAACTGATTGCATTATAAACCAGGCATCATATATTTTATTTAGATTACAAAGGAAAGCACCACAAGGAAAGTCATAAAAGTGACACTGATTCTTCCCTTGGGAAATGAAATCGGGAGTACAGAGAAAAGACAACTATTAGTTTTCATTATGTGTCATTTATCTTATGATTTCAATACTTTTACTGTCTCTAAATACATCAAGATATATTATGTGTCTGGTTCTATGTTGAATATTGGCTACTCATTGGGAAATAACTACTAGAGCAAAATAAACAGACATCAGCATAAAATTGCATTAGGACTTTTGCACAGACCGTGACTTAGAAGAGGAATCTGAGCTGGGGAATATTAGTATGCACTATCATCAGGTTTGTGCTAAAAACAGGAATTATGCTTACATGTTACTAAGTTCATAGACCATTAGTATTGATTGGTTACACACCAATATTGGAATCACAAGCAATGATGGGAGAGATGATTTCACTTTTTATTTTCTAGATATGTTTGGCAAGTCTTAATTTTAGTTAGCATATATTAAAAATGCATATTGGGTTTCATGATATTTTCGTACGTGTATATTTTGGTCCTATTCGCTCTCCATTCCTTTGTCTTGTTCTCATCTCACTCCCACTGAACCATGTCTTCTTACCATCTAATCACCTTTCTATTTTCATGTTCTGTGTTTGTGTTAGCTTTGGTGACCCACTGAATTTTATTAGCATTTCTTAGAGGAATCTGGGTGAGGGATTCCCTACCAGACTTACACCACTAAAGAAAATATGCCTTCCTTCCTTCCTTAGGGGGCATTAATTGTCTACAGACTCTGGGTGGGGTGAATCTTGTGAGCAGCGTCCCCTCCCTCGCAGGCCAGTTTCCACCATCTGCCTGTTAGTCCTCGGGGAGGAGCAAGGCCACATGAGCCCTTCTGTGCTGGTATCACAAGTGCTGGAGATCAAGGCTGCAATGGTGATGTTATGTACAATGTTCCACCTCACTCCATCCTTTCTTCTGGCCATGACCTCCTTTCCACACCCTCTTCTGTGCCACCCCCAGCCTTTAAGGGTGATATAGATTGTCCATTTATGGTTGAGCACGCAACAGTCCCTCACTCTCAGCTCTTTGAGATCCATAGGAACCCTCACCACCAGGCCATGGCTCTCTAGCACCTCCTTACATCTGTATCAAGTGACTAGGTTATTTTCCAAGGTGACTAGGAGTCACATGGCTCTTTTAGTCAATGGAAGTTCAAAATGGCACTAAACACAGTTATGTTGTAACCCCACTGTGTCAATTCCAAAGTTGCAGCCTTGGGTGTGTTTGCGGATGTGGGACTCTGTAGCAGAGTTCTGTTTTTCCTCATGATGCTTCTGTTCATTGCTTGGGATTCAGCTGTATCTCCAGCAGGTGATCACAGACAGTTCTAATGGTTTTCACATATTTGCTGTCACTGCAGACAAAAATTATCCAGCACCCCAGCAGCTGTACCACGTTTACAGTCTTCAGGCTGTAATTCATTGGTGTATGCTGTGTGTTTACACAGCTACCTTTTCCCTCCAAAACGGGGGCTGGAGGGAGGGGCAGAGATCCTCTTACTGTTGTCTTCCAGGCACTGGAAAACTGTCTGCAGGTAAAATTTTATTAAAAGCATATAATGAATGAAAACACAGACTGGTATTCCTGAGTGGACATTCAGCCGGGCAAAAATGAACTAAGCTTGCCCCTCTCATGGGCTCACAGCTGTGTGAGACCGCGGATGGCTGTTCCTCGGAAGCTGTTCCTCGGAAGCAGCCTGCATAGCACCTTCCAGAGTTGTGCATGCTAGCTGCACCGAGGGGGCTTCCAGTTCAGTTCCAGCTTGATTTTGTTTTTAACTTTGGAGTCAGAAAGGCTCAATTCACATCCTAGCTCTTCTACCCTACAGCTTTCTATTTGCCAGACCTCCTTTTTAAGCACTTTACACAAAACAGATTTACTCACTGCATTATGAGGCTGACTTGGAGGGGTTTATGCTGATTTACCAATTCCCTATCAACAAGTTGGAGTGATTGCTCAAACATTTAGAAACAGCACTGTAGAGCCTGGGGAGATGGGAAGCTCTGTGGAGCTGGGACAGGAGGATGGATACCCATAGCTCACACTGGCCAGCTAGTCTTGCTGAACAGGTGAGCTTCAAACTCAGTGAAAGACCTTAGCTAAGAAAAAAAAAAAAAAAAAAAAAAAAGGGGAAGCAGGGTGTGGGGAGCAGAGAAGAAGAGAAGAAGACACCAGACATTGTCCATCGACCTCTGGCCATCTACAAATCAGGGTTACTATTTGCTATGATGAAACATCATGACCAAAAGCAAGTTGGGGAGGAAAGGGCTTATTTGACTTACACTTCCACATCATAATCCAGCATTGAAGGGAATCAGCACAGAACTCAAACAGGGCAGGAACCTGGAGGCAGGAGCTGATACAGAGGATATGGAGGGGTGCTGTTTGCTTGGCTTGCTCCTCATGGCTTACTCTGCCTGCTTTCTTATAGAACCCAAGAATACCAGCCCAGGGATGGCACCGCCCACAATGATCTGGGCCCTCACCCATCAATCTTTAATTAAGAAAATGTCCTACGGGCTTATGTATAGCCTGATCTTATAGCAGCATTTTTTTTTCAATTGAGGCTCCCTCCTCTCTGGTGACTATAGCTAGTGTAAAATTGATATAAAACTGGCAAGCACAACATATACATGTGTGCAGACAATATGGATATGTACACATGCATACACACACACACATACACAAATATTGAAGCCCCTCAGTATTTATTGAAATGAGCTAAAAATCCATGGCAACATAAAAAGTGCATTTGACAGTTTGAAGAGGTTTTATTCATAATTACATAAGCTTGACAGCAAGCAAGACTTTTTTTTTCCAGTGTGTACAAAGATAAACAAACTGTGGTACATCCCAATCATGAAATACTATTCACTGATTACAAGAAATGACTTCTACTGTGGGTGCCAGTAAGTCATAGGCAAGGGAAGTTCCCTGTCATATTCCTAAAGGGTGGCCCACGTAGCAGCAGTAGAAGCAATACGTTGAATACACTAGAAGTCCAAATTCCCTGACTCCCCTAGACTTGCTGAGTCTGGGTAGGGCCAGGAATTCTGTTTTAATCAGCACTCAAGGTGGTTCTGATAGTTTAACAACCCTTGTTCTAAGTCAATGGGGTCTACTCCTTCTTTCTAGCAGACATAAATACAGGAGCAAAAGATTCCCATGTTTGGTAACAAAGCTGAAGCATAAGCCTGGGATGGAGGATGCCTGTGAAATGTCAAAGATACGATAATCAATATGAATATTTTAATGAAATATTTTTAAATCAGTATAAATACCCTAAAATGTCTGCAATGCACAGAGAAGCAAACTTCTTTTATTTTTATTTAAATTAGAAACAATCTTAATTTACATATCAATCTCACCCCCCCCCCATCCTCTTAAGGAAGATAAGATCAGTGTTACTGATGATCTTTAGCAGGAGGCCCTGTAGCTACTCCTTCAACATCTGTAGGCATGGGGTTAGGATCACTGAAGCCAGCTCTATTCCTCTCTCCTGAACACACACATGTATCAGAATATTCTTAGTCTCCATCTCCCCACCAATCATGAAGACCTCCGTCCTCTACACCCATTCACTAGAGATTGCAAGAAAAAAACTCAATGTCTATTGTCCCCAAGAAATCTATTTCTCTAAGCAAACTGAGTTTACACATGGAAACAACAGAAAACTTATAAAATAAAATCTCAAGGCCTAAGCTATAGCTGTTGGTGTTAGGGAGCTGAAAATCTGGGGAATCACAAAGAAAAAAGTGATAGAGTTCATTTGAAAGCTTTGGGAAAGGTCTCCCACCACACAGAGTGAGCTATGGTTTTTATCCACCCAGAAAAGGACACTGCAGTTAGAAGAACATGTTAAAAATTTGATAAATTAAACTCAGTAGAATTTATTTGCACAACATAAAACCTATTCATGCATCAGGCATCTCGCAGAGCCAGAAGCGGGCCTGAGAATTCCCAACAGGAATGCTCTCAGACTGTACTTACAAGAAAACAGAAGCCAGACATAGAAGAAAACTTTACTGTCTACAGCCTGCTTAACCAACCGATTTGTGTAGCTAGTTAGTTTACAGCCTACTCAACCAACTGGCTAAAGGGTCTTCTTCAACCTCCCAAAGCTCAGAGACTTAATTAGCTTGTCTTGTCGAGCCCAGCACCAGTGCCCAGTCAAACAAAACCCAGGGCCCCTCACAAAATGTCACTTCCTAGGGAGCAAGAGCTACAGACCTGTCAAAGGCGCTTACCAGAAAGCCAGCCCGACTCGCTCTAGCCAGGAAGAGGAAACAATTTTAAAAAAACCAACGGGGAGATGAGAAATGAAAACACAGACTCTCTTAACTCCCACAGAAATAAATAAAACGGCCACAAAGGAGAAAGAGTGGGTGTGAAGGAGAAAATGCCAAGTGGGACACAGCATAGAGAAGAGAGACATTGCTGGTGACTGAGAACAGAGCTCAGCCACCAGCATTCTGCAAGCCCAGACCTTGGGTGTCACCTGTGAGAAGCTGCAAACTACTAAAAGGAGCAAATGGTGTTAAAACTGAACCAAGTGGTGATTCCCTGATTTCAAGCAGAGGATCCTATTGGCAACTTCAGCGCAATTTAAACCTGTTCTCTAAAGCAGTGGGATCTCACGGCAGCCTTTCCTTCCTACCTGCCTTCTTTTTTCTCCCCTCCCTCTTTTCACTCCTTCCTTTCCCAGAATCGCAGTTTGCAGACCAGGGTGATCTTGAATTCACAGTTTTCCTCTCAAGACTGAGATTACAGGTGTCCTTCTAGGCATGGCGCCCCACTATGTCTCTAAACAATCTGGAATAGGGACACACGGAGCTATGTGTGCGCACTGAGCAGCTCCTGGGTACTTAAGTCTTATGGGATGGAGACACTTCCCTTGCCAGGACACAGTTTTGCAAGCAGCTGTTGTTTAAACGCTATATTTGTCTGGTGACTGCCTCTGAAGGCCTGCTGCTAAGCTGTGGCGGCAGCTCCAAGATCAGGAACAGGGTAAGGCTCAGCAGATGATAAGAAATGAAGGCTTGTGCTCAAGATGAAGAAGGACATAAGGTCCGCTAGCCTGCTTCTGCTCCTTCTTAACCAATGGCTGCAAACTACGCCTCGTGGAAAACAGAAGGCACTGGTACTGCTTACTGGAGCAAAGCAAAGGATGTCATTGAGTTGTCCATATTCCTTGTAAGCACTGGAATTATTTAAGGTCAATTTCTGAGAGGGGACCAGTTAGAAAGTGTGATAGCCAATCTTGGTTGACATCCTGATGGCATCTATAATCAAATAAAACTTAACCCTTAGGGTACTCTGTGATGGATAGTCTTGATAAGAGTAATTGAAGCAGGAAGACCCACCCTAAATCTGGGTCTTGATTTCTGATCACAGCCTACAAAAAAGCACCCAGAGGAGGAAACTTCTGCTTCTTTTCCTGTGTGTGCTCACTCTTGATGTCAAATTCATTTATCCAGGTGTGGTTACATTCCTTTGCTAATATTAGAATCAACTTCTTTGGAGTTCCATTGTAAACCTAAGGCCAGTAGCTCTCCAGGAGTCCCCAGGCCTTTAGAGCTGGGCTAGGACTACTGAGACATCCAGCTTGTGGGCTCAACACTACCAGATTCTTGGCCTCTCCAAGGTGAGATAGTCACTGCTGGCTTACCCAGATCACATTCCAGAAGTTAATCTAATAAATCTCTCTTTATTAGACATATTCCTTCCTTTCTGGTCCTATAGAGAACCCTGGCTAATATTGGGAGCCACTGGAAATAAACAGCATTTCAACAGATACTAGAGAGAATGGACAATGGGATCAGGACCTGTTATCTCTGCTCAGCCAATTATCTAACAGAAGTTATAGTTCAAAGAAGAGTGGACCGTCTCTACAAAGCAATGAGTTTGTACAAAATAAAGTGTGATGGCTGTATGATGGCCACAGACTTCACCGGAGAAGATACTTCCCAGACACTGCATGCCAGTGAGTCAAGGACAATCAGAATAGTCTTCACACAGGAGGTCAGCAAAGAGTAGACCAAGTGCAGAGAGGAAACTACAGGCCAAAGTTTAACTGCAGCCCGGCTCTGGATCTGAGGTCATGGCAACTTGAAGCAAAAATTTAAATTTCTCAGAGGAATAAAGAATTCTAGCATCCCAGATGTCATTTCAATGTTGAAGATGGTAAGAAGAAAGAAGTGCAACTCTCAGATTCTGATGGTTTCCTGGATAAATTAGATAATTGTTCTCAATTTTAAAATTATACTTATTTAAATTATTTGAAAGTATGCATATATGTAATATTGTTGTATCTCTTCTAGATTTGAGTTGTAGTCCTCTCTGAAAATATTATGGATGAACTATGGGAAAAAAAAAGAATTGTGTTATTACTCAAAAATAAAGATAAGCCAAAAATATTATAATCTTGTCATATTAGAGAGTTGAGTTTTTGATGACCTTTGATTTATGTAATGGTGTGATAAAAATAAGTTTTTAAAGAGAAAGATCACAGAAGCAGCATGGATTAAAAATAAGCAAAGGCTAGCAGCAGAAAAAAGTTTGTGCCAATAGGATAATTTAAAATGTAAGGAAACAATTTGTTAAGACTAAACGACAATAGAAGAGATGGGTGAATCTGACAAAGGACTTTTCAGAGCCTCACATAGATAAAAAGACATGAGTCTAGCATTTCAAGAATGTTCTACCATGAGGTTGGACCTCTGGGCAGCAATAAAGGGAGCTGGAGTTACTGTGAGGGAGGTGATACTGTGAGTTATTTCAGCAATGGATGTTGGAAGAAGCGAAACATGCATACTTTGTGGGCAAGCAGCAATAGTCAGGAAGAGAGGACAGGGTCTCCATTAGTTTTTATTCCCATGTTGCAGTGCTAAAATATCCTGACAAAGGCAACTTAAGAGAGAAGGCACTTGTTTGGGCTTATAGTTCCAGTGGGATACAACCCATCAATGATGGAGAAAACATGGCAGCAGGCAGAGAAGGCAAAGAGGTAGCAATATGAGACTAGCTTGTCACATTGCATTCATGCTCAGGACACAGAGAGTGAATAAGAAATGGGCTAGGATTTAAAGCCTCCAGTCCTCTCCCCAGTGACACACCTCCAATAAGGCTCCATCTCCTAAAGGTCCTATGACCTCCTCAAACAGAGCCAGAGGCTGGTGGCCCAGTGTTTGAACAGGAGAGCTTGTGGGAGACAATCTACAACAAGGTCCCATAAAATTTAAAAGAACTAAATGCAAACTGTGTGCCTATTGCTGAGGAGAAGAACACCAGCATAATGATGGCAGCTGCAGTAACCACAGCTTCTATTATTTGCGGAGCAATGCTGGGCAATGGCCATATTGCCTGAGATCATTTTTTCCTGTTTTATCTCTGTCCTTCCTGGGATGGATCTTATTCCTCCTGTTACAGACCAGAAATTGAGGCTTCGAGAAGTTATGGAACTTGCTCAACCAACACCACACCTTGAAGGCCTCACACCAGATTTCAGATTTCAAGTCTGTCCATTCCTAGTTCAGTGTTCTCCCCTAGCCAGATTGTTTCATGCATGGAAGCATAAAACCTCTTACCTTTTGGTTCTTGTCTGTCAGGAAATGCAGTCAATGAGATTGCTCAGTGGGGAAAAACTCTTGTTGCTAAGATTGGCAACCTGAGTTTGATCCTGAGATCCACATGGTAGAAGTAGAGAAATGGCAAATTATACTCTGACCTCCATACATACACTATGTCATCTATACACATATGTGTTCATATACAAATAAATGCAGTAAAGCACTTTCTGGAGAGATTTTCAGATATGACTCTCATGGAAGCAGACAGAATAATTTTAAATAGAATTATAAGGGATAACAGGGTTTGAATATTGGCCGGGACAAATAGCACATGAGTCTAGCAAACAAATATATATGCCCCTCTGTGATGATCAAATTACAGAAAGCATGTTCCCTTTTATTCTACCCCTGACACAACAGAAGAGTAGACATTGAAACACAACTAACTGGCTTTGAAACACTCAGTTCTTCCTTTTGCTGCTGCAAAGAGAAGAATCCAGACAAGTTAGAAGTCCAGTGGCAGGTGAGCAGTGACTGAGCACTTCACAGAAAATTCCCGGAACACCACACAGGCTACACTGGATTGTAAACCCCATGGCAGCTCAAAGCCAATATAAACAACCTCTATTTCCCTAGTGTCAACCACAATAATATGTTAGTTTTGAGGTACCATCAGTCTCTCACAAACATTTACCAACCAGATCATATGTTCTACTCCTGGGTAGACACTAAGAAAGAGATAAGATAGACAACTACGGCTAAATATCTTCATAAAAGCAACCAAAGTAGACCAAACATGAAGGCTTTCACAAAGGGATGAGCTAAGCACTCTAGGGTATAAAGAAATGAAAATCCTGGCCTAGTTCATTCTAGACACTGAAAGATGAGCACAATTTTCTCATGGAGTTAAGAATACATAGGGAGGATAGAAATGTTTTAAATTGGGCAGAAATGGAGGCCCAAGTCGCTGACAAGATGAGTGTGGACCTGGAGGGAAGTGGATTACAATCAGTGGGGTATGTCTATGAACCCTGAAGGCTCTTGTGTCCCTCTTCAGTTTTGACACTGAATGTGCTCTCATCAGTTTAGTGGATAAGCACAGGTAGCAGAAAGCTGAAGTTCACAGCTCCTGAGCTCTGGCTGTCCCAGGAATACCTTGGCCAAGGCTCAGGAACAGGCTCAAGACAGGATATTGTCTCTTTCAGTGTCAAAATTCTTGAAGAATATCAGTTCCTTGTCTTTGTCATTTCACCAGAAGCCAAGAAAGGACTGATGAGTGCTCTTCTCATACCCAGAATGCAGCCCTGGAACATAAGATAATCTCTGAGACATGTGAGTTCCTACAAGGTCACTATGATCTAATTCTGTATATTTGTAACGTTCATAAATATGAAAAATGTAATGGCTTCTAAGAGGGAAGAACTCAAAATATATTTTCTGAATGCCTAAGGTGTATGCTTGTATGCTACTTTAAACTTGCTTCAGTATGTTTCCCTCATGCAGGCTATATTATCGTGGGTATTTAAATGAGATGTCCTCCATAAGTTTCAGTTGGTGACTGTTTGGAGAGTGTTGGAAGGTGTGGCCTTACAGTCAATGGAGTGGGCTTTAATGTTACAAAAGACTCAGGCCTTCCCAGTGTGCTCTCTGCCTATGGAATGCAGATGATGCTCAAGATGTGTGGTCTTCTCTGTTCCTGTCGCCATGCTTTTGTTAGACAATCATGGACTCTCACCCACTGGTACCTTAACCCAATGAAATGATATATAATTTGCTTTGTTTATGGTATTTTATTGCACAAAAGAAAAGTAACTGATACAATTATCATCATCACTGAACTACTTCAGTTGTGGTGAGTTAATCATGAGCCTGATGCAGTTCTGGAAGCTGGGGACACATACCTTAGACCACATTATTAGTCCCATCACACAGGTCTATAATGTCAACTATAAAGGGATTGCAGTCTTGTCCCAAATCATAACCAGATAGTTAATGAGTGAGCCATTGTAGGGTAAATAAACCCATTTTCTATTGCAACATCTCATTTCAAAACAAGCCAATTTTCATTTTAAAATGTGGCCAATTAAAGGTCAGATTGTTCAGTTGGCTTTGAGAAGGTGAAATGGTTAAGTTAAAGGCTTTATTAAGTTATATATACACAGTTCATTGAAATTCCACCAGCTGACAAGGCAGATTATTTACGCTTTAGTTACATGTGTTAGAGTTTGGTGGATATGGCACAAAAATCACATTTTCTTTTTGTATTTATAGCCTTCTAATAACAAAAGGGATGGACGTTTCTAAATCATAGACCTGTATGGTCTTACTCTAAAATTAACAGTCTTCTGACTCCATAACATGTGTCTTGTCTACCTTTCTGTCCTTCACCTATTAAAATTCAAATTAGTTAATACATGCAATGAAATTCATCACCAAGGACCACTACACTGACTTAATGATTTTTTTGTTCCTCTGTATTCAAGTTACCTGTTCTGTTTTTTAGAGACTTATGTATTTTTAGTGTGTGCTTGTACGTGTGTGTGTGTGTGTGTGTGTGTGTGTGTGTGTGTGTGTGTGTGTGTTTGTACTTGCAGAGGCCAGAAGAGAGAACATCAGATACCTCTGGAACTGGAGTTACAGGCAGTAGTGAACGACCCAATATGGGTGCTGGTAACCAAACTCAAGCACTCTGAAAAGGCAGCAAGTGGTCTTAACTAAGAAGCCTTCTTCCCAACCCCCACCCCCAAGTTACATCAAGAACCATCTCAATTCTCCCAATTATCTCTTGAGAAAACTCAGCTCCCATGATGCAACCCTGAGATCTTCAGAAGCTAGAGATCTGGGAGAAGCTCAACAGTCTCCCTTACTCTCATCACATGAAACTGCAGGATGTACATCTGACTAGCAACAGGACTTGTAGGCCTCCATCTTTAAAGAGCCCCTGATGGGAGATGTCATTCTGTAAATATGTTTCTACTATTGGTTGATTAATAAAGCACTGTTGGCCAATAGAAAATCAAGATAGGCAGGACTAGGAGACAAGGAGGAGAGAGGAAGAAGTAGGAAGGAGATTCAACATGTAGGACTTGAGAGAAGAGAGGTCCGGATCCTCTCTCCAGTAAGATAGGCCACATGGAAATACTTAGATTAATAGAAATGGGTTAACATTTAAGACAGAGCTAGCCAATAAGAAACACTAGTAAAAGGCTAACATCTGTATGCCTAATACATTGTCTCTGTGTGTTATTTGGGGCTGGCGGGGCTGAGGGACCAGACTGGCAGGAAAACCTTTTGTAACAAGCCCCCGCCTATCATATATGTGAATGATGATCCTACAGCAGGACTGCTAAGTCTGCCCCTCTCCTGAAAGTGCCAGCTGCTGCCTGTTCACATGCAGGGCACTGTCACTTTTACTTTGCATCCTAATTAAGAAGACATGGAGAGTCTTGCACAAGTACAAGCACCAGAAGGACTGTGCTACCTGTCACACTGTCATCCAGATGTTACAATGGTGTCTTTGAATTTAGGTGCAGGGTACCCAGAAACAACTCCAAAACCATGAAATCACTTGTTGAAGAAAGACAATTAACAACCGAACAGCTGTTAATGGGAACCTTTAGCTTGTGAGCTTGGAGGAGAATTTGCCAGCTCTCAGAGGAGTTCAAATGCATAACACTTTACCTACATGCCTTATTTTTTGTTCTAAAATGCACAATTCATCCCTCTCAAATCTGTTTCCTTCAATTACACACAGAGCTCATTAAGATAATGATGATTTGTCACATTTTAAAGAGCCATCCTGTTGTCTCATGAAAGTCTCCAAAATAACTACATCTGTGAAATGGTTTTTAAGCTTCCCAAATAACTGGCATTAACTAGTATGGCATTATAAGGGAATTACAAATACATTTAAATACTGAACCTAGAAGGCAGGCACTTCCCTTTTGAATATATGACTACTTTATTCTCTAAAAGATACTATGTTAGACCATGACCCCTACCCACAGGCAATTTCTGCAAGTGCTTGCTTTGAATATATGTGACCCAAGGGAAAGGTGGCATTTAGCCAGTCTTTCTTAAGTTATTATTATTTTGGCAGTGGGCCTTTTGTGTAAACTAGCCAGACCTGGATTTTACTACCATTCAAACTTGCTCCAAAGTGTATCATGGAATTGAAAGGTACTCTTCTGTGAAGGGAACCGGCCTTGGGCAAGTTCCAACCAGTGTTGATCTAGTTCTCAGGGGAGAGAAAGACTAATTAATAAGATGATCTTTTAAATAGAAACAGATGATTCTGTCCAATCCCATTATTCTAATACCACCCTCTCCCTACCCTGAAAGAAAAAAATGGGCTATTTTCACTGATTTTCATAAACATTATGCTAAGTAATCAGGAAATAACTAAGTTAGAGCTCTTTATCAGCAGTGAGGATGAAGTTCCCCTGTGAGTAGACTTGCTTCCTTTTCATTCAATGATGAGGTAACTATTACTGAAATGTTTATGAGTATAAAATTAGATCAGGGAAAGGAAAAAAAGCAAAAATTTAAAAAGTTGGATTATTAGTAAAGTCTAGCTGGTTACTGGTCTCTTTTGGACACTGAAGTGATAAAATTCTAAAGAGCATGAGAAACTTGGAAAATAAACTTAAAAGTCCTTTTTTGTTTAAAATACTACTCAGTGGCTATATGCATATTTTCTATTATAGCACTGAATTCAATGAGAGAAAGTGATAAAGGTGAAAGTTAAGACTTCCTTTAAAAAAATGATCATCTAATCAGATTTTCTCAGCAGTGGCAGCCCTGAAGTCTATGGTGAGACTGCCCTCATGCCATGAGATGTTTAAAATCAGTGCCCTTCTCTTCCCAGCCAGGGCAGAGGTCAGGGGCACAACCTCTTGCCCAGCTGTAACCAAAACTGTTTCAGACATTACCAAACATTTCCTGAGAAACAAAATCACTTCCCTTTGAAAACAACTGGCTAGTTGAAAGATCCTAATTTAGCTTTGATTTTTTCCTTTAGAGTTAAAAGGACCCTCATATGCTCAGGGATGATGAGTCTACAATGCTCAAAACTGAGGTAAATCTTTGAATAGTTATCAAATTCAAACCCAAACCCAAAATCTGGGGGAATCCAGGCCAGAAAAAAAAGAAAGAAAGAAAGAGAGAGAGAGAGAGAGAGAGAGAGAGAGAGAGAGAGAGAGAGAGAGAGAGAGAAAGAAAGAAGAGAAAGAAAGAGAAGAGAAGAGAAGAGAAGAGAAAGAAAAAGAAAAAAAATATGTAGGGATATATAAGGCTGACCTTCAATTTCTCCAGATGACTCTGTGCCAAAACCCAGTTAATTAATACTCTAATATTTCCAAAGAAAGAAGTTAGAGCCAAGGACTGTCTATACAAACATGTTGTATCTCTGAATTTTATAAAGATTGAGTTAAATATCTTAAAATACACAAAAATTCAAGGAGTATTTTACATACTACCTGTCTTTGAAAAAAATCAGCATGACAACAAATATATATATATGTATATATATACATAACACACACACACACACACACACACACACACACACACACACACACACACGTTCTCATGAAGTGAAAGCTGGCCTCAACTCTTTTTTTAGTCAAGATGATTTTGAACTTCTGCTCCTCATGCCTCTACCTCCTGAATTCTCCTATTACAAGTGTTAGATATACCATCTTTTGTTTTATGTGGTGCTGGGGATCTAAACTAGGGTGAAGTACATGCTGAGCAAGCAAGCAAACAACTGAGCTGCATCTCCACCCCAGCCTGACAAGTTGTAGCCAACAGAAGCCTAGATGGGAAGTTGCTGGGGAAGTGGCTCAGTGGTTAAGGACACTTACTGTGCTTGTAGAAGACTTAGGTGTGAATCCCAGGACCCAACAGAGGCACACAACCATCCAAAACTATGGTTCCAGGGCATCACAGCCATTTGATGCCCTCTTGAGAACTCTACAGATAGTAGGCATGCACATGACACATACACATGCAGGAAAACTACATACATAAAATATATATAAAAGTATTAAAGTATAGAGAGAGATGGGAAAGAAGAGCAACAAGATTGATAACTGATGACTACATTATTTACAAAACTAAGAAAGAACATTTCAACTTGATAAACAGAATAAATAAAGCAGTGGTTCTCAGTGTAGATGGGTTATTTCTTTCCCACCAGGTCCTGGGGCCATTCAGTTCCAAATAAATAGACAGAGGCTTATTAGTTATAAACTGTTTGGCCAATGGCTCAGGCTTCTTACTGGCTAGCTCTCTCTTAATTATTAACCCATTTCTATTCATCTAAGTATTTCCACATGACCTTATCTTACCGGAGAATGCTTGGAATTCTACCTTCCCAGTAGCTACATGGCATCACTCTGGTGGATCCTCTCAGCCTCTTCTTCCCAGAATTCTCCTGGGGTGGTAGCCCTGCCTATACTTCCTGCCTGGCTATTGACCAATCAGTGTTTTCTTTATCAATCAATAAAAGAAACATATATAAAGAAACAGCATACAGAAGGACATTTTAAATACAGACCCCCCTGTTGTGGTGACCCCAACTATAAAAGTATATTCATTGCTACTTAATAAATGTAATTTTGTTTCTGTTATGAATCATAAGTTAGATATTAGATATGCAGGATATCTGATATGTGGCATCTGTGAAAGGGTCATTTGATCCCCAAAGGGGTCGCAACCTATAGACTAAGACCTACTGAAGTAAAGTAAGTTCCCTCATTGGCTCATCTTTCACACCTAGAAAACTGAAGGCTCTCAAAATTATGAGACAAATATAAATTAAAACATACTCACCTGAAAAGACATACTAACAAAGCTACTATCATTGAATAGTGTAAGTTCATAAAGCAAGGGAAAGAGGATAAGATGTGCTAGATTCATTGCTGTATATGTTAGGAGACTGAAAAGTATCAAAGATATTCATGGAAGTATGATTTAAAGTTAACTAAAGCAGAAGTATAATGTGTATTTGTTTGTTTGTTTGTAACAGGGTTTCTCTGTGTTGCCTTTTCTGTACTGGAACTCACTCTGTAGACCAGGCTGACCTCAAACTCACAGAGATCTGCCCACCCACCACCTCTGTCTCCCAAGTGCCAGGATTAAAGACATGCTCCACTACCACCTGGCTGAAGTAGAACTTCTTAATATGAGGAAAAACTACACAAAGCTGGAATATATGAAAACTGACCAAACTGGCAGACTTTTTAAAATGCAAAATAAATTAACATAGAATCGAGGCCAAACATATTATCATAGTAATAAATTGAAATATGCAACACCAACTGAAAGATGAAAACAAAGCAATGTAATTCAGAGAGTGAAAAATGAAAAGGCAGAAATATAACAAAGAAATAAATAAAATAAAAATGGGAGTTGCAATTTTAACTTTGGCAGAGTGGGCTTCAGAACAAATTACAGCAAATGAGTCAAAAAAAAAAAAACAGTTTTTAAGGAAAAACTGTAAAACTTACAATGAAGAGAGAATGGCCACAAACATTTATATAGCAAAGAGAGGCATCGTTAAGAGATACAGACTTATTCAAAGACGATAGCCAGAAATATCAGTATTAAGAAACTTTCAGTTAAAAAACAGTAATAAGTAACTTTTGGGTAACTCCTAGTCCAGGACAAATTGTATTGAAAAATATGAGCAACATTGTAAAAGAATAAGACAAAAAACCACTAGTCGGTTATGGTGGCTCAGTGCCATGAGTTTGAGGCCTGTATGGAAAGCATAGCTAGTTTCAGATCAGCCTGGATGATAAAATGCAACCCTATGCCAGAAAGAGAAGGGGCTGGGAATAAAAGAAAAGAAACAACAACAAAAAAGAGATCTAATTTGTTAACATAAATTCTATGGTCTAAAAATTAGGTTATACTTTCATAGGTACATAGACATTCACAAAAATAAGGTGTTAGTAAGACAGATAACATCATAAAATTAAGTAGTAGGAAATCACAATGCTATGAAACAGATTTCATCTGGGAAAAAAGAGTCCCCCTCCTTACAGAACTCTTGAATATAGGAACTATAAAGTAGAAATCACAAAAGTCTGGAAAAGCTTCCAGATTTCTAGAACACAATAATCACAACTATGCTAGTCTATAATTATGAATAAAATGCAGCCAGCACAATACTCAGGGGGGAAATCATTTTAATAGTGTAATAAAATCATTTCTAATAGTCCAAATAACACTCCAAAATGATAGCATTAGTAACATTGTCCGAAACAAAAGGGGCTTTGATCAGGTAAGCCTAAAGGTTGGTTTCTGTTTGCTAGAAAACAAAATCTCTTAAGGAACCTTCCTTATTCTACCCCAAAGGTCAACTATTTTGGGCAAGGGCATCTAGTTCAATCTTAACAGCCTGTATCTACTCAAAGACTGTCCAATAAAATCTGCTTTCTTTTCCACCAATTTGTTCTTCTCTTTGTTCCTTGAGAGCTAGCCTTTGCAGTTTGGTCTCCAATAAACCCTTCTTTCTACCCATGGAGTGGTCTAGCTTTGCTGCATTCTCACTTTTAAGTAGCAATTTGAATGCAGAAAAACAAGAAAAAAGGAACACACATATAACCATATCTACAAGAAAAATCTTCCACTAAACCATACCTTGGAGCAGTCATGTCATCAGTTTATTCAATAATGAGCTGTAATTCCAATTCAAGGGGATCCAATGTTCTCTTTTGGCCTCTGTGTCCACTAGGGATATACATGTTGTGCATAAACTTAAAGTTGTAAAGCTATTTTTAAAGTAATTTTTTTAAAAAAATAATGCTACAAAGAAATCTCACTTATAATTGCCAATGCAAAATTCCTAAATAAAACATTTACAAAGGGCTGGAGAAATGACATGGTAGCTAAAGGCACTGACTGTTCTTCCAAAGGACCCAGGTTCAATTCTCAGCACCCACATGGTAGCTTACAACCATTTATAACTCCAGTTCCAGGGGATCCAATGCCCTGGCGTCCACCAAAAACACCAAGCATGCACACAGTACAGGCATTCATGCAGATAAAACATTCATACAAAAAAATAAATCTTCAGTAATTATAAACAAAACCTGCTGATGTATCATAAAAATAATTCAACAATAAGCAAAGTTTTATAAGAATAAACATTAAACATCTATTTTGGGTGAATAGCTGTAATTTAGGAAACAATACATATAGCCTGTTCCAAAATGGTTGATTTTACAATCCACTTAAAAGTAAGAATATGCAGAAATGTGAAAATGAACAGCAATCTAGAACTAATGCCACTAAAACTTATGTTATAAGAGCTTAATGGTTAAAATACTATTCAGGTCTATGAGTAGTGAATCAGAAAAAGGCACAAACTTGTCAAATGATGTAGATTATTATAAAGGGAGTATCCCAGTCACTGTAGGGAAAGAGAAAGAGAATAGAAAGAAACAGTGTCAATCCACCATCATTTGTAGACACACCAAAATGATAAAGCTGGAAAATGAAATATGAAGTATCTGATGATAGAGGAATTTATAAACAGGTAAGTAGTTAGGAAGGAAGGAAGGAGGGAGAGAGGGGGGGAGGGAGGGAGGAAGGGATGGAGGGAGGGAGGGAGGGAGGAAGGAAGGAAGATGATAAGCAGATAAAAGATTTTTTTAGAAAATTGTTTTTTGAGGATAGCATAAAATCCAGAAGCCATGAAAGCAAAGACTAATGATTTCCACATGGCTAAAGCCAACACATGGTAAAAGAAAATACAAGGTGAACAAAATTGCACACATACAAACACATGCAACCTATGTATATTTGCAACAGTATCCCAAATATATAATATTCTTACCTTAAAACAATCCCACCACACTGTATGTAAAACAGATAAACTCAGTTTTAAATGCCCTAGGATAATAAAAACCAAAATGTAAAAGTGGATTTTTTTTTTTTTTTTTTTGGTGATACATGCCTTTACGTATTTATTTTTGTCTTATTTTTTTATTATTTTATTTAGAAACAATATTATTTTACATATAAATCCTATTTCCCTCTCCCTCCCATCCTCCCATTCCCCCCACTAGCCCCCATCCCCAACCCTATCCACTCCCCAGGGAGGGTGAGGCCTTCCATAGGGGATCATCAAAGTCTGTCACATCATTTGTGGGAGGACCTAGGTTCTCCTCTGTGTATCTAGGCTGAAAGAGTTGCCCTCCATGGAGAATGGGCTCCCAAAGTCCATTTGTGCACTAGGGATAAATACTGATTCCTCTGTCAGAGATCCATAGACTGCCCAAGTCTAACTGACACCCACATTCAGAAGGCTTGGTTCAGTCCAAGGTTGGTTCCACAGTTTTATGACCGGGGTCTATGTACTCCCACTTGGTTTCTGTGGGTTTCCCCAGCATGGTCTTGCTCATCACTCCTCCCTCTTACAACTGGATTACAGGAGTTAGGCTCAGTGCTTAGCTGTGGATGTCTGTTTCTGCTTCCATCAGCCACTGGAGGCATTTAAGGTAGTCATCAATCTCATTAAAGGGGAAGGGCCTTTCCACTAATGTTTAGATTCTTAGATGGGGCCATCCCTGTGGATCTCTGGACATTTCCCTAGTGCCAGATTTCTCTTTAAACATACAATGGCTCCCTCTATTAAGGTATTTCTTTCCTTGTTCTCCACTATTCTCCTGCCCCCCCCTTCCCGACTCAGTCTTCTTGATCCCTTAAGTTCTCCTCCCTCTCCTCCTCTCCCCTTCTCTTTCTTCTACCTCTGTTCTCCCTCCCCCCCCCCCCCCCCCCCGTGCTCTCAATTTGCTTAGGAGCTCTTGTTACTTTCACTTTCTCTGAGGGACCATATATGTCTCTCTTAGGGTCCTCCTTATTTCTCTGGAGGCACAGATTGTAGTCTGGACATCTTTGCTCTGTCTAAAATCCATATGAGTGAGTACATACCATGTTTGTCTTTCTGTGACTGGGTTATCTTCCTCAGGACTGTTTCTTCTACTACATTTACACAATGGAGATCTACTCAGCAGAAAAACAAAAAACAATAAAATCTTGAAATTCGCAGGCAAAAGTGGATCTTTTATTATTATTATTTCTTATTTTACATATTGATCCCAGTTTCCTCTCCCTCCCATGCTCCCTGACCCTCCTCTTCTCACCCCACTCCCCACTCAACAGGGATGGTGATGCATTCCAGAAGGGATCATCAAAATCTGTCAAGTCATTTGGAGTAGGGTCTAGGCCCTCCCTCCTGCCTCTACGCTAAGGGAGTATCCCTCTATGGGGAATGTACACCAGGGATACATCCTGGTTCCAAAAGTGGATCTTTTATGTATGAAAGAATCTACTCTTACAAAAACAATACAAGGGTGGAGGGAGAGCCCAGCAGTTAAGAATGCTAGCATATCTTCCAGGGAGTCACAATTGTGATTCCTAGCACGACATTGGATGGCGCCAGGGCTTCCAGAGCCCTGTAGGTACCTGAATTCATATCACACACACATCAACACACACACACACACACACACACACACACACACACACACACACACACAGAAAGAGAGAGAGAGACTTATGCATATAAATAGGATTTTAAACATAAAAATGAAAATTAAATCAAGTCTGAGGTTATATTATTTCATTTATATTGGCAAGCCTCAAAGAGCTGTGTCACACACCCTATTAGCAAGGATGAGAGACACCCTGCTTCTGGGAAGTGAATGCCCTAAGTCAAGTGAAGGACTATTCAGGACTATTCTACTCGTAATTGTCCTCTTTCCTAACAACTCTGCTTTCAAAAATGTTATTTTATGAACACATATGACCACATAGTTCATGTGGCGTTTGCACAAAGGAACTCATAATGCACATAAAATAGTGAACACTTACAGATTATCAAAACGGTCGTTAACAGGAAAATGGTTAAATTTTGTATATCTGTGGAATGAAGATAGAAAGGAATAAGAATGAACACAAGTGAATATATTAAAAAAGAAAGGCTATCCTAGAGGTTTCATCTAGCAGCTGATGGAAGCAGAAGCAGACACCCACAGATAAACACTGAGCTGAACTCCTGGAATCCAGTTGCACACAGGGAGGAGTGATGAGCAAAGGGGTCAAGACCAGGCTGGAGAACCCACAGAAACTGCTGATCTGAACAAGGGGGAGCTCATGGACTCCAGTCTGATAGCTGGAAAACCAGCATAAGACCAACCCAGACTCCCTGAATGTGGTGTCAGTTAGGAGGCCTGGGCAGTCTATGGGGCCTCTGGTAGTGGATCAGTATTTATTCTTAGTATACGAATGGACTTTGGGAGCCCATCCCACATAGAGAGACACTCTCTCAGCCTAGACCCATGGGGGAGGGCCTAGGCCCTGCTCTAAATGATATTACAGACTTTGAAGATCCCCATGGAAGCCCTCACCCTCCCTAGGGAGCAGAAAGGGGATGGGATGGGGGTTGGTTGGGGGAACAGGGGAGGACAGGAGGGTGCAGGAACTGGGATTGATATGTAAAACAAGGAATGAACTGAAGGAGAGAGCAGTATGTGGAGTGGGGTTGAGGAATGAACCCATATGTGTTTATACACACATTTGTCCATTACTTCCAGAAAGATACATAAGAAATTGATTTGTTTCTTAGCTAGGGAACATGGTAAGAGAAAGACTTGCTTTCCACTACACCTGTGTGACTAAAAGGCATCTTTTCAATGGAAAGAAATCTGGTTTTGAGGGTATAAGCTATATTTGACCTGTGGTTTTCTAATTTGGTGTTCTTTCCTTAAGTCAAAAGTTATCCTTTTTATCAAAAATTATTTACTTTGTCTCTAAATGTATGTGTATCCCATATATATGCATTGATCAATCAACTTTATCACAATATAATAAATTTTATGATACACTGTAACTACTAATGACGTTAATATTGAGCCCACAAAAGCAATTTTTACTATGTCATGGAAGACAATCCATTTCAAAGAAAATCACACAGAAATTAGTGCACCAGCTGTTGGTAATGGTAGCCTTGTAATTAAGAGTCATTCATTCAGACTGGAAAAAAAATAAGCTAGTCTTCCCTGTCGAAAGTGCAAAGACCAAAGGATAAGAGGATAAACATTTATATTTCACTATTCATTTCTCAAGAGAAACACCAACATTTGCTCAAATTTGGGAAAGTTTTAAAACATAAAAATTGATAAATAGTAAATAATCAAATAAAAGAGGGAGAAAACAATTAGTCAGACTTGAGAGTATAATTCAAAAAAAAAAAAACAAACAAACATTTTGACAGACTTAGAAAAGCAAACAAACAGAAAGCCTCTATCTCTTTCCAAATTGTTGTACAGTCTCAAATCTCTTTTGTCAGTCCCTGAATGGTTTGAATTCTCAAGCTGGAAGGCACTGCAGTCTCCGGTTAATGTTTATATTGCCAAGCTACACAACTTTCTTGAATATATCCTTCACCCAATTAAATCTGAAATGGGTTTTGGCCAAACTAATAACTCCTACTTCAAGTCACATTTAGCACCACATCTAAAACGCCCAGTGTGAATTCTATCTACACAATGATCTCTTTCAGCTTTTCACTGCGTAAGCTGAAATTACCCCATCTGTATTGAACCATCCACCTCTACACTCTGGGCCATTATTTCATATAGAAACCCTTCAGGTGAAATAAAAACTGGTGTCTTGAACCTTGCCCTTTAATTAGTATAAGCTTCTTAAAGAGTGGTGGTGTGATTTCAGAATGGGTGGAGGCAACAGTGCTGGAATTAAACATTCCTTCTCTAAATGTCTCAGGGCTCCTAAGCTATGAGACCCCTGCCATCACCCTGAGAAGATCAATGGAGCAACAACTGGGCAGGTAAACCAGAGCTGTCACCCAGAGCTGTCACTGAAAGTCTAGATAATGAAAATCCACAGTGGGCAGTAGTGGGGGGGGGGGCTTTTATCTGTGCCTCTGACTAGGGCAGATAGTCCGACTAGTGTCACACACTAAAACTAGCATTCATACATTCCCAAGCCCTAAAGTGTTTAGGTGACTTCATACAAACAGGATTTGTTTGTTCTCTTTAGGAATCACTGCAGGGCTAATATTATACACGCGCATCCTAGGGTTTCCTTGAATAATATTTACTTTAAGCAAGTTAACTTTTGTAATGGTTGAGATTGATCCCAGGGTGCTTTGTGCATTTGGCAAGTGCTTTTCCATTGAGCTACATCCCTGCCAGAAAAGGTGGAGAAGGAGTTTTATGGACAAAGCCTTTTGCCATTTATTGGCTAGCACATTTATCCATGACTTTTTGTTTGGTTGGTTGGTTGGTTGGTTGGTTGGTTGGTTGGTTGGTTGGTTTGGTTTGGTTTGGTTTTTTGTTGTTGTTGTTGTTTTGTTTTGTTTTGTTTTTGATTCTTTGGGTTTTTTGTTTTTGTTTGTTTGTTTGTTTTTGATTTTTTGAGACAGGGTTTCTCTGTATTTCTTTGAAGCCTGTCCTGAAACTAGCTCTGTCGACCAGGCTGGCCTCAAACCCATAGAGATGCACCTGCCTCTGCCTCCTAAGTGCTGGGATTAAAGGAGTGTGGCACCAACACCTAGCTATCCATGACTTTTTATTTGCTTCATTAAAGTGAATGTTTGTCTTCTATACATTATTAGTAGGAAAACCAAGCTTGACTATTACTGGCACATCCTAATAGATCTACAAATACAGTGAGTATACTGTTTCTAGGTTGCAGTTCTATATTAGATTAGAATTTCTTTCAACAGAAGGATACCTTCTGGCAATTTAACAAAGTAAATATCTCCTATGACACAGCATTATTAAATATTTTTCATAGTTGAAATTCCTTAGGCAGAATTAACAGTTCTTTCTTCACACATACATCTTGGTGCTTCTCAAAATTTTAATAGGGAGGATAGGCTACAGGTTTTATTCATCTCCAAAAAGTCCCAGTGACTTTCAGGTATTCCTACATGAACAGCTTGTGAAAGCTTCACAACCACAAGCTTGTATTCTGCTCTTCTCTATCTGCTCCCCATAGGAACGAGCATGTCAAAGACGTAGGGTAGGATGCTAGAAACTGGAGACAATTCCTAGAGAGTCTTTTTTCCAAAAGCTCTGTTAGGAGTTAGGAACAAGGCAACCACATTCTGTAGGTCATTACTCAGGCTTATTACTAGGTTATTACTCTAGGCCCAGGATCATCTAAAATGTCTATATGCCCTAACAGAATCCAGCCAGCTCTGAGCACACCACAGTTTTGCATACCATCAGCAAACTAAGAAACTGAAGTCCAGACGACCATGACTTGGTGTCAGATAATGAACACTTTTGTTCTTCCCACACCCCCTTCGAAGCTCTCCACGGAACTTTTGGGCACGTCTTTTTCCCACAAGGGACTTTACTTAGCATGGACATGTCTACCTTTCCCAGCAGTCAATTAGAATTTTCCACATAAGTTAAAATTAGCCAACCAGATTTGCTCTAACTTGATGCCGAATTTACATGTGTTTAGGACCAAATTGACCTGTCCTAAGGGTAAAAAAAAAAAAAAAAAAAAGAAAAAAGAAAAAAGAAACCCAGCTCCAGAAAACAACAGGCAAATCTAATAGACAACTTATTTCTGAGACACCCTCTACTCCATCCTGGCTACAGGGAGTTGCTATGCTATCTATCAATCAAACCATTAGTCAAAAATGCTCCTGATCTCTCTGAGTGGAAACCTACAGTTCCGGTTGGGCTGGTTTAATCATTTGGCTGAGGACCAGGGCTAGGAAGGTGGGCTCATCCTAAGTCATGCTGAGAAGATGGGTAGAATAATTAGTCCTTTCATAAAGCAGTGCACTTTTCCTTCCCAGAATCCCTTCAGCAGAAGCTTACTGGCTGCAGTCACGTGGCGGTATAAATCTGCCTGCTCACAATTTTACCTTTTCTTCTCTTTCCTTAGACAACCTGAATCAGCAGGAGGTATTGAGTGGGAGGATACGAAACAAGAAATAGAGAAGACTAGAAATAAAGAAGGTAAAAGCAATAGCTGGGACCAGAATATCTTGCATAAGCTAATGACATGTCAAGCGAATATGGTAAGAAGTATACCATCCTATATACTATACTGGGGAGGGCAGAACGGCCATGGTCAGCATAGAGGCTAGTCAGTGTTGGCAAAGAGGTCACAGCTTACTCCTTCCTTTAGCCATGTGGCTGCTTGCCAGCCGTGTGTCTCCATGCCAGTTTAGGTGGCCTAGCCTTCCCCTTCCCTCCTGCAGGCAGCTGCTACAGTTTTACAGCTCACCTGCCCAGCAGCTTTTCTTCTAAAGAAAGACTACTAAAATTACCCTTGAGTTTTCATTTGGGTCGTTCTTAAATTATTTTATTAATGACTCTAATAACCCCCTAGAGGGTCCCCAACTTTTCCTGTATCAAAACCTTTCCTGAAAAACTAGTTTACAAAAAGAAGAAGAGGAGGACACAAGGTTGGGTGGGTAGGGAAAGAGGGGTGGTCTGGGAGGAATGTGGGGAGGGATGGATATGATCAAAGTGTTGTAAAAATCCTCAAAGGACTAAATAAAGCAAAACCAACCCTTGTCCATCTAGCCCTTTCTTGCCCGTGCTCTTCATTTTGTTTGTTTGTTTGTTTGTTTGTTTGTTTGTTTTTCATAGTCTTGAGACAATAACTAAAATCACTGGCTTGGGGTGGCTTTGGTGGTCTTTGACTTTCTGGGACTGTGGTACCCCCAGTTCCGTCTACAGAAAGCCATGAAAAAGCTCGGTTGTGCTCTAAGAACGCCACACCATTCTTAGATCTCCCCCAGCTTCAATCCCATTGTCTTCGTGACTCTTAGCCACAACACAATTCCATTCTGCATGCAGCACATGCTGCCCAGCATGGCAGCTGGGACCCATAACAGCTCAGTGCAGCAAAGAGCAGCCCTACTGCGATCAAGTGGCACTGGAGGGCCCTGCTGGAAACACATTCTCACAGTGCCCACTGCAGACTTCCTTACTATTTTTGCCTCCCAGCCACACCTCTGTGTCCTTTAGTTCTACTCTGTATCCCTCTTCTTTGTCCGCTTTGCTGTTTTGAATTCCCTGCTTGTGCTTAGGTGAGCCCAGGAACTAAAAGTATTGCTGATCAGGAAACACGATACTGTGAAGGTGACTGGATCTGAGTCAACTAAGAAGCATGCCTCCAGGTCTATGAGGGTATTTCCTGGAAGTATTAATGAGTGGGTGCAAGAGAGACTGCCAGAGTAGGAGTAGCTCATACAGGGGTCCGGAGAAGAGTTGAGGTGGTTTTGCCTCCTCAGTATATAGACAGCAATTGTTTGATTACCTGGCTTTTATTGTGTAAATCAATCTAATAAACCCCCTTCCATAGTATGTGTTCCCTTCATTGGCTCACTGGTAGATAAATGCTCAGCAGAGTCCCATCACACTCCTCTCACTTGTCAAGGACAAAGATAATCCATGTGGTTTTAAGACTCATACCTGCAACTTCAAAATCTTTGAACTGAGCAGGAAACAGCTACCAGCAATTAATAAGAGTGGGCATGGATGAGATTTGTGAACAATCTTGGGGAATGTTATGCTCCTGGCAGTGAAAAGTATTTATTTACTTACAGATAGCTAATTAACTGACAAAGAAAAGGTTTTCTTCTTTTCTTACTGCCTTCCCATTCTGGATTACAGTATGGGCTCTCAGGGACCACTACTTGAAATTATCACAGCCAATGTCCTGACCCAACAAGGAAGAGTGCTATGATGTTTCCATTTCCATAATATGTAATTTTGCCATTTTTTATTTACTTCTGGCCAGTTACTATCACAATACCCTCAGTGCCACCAGTAGGATCTGTAAAGTTTAGTTAATCAGAAAATTAGCTAAAGTATGAGAATTGTGAGCCAAACATTATGCTCCGCACCAGACAGGCAAGGAAAATGTACACAGTCATTAATCCTAAACAATAATCTATCGTCTCAGAAATACAATATTCTTCTACTTGTGCTTCATATTTAAGTGAACCAGGAGGCAATGTTGCCCATGCTCTTTTAATTTAAAAGTAGAGGATGTCTTTCTTTTAATTACACCATGAAATCTTAAACTGAGCTTTTTTCAAAGCCTAAACTAGGCATAAATACTTCCTGGGGACTCCCCAAAGGCTTCTAATTACAGTGGAAATGGGATTAGGGTCTGTGATGTACGTTCAGATAATTCAATATCAAGTGTTGTCACTCTAAAGAGTCTAATAATCTATGGATTATGTGTGTATAACACATAAAATTAGGACAAGCATGGAGAAAAAGACTAAAAGAAACAATTATATGATGATATGAGTCTGTGCCAGCCAGACACTAACTTCATATAACGAACATTTCGGATGATTTGTGACAAACAGAAACAGTGATGCTGACACATACATAAGGGAATAGCAACTTGCTGCCTGTCCTTAAAAAGAACTGGAAAGGGAATCATCTTGCAAACAGTGTGACAGTGGTAGGACAAAGATGACAGACTGGAGGGGAGCAATGATCACTCGGCATGCTGTGAATCATCCCATGGCATCACAGTGTCTCCTGCTCTCCCTGTGGTCAGTATGGATTTTAGTCCACAAGGCTCCCTGCATCTGGCTACTGTGGTGGCATCTTGTTTGCACAAATAAAGCCTTTCTGAAGGTCAGAGAATGGAGCTTGCCACTAGCTAACCATAGAGGTCTGGAGATCTGTACCGACAGTCAGAAAAGTGAGATCACTGAGCAGAAACAGGATATAAGCAGGAAGAAACAGGAACTCTCCCTCTTGTCTGCAGAGATGCTAGGGAGGTAAGGTATGGCTGTGGCTGGCTCCTTTTTCTCTTTGATTGCCCAGCATTTTCCTCTATATCTGACTCCAGGTTTTTATTAATTGGACCAATTAACACCTCCATTTACATGCCACTAGTCTTTGTTCTCTCAAATCTATTTCCCTGATATCTGTTACATCAACAAATTTAAAGGTGACTTTAGTTTCTTTGTTTGTTTGTTCCTTTGCCTGAGTTATATTCACAGATATACTTTAGGAAGACTCCCAGCTGTTAAATTTTTAAGGTGGTAGAGGTACTCTATACCATACATAATGTATAACTAGATAAATCCAAAAAGATGGTACATTTTCCCTAAATTTGCCACACCAAAAAAATGTTCATGAATTGTTCTGTTTTCTAGTTTGTGTTCTTTCCTCAAGGGGGAGGTAGCCCTGGCTGCCTCACCTTGCCACACACACACACCATCATTAAAGTAAAAGAGATGTCCATGATAGAGAAGTGCATTTACTGACAAAGTATTTCTCCAGCTGTAGCCCCCAGGCTGCCCAACTCAAAATCTACCTGAAAAACACGTAAGTGCTATTTCCTAGGCTGTACCACAGAACTACCAAGAACTCGTGAATCTGCATCTCAACAAAGTCCAAAGATGATTTTGAATAGCATTGAAATATGAAGTGTCTGACCATTCTACAGAAACTGCCAAACAGTAAGGGGTTCTTCCAACCCACTCACTGAAGTATTTCAAGTATTACCTCAGCCAATTCCATCTCCGGTAGCTTTCCAGTAATTCCAAGTTTAGATAGTTGGACAATTTGAAGATTGGTAGGAGGTCTCCAACCTTAGTCTAGTGGACCCAGAATCTCCCTGAGTGTCCAAGGCTTTCAGAAGTCAAACATATTCTAGGACTTTACTGACATAACAGACATGACATAGTCATACCTTAAGTCCTCTCCAAGCCAGATATAAGCCCTTCACGGTGCAGGCAGGATTGCTGGTAAGCCCTTCCCCAAGCTCCTGGCTGCCTGCCTTGTGATGGTTGACCAATACTTCTAACTCTGTGAGTAAAGCTCCAAGGGGATTCCCTTGGGTTTCCAGCTGAGCACTCATAATTGTGTCAGCCCTCTTTAGTCAATGGCAGATACAAGCAAAACCCAGCCAGGCAAGTTGAAAGTTGATACATGGCTGCTGAGGATCAGCAAGATTATAACTGAGTTCCTAGTTCCTTTGTTAAGAAAGAACATTTTTGGAATATTTGCAAGCATACAGAAAATGCATTTCTATTTTTAAATTGTTGCCTTTTGACTGTGCTTAACTTCAGTAACTGCCTGAGTTAAGACTGCCTATAAAACCAGATTCAAGTTGAAGACTCAGCCAACTCCCAATTTAACTTTATTTAATGTACATTTTCTTCCCCATTGCTCACAGGACAGCCATTTTAATTCAAACACACTGATTTTTGCAACCTATATTTTAGTAATTCAATGAAAATACTTGAATTTATGGTTTGTCAGTCTCTTGGTATTTATACTATGCTTTCAGCAAAAACTACTTCTACCAGAAGCATACAATGCATGACTTTTAACAGAGATCTTACTTTCTTAGGTTCATATGTGAATGGAAAAATCTAGAACCTAGATTCTCCAGCTATGGGTCCCAACCTCATAAGGGTTCATATAACTGAATGTAGGATCATGAAAAAAATTTGTAAGAGTAAAAAGTTTCCAAATGTACAGTGACTGAATATTAATACAAAATCAAATATGTAATAAATCCCAGACATTTGAGGAACACTTGCCTATGTTGTATCATGCACCTTCATTACGGCTGTGGCGCTGAACAAACAACATGGGCACTGTACAGAGCACAAGTAGATACTCCACACACAGCTAAGATCTGCTGCCATGGGCACTGTACAGAGCACATGTAGACACTCCACACACAGCTAAGATCTGCTGCCATGGGCACTGTACAGAGCACATGTAGACACTCCACACACAGCTAAGATCTGCTGCCATGGGCACTGTACAGAGCACATGTAGACACTCCACACACAGCTAAGATCTGCTGCCATGGGCACTGTACAGAGCACATGTAGACACTCCACACACAGCTAAGATCTGCTGCCATGGGCACTGTACAGAGCACATGTAGACACTCCACACACAGCTAAGATCTGCTGCCATGGGCACTGTACAGAGCACATGTAGACACTCCACACACAGCTAAGATCTGCTGCCATGGGCACTGTACAGAGCACATGTAGACACTCCACACACAGCTAAGATCTGCTGCCATGGGCACTGTACAGAGCACATGTAGACACTCCACACACAGCTAAGATCTGCTGCCATGGGCACTGTACAGAGCACATGTAGACACTCCACACAAAGCTAAGATCTGCTGTTAAAATATCTTAGGTAAGACTTTATGTATTGCAGCGTTTTTAACATCAGGTTTGTGTGGTGTGTGTGTGTGTGTGTGTGTGTGTGTGTGTGTGTGTTTATTTTTTATTTTGCTCTTATTAAACATAAGAAATGGTTTAATTGTGATGTGTGTGTTTATTTTTTATTTTGCTCTTATTAAACAGAAAAAATGGTTTAATTGTGGCAAACAAATACTTTTGGTATTTTCCTATCATAATTCCTTAGCATATAAATATCAAGTTAGCATATCTTTGGATTTTAGTGTGTTCGAATATTTTATTTTAAAAATTACTACTTAGGGCAAATGTATGGGACTAGCAGAAACCTTCCTGAGTGAGGTAACTCAATAACAAAAAGACAAATATGGTACGTACTCAATCATATATGGTTTTAGACATAGAACAAAGGATTACCATCCTACATTCCACACTTCCAGTAAAGCTAGGAAACAAGGAGGAACCTATGAGAGACATGCATGGTCCCCTGGAGAAGGGGAAAGGAACAAGATCGCCCAAGCAAATTGGGAGCATTGGGGGTGGGGAAGAAGGAGTTAGGAGGAAGAGGAAGGGAGAGGTGGGCATGAGCGTACAGGAAGATTGAGTCAGGAAAAAAATGGAGGGGAGCAAGAAAATCAATACCATAATAGAGGGAGCCATTATAGGTTTTAAGTGGAATCTGGCACTAGGGATATGTCAAGAGATCTACAAGGAGTACCCCAACTAATAATCTAAGCAATAGTGGAAAAGCTACCTTAAATACCCTTCCCTGATAATGAGATTGATGACTACCTTATATGCCATCCTAGAGCCTTCATCCAGTAGCTGATGGAAGCAGAAGCAGATACCCCCAGCTAAACACTGAACAGAATCCAGTTGCACACAGGGAGGAGTGATGAGCAAAGGGGTCAAGACTAGACTGAACAAACCCACAGAAACTGCTCACCTGAATAAGGGGGAGCTCATGGACTCCAGTCTGATAGTTGGGAAACCAGCATAGCACTGACCCAGACTCCCTGTATGGGGGTGTTAGTTAGGAGAACTAGGCAATCTATGGGTCCTCTGGTAATGGATCAGTATTTACCCCTAGTATAAGAATGGACTTTGGGAGCCCATTCCACATAGAAGGATACTCCCTCAGCCTAGACACATGGGGAAGGGCCTAGGCTCTGCTCCAAATAATATGACAGACTTTGAAGACTCCCCATGGAAGGCCTCACTCTCCCTGGGGAGCAGAAAGGGGATGGGATGAGGGCTGGTAGGGAGAACAGGAGTACGGGAGGGTGCAGGAACTGGGATTGACGTGTAAAATAAGCTTGTTTCAAGTTTAAATTAAAAAAAAATTACTGCTTCAATTGATGATTTAGGTTTTATGAAAAAAATATTAAATGAGTTTTGGCTCTGAATTGGCAAAGAATTTCCAACAATTTCTGAAGTAACCATGTATTTGCCAGGTGTTTTTGTTTTTTTGTTGTTGTTGTTTTGTTTTGTTTTGTTTTTGTTTTTTTGTTTTGTTTTTATTTATTTATTTATTATTTGATTTCGGTCAACTTGGCACAAGCTGGAGTCATTTGGGAAAAGGGATTCTCAACTGAGAAATTACTTCCATTAAGACTGGCCTACAGGCAAGTCTGTTAGGTATTGTCTTGATCAATGATTGAAATAGGAGGAGCCAGTCCACTGTGGACTGTGCCATCCCTGGGAAGGTGGGCCTGGGTGCTAGATGAAAGCAAGCTGAGCAGGCTAGGAGGAACAAACCAGTAGGCAGCACTCCTCCATGGCCTCTGCTTCAGTTCCTGCCTCCAGGTTCCTGCCTTGAATTCCTGCCCCAGCTTCTCTCAGTGATGCAATATGAGTTATAAGATGAAATAAACCTTTTCCTCCCCAAGTTGTTTTGATCCTGGTGTTTTATCACAGCAATAGAAACCCTAACTAAGTCATCTGAACATCTTCCCTTTTCAGCCCAGAACTAGCCCAGTGTCCAATCAGCTCTCAAGCTAACAACATCAATAGTGCACAGACTTGCAGAGGGTATTTCTGGGAGAGATTGGGGATGCTTTGGTGTATCAATGAGTAGGCAACATGCTTGGATGACTACTGAGATGTGTGGTTTAAACCAATGAGTAGTAACCAGGGCTCCAAATGCTAGTATTTAGGCATCTGTACTGGCCTGTCCTTGGACTTCTGACAAAATATGACCTCAGCTGCAGCCACTAAGCTGTGCATACTCACTGTGTTCCCTTTTAAAAGGGCCCTGCCCACCTCCCAATCTTCTCTCTCTCCCTCCCTCTCTCTGTCTGCCCCCCACTTCTTTCTATCTCCTCCCTTTGCTCTCTCCTGCTGCTCCTGTCCCTGAAGGCCAGTCTCCCCCTTCCTCTCTTCTTTTTATGATTCCTTTCTCCAATAAAAACCCCTCTGCTTGAACTTTGTCTCATGGTGTCTTTCTCTCGAGCACTGCTATTCTTAAATTACAACACCCAGTGTGTTTCATGCAGAGCGAGGGTCTAGCGTGTTCCTGGGAAAAATATGCTCTCCTGTAAATGGACTCCGTTCTGTATTCCCCTTCAGTAGCATATATATTCTTAATACTTTGTGTGCCCCAAAGAGTGGTGGCAAGACTCACTGAGAAGTGAATTCCCTTCCACAGAAATATTTATTTTGAAAAAGCCATAAGTCCTTACATTCTGTGCACTGATACTCATGTAGCTTTTTCGTCTCCCTCTGTGTTTGTTTTGACAACATCCACACTTGGAACACAATCTGCACTTCGCTGGAAGGTTAGAGGTTTCCCACTGGCTTTCATTGTAAGTCAGTGGGAAAGGTGATGGGAAATGGTCAAGTTTGAAACATTCTGCTCTTTATGGTGGCTGTCATCCCCAGAAATTCTGATCTAAGCGCTCTGCAGGTCGCTCAAGTGTCACAAGTTTTTGAGGGGCTGAGAAGATAGATGAATGAATAAAGTGCCTGTGTACTTGCGCTCAATCCTGAGAATCCATGTAGGAAAAAAAAAATGTAATCCCAGCACCTGGGAGTCAGAAGCAGGAAGGTCTCTATGAGTTTGAGCCCAGCCTGGGCTATATACCAAGTTCCAGGCCAGCCAGAGCTGCACAGCAAGACTCTGTCTCCAAAACTAATAAAAATAAATCCAGGCCTGGTGGCATCCACTTTGCCCTGAGTCAAAGACAGGTAGATCACTGACCAGCCACCCTGGTGTACGTGCCCAGCTCCAGGACACTGAGAGACCTTACCTCACAGAATATAAAGATAGACACTGCCTGAGAACCACTATGTGATGTTGATCTCTGGCCTCTACATGTCCCTGAAACACACACACACACACACACACACACACACACACACACACACCACATGCACACCAGCATGAGTTTTTAAATCACCCTAGGTGATTTCAAGGACAGGCATTGTTGGAGTCACCTGATCAACATCAATGCTTCTATGTTTTTCCATTAGGCTTTTGCTTAAATGCATATTCTGATTAAGAAGTCTAAAATGGGGCCCAATAGTATATACGTCTAAAATTATCAGGGGCCGATGGGCCAGCCAGAGAGTAAACTTGACCTGGAATGTCAAGACTGCTGTAAATAACAGTATATAATGGTGGCACTGATTTCATCAGAAGATCCAAAAGGGTTAATCTGCATGTAAGAAAAGGGGCATCATTGAGGACATAGACAATGCTTTTTTCAGCCTGGGCTAATGTGGCATCAGTTTGTGGGAAATTCTGTGATTGACACACCATCTCCCATGCTTTGCTTCTATAAGCTCTCCACACAACTTTGATACCAGGAATCTCTGCTGCTGTCATCTAATCTGGTCATAGGGAGAGAATCACTTCCCTTCATGAGAGAAGGTGATCTGGAGTAAGGGAGAGACATTCAGGGTGTTTCTGTGTTGCAGCAAACAGCCCTGAATGAGCAGCAAACAACAGGGAAACTCATCTGCTCACTTCTTGGAAGACATTTGTCACTTGTCATAATGCCACGGATAAGAAGCCCTTGGGGAAGCATAAGGAATGTGCTTCTTCCTGTCGAGTTTCTGTTTGTCCTATAATCTTACAGGCCTCAGCTTCTGGCTGTATAAAAACACCATTCTAAGAGTAATAGCATTAAGCTCTGGAGGGAATTTTTATTTGACATACAAACACAAAGTATTTTGGGTAAAGTAAAACAGATATTTCAGGATTTCTATTCTCCATAGATGCTGATAGCTAGGGATGGCCAGAAATGACTTGCAATTCATAGCATAATACTGCTAAGGTTTTTGTTTGTCTTGTTGTTTGCTTGCTTTTGTTTATAATGCTTGGGGATTTTTTTTAAGTTAAACTAAAAATACTATGTGTATTAATTTTACCTTCCACACAAATGAATAAAGATGCACAAATGAAGAGACTTAAATATGACCTGAGAGGTTTCTTGACAGCAGTTCCCAAATGTTTTTGTCATGGGACCTCTTTAAATTCTGAAAATTTATTTTGTTGCTACTGTTGTTTTCCTGAACAGTTTTTAATAACCCAATTTACTTTCATTCATCTGTAGCGTATGCATCAATGCTTACTAATTGTTTTTATTTTTGGTTGTCAATGTGTATGTTGTGTGTGTGTGTGTGTGTGCATATCTATGTGTATGATTGTAAGCACACACATTTGATGATATGTATGTGGAGTTTCAGAGGACAACATGGGTTTCAGTCCTTGCTTTTTACCTTGGATGAGACATTTGTCCTTTTTGTTAGTGGCTGTGTACATGAGACTTTCCTTCTAGCCCATAGAAATGCCAGTATTACAGGTATGTATGCTACCATACCTGGCTTTATGCTACTCCAGGGAATCTAAGCTCATTTGCTTGGCAAATGTTTTACCCATGGAGTGATTTCCTTAGTCCCCATGATGCTCATTCCTCTGTAAGTTATAAAAGAAAAATTTTAATTATTTTTTTAAAAATCTACAATAAATCCATTACATGTTTCCATAAACAATGCATTTTATGAAAGGCATATATTCTGAAAGAAATACACCTTGAAATGACTAAAAAAACAAATTCTTGAAATTGTCTTACTGGGTGACAACAAAAGCCTCATCACTATTTCAGAACTCAGTGATAAGTGGTCTTGGTTAATGTTTGTAAAGAAATCCTGCATCTCAAGCTCTTTATCTGGGCGAGGAACAGTATTTGAATGTTCTCAGAATACTGGGGTTACTCTTATTTGATGGTACACCAAAACTCAAACTCCTTCAAGAAAGCTTAGTTGCAACATGTACTGAGAATAAATATTAATTCATTCTCTGTGGCATTAAACTCCATTGGTCTCTTGTGCTCTTTAAATGGTCTTTCTTCTTTATTTTTGTTCTACATAGAGTGTTTTCCTGCATGTACATATGTATGTGTACCACATGTATGTATAGTGCCTGTGGAGGCCAGAAGAGCTTCTGGGGTTACAGATGGTTGTGAGCCTCCCCATGGGTCCTAGGAACTGAATCCAGGTCCTCTGTAAGAACTTGACCCACTCTTAACCACTAAGTCATCTCTCCATCCCCCTCATGAATATTTTTTGTTATAATTAGAACATATCCATAGTTATGAAGAGTTTCTAAATGCTGGTGTATTTTATTACATAGTATAAAAAAATAACACCACATATTCATTAACATTCCTACCAATCTCATCAGAAAAAACTCTGCACACTACTGGAAGGCTATAAAACGCACAGTGGCATACCCAAATTTTCCAAAATTCAAATTTTCACTTGAAAAATCCAAGCCTTATCATTCCAATAAATACTGCCAGCTGTTTTTCTAGAGGCGACAAGACCAGTCTGATTTGTTTTTATCAGTCAAATATTCTTATCTCAGTATCAACTGTTGTTCTTTTGCTATGAGAAGGGGCCAAAGAGAGAGGAGAAAGAGAGAGCGGTGCGCTTTGCGCACTTGCTTTAAAAGTTATGCGCATGCATAACTGAGTCCCCTGTGCAGCCAGGTAAAGCCTGGCACAGCAAAGACATGGCCATGGGTGTCCCGCCCATCGTCGGGGGCGGGGTCAGCAGATTGCTGGTTCCCAACATCAACAAGTTGTTTTTGTTAGTCACACAGCTGAAAAAAAAAACAATGGTTTCCTGGGGATGGGGGGGGGGTTGCTTCATTTGGCTGGAACTCAACTCCAGAGTGCTTTGTGTTTCGAGATGATTCTTGTGTTTCACAAGCAGCGAGAGTGTGCTGTGTACACTCCCACGTCGTCATGGAGGACACTGAAGACAGATGTGTCCAATAAGAAAGTTTTATAATGTTAACGGAGGATCATGCTAAGTGGACGTTCCCTGCTGCAAGTGTGTGATGATCAAACAACTGCTCAGCAAATTTATTCATGCTTAGATACGTCTATCATTCAATCACAGGAAGGGTTTGTTCATTTCTTTTGAAACTAAGGCTTTCAATGGCTGAAACTGTTCTGTGGAAGAAATTTGGGGTGAAAAAGAAAGCTGTAATAAATACTCTTGCGTTTTTTCTACTCCAAGATCCTATATGAGATTTGTTTTGCCCGGTGGTGCTGGTGGTGGTGGCAGCAGTGGTGCACGCCTTTAATCCCAATACTCCAAAGGCAGAGGCAGTGGGATCTCTGTGAGTTTGAGGCCAGCCTGGTCTATAGAGCTAGTTCCAGGACAGCTAGGTTGTTACACAGAGAAACCCTGCCTCAGGAAAAAAAAAAAAAAAAAAAAAAGCCCACCAGCTTATCTCTTTGAACTAGCCTACATTTTAAAGGGAGAGAGAACTAAAAAGAAAGAAAACATCTGACAACTCTCCTTAGGCTTCTGTGCGTTTCTTGCACTGTACTGATACAAGTTTGACTAACAACATAAGCAATAAGTAACCAGGCTTCATTCTCAAAATGTTTGGTCCCATATATCACCCTTGAGAGAGGATTTGAGGCATTTTACAGAGGGGGTAGGGAGAGAGGAAAGGGGAGGGAGAGAGGGAGGGAGGGAGAGAGGAAGGGAGGGAGAGAGGGAGAGAAAGAGGGAGGGAGGGAGGGAGGGAGGGAGGGAGGGAGGGAGAAATGCATCTTAAAAACCTAATCAAATAAAAAGGTGTATCACGAGCAATGATATATTCCTTGTTCTTCATTTTTTTATCCAGAGTCTCAGCCGCCCTGGCCCTTGGGGTCAGCAGCTGTGTTTTGTTACTCTTTGTATTGGAAACAGTGTGAGCAATGAATTCAAACCCTTTCTACTGAGCATCTTGAGAATTTCCAGTGGGATCAAGTGGATGAGATGGAAAGGGGAAGGTAGCAGGGGCCTTCTCTCCAGAAGGTGCGGCTCTACCCACGTCCATCCCAGCTGCTCCTCTCCAGGTCTCCCTACAGTGCTTTCTTTGATGAAGCTTACTTTAACATTACCTGATTTAACCAAGTGTATTTATTTAGAAATGGGTTAATCCTGTTTTCTTTTCTATCAGTGGCATGGCTCCTCCCAAGAAAACTAAGCAAACAAAGTAAACAAATCAACAAACAACAAGCAAGTCACTGTTGATTGTAATTTTGACTCAAAACTCCCAATTGTCAGTCATCCAGAAAGGCCACAGTGTAAGTGATGTCAACACAGAGGTTGAGCAGAAGAAAATGTGAGGTCAAAGTAATCCTGGTCTGCATCCAGGTGGGCAGATAGTTTAGTAAGTATTGCAGGCTACCACAGAAGTACAGAAGCGTGTTGTCACAAACAGAGCAGTGGCTGAGGACACATCCTGGCGAGGCAGCCATCTTGTTTGTTGAACATGTGAAATTACTTAAGATGATTCACTCTGAAATCTGCAGTGATACAAGCCAGTCTTTCTAGAAGGATCACTGTTTGCAAAGGAGACAAGAAACATGAATTCATGTGTTCATTTGCTTTTTTTTTTTTGAGGTGCACATTGTATGGCTTTAATTCATTTTGCATGAAGTATAAGCATCACATAGGCTTTTCTGTTTAGTCCAAATATCACATAAGGTCTTCAATGTTTTCTTTGTGTTAGGTACTGGGTTGATAGAACTCATAACTATTTTTTCTAGTAATACCCATGAAACAACTTTTGCATTCCATAATGGTTCACCTTTGGCCTTTGTAGACAGAGTTGTACTAAGAAGATATACTAATATAGGCTGGTGTCAGCATGGGGCATTGTGAGTAGAGACGCACAAAGAGTCTCTACTTTAAACTCGTTTTTGGGCAATGACTTATCAGGATGGGAGAAGATAGGAGGATTACATTCTAAAACAAGAAAGCATAGATGCCTAAGAGCCCAAAATTGAAAAGGAAGCTCTTTGTCTATTTGTAACATAATTCCCGATGACATATTCTTAACAAAATTTTTCAAAATCTTTTCTTCTCACTCATCATAAATGTGAGTTTTTCACTACAATGAGGTGACTATTCTCATGTCTTAGAAATTCTGATTTATTCCACTTAATCATAGTTATTTTTTTCAATCTACTTTCTACCAAAATATCTCTCTTCTACTTCTATTCTCTTCTCCAAGACACAGCTTGAGAATTATGGCACACATTTAACCCACCCCCACATTCCGTATTTCATATTGCTCCTCCAGGTTCCTACAGAATATAATTTGTATATCATTGAATTAGAAAACCATTCATAATTGTTTGCTCCCATTTGGCTATCAATTGTTGCATCCTTCACAGTCCCTGACATAAAAATAAACACATACAAAATCAGTGCTAAATACAAATAGAATTTAGTGGGATTTCCCAGAGTTATGAAGATCTAGATAACCTCCTACCAGCTAACAATGATGGTCAAGTCTTGGCAATGAAATAGTCACTAGCTACTAAAGTGACCCTTAGAGAACATGATGACCAAATCTGCCAGAAAGCTCTTGCTTCACATAGGCCTTCATATTTTTTACAGAATAATTTTGTTGAGCAGATCCAGTATGATTTTCTGTCCTATGAATTCTCCCTGGTTAATTTATCAGTGTTACATGGATAGGCACATGACAGTAAATAATTAATCATTACATTTCCCATTTTGTTGTAATGAGTCTGTTAGGCTATGTCTAAAATCATTTTTTTACCCTTATAGAGTGATTTTCCATTCAAAATTCCAGAGGTAAATAAGATGTCGTGTTATTGTTACAGATACTTTTACATATGACAATGGTTTTATAATTTTGAGTTTCTTTTATCAGATTACAAACAGTAACAATATATAGTGCTAGAAAACCAAAAGATAAGTCTATGAATGCAGCAATACAATATTCTGAAAGTATCTCATACATTCTGAGAGACTGGTACTTTTTGTTGGAGCCACAGTCATAGTTAATAATATACCTTGAGGTCACTTGTGACTTAAGATAGCTATTCTACTGTGTACTCAAACTGTTTTAAGAGAATAATGTAGCAATCAACCTTACTTGCCTTGGATCTCCCATAGAATTAACTTTTAAAACCTAAGCTGATGCATAACTACAATCTTAAATTATGTACTCCTCCATGCCCCTTACCAGGAACAAAACAAGAGTGTCATTGCTGAAAACAGCAAAGATAGAGGTTGAAAGCAATCTACCATAAATGTTCAGCACAATCATGGATATTGCTTGATGAACAATGATGTTTGTAGTACTGTTTGTTATCCAAATCAGCTGGGGTCAGTTGTGGTCCGTGACTTAGTCCCTCGTAAAACTCTGTTAAAGAATTCTGTAAAGTATCCCATTCATTCCTCATGTGATGCTTTCTGTGCTGCCCAATATATTTTGTATGTGGGTGAGCAAAGCCCTTTGTTAGGGACAGACACACACAGTCACACACAGGCAGACTCACACAGACACACATTCAGGGACAAATCACCAGACAGCCTTCAGACTCATGCAACAGACAGAAGGATGGAAGACACATGGAGAGGGATTAGAGAGTAAACACAAATTTGGACTTGATCTTGATTAAATAACACCAAGGGAAAGTGCTTTGATTTCTTCTTTCCTCAATGTGACATTGATGCATTATTGGTGACTCTGATGTAATCACTAATGTGTTAAATCCATGCAGATGAAGGAGCCTTTCATGTCATGAAATTCAGCATGCCCTCCTGCTCCATGTACATTAAGTTTGTCCCTAAGGACTGAATTAGATGCAAATCACCAAGCGATTAGAATCATTGTGTGTCAACCTTGCCAGCCTAGTTGTCCTTCCTGGGTCATCATGACACTATCTAACAGTTCCATTCTAAATATTTCTTAAATTTATAGTCTTACATGATAAAAGAACAGAGGTTTTCTTTAGAATCAAAGATACGTTTCATTTGGTATCCTATATTCAATAGTTATTTAGGGTAGCATACTTAACCAACTTTTAGAAATAGGTATCATTGAAAGTATTAACTTGGGTTTGATATTTCATAAATCATATTTTTATTTAAAAACATGAAATTGATACCACCTTTTTAATTACCTTCAGAGATCTCCATAGGAAGGGGAAACAGAATACACAGTTGTGGTAGATGGGGTGGGGAGTGAAACCTGTAAAGAGATGATCAAATAGGGAAGGGGAAAGAACAGGGAAGGAATATGGGGAGGGACAGCTAAAATTAAGGGCCAATGAAGGGTTCACATGGAAACTTACTACAAGAGAAACTTCTTAAAACTATATACATATATAAAAGAAACCTAAATTGAATCAAGAAGCAAGGGAGACAAAGCCCCAACTAGACATCTCTTGTCATTGAATGAAACTTCCAGTGCTAGGAAGGAGTTACATTGAATTGTGTTGTTGGGCAAAGGAGCCCCTATGGAAACAACCAAATATCTCAGGCTATTGCTAAAGTTATTGGTTATGCTCCACAGTCTGATTGCTCTATTGCTGAAGACAAAACTAGCATACTCTCTAAATATACAGAAGTTGGATGGGGCTTACCTAGAGTCTCCACTCCTCAGTGACTGGTGTTCATGTTACTGTGAGGTACTCTGCATGCTACTAGAGGAGAAAGATAAACACCAACTCAGCTGCAAACCTTCCAATCTACAATGGTGATCTGCCTGCAAGATACAATGGTGCAATAGTGCCATAAAAGTCGTGAGAGTAACCAACTATGATCTGGCCCAATCCATGAGATAGAACCCATGCCTGATACTGCTAATGCTGCCAAGAACCTGAGACCAGATAAGCAACAGGCCTAGATGAAAACCAAATACTACTAAAGGAACTTAGCAATAAAATGACTTATAATGACATTCTGCTGTACCAGTAGATCAGTGTCTTCCACAGCCTCCACCATCAGAGAAGCTTCCTTCTGCAGTAGATGGGAATAGTACAGAGACCCACAACTGTACAATGGGCAGAGAGTGAGAGGACTACTCAGTCCTAAATGGGATGTCTCCATCCAACCACCCTACCACCACCATCACACACACATCAAGAGGAAACAATGTAAAAGAGGAAACAATGATTGTAAGAACCAGTGGGGATGGAAGACAGCAAGGAACAAGGCCTTTTGAACACAACAGGACTGATATACATATGAACTCACCTAATTGTGCACAAGACCTTTATAGAACTAAGCCAGATGGGGTCTCAGTGCTGAGAGGGAAAGTAGACAGAAATCCCCATCAATCACCCAGAAGCTATATCCAATTGATAACTGCTCACAAAGGAAAAATTAGTTTTCTCTAACAGACTCTCACTGAGTATACAAACCACATTTAAGGGCAGGACAACACAAGTAGATGGCTAACACAAAACAAACTCAATTATATATTTTGGAGTTTTTATTTTGTCTCATATGCTTTCTCATGGCTTCCTTCTCCCCTTATAGGTCTTTTGCTTACATGTCAGGTTTCTGATCCTGTGTCTTTATGGGATTTCTCTGTGTAAACACACACGTGTCTCTGAGTCTATATGTGTTTCTTGTGCTTTTTCTTTGGTTCATTTGTTTCTCTTCATCTGTTTTGTTGTTTGTTTGTTTGATTGTTTGTTTTGTTTTGTGTTTTTTTTTGTCCCATTCAGGTTTGTTTTTATTTTATCTTACTTTTTAAACATGCTTGTTTCTTTTCTAATGAGAGAGGGTTTTGGTTTGGATGGGTGGGGAGGTGGAAATGGTCTGAGATGGGTTGGGGAGGGGAAATATAATCAGAATATATTAGATTTAAAAATCAGTCTTCAGCAAAATAATTTTTAATTACCATCATAGCTCTCAGATAACTGATCTAATTACATCCCCAGATTAAGTACCCACATTGTGCTTTAAGACCTAATTCTAAATTTTCAGATTCTCATTCATACATCATTAACCATAGGATCAAGTTGAAACCCAGGAGGACTAGTAACTAAAAAGTTTCCACTGTCAGCTAATAGACAAAAGAGGATTTACAGCAGAAACAACAAGCCCTGGTTATTTGTCTGGTATATTGTTTTCAAGGCTTGAAGAAATTATCAGTGTCAAAGATCCACCCAGAATACCCCAGGAATTATATTTCTTAGCACAAATGGGTCTTCTAGGACACTGAAGACAGCTAATTCTGTTAACAGTATTGAACAATCTCTTTGATCAGATATGTCAGTTCAGACTGAATTAGGACTGTTGTAATTCTGTAATAGTTAAGAGGACTTCTACAAACGTTCATGGAATACTGTGTTATCATTCAGTATACTTCTTTTCATGTGGAGTTGGGTCTCATGGCCCATACTCTCCCAACTGAATAAACAAGTATGATTCAATCATTAAATGAATGACAGAGGAACATGTTCAAGGAAGGAAGATAATTAAGTAGATGGAAATAATTAGTATATGATTTACCAGGCAGCTTTCAGGGAAAACAAAAGCAAGCATCGTACTGATCTCCTTTCTAATAGAGGTAAAAAGAGCAGTGATTTGAGCTAAGTTCAGCATCCTTAAGGATGTGTTCATGATTCAAGATAGGGCATGGAACCAAATGCCTTCCTTATACAGATTTACAAATAGGGAATATTCTTTTAATGACAGGCACTAAGATTAGTCTTCAAAACCACAGAGAGGCTGGGTGTCATGATGCACTCAGGAAGGCAGAGGCAGTTATATCCCTGGGAGTTTGAGACTAGCCTCATGTATATAGTAAGTTCCAGACCAGCCAGGGTTACAATAGTGAGATCCTGTCTCAGAAACAAACAAACCAATAAACAAATCAACAAAAAGCCACTAACAATGTAATGCTAAGTCACAATTCTGTAGAAGAATTTCTGTTGATTCTCCCCCCCCCTTTTTTTTTTCTTTCTTTAATGCTTGTTAGGAATCTGGGCTTACACTGAATGTTTAAGATGCCCCTTAGATGTTAGATGGAATTTTCACTCAGGCCTTAAAATGTTAGCTGTTATAAGAACAGGCCTACCATATAACAACAAGAAATCCAGACAAATTACAAGAAGAAACTATTTAAGCTGCTGGTTGTTAGGTGGTATAAAGCTATCAGCCCCAAAGGAAAAATAAATGAGGAGCGCCTACTTTGTTTCCAAGCTAAAGGCACTTTTCAAGTGTAAGGGGGAAAAACCCAAGCAGAGACCCATAGTCACACTGACTGAACAGAAACCCACCTAGTGGCAGGAGGTTTGAAAAGCTGCAGAGATTGATAAGAAAACATGCAAAACTGTCTTGGTTCACAGATGTATATATTGAAACTTTTCTACAGACACATGCATGCCAAAAGGTCAACTGAGTCAGTACAAAACCACTTCTCACAACTTTCCGATGAACTTTTGAAGTAGACACTTTAAAATCCAGTTCCATGTAGCATTAAAATATTAAATACTTAGAAATAAACTCAGTGAAATGCAGCATTTGTACCTGGACACTTAAAACTACGCAAAATTTCCAAGAGAAATGAACAAAGTCTAAGTAGATGTAGAGAGAATGTGAACCCGGGCAGGAGGACTCTGTCATGAAGATATTCTTTCAAGTTGGAAATATGGCTCAGATCTTGATACTTGTGCAGAGGACCCAGCTCAATTCCCAGTACCCAGTGACACTTCACAACCCTCCTCAAGTCCAGTTCCATGGGACCCAATGATCTGGTGGCCTTTGAGGCACCAGGGACATGCAGTGCACATACATACTTGCAGGTAAACATACATGTGTATACATATTCTTCCAATTTGAGCTTTGATCCAATGAATCTCTGGTAAAATTTTCATTTTTTCTTATAGGAACTGGTACCTCAATTCTTAAATTTATGCAGAAATATATAGGCCCTAGAGCAGTTGGACATTTTACACTATATGATTTGAAGACTGACTCTAAAGTCACAGTAATTAAAGTGGCATGGCATTGATATAAGTCCACAGCACACAGATATGTATGAGTATCTTCTATGCATGCACAATGTTAATTCAACAGAGAAAATATAACCATCTCAACCAATGGTGTCAGAACAACTCTGTTTAAATATAAGGGAAAGTCTCAGATTGTGTGTTCTTGAGATGGTTCATAGACCTAAATGTTAAAGCTAAAACTCCTGAAAGCAAATAGAAAAGAAAATCCTTTGTTAGGCAAGGATTTCTCACCTAATACATATAAAAGATCTAACTGCACAGGACAGCTGCTAGCAATCACATTAAGCAGTATGTCTGGGAACATCTTAAGAATAGTTTTGCAGTCCACAGACTCAGAGAGGCTAAGTAACAAGGAGGGCTCTAGTTGGGGAAGCATGGATCTCCTTGAGAAGGGAAAATAGAATAGATTTTGCTTGTGAAATAGGGCAGGTGGGAATGGGAACAGAGAGTTGCAGGTTGGGGAGGGATGAGTGATTGGATAGGGTAGAGGGGAGGCAACTGGATTTGGAATAAAGGAGCATTTAGGGGGTGATGTAGAAACTTAGTGCAATGAACCTAAGAGGGTGACCCTAATGAGGACTCCTATAGTAATGGAGACTATGAAGCCTGAACCAGCCATCCTCTGTATCCAGGCTAGGCTCCCAGTGGTGTAACTGGGACACCAACCCAGTCATAAAATCTTCAACCTGCCTGGAGCAATGGAATCTCAGAGCTTATGAGAGTGACCAAGCAATAACTAGCCTGACTTGAGGCCCAAGCCAAGAGAGGCAGCCTATGCCCAACACTATCTGAATGGTCAGGAACCAGAAGATGATGACCCAGACACCTAGAGTAGAACTGTCAAAAAAAAAAAAAAAAGTCAATGAATAAAATGATTCCTAATGGTATTCTGCTCTACTTACAGATTGGAGCCTAGTCCAATCATCCTCAGAGAGGCTTCATCCTGCTACTGATCAGAGTAAATGCAGAAACCCACAGCCAAACATTAGGTAGAACTTGGGGAACTCTACAGAAGAGGGGGAGGAAGGATTATAGGAGCCAGAGGGGTCTATAACACTACGAGAACAGAATACAGCCCACAGAATGACTAAGCATGGTTCACAGGGGACCACAGAGACTGAAGAGGCCATCACAGAGAGTGCATGGGTTGTGCTAGGCTGTCTGCATACATGCTGCGGTTGTTTAGCTTGGGATGTTTGTGGGACTCCTAACAGTGGGAGATGGGGTGTCTCTGACTCTCTTGCTTGCTCTTGAGACCCTTTTCCTCCTAATGGGTTGCCTTGTCCAGCCTTGGTATGAGGGATAGTGCTTAGCCTTATTGCATCTGATTATTATGCTGTGTTCAGTTGGTGTCATTGGGAGGCCTGCTCTTTCCTGAAGGGAAATGGAGGAGCAGTGGATCTGGGCAGAAGGGAGGGGAAGGGGCAGGGGAGGGAGGAGTGAGGGGAGGTTGCAGTCAGGATGTATTGTATGAGAGAATTAAAAAAAAAGGAAAAAGAAGAATAGTTTTGCAGAAGTACTTTTAGTTGATAGGTGTTTTCCAACATCGACTGCCTCCTGGTTTCCATGGTTTCTGACTGGAAACCACCTGTTCACAATGGCAGTTTGTGTTTGTATTGAGTGGGTTGTTTCTCTCCTTCCTTGCAAGATTCCCTCTTTGGGGATTTATACCACCTTCTTTTTTATCATGCAGCCACGTTGATATGTCTGAGCTTAGTTTGTTGGAGCTTTTAGAATGTGTTGATTCATGTTTTTCACCAAATTGGGGAAGTTTTCAAACACTTTCTCCAAAAGTTCTTTTACTTCCACCCCACTCCCCATATCTTTTCCTTCTGAATTCCGGATGGGGTATCCCACAGGACCCTCGGGGTGTCTATTTGTTCTTTTTCCTTTTGTTTCTCAGTCTGTTTCCACTGCCTTATCCCGACCTGCCAGGTTGCTTCCCTGCTCAGCTATCCTGCTGAGCACCTCTGCTGAATTGGGGCTTCAACCACAAGGTTTTATCCTGCAATCTCAATTTGATTCCTTTTTATAACTTTTCTCTCTTTATTACTATTCTCTATTTGTCTATGTACTATTCTGATTTATTTTCATTCTGTTCACTGTTTTCTTTAACTCTCTGAGCAGATGTAAGGCATCTGAAGTCATGCCTTTGACTAGTAATTCCATCTCTGGGCTTCCTTCATTTCTGTCAAATATGTTTATCCTGTAAACAAGCCATATTTTCCTGGTTTGTTGTATGCTTTTTTGTTTTTGTTCTTTGTTTGGTTGTGTTGTTTGTTTGTTGTTATTGTTTTTTGTTTGTCTACGTTGGCCTTGTTTGTTTTTTGGTTGCAAACGATATTTTTAGTGTTACATAATGTGCTAACTAGCTTGCTACTTTTTAGACATTGGTTTAGGGTAGGTTTGTTTGCTCATTTATTCAGAACTGATGTTTTCAATTTACAAATTCTGTATTCCTCGTGGTGTGTGATGACTCAAATTCCTCTTCTTTGTTTGCTCTTAGTCAGCCTGTGACCTGACAAAAATTTCCCTAAATGTCAGATTAAAATTTTGAAAAGTATAAACCACCTAATACAGGGATTTTTTTTTCAAAGGAGCAACTGCATCCCTGAATCACTAGAGCAAAATATGGGTACCAGTCTTTAAGGATATTACCAAACCACTTGAAATTCACAACCTCAATTTTTGGGAAATAAAGCTATTACTGTGCATCCTGGTGCAAGGCTGTCATGATGTCATCCACTGATCTCATAGCCACAGGGTGGCTAAGGAAGGGGTGGCAAGTGACTTGTACATGTCACTCTCTTGGCAAAGTTTAGTACTCTCTCTCTTCATCAAAACTCTCCCCTGTTGTCTGTCAGTGTTTGATCAGGTTGAAGTCTCCATAAACAGTTGGTTCTAGTTTTTCTCACTTAATGATCATTTCAACAAAGTGACCACACCCCCATGTTTCCTACGCACTGTTCTGTGTGACGCCACTCTCGACTTTTTCATTTTGAGGTCTACAGTTTTACTTTAACTGACACTGCATTCAAAATTGCAAGTTTAATTTATAACTTGGTAACATTTTATAATATCTAAAATATTCATGGAAACATTTTTTTTGTATTAGAATCATTAAAAATTAGATATGCAAGCTGAGTTAATAATAGAAATGCTATTGATATAAAAGCCTAAAGTCCTCTCACTAAATTAGTGCTTCATTACTGTAATAAAACATCTGAGATAATCAACTTGAAAAGAAGAAAGCTTTGGGCTGCAGAGATGGCTCAGTGGTTAAGGGCCCCTTATGTTCTTGAGGGGGATTAGGTTTTCTTCCTAGTGCCCACATCAGAAGATTCAAAACCACCTGTGACTCCAGTTCCAGGGAAACCAGGACCCTCTGGACTCTGTGGGTACCTGCACACACATGGTACACATAAACTCATGCAGGTACACACACAAAATAAAAGTAGCAAATCCTAAAATAGAGGAAGAGAGTTTTCTTTTGGCTTGCAGTTTTAGAAGCTTTAGTTCCAGACAGTATATTATGGTAGAAAGAACGCATCAGTGCCAAGTCATTTCCTCATGGCCCAAACCAGAGAGAAAGGAAAGAAGTTGTCACATCCCACGGCCACTTTAAAGGACAGGTCACTGATGGATTAAAAACTCCTACTGGGTCCCTCTACCTTCCAAGAATGCCAAGTTTGGCATCAATCCCAACACACAAGCCTTTGAGGTACATTCCAGAGATAAGCCATAGCACTCACTAAGCACACAAGCCTCCCCCAGGGTCAGCCTCAGAAAGGGTGGCCAGAAAGAGGCAGAAGATGTCATTGTCGTTGGTTGTATGGCTCCTATTATGCTAACTGACTGCTGTCAGTTTCTTATGTCTTGATTAATGTAGGCTGCTGTGGGATACATTAACTTCAGATGCCAAGGAGTCTATGTCACATGCCCTTTTTAACTTTCCTAACTGAACACACACAAGCAAAATGCATGTCACATAAAGAGATCTTATTATCAGTTGACTTCCTTGGTATTCTTCTCCTCTGTAGAATCCAAATAAAAATGTCCCACTGGGCAGTCACAAGGCAGGCAAGTGCTCAAGGACTGAGCTGCATATGCAGTTGTCTTTTCACTCCTTCTACTTAAGATATAGTATTACCAACTTGTCTAGGATAACCTTGAACTCATGATCCTCCCCCATCAGGTAAGATTTCTGAGCCTCAGCCACTGGGCCTTGTTCTAGGCTGAGATTTTTAAATGCTATCATTCTCTTTCTGACTTGATACGATAGTGTTGCACTCAACAGCTTTTATAAAGAACAGAAATATAAGCTATTTTCTCAATCTACCCTCATGTGTAGTATGATTTGTGTCTCAAAATGACAATATATTATGTTTGAATTGTTGAAAAAGTACAAATGAAGTTTTAAAACATATGTGAAAAAAATGTTCCATCGGAGAGTTCATTGTTGTCTAGAGAAAATGAATGGTGCCATGGATTTGGGTGAGTATAAAGTCATGGTAGCTGGGGGATTTATGTTATCTAAGAACAGATTGCCTGAGATAACCAACTTACAAAGGAAAAAGTTTTGCTCTGGCTTGCACAAATATAACTGTGCATAAAGACAATCCAAACTTCCAGTGGAAGCAAAACTTTGACCCAGATACCCCCGCGATCCGAAAAGAGACTAGAGGCTATGAGAGGTCATCAACAGGGAGAAAGAGGCTGATGCATGGAGTCAAATGGCATGGCATGCTCAAGGAAACAGACTTCTTGGAGGGCAGAGGAGTACCGAGGTAGAGGTGAGGTGAAGAGGACACTGATTTCTTCAACAGCCACGGGGCTAGCACGTGAGTACTGCAAGAGTACACAGATGTAGTCTGTCTGCAAGGAAGCCCCTGTACAAGAATCACCACAAGCACCGCTGGAAAGAAAACCTGAGAGCTGTGTCCACCTTCAGGTGATTTAGTGATTCATTGAACAGCAGTTGAGCTTCAGATACGCATTCTGATCAGTTCCCAGGAGGTGTTGTCTCTGCCTACTTGGACTCCTGGAATAAAATATGTTGTGAAAGTAATTTCTGAGACTGCAGAAGCTCAGGTCTAACTTTGTTGGCTAGCTGTGTTAGTCAGGGTTCTCTAGAGAAACATAACTGATAGAACAAATCCATGTATAGGGAGATAAACATAGGGAGATAGATATAGAGAGATAGATAAGGGATTTATTAGAGTGCACCAGATACTCCAACAGTAGCTGTCTGCTACCAGAAAGTCCAAGAACTCAGCAGTTGTTCAGTCTGCCAGATTGGATGTCTCCACTGGTCTTCAGTGTACTCCAGAATCCTAAAGCAGTAGACTCTAATGCCAGCGATGGAATGGACTTGCCAACAAGCATGAGGACAAAGCAGGCAAAATGTGGAAGCACCCTTCTCCATGTCTTTTTTAGAGGCTGTCAAGACAAGGTGTGGACAGATTCAAGGTGAATCTTCCCACCTCAAAAGATTCAGATTAAAAGTGGAGCTTTCCATTTTACTAAGAAAAAAAAAAAAATCTTTCACAGGTGTGCCCAGATGCTTGGGTTTTAGTTAATTCCAGATGCAGTCAAGTTGACAGCCAAGAATAGCCTTCATCGCAGTCCTGCAAGGACTCCTACAGGCAGATTCCAAGCTGGTAGGGCCTCACAGTAATGCTGTGTGGAGCATGTGGCCTCCCTGGTCAAGTGACAAGGGAAGACAGAGACCCAGAGAACCACATGAGATGTCCTCAGGGGCAGGATATGCTTATATTATCTTTGCTCAAAGCTCACTGCTATAATGTGGGCACATGACCCAAACAAAGCTACAAGGGAATCTGGGAAATGAGAAGGAAAACATGGACATTTAAAAAGCGTTAAAAATCTCTCCCAGAGCATTTTCCATCTCTAATACCAGAAGAGGAAACAATGTCAGTCAAGATCAAAACCTTGATATACTGCCTGCTTCAATAAATTGGATATAATTTAATGATTACAGCTGAAATTTGGCTTTTCATTTTCTTTCAAGAAACCACCTCTTACAACTAACCCTTATTATCCACACACATCTGCGCATGCGCACTCATTCACACACACACACACACACACACACACACACACACACACACACACACTGTCTTCTGACCATTCCAGGCTCAACTTTACATTACTACATTTAGAACAATTATAAATTTAAATAAATTTAAATATCCACATGTTGAAGTGAAAAAGAAAATTATACTCGCTTTGCAAAAAGTTTATATCATGTTCACCTTCCCTTGCTGTGAATTCAAACACTTGAATTAGAACATTTTTGTTCACAGGCCACCTTGTTTTTGAGTTACACCCTTGGGATACTCCATTTTCTGTATTACCTTCAAGGTCTTTGTTATACTCAAGGGCTGGTGATGGCTGAGTGACAGGAGAGCTGACAGTTCTATTAGCTGGAGAAGGACAGGTCAATCAAGTCTTCTCACATCTCTAGGTAACAAGCTGGGATTCTGAAGGTAACCTAGATTCTAGCAGGGTGTGATGCTGTGATGCAGAGTCTTGTTACAGTTTGAAGTGAGCTCTTCTGGGCTGCTTTTGCCTCTAGGATCCTCCACCATCCACTTGAAACAGAAAGCATTTGTTCGATTTCAAGCATGCTTCCTGCTGGCTTTGGTAGCTCCTGGTACCCAGTATAGAAATACAAACTGAGAGGCAGAGAACAATTTTCTGGGCTCCAATGCAGCAGAAATGTGAGCTTTGTTTTCCACCAATTGTGTTCTTGCTGAAAGGAAAAGATGCTGGTGTGGGTACTGGGGATAAACATTCATTTATTTCAGTCTTTAGAGATCAAAGAAAGTCACTTTTAAAGAATTTCAATCTCACATTGAATATGCAGTCACTGTGCAAATCTCACAGGACTAAAAAAATGAGAAAACTAAGGGGAACAAAACAATACAAAAAAGAAAAAGAAATTTCATTGAGGAGCAAACCATGCAGTTATTATCTCACATTACAATACAATTTACATAATGGGGCTATGTCCAATTAGAACATCCATTGCATTTCCTAGGTAGAAAATAGACCAGTACATGTAGCACCCAGCCGCTATCACAAATCTATATGGCACTAATGTATTTGGCTTCAACTTCTTGTTGATATGATGCAGCAAAGTCTTGGTGACTCTTTGGTTAGTTGGTTTGGCTTCAGGGTTTGGGTTTGTAGTGCTTCTGGTGATGAGGATCAAACCCAGGGCCTTGTACTCACCCTACTCCTGAGCTATAGTTCCAACTTAAATCATTTGTTCAGCTTCAATACACGGAATTGGAATAGATCACTGTGTCAAAGTACACTGCAGCTTTCCAGGATGAAGCAGTAAAATAAGTTTTTCCTATGTTTTTCAATCAGAGAAATGGGTTCCACAGATAGTGCATTGTTTTCTTCTGTAGATAATGAGAAAATTATGCTCGACGAACCACAGAATCAAGTCTGGTTGATTTGGACCTGGGATGTGACCCCAAAGACTTGTGTATTGATGGCTTATTTGTTCAGCTATTGATGCTATTGTTATTTGGGGTCTAGTTGGAGGAAGTAGGTCTAGGGTGCCTCTACCCATTGCTTCACCCTTTCTGTTTCCTGTATCCTCTTAGGTGAGCTGCTTTGCTCCACTATGTTCTCCATACCATGATGTTCTTCATAGAAGTCATCAAACCAACTCTGATGACAAACTGAAACCACAAGTCAAAGGAAATCAAGCCCGTGAGGTTGTGCTTCTTGGGAATTTTGTCATGGTCGTGGAAAACTGACTAATACAAAGTCAACAGCCTCCCTCCTTCCCTCTCTCTCTCCCCTGTGTGTGTGTGTGTGTGTGTGTGTGTGTGTGTGTGTGTGTGTGTGTGTGTGAATCTAGCATTAACAAGTAGAAACATAATTGTCATCATTCAGCCTTTCATGTGGAGATGCTAAAATTAATGTCAACTTGTCAAAAAAGTGTAATTCTAAATAATAATTTTCTTTGTAAAAATTTGTGTGTTTATGCATGTGTTGATATGGGCGCATGCATGTTTGTATAAATGCATGCAGAGGCCAGAAGAGGTCTACTTTGGGTGTTATTCCCAAGGTACCATCAACCTTAGTGTCTGTTTTGGTTTGTTTTATATTTTGTTGTGTTGTGTTTTTTAATGCAGTATCCTTCTCTGGCCTGGAACTGGCCCCTTAGGCTGGAGTGGCTAACCAAGGATCCTCCCACCTCCATCTCCCTAGCCTCAGGATTCCAAGCACCCAGCACCATGCACGGCTTATTGACCAAATGCTAGTTCAGCTATTGAAGCTGAACTCAGGTTGGCATGTTTGTGTGGAAAGCACTTTGCCAGCTGAGCTATCTCCCCAGCCCTCTTCATAAACATGTCAAAGGATGATGTGCGTATAACTCCCAACAGCAAATATACATTTGCCGGTCAACACCTACTCACTAGAGCTGACCGATGAAACAAAGAAAGACATTAAATAGGAAGAAAGAATTTTGAGTGGCTCTTTCATTACAATCTGTATATTTGTGTATTAAACTCCTAGTGACCTTTAAGTTAAACTGTGTATATTGTTAATATTCTTTTAGAAATACCTCTCTAAAGCCAAGCAGTGGTGGTGTACACCTGTAATCCCAGCACTCGGGAGGCTGAGGCAGGCAGATCTCTGTGAGTCCGAGGACAGCCTGGTCTATAGAGTGAGCTCCAGGACAGACCTATCTTGTAAAACCAAAAAAGGAAAAAAGAAAAGAGAAATATCTCACCAGATAATTGTAACTACACCTTAAAGTTTACCAAGAGAAATATTATTCCTGAGTCAGAAACTAGAGAGTTGCAAGAGGGGAACATTCTAAAAGGTGACCTTTAAATGATTTTTAAAGCTGTATTTATTTTATTATTTTATGTGTAGGTTTTTACCTGTATGCATGCCAGTTTGCCACATACCTGCACAGACCAAGGAAGTCAGAGGGGGTATTGGATCCCCTGCAACTGGAGTTGCAGACTGTTATGAGCTGCCATGTGGGTGCTAAGAATTTTACCTGGGTCCCCTGAAAGGGCGGCCATTAGTTGCGTCATAGCTGACCTTCTTGAATTAGTTCCTATAGCATCATAGCAAATTCTGAGAAATCTGTCCATAATTACCAGAATTTGGAGATTTTAGAAGGTCACTTCTATAGACCTGAAAGCTTCTAGGGCCTTTGCTAACTGGCCAGTTACCAAGGACTGGATCCCTTTCTATGTGGGCTAATGTAATTTTATAGTTCTTCAAAAATGCATATATGGGTGGTAATGACCACAGGTCATTAAGAGCAACACTATAAAAGGTGTGTATTATTTTAAAATATCTTTTTCCAATAAGAAGCTGCTGGGTTTCATCTTCTTCCCTGTTCTACTGAGCTAAATATCTTAAAGTAACAAAGCTAAAATGCTCCTTGAGTTCCCTGATAAGGGTGCGACTTGAAAGGATGCCAAATTAGTTTGAGGGTGGAGGCAGACTTGCTGGCAGTCACTTTTTCCAGCATTTTCCAGCATTGTGATTCTGTTCCTATCAAGTGAGGATATGAACTAACAAAACTGAGATGGACAGGGAAGGAAACACACAAAGGAAGTGAGACATGAAATGAAGGAAAGAAAAATCGAAAAGATGCAGTCTCCAAAGCAGCAGTGTTAGCACAATCAGTGTTATTCTCCAACTGCTAACAACATAAGAAAGTTCAAGAACACCAGGAATATGTCCTCAGTGAATCGCAGTAAATACACAGAAAGGAGCTTATCTATAAAATTAAGCATTTTTAACTGTCGTATAAGAAGGGAATATTTCGGGTAATCATTTCAAATTACATTACAAATACAGGCTCATTTCATATTTTAATTTCAAAATTGGCTATCAAGGCCTGCTGTACACTTGGCAGACCCTGTCAGACCCAGGACACAGTGGCACAATGGCACCTCTGATGAGGTGACAGGCAGCAAGAAGACAGGATTGGGGAAATTAATTGGATTTTTTATCTAATTCACCCTTTTAGAAGTAAATGAGCTTCATTTCTTTGACAGAAATAAATCCTAGGATTATGATTCATCTCTGTTAGTTTTTGTATAGATAAATGATTGCATTCTATCTATATATTCTCCCATAAAACTCTAAGTTGAGCAAGTACAAACATAGCTGGTGTTGATCTTTCCAAATCACAATCTCCATAGAAGCTAATAATTAGTAGGTGATGATAACTGGATATTTGCAGAGCATATAATTAAATTAAGACAAAAACATAGGGTGAGGAACGAGGCTCATCAACAGAGGACTGGTCTAATAAGTATGGGACCCTAGTTTGATCTCAGTGCACAAACATGTGTACCCACACACAGACACAGACACAGACACACACACACACACACACACACACACAATCGACTTAGATAAACTGTTTTCAAAGAATATTCCTTGTCTTAGTTAGGGCTTCTATTGCTGTGAAGAAACACCATGATCACATCAACTTTTATAAAGAAAAACATTTAATTGAGGTAGCTTGCTTACAGTTTCAGGGATTTAGTCCATTATCATCTTGGCAGAAAGCAAGGAAGCATGCAGGCAGACATGGTGCTAGAGAAGGAGCTGAGAGTTCTTACATCTTGACTTACAGGTAATGGGAAGTGGTCTGGGACACTGGGAAGTACCTTGAGCCCACCCATACACAATGACACACGTCCTCTAACAAGGACATACCTAGTTTAACAAGGTCACACCTCTCATTATGGCCACTCCTTTTGAGGGCCATGTTCTTTGAAATAATCGCACTCCTTAAAATAAAAGTTGGTACAGTGAAGAACCTTATAGAATAAGACCCAGTGTGACCGTCAATTAATATTCATATATAATGAGCTGTTACATGCACATTTATTCATGAGCTAAAATAAATGTGAAAGCCAAATGCCATGTGTCTAGAGAACTGGAAACAGCAAGTAATCAAGATTTCTAGTGACTCTGTCATAAATTGTGCATCATTGAATAGTCTCTAAAATACACAGAATACAGTGCATATAAAAGATTTTGGATTTATAATCCTAAAAATCCAAAATGGAAGGGACATGGGTCTATCTCCACAACACACTAATCTTTTTAATTAAAAATGTGTTTTCAATGAAATATTCTGAGCTTTTCACATATGAGTACTGTATCTATATCATTTCCACACCTCTCTCTCATCCCTACAACTCTCCCTCCCCACTCCTTCTCAAGTTCATAACCTCTTATTTAATTATTATTTTTAAACACACATGTATGTATATATTTTTTCTTGTGAAATATCCCCTGTCCATCTCAGCATGTCAATTGGTGTTGTCATTATGCAGGTCTTCCTAAGGTAACCATATTGCTGCAATTTCTTGGTGTAGCCTCCCTGATCTTGTAGTTAATGCTTTTCTCCCCTTCTTTCAAGATTTTCCTTGAGCCTTAGAATTAGAGGTTGCAAGGTAGAAGTTCCCATAGGGTTGAGCACCCCACTTTCTCTGTATAGTTTCTCTGTCACTTTCTCTGTATAGTTTGGTCAGTTGTGGATCTCTGTTACAAGAAGAAGCTTTCTTTATGAGGAGAGAGAGCTGAACTCAAATGGAAATTTCTTGCTCTTGTAAGAGAACCAGGGCACTTCTCGATGCAGACGGAGGGACAGAAGCCTCACTTGGTAATTCTTCATGTCTCTTCCTTTTGGGCACTTCCCAGGTAACTGGAATTATCCAGCAGGTATAGGCAACTCTCATGTTCTTTGACAGATTCAGAAGCAATCAATGATAGTGAATACATAAGAGGAAAAAATGTAATAACCAACTCATTGAGTTCAAAACAATAAAATTTCTGGAGTTTATGGTACGCTCGAGTTTCTGACACTTCAACTCTAGAACCACCGCCTCGAGAGACTCCTTTTTTCCTTTTCATTTCCCTTCCTTCTCACATGAATTCAATTGTAAAAAACATCCAGATAGGATCCAATATAATCCAGGGCTGTCAGAACTTGCGGAGAGCAAGGAGGAGATGTAGAGGAAGGTCACAGTGATGGATTTCAGAGCCCAAGGTGGAGGGAGTGTAACTGTGATGGGAAGTTGGAAACATTTACGAAGACCTATTTAAACATGTGCTTATTAATTTTTTCAACAGGGGAATTACAAAATTTTAAATGGAGAAAAGTGAAAAGTACTCTGGGATATTCGAGTTGGAGGTAGCTGTGTAAGCCAGTGTGTGTGTGTGTGTGTGTGTGTGTGTGTGTGTGTGTGTGTGAATTTCATTCAAAAATAAATGTGTATAAATGTACTAACATGAACACATATGAACTTTTGTGAACAAACACACATATATTCTCTAGCTCCCTCCACTAAGGTTGCTACTCTGACAGCAATGGCCACACCAAAACCAATTGTCACTATCCCCTAAGGGGAAACAGAGATCCCTGGAAAAGTGGATGGAGCAAGACAAACATGAGATAGTCCTGGGGTATCTAACTGTGGCAGATGAAGAAACTCACAGAATAAATGAAAGTGTTCCCAAAGCACAGAAATAATTTGAGGGGCCCCTCTCTCGCCACAGCTGAAACACTAGATCATTAAAATACATAATGGCAATAGCTGCTTGTAATGCATTGGCCTAGAAAACCCTGAGGAAACATGAATAAAAACACAAGTAAACTTAAACAACAATGAGAAGTTGTTTGAGATTCATACTCTCTTCACAAAATGTTTGTAAATTAAAGGACAATTGAATAAGAGTGTAGGGAAGCTTGAATAATACTATATTGTGATGAATGTGAGAATCAACAGGAAGACACACATCAGAATTAGCAGGATTTGACAGGATGCAATGAGAGAAGCCATAATTGTTTATCTGATGCTCCTGCAAAAGACATATTGTCTGGAGCTGGAGAAATGGCTCAGCATCTAAGAGTACTGGCTACTCGAGTACCCAGAGGGTATAGATTTGAATTCCAGAACCCACATGATAGCTCATACCCATTCGTAGGTTTCCAATGTCTTCTTCTGGCTTCCATGGACACAGGGCATGAACAGCATGCACCAATATACATGTAGGCAAAGCTTACTTAAAATGAAAATAAATAAATTTTTTGAACAAGAGATGTTAATCTGCAATTATTCATGAGGAACCAGTAGGCAAAACCAGATTCATACATATACTATAAAACATAGACTTGCAAGTTCAAAATTATTAATAATGTAAATATTAAGGAAAAATTTGAGGTTATTCAAAGTGAAATGAAACAAGAGACATGATAGTGAAGGCAGCCCAGAATTCTGGACTGGATAATTTTTCTATAGGCATTATAAGGACATTTGGGAAATAGTGACTGAAGGTTAGATAGTAGTACTTTATTAATGTTAATCTCCTGAATTTGATGGTTGTCCTAAGATGAACTGTATCCTCTCTTCAAACTCAAATCTTTTGGAACTTAAACATTTTAGTATCTGTATACTTTTAAAATTTAGAAGTGGCTGGAGAGATGGCTCAGTAGGTAGGAGCACTTGCTGCTCTTATAACATACCTAGATTTTTAAGTTCCTTGTTTGGGGCACTTTCTGTAGAATCTGATGCCTGTAGATGTATAGGTTTCTTCTATTCTAGTGGTCTATGTATCTGTCTTTACAGATACCTGGTGTCTCTATTACACTGCAGTGCATTTTGAAATCAGGTATTGTGATACCTCTGGTATTAGTTTTGTGCATAGAATTGGTTCATGAAACTAGATCCTTGCCTTTGACCCTAACAAATAAAATAAATCAGAGGGGATCAAAGACCTTAATTTAAGACATGAAACTAGTAGAATACTAGAGGAAAACACTTCATGATATCGGCTCCTGCAACTATTTCCTGCCTCAGAATCAACACCTTAAGAAGTGAAAGCAAGAATTAGTAATTGGGACTTTACTAAGTTAAAAGACTCCTGCACAGCAAAGGAATGGTCAACAAAGGGAAGACACCCTGCGTCATGGGAGACAAGCAATGAAATTATTCTTCCAATTAAGGATTAGCATCCAGAATATATAAAGGGTTAGAGAAGTCCATAAAATACATAATTCTAAGTGAATATTTTCAAAAGAAGTACAAATGGCCAAAAGGTACAAAAAATGCAATCTAGCCATCAGACACGTGCCAATCAAAACCACAGTGGCGTTCCATTGGCTATTGTTTAAAAACAATACTAGTGAGGTTGTGGGAGAAAAATAATGATTATACAGTGCTGGTAGGAATGTAGGTTAGTGTATCTGCTACAGAAATCAGTGTGAAGTCATATTAATAACCTAAAAATCTAACCATCACATTCCCTAACTACCACTCCTGACTATATACCTAAGAATTCAAGACAGCTTGCAACAGAGGTACCCTCAAACCCATCTACTGTAGCTCTATTCACAATCACCATTGTGTAAAAAGAGCCTAGGTGTCATCAGCAGGTAGGTAGCTAGATTAACAAGTATAGCATACAGAGATGTTTTATTTAGACATAAAGAATAACAAAATCAAGTCCTTTGCATGAAAATGGACAGAACTTGAGATCATCATGTTGTCAAGTAAGCTAAAGGCAGAAATAAAAAAAAATCACAATTTCTGTTACATGTAGAATCTAAGAAAATGGAGAGAAGGGTAAAAATAAATGATGACTCGAAAGTAGAAGAGAAACTAATAGGGAGGGGGAAGGGGCAGCCAAGAGATGGTACTAGAGGGGTGGGTGCAAACAAAATAATATATGAGAGTATGACACAGAGGAGGACTTTAAGTAATATGAATTAATTTCTCAAATTCCTGTTGTTAAAATTTTTATAAAATTAGTATTATTTTCCTTATGTAGTAAATGATGAAAGATTTTTAAAAAAGATTTTTAAAAAACAGCTAAAGGTAAAATAATGTTAAGACTCAGTCTTGGTTCACAAACGTCATCTCTCCCAGTGTACATCAGCCACATGCATGAGGTCCTAAGTGAATCCCAACACTATAGACAAAACCAGGCAAGGCAGCACATGCCTGTAACCCCAGCATTGAGGGGAGGACTCCAAGAGCTCAATGGCTGGCCAGCAGAGCTGAAATAGAAAACTTCAAGTTCAGTAAAGGCTCCTGTCTGAAGAGAACAAAGCAAGCAGACAGAAGACAGTAAACATCCTACACAGACACAGACACAGACACAGACACAGACACAGACACAGACACAGACACAGACACAGACACAGACACAGACACAGACACAGACACAGACACAGACACAGACACAGACACAGACTCAGACACAGACACAGACACAGACTCAGACACAAGTACCTTCACATTCAGATAAGTATCTCTTCCCCCTCCACCCTCCCTCTCTCTCTCTCTCTCTCTCTCTCTCTCTCTCTCTCTCTCTCTCTCTCTCTCTCTCTCTCTCTCTAACACAAACACACACACACACACACACACACACACACACACACACAGAGTACTCTAAAGCTCTTTATCTCCCTACTGGAGAATACATGCCAAATTTTTTTGCCTCCCTTTTTATCATTATTCATATACATGGCAAGTGACAGGTTTATAGTCACAAGTATCTGGGGGGAATAAGTGATTTCTAATCACTAGAGACCCACAACCCCATCTACTTCATAGACCTATATGAGTGCAAAGTTGGGTGGGCAGGGAGGTGGTGTAGATCTGAGAGGAGCTGGCAGATGGGTGAATATGATAAAAATATATTACATATTTTCCAAGAGTTAATGAAAACATTTTTCAATAGAAAAAGTTTAAGTATGCATTTAACCCATTTGAACTTCACATTCTAAGGATTGTTTTTGTAAAGCTCTCCATCAAATAAGAACAACGCTCATCTGAGCTGCTCCTATATTTTCCCAGAAGAGACTTCTGAATTAAATAATTATCCTTTGGGAAATTGCTATTTCATTATACCAAATCGCTAAAAAACTCATTTCTAAATCTTAACACTAAGACTTGACCTGAATGCTACTTTTATTTTAGTGATTTGTTTTTATTGAAACTAGCAAAACTATAAAACAGAGTAATCTGGGTCATTCTACTGGGAAGAATTTGTTTTCTTGCAGCGGATTAGATATGAATTCTCAAGGCAACACTAAAAGTTTAGAATGGGAAGTGACAGAGTATCCCTGTTGTCCCAGAGAGGTAATTTGGCTAATACAGTCTCATTAATGAACTTGAAGTAATAATTTCACTAAGAAACAATAGCTCAGCTCTGCCTGGGATTGATAGAAATTCACAGGGCTATGTTATGGAATTCTAATTTCTATAAAATAATACACCATAGACAGTAATCCTTGTAACAGTATTGTCTGGAAATTATTCATAAGATTTATATGGGAAATGAATGTAATCTATAAGAAATATTCAAAGAAACTTATGATGCATTAAATACTGTGCCATCTCCTTTATTCTCAATGTGTATTAGCATATTAAAGACCCTGAAAATATTGCACCAAAGGCGGCTGCTTTTATATCATTTAACAAGTGATTCACAAACTTACAACAAGCATCTCTTAACATCCCTTGGAACTAATAAACCTCCGAATGCATTCAAGTATTAAATCTGTGTAAGTCCCACAGATATTGGACCAGTTAGAACTGAATTCTCAAAACTGTCTCAAATATCCAAAGGAGATCAGATTCTGAATAAGGAAGACACATCAGCCTAGAGAGACTCAGTTCATAGCCAGTGTAATCCACATGGCATCAAGCTTTGAACGGTCAAACAGAATTGCCCCTGCAATATTCCTGAAGCACAGTAAGTGGCAAGCATTTTAGCAGAATGACAGAGGAAGCACCAGCAAATACTGGGCCGTTTTCAACTCCAATCTGCAAGTGTTTTTTCAAACCAAAAAAAGACCTCTCCTACCATCCCCTGACCCCTGACTATCACCATGGCTACAGAAGACTGCTGATGATCCATCAGCAGCAAGACAGTAGACTAGGAAGACTCAGAGATGCCAGCAGCTTTATGCCAGAGTCAGCAGACAAAGACTAATTACATGATCTGTGATTAGCAAGTAGCTTGTGATATCAATTAATCACACAGCAGCACATCAATCAGTTCTTCTGTTGGCCTTGATGGTCCTGAACCATCATCTACCCTGTCCTAACTCCCACCCTCTTCTATACCAACTGCAGAATTAGTGTAAAGTTCCAGTTTCCTGGTGTCTTAAAAGCACCTTGATTCAAACAACTGTTGACATGCTGGAGGCCCCATTCCAATCTTAGAACCTAGAACATAAGCCCAACACCTGACCTAGTCCACAATTGAGAACATGTGTTTGTACTATGTCAGGGTTTTAAAAAGAAGAAAATTCTGGGATGTATTATTATTGAACTTCCATCAAGAGAAATTGATAGGACTGTTTGAATCAGTTGAATGAATACCCGTGTTGGTGTGTGAAAAGTTTTTCCTAAAACTACATTCATGTATTATTTTAATCCATTTTTTCTGTGACATTTGTTGAAATAAACTTTTTGCTTTTTTGCTTGTTGTAGTTTTACTTCTCACTAATTGCTTTTGCTAACACAAGTGTGTCAGCCAGGATATAGATTTTTGTGCATAAAAGACAAAGAACTACATTCTTTACATAGGCAAGTCTCCCTTGCAGCCTTCTGCCATCAATATAGCCTTTTAATTCAGCTAGAGTATCCAAGTGTTCTCTGATGGAATTACCTCCCAACAGGACAAATCATACTCAAACAACAACAGTGAGCTGCAGGCACCTGGGGAAAAAGTGCTTATTAACTACCATTTTCTTCTCCTTTTTTTTCTTTTTTAAAATTACTATTATTTCTTATTTTACATATAGATGCCAGTTCCCTCTGTCTCCCATCCTCCCATGCCCCCAACCCCCCTCCCATCCCATTCCCCACACACTCCACAGGTAGGGTGAGACCTTCCAGGAGGGATCATCAAAGTCTGTCAAGACATTTAGAGTAGGGGCTAGGCCCTCCTTCCTGTCCCTAGGTTAAGAAAGTATCCCTTTATGGGCAATGTGCTCCCAAAGTCCTTTTGTACACCAGGAATATATCCTGGGTCCACTGTCAGAGATCTGATACACTGCCCAGGCCTTCTAACTGAGACCCCCATGTTCAGGGGGTCTGGGTTGGTCCAATGCTGGTTTCACAGTTATAAGTCTGGGGATCCAAGAGCTCCCCCTTGTTCAGGTCAGCTGTCTCTGTGGGACTTGACCCTTTTGCTTATCACCCCTCCCTCTCTGCAACTGGATTCCAGGAGTTCAGCTCAGTGTTTAGCTGTAGGTGTCAGCTTCTGTTTCCATCAGCTACTAAATGAAGGTTCTAGGATGGCATATAAGTTAGATATCAATCTCATTATCAGGGAAGGGCATTTAAGGTAGCCTTTCCACTGTTGCTCAGATTGTTAGTTGGAGTCATCCTTGTAGGTCTCTGGACATTTCTCTAGAGTCAGTTTTCTCTTCAAACATATAATGGCTCCCTCTATTATGGTATCTCTGTTCTTGCTCTCGTCTATTCATCCCCTGACTCAAACTTGCTGGTCCCACATGTTCTCCTCTCCTCCCCTTCTCTTTCTCCTAACTCCCTCTCCACTCACACCCACCCCTGCACTCCCAATATGCTCAGGAGATGTGGTCCCTTTCCTTTCTGTGAGGGACATTGTATGAATCTCTAAGTATCTCCTTGTGTCCTAGTTTATCTGGCAGTGTGAATTATAGGCTGGTGATCCTTTGCTCTATGTCTAAAATCCATGAGTGAGTACATACCTTGTTCCTCTTTTTGTGACTGGGTTACCTCACTCAGGATGGTTTCTTCAAGTTCCATCCATTTGCCTGCAAATTTCAAGATTCCATTGTGTCGCCCCCCCCCTCCACGCTGAATAGTATTCCATTGTGTAAATGTACCACATCTTCTCTCTCCATTCTTCAGTTGAGGGGTATCTAAATTGCTACCAGGTTCTGGATGTTACAAATAATGTTACTATGAACATAGTTGAACAGATGTCTTTGTTGAATGAATGTGGATCATTTAGGTATATGCCTAAGAGGGGGGGGATTGCCGGATCCTGTGGTAGATTGATTCCCATTTTCCTGAGGAACTACCATACTGATCTGCAAAATGGCTGTATTAGTTCACACTCTCACCAGCAGTGGAGGAGTGTTCCCCTCTTTCCACATCCTCTCCAACATAAGTTGTCATTGGTGTTTCTAATTTTAGCCATTCTGACTGGAGTAAGATGGTATCTCAGAGTTGTTTTGATTTGCATTTCTCTGATGGCTAAGGATGTTGAGCACTTTCTTAAGTGTCTTTCAGCCATTTTGGATTCCTCTATTGAGAATTGTCTATTCAGTTCTGTACTACACTTTTTAATTAGATTATTTGGTATTTTGGTGTCTAGTTTCTTGAGTTCTTTGTATATTTTGGAGACCAGCCCTTTGTCAGATGTAGGATAGGTGAAGATCTTTTCCCAGTCTGTGGGCTGCTGTTTGGTCTTGTTGACTGTGTCTTTTGCCTTACAGAAGCTTCTAGTTTGAGGAGGTCCCATTTATTGTTGATCTCAGTGTCTGTGCTACTGGTGTTATGCTTAGGAACCAGTCTCCTGTACCAATTCATTCAAGGGTACCTCCTACTTTCTCTTGTAAGACGATCAGTGTGGCTGGATTTATGTTGAGGTCTTTGATCCATTTGGTCTTTAAGTGTTGTGCATGGTGATACATATGGGTCTATCTGCAGTCTTCTACACACCATCATCCAGTAATGCCAGCATCATTTGTTGAAGATGCTTTCCTCTTTCCATTGTATAATTTTAACTGTTTTGTCAAAAATTAAGTGTTCATAGGTGTGTGGGTTAATATCAGGATTTTTTATTCAATTCCATTGGTCTACCTGTCTATTTTTATGTGCAAAACCAGGCTGCTTTTTTTTCTTTATAGAGCTTGAAGTCAGGAATGGTGATGCCTCCTGAAGTTCCTTTATTTTACAGGGTTGTTTTGGCTATTCTGGGTCTTTTGTTTTTCCATATAAAGTTGAGTATTATCCCTTCAAGGTCAGTAAAGAATTGTGATTTTGATGGGGATTGCATTGAATCTGTGATTGCTTTTGGCAAGATTGCCATTTTTACTATGTTTATCCTACCTATCCAAGAGTATGGGAAATCTTTCCATTTTCTGGTATCTTCTTTAATTTCTTTCTTTAAAGGCTCAAAGTTCTTGCTATATAGGTCTTTCACTTGTTTGGTTAGCATTACCCCAAGATATTTTATATTGTTTGTGGCTATTGTAAAAGGTTATGTTTCTCTGGTTTCTTTCTCAGCCCCTTTGTCATCTATACATATAGTAGGGCTACTGATTTTTTTTTTATTTAGTTAATCTTGTATCCTGCCACTTTGCTGAATGTGTTTATAAGCTGTAGGAGTTTCCTAGTAGTTTTTCCGGTCACTTATGTATATGAGACTATAATTACCTTGGTACCCAAAGATGCAACTAAGAAAGAGAACTACAGACCAATATCCTCATGAACATTGATGCAAAAATACTCAATAAAATACTGGTAAATTGATTCCAAGAACACATCAGAGAAACCATCCACTGTGACCAAGTAGATTTCATCCCAAGGATACAGGCATGGTTCAACATGTGAAAAATCTTTCAATGTGATCCACCATATAAACAAACTATAAAAGAAAAATCATGTGATCATCTCACTAGATGCTGAAAAGGCCTTTGACAAAATCCAACACCCTTTCATGATAAAGGTCTTGGGGAGATCATGGATAACAGGAACATACCTAAACGTAATAAAAGCAATATACAGTAAACCAACAGCCAACATCAAACTAAATGGAGAGAAGTTTAAGGCGATTCCTCTAAAATCAGGACAAGTCTGTCCACTTTCTCCATATCTCTTCAATATTGTACTTGAAGTTCTAGCTAGAGCAATAAGACAACAAAAGGACATCAACGGGATACAAATTGGAAAGGTAGAAGTCAAAGTTCCACTATTTGCAGATGATATGATAGTTTACATAACTACCATTAGCATATGACCAAGGAGTAGGTCATAGGAAAGAGTGAATTGTTCCTTCTTGCTCAGTGACTTTGCCACATAGAGGTGAGGTTATCCATTTCTGCCTCACCCCATCTGTATCAGCAGAGCCATTGAGAGAGAGAAAAAGAAAAAGATAAACAAGAATGGAGGACATAGAACATAAGAATTGTTTCTATTTTGATCAAATGTCAAAGAATCATGGGGAGAAATTTTAGGGACACTCTTTCTCAGAAAGTGGTCAAAGTGGTCCATGAGTTATTAATTTTATTATGTTAGTCAGCACCCTTCTGTGATAACAAGCACCCCCAGATAACCAACTTCAAAGGAAGAAAGGTCTACTTTGGTTCATGGTTTCAGAAGTTCCAATCTGTGGTCACGTTGAGTTATTCTAAATGAGAGTTATCATTACATGGGCTCAGGTAGAAGACTGAACATAAGTGATAAAGCAATCTGAGCACGTTAACTATTCTCTGCTTCCTGCCTGAAGATGCTCCTGTGGCCATGCCTTCTCCACTATGATAGATTGTACCCTCAAGCTGCAAGACAGGATGAACCCTTCCTTTCTTATTTCTTTCTTCATGGATTTTGTCATAGCCATGAGAATAATAACCAATACAATTTTTAATTAATAAGGCAAGTGTTTTAGCTAAGTGGGTATTTATGAAGGGCTTATGGGTACTGTTCGTAAATATATTCAGGCTATAGTCATGTTTATATCATTCTTTAATCTGTTTTAGCTTTTTTTTTTCCATAACGGTTTCTTTTACTTTTAGTTACATGTATGTGTTCACATGTGGATATGAGCACAAAGGTACAGCTAACTGCAGAGGCCAGAAGCATAGGATCCCCTAGAGCTGGAGTTAGAGATGACAGTGTTGAAGTGTTGAGCTCCCTGACATGTGTTATGGGAATAAAACCCAAGTTCTCTACAAGAACAGTATTGCTCTTAACTACCAAACTACCTCTCCAGCCCCTCTATTACACCTTTTTTAGAGCCCTGCCAAGGATGGCATCTGTATGACTTGATATAGGCTGCCTCCCACAGAGAGATGCTAACCTTGAACTTCACTTTGAGCCCTTAATTGCACCGGCACAGGGGCACTTTATTCCAGAGTTCTGTTCAAGCCTTGAGGCTTGCTACTTTTTTTCCAGCCATAGCCAAAAACAGAAGCAAGCCTTATCACTTGTGCCCTCCACCCAGTATGACTGCTGGCTTCCTCTTTCCACCCCAAGATTCAAGAATCATTGCCTTCTCCTTCCCAAAGTTTTCCACTGAAACTTGATAAACAAGCTCTGCTACAGATATTCACAGAAAGTTCTTTCCACTGCTCACCATAGCTAATACTTATCCCCCCTAAAATTGTGCTCTCTAAATTTAACAGGCTCCAGGAAACAGTTCCAGCTTTTTTTTTTTAAACTAGGGAATAAAGGGTTAGGAAGAGAATCAGTATTGTTTAAAACCATGTATGCCACCTCCAAGACCACTGTTTTCCTGTTGTATAAAAATTCCTCTCCAGTGTCGGAGCTTGCCATTTGATCACTGGGTGGAATAGAATCTAACGACTTTACAAATGGATATAATAATATCAGTGAAAGGAATGGGAGCTAACAGTACTAGGTAAGTTCAGAAATGAGGGTGTGAAATAAAACCAAACAAAAATATGCTTCCAAGAACTACTATGTTGTGTGATGTTTTGACTGTATAAGGAAAATAAAATTTGTTTTAAATCAGAGGGTGGAGCTAGCCAGTAGATGACCAAAATTAACCATAGGGGTTTTGGAAGACTGAGAAAGTAGAAAGGTGGGGTTAGAGAGGATCTCGGCCCTTTTGGAGGAAAGGAAGGAAGAGGTAGGAAGTCACTGGCGACTGTGTCTCTGATCTTTTCATGTTCTGACCCCGGTATCTGACTCCCAATTTTTTAATTAATAAAAATAATTAGATAAATACTTTCATTAGATAAAATATTAGATAAATACCACTATGCTTTACTTAATGTTGTTTCCTGATTCTACTATACACATGCACTGGAACTATTATGTCAGTGGGCAGCAGACAATGTGAGCCAGGATTATCACTGGAATTATAGACAAACAAGGGGAAGAGGCTAGATATGATCATGTGTAAACACCAAATATATCCATACAAACTCATAGTTAGCATAATATAGATATATGTGGTTACCTACATAAATATTATATATGACATGTACATAGCCATCCATACACATATATATGTTAGCATGTAAATATATGTTTTTTTTTCTTTGCTGTGTTGCTGATAGGGCCTAGAAACATGAATGCCCATATTAACAAACTCGCCTAACACTGAGGTAGCCCTTTCTGGTACCATTCTGTAATAAATAAATCAAAATCCCTTAGCAAAGTAGTGTATTCCAGAACAAGGGCCATGAAGATGAGCCCCAAAACATCTTGCTGTATCAAAACCAGAAAGTAAGCACTCAAAACCTAGCTCCAAACAATAAGCACTCAACAGCTGAGAGGGAAACAAAAAGAAAGGAGGAAAGACAAGATGCCATGTTTCCCTCACACGGGGAGTGTGTGTGTGTGTGTCTGTGTGTGTGTGTGTGTGTGTGTGTGTGTGTGTGTGTCTGTGTGTGTGTGTCTGTCTGTCTGTGTGTGTGTCTCTGTGTGTGTGTCTGTGTGTGTGTGTGTCTGTGTGTGTGTGTGTCTGTGTGTGTGTGTGTGTCTGTGTGTGTCTGTGTGTGTGTCTGTGTGTGTGTGTGTCTGTGTGTGTGTGTGTGTCTGTGTGTGTGTGTGTCTGTGTGTGTGTGTGTGTCTGTGTGTGTGTGTGTCTGTGTGTGTGTGTGTGTGTCTGTGTGTGTGTGTCTGTGTGTGTGTGTGTCTGTGTGTGTGTGTGTCTGTGTGTGCGTGTGTCTGTGTGTGTGTGTGTGTCTGTGTGTGTGTGTGTCTGTGTGTGTGTGTCTGTGTGTGTGTGTGTGTCTGTGTGTGTGTGTCTGTGTGTGTGTGTGTGTGTGTGTGTGTGTCTGTGTGTGTGTGTGTGTCTGTGTGTGTGTGTCTGTGTGTGTGTCTTTGGAGGTTCTATTGGGGTAGGGATGAAGATAATGGGGAGGACATATGAGCAAGCACAGCACAATGGTAGATAGCTATTAAAATGTCATAATAAACCCTTTTACTTTATATGTTAACTAAAAATCTTAATAATAAAAACTCATGGCTAATGGCCAAGGATAGAAGAGCCACCATAAGCCAAATTGGAACAATGTGAGCAAGAAAATATAAAATGGTTTTAGATGTAACTGAAACTATAAAATACACATCCATGAGTGTACGCTTACATAAATAGTTGGCTGAATATAAAAGGATGCTAGATCATTTCTATATTCTGTGTTAGCATTCAGGCCTCTGTACTGGCCTGTCTTTGGGGTTCTGACAAGAAACACCCTAAGCTGCAGCCACTAAGAGCACCACATATGTTCCCTTTCAAAAGGGTTCTGCATACCTCCCATCCTCCTCTCTCTTTCTCTCACTCTGTCTGTCTGTCTGTCTGTCTACCTATCTATCTATCTATCTATCCATCTCTATCACTGTCTCTGTTTCCGTCTCTGCCCCTTTCCTCTCTCCTGCTGCTCTTGTCCCTGGAGGTCAGGTTTCCCCTTCCCTTCCTCTTTTTATGATTTCTTTCCCTAATTAAAAGAAAAAAACCCTCGCTTAAACCCCGCCACATGGTATATTTCTTAAATTACAACACTCTGCCCACAAGGAGGTGTAGTATGCCTCCCCACACCATGGGCATCCTTTCAACAAGTGCAGGGGATGGGGGAAACACTGTATATTGAACAATCACAACCTCATTCAGGTGTTCCTGTGAACTTCAGCAGTAAGAAATCATGGGTACAGTAAATGCTCAAGACACAGTGACCATAACTGAATGCTGTTTGTGTGTCCTGCTTTTCAAAACTCAAACTCACAATCTAACATGAATAAATGCCAGACAAAGACTATTCTGTGGAACTCCTGACCAGTCTGCAAGCATATCAAAGTCACAAAAACAAGGAAAGTATTAGAAACTGCCATGGCCAAGAAAGACCTGAGTAAACACAACTGAACATAATGTGGAATTCTGGAGCTAGCAAGTCAGGCAATCTCTGAGGAAATACAAGTGAGGTACCACATTTACCTGATACTGTATTTCAATGTTCAACAGTCTCTGAATGAACACATTCTACTACTGGGATGTCAATAAGAGACCCTAAATTCAAGAATGTCAATACGATCTTTACCGTATTCATCTTTGAAGCTTGTGAACCTTTAAGTTGTTCTTTTGAATAAAATAAGATCTATTTAAAAATAAAAAGAACATCTGGAAACATATGACTCCTAAAATCTTACCAGAGATTGTCTTATGGTTCAATTACAGGTGATTTTATTTTGCTTATCACTATTCTAAATTAATACTGTTGTGTCTTAGATTTTAGCTCTTAGAAGTTTGACTAATAATTGGAGCAGTTTGTCTGTAGAATCTTTAAAGAAATAAGGTTTGGTCCTTGTCAAGCAAATGATATATGTTTCCACTACAGGGACAGTAACAAATAATTTTAATTATGCCCTGGGAACAGTACTTCTGGGATATCACGACCATAACACATGATTTGTAAACCAGAGTCAACAAGAAAGACACAGCTCATGGGCACTGAACAGAATAGCACTCTTCTCACATATAGAACAGGGCAGGCCTGACTTCAGCAGAGGCTTTGCTCCACAGCAACATAGGGAGGGAGTCTGAGGCTCCCTACTCACACTGCAGAGGAAGGACCTCATTGTTTTGTCACAAGGGACAGAGAAAACTATAGGTTGACCAGGTATCATATCATGTACATGCTTTAAATGGAACAATGCTCACCATGCCCAAGGAAGGAAATACAAAATCCAGATGATGACAGGCCACAAGGGCTCCTTGTTCCATGTCAGGAAATGTTCCGGGTCCTAGTCACATTCATGTAAACATACCAGGCTCATGCTTCTGTCTGCCTTTCCCAGTGACCCTCAATAATGGGAACACAGATCATACGGGTCAAGCTACATTTGATTGCTTATACTTTTGTTTGCTGCCCTTGCTGAAGATGGAATCCAGGCCCTCTGGTCCCCTAGGCATGTGTTCAACCACTGAGTATAATCCCCAGCCCTGTAACTTCCTTCCATTTGGGGAAAGAAGTCACAGTGAATGACAGACAGACGTCATTTTAAACATCAGGGGGAACACAGTAAGGCAGTGCTACAGTTTCTTTGACTGTAGCGATCATAGGAGAAAGGCCATGGTGACGTAAAAGTGCTTACTAGAAACAAACTCTCCAGAATGGCAGTCCTCTCCCTGTGCTGCAGAAGTCAGAGCACAGAACAGAGTGCCATCACCCAAAACAGCAGAATGTTGGACAGGATGCAGAAACACCAGTCACACCCTTGTCTGACACACAAAACCCCAGGGAACTTGCCTGGAGTGACAATCAAGAGAGACAGCAAGTTCACTTGCCTTTGAGGCACCTGCGTCTCATTTTCAGATGGACACTAAATACTCCATGATCATTTGCTTGCATTTGGTAAAAAGATGATCAATAAAGATTAATGGGCATTGGGATACTGTTCATGAAATGGCATGTGCTGGTCACCGTGATACAAAAGTAACTACTAGTTACTACTAGTTACAGGTACTTGGAGAGAGCTATGTAAACGCTGTGACTTTAAGCCAGGGCTCTCGGGGGCCATTCAGCCACCCCGTTTCTGGTCTTTTCCCTTCTACTCATCTCTCTGCCCCCAAACAGCATACTGACCATCTCCAACCCTGCCAGGTTCTCAGGACATCCCCAGCCATCATGAGCTGTGTGAGAGAGTTTCCAACTCTCCCCGCCATTGGTGCTGCCACAGGGTAAGTTCGGTATGGTTCCTGTTGTTTTCTTTTTTCCTTGTCATCACCACTGAAACCTGAGTAACAGTTGATTAGTACATCCCCACTCTCTCTCATTTTAATAACCATTGTTTAGATATCACTCACATCTTATAAATCTCACTTTTAAAAAATGCACCATCCAATTATTTTTTTTTGACACACTTGAACAACTATTGCCATTATCTACTGAAATGTTTTTGTCACATCTAAATAAGTCCCATACCGATTAGCAATCCTTAGTTACTTTTCCCTACCTCAGACACACTCACATATCCTGGAATTTGATAAATACATCAATTTCATTAACATGTGCCTTAGTCTGCTGCCTGTTGCTGTGATAAAACACTGTCAAAAACAACTCGGGGAAAGGAAAGGTTTAAGTGGTTTACATGCCCACACTTCCACACCACAATCCATCATCAAGGGGTGCCAGAGAAGAAGCTCAGGAAAGGAACCGGAAGGCAGGAACTGAAGCAGAGGCCATGGAGGAGCGCCACCCACTGTCTAGCTCCTCAGCCTGTTTTCTTGTGCAACCTGGAACCACCTGCCTAGGGTTGGCACCATCGCAATGGGCTGGGACCTGCTTCATCAATTAGCAAGTAAGAAAATGCCCCACAGACATGACCTCAAGCCATTCTGAAGCTCTCCGTAGGAGTCGAGATGTAGCCCGGGAAGAAGCAGGAAGCCTGCCGCGAGGCTCCCCGATAAGACGACCACGTGGAAATACTTAGATAAGTAGAAATGGGTTAATAATTAAGGCAGAGCTAGTCCTTAAACAATAATGGTAATTGGCCAACAGGATTGTATCAAATACAGAGTCTCTGAGTGTTATTTGGGGCACACGTGGTTGCAGGACCATGGCGGCAGGTCCGGGAGGCCGGCGGGGAGGAACCTACCGTAACAAGTTCCTAATTTTAATTATTAAAAGTAATTAAAATTTTAAAATAATCAAAATTCATTTATTTTAATTGATTAGTTAATTAGGTAGTTCTCTTCAACTGAGGTTGCCTCCTCCCAGGTGACTCTAGTTTGTGTCAAATTGACAAAAACTAACCAGCACAGTGTGCATGTTTGCTTTTGTCCTTAATAAGTAGTAAAATTAAGTGTATACCTATGAATTGTGTTAAAATATATTTCCTTGTGATTTATCATCAATCAGTGTTTGATTAGTATGCCTATTTTATGCGTCTGTATATCTGGTGTCACATAAACCCATCTTGGTTGTGAGTGGAAAGAAACTTCAGTAACCCTGATCTGAAGAATTGTTCTAATTGTCCTACTCCATTGCTCACCTGGAGTGGTCCCATAGTACCCACCGCCTTCGCAGAGTCCTTGGCTCTAATCTCTTTGGGTGCCTTAAATGTGTTTACTTCACTCTACACAGGTGATTGATGAATAAAACAGATTGGCCAGTAGAGGCAGGAAGATAGGCAGAGCTAGGAGACAAGGAGAATTGTGAGGAGAGAGGCAAGAGAAGCAGCGGGGAGAGACGCCATGCAGAGACTGGGAAGATAGGACACATCAGGTGTTGTGTCAAGACAAGGCCATGTAGAAATACATATAATTAATGTAGCGTCTGTGTGTTTATTTGGGACAACGCGGATGTGGGACCAGGAAGGACAGAAACCTCTGTCTCCACATGGAGATGTGAACTGGTTGAAGGGGTGAGTTCACAAAGCACTGTGGGTGGAACTTTCTCCTCTAATCCCCCACACCTAGGCATGGGATTAGCCATTACTCCTAGGATTCTATGTTTTATTGCATAATTGATCTTTAGGTAGAAACTGATCTGAGAGAGGGGACTGAACAAAGCACACAAGCCCTCAAAAGCTGGACTGGGCACTTTCTCCAACCAACAGCAGATGAGTAAAATATGTACATTTAAATCACAGTTAGGATCCCATGTACCATTGCCAATTTAAAGAGAGACACATTCCAAAAGAATGCAAGTAGCCTCTAAGATCATAAAATGATCCCCGCTGACACATCTGTGTCTCACCTGCTGTGAACTAGACTCTTCCAGTGGATTATTTCACACAGCTTCCAGGTAACATTAGTCTTGCTAGCTCCCTGACCACAGCCCATGAGACCCTAAACATAAGAACGGGTTAAACCTTCCCAGACTTTTGGCCCATAGAACTATGGATTTGTAAATATATATTTTATTTGTTTTAATATGTAGTTCTGACTAGCCTGGAAATGTGAAAAGATTCTTAGAAAACTGGCCAGGGGACTTCTTAGCTATGTGAACTTCTCCCATCATTTGGGAGATGGTGGACTTGGTTCTACTGCCCTTTAGTGTTATAATCTGGCATCTTAAAGGCATGGCCATTTAACTTTGCTCCACACAGATAATTCTTAAACAGTAAACATGGAATAGAAAATAGGAGTTTGAAATTTTTAATAACTTGTTTTTGGATGACGGGAATCATGTGCTACTTTGAAAATTTCACTCTGGGACTAAAGGAACCTCACTTGGGTGGGCATCAAACAAAAAGTAGAAGTTTGTAGGTGAGTAACTAACTTATTCTATTAAAGACAGGTTAAATTATTCACTATATAATACATACATATAATATATTCACATATATAATACACACAATGCACTAATATTTAGTCTTTAAAGGGAAAGAAATCTTGACATATGCTACAACATAGATTATCTGATGCTGGAAGACATACTAAGTGGAATAGGTTAGTCACAAACTAGGCATTATTATATGACTGTACTTACATGAGGTGTCTGGAGTAGTTAGATCACAGAGATAGAAAAAATGGTGGTATTTAGGGTCTGTGATGGGGAAGAAGGAATTAGAGTTCAATGGGTACACAGTGTTAGTTTGGGAAGATGGAAAGTTCTTAAGATGAATGGTAGTGATGGTTGTACAGCATGAAAGTTCTTATAGGCACTAAACTGTGTACTTAAAACAGCTACGATGGGAAGTTTGTGCTGTGCATATTTCTATTGATGTCACTAAACTATATACCTAAAAACAGCTGAAATGAGGGTACTGGAGTAGTGGCTCAGTGGTTAAGGGCATGGTCTGCCCTTCCAGAGGACTCAAGTCTAGTTCCCAGGACCCATGTGAGGTGACTCCAGCTCGAGGGTATCTGAAATCTTGAGCCTCCTTGAGCACTGTACCAACATGCACATACCCACTCACAGACATATGCGTATACACATAATTTTAAAATGAAATAAATCTTTTGTAAAATTGGTACTGTGGAAAGTCTATGGTTCCTACAGTTCACCACATTTTTAAAAAGAGAGATTAGTTGGCTCCCTGTTTGGAAACCATCATCCAAGGAGTAAAGGGCATTTCACCAGGGACAGCCTCCACCCCCATACATGTACTGTGTGAAAAGTGTCCTCAGAATTAACAGCATTTTTAAAAAGCCAGAAGGATAATTACTGCTGAATCTTGTTTCTCTAGTAACATTTACGAACATAAACTAATTAAATAGAGCAGTACTAACTCTCACTAAGTGATGAATTTGCAATAACACTTTAATTTTATGTTTAATTGTATTAAGATGCATAATACAACTTTTGATCTATTTTGTGCTAAAAATAAATAAGTATACTGACAAATACACAAAATTTAATAAAGCCAAGTGGCACTTTTCATAGTCATAAAAATTAATTTTAATTTATAATTATAATTTTGTGGAAAGAATATGAGGGAAGGAATAGAATTGCTATCACTTTGGAGCAGAGAGCAAAATGGAAATCTAGCTTTAGTTAGGAATTAGAACAATATAGTGTTCTAATAATTTCTGGCTGTAAAAAAAAACATATTATTTTTTTATTGGTGATGGTCTGTGTCAAAAGGTATAGGTCAAGATTCCATACTAGCTGCCTTTGAAGGTACTATAAACAATTTTATCACAAAATCAAACTGGAAATATCCACTCTTTGGGGTACTTATACTCCTTTGGGGGGTATACTATTTATTTCTATTATTTAAGAAGTTATTTTTAAAATCTTACCATGTACACCTGCATAGTGGCAGCAGAGGTAGTCAGCAGGTTATTCAAGGGTCTGAAAACACTTTGACATTTAATTTTCCTCCCAACAAATATATTATTAGCTGTTAAGTGTTTTAATTCTCTTCATGATTGTATTTTCTCTCACAATATGAATATATATTTGTGCAAGTAATGTTGGTTTAGATTTTCTAATATTTTATTTAATATTCATACATACATGTAACGTATTTGGATCAAATCTCCCCCACACCCCTACAATCCTTCCCCTCTCCTTCTACCACTTTTTCTTCCATATCAATTTTATGTCATCTGTTTTTTAAAAGATGTATTTGTATATATGTGTATGTACACACACACACACACACACACACACACTCACACACCTAAGTGTGGGTCCATGCAGCTGTTCCTGCATGTAGAGACCTGGCTTGTTACATGGGATCTGAATTCATGCCCTCCTTGTGTGGATCAGTTAATCCCTGAGACATCTCTCCAGACCTAGACCTATTTTCTAGACCTGTTTTCAAACTCCTCACTCCCAATTGTTCATTCTTCAGGCCTTCCTTGTAGAATGATCTTTTCTGTGGGTGTGGATGGTGGACAATACATTCTTGTTATTAGCACTCAGAAGGCTGAGGCAGGAGGACTGAGAGTTTGAATTCAGCTTGGATAGTACAGTGAGACTCCAAATGTCAAAAAAAAAATTCTTTCAAAAAATACAAGTGAATTAAAAATATAATCTTCCTTTTTATCTCTTAAATTCAGCCTTCAGATATTCCTAAGCATATCCGTTATTCCTTTCACCTCATGGGGGGCAATTTCAGTAGGCACATGTTACATCTCCGTGAATACTGGTGACATCATCACTGTTTTTGCTCCCTGGGTGGTTTTGCCATTCCTTTGGCTGCTGGAATGCCTCCTTTTTTGTGTGTATTTATCATTCACTGTTTGCTTATGCTCTCACTGTTTTTCTCCCTTCTTTCTTTCTTTCTTTTTTTCTTTCTTTTCTCCTTCCTGTTTCTTTCTTTCTTTTCTTTGGCTGTTTTTTTCTTGGCTCTCTGGAGATTTCTCATACTTCATTTAAACCTCACAAGCATACCAATATGTCAAATTTTGAAAGTTTTCACCATAAACAAATGGTCAATGTTTGGTAAGGTGGATAACCTAATTTTAACACTTTCACAATATATACATGTACAGAAACATTACAAGATACCCCAATACTATGCACTATTTTTTGTAGCCAAAAGTCAATTCAAATAAATAAAAAAAATACTATGTTTTATGAAGCATCTTTTTTTTCCCAAAGAGAAGATCCCCTTGACTAGCACATGTATATATTTAACCCAAATATACCCAGAGCCAGACTTGAGAAGAAAATTTTCACCAGAGTCTCTTACAGCTGGTTGTGACATGCTTATTTCCCAGGTTTTGACAATGTTTGAATATATTCCAGTATCCAGAAAAGTGCATTAGGTTTCCAGTTCATAGAGGAAGAGTTATGTTTTTAAAAGGAGCCTAAACAACTCCTGTGTGTCTCTTCATATAGAAAAGTAAATCATGAAAAATACTGTGCCCCTAGAAAAAGCACAGGCTGCTGTTCCCATCAAAGGAAGAAAATGGAAAGACTGTGATTCTATCACACATCAATGATTCTCAGTAAGTAACAGTGATTTTTTATAACTCAAGTTTGCTGATGACTCCAACAAAACTGCTCTTCCAGATGTAATCTTTTGAGTAACTTAGGAAAGTTCCTGGCACCTGATAACAGGTTATTCAGCCAATGAATTGTTTCAATACCAATAAACAGAAAACTCCCAAGCACCATTAGCTTCCCCTGGAAGAAAAATATGTCTTTGTTATCCTTCCTCAGGTTATACTGATGCCCCAACATGTGCCGTGGTTTAGTTCTCAGGATACTCTGTGAGACATCTCACTAGCTTATCACATGAAAATAGTATAAACCAAAGAGCAAAATGGGAGTAGTTTGCATAAAGGGGCAAGTTAGACATTAGATGGAAGCAAGTTAGGAGATGGGAACTATGCTCTCCTGAGTTAATGAAGTTTAGAGCAGATAATATCCTGGATCAAGAAGCAGACTTCTTCCAAGATTAAAAATAAATAAGCTACAATCTTTAGTGAAACAGAGGAACAGTGGTAGCTGCAGGGCTGTCAGCAGGTGGGAGCTAATATCTTCTAATACACAGTTTTTTTGAGATCTTTGTATTTGTAGTGTGTGTGGTGTGTGTGTGTGTGTGTGTGTGTGTGTGTGTGTGTGTGTGTGTGTGTGTGTGTGTGTGTGAGTGAGTGATAATTTATTTGGGAGCATAAAACTCACCTAATTTAAATGAGAACCACACGTATATCTAATCTGCACCATTATTTATGAAAAATATTAACTTGTTTTTATTTTACAGGGTCTCACAGTTAAGAGAGGCCTGGACTTCCAGGAGAGATTTTGGACTTTTGAATTGTGTTGGGACTGTTAAAGACAATGGGGGATTTTAGAAATGGACTAAATGCATTTCGCATTTTAAGAAGAAAATGATTTTTTGTGGGATGGAAATAGAATGCTACCATTTGAAGTGATGCAATTCAGGGTCCAGTTGACAAGGATGGAATTGTGACAGTTATGTATTTTTTTTATCTGTTTTGGCTAGGGTTTAAATCACCATGGAAACATCTCTCTGAGTGTGTCTATGGGAATGATTTCCAAAATCTTTGAAAGCAAGCAAGATGAACCTTGAATGTGGATGATGCCAGTCTGTGAATTGGGGTCCCAGACTGAAGAAGAAGAGAAAATGAGGTGAGCATGAATGTTCATCTCTTTGCTTCCTGAATGCAGAAACAACCTCAAGTTCCTGCTACCTGCATCCTCTATGAGCCAAAAGACATTCTTTCTTCCTTAAGTTGCTTCTTATCAGGTATTTTGTTACCACAAAGAGGAAAGAAACCTCAATGGCTAATATTTATTATCCACTTGACAGGATCTAGAACAGCTGTAGCATGTAAGTTTCCGCCAGCCCGCCCGCCGCTGGTCTGGCGTCCTGCCCCCAATAACACGCAGGAGACTCTATATTTGATACAATCCTGTTGGCCAGTTACCATTATTGTTAATGGGCTAGCTCTGCCTTAATCATTAACCCGTTTCTACTTATCTAAGTATTTCCACGTGGTGCGTCTTATGGGGAGCCGCCGCGGCAGGCTTCCTGCTTCTTCCTGGGCTACATCTCGACTCCACCTACTACTTCCTCTTCCTCCTCCTAGTCTCCTAGCCCCACCTATCTAGTTTTCTATTGGCCACAGGGCTTTATTAACAGTATGAGAAACATATATACAGAATCACATCTCCCATCATCTCCTCTTTTCTGTCTAAAGTAAAAGAAGGGGTTTAACCTTAACATAGCAAAATATACCATACAACAGTTATCAAATAAGAATCACAGTTAACAATATTTAGTCCATTAACATTTTGTAAGACTTAAAGAAAATATCATCTATCCTATCTTTGTCAGTCTAAAGACCTATATGTAACTTATTTTTAAATCCTAACTAAGAAAAACTATAATCATAACTATCTGTCTTCAACTCCTTCAAAGACCACAGAAGGATAATATATAAACTCTAGAAATGACAGAGACAACTTATTGCCTGTTCAGTCACCCGAAGTTCTTCTGTAATGTTCCATCTTCAGCCCGAGGCCATAGTGTGTGTCCAGACTCCTCAACAAAGCAGGAAACTTTAAACTGTCCACCTGTATTGACAGTGTGTCAGTCATTTTTCTCTGTGTCCTGTAGACTGTCTGGCTGTCTGGCAGCCTCGTCCATGAAGCAGAAATCCTGTTGCAATGTCCATCTTGAATCAGTAGTCATCTTTTTGTGGGTCCTGCATGTCCAGTTTCTACAACATAAAGTCAAACAGTCTAGACAAGAGAAGTACCTTGCTCAAATGGCTAGTCTTGCCATATTAGAAGCAAACTTCATAACGAGTTTCTTCAATGTCCATCTTCCTTTCTTCTGTAAGTGGTGTTACCAGGAACAGTTGTGCCTCATTGTCAAGAAAAACCTTAAACCATTTTAAATGCCATATTCTGTAGGTCTTTGAAAGGTTTGAAGAATGCCTAGTCATCTCAAATATATCCATCTCTGCATATCTAGAAATCCTAACTAACTTAACTCCAAGTTTGACTATCATAGGTAACTCTCTAATCTGTACTAAATTATACATTACATTTTCCAATGAGCTATATAAACATAATGCCTAAACAAGAGGAGAAATATACATATCACAAAATTGACCTTAAATTGTATCAATAAAAGAAAATCCATTCCAAAGCAAAGTATTCATATCTATACCATAATTCCCTTTTTTACCTTTACAAGGATTGCTTGTGTCATTAACCATTCATAACCAAGCCCATATAAATGAAAACAAACATTTATAAACAATATTTGGGAATTTGGGCGTCGTTCTTTCCAAACTACTTCCTGCTGGTATAGGGCGCTGTCATGGGGTTCCGAAGAAGACGCAGAAATCTTGGCAGTAGTCTGCAAGGCTTTGTCTCAACTGCTTTGAATGTTGGATCACCTGGGGAGCTGTTTCAGGGGGTCTGGCTTGATCAAACCACATAAGTCTGGAAGAAATCCATAGCTTTTCATTTTCTGTGGAAACAAAAATAGAAATCCTTTTCCCCAGTAACTTGTCCTTATGCTTAAATTTTGGAGTCAAAGCATTTTTAAAATATATAAATTGAATTAATCCAGTAGCATTTCTTTTATTAGTAGTTATTTTCTCAGCAATCAAATAATTTAAAGACAACAGAATCGCGTATAGTATCCAAAATTTCTCTGTGCTTTCCATTTTTACGTGGCTTTTTTATTACTCTATTTATTCTATTTCTATTTTTACATGTTTTGAGACAGGGTTTCTCTGTGTAACTTTTATCTGTCCTGGAATTCAGTGCATACCAGGTTTGCTTTGAAATCACAGAGATCTGCTTGCCTCTGTCTGCCGAGTGCTGGGATTAATGGCGTGTGCCATTACATCCATCCATTTAATTCCTTTTTTCTTTTTAAACCATTGTATCCCGTTGCTTTTTCTCTCCCAAGCCAGCGTATTTTTTAAAACACAGTGTAAACCTTCATTGCAGCTCTTGTACATACCAATGAATTGTTAGCAGAGCTCTTTAAAAGCCAGGCGGGTTTTGCCGCTTATGCTAATTTTGGAAACCTCTCTTAAAGGAGCCGCGCAAATCTCTGTCTACAACAAAACAAATCCAACGGAGAAAATGCTGCTACTAAGAAGTCTTGCTAGTCTCTGTTCCTTTGTTTCTAAAACATTTCTTAAGCTCTTATTAGTTTTAAGTGAAAGTTCTTATAGCCACGTTGGGCACCATTTGTAGCATGTAAGTTTCCGCCAGCCCGCCCGCCGCTGGTCTGGCGTCCTGGCCCCCCCAATAACACGCAGGAGACTCTATATTTGATACAATCCTGTTGGCCAGTTACCATTATTGTTAATGGGCTAGCTCTGCCTTAATCATTAACCCATTTCTACTTATCTAAGTATTTCCACGTGGTCGTCTTATGGGGAGCCGCGCGGCAGGCTTCCTGCTTCTTCCTGGGCTACATCTCGACTCCACCTACTACTTCCTCTTCCTCCTCCTAGTCTCCTAGCCCCACCTATCTAGTTTTCTATTGGCCACAGGGCTTTATTAACAGTATGAGAAACATATATACAGAATCACATCTCCCATCAAACAGCGGTTATCAACTTTCCTCATGCTGTGAGCCTCTAATACTGTTCTTCATGTGTGTCCCCACAATCATAAAATTATTTTCATTGTGAATTCATAACTGTAATATTTCAAATTGCAATGCAAATACCTGTGTTTTCCACAGGTATGTGGTTTTAGGTGACCCCTTCCCAAAGGGATTACCACCCACAGGTTGAGAACCAAGAACCACTGATGTAGAATCACCTGGAAGACAAGCTTCTATGAACACACACGAGGGATTATCTAGAGTGGGTTCACAGAGGTGGGAAATGCCACTGTTAACTGTGGACAGCACTGTTCCTATGCTTTTTGGATCATGGAAAGAATGAAAAATAAAACAGGAAAAGGTGAGCTGAGCACAAGGATTCATTTCTCCCTGCTTCCTGGCTGTGGATGTCATGTGATCAGCTGCTTCAAGCTCCTGTTATGACTTCTCTACAACAGTGGACTGTGAGTTCAAATGAGCCCTTTCTCCCTTCAGCCACCTTTGTCAGGATGTTGTTGTATCACAGCAATAGGAAATGTAACTTAATACAGAAACTAGTACACTAAGACACAAGTAAATGCCCTTTCCCTTTCTTTTAGCCTCCATAGAGTTAATTTTATTGTTTATACCTTATATTAAGAAGCTTTGTTGGGATCTTGATTGAGATCATAAACAAACACTAGTTTCTTCCTTTCAAGAGTTACTGATCATGAGAAGTATAGGTGTGTACACATGGGATTAATTTTTAGCTATGTATACAGTGTATAAAACAATGTAAAACACAAAGAACATATTGGAATAATTTTTGAATGGACATAAGAGATAAAAGAATCATTGTGGAAGTATGTATAACAAGAGCAAATAAAGATGTATGTAATATTTTCTTTTAAGGGATATTCTAGCCAGGTGTGGTAATTTATACATGCAAACCTAGCACTTAAGAGACTGAGGCAAAAGTGTGGAAAACTTAGGGTCAAACTGGGCTACATAATGAATTCAAGTCCCACTTAGGTTACATAGCAAGGTCTTATCTCAAAATTCGAACAACAATAAAAGTGTAAATAAGGGTAAATCTACTAGTTCTCCATTTTGCAAATCACATCAGACATAAACGTTACAACATACAGTTTATTTTTTAGGATTTTGATGTCTCAAATTATATGACTTTTATCTGCCTCATATTGTAGGTGATTTTCTTCAGGGTACCTTCCAGTTCACTAACACACTTCTTAGCTAATTCTAATAGCCTGATCATTGTGCTTTATTTATGTGCTTACATTTTCAAGTGGCAGAAGTTCTTCTTAGTCTGTTGACATTGTATTTCTTTGATCATACCCTCTTTGTGCTTAATACATAATATCGCCTTGGATTTCTTAGTACTATGACCTAAATACTTGTTTACAGTTTCTGATATTAATGGTTCCGAATGAATTATTTTCTTGAACATTATGTAACGTTAGATTGTGATCTCATCTTCAGAGTGCCTAACTCCGCGAGAATTCTCTTTGGCCTGGCCTGTGTGTTTCTCAGTTGCCCAGAAAGTTTGCTGGCCTGTGACCATGTCTCCTGTTGATTCTCAATTTGCAGTCTCGTGTATTATTCTGAATATGATGCATTTGAGCAGCAAACCCTTGAGATGCCAACCCTACTGTATTAGAAACTCTCTGACACAGGCATTGACCAGGCTCAGCAAGAAAATCTCACCCTGTGTGGGTGAGCAGGTTCACTCTCTAGACGCTCTTTTACTGAATGTTACTTTGCAAGAGTCTGAGCTTTATATACGTGTTGAAGGTCTAATTCTTGCTTCATACAGGCAACAGTCTTGTCATCTGTCTCTCATCATATGATTTCAATCTAAATCCTTGCTTTAGTAGACTACACACATTCATGTCCCCTCCCCCAAATTACACTTAATAGCCTTAGCTTCTGGGATGTTGGATTGGCTATTTATTTACTCTGCCCCTAGAGATACTTTGTGATCTCACCTACACATGTAAAATGTCCACCTGAAATGCTAGGCCATTATGTCATGGGAAATTTTGCAGATATCTCATTTAAATGGCTACCGGAAAAGGCATTCTTCTGTGGTAATAACTTAGGAAGCCATGCTAGATAATCTTAGAGAAGAGATTTAATTTGCCACATTGAGAAAAAGGAAATGGCTTGGCAGAAAGAGGAAAAGGGGACTCCTGACCTATGAATCACACCTGTGAAGAGTCTCCAGCAAGAGAGGAGGAGCCCTTGCTGCTGAGCCTACTAGGGAGATAATCACTGTCCCTGTCAGGGAGGACTGTGAGATAAAGGGGCACATAAGTCAGACCCAGATCCTACTTGGTAGTGTTATCTGGGAAAGTGATAAGAATTTTATATTAAAGATCTCTATCGCATTGCTTTTAAATCAACAGTATGTACAGCTTTAAGACTCAGCTCAGATCCAGTTCTCTGGGGAAGAGACACAAGGGGGGAAAAAGTCCAAATAGTTTAAAATAAGAGTTCATTTTACCAAGGAAGATGTAAGAGCTAAGAGTCAACACTGGAAGTTTAAAAGGAAACTGAACCTTCTGAGTAGCTTGACATTGCACAAGCGGTTGACACATTTACATCCCTAGCACTTCTGACAAGCCAGGGTCCCCTCAGGCTGTGGACAAACAGGTACGAGGCAAGCACAGACCCCATGCACACACCACTTCATTTCGCCTTGTCCGTACTTTATGATTACGAATCAGTTTTCTTTGATGTGTCCCATTTTTCACCACAGCATCTTCATCTTGGCACCTTTATCAGTTATAACTTCATCAGAGCATTTGAGTGCACCATTTACAAAATTGCTTTTCTCCCTGAAAGTTGGAGAGTATGAAGCAGTGCAATTTTCTAGAACAAAAGAGGGAAGAAAGAAGCCAGCACAGATGGTCTTCATTGTTCTGACAGAACACCCCTGTGAGCTTTTTACCAATAAATTCCTTTCCGTGTTACAGTGAGATAAAATTACCATTGAGGTGATAACACATACAGGTTTTCTCCATGGGTAGATAAGAGAAAACAGTAAAGATCTTCACTGCTTTGATGCAATGTTCAAATGCATGAGGAAAGATTCACATATGCAGAAAGTCTGAATGCCAAGTTCTCTCTCAAATCCTCATAATATAATGCCATCCCCATTATAAATGAGACGTCAGTTCTCTTTGTAAACTGGCCTGCTTTATGCCTGTTCTCCCCGTGTCCTCAAGCTCCCCTCCCATACTAGAAGACATGCAATAGAGGACTAGTATCTCATGTCTAGAAGCTCAAAAGAGCTGCCATTTCCACATTAGGTACCCTCTCCTGCTAACAAAGTTGCCTGTGCTCATTCCTTCCTCCCACACAATAATGTTGCACAAATCATTCCAGCATGGTCAGGTCCAACAGGTTCATTCCCAATTACAACCCATGCACAATGCCAGCCACGAATAAACTATGTGCTAAATAGTATTTATGAAAGCAACATCACATCCTTAAAGTCACAGATTTCCCCCAGTATTCATCACAGCAAACAGGGGTTGGCATTTGGAGGAAGTCTGTGGCAATGCCTCAAAGGTCAGATGTCCCCGTACATTGTGTTCTCATCTAACCAGGCCGCTGAGCCTCTAGTCCAGGGCAGACAATTTGCCCTCCTTCTGCCTTCATGTTTCAATCAACAGAGGGAGGTTAGGTTACTGTTTGCAATGGGGTAAGAGGGTTCAATAAATGTCAATGAGCCCATGATGATCCATTTTCTTGAAATGCCATCTGCAAAATACCAGGTGCTGTTCTACTAATTGTTCAAGTCACAAATATTTGGTTTAAAAGTTTAATCAAGGCCATTTTCATTATATTTCAGGGCCACTTCACATGACAAATTATCCCAGCATAGCACAAAATAAACACCTGCCACATTTGGGTATCTCCTAAATATCACTTCTCCCAAGAGCTTGGACCACATAATCTATTTTTTTTAAATAAACATAACAAAACAAAATTCTAGCTACCATAGACCATCATGTCCCAGATAAGTGTTGTAGCTCCCAACTGTCAAACTTCTCTGGGTTTGTCACATAGGACGTCACCTCATCTTCAAATCCTTCTCCCATTTTCTTCTTAGCTCTCTCTCTACCCTTAGACACTATTAAAACCCTTTTTAAACAGAAGAATCAATGGTCCAGAACATTTGCTTTCCCCCATCCCTGACATTCTCCCCAGCAGCTTTCTCATCACTGAATGTTACTTACGTAGAGCCCAGAGAAATGAGAGATACAGATGGGATGAGGCAGGGTTGACAGTTCCTACAGACCTGCATACTTAGGTAAGGTGTAGTGCCCCTTCCTTGCCTGATTATACAGAGGCAGATGTCTTGTTTGAAGTAGGCAGTACCTTTCCTTCTTCATGTGATGAGCAAACAGCATGCTTCCCTCTGAGGATGCACCCTGGGATTTCGCCAAACTCCATTTTCCACTGGTCTGGCTAGACCTTAAATATCACTGACCTCTAAACTTTCAGATATTATTAGGCTTGTTTAGGCTCTGTACAAGCTGTGCCTACAGCCTTCAGCCATGGGGTTAGCTCTTCATTACAGAGTCACATACACCTATGCATGTAGTAAAGTTCCACTGTAGACTTCAGGAACTAACCTAAAACTTCCTGGCTTACCTACTGGCTTCTCTTCTCATCTTTTATTTCTTATCTCATTCCATTCCTACCTCATGATACATCCACTGACTTCATTCCTACTGAATCGGCCTTCAGCCTTCTCAAGTCAGAGAGAGCTCTACAGTCTAAAGAGGTGAGAGGCATAAAAGGAAGCTCTTACCAATTGTGCCTGTCAGAGTGCTGGGTGCCTAAGAGGAATCTAGTTTAGGATAGAATTTTGTTGATAGAATTTTGGATCTCTCTATAATTTATACCTCTTACTTAACTATTACTGAATAATAGAATGTTTCTGGATTGAAAGCCACATGCGTATTTGATACTGTTCAGTTGTCACCATTGTGCTTCCATTTCAGATCACAAACTAAGACAGTCACAGTAGAGAATTAAAGAGGGAAATCCAAGGTCGATTATAACAGAGGGGAAAAAGTCAATGTTACAGCAAGTACGTACACCATGCTCACTACAGAAAAGAGCATCCTGGCCCAGGTGTTACATCTGAATTAGGGAAGGTGTGCATAGCCCACCAAACACACACACATGCACACACACACACACACACACACACACACACACACACAAAATGCATTAACTCCAAGCCTCTTCCCAGAAGCAATCAGGAGAGAACGGGCAATATTGTGGAAACTTCACTCTAGACTCCAAGCAAGCTGTGCATTACATGGTGAGTTACAACACCAGCTGGGACCATTTTCTCCTTCTTCAGTGTTCTACTGAGTCAGATCCTGTTGAAGAGTTTGTTAAAACATACTTCCTATCGCCTTCTGTCTGACAAACATTCTGCCCTTCACAGGACTGTAGCCCCTGCTCCCTGGGAATTTCTCAAAACTGCCCTGACTTTGAGGATTCGTGTTTATCCTCATATTGATCATTTTGTTAGAATTGTGTGAGATCAGTTCGGTTCAAAGCCTCCCCACTTGGTTTCTGAGCCCCCTCCATATCCACATCTGGCCAGGCTCTTCACCTTGCAGTGTCCTATAGGAAATGTCCCATCACTCCAGCCTGCTTTTACAGTCTTGTTCCATCCGTTTAGTCCAAACCTTTCTTCTCAGTATTTCTCTGACCTTCTCCCAACTCCTCAGCTCAGTTTCCCCTTGCGCTTGAATTCAGAGTTGAGTCCAGCCTTTCCTCCCCAGTGACAATGCCCCTCTGTGGTAATTTCCTAAGAATAACTCTTGCTTTCTTTGACAAGACTCATGAATAATGTTCTTTCTCTCAAATCCCTTGAAATTCCTGATTGGGCAGGGCTGAGCTTGGTTTTAGTGATGCCGCTGTTTTTAAGTATTTTATGTTCCTGTAAATGACCCCTCACCCACAATCCTGTAAGTAACCCCAATAAAACTCACTGTTTCACCAGTGGTATCCACACTTCAGGCTGTTGTGGATCCCTAATAGATGTGAGTAGATTTATTGCATCTCATAGAAAAAGTTTTGTCACACAACACACATAAATATGTATGTGTGCATATCTATATAGATATAGATCAAATATAGATTATACACAAACACACACACACACACACACACACACACACACAGAGGACCTACTCAGTTCATATGCTGTTACTTATATTTATGTTTTCAAAGTTGACCATTTGGTATTGGATAACCAACTGGTGTGCTCTTCCCTGGGAAAGATTATTTCTCCAACTCTCAGTGTTCCTTCATTGCCTGTAGTTCTTTGTCTAGGGTTGAGGCTTGAGGCCCAAGAGTTTCCCCCTTACACATTAGCATGTCTATACTCATGTCTGCATTTGTAACTAGCTTCCAGTGCTCCTGCAGCTGCTGGTTTGGAGCCACATTCTGAGACCTGGGGTCCTACCCATCTTCTGTAAATTCTCTTCCCCATACATCATGCTGAGAAGGGGTAGGGAGCTATGGGTTGCTTGGGGGCTGGCCTGATGAATCGATGGGCAAGGAGCTGCATACTGTGGCCTAGCTTCTATGTGAGCTCATCCACAGCTGCAAACAGAACCATCTTTTAATCAGGGTGTGATTGGCATACTCATAAGGGTTTTCATTTTCTCTGCTGCTGCTCATTTTCCTCTGAAGAGGCATTTACTACAGACAGTTTTTTTTTTAAAGAAATTATTTTGTAATTAGAGAGTACTTTATAAGTGTAATCAATTTTGGTTTATGGGGAATGCTTTTCTAGAAATCAAAATATATACTGGCATCAACACATGACTATCCCAGCAACAAACATGATGCAATTTTACAAGGGATTCATTAATATTCTAACAGAATATTTCCTGGGCCTCCTTCAGGAATGAGCTGATGCTTGCTCTGTGAAGATGCAATGCCCCTGTTGCTGGAATGGCCCACGTGGAACAGAGCAGTCAGCCAACATGTCTTCTTCATTCTGTTCCTAACACCATAAATAACCAAACAGTATTCATTAAGTTTGCAAATGGCATCAAGCTGGGAGAGAAATTAACACACGGGAGAGGAAAAAAAATTAAATACAGCATGACCTTGATAATTTGGAACAAAGGGGAGAAAATACACCAAGCAAAATGTTACAGTTAAGGAGAACATCCAAATTGTGAAATAAAAGAAGGTCATTATACATGCAAATTTTCCACTTCTTTGTTCATTTATTTATTCAGCAATTAATTATTGAGCACTTATTGTGGGCCAGGCTTTGAGCACAGAGTGGTAAATAAGATAGACATTGTCCCTTGCTCACATAACTCACTGATGAGATGTGGGAAAGAGACTTTATGGAGTAAATAAACAAGTAAAAAGCCTATCCAAGTGGGATATGTGTATGAAGGCAAATGGTGGGCAACGCGCAATAATAAGTTGATGTGTGAGAAGGAACTAGAATCAGGGTGAGGAAGACCCTCAGGTGTGCAACAACTAGGATTTAATGGGAAGTGGTCAGTTCTGGAGAGGACATTCAGGAAAGGTAGAGCAAAGCTCCTATGGGAATCTCGGCACAGTCATCTTGATGTGTTTACTGACAAGCAGCAGACCAGGGAGATTACAAGGAATAGCAGAGGGGAGGTAGGGTAAGGTCTTCAGTGGGGTCAGCAAATGTTTCCTATGATGGCTCTGGTTTAAATGTCTCAGGCTTTTGGGGGTCACAAGGTCAGGCCTGTGGTCACTGCCTCAAAGCAGCTGTAGACAGTCCTCAAGAAATGTGTGTGGCCTTGTACCAGTAGCACTTTGCAAAATCAGACTGTTGGTGGGCTTCACCTGCCAGCTAAATGCCCATTATAAGGATAAAATCAAGCAGGATACTACGCCAGGAGGCACACATGGAGCCAGGAACATGTCTTCTGAGTGGATCAACTGCAGTCAGACGTCACTGAATCATCAAACTCTTAGGTTCCATCCTTCAGTGTAAATGATGAAGCTCAAAAAACTGACCACATGAAGTCTCAACACCTTGGTTTAGCCTACATAATGGACAAACAGCAATGTCCTCATTTCCACCTATTGGAAAGAAAGGGGAGTCAAGTGGGAGGGGAAGAGGTGCAGGAGGGAGTAGATCTGGGAGAGTGTGGTGGCCTGACAAGGTAACTGTAATCCAGAATCCCCAGAGTGTTCCTCCTCCAACAGACATACCCACCTAGGGTCAAAAGAATGGTTTAATCAATGTGCAGTAGAGACACCACTGTTCAGAAGAACATTGAACTGAATCGTTGCTCATAAGTAATTCTTTTTTAAAGCACAGTTTTCTTTCTTACAGTAAGTCATCACAGACTATGCACTTTTCGTCAACCAAGTATTCATAACATTTCACATGCATTGTGAAATTACTTTTCATGATACTCCTGTAAAGTTGTAAAATTCCATTCTTGTTTTACTGGAAAACAAGCCACTTTCTAGTGAAAATGACTGCAGAGGTGAGAATCTCTCCAAGATCACTCTATCTTGGGATAGAGTTGCAGGTCTGGCTTTCCTAAAGATACCTGTGGATTTGTAACTTTTGGGAGAGACAGAGAACTCATCAAAAGTTGCAAAACTCATAGTATGGCTAATTATAGCAAAAGGATGAAGATGAAAACCATATAATATATACATACATGAAGAGAAGAAACAAATGCTAATGTGCTTCTCATTCCACAGATACTAGCAATTTGTTCAAGGCCAAATACTTAATACACATTCAATTCAACTTTATTTTAAGCAACTTATAGTTGCTTAAACTTTTAGTGAGAAGGAAACTGTAGCGTGTATGTTTCCACCAGCCCACCAGTCTGCCAGCCCGCCAGTCTGGGCCCACAGCCACGCCAGCCCCAAATAACACTCTGAGACTCTGTATTTGATACAATCCCTGTTGGCCAATTACCATCATTGTTAATGGGCTAGCTCTGTCTTAATTATTAACCCATTTCTACTTATCTTAGTATTTCCACGTAGCTCATCTTATCCGGGAGCCGTGGTTGGCGTCTTGCTTCCTCCATGCTCTACATCTTGACTCCTCCCCTCTACTTCCTCTTTCCTCCTTGTCTCCTAGCCCCGCCTATCTTGCTATCTCATTGGCCACATAGCTTTATTAACCAGTATGAGAAACATATATACAGAATAACATCTCCCATCATCTCCTCTTTTCTGTCTAAAATAAAAAGAAGGGTTTAACCTTAACATAGCAAAATATACCATTCAACAGTTATCAAATAAGAATCATAGTTAACAATATTTAGTCCATTAACATTTTGTAAGACTTAAAGAAATATCATCTATCCTATCTTTGTGAGTCTAAAGTCCTATATGTAACTTATCTTTAATCCTAACTAAGGAAAACTATAATCATAACTACCTGTCTTCAACTCCATCAAAGACCACAGAAGGATAATATATAAACTCTAGAAATGACAGAGACAACTCATAGACTGGCCAGTCATCAGACGTTCTTCTGTAATGTTCCACCTTCAGCCCATAGGCCATAGTGTGTGTCCAGACTCCTCAACAAGGCAGGAAACTTTAAACTGTCCACCTGTATTGACAGTTTGTCAGTCACTTTTCTCTGTGTCCTGTAGACTATCTGGCTGTCAGGCAGCCTCTTCCATGAAGCAGGAATCTGTAGCAATGTCCATCTTGCATCAGCAGTCACCTCTTTGTGGGTCCTGCATGTCCAGTTTCTACAACATAAAGTCAAACAGAGACAAGAGCAATACCTTGTCCAAATGGCCAGTCTGGCCATATTGGAAGCAAACTTCATAACGAGTTTCTTCAATGTCCATCTTGCTTTTTGATGCAGGTGGTGTTACCAGGAGCAGTTGTGCCTCATTGTCAAGAAAATCCCTAAACCATTTTAAATGCCATATTCTATAGGTCTTTGAAAGATTTGAAGAATGCCTATCCATCTCAAATACATTTCTATATATCTAGAAAACCTAACTAACTTAACTCCAAGTATTGACTATCATAGGTAACTCTTTAACTGTACTAAATTATACATTACATTTTCAATGAGCTATATAAACACAATACCTAAACAAGAGGAGAAATATACATATCATAAAATTGACCTTAAATTGTATCAATAAAAGAAAATCCATTTCAAAGCAAAGTATTCATATCTATACCATAATTCCCTTTTTACCTTTAAAAAGATTGTTTGTGGTTATAGCCATTTATAACCAAGTCCATTTAAATGAAAACAAACATTTATAAACAACATTTGGGAATTTGGGCGTCGTTCTTTCCAAACTACTTCCTGCTGGTAGAGGGCGCTGTCATGGGGATCCTAAGAAGACGCAGAAATCTTGGCAGTAGTCTGCAAGGCTTTGTCTCAACTGCTTTGAATGTTGGATCACCTGGGGAGCTGTTTCAGGGGGTCTGGCTTGATCAAACCATATAAGTCTGGAAGAAATCCATAGCTTTTCATTTTCTGTGGAAACAAAAATAGAAATCCTTTTCCCCAGTAACTTGTCCTTAGGCTTAAATTTTTGAGTCAAAGCATTTTTAAAATATATAAATTGAATTAATCCAGCAGCATTTCTTTTATCAGTAGTTGTCATTTTCTCAGCAATCAAATAATTTAAAGACAACAAAAGCACGTATAATATCCAAAATCTCTGTGTGTTTTCCATCTTTACGTGGCTTTTTTATTATTCTATTTATTCTACTTCTATTTTTACATATTTTGAGACAGGGTTTCTCTGTGTAACTTTTATCTGTCCTGGAATTTCCCCTGTATACCAGGTTTGCTTTGAAATCACAGAGATCTGTTTGCCTCTGTCTGCCGAGTGCTGGGATTAATGGCATGTGCCATCATACCCATCCATTCTATTAACTTTTTTCTTTTTTAAACCATTGTATCCCATTTCTTTTTCTCTCCCAAGCCAGCGTACTTTTTAAAACACAGTGTAAACCTTCATTGCAGCTCTTGTACACACCAAAGAATTGTTAGCAGAGCTCTTTAAAAGCAAGGCGGCTTTTTTGCTGCTTATGCTAATTTTGAAAACCTCCCTTAAAGGAGCCACGCAACTCTCTGTCTATAGCAAAACATATCCAACTGAGAAAATGCTGCTACTAAGAAGTCTTGCTAGTCTCTGTTCCTTTGTTTCTAAAATATTTCTTAAGCTCTTTTTAGTTGGAGGCCGGCGGGGAGAGACCTGCTGTAACAGGAAACAAACCCACCAGGACTGATAATTGTTCTCAGGTTTCAAGGTTTTTTCTGTTCATCTCTCTGGGTTTAATTGTGTGTGTGTGTGTGTGTGTGTGTGTGTGTGTGTGTGTGTGTGCGTGCGTGGTTGGAGGTTTCTTGTCACACCCACCAGTTTCCAAATAAACACTCAGAGGCTTAATATTAATTATAATTGTTTGGTCAATGGCTCAGGCATATTATTGACTAGCTCTCACAATTAAATTAACCCATTTCTATTATTCTATAGTTTACCATGAGTCTGTTGCTTGTTACCTCACATCTTGCCTCTCACGCAACTACATGGCATTTCCTCAACTCTGCTTTCTTTACTCCCCAAAAGGTAAAATCACTTTGCCACCAAAAGGGTAGGGACAACCCGAGTCTAAATCCTGGGCCACTCATGTAGAAGGAAAGGAGAGAAAAGAGATGACTACTAAGATCTCCATAAAACATGTGTATTCTGCCCTTTTATTAGCTCATCCCACCAAGATTTTCATCCCATGTCTCTATTCCCTAGCCCTCTTAGGTGGAACAGATGGTTTGTGATTCAAAGCTCCCTTTTCTACTTTCTTTGACTGTCGAATAATTTCATCTCCCAAACATATTTTTTTCTACAATGAGCTCCTCAACCCAAGTTCCTTAACATGCACACAGCTATTTTACTTGAACTAAACAGTATAACTCATTTTCATCAAAATATGAATGCATTGCAATGAAAATAGTTACAGATTGGACATAGTACATTTCAATAATTTAATACACATTCAATTCGATTTTATTTTAAGCAACTTACATTCAGTGAGAAGAAGTAAAGCACATTTATCATGTTCTCATGCAAAATGCTTAAAACTTGAGTTGATGGCTGCTACATTCAGTAGCTTGACAACGTAGTAAAAGATCATAGCATCATTAGTCAACATATACTTAGTGTATCTGTAAACTAATACACATGCATTTTATTCTGGTGTTGTTCTTATTTCCTTTTGGCCTATGTCAGTTATGCATATATCAGAAAAGGTGATGACTTCAGTTCTTCACATTTTCTGCAAAATGAGCTACATTATCAAATGTATATGGAAGCCAAGGACTAGTTAAATTTTTCTTCTAACTTTTGTTTTAATTAGCCCAGGTTGGACTTCATTTGATAAAGTGGTTGGATATGTCTTTAAGCCTCCACACTCCATGCAGCTCCTTAACCATCTGAGCCCTATCAATATGGTCTATTGTCTTGGATAATCTGGTTGAGAAAAGACCAGGAACATCCATTGTCCATTGTCAAAGGCAGACTTAGCAGGACCAAATGCTATATGTCCATTTCAGCTTTTTTCAGCAGACTTGCTACTAAGTAAAAGAATCTACTGATCACTAAGATGGTGTTCTTCTTTGTACATGCTAGTGGGTAAGTTGGGAGGAGTGAAATCACAGACAATGACACAGCTCTGTAAATGTAATGACAAAGTGTAAAGAAAAGGACGAGGCATGAAGACAGTGCTGTGGGAGAAAGCAATTGTTCCTGGGAGAAGAGGAAAGACTTCGAGGAGAGACAGGGTTCAGGCTGGGCCTTTCAAGCAGACATGCTTCGTCACAGGGTAATGAGGCTAACAAAGGTCTTAGGAGAGTCTTAGAGGAGATAGGTGGTGGATGAAGTATGGTGGGAAGGTAAATGGGGAGTCGCCATAGCTCTGGCTACTGTATAGTGTTTCACAGATGAGGTGACTGGAAACAACTGGGCGTATCATTCACAGCTACAGATGCTGGAAGTCTGAAAAGTGGTATAGGGTTGGGTTCTGATGAGAACTTGTTTCTGGCTCATAGGCTTCTGACTAGTTGTTTTCTCATTTTGGAGGGGGGTATGGGAGAGCGAGGGAGGGAGGACACTCGCTCTCTGGGCTTTTCTAATGAGGGAACAAAACCTGTTTCTCAAACTATCACCTTATGTAGCTTGTTTTCCGCCAGCCTGCCCGCCGCCGGTATGGCGTGCCGGCCCCAAATAACATGCAGAGACACTGTATTTGATACAATCCTGTGGGCCAGTAACTATCATTGTTTATGGGCTAGCTCTGTCTTAATGATTAACCCATTTCTATTATTCTAAATATTTCCACGTGGCTCATCTTACCAGAGAGCGGTGGGCCACATCTTGCTTCCTCTAGACTCTACATGCTGACTCCTCCTAACTACTTCCTCTTTCCTGCTCCTAGTCTCCTAGCCCAGCCTATCTTGCTTTCCTATTGGCCAAACAGTGCTTTATTAATTAACCAGTATGAGAAACATATTTACAGAATAACATCTCCCATCAACCTTATGCCTCATTGTCTCCTAATAGCCTCCCCGACATCATCCCATACAGGGGCAGTATTTTAATATATTCATGATGGGAAGGGCACAAATACCCAGTCCATTACAGCCCCCTGAAAGCAGGCTGAAGAACAGACCATGAAGTTTGTATTAGACTGATACCTGATCCGATCCCTAGCATGGAAAATGTTGCGCTCTGGCATTTGCAGGATGCACTCAGGAGATAGACAGAAAAATACTCCAATTTGCTGGTAGTTGCAGATGCCCAGGTAGAACACAAGGGTAAGAACTGAGTTGCAGCAGCTCGGCCTGAAAAGAAAGGCAGGCCAAGACCCATAGAGGAGGCTGGGGAGCAGGAAGCACACTCAGAGGCTCCTGTTTGGGTACCTGAGGTTGTCACTGTGATTCTGTTACCTGGATACCAGTTGCTAGGGAACTGCTGTCCAGGATGATGGGGTAATGATAAGCTTGGTATTTCAGCCTGTTGTGTTTGTAGAGAAGACAACAGATCCACAGAAAGTTCTCCAGCAATGAGTGGAATCCCACTATGTCTGAGGATGTCACTTCTCCCCTGCCCTCTCTCCCTCTGAAGAGTCCTTCTTCTGTCACATCTAAAAGGTTATAGCTAGCATAAGGCTAAGACCTTGTGTCAAGCTCAGCCACAGATCAGCTCTGCTGCCCTCTGGCTCTGTTGCGTTGGGAAGCCTCCTTTTCTTCATCTATAAAAGAGCTATAGGCCTAGCAGGGTACTTCAGGAGGCAAGGGCACCTGCAGCCAAGTCTCACAACCTGAGGTTGAATCCTGAATCCTAGGCGCCACTTGGTAGAACAAAGGACAGATTCCGTGCAGGCTGTCTTCTGACCTCCACATTCATTATGACATGCACTTGCTAAACAAATAAATGCAAAAAAAAAGAAAGAAAGAAAGAAAGAAAGAAACAAACAAACAAAATAAAAGGTGCCAGAAAGAGCACATTCTATTGAAAGCTGTTTCTCCAAATAACCAAGTTAACACCTGTTATTAAGTAGGATTTTTTACCGCCCACAAATTCACCTGGAAAATTCCTATCTCTAGGTATTTGCAGAGGTAATGTCTCCCTTCAGTCTGATCCATCCACCATGGAATTAAGTCCTGCTGTTCACCCTTACTCCCAGCACAAGATCCTGAAATCCTTCTTACTCTCCACTCAAGGAATCAAGGTTTGAACAAGGGATTATCAAGAGATTGGAGGCATTTGCACACTCCCTGCGATAACACAAATGTGTCTGGCTCAGATCACACAGGGCTTTCCTGGTAGGTTTTAATAGACATCACATAGCAAACCACCTCACCAAAATGCAGGCTTTATGAGTACATGAGAAGGAGGAAATGGCAGTTTGGGGAATTCAAACATGTGGGGTAATACTGCTGATGATTTGTTTTTGTGGACACTTGAATGTGTTTTCCTTGGCACATCTACTCTGAGTTCCCCCTGGCATCATTTTTCCAGGTGGAAGGGGCTGCCAGCCAGCCCTTCCCTGCTTCCTGACACCCACGCTTTGTTTTGGCAGCTGTAGACAAGCTACTCTGAACAGCTCTGATGTCAGCCTGGAAAAGACACCCTTCTCTGGAAAATCAAGGCAAGAGTTCAGCAGGGCTAGTCTGCCTTAAGATATGATTTTAACAAACTTTTCAAGTTAACTGAAACAGCAGCTCTGTGTAAGTCTCTGAGTCTACTCTTTCCACCCCAGTATCTCTTTTCTGTTTTAGAAAATTCCCTATGCCCCTGTAAGGCAACTCTAACTTTTATTTATTTATTCATTCATTCACTTAATTGGGACTCAGAGAAAACTGTAAGTTGTTCCTCATATGAGTTTCTTTTGGCATATATGAAATACAGTCCTTGCTCTGTTCCAACAAATCAGTTTCAAAAAGAGCAAGACAACTAATCAGAGGAGGCAGCCTCTACTAACTAGACAATTGACCTTGTGTTTGTCATCTCTGGAAATTCATAAGTAATGCTTTTTGTTTTGTTTTGTTTTGTTTTTAGAGACAGGTTTCTTCTTGAAGGCCTGGCTGTCCTGGAACTTGCTCTAAAGTCCAACCTGGCCTTGAACTCACAGAAATCCCCCTGCCTCTGCCTTCCAAGAACTAGAATTAAAGATGTACACTATCACTGCCTTGCCCCAAACACTTTCTTGCCCCAAACACTTGCCACAAGGCACGTCAGCAAAGATCCAGGACAATGAATGGATTCGTGAGCCTAGTTGTTAGACTCCTCTAAGGCCAAGTTTGAAAGTTCATTTGCAGTTCATATTCATAAATAAATACAGACATAAATATCTTCTTCTGTTTCCTATAGGACTAAAGACTTAATCATTTTATCTTCCAAAAACATGTTTTCAAATAAACAAGTAAATATGCTTATGCTAGGAATGTTTCTTAGGGAAACACCATGGGAAATAACCCTGAAAAATATAGAACATTTTAACAGACATATAAACATTTAATGAAAACAGATCAAGTCAGCCCATTATAACTTACTGACCCAACTTTTCTAGTTTTCTGATACTATTGTCTCCAATGGAGTAATTAATGAAGCCAGTATTTATCAAATTAATTCTAGTATCAGGTATTATACTAAATACTGGGTTAAGAAGATAAATATAATCTTGAACCTGTCCTCAGGGAGTTTTCAACATCAAAAAGTTCAATTTCCGTTTAATTTTATCACTCAAATCAGGATTATAAATTGATTCCAATGTTAACTGGAAGTTTTACAAGAGAGTTTTGTTTCATAGCAATGGCCTGGCACACAGAGAAGATGATTTTCTTGAGATAGAATATATTTTTTAAAAAATCAAGAAATTGAATAAACTTTTACAATAAGCACAAACTTAGTGATTTTATATAACTAATTGAAAAGAAAAAGAAAGGTTAATGCCTTATAGCACACGTATAAAGGTCAGACAGGTATATAGTCAACTCTGGAGCCTCAGCTTACTCCAAACTGTGCTGGGATCTGAGTTTTCTGGCTCCAGCATGTTTACCTGTTGTGGTGGGAGACATCCTGGGAGGAAACGACTTTATAAAAGAGAATTCTCACTGAACACAGAGAAATCAAGCTGGTGCCTTCTAGAGCCTTAACCCCTACCCACTCGTGTTCATGGCACTGGCAGGTGCTCTGCACACTATCACAGGAGAAAGGCAAACACCAATCCAGCTACAAACCCTTTCTCCTACAATGATGACCTTCCTACAAGATGCACTGGTACAGTAGTGGCAGAAAAGTGGGCATAATCAACCACTATTTGATCGGATTTCAGGCCCACTCCATGTGATGGAATCCATGCCTGACACTGTTTGGGCAGCCAAAAGCCTGAGACTAGATAGGACAGGAACCTTGGGAGAAACCAAACACTACTATTCTGTCAGAACACACTCCAAGAATGAAATTGTTCAGAGAATTCTGAGTACTTGTGAGGAAACACCAAGAAATCAAGAGTCTCAAAGAACAAGTCAGGACTGGCTTCCCCCTGTACTCCTCACAGTGTGAAAGCTGGGAGAGCCACACTCTTTACCCAGTGGTGGACAACTCAGTCATGGAGATCATTGACACCAGGTGACATGGAGAATAAGTAGAAAGCAATAGACTGCCCTATAATGTAGGGGCTCACTGTCTGAGGATGTAACTGAGCCCTGCACAGAACACTCTGACACAATCACAGAATTTTGCTGGAATCTATGAGATAATTCAACAGTGGCCTTAAGAACCAGAAGGACACTCCGTTCATGTGACCTTGTTTTTCCACTCCCAGTGTTGTCGGGGACCAAAACACAGACTTCTCAAACACTGACTTAGATCATTTCAAGGATTTACTGGATTGTTTTCTACGATGAAATGCCTTTCTTATCTGAGGTTTAATAATGAATTTAGATATCTTTTGTGACCTGTGATATTTCTGGTCGGAGTATGAAAATTTTATACTTCTGTGACTCCTAGCACAGTTCTGAAAACAAGAATGGAAAAAAGAGAATAAATACAGGAGTAGGGTTTGTCCACTAGTGAAGACCATCTCATTCTTTTAAAAACAAAAACAAAAACAAAACAGGGATGCTGAAAAAGACAAAGCAATCCCAATGCCTTTGGAAGTAGTCTTAGACATAAGGTGAATTGTAGGCCAGAGCTCCTCCCCTCTAGGAAGCTGCTGGGTTGGCTCCCTTCCACATTTAGAGGTTTTGCAAACACTTTTCTGTTCCCAAGAAAAGAGTTGGAAAATTAATGTCATAAGGTCTATATGATACTTAGGATAGGCTGTTCTGTGCAGTGCCAGGGCAAAATAGACTGAAAGCAGAAACTAACACATCCCATTGTAGTGTATAGGCCTTTGAAAACAAGTAACAAAACTGCTGCCCTCCTACCCTGGCAATGGGGCTGGGGCCAGGATCTATGCCCATTTCATGGGCTTTTTGAAGCCCATACCATGTAATGGGATGCCTTAATCAGCCTTGATACGGGTGTGTGTGGGGGTACATTGTCCTGCTTCAACTGACTGTGCCAGGCTTTGTTGACTCCTGATGGGAGGCCTTACCCTTTCTGAGGAGTGATGAGGGTTGATTGTGGGGGAGGGGGAGGAGGAAGAGGGGAGGGAAGGGAAATTATGGTTGCTATGTAAAATGAACAAAAAAAAAAAAGAAAAGAAAACAAGTAACAGTAGAATTGGAAAAACTACTGACAAAGTCATTTGCAAAAGACATCCTTTGGTAGCATTTGGGAGGGGGGAATTGCAAAGCTTTGTTATTTTGCAGTGATGGGTTTGTTTTCCTCCCTCTCAGTCTGCCTCATACTTTGCTACCAAATTAATTCCCCTGCCTCCAATGAGTCTCTTTGGGTTATTCCCCTGCATAAATATCCCAGAAAATAACTTCCATATGCTATAAGGAAGAGGGGTTGGCAGGGAGGAGCAAAATCAAGGATGAGCACTACTGTGTCTGGAATGTGTTGCACACCGCCCACCAGGCACTGTCTTAACACTATGCACATCTGTTTGATACTAAGAGCATCGGGTGTGTGTGTGTGTGTGTGTGTGTGTGTGTGTGTGTGTGTGTGTGTGAGAGAGAGAGAGAGAGAGAGAGACAGAGAGAGACAGAGAGACAGAGACAGAGAGAGACAGAGAGGACAGAGAGAGACAGAGAGACAGAGAGACAGAGAGACAGAGACAGAGAGAGACAGAGAGACAGAGAGACAGACATAGAGAGACACACACACACACACAGAGAGAGAGAGAGAGAGAGAGAGAGAGAGAGAGAGAGAGAGAGAGAGAGAGAGAGAGAGAGGTTACCCAGGTGATATTTCAGTCTAGATCATCAGACCATGGAGCCTTCTCACCAAATCCAAATCCAAAGCTCTCAGAGCTCCTGGAGTCATAAAAGAAAATTGTATTGCCTGTGCATGTTGTATTATTTGTTCCCTGAAAGGCCAGCAGACACCCTGTTCTCTATCACTCACTTTGCACAGTCTAATGAGGCCATATCCTACCTTGTCATTCCCCGCTCCATCTCAGTTACCCCATTCAGCTAGACCTCCTTACTATTTCAAAATGTTACTGTCCCTTAATGCCTCTGCCTTTCTGTGCTTCCAAATCTCACCAGCTCGTAAGACTGACATACAATCTGGCCTGAGCCAGTCAACAATGTATCTCTGAGTGTCATCTCCTGCACAAGGGTAGGAAGCGCCTTGGACCCCTGTGGCTGTGGGGTCAGCTCCATCACTCTGTGCTGGGCAATGTTTTCTTCTCAGATGCTGTGTCTTCTTCATTCTGAACTTAAATTCCATCCAAATCAAGGCCTGATGACACGAGTTTCAGAAACACTATTCTGTGCATATAGAACTGACCTGCCAGCTGTCCCACCACTGGCAGACTTTGTTCATTTAGAGGAATCCCTTGCATTAAAGAAACACAGCGAAGGAATATATATGCACACATTGGAGCCAGATCTAAATTTGCTGCCAACTGCTATCCCAGGAAATGTGCCTCGCAGAACCCTCTAGGAATTTTCTAACTCATATTTAAAATGCACTGATGAATTCTTTGTAAGTTTACAAAACACACTGTATATTTTTTCTCTCTGAATCAACAATAAGCAGTATCTTCTACCCAACAGTCTTTGCCAGTTACTCTTCTTTTCTTCTTGACATTGTCTCCAATTGGAAGGGTCATACTTTGAGATTTTATTTCCTGTCCCCTTTTATGCTATCACCCTGTCTCTATAATACCTTTTAAGTATAGAGGTGAGCATGTGTAATCCAAGGATCACAAGTTTCAGGCCAGCCTGGGCTACCTGGCAAGACCCTGCCTCTCACAAGATAATGAAGATTATTAGAATAATTAAGAATATTGGCACTAAAAATTAACCACATTAACATGTAATAGCATATACAGTGTCCTTTCTAGAGTTTATTTTTCAGAATGTCTGGGTAGAGGAAGGGGAGCTATAACTGAGTGATTTCTTTGCAGAAAGGATGGTGGGTTTACAAGTATACTTTCTGAGTACACTAAACAATGTTAAGATATATACAATCAATGATGCCTAATTTTGATACTTTTGTCACTATTCCATAAGGGAAAGCTTCAGGTGAGGGAACCACAGTGACTGATGCTCCATCCTTCATCTGGGAAAGAGAATAAATGAGTGGTCATTTTTTTCCCCTCAAGTGGCATTGCTCAGGAAGGGCAAAGAGAGGTACAAATGAAAAGAGCTACAGGCCACAGAAAACTTACCTCCCAAGTACTGGTTCCCTTAACAGGTTTATATCCAGAACAGAAATGTTTCCTACTGTTCCTTTCCCAGCCATGGAAAATCTGTTGCAGCCTCCATGGGCCTTGAACAGTCAGGACAAGTGGTAATTCTTTTGAGAGCCCTTAGCTAAATTGTGGTTTCTGCAACAGAGCAAACAGTAACTCTACCGTAACAGGAAAAGAAGAGGAGGTAGGCATGCATGTTTACTATGCATTTTACAGGATACTTTCACCTGGCAGATGGCTAACTGCCTAGTTGTCCCACTATGACCAAGGAGCCCTTCCACTTGATGCTGGCAGATGCCCTGTGGCTATGTATATCTGACCTATGTGCAGCTTCTGTCTGTTTGGCCACAGCCTTGGCTCTGGGCCCTCTACTTTTGTTCCTTAGGAGCCACTTGTTCTTCAGATAGAAGGCATAAATCCAGTAGACCTCCATATTGGGAAAAACCATTCTATCTTCAGAGTTATTATTTAGAGATCCTGGGTGAGTGGGTGCAATGAGGGTCATCGCTGAAGGAAGGGATAAAGTAAGGCAAATGCTCTAGTTGGTTTCTGGTGTTGTGATAAACACCACAACCAAAAGCAACTTGAGGACAAAAGGGTTCATTGGGCTTACAGTTTACAGTCCATCATCCAAGGAAACCAAGGCAGGGCATTAAGCCAGAATCTGGAGGCAGGAACTGAATGAAGCAAAGACAACAGAGAAATGCTGCTTCCTGACTTGCTTGCTCTCCATGGCTTGCTCTTTTGTACAACCCAGCACTACCTGTCCAGGGATGACACTACTCACAGTCATATCAATCAATATGTCATATCAATCATTAAGAAAATACCCTACAGACATATCCACAGGCCAGTCTGATGGAGACAATTCCTCAAGTGAGATTCCCCTTTTCCAGATATGTCTAGGTTTGTGTTAAGTTGACAAAACACTAACCAAACAAAGAGGTAGGGCAACGAGATGTGCAGAATAGCTCATGAATCACTAAGTTTGGTTTAAAAAAAGATGCCTAATTAGTCTGTTTAAAAAGTACTAGGTAAGCCTAACAGCCCATTGTGGCCACAGGTGCATCTGAATCGGATGGTGCTTCTCCTGCTTAAGTAACACTGTGCCCTCTCCACTGCAGTAAAAAGTTCTGTGTTCCTTAAGTTTAGGAGTTTGCACCAGAACCTTTAAGTGGGTAACCTACTGCTGTGACTGCTTTAGATTACCCACTGGTGGAATCCATGATTAGAGTATTTTTAGCAGATGTACTGAAATTTGCAACAAACACTGATAATGTGAAGAAGCAAATTACAACAATAAAAGCATTCTCAGTTTTTGCCTCCAAAACAAGCAATAAAGGTTTAATGTATAAAGATGTTAAAATATAGAAAGATTTATATGGTGAACATAATAAGGCTGTGTATTGGAGAAAGGAAAGATGACTACATAAAACAAGGTGTCCTTGGTGGTTTTTTGTCAGCTTGACACAAGCTAGAGTTGTCTGGGATAAGAAACCTCAGTTCAGAAAATGTTTCCACAAGATGGCCTGTTGGCAAGTCTGTAGGGCATTTTCTTGATTAATGATTAATGTGGGAGGACCTAGCACATCGTGGGTGGTGCCATCTTTCAGCAGGTGGTCCTGGGGTGTATAAGAAAGCAGGCTGAGCAAGCCACAGAGATTGAGCCTGTAAACAGTGTTCCTTCATGCGCCCTGCTTCGGTTCCTGCCTTGTCTTAACTATGGGCTATTATAAGGATGTATAAGTCAAATAAAATCTCCTCCTGTCTTAGTTTGAGTTGCTATTGTGAAGAGACACCATTATCACAGAAACTCTTATAAAGGAAACATTTAACTGGGGCTGACTTACAGTTCAGAAGTTTAGTCCATTACCATCATGGCAGGAAACATGGCATTGTGCAGATAGACATGGTACTAGAGAAAGAGCTTAGAGTCCTACATTTTGATTTGTGGACACCAGGGAGAGCCTGTATACTACACTGGGTGTAGCTTGAGCAAATGAGACCTCAAAACATGCCCCCTCAGTGACACATTTTTGATGTGGGATGTCCTTCTGTATGCTGCAAATGTGTTGCTTTAATTGGTTGATGAATAAAGCTTCTTTGGCCTATGGCAGAGCAGAAAATAGATAGGCAAGAAATCTAAGCAGACTACAGGGAAAAAGAAGGCAGAAACAAGAGAAGATGCCAGCAGCCTCCAAAAAATAGCAAGACATGCAGGAAATGAGGTAATGCCATAGCCAAATGCCAATACATAAACAGAAATGAGTTAATTTAAACGTAAGAGCTATCATAGTTAATATATAGCCTCTGAGTGATTATTTTATAAGACACTGCAGAACTGAACAACAGAATAGTTCTGGCTACAAATGGCACCTAATGTGGAGCATCTACATCCTGAGAAGGCTTTAAAAAAGTGATGGAAGCAGAAGCAGACACCCACAGCTAAACACTAGCCAAACTCCTGGAATCCAGTTATAGAGAGGGAGAAGTGATGACCAAAGGGGTCAAGACCAGGCTGGAGAAACCCATAAAAACTGGTGACCTGAACAAGGGGGAGCTTATGGACTCTATTTAGTCTGATAGCTGGGAAACCAGCATAGGACTGACCCAGACCTCCTGAATGTGAGTGTTAGTTAGGAGAATGGCAGTCTATGGGGCCTCTAGTAATGGATCAGTATTTAACCCTAGTATAGGAAGGGACTTTGGGAGCCCATCCCACATAGAGGGATACTTGCTTAGCCTAGACACATGGGGGAGGGCCTGGGCCCTGCTCCAAATGATATGACAGACTTTGAAGATTCCCCATGGAAGGCCTCACCCTCCCTGGGGAGCAGAAAGGGGCTGGGGTTTGGTGGGGGTGATAGGGGAGGATGGGAGGGTGAAGGACCTGGGATTAACATGTAAAACAACCTTGTTTCAAATTTAAATTTAAAAAAAGGAAAGAAAAAAAAAAAGGATTCTAGACACACAAAAACAGAGTCAGAAACAGCTTCTTGGTAGCTATGCTGGCGGTGAGCAGATGCACGGCTCCTTTAAGAGATGGCTTCCTGGTTCATGTTGGCTACCCAGATTGTTCTTTGGTGAAGTCATACTATGGAGCACTTGAATGGGGATTGTGGGCAGTGTGCTACAAATTATTTGGTGGTAGTGTAGACCCAATGCTTTCCAGAGTTGGGTAGTAAACATGGTTCCCAGAGAGGTGGTAAATATACTTCTGCCATGTTGGAAAGCTGAGGAGGGTAGAACCAGCAGCCAAAGCCACCACTTAACAATTTCAAACAGTGATCAAAAAAAAAAAATTATAGATACACAATAAAGACAGATCCAGACAAAAAGAAACCTCTAAACAGGTCTCAGTGTGTTTAGAAAAGTGTACCTAGGCTTAGGAGAGAGAAAAGAGTATGGGCACTTATAGAAAAAAAAATAGTTTTAAAAAATAAAGTCTTTAAAGAGACAGTAAACAATAATATAAAAAAGTAAGCCATACAAAGTTGGAAATTACACAGCAAGTCTGGGTTATGTATATTATTGTGTTTTCTTTAAATTAACCATTGAGAAACATTTGATTGTGGGGGCTACTAAGTTAAAACAACATATATATTTTAAATGTACCTTGACTTTAAAATTTAAGTCTAAGGATATGTTGTGTTGGAAAAGAGGTTCTGCTTTTGTTTCCACAGAAGATGAGAAGCTGTGGATTCCTTCCAGGCTAACATGGTTTGATTGAACAAGACCCTCTGAAAGGTCTCCAATGGGAACAATATCCCAGGTGATCCAACATCCACAACAGCTTCAAGACTACTGGCTGAGATGGATCAGCCACACAAAATGCTCCAGTAAGTACTTGACCATAATTCTAAATTTTCTCAGGGTCCCCATTGATGGGGAATATTCTTCTGCATATATGTTTGTCTTATTGGTTGATGAATACAACACTGATTGGCCAGACAGGATGATAGATAGGACTAGGAGACAAGGAGGTTTCTGGGAAATATAGGCAAAATAGTTGTCTTGTGATCCCAGGAAATGATGTAGCTTGGCAGAAACCCTCCACTAGTTAACCATAGAGGTCTGGAGGTCTGTACAGACAGGCAAAAGTGACAGAGCTGGGCAGAATCAGAATATAAGCAGGGACAAACAGGAAATCGCTCTCTTCTCTTCTCTGCACACACACTGAGTCAGTCACTGTGTAGTACATCAGAGGAGTAACAGGTCACCGAACCTTTCTCTGGTAAGAGAAGACCACATGGGAATACGTAGATTAATAGAAAATGTGTTAATAATTAAGACAGAGCTAGCCAATAAGAAACATAGCCAAGAGCCAACAGTTTCATAATTAATAGAGCGTTTGCATATTCATTTGGGGCTGAAGTGATGGTGGGGCCTGCCGGGCAGAAGACTCACAATATACCCCATAAGATTACCAGCACCCCCAATCAGCAGGATGTTTCATAGAAAACTACACCCAAATTCCAAAGATATTGTTTATGAATGTTTGTTTTTATTTAAATGGGGTTGGTTATAAATGGTTGATGGTCATAGTCAATCTCTTTCTAAAGAAAATAAAAGGGGATATAATATAGAAGTAATGAAAAAAGGTAGATTACTGAATCTACTTTAATATAAAGAAACATAAATTGTATAGATTTTGGTTTGTTGACACAAATTTAAGGTCAATTTTGTTATTATATATTATATATATAATTTCTACTCTTGGTTAAGGTATTATGTTTATGCAGCACACTTAAAAATGAAACATATAGTTAAGTTGACAAATTTTATTGTTCACTGAGCTGGGACATGGATCCTTGTTCAATTACATCTTCACCAGATTTCTGTGTTTGATGTTTCCTTCACTCACTAAGCTTCTATGTCCTGGACCAGGCTGGCCTCAAACTTAGAGTACTCAGCCTCTGCTTCTGAGTACTGGGATTAAAGGCATGTGCCACCATGCCTAGCCTAAGTTCTTTAATTCATTCTCAATGGTTGGAAGCTTAGTTGGGTAGGGTCTTACCCTGAGGTAAGACCAGCTCCCTCCCTTTATTCCATTTCTTAATCTGTTTGTCTCCTTGAACACAGGGCTTAGCTCCATTCTACTTCCTGGCGCCCCTATTCTCTTCAATTTGTACATTTTCTATTTTACTTCCTCAACTTGTTCTTTTTCATTACAGATCTTCATAAGAGTGGCCATTAAAACCCACACAACAGAATCAATACTAGGCTGTTTTGAGATTTCCTCTGCCAACAGAATTAATCGAAATCTCTTCATTTTAGCCTCAGGAAGACTCCAGATAAAAGCAAAAAGCAGCCATATTCTTCACCAAAATATCACTATAGTCTCTAGGCCACATATTAAAATTCTCCTCTGAAACCTCTTGAGCCAGGCCCACACAGTTCAAATCACCCTCAGCACCACCCTCTTCCATGCTCCCATTGGCATAACCCTTTAAGCCTCACTTAAAGTCCATATTCCTCCAAACAAAATCATGGTTAGGCCTATCACAGCAATATCCCAGTCCCTCATACCAACTTCTGTCTTAGTTTGGGTTTCTACTGCTGTGAAGAGATACCATGACCACGGAAACTCTTATAAAGAAAAACACTTAATTGGGACTGGAGAGGTATCTGAGAGTTCTACATCTTGATCTGCAGGCAGCAGGGAGAGACTGTGTACCACACTGGGAAAAGCTTGAGCTATGAGACATCAAAGCCTGTTCCCACAGTAACACACATCCTCCAGCAAAGCCACACATACTCCAACAAGGCCACAGCTCCTAATAGAGCCACTCCCTATGGGCCAAGCATTCAAACACATGAGCCTAGGAGAACTATTTAAACCACCAAACCTACCCAAGTTGCTTTTGGTCCTGGCTTTATTACAGCCATAGAATGAAACTAAAAAACAGGATCATCCCAAGAAAAGTTCCAATTCTGATCAGAAGGGCTGGAGAAGACCATTGGTGGGTCTACTAGAAGCAGAACTCATCGGTGGGGCTATAAACCCTGTACTCTGCTTATTGTATCTTGTATATAGGAGCCCTAGAATAACATTGGGCCCTGAAAGTGGGTTTCTTAATTTGTAAGAAGATTGAGAACTAGCTGGTTTACTTTATTTCTACATGAAAATAGAGCCCCTTAAAAAATTAATAGTGCAGATCCAATGAATTTTAAAATGTTTCAAGCAGGTTTGTGTCTGTCATTCTTAAAACTGGAACACTTACTTATAATAACTAATCTCCATGGGGGTGGGGGACTCTTCCTCTTTCCCCCTGAGATCAAGAACTAATGGGCTGATTTGGAAGATGACATCTTGAGCATCTCAGGGTGGGAATGGAGAAATTGTTGCATAATCATACTGAGTGATCCTGATTACATACTCTAAAGTGTATAGAATTTTTAGATTAGTGGAAACTCCCCCTGTCCTAGATTTGTAACATAAATGTTGACTCTAATTATAGGATATATCAGTCAATCTATGTCTCTAAATTATAGCATAATGCAGATTCCAATATTTAGACTTATATCACGGATGCACACGCCGCACGCGCGCACACACACACACACACACACACACACACACACACTGTATAGAGGCGACAAGGAAGTGCCTTTGTCAGCATTTTTGTTACAGTAGCACTGAACAAGCTTAATGAGGGCCAATTTACCTGTGATTGGTTCTAGTTGGGATCGAAGTTCTAGCCTTTATCTGGAGTCAGTGGTATCAAGTTTTGCTGATATTAGTGGATCCTTATTTAGACAAGCTACTTTTTGGCAAAGTGAAATTAAAAGTTTTGTGTGCAATCTATCTATTTTATGACTCATCTTCAAAGTCACTTTTGATAGAGCAGCCTTGGGACAGGGTCTCACTACATGGTCCATGCTGATGGCCTTGAACTTGTAGTGCTCCTGCTTCAATTTTCTGAGACCTAGGAGCATAGATCCTGGGAGAACTTTAGTATTTTGATCAAATATGCCACCTAAGGTTTATAAAGACCTTAAGCTCAACTTAGATTTTCCTGTCGACAATAGTACCTCCCATCTTACTGTCTTTGCTCAGTTTTATTATTTTCTGAAATGATAACATAGTACAATATGATACAAAATGATAAAAGTATCACATTTCTTGTCTGTTTCCTCCATGACACAGGGAGCTGTAGGAGTCAAAGTCATTGTCTCACCTATAGAACCCATAACTATGCTTGACATGAAGCAGTTAATAAAGCATGCATCGATTGGTCAAACTTATAGGTGGCCAGTACAAGTTTTATCTATTGTAATTTTATACTATGTGAGAATAAGTTCACAAGACTGGTTATTTACTGCAGGTATTAGAGATTAGAAGATGAACTGGAAATCCATTTTATCATGCCTCTGGTCCTCTTAATGGTGAGCAGAATTCTGTGCTGTTGAGTAGATTTTGGAATTGTAAGTATATAGTCACAAGACACAGAAGACGATTCTGGAGTAAATTTCTAAGGTCAGTGTTTACTCTACAACTGGTTTTAATTCTTTCAAGTTCTCCTAGCATGGTTGAGCTGAATTTAAGTCTTTTTTTTTTTTCTAATGGTAGCTTTATGTGTGTGATAACTGCATTTAGAAAGGTTCTATTTCTCCTTTCCTCCCATCTGGTTCCACAGGACCCTTAGAGATTCAGGCCCTCCCACTGAGTAGACTTGAACAGCCCACTATAAACACCCACTCAGCTCAGCTGGGGCCTCCTTCTCAACCATGGAAGGATGAGTGGAGACCAATAAGCCTGAGAGTTTAAATTGTATGGCTGATGAAATCAAAAGCACACTAACAGACTACCTGTCTCCTCTTACCTACTGCTCATTTTCTCACATCCATCGTCCCCTGCATTCCTCACTAGACCAAAGTAATCACCAGAAATGAGGCTGACTTGATTCTTCTTCAGACCACAGATGGAGAGTGAGGATTCTCACTACATTTGATTTCAAGTAACTTAGACAAGTTAGTAAATCAGAATAATACCCTAGCTTGTTTTTTTGAGCAGAAATTATGCATGTTTTTACATACCTATGCATGTTTGTGCTAGCATAAGTGTAGGCCAGAGACCAGCTTCAGTTATTGTTCCCCAGGAGTTATCGTTTTTTTTTGTGACAGTCTCTCACTGGGAACTTGGGGCTGCCCCATTAGGCTGGACTGCATGGAATCTAGTGATCCGCTAGATCCCAGTGATCCACCCTTCTGCCTCTCCAGCACTGGGGCTACAGCATATGCCTCCACACCCATGTTTTCACAGTCATGCTGGGGATCAAACATGGGTTTTCATGCTTATGCTGCAGCATTTTACCAACTAACTCACCTCACAGTCTCAGCTATACCCTTGGAAAGATGGGCACCTTAACCATAAACATACATTTGTATGCTCTTGGCTTCTCTTTTTTCCAGCCAAGCAGAGCTACTGCAGTGGAAAATTCTTGGTCCTCACAGGCTAAACGTCAGTACATCTGATTCATCCCAGTTGCCACTATTAGCTTAACACAAGCTGAACTCTAATAGTCACACACAGAGACCCTGAGTCTAGACCACATGGTAGAAGACTCGAAATTTTACTTATATGATCAGTGATACATAACTGTAGCTGGTCTCAGGCCACCTCTCTTGTGGCCATGGTTCTTAAAAGCAGTCAATTCTGTCAACCATGTGCCCATGTGCCATTGGACAGCAGAGCTGGAGACAGAAGAGGAGAACACACTGCCTGCCTTGGAGGCAGTGGTCAGAAATGCTTCCAAACCTGTACACAGGAGGGCATATATACAGTAAAGAATCACCAGGCCCAGTGGTCAAAGTACTGAGGTCAAGAAATCTTGCTCTCTGCCGCCAGAAATGAAAAGTCCACATGGTGTTAGGAGCCTGGCAGCTTAAGTGAAGCCAAACTAATTCTCCACGGCTGGAATCTTGGCTATAACACCAAGACCATCAAACTGTGCTTAATAAAGTGACACTGCAGGATCCAGCAGATGCTACACAATCAGGACAGCTAATTCTGCTCTAACCCCTAATCCCATCGTTCTGCTGGGTAACCTCCAAGGAAGAGGAGCCAAATCAGGGTTGCAAGTGATACCTACAACTAAGAATTTTAGGAAATGAGGGGACAGAAAACGTGTTTGGGAGCAAGAAGTATTATTAGGTGACCTGAAACGTAGGATCAACATCACCACCTGAGAGCCATGGCAGGGATGGCTGCAGACCCTGGGAGTGTCCTCCTGAATGTGCAATAAGGAGGGAAAACATGGATGGATCCTCGGCAGGGGGACTAATCAATCTGACCCAAACCACAACTCCACCCCAGCTCTTGAGTCAAGCTGTGGGATCGCAGGTAAGTCTCAAGTCTTTTCCATAAAACCAGGAGCTGGCCCGGGCTGTGCAGGATTGGGCTCAGCTCTTATTCTCAATGTTTTCTTGTTTGGGCACAGAGGAATCGAGGTAGCTTTATAGAAAGAAACCAGTATTGTACATTTATTAATTTGCAATAGCATGTGGTGAAGGAAATAAAAAAAAAAGAACATGTACGATTTTATACCCTCAGGAAAACTTTAATTGGATAATCACTCATTCAACAAACAACAACAAGCACCTCCTTTGAATAAGATATGAAAACTTCTACGTTTCAGTTTTCAAAAATGTGTTTTAAACAAACCCGGAGCTCTTTAAAAGTTTGTTTCCCAGGATCTACAGCAATTAACATTCAGCTCCCCAGTGAAGTTCCTCGCTGTGGTTCACACAGGACAGATGGGTTTCCATTAGCTAATATGCTTCCAGGTGGCGCTGACACAGCACAGATTTGAATATTTCTCTCTGTGGGAAGTAGAGGTGCAACTTCTATACTTAACCTGCAGACAACCTGCTACTACAGCTTTCCTCATAGCCTTGGGTTTGCATGGATCTAACATCAACGCTTAGAGAGTAAATGTGGACAAGTAAACAGGAAACTTGAGCACAAAGGCCTCACTCTGCAGCTCTGCTTCTCATTCATCTCAGCAGGCTATGCTCACAGAGCTGACTCCTGGCCTTGGCTGTGCTCTGTGCTCGAGAGTTGTCTGCTGGTAGACCAGAAAGCCTTAGCGGCAGTGGTGATATGTCTTCTCATGATTATTTAAAGGTTGCCTGAGGAGTCAGAAAGCAAAATCAGCCTCTCAAGCTATAGAAACCAGGCAGTGGTGGTACACACCCTTAATCCCAGCACTTGGGAGAGGTATCTATGTCAGCAACAGGGTCTCAGAGCTGGTATTCATTCTCCAGCCACATTGAGGATAGGAAGACATTGAAGTCTCGGGAGTCTCTAGCCACGATGAGGAGAGCATAGCAGTTTGAGGATAGCCCCTTTGGTCTGAGTTGAGGTAGAGGTAAGAGCTAGTGACCAGCTGCTTTGCTTTTCTGATCTTCAGCTTGAAGCTTGAATCCAAATATCAATCTCTGGGTCTTTAATTTTTTTTGTGTTACAAGCTTCTGTTAACAGCTATATCTTCAAAAAGGCCACCTGGGGGGGGAGAGAAAAATCATAACACTTTAATAATAGAACATGTGGGATAACTGGATGCACATCAAATCTGATGAGGGCAAATCTGGTCAACAGGATACATAACCAATCTCCCAATATCAAAAGAAGTGACTCAGGCGAGGCAGACACATTGAATTTTACAGCAAGAACCAATCACTCTTTTTTTAAATGAACCATCAAGTAATTAGAATGACTCACATCCACTTTAAAGAAAAAAATAGAGTTTTAATTGACAGTAAAGTTATATATCCATGAAGTAATCTAGTTTATGTTCCCATTGGTTCAAACTACTCTTTTAGATATTCTGTTAGCAGAATTCTGAGTTTAGAAGATTGCCAGGCAATTAATTCTATGTCCTTAACACTGTTGGTAAGCATATCATCTTCTCCTCAGGTCATGCTGATACTTTTAATCATATGCAATTTTACTTGTTGTGTTTGCAAGTTGCAATTCATCTTAACTCGGTGTTTAAAAGAAAACTTAATTCATACAAGCTTATGTGCAAAATATTTTCAAACTATCAACAAGGCATGGGATCAAACACCTATAACTTCTCAATAGTTCTAATAACAGAGAAACAAGCAATGATAGGCAGCCATAAATGTTTACAGAATTTTAGTTCAGAGGTGATAATAAATTGGGAACTGTGGTAACATCAGGAAGAGAACCAAACACAGAGGTAATGCTAACCAGAGTGGAAGGTTTGGGAAGCTTTGCACTAGGCCAAACAGAAGTAAAATCACCATTCTTAGAGAAGTGTCAATGGCATCAGGGAAGTTAGTGCCTGCATCCCAGCTACAGTGTAATGGACATATATATAGTTAATGATCCCTGTTAGAAGGAAAGAAAAAGGCAGAGCCCTGCAGTGCAGAAGGCATCAGTTTTATGGAGAGCACTTCAGAGGATGTTACTCTTCATATGGTGCTGGAAAGAAAGCACTGCTGAGTTTCCTTATCCACTTCCTGCTGAACTCCTACATCAAGTTTTACAACAAGAGCACCAAAGTTGAGGGAACAGGCAAGGAAGAAGGGTTACAGTTCCTAAATGACTTCTAAACACAGGACAATTACAACTGGTATTAACCTCCAGGGCTTTCTGTGATGACTAAATGAGATAATAGGCTGAGTAAGGGTGGGAAATGTGTGTTAGGGCAGACCAGGCTCTATAAGTGTGTGTGGACTAGCCTGAGCCACATAGTAAGGGCCTGTCTCAAGAACTATGAAGAAATAATAAAAATATAATGGTTATTAAAAGATAATATGCTACATAGATTCAAGTGATTTTTCCCTCTCCGTCTCCCACTTTTCCACTGTTAGCAGATGGGAAGGGGCATTCAAGAGAGACTCATGTATATCCCATTAGGAATTAAGAAATGGTTCTAAAATTAGATGGGTTGGGAGAACATAGGTCATTGAGTCTGACACAGGGTCCACTGAGGGCAGTGATGATTATGCTTCTATGCAGTCTGTTGGGAGATAAAATACACCACCCTATAAAGACAAAATCAGTCATCTCTTTACATTCTGCAAATTACTGTGCCATGGAGTAGTTAAAAGAGCAACGGACACCATTGTGAAAGTGGCTAAGAAATTCAGCTATGAAGACCCTGAGACAGTCTTGGTTGTCAACAACATCTAACAGCGGGAGGTAGAGGTGTTGTTCAGTGTCCTAAAAATCATAAGACAGCCTCCACAAATGCCCCCAAATGTCAACAGTGCAGTGCTGAGAACACTGTAATTACAGAATCGGTTTGTGAGAGCAGATCTCTCATTGACTACTTCTGTGACCTGTAATGGGCTGGTTAACCTCTTTCCATCTTTCCGCACCTGCAAAATGGGGATTGTAAAAGGCCCACCTGAAACCTGTAAAGCATTCTATAGTGTAGGAAGCTTATTTTGACTCTATTTGCCCTGAGCAAAGCCCTAGGATTAAGGCAAAGCAGCATTTGAAACACTGGTTTACAAAAGGATAAACAAGCTCAGAAAAACTGAGTGACTTCCTGAATGCACAAAATCTGTCAAGGGGTGATGGTGGACTCAGAGAGAAACTATGATTTGAAACCCCTACTTTTCTCACCATAACCTAGGAGATAAATGAGAAAAAAGCTAGTGGCACAGGGACCTTGAAGCCTACTAACTCCTCAAACATCAAAAGACAGCTTTGGTTTTCCACCCTTGTGATGGTGAACTTAACACAGAGAACAGTAATACTAAAGGCTAAACTAACCAAATAATGCAAAGAAGCACCACACACCAAATAAGAAAAACCTGAAATTTTGACCTAAAGAGTTTTTTTATCTCTAGTTTTGTTAGCTTTCCCTACCAAGTGCATTATGTACTTTCTACATCTCAATAACAAAAACAGGCATCCACACTTGGTGGTAGGTACTACATGATGCTTTGTGGTCCCTTTGTATTTAAGTCACTGTGAGTTAACTATCTCAAAAGCTGATTTTGCATTCTCTAGCTTTTATCTGTGACAGGAGAAACTGCTTCCATTACTGCCATTTATTTTTGAGAAAGGATAATTTTTCTGCTTTATGATCTTGAGAAAATCCTGTTTCAAAGCTTTCAGACCATACGAATAATACGGCTGCACCTCTGGGCTCTGTTGGCTCTTGCATGTCTAAAAATACACATCACGAAGTGTAAACATTGACTTGAGACACTGGAAGAGAGGACTTTCTTCACGGTCACAAGGGTCACAAGATGTGACTCTGTGGTCATGCACCTGAGATGGATAGTTGGAATGAAGCTGAGCTAAGAGATCTAACAATATTGTCTCTGCTTTGAGTCATCTAAAATCAATCATCTTAAAGGACAATAAACAGAATGCACTGATGGAATGGTTAAATCTATAATGCTTCAGTTAAAATATGAGCAACATGTTAGACATTGAAACAAACATCTTTTAATCTTAGTTAACAGAGCTACATTTATTGTTAGTGGAGATTTCAGTCAATAGAAAGACGTTGTCAAAGCAGGTTGCTTGAGATATAATTTGCATTTTTAAAAGCTATCTAAGTGCTTTGAGATATGTTAAACCCAATAAGACTGTAAAATACTGGAAATTTTGAGTTTCATAATTGCAAGTTTTCAATTTTATGGGTATGAGTGGTTTTGCCTGCATGCATATCTGTGCACAAATCTGGTGTTCACAAAAGTTAGAAGAAGGTACCCAATGACAGTTGTGAGCCACCATGTGCATTCTGGGAATGGAATCTGGGTCCAGCCAGTGCTTTTAATAATGGGGCCATCTTTCCAGCCCCTCCACAACTACAGGTTTCAAAGGGATTCTATAATAAAATAATTATAGCTGTACATAGATGTTCCTTCTAAGGGGTGCTGTTAACATGAAATAGATTGGCTTTATGTTAAGACAAGAAAATATTATATTTTATGCTATGTATGGTAAAAATATTCCTTATAATATACTTTCTAAGAACCAAACTCCATTTACAAAATAAAAGATAACTGTGAATACAAAAATAAATTTAAATATCAGACTTTTTCTAGCATTGATCAAATATGTTTGGCATCTTCAAGTGACACTGGGATTAAATAGTTTTCCTGACTTCCTGGCTCAATATTTATCGGGCACTGCTGACAGCACCTGCACCTGGCTTTTGAGTTGGATACAGTATAAGACAGTTCTCCCTCAGGACTGGTAGGCTGACTTCATCTGTCTGTTGGTTCACTGTCTGTTTTATGTCACTGACTGTCCCAGTAACAACTACTTGAGAGAAAGGATTCCCTCATGGTACTAACACAGGAGTGGGGACCAGTCAAGCAATGACATGTCCTAATAAGATGGATATGTTTAAGATGGATGCTAATACCTGTTGGGGGAAATCACCACCCAAGTTATGAAAAGAAGATAGACTTCCAAAGCAGTTCCCTGCAGGATGTAATTATGACTCTAATGGATTTTGTACTGGAACAAAGAGACATTGAAAGTTGGCATGACAAAGAGTTTGGTGCACACTGACTCCCACTGAAAGATGCTGGTTTGCTAGAGATTCTGGCAAACAGTCAGAAGTCCCTGCTGAGCCCACAGGCTGAGGCTACAGGTGCATTTAACTAGACTAAGGAAGCTTAAGCACAGCCTTCCAACTCCAGAGGTCCTGTACAGCCTCAGAAGGGACCTTCAAAACGTGCGAGTGAGACCGTATCTGTGGATTAAGACGGTCAGAAAGTGCAGACCAACAAATCAGCCACTTGTTGGAGTTCTCGCCTTCCATAAAGGAAGCAAGTTCAGGGCACATACTTAATCATCACTTCTTTGAGAACATGCAGATTACGGAAGGCACTGCTATCGCTGGCTGGACAGAGCTACTGTGGCACGGGAGTGAGCTGCCAGTTCTGAAATACCGGTTACATAAAGCAAACACAATCATTCTGCTAAGGACAGCAAACCCACGGGGCCAACATTTACATGGGAATCCTCTTTAAAGTGGTTCATAGAAATCCACCGCCTCAAGCACAAATTGTTTGTTAGGAAATAATGATATTCGTGTGGATTGGTGTTAAAAATGCCGGATACAAAAAAGTGCTACCTCAACAAATGCACCATCATTCAAACATTTCCAAAGTCCTTGTTTCTCTTTTCTCTGGAACAGCTGTGAGGGGATCATGGAGCAACACAGGGTGGCACCAGGGAAGCTATGGACCAGGTTGTTTGGAAATTCTCTCCCATTGGTACCAACAGCCCAGGAATAAACAAACGTAGTCAGGAGTGGAGTTCCGAGAAGCCAGGGTATTTTCTGCAGTATCAAGTAATTGAAACAGTTACCACTGTCTCCTGACAGGTGGCTTTAGCACAAAACAAAACTGGTTTTGTTTGTTTGTTTGTTTGTTTTAGCATGTTCTATTAAAGGAAGCTATTGCCTCTTTCTTAAGAGGTTCAGAAGCCTGAGTGCTGAGGACACAGAGCTGGGATGTTAAGTCCACACACTAGGCAACTAAAGAGCTTTCTGTAGCAGGTGAAATCACTGGAACATTGACTTCAGTGATAGCTTTTAAGTTCTCATCTGGCCTGAAACAGTAATTCCAACAGTCACAATTAAGGCAAAAGCTTTCTCCAGGAAAACACTTCTGAGCCACTGTCAGGGGCAGGGAAGGGAACAGCCGATGAGGATGCAGCTGGGGACTCCACTGGTTAACACTGAGAAAATGCCATGAATGGTATATGTAAGCAGTAATGAGATGCTGTAATTAGAGGCCTTCAGGTCAACACTGTTTGGGTGCACAAGAGCAAAACTCTTGTCAGGCAGGACAGGTGACTCAGGTGATCTGCCATTCTCTTCTGGGAAAGGGCTAGCAAAGTCACAGCCACACTTCCAAACTGTCTTGCTTAATTTTATGTCATACCCAAGTAGCTTTGCTTCTGCTACTTGCTTTAATAATTTATTTCTAACTATATGAAATATAGCTCAACTAGACAATTTAAAAAAGTACACACAAAAAAGGGAACTATAACTTTTGTAGCTCTATTACTCAGAGATACTGAATAACATTTTGGTTTTCTTTGCAGATGTTTACCATATATACCTAGTCATTTCTATATATACTGTTTAGTAATACATTGATTCTGTTTAACCAATTGATATATTGTGGTGGTTTTTACATGATAGTAATATTCTTTATGAATTTTTTTTTTTTTTTTTTTTTTTTTTTTTTTTTAGACAGGGTTTTTCCGAGTAGCTTTGAGCCTGTCCTGGGACTAGCTCTTGTAGACCAGGCTGGTTTCAAATTCACAGAGATCCATCTGCCTCTGTCTCCCAAGTGCTGGGATTAAAGGTGTGTGCCACCACCGCCTGGCCCTCTTTAGATAAATCATATATATTTGTCATTTAAGGAGGAAAAAAGTACAAACACAACTTCTTTTGTCAGAAACAAAATTTGAGGATTTAGGGTGGAGTGGTACTAAGCAAAGTGGTTCTGGGGTGCTATCCCTGGACCAGCATCATCCCCATCTCTGGTGTTGTCTCGACCAGCATTATCTTCACCTCTGGAGTGCTGTCTCTCCACCAACATCATACCCATCTGTGGTGCTGTCTCTGAACCATCCCCATCCTCATCTCTGGTGCTGTCTTTGGACCAGCACCATCCCCATCTCTGGTGCTGTCTCTGGACCAGCAATATCCCCATCTCTGGGGTGCTGTTTCTTGATCAGCATCACCACCCAAGAACTTGTTAAAGGAGAGTCATCGTGCCTTACTCTAGACCCACTGGATCAGACACTCGGGGGAAGTGGCTTTCCAATGAGAGCCTTTCAGATGACTCTGGTACCTTCTACTTTGCCAGCCATTTGTGTAATCTGATTTTACAAAGTTAAACAAGTGATATTGGGGAGGTAACTGACTTGATTAAAGTCAAAACATAGGTCTTCTCCTTACTTTAGCAAATCATAGTGCACTCAAGATCAGCACAAACTGGGTACTCTGGTATCAGTGTCCAAAACAACCAACAACCATGAATCTGAGAAAGCATAGGTAATAATGGGGGGGAAGAGGGTAGGTCAATAAGAGGAAAGAGGGAAGGGGCCAGAGAGAGAATAATCAATTACAGTCTATAAATGTATGAAATTGTCAAACAAGATTTTCCATTAAAAAACAAAAACAACAACAACAACAAAAAAAAAAAACCAAAAAATCTTCTTTAGAAGAAAGCATTTTTTCCTTCTAGATGAAAAATAAAACTGGAGGAAGATCAAATTAAGGTAGATAAAAACTGATTAAGACCAGTGCTTTTGATTTGAAATGCACATTAATTATATATCTTAATAGGACGGTGCAATATTTCTATAGATGTCTACATCTATAGATGTAGACTCAGCCATTTGTTCTGGCCCCACCCCTAACACCACACACTTCCAACCTTAACCATCATAATCTTCTCATAGGGTGAATGTTTTTTTCTTTTACATGAGAGTAAAGAGTTCCACCCATTGCACTGCAAATGTCAGGATTTCATTGTTCTTCATGACTGAATGAAACCGTACAACGTATATGCACCATAAATTCTTCATCCAGTCATCTGATTCCATCTTAGCTATTATCTTATTGCCGACATAATTTTCTTCGCCTATCCACCAAGAACTTGGATGTCTGTTATATGGCAGTTCTATTTTAGTTAGTGTAACACTTTCATCCTGTTTTCCACATGGTTGTAGTGGTACACATTCCTACTGACAGTACTCAAGCATTCCATTCCCTCTGTTCCTATCAAATAATAGAACGATGTCACTTTGTAGTTTCAAAAAATATCTGTGGATACCTTCATCTTTTGAAAAGGTTTTTAGATGATTTGCTTATATATATTTTTTTTTAGTTTAAAAACTGCTTTACATTTCTTTGTGTGTAAGGATATGTGAATGCACATACATACAAGCCATGGCATCCAAAAGGCAGCAGAGGACAGCTTGTGGGAGTCAATTCTCTCCTTCCATCATGAGGACCGGGGATAGAACCCAGATCTTATAGCATGGTGGCAATTGTCTTTACCTCCACCTATGAATCACCTCATTGCCTGGCACACACTTGCCCATATTTAAGAACTGGATTACTTGTTTGTTTGTTTGCTTGTTTGTTTTTGTTTTTTATTAGAAGAGTTTTTTTTTTCATATTCTGGACAATAACTGTCAGATGAACAATGGCAGCCATCTTCTCCCATTCTTTAGGCTGTCTCTTTTCTCTGCTGTCTCATTTCATAGAGGCTTTCTACATTAATATAGTCCTGTTTGCCCATTTTTGCTTCCTGTGCTTTGGGAGTCTTCCCAGAACCTCTCTGCTTGTGCTGATGGCTTAAAGCGTGTCCCTGTGTTTTCTTCTAATAGTTTCAGAACGTAATTACTTCTATTTAGGTCACTGACCTATTGGGGGCTGATTTTGTAAAAGGTGACAATGATAAAGAAGATTGGGTCTAGTGTTGATTGTGGAGAGCCAAGCCCTTCATGTTAGCTGCTGAAAACTAAAGAGACTCATAGGTTTCTCACATTAAGCAAATTAAGAATGAAATGAGTTTTGGGGAGAAAGAAAGAAGGCAGCTGCTTCTGGTACATATACCCTGATCTACCCACTCCAGTCCGTGTGTGTGTGTGTGTGTGTGTGTGTGTGTGTGTGTGTGTGTGTGTGTGTGTCCAAGTCTACTCACTTCACAACAGTCTCTACAGCAAAATTCTTTGGCTAGTTCCAGTGAAGAAAACTACCACAAATGTGACTCAAAATGAAGTTGCAAAAGTTCCACCAAAAGCTGGGAAGGAAACCGAACCTGTCATATTTTGCTAGGTAAGATGTGAAATTGTACAGTTATTCTCCAAAACAATTTCCTTCAAAACTAAATATGAGCTGGCCATGATGACGAAGGCCTTTAATCCCAGCACTCAAAAAGGTGGCAAGTTCAAAACCAGCCAGGGTATATAGCAAGTTCTAAGCCAACCTAGTTTGTATGAAACCCCATCGGTCTCAGGGTTTCTATTGCTGTGAAGAGATACCACTACCATGACAACTCTTACAAAGGAAAACATTTAATTGGGGCTGGCTTATAATTCAGGTTTAGTACATCATCGTCATGGCAGGAAATATAGCAGCATGCAGGCAAACATAGTGCTGGAAAAGGAGCTGAGATTCCTACATTTTGATCTGCAGGGGGCAGAGAGAGGCTGTGTACCACACTGAGAGCAGTTTGAGCAGTTAAAACCCACCCCTACGGTGACACACCTACTCCAACAAGGCCACACCTACTAATGGTGCCATTCTCTATGGGCCAGTCCTATTCAAACCATCTTTAAAGAACAACAGCAAAACAACAGGTCAATGTGCAAGGATTATATAGTCCACCAACTAGTTTTGGAACTTACATGCACAGAAAATCTTGCATAGTATTAATTGTCAAAAACTGAAATAAGCCCATGTAAAGGTTTCAACAGCAGTGCAGTGATTCCATGGGATATTAATAATCAGCAACAAGAATCCACGAATCACTGACACACACAATTTTCCTGGGAATTGTGTTGAGTTTAAAAACCCAACCTCAAAAGGTTACATAGTGTATAACTATACTCGTGTAACATTGTAAGATGATAACATTTTACAAGTAGAGGCAGACAAGTGATCGCCAGGGGTGAGGGATGGAGAGAGAAGAATGGGTATGATTATATAATAGCAAGATGGATCCTTACAGCAATGGAACTGTCAGCGGCTTGACTGTGCAAAAGATACATGAACACACATCAGTGAAAACATGTACAGATAACATTGTAGACATCAACACCCACACATAGGACAACACCAAGTAACCAAGAAACATCAGAGGTGTTATATTCACGCCAATACCTTGATTGGGCTACACAATAATTTTATAAAGTGTTATCACTGAAAGCAATGGAGCAAAATGTACAGGGGTCTTTCTCCACTGTTCTTTACAACTATACATGCATACGCAAAATTACCTCAATAAAGATTCCAACTAAACAAACCCCATAGTACTTAGCGAACAGTTTTATCTAGTTTCCCTTAATTCAGTGTCTCTGCATGTAACCCTGGGATGTATTTTTCAAAGCCTTACACTGATGCTTCTGTCAATATATCAATGAGATTCCATTTCCTCTGTGGAATGACCCTAGCAATCTAGTAGGTTAATTTTGAAATGCAGGTGGCAATGCTATTATAATCAGCAGGATTGAGTAGGTAGCCTGGAATCAATACTTAAATTACACAGCACTGTCTTACATGTCAGGTAGTGATGAAGTTTGTGTTGTGACTAGTCCACCAGGCACATATTTCTTCTTCCTGCCTCATTTCTTTTTTTTTAATCATTTTCTAGAACTCAAAACGCCATAGCAGATTTTGCAGGAATAGACTAACCTAGGCTTCTCAATATTTGGGTGTATTATGTTGTTCTTGGTCAGACTGTATATATTTAAATTAAACTTTAATTTTTAATCTTGAAAGTAATATTACCTTGCAGAAATGTCTAGGAAAACAAGAAAGAAACATATACCATAATACCCTAATATAATTAAAATTTTGGCCTATGTTCCCATATAGTTTAAAAAGGAATTTTAGAAAAAAAATATATGCATTATGTGTAGTGTGTATACACATTTGTACACATGAGTGTACATGCCAGCAGAAGCTAGAAGAGAGTTTCAGGTCCCATGGAGCACAAGTTAGATGTAGTTGTGAATAGTCTTATTTGGATGCTGGGAACCAAGCTCAGTCCCCTGAAAAGCAACAAGCTCTTAATTGCTGAGTCACCTCTCTAGTCATTTATAAGATTTTCATAATGATATTTTTATACTTTTCAAATGCAACTCAGTAATTCTTCATTTTATCTTAACAGCTGTACAACAGTTTATCACAATCTATTTAAGCCATTATGAATTTAAATTGCTTTGAAATTTACCAAGTCAAAAATAATACTGAAGTAATTATTGTCATGTTTATGGATTTGTTTTCCCATACTTTGGAATAATTCTGTAGGAACAGAGTCCCAGAAATTGGACTGCCAGACTGAAAGGTATGGAAATTACTATAATTTGATGTATTTTCCCCAATGAGCTGTAGTGCTAATTGAATAAAAGGGCAATGATGTCTCAATGGTTTTGTTTGAGTTTATTGAGTTGGTGTGAATTTAGAGAGTCTTCCAAATGTTTTTTTTTAATTATTGGTTTTCTTTTTGGTTAACTGTGAGTTCAAGTCCTTGTTTACCTCTCACCAGGATATTTAGTTTTCTTTTTAATTTTATTTTTTATCATTGTGTTATGTGTGATGCATATGTGCATGTGAGTGCTAGCTCACGTGTGCACACAGCTTGTTTGTAGAGATCAGAAAACAACATCTGAGAGCTATTTTTCTCCTATACCATGGGTTCTGGGCATTGATCTTAGGTTATGGTTTGCACCATTGCAAGCATTGTTACCTGTTAAGCCATCTCGGTGGTACATGGATACTTAAATTTTAAAACAGTTCATATGAGCCCTTTAGAAAATGTTAAATTTTTATCAAAGGAATTAAGTGTTGGGCATTGTCTCATAAATCCATAGAAAATACACTTGGATTAAATATCTAATTTAACTTTGCTTAAAATATACATGGAGGTCTGAGATTCAGAGAAGTTAAGTAGCTTTTACTCATGGTTTTGAGTTGGTAACAAGGCTGGTGTGCAATCAAGGTTTTGTTTCTGAGCCTTGTATTCATTTCATCATAAAAACTCTTTCCCTTTTAATTACAGTAAGAGATAATTGCTATGGTAACTTTATTTAAAGAAAGCATGTATAATATTCCAATTTAAGCCAGATTTAATAACTGGAATGAGGCAGGATCCTTATTAGTTAAGGAGAAAGTTGATTCCTTCTTGGATTAATTATACAGAGGAGAAAGCAGAGTTTGAGTGGCAAATCAAAGCCCCACTTGTAAAGAGAAATGGCTTTTTAATTAGTTGAGAAAGCCCTGTTATATGATGTCTGCCAAGAAGATAGTGAAAAGATGGCTGGGATGACTGGGATCTCAGACATGCTAAGTATGGAGATCAGGGTGATACTGGCATACTTTAGTCAGTTCAGTAAAAGTGGCTGTAACTTGGAATAATCAAACATTAGTAAAGGACTGTCACAAGGGGGATCAAATTATAACCAGATGCTTATTTTCTTTAGGCAACTGTGGGGAGCATGTGTGCCCCTATATGTATAAACATTCATGATATGATCATGACTATGTCCAGGACCACAAGGCCTTAACCCAGGGGTATGGCAAGACCTTCCTGGGTCCTATTATGGATTTTGACAGTGTGTGCAGAAAGTATGAACCATAGCTTCCTTCTACAAGATGACTACAGCCTGAGACTGCTCCCTTACAGACGCCCAAATTAGCTAACCTGTCTCCTCATTCAACTGTACAGTTTGAGTTTCTAGGCTGCTAGTACACCTCCATCAAAGTGCATGGCTCACCAAATCCCAGTTTCTCTGTGTGTGTTTCTTTATTCCCGTCACCCTAGCTAGGTCAATCCAAAGCCCTGAAGGTTGAGACAGCAACTTACTATTCAAATATTCTTTAAAAAATATAATACATTTTGCATGTGCATAGTCTCTCATAGATGGGAGACTACTACAGAGATTCACAACTGGTCAGAATCCAGAGGATAAGTGTTGTGGGGCACCTAGCCCCAGTTGGAACATTACAATGGAACAAGTACACCTAAGGGTCAGAGAAGACCCTTCTCATGGAAGAGGGAGCAGAAAGATTATAAGAGCCAGAAAACCTGGATGCCTGCTGCAAATTAGTGTCTTCTAGACATAGCAGAGATGCTGTACTCATGAACTTCTAACAATGTGGTTGATTACACAAGACCATGCTAGCTGACAATCCAACAGGGCTGGGAGAAATTTTCATAAGATCCATCCCTAGAGGAAGAGATAAAGGTCAACAATGGCTGGCCAGAAGGAGGGAAAGTCAGTTTTCTTCAGCGACAAGCACCTGAAGGCTTCTCAACTCTAAGTACATGTACGTTAAAGCAACATTAACTGAATTATTAATATACACATATATAAACACACATGGAAATGGTAGTGGTGATGGAAACACAGGAGGAACTGGAAAGGAAAAAGAGAAAAGTAAGAATGATACAAATATAATGCACTCATGTATAAAAATTTTAAAACAATTAAAATAAAAATATAAGCTCCCCACAAGCAAATCTTTTAAAAGAAAGTATGCTAAAGAATCCATTGTTATACTTACTTTTTTTTATTGCTGTGAAGAGATACCATGGACAAGGTAACTCATAAAAGAAAGCATTTAATTAGGGTCCTGCTTAGAGTTTCAGAGGCTATCGTGACCATCATGGCAGGGAGCACAGTATTCACAGTCATGATGCAAAAGCAGTAGGCAAAGGGAGGTAGGGTTGGGTTGAAGAGGAGGGGACTGTACCTGGAGTGGATTTTTAAAATTTCAAAGCCCAACTCCAGTGACACAACTCCTTCAACAAGGCCACACCTCCTAACCCTTCCCAAATAGTTCTACCAATTAGAATGTTACCATTTAAATATAAAAGTCTATGAGGGCCATTCTCATTAAAATCACAGCATCCATATTGAAGTAAACACTATTTCTTTCTTATGATTATTTAAACTTAATGGAAAACATAGGGATTATAAAATACTTATTAACCTGCTAATTTTAAAATAAAGGAAGACTAAAGAATGGCTTTGGTGACTCTGTTAGAAGAAACAAGGACAAAGCCTCTGGCAGAGGAGATCCCCCTGAAGAGGGTGCTGGGTCATATGTCACCAAGAGCTCATATGTCACCTCAAGCCCAGTGAAAGCCAAGGGGGCTTTTCCATATGGAACTGCTCAGCAAACTTCACAAGGTCAAGAAAGGCACACATAGTCCCCAAAGACTTAGTGTTCGGAAGAGTGAATTTACATCTGCCACCCACGTTCTTCAGAAGTAGGGCTGTCAGGTGAGACAAGGGTGGTGCAAATGGTTAATTATAGCTGCATGGAAAGGATTGGAGAATTAGAGACAAGGTACATAAAGCCAAGAGAAGGGAAAACTGTTCAGTTCAAGAAGACATTGCTTCCTAGTCAGCATGAGGCTGTGGATGAGCAGAAAGATGCAGGCTCCGGACCCTGGGAAGGCTGAGATAGGCTCCATGCTACTCAAACACCTACCAGCTCCATAGCAGCTCCAAGCCTCAGCTCCCTGCAGCCCTGTGCACCAGTGACAAGGGGATGACCGAGAAAAGATCTCAACAAACCTGGTGCATTAGATCCTCAGTGAGTAGAAGAGTTTGTATTCATCACAAGTTTTATTATGCTTAAACATTTATTTTTCGTATCATTAAAGATGCACCTTTTTATTTTCTGTCTGCTTTTCATTGATAAATTCATGTTTCTACTTTCTTAGTTATTTTTAAAGGAAGATGTACAAAGGGTTTTACATATAAAACATCAAAGACTTAACCAGAACACCCCCTTCCATACCTTTTTTAAAAAAATTGCCTAAGTAACAATATATCTACTGGTGACATGCACTAAAATTGCATATATTATGTCTGAAGAAAGAAACTACACATGATTAGCATTTACAAATATAAACATGTAGGCGGTCTAGTATGAAATATTACCTTCTGCTTACAAAATAAGTTTGAGCCCTGAAGTCACTGACCACATTGTGCAGGGCTTCTTAAGGTGTGCAGTAGGCAGGACTGCTGGACGAGGGACTCAGATCAATACATCTTTATTATTGGCATAACCCACTCATGAGAAATTCAGCACCTGATTATCAAGGCAAAGATCTTTCATACATGAAAATATTGGTTGAATTTACAATGATCATGCCTTTTGAAGTTACATTCAACTTGTGCTATAAGATTAACTGGAAAGAAAATTCTAGTTGATTATTCACTGGAATGGGAATGAAAGGACATATATGCATATTACAGCACCACTAGACTCTAACTTTTGTGGGACTGAATGCTTGGAAATGACCAATGTCATCCTTGACAGTGAGCTGATAAACATAGACTGCTTGATTCTAGCTCACCAGGGTTCCTGGATGTTGCCATCTTTCCATAAAAGAGATGCAAGTTCTGTAAGATGTCCTCATGATGGATAGACGAATTGTAGAGCACAATGCAACCCAAAGCTGGCTCATGGAGAGCTGACAGGCCAACTGGCTCAGAAGAAAGAATCTATTATCTTCCAGAGACAACAGGATGAGATTGCCCAGCTGGTTGCTCAAGAATTGGACCATATATTGCAACTTCTTTGGTTCCCCAGTACACTTTCTTCCCACAGTCCCGTTTAGGAAAACTGAGTTCACCAAAAGCCTTCCTCTGCCTGCATCAGTAGAGCCTCAAATTCACATCTGGAGAGCTGAGGATGTAATATTAAATATCTAGAGATCCTCGATGGCAGACTAGGGAAGATGGCATCAAGATTAAAAAAGTTCTGAGAGGAGGCACAGAAACAAATGCTTCTACCATCTGTAAATAAGGATTATAACATAGCTAAGTGACAAAGCCATGAGGAAAAGCTCGCTGTTCTGAGTAGTGCATTTTTAAACTCAGAGTTTAGATATTGTCAACACATCTAAATTGCTAAAAATCTAACCATAAACCAGTGTTCCATTGAGGCAGCTTTGCCTCCAAAACTATTCTATTTGGTTTATTTAAAGAAAAAGCCACCAGCTCTAGTGAGACAGGGTTATAATTCCAGTTACCTGACAGGATGAGGAGGGAGGATTACAAGGACAAGGCCTATCTTAGGCTGTAGGGTGAATTCAAGGCCAACTTAATAAGACACTGTCTCAAAATTAAAAAGTAAGAAGAGATCGGGGGACATAGCTTAGTGTGGTGTGCTTGCCTATTATACATAGCCTCCAGTACCAAAACAACAACAAGCAGCTGAAGCCTATAAACATGTTGCTAACATGCTTGTTTCTATTTTCCCACTAATTTATAGGTAAAACATTCCTTTGAAACAAATTATAGTCCTTTTTTCTAATATTTTCTTTGGGAAATATTCTTAGAAGCATTCCTCAGGAGAGTTGTTTTAACCATCAACACCCACTATTAAATAAATGTGCACAATCATCTTCCTTTACTCAAGGATTCTACTTCATAACATTAATGGGATGCTAATAATCATGTGTGGAGACAAGAATATTATGGGAGGGTCAGGATGGTGGGTACCAGTCTTTACACTGATGTACCTGTAAGCCAACCAGCAGGGTAAAATTCCTGACTCTGATTCAGTCACCCTAGCAAAATCAGCAGGGCACTTAAATAGCCTGCATTCTGCTTTTGACTTATGAAAAAATCCAACATTAACACACCCTATAGTAAAGAGAACAGTGTAATTAACATGTGTTTATAAATTGCCACCATCACACCTCAACTATTACTAATTATTCACTATCTTCAATACCAAGTTAGTGAGCCAAGTTTTGCAGCCACTTCATATGTTTTAGCAACTGACATTTGTCCAAAACAGATTCCGTATTTGGCCCAAGTATAACAATGAATTCACACATGTTTTGAGTTTCTTTTAAACCCTGAGTTCTTTGCCCACCCACCCCATCCCCTGTTTCTTATCCTTTGTGATTTCTATCTTAAACAAGCCTTTTGTTTTGTAGAGTTTCCATTGACTGGAATGTGGTATCTGTTTTGTTTTTATTTTTAGTGTCATTAGGAATTTATGCAGTTAAAACACTTTAATCCCCTGAAGTTATGCTCGTCCGAGCTCAAACTGTTCCCTCTTTGAAGTCAGAACCACTGCAACCCAAATTCCGGGCTGATGGACACAATTCTGGTAGTTCACAAAAATTTAATGGCTGTGACTTTCGCTTTTTTGGTAGGACATAATTCAGTCTCCTGTGTATTTCAACTCACAGTGAAATGGCCCTGTTCCAGTGGGGTAGTGTTCCATCTTAGGAGGTGGCACTCAGTGAGTGGCCTTCCTAGAGGTTGTTTTGCCATCTCTAAGGCCCGTTGGTCACACGGATTCTCCTGAGCCAGTGCCTCTCTCCTCCTGGGGGTGAGCCACTGTGTTCCTGTCTCAAAGCATAAAGGAAAACAGCTTGCTTCCATTTTTCTTGTTTCTGTTCAGGAAGCCGCTCCCAGACTCCCAGAGCTACATGGTGCCTGCTTCACCCGACAGGCTAACAGTCCCTTAGCAAACAAAATTATGTCCGTGACAGGATCTAAAAGCAAAGCACCTGGATCCCTTCTCTTTCCACTGTAATTAAAAGGAAATACTAAGTTCCATGGTCAGAAAACCAGAATGGAAAAGTTATATTTCTCCATAGAATATTTAATTAAAAAAAAAGAAAAGAAAAAAAAAAGCTACTGTTTTGTGGAGCAAAGAAAAAGATGGAGGCAGGAAAAAGGGATGACTGCATTCAGAAGTCTCCCCAGCAAATTCCCTGGGGTAGAAATTGTAAAGGTGACTGGAGCATCCCATGAGAGACAGGCTCCCGCAGTGTTGCTTGTCAACACTGGAAAAAAAAAAAAAGCATAAGCCTGACCACTAGGGAAGGCTGAGAGTACTGGAAAGCTATCCCAAAGAAAACAGAGGGGTTCTGAAACTCTGCTAATTACAGGCATTCCTAGCTACACTGAAGGAAAACATTCTCAGTCTCACAGTGTGCTGGCTACAGGGAAGGAAACAAAACATCAGAAAACATAAAGACACATTTCATGTTTGCGTGATATGGATCAAATTTATGCAGACAGTAGAAGGTTTCTCAGTTTTGAGTCTCCAGTGAAACTCACTCCTGGCATACTGGTGATGGTGGGCACCAGGGATCCTACAAACTAACTGCAACACACTTAAACAGATGGCTCACAAAGCAGGAAAAATAAATGACCAAATAGCACCCGAAAAGAAATCAGGATCTCTGGGCTGGAATTGAAAATGAAAATCGTAACCAAGGTATTCAGAATCAGAAAAGTTAAAAAGACCAGCCAGCTTACAGCTGGCATGGATACAGCGATGATCCAGCAACCCCACTGGACTGCATGAATAATGGCATCGTGGGTGCAACCCTACCAGTAGGCGTGGACAATTGCTTCACGGCTGATGATGCGGCAATCCCACAGGACTGTATGCATATTGGCTTTACTGGGGTCATAATACAAACAATGCAGTGTTCCCACACTGCAGACCCCTGTGGCAAGTTAAATATGCATCTGGCATGCAACCTAGCACTCTCTTTTCTAGACATTTACCCAACAGAAATGCAAAGACATCCACAAGAAAGATTTTACCAGCATATATATGTATATAATAGCTTTCTTCAAAATAGTTCCAAAACAGGAGATAAAAACCAACTGCCAAAAGCCAGAGAGAAACAGGGAAGCTCTTTACAACAACAAAATTAAACAACACCTCCCCCCCACACACACCCTAAAGAAAGAAAACCTTTTCCTCTCTAAAATGTCAACAGTAAATCAAAGTACTTGGTAATTGTCAAAGCTTATCCACTTGTACTCTTTCTCGGATAGAGTCTCATGTAGCTCAGGCTATGACCTAAGAATGACCTCAAGCTCCCGATCGTCCTGCCTCACCTTGCTGGGACTATAAGTGTACATTACTCCTGCTTTTTATGCAGTGTTGGATAGAACTCTGCTTCATGCATGCAGATATTCCGTGAACTGAGCTATATGTACTTCCAGCCACAAGAGTAACATGTTTTACTATTAATTATTGAAAACCATGGGGATAGAGGGGAGGGGTAAAACCCACAATACAATGTTTTTCCTTGCACCAAAATGTGGCTGGAGGAGACGTAAACCCTTTATGCCTCCAAATTATGCCCAGCTTTTATTAAAATTAAAAATACTGGGGACAAGAAGGATGTGATACCCATGGATAACTCTCCCCTCATATTTCTTCACTCATCTTTCCCTCCACTTACAGAATTTATGCCTGAATTAACTTACTGTAACCACATCCACCCCCACCCCCCACCAGAAGAACCCAATGCCTCCCCAGAGGAAGTGTTTAAACAATAGTGCACAAAGATGGCTCTGTGGTAACTAACCAGCCTGGGTACGGAGTAGGGTCTGCACAGGCTGCAGATAAGTCAGAACCCAGAAAGGTTCTGCCTTTGTTCCTGGGTCCTAGAGTGCCCCAATCTTCCTGGGCCTATCCCTCTGCCCCATCATATGCACAACTTGAGGCAGCCAGAGGGAGCGAGCATTAGGCATGGAGCTGTGTGGGCTCCCAACCCAACCTATTCGTGGCTTGGGAATGACTTCAATGGTTCTGAATCTGAGATTTTGGGAGTGCAAAGTTAAAAGGTGTCAGAGATGATAATGCAGTGGAGTAGTTTAGGGTACAGGCACTACTACCCAGATGCTTGTAGCAGACAAGTAACCCGTGGTTTGGGCTACTAAAGTTGAATTTCATAAACATTTTTTTCCTGGGGGGAATCTGCACTGTATAACATTAGCCCTTCTGCTAGCAATTTTCAAGCCTTTCCAAATGCTACATTGATACCCGGAATACATTCTCTACTCAGCCCGAAGGCAGCCTTGAGTCAGCTTTTCCCATTATCTGTACACCTAAGCCATTCACGGGAGCTATTATTCAGAAATGCCTCTGGAAGAGACACTGCAGCGACTCCTTCAGTGTTCTGGCCTCCTCCCCAACCCAGGACTTTGTCCTTAAGTTTAAACTAAGTGACGTTCGCCCAGCATTCTGACCTGCTCTCTTTTCCTTTATACAGGGGTAGCTATTTAATATTGTGAGCGGGACAGATGAGAGCTCCCAATTTAGAAAAACTGCCCATGAAAGCCTCACCACCGCCCCCGAAGCCTCTGGTCCTGTACTTGTCTCTAACCTTCAGGTTGATTCTCCAGGACTCAGAGCTCCATGAGCAATGAGGCCCATTAGCTAAATTCTTTTGGAAGCCTGACAGCCTCACACTGCGCAGTTGTTCCTGTGGGCACATCTGCTGCTCGGGAGGAGAAGTGATATTGGATATGATCCTTTCCCACACTGACTTTCAGAAGTGGGGGGTTGGGGACGGGAAGGCGCCCTCACACTCCGGTCCCAGTCCTCGGCACCTTCAATTGCTCCAGCTTCGTGTTCCCACTGATCACACACCTCAGGTGCCAGTTCCACGGGGCTGCTGTTGAGAGCAGGACTGAAGGCAAGGCTCAGTGCACCCTCCAGCACCCCCGCCTTGTGTGTGTCAAAGCCTTCAGTTATGTCCAGCAGTAAGTACTACCTTTGGCCCAAACATAGAGAAATGAACCCCAAAATGTCTCTGCCTGTTATGAAGCCCATTCTTGCCTTCTTACCACTCACCACCCCAAATCCAAGTAAATGTGAGTACTGGACAGTAATGCCTTATCTACGTTTTTACACAACACCCACAAAAGTCTTTCACACAGCAGGTTTTCAGCAAATATCTGTTGCCTGCAATGAATAATTACATAAATGAATCCAGGTTGACTAGTTTCCTGAAGGGGTGTCAAACAAATTAAGTTCTTTGTAGGGCAGAGGTTTTTTGGCTTTGTTTAGTTTTGGTTTGGTTTTAGAATTTGTAACTTTTACTATTTTCCACCTTAGGACTTGAATACATTCATGTTAAGTTCCCCCAACTCCATCTGATCTTTAGAACATTGCAGGACTTTAGTCTGTACTGTTGAACAAGCCTCCAGAGGCCAAGGGGACAGCTCTGACTTTTTCCTAGTTCCAGAACAGCTATCGTAGAGAGTCCCAGGGATTCTGGGGTGATTTTCTATATTATACAAATGTACCTGCTATGGTGACATCTTAGGAGCCAGAAGATCAGATGCAGAGCCTGGGGACATAGCTCTATGAGTAAGCCCCTTGCTCTACAAGTATGACAAGCAAGTTCAGATCTGAATGTAGATCCGCAGCAGCCACATGAAAAGGCAGGTGTGGTGATGTGTGCTCCTAAGCCCAGCACTGAGGAAGGGTGCAGACAGGTGGATCATAGGCACTCTCTAGCCAGGTAGCACAGACATTCTGGTGAGTGTTAAGTTCAGTGAGGGACCCTATCTCAAAAATGAAGTTGGAGAACCACAGAAGACCACCTAAATTCAACTGTGGCCCCAATATGTTAACATAAGTTAATGTGCCCCCCAAGCACATGATCATATATACATAACATGCACCCACACACACACACACACACACACACACACACACACACACACGTCCAAATTAAGTGATATATGTTTTCATGCTGAAACACACACATTTAAAGATGCCCTCAATAAGCAAGTGATTTAAAATGTGGAATAAGGTTGGTGGTAACACTGGCATGATAAAGAATGTGGTTCTGAACACAGTGGCTAGTTTAGATCTTGACACTTAGCTCAGGCCACTAATTTTTCAAGTGGTTACCTTCTTTGTGTAATGTGTCATCCAAGTCTAGCAACTCAGAAGATTCAATCCCACAAGAGCATCTATAATTAGAGAGTGATGATGCATTCTGGGAAGACAAATATGGATCCCACAGAGGTGATGCATCAGCAGCCTGAAAATAATTAATGCTTATCCTCGTGAGGCCATCTATACCAAGACACCTGGGAACGGGTCACCACAGCCGTAATGTCACACAAAGATGGAAAAGTCATTTTTCTTACCTGCAGAAGTAGGTCACAGTAAGAACATTTGGGGGAGGAATTCCCCAAACCCACCCCAGAGTGGACATGAATGGATTTAATAAGTCTTTGCACTTATTACCCTGAGCAGAATATGATCATTGGTTTATTTTTGTATTCTCTCAGCACCCTCGAATGTGGTAAAGGACAAGAACTGTATGTTTGGGGACATACAAACAAAAAGCAGTTACCAAAGCACTGCTTTTAAACTGACTGAGAAGAGGCTCTCACATTTCAAACAGCAGATGGATTTCATTGTTTGGTTTCTCATGACATGAAAGTAAGAGCAGCCATTACCACTTTAGAGCTCTTACTAGAAGGCTGACCAAAGCCTGGCTAAAGGTGTCCCACTGCTCAGTATATGGCCCTCACTGGGCGGACACTGTACTTCTATTGAGACTGTTTAAACATAGTTAGATCTCACAAAATGAACTGAGTTGTGTGGTCCTCATTAAAGTCACTGTCCCTAAATAATAAACGGCTTTCCCCAATGAGGCTGCCGGTGTACAGAAGAAGAAAGATAATCAAGAAAGGAAACTGTCCTTTCCCACTATAATTTCCAGAAGGGCCGGCCACGGGGCTGACCCCACCCTGCTTGAAGCTCTCTGTAGTCATGGGTCAGAAAGGCTCAATACACAGCCAGCAGCTCCTTAGTCAGTACACCCTAGATCAGGCACTCAGATGCTTCTGTGAACCAGATAAGCTAATGATGAGTTCTTAATCAGTGTCACTGTCAAGAAATTTGTTCTGAAGTTTGGTAAAGGCAACAGACCATTCTTTGGCTCCAACTGAGTGGCGAGGTAAAGTGTTTCCTCCTTCCCATCAAGGAAAGGTCTCCCCTGTTTACTTATTCTTGCTAAGAGCAACCCTATTTCACTTTTCACAGGATGCGGCTTCCTTTGCAGTCAGTTTATTCTTTCTCCTTAATGTCATTAGTGAACTTTGAGCTTAGTTAGTCTATGCTCTTTCCTTCCACACTCATCCTTTCACTTTGACATTTTAGTACAGAAGGACAGTTATACAATAAGGAAACCATAAAATTGTGTTTTGCAGTGAGTGATAGTGATGCACACCTTTAATCCCAGCACTTGGTAGGCAGAGGAAGGCAGATCTCTGTGAGTTTGAGCAGCCTGGTGCACAGAGTGAGTTCCAGGACAAACAAGGCTACACAGAGAAATCCTGTCCTGAAAACTTAGCCACCATGGTTCTTCAATAAGCAGGTAAATCACTACAATGTAAAATTAGCTCTTTTCCCAAAGGAAGTAATATAATACTCTAAGTATATAAAGGAATCGATAAAATGGAATATAGAAACACTATCAAGAGTTTCAGAGTTATGTGCAAAGTCATAAAGTCATAAGATACATTGTTCTTGGAATGTAGATAATAAAGTCACATGGTGTGGAATGGGGCAGGTTTGCTTTCTGTCTTCATTACTGCTAAGTGAGTTGTTCATTTACTCGCTGTAGAATGAACTGCTTCTCATTGATGTCAGTATCAAGGCAGTCATTCCGTCAATAAGTTCATTAGGTTTCTCCAGTGTGGATGAATTAAAGGAAATCAAATATAGCACTAAACAGAAAACTGGTCCTTTTTCGTTTTGCTGTCATTAAATCCTTATTCAATACGAGTAGTCATTCTCTATTCGAAGGGTTATCACTAACTCTAAAACTGATCTCACACATTGTACTTAGCTGCAGAAAACGAGGATGGAAACCCACCAGAAGGCTGGCTCATAAACCCAAGCAGTGTCTGGACCATGCAAAGTCTGTGACAGTTTCACCAGTTGCCAAGTGGACACCTAGTGGGCATGCGCTACAGTGGGCTCAACAAAGCTTCAGAACCAAACAACCTGTGCTTATGTTGCATGTATATAATGTCACGTTGACTTCCTTCACCTAAGGCTCAAGGAACATTGAAGAAGAGTCTGCAGTGTAGACGTGCTAACGACAACAGGACTAGAATGGAAAGAAACTCCATATACAAATGGCGCAAGAATTTCTCCATAAAACCTGACAAAAGGCTTAAAAAGTGATTTTAACAACCAAAGAACAAAGTCAAGCACAGCTTGGTAGCAGCACATTCTCAGGTGGGTTCTATTTGCTAGAGGCAAGCAGAGGCTTGAAACTCCTTTAAGGGAGGTTTCCTGACTCAGCATTATCAGCAAAAACTGTGTGCACGGCTCTTGGAAGAGGCCTTGCTACCAAACAATTAAATGGCATTTACGAGCAGCTGGCAGCATGCTTCTTGGTGGTGGCATGAACTTAGAAACTCCGCAGAGTTGTGGCAATAGGCATGCCTCCCACCATTACTTCAACATGAAACTAGACTATCAGAAAGCCAAGGAACAGGGTGGGTCTAGCTGCCACTTTAATTTTAGTTATGATTCATATAAAACTTTAGACTCACAAAGATAGGATGGATGATGGAATATTTTCTTTAAATTTTGCCAATTGTTAGTGAACTAAATATTGTTAACAATAGTTCTTACTTAATAACTGTCTTACTATGTTAAAGTTAAAACATTTTTATTTAGACAGAAAAGAGGAGGTGATGGGGGAATTTCCTTCCATGTATGTTTCTTTTTTTGGTTGATGAAGAAAACACTGATTGACCAGTAGCCAGGCAGGAAGTTTAGGTGGGACTACCAGAAGAGGAGAATTCTGAGAGAACACAGAAAGGGGTTCCAGAGAGATGCCATGTAGCCCCTGAAGGAGTAACATGCCAGAGCGTTATGGGTAAACTGCAGCCTCATGGCAACATATAGTTTAATAGAAAGGGGTTAATAATTAAGAGAGAGATAGCAAATAAGAAGCCTGAGCCATTGGCCAGACAATTTACAATTAATATGTCTCTCTGTGTGTATTTAGGCTAAATGGTTGTGGGACCAGGCAGGAAAGAAACTCCATCTATAGTGCAGGCAGAAAGACTGAAAGCCAGAGAACCAGGAAGCCTTCTGTGAGATTGTGTCATTCTAGAAATGACAGAGAAGCTACACCCTTGATACCTCAGTAACATAGCTGCCAAAACAAGACTTGAGCATTAACAGTATCAGTAACAGCATTAGAAGATTTGCTAACACGGAAGGGGAAGATCTCACAGGTATCCCACCCCTAGTTAAAGAACTTACAGGCAACTAAAGACTGGTGAGAAAGGAAGTCTACCTAGCTTTAAAAAGATAACTATGTTCTGCCAAAAGTCCTTTCTCTTGACTGTATTTCTCTTCTGTTACCTCCTGCTTAGTAATCAAGAAACTGGCTGATATCTCTTAGTTTCTAGAATTACAGTGAATATCTGTGGTGGCAAGAAAATTGGTACCAAGAACTAAGAAAAGTCAGGGTGGGAAAAAAAAAAAAAGCTGCATCCAAGAGTTTATCAGATGACTTTTTCAGTCCCCCTAGCTTCTTGAAGGATGGCCTTCATCCCAAAGGCTTTGGTGTTTCTATGTTTTTTGAAACCCCAAGTGTAACACCCACCCCTTATATTGGGAAATGTTCGTTCTCTCTCTCTCTCTCTCTCTCTCTCTCTCTCTCTCTCTCTCTCTCTCTCTCTCTCTCTCTTCTGACAATAAAGTGTTGAGGGAATATTTTTAGAAGCAAGAAGTTCCAAGTTTTAGAGAATGTTCAATAACTTGGGGTGGGGAAAAATGAGAACTAGCAAAAAGCAATAAAGCTTTGAAAGCAATATACTGGGTCATTTTCACCCCAAATTAGAGCCTCATGCCCCTAAGACACAAGCTAAATAATGTTGTTTGTGTTGCATTAACTTTGAGCTATAATATGGCCAAAGTAGATTACAAGAGATCACAGAAAATAGTCATAACATTAGCAGCAGCTAGCAGGAGTGTGTGGCAAGCAATCACTCTTATAGATTCAGTTATAAGCTTCAGATCCCAGTGCGGGCCCGTGTGAGTGGGCGCACAATTGGAATATAAACACAGGACTTCACAAATAAGTACTATACTGAAAAATAACCACCCCATAGTCATTTTATAGGTGAGTGCAGTCTAATGTTTCTCACTTGCTCAGATGCTCAATAAATGTATTTCTGAGAGATGGCAGAACCTTGGTAAGAGAAGGGGTAGGGACCAATAAATGGCGAGTTCTACCTCTTCACTGCCTACCAACAAATGCTGTCTCCTTATCAAGACTTATTACATTTATATGATCTCATTTAATAGCTGGTCCAAAGCCCCAAATATTCTGAGTTTGTTAACATGTTATTTATCTATAACGATTTCCTTGTAACTAGACCGTTAAATCTTTGTCAGATTTGTGTCTTTTGAAAGAAAATCATTATAGACAAAAATCTAACATATTTCAAGTGTAACTTTTATGTCAGAAAAACAAACACAATGCTAGAGAGATGGTTCAATAACCGGAGTTAATAACCTGAGTTCAATCACCAGGTCCCACATGGTAGAAAGGGAGAACAGATTCCTATAAGTTATCCTTTGACCTCTACATATGCATTGTGTCATGTGTGTTACCTAGACCACACATACTCTCTCTCTCTCTCTCTCTCTCTCTCTCTCTCTCTCTCTCTCAATATAATTTAGTGAAAGCAGATACAAATAGTACTCAACCTCCAGTAAACAGAACAATGCCAGATACTAGGCGCCATCTGCAACTTGAAGTCATTTAAGACACTTTCACATCTACACATGATGACCAACTAAGAAGAGCAGTGAATTAACACCCGTGTGCTCAGCTGGACCCTGGTGACAACTCCACTTATTGTTAGATCACAGCCAGCCCTCTGTAGCCATCTGTAGGTACAATTGACTATAGATGGAAAATCTCTAGTAGGAAAAGTTGTGTCTGTACTGCACATGTGCAGACCTTTTCTTCTTATCCCTCCCTTACCAGTATGGCAGAACAATGCTTTATATCATTGTAGGCTTGAAATGTAGTCCAGAGATAATAGAAAGTATACAGAAGGGTGCACTCAAACTAAATGCAAATTATCATGGAATTTCAAATGGATTTGGGCATCCTTGGAATCCAGTATAGAGAGCTTCTTGGAACAAACGTCCCACAGACACTGAGGTACAACTGTGTCACTTTTTTTTTTTTTTTTTTTTTTTGTCTCCTCAGCCTCTTGTACTTATAGCATTCTACAAGTCACATGGTTTTTATCCATGTACTTTGAAAACGAATGCTGATGGTAGTGAGGAGATAGGTGTATGGGGTCACTTAGAGAATGGGGAAGGCAGAAGAAGGCTAAGGTTCTGCCAAGAGCCCTGCTCCCTCCTTTTCTAGAGGATGTGGGCAAATTAACAGCTCAAAGTGGGAAAACTTCCCCAATTATTACTTCCAGCACACAAATAAATTCCCCCAAAGTAATGAACTTCCACTTGCTCTTGAGATTCCAAAGCTCAGTTAGAAAGGGCAGGAAGGAAGAACAATGGACACAGCAGCTATATGAAGAAAATGAATTGACTTTAATTTTCCATTTTAGGAGTAACTTCACATTCAAGTTTTTTTTTGTTTTTGTTTTTGTTTGTTTGTTTTGGATTTTTTGTTTTGTTTTGTTTTTTAATTTCTAAAGGACTAATGCTCATTGAGTAAATAATGAGGAAAAATTTGTGCCCAAGATTCTAGTATCATCAGCCTGAATCTTTCACCAGTCTAAACTTTTTATACTATTTATATGTGTGACTTAGCATAAAAGTAAATACATTTAAAACCACTTTACAAGTGAGGAAATGTTGGTGTCAGGTACTCAGAAACACACCCAAGTTCATTAGATGGGAAAGAATGAAAATTAAAGAAAAAGAACCAATGCATTTTGCAGAATAGGCCCCTGGTGGCTTAGATAACTAGGTGGGTCTCAGTTACCACTACCAGGGAAACAATTTCTTTCTGGCTTTGGTAAGGGTATACCCTTAGGCAGACTGTGCTGGTGACTTTATGCAAATGAAAACCTACTGGATGGAGAAAAACACTCAGTCCTTGCAGTTTGAATGTCTACAACAACTTGCTAAAGAGGGCACAATGTCACCAAGAAAAGAACCCCAGGCACAGATACACGAAATGGCTGCCCAGAGAATGGTATTATTCCAGAGCCTGGCTTTAATATTAAGGTTTAATAGGAAATGCACATAAAAACTTCTTATAAAAGTACTTACTTTCTTGGAGAGAAGTATCTAGTAACACTATGACCAAATACCACCCAGCAGACTGTTTGGGGTGCATTATAGAGCACAGGAGAATCCCAAATCTATCAATTCATTTTCTAAAGTCCTTGGTTAAGGTTTATCTTCTCTTCTTGGTTGACAAATATATTTCAAAACTTGATATAAAAAATCCTTGGGAGGTTTTCTAAAAGTAATTTTTCTTAGTGGAGGTAAAATAGCATAGACATAAGGTAAATTGCCTTCAATGTTCTGTGGACATACTTATCTTTTTAATATGGTAATACCACACTGATCTACAACACAATTTAAGTGGAAATTTAAGATAGATTATACATTTTTTTGCTGCCTTGTAAAATAGCAATGCACTAAGCATAAACAGATTTCACCAAGCATGGCTTTTTCCTTGATGACCCAAGGTCAGCATTATGAATGACTAGTCATTATGTAGCCTTGAGTAAGCTTCCTGAATGGCTCCCAAGCTTCAGTGACCTCGTATTCACTACAGGAATGACAGACTCTCCTTCGGAATAGTGATGGTGGATTAAATAAGATCATGAACCACAGCCTCATGTGTGGGTTATCAAAAATCAATCTAAAACAGCAGCTGCTGACTCTTTCCCACTCACTTCTCAGTCTTTGACCATGACCTAAACTACAAAGGTTGACCTGTAAATTCTGAAGACATTAGAATATATTTAAAATTCAATTTTAAAGGAAAATTCTAATTCCTATTTCATTTAATATAGTAGAACTAATGTCAGAATGAATCACATATAGAAGACTAAATAAAAGTACACACACACACACAATTTTAACTAAGTCTCTTAGCCAGAGCTGAGGAAATCATTTTCCTTTAAAGTCCCACACTTCTACACAATAGTTGTGCTTTAATTCACACAAACAAACAAACAAACAGGAAAGAGGACAAGCCTGGGCCCTGCAGAATAGGCTGGGCCAACCATCCTTAAGATCCTGCCTCCTTGCCAGTCCCTCATTTAAAAAAACAAAGCAAAACAAAACAAAAAAAATACCACAAAAAAAAAAAAACTGAAAAAAATATCTGCAGTGTAAAGGCAGACAGTAGGCAAAACTACTTGCCTACCTTGATGTTGTGCTGGCTCAGTGTAATACGGGGGGAAGGAGACGGATAGACACCAGTATGATGGATGGCCTAATTACAACCCACTCTTGAGTAAGTTCAGAGTCATAATTTCCACTATTTACAGTTCTTCACAAATAATCCTCTCTGCAGGAATATACTTTTCAACCCAGACCTCAAAGAACTCCTACCATGTTCTAAAAAAACCATAGGCCCATCATCATAAAATTACCCAATCCATGAGTGAGTGAACAGAAACAGTTTACAAAAGCAAGCTTTCAAGATTGGAGATAATTTCATTATGAACAAATACATAATGGAGACATTTAAAGAACTAAAGAACCAAAAGCATGCCAAAGGAAAAAGAGACATTCAAAATGTTCAGGGTGACTTGAAGGGGCGGGGGTAACAACCATATTTCTTAAGAAAATAAGTTAATAAAAATTGATCTCAGAAATAACATGGATAAGCAAATAGGATATTGAATAGAGCTAAACCAATTTGAGCAATTAAAACCAGATAACAGCAATAGCAAGTATAGAAGATATATTCTAAGCAATTTATAAAAATTCTCAAGATATACACGAAATGGACAAGTTCCTAGAAATATAAATTATGAAAACCACAGAAAGTGTGAAACACTTAAAAACTTCATAGAAGGGAGAGAGTAGAATAATATGGCGGCTAAGGAAGAAGATTCTTCAGCACCTCTCTGCAAGGGACATCTAGTTTAACATGACAAATACGGACAACCACAAAAACCAATTGGCTTAGGTGAAACACCACAGAGCCTTCTGTGGATGCAATGAAAACAAAAGTCATTCAAAAAAGGCAGGACCATCAGTTAATTGCTACACTTCTCTCCAAACAATAAGCAACTCAGAACTAAGAGAGACATCTCCCATTTTCAGAAGGGGAAAAATTAATTCCTGCCCTCAGCTCTGAAGTTCAATACTATTAGGTCTACAATGGTGAAACCCAGGGTTGGGTAAAACCCTACAGTCCCATCAAACAGGCTTCCATCTGCTATGGGACAGTACCAAGCTACCAGAAGTGCTTTGGGTAGGTGGTTGAGGGCTTCATCTATCTTTAGCCTGCATGGTTGGAGCAGATTTCCAATGGCTTGAGATCAGGGCAGGAAATCAGAAAAAATGTTTGCCACAGAGGACAGTTTCAATGCTACAGTGAAATGAAGTGCCTAATAGACAAAGGTCCTGGTCACATGCTAGAAGTTACAGACAACCTCTAAGCCAGTTCTGGCACTAGACAATCCTGGGTACCTGCAGGACAGACAAGCATTTTGGCACACTAGTTCTAGACATGTCTGGGGGAATATTTTTCTCTTTCCCAAGATAGTGCAGGCCCATAGTGACTGTAACACTCATGTAAGTAAGACTGAAATTAAAAATAGACTTGTCATTGAAATAGTTTATCAGCTGTTTCTGCTAGCATAGCACAGTGGCCAACTGTAGGCTCTTGATCTGTAAGTCTACAACAGAAAGAAGAAGACCAATGAAGGGTGAACTTCATTGTCATTCATTGTCATTCCATGATGTAACACTGTAGTGGATAGTGTGTCAGCAGGTGACATATTCTGACAGCTTTGATGGGAATAGGTATGACAGGAGCCAAGCACTGATCCATCTGTGCTGATTCTACCAAGAGCCACACAGAATTTCAGTAGCTGCTTATGAGGTCTATGTGCCTACTCTGAAGAGGTTTGTGAGGGCGAACTATCTTCTCTGGATAACCTCTCATTTTTTTCTAAATAGACATCAACAGAACACTATGGACAAAGGATGGATTGCAAAATAGTGCAGAAATCGAATATAAAACATCAAACTTCAGCAAATACTAATCAGGATGCTGGGTAGTGCGGCACAGGACAAATGACTGCAGGGTCATAGAAACATGTAGCCTGCTAGGAATTTATAAAAAGATGGGCACAAAGAAAGCAAGCTTGATTCAGAAGACCTAAATACATGATCCTTCAATGACCAACATTGCACATCAAGAAGCATAAAGAGTTTTCAGGAAATCGGGACCTCACCTAGTTCTCCAAAGATGGCAACTGAACCTGACAAGACAATGGCCAATGTGTATGAATTTGATGACCATTCAAAACAGGTATTTTAAGAAAACCCAATGAGCTTAAAGAAAACAGAAATGTTTCAAGTTTCAAGTACTCTAACAAAGACAAGATGGAAGCAATTAAAAAGACAAATACTTGGGCCAAAAAAAAAAAAAATACTCAGTAGAATTAAAAACAGAAAGCATTAAACAACAACAAAAGGAACACAAGTGGTTATTTGGATTCAAGAATGACTTGAGAATGGCAAAGGTGTAGAAGGTGGATTCAAAATAGTAATTACAGACTTCTCCCCACCACCCACTGAGAGAAGAATACAAATATACTGGTAGTGAAAGGTGGAAAGTCACCAGTACAGATTAACTCAACTACATCTATCCTAAGACATTTTACAACCAGAGGATCATAGGAGAAAAATGAAGAGAAGATGCTCAAGACTGGTTGCAAAGAAAAGAAACAACACAGGCATGGCTCCATTCACCAGACAACATCCTTTCCAATGGAAACTTGATAGGCTAAAAGAGAGTGACATGAGATGTTTTCTCCCAGTACTGCTGGAGAAACCTATCAATGGACAACACTGCACTAGCACAGTGATCTTTTGGATTATAACTATTTTGAAATGTTCATAAGATCATGAGACCAGAAACAAAAGAAAAATTATACCCCTAGGAAACCCTCCTGTGTAGCCTATTCAAAACAAACAAACATTTTTCAGTTTAAATGTTTTTATTTTGTTTTGGTTTTTTTTTTTTTTGGAATTTCATGAATAGGTAATATATTTACATCATTTCCATCCCTCTCCCCCCTTTCCAACTCCTCCCATATTATCCACCCCCTCTTAAATTTAAGGCCTCTTCTTTAATTATAATTCTCTCTCTCTCTCTCTCTCTCTCTCTCTCTCTCTCTCTCTCTCTCTCTCTCTCTCTCTCTCTCTCTCTCTCTCAGTGTATTTTCTCTTGTTCTTTTGTCTCTGCCCTTGTTCTTATCCTTATGGTCACATTAAGTTGCTACCATTTCAAAATCATTTGTTATTATCAAAAGACGGTTTTGGTGAGCTCCCTGGTAAAGAAAAAATCTATAAAAGACAAATAAAAAATGATAGGCAAATAATCAAACCATACAGTGAAAGTGATTTACTTAACCATTAAGAAAGATTGGTAGGAAAGAAAAGAGCCATAACAAAACTACACACTAGAAAACAAGATACATAAGAGATGTGATAAGACTTTGCTTCCTAATAATTTCCTTGACTACAACTGAGTTAACTTCTCCAATTAAAAGATACAAAATGACAGGCTGGATTAAAAAAAAATAAAATATAATTATATGTTGCTCATAAGAAACTCACTCTCAGGAACATATTGACTGAAAGTAAAGAAATGAATAAGCTATTCCATGCAAATCAAGGCCAAAGAAATTAGAGAGAGCCATAGAGTATCAGATGAATTGCTCTTTAGATGCAGTAAAGGGACCAAAAAAAAAAAAAAAAAAAAAAAAGGTTATTTAATAAGGAAGGGGTCAATTTAGAAAGGAGCAAATACTAATTCTAAAAATAGATATGTATTCAATGTTAGAGCACCTGAATATAAGTCAAATATTAACAAATCTAAAAGGACAAAAAGGACAGACTCCAATACCATAAAAGGCGGGGAGTGTTAACACCCCATTCTCAGCAATAGCAGCTCATCCAAACAGAAAGATAACAAAGGACAGAGTGGAACTGTACTCTAGACCAAATGCACCTAACATGTATGGACAGAATCTTCCACCCCACAGCTGCTGATTACAGAACATTCTCATTCTGCCTCTGGAATATTCTCCAGGGTAGATACTATGATGGGCTACAAAACAAATCTCAACAGACTTTTAAAAACTGGCATCATATTTCCTGACCACAATGTAAGACTAGACGTTAACTCAAGAAAAATTTTGGGGGTTATATAGACACATGAAAATTGCAGCTTATAAAGAAGAAATATGAAGAAAAAAAAAAGGAAATTTAAAGTTTTCTTGAGCCAATTATTTTTATCAAAGAAATCCCAGGACCAGAGGGCTTCATTAATCAGTTCTAGCACACATTTAAAGATGTAATATAAACACTGCTTGAGTTTAAAAAGAAGAAAAGAAAAAGAAAAAGGATTCTTTTGAATACATCCATTTGAGGCCAACATTACCCTAATACTAAAACTGGTAAAGGTACAACAAAAAAGGAACAATAAAGGCCAGTATCTCACCAGAACACATTTAAAATTTCTCAACAAAAATACTAGCAAACCAGTGGTCACTCTCATGGGTGCACAGCAGTACTTCCCTATAGTTTTACTTTGCATTTTCCTAACGACATGTCATGTGAAACATCTTTTATACTTATGTGCTAGCTATATACCTTCTTTGGTGGGATGTCTGTCAAGGTATTTGGCTCATGCTGAAGTGGAATGTTTCTATACCGTTGGGTTGTAAGAATTTCATTGTAAAAATGCTAAATTAGCATGCAAAATATTAGATATAATTATGAAATTTTTGAGGAAGCTGTGTTTAATAATTTTCATTTTCCTCCCTCTTCTCTCTCTTATTCTCCTTGTAATTGCCCCTCCCACTCTTTTTTCCACTTTGATGTCTCCTATGGTTTTTTTTTTTGTTTTGTTTTGTTTTGTTTTTGGGTTCATCCCTATTCTTCCTTACCACCCATTTCTACCATTACTTGGTCTCCTGTCTAGTTTTGAGGCTTTACCCATATTTAACCCAACATACAACACTATATATAATTATGCTATATTACATAATAATATATTATATATTATGCATCTAAACATATTACATATAGTTATATATGCATATATTACAGGCTAAAATCCACATATGAGTGAGATCACAAAGGCCTTGTCTTTCTGACTTAGGGTAACCTTGCTTAATACTCTATTTTCCAGGTACATCCATTTTCCTGTGAATTTCAGTCTTAGCATATGAATCCGTCATCAGATGTTTACTTAGAAATTTTTTTTCCTACTCTTCTCTGTCTTTTCAATATTTACAGTGTTTTTTATGGAGTATAAAAACAACTTTAATGAAGTTCAGTTTGTGAATTCTTTTTTTCAGAGATGTCTTTGACATTGTATCTGACAGTCATTGCCAAACTCTAGTTTTGCTCTAGAAGTGTATCAATAGCATTTTACATTCACATCTGTAACATAGTCTGAACAAATATTGTGAAGGACATAGAGATTTTGTTTATTTTAACTTTTTGCTCCCACTGCACTGCCTCTGTTCCTTGATGTAGGCTGGCCTCTGGGCTTATTGCTATGTGCCACTGATTTTTCTTTCTCCATTTCTACAATGTTTAAACTACTGTTGCTGTGTAGTGCACTTTGAAGTAGGGCAGTATTAGTCCTTTGCCTTTGATGTCCTCCTGAAGTGTGTGGGGCTACTCTGGGTCTTCTGCTTCTCTGTCACATCAGAATCAGTCTGCTACTGATAGCAACAAAATTATTTTCTGGGATTTTAGGTGACACTGTACTGACTCTAGATCATTTGGAGGCAAATGGAATCTTGTCAACATGAACTCTTACAGGATAGAGGATCTTTCTCACTCCCCTCTTCTTTAGGGTTTTAAATTTGAGTTTTATGGTCTCTTCAAATAGACTGTTAACATATTTTGCTATATTTTATACTGATATATTCCACTTGGGGTACTTCAAATTGAAAATTCCATTTGCCAATATAAATGGTCCTGTGCTTTTAATTTCAATTCCCACTGTACATTGTAGGTAGAAAGGAAAGCAATTAGCTTTTGTATATTAATCTTGTGTCTTGCAACCCTGCTGTAATTGCTTATTTGTTGCTGCTTTCTGATTTTCTATATAGACAATGATGATAACTGCAAACAAAAACAGATGACATTCTGAAAAAAGGAGAAAGCCAAGAAGAAAAACAATCAGCAACTGGCAGGAGCACGTGTTGGCATGGGGGAGTAATAGAAAAATCGATAGAACACAGAGCTATTTGCAAAGAAGGAAAACTACTAAAATTTATGCTATAATACAGTATATATCTCATTTGACATCCATTCAAACTCATAGAATATGCAACAGCAACTGAACCCAAATGGATTCATGGATCTGGGATACTATCACTAAGTCAAAGTAGGTTCACTAGCCATAACACAAGCACCACTCTGATGAGAGATGCTATGATGTGTGGGAGCTAGGGGTATATGACAAAGCTCAGTCTCTGCTTCTCAGTTTCCTTAAGAGCCTAAAACTGCCACCAAAATAACCTCTGCTTTTAGAAAGGAGAATAAGAATTGAAAATTTTGGTCAGATGCCAAAGATGAAAAACTATTTCAAAGCTGATATCCTATCAAACATTAAAAATAAGACAAGCTAACAAATCTCTCTAGGACAGATGAGAACATTATTAATAATGTCACATGTGTCAAAAAAGCAGAACATGAAATAATAGGAATTTTTAAAAACACACTTCAACTATATTTTGTTTTTTTTGTAATCAGCCTTACATTGCAAAGTACCACTCTATCACAGAAAATTAATGGATTCACTGGGAAGCCTAAAGGGATTTTTTGATAGCTGTCCTCAGGACACCACTTTCCATAATATATATTCCCTGGAAAACTTACTTTGAATGTTGGAGTTTTTCTTTTCTCAGCCTAGTAACATGTGGCACAGTAGTCGGGTGATACTAAAGTGGCCTCTTAAACATTTATAAAACAAGATTCATGTAAAAATTCTCCTCAACTTTAATGATTAGTTAATTTTACAGAGTAGAGAAAGCACAAGGGAGCATCTAAATGTTCTTCCTCATTATTCTACCAATTATTTCAATTACTTCCAATTATGAATAAGGCAATTTTCCATCTGACAAAGTGCTGGATAAAGATGTCCATGGGAATGCAGATAGCAGCAGTCCTGTATATATAGTAAATTATGTTCATGGGAGAAACATGACATAGGTTGGGGGATGTAACATGAATTTGATTGTCTTAGGGAAACAGTTATAACAAAGTTCATATAACTAATTCAAGCCCTAACTTTCTTTACATGTGATTGCAAATACCTCATTTAATCACAATTTTGCATTATTTGACATATGTTTCCAATATAAAAAGATAGTAATCAAAACAATAAAATTATGCTGTCTTATTCTGTTTTTGAGCTATTAGAATACTTGAAACTGTATAACCTATAAGGCTTTATTTATTTACTGATTTATTTTAGTTCACGAAACTGGGTAATTCAAGGCCAAGGGTTTTCTTGCTAATATAGCCTAAAACAGCCAAAAATGTCATGAAAGGAAAGGGGCCTAACTCATGTTTTTATAAGGAACCCATTCTTAGAGTATTGGAATTAATAATCACAAGCTCATCATGATTAAAGGTCCCACCCTTCTTCACTTTAATTGGAGATGAGTTTACAACCTATGGGGATGGACATCCAAGCCACTGCATGTGTCAACTATGGGTCTCACTTAATTTTATGATAAAAATCTAAGGATGAAAAAAAAATGGTACCACCAAATAAGACAAATAACCAGTCTTTCCGTAGGGAAACATAAGCTGCTGTCTAACCCACAAGCCAATGCACCCTTTCTTAAAGACTAAGGGCTTTTCCCAGATCATGGAAGTGGGTCTTCAGTTGCCATATTTGTTCTGCTTGACCTTAGGCATGATGGACATTAATTCTGACCTATCAGATTCTGTCTCAACATGAAATTAAGACATGTGACAGGAAAGGGTCACTTAACTACCTTTTGGGGAAAAAACAAAATTATTTTTGCTAAGCTTCCTCCATAGTTAAGGCATTGGACATGGTTTCCAAGGCAGATACTTGGTTTTCTTAAGATTGCAGCTTATCACTACCACCACTTCTATTCTGAACATTAATGTTAAAACAACCAATGCCCACTTCCTTTGCATTTGCAGAACTACTCTCTACCTCTTAAGCTGTATTCACACAACTTCAAAACTGTGACATTTTATTCATATTCAAAAAAATCACAGACACACAAAATTATACACTTTTTGCTTTAAACTCAAGGTGGAGATGTTAATGATGCATATTACAATATTTAAGAGAAAAACAACCATTGTGATGACTTCTGGATTTATGCCCCTGCTACCTCCTGACCATAATTCTCAAGTGGGACACCATGAAAAGACCAAACCTAAGAATAATAAGTACAGAAAAAGGTGAAGAAGCCCAGCTCAAAGGTGCAGAAAACATAATCAACAAAATTATAGAAGAAAACTTTCCCAACCTGAAGAAGGACATGCCCATAAAAGTACAAGAAGCTTACGAAACACCAAATAGACTGGACCAAAAAAGGGTCCCCTCGCCACATAATAAAACACCAAACATATAGAATAAGGAAAGACTATTAAGAGCAGTGAAGGAAAAAGGCCAAGTAACACATAAAGGCAGACCTATCAGACTTATACCTGATTTGTCCATGGAAACTCTGAAAGCCAAAAGGTCCTGGATAGATGTTCTACAAACACTAAGAGACCACAGATGCCAGCCCAGACTACTATACCCAGCAAAACTCTCAATCACTATAGATGGAGAAAACAAGATTTTCATGACAAAACAAGATTTACACAATATATATCCACAAATCCAGCACTTCAGAAAGTTCTGAAAAAAACAAAAAACAAACAAACAAAAAAAAAAACCAAAAAACTCCAACCCAAGGAAGCTAACTACACTCACAAAAACATAGGCTGTAGATAATTCCAATTTACCAGAAGCCAAAAGAAAAAGCTGGGGAATTCTACCCACAATACCACTATCACCACCAAATCCAAAAACAAACAAGAATTAACATTCAATGGTCCTTAACTTCCCTCAATATTAATGGTCTTAACTGGCCTATAAAAAGGCACAGGCTAACAGAATGGATATAAACACAGAATCCATCCTTCTGCTACATACAAAAACACACATCAACTTCAAAGACAGACTCTACCTCAGAATAAAGGGTTGGAAAAAAAGATTTTACAATCAAATGGACCCAAGAAGCAAGCAGGTGTTAGCTATCCTAATATCTAACAAATTAGACTTCAAATCAATCAAAAAGATGAAGAAGGTCATTTCATATTCATCACAGAAAAAATCCATAAGGATGACGTCTCAATTCTGAACATCTACACTCCAAATGCAAAGGCACCCACATTCAGAAAAGAAACATTACTAAAACTCAAATCTCACCTACAACCTGACACATACTGTCAGACTTCAACACCCCACTCTCACCACTAGACAGGACCACCAATCAGAAACTTCACAAAGCAACAAAAGATCAGAAGTTATGACCCAATTAGTTTTAACAAACATCTACAGAACATTCCATCTAAACACAAAAGAATATACCTTCTTCTCAGCTCCACATGGAACCCTCTCTAAAGTCAACCACATACTTGGCAACATAGCAAACCTCATCAGATCCAAAAAAAAAAAAAAAAAAAAATTAGGAATAGCCCCCTGTATCTTATCAGACCACCATGCTTTAAAGTTAGAATTCAACAACAACACAAATTGCAGAAACCCTACAAACTCACAGAAACTGAACAATGCACAATTTTACCATTCCTGGGGCAAGGATGAAATAAAGAAAGAATTTAAAGACTTCCTAGAATTCAATGAGAATGAAGACACAACATCAGGCTGGAGAAATGGCTCAGGGGGTAAGAGTGCTGCCTGTTCTTCCAGAGGTCATGAGTTTAATTCCCAGCAACCACATGGTGGTGGCTTGCAAAAAATCTGTAATGAAGTCTGGTGCCCTCTTCTGGCCTGCAAGGATACATGCAGGCAGAACACTGTATATGTGATACATAAATAAATCTTTAAATAATAAATAAATAAATAAATAAATAACACAACATACCCAAACTTATGGGACACTTTGAAAGCAGTACGGAGAGGAAAGTTTGTAACACTAAGTGCCCACAAGAAATGAAGAAACGGACAAATAGTAACATTAGAGAATTAACAGCACAACTGACAGCTGTACAACAAAAAGAAGCAAACTCACCCCATAGGAGTAGACACCAGGAAATAATCAAATTGAGGGCTGAAATCAATAAAGTAGAAACTGGGAAAACAATATAAAGAATCAATATAACAAAGAGTTGGTTCTTCAAGAAAATCAACAAGATAGACAAACCTTTATCCAAACTAACCAAAAAGCAGAGAAAGAACATGCAAATTAGCAAACTCAGAAATAAAAAGGGGGACATAACAACAAAAATTGAGGAAATCCAGAGACTCTTCAGGTCATACTTTGAAAACCTGTACTCTACAAAATATGAAAATTTAGAGGTAATGGACAAAGTTCTCGATGGATATCACTTGCCAAAATTAAATCAAGAACAGATACGCAATTTAAATAGACCTATAGCGCCTAATGAAACAGAAGCAGTCATCAAAAGCCTCCCAACAAAAAAAGCTCAGTTTAAGTGCAGAATTCCACCAGAAATTAAAAAAGCAGCTATTACCAATACTTCTCAAATTGTTCCACACAAGAGAAGCAGATGGTTCATTGTCAAACTCTTTTTACAAGGCTACAATTACCTTAGTACCCAAGACACACAAACAAACAACTAAGAAAGAGAACTATAGACCAATATCCCTCTTGAATCTTGATGCAAAAATACTCAATAAGATACTGGCAAATCGAATCTAAGAACACACCAGAAAAATCATCCACTATGATCAAGTAGGCTTCATCCCAGAGATGCAGGGATGGTTCAATATATAAAAATCTATCAATGTATTCCACCGTATAAACAAAATGAAAATGAAAAACCATGTGATCATTTCACTAGATGCTGAAAAAGCCTTTGACAAAATCCAATACCTCTTCATACTAAAGGTCTTGGAGAGAACAGGGATAACAGGAACATATCTAAACATAATACAAGCAATATACAATAAACCAACATCAAATTAAATGTAAAGAAACTCAATGTGGTTCCTCGAAAATCAGGAACAAGACAAGGTTATCTACTCTCTCCATATCTCTTCAATATTGTACTGAAGTTCTAACTAGATCAAGAGGACAACAAAAGGAGAATAACAGGACACAAATTGGAAAGGAAGAAGTCAAACTTCCACTATTTGCTGATGATATGATACTTTACATAAGTGACCTGAAAAACTCAGGGAACTCCTACAGCTAATAAACAACTTCAGTAAAGTGGCAGGATACAAAATTAACTAAAAAAAAAAAAAAATTAGTAGCCCTACTATATACAGATGATAAATAAGCTGAGAAAGAAATCAGTGAAACATCACCCTTTACAATAGCCACAAACAGCAAAAAATATCTTGGGGTAATGCTAACCAAACAAGCGAAAGACCTGTATAGCAAGAACTTTGAGCCTTTAAAGAAAGAAATTAAAGAAGATACCAGAAAATGGAAAGATCTCCCATGCTCTTGGATAGGTCGAATAAACATAGTAAGAATAGCAATCTTGCTAAAAGAAATCTACAGATTAAATGCAATCTCCATCAAAATCTCAGAACAATTCTTCACAGACCTTAAAAGAACAACACTCAAGTTTATATGAAAAACAAAAGACCTAGGATAGTCAAAACAACCCTGTACAATATAGGAACTTCTGGACACCTGACTTCAAGCTCTATTATAGAGCTATAGTTCTGAAAACAGCTTGGTATTGGCACGAAAATAGACAGGTAGACCAATGGAATCAAATAGAAAGCCCTGATATTAATCCACACACCTACAGACACCTGAATTTTGACAAAGAAGCTAAAATTATACAATAGAAAAAAGAAAGTATCTTCAACAAATGGTGCTGGTGTAACAAGATGCTGATGTGTAGAAGACTGCATATAGATCCATATCTATTGCCATGCACAAAACTTAAGTCCAAATGGATCAAAAGCCTCAACATAAATCCAGCCACATTGAACCTCTTAGAAGAGAAAGTGGGAGGTACCTTGAACAAATCGGTACAGGAGATCGCTTCCTGAACATAACAACAGTAGCACAGACACTGAGATCAACAATTAATAAATGGACCTCCTCAAACTGAGAAGCTTTAAGGCAAAGGACAAAGTCAACAAGACAAAATGGAAGCCTAAAGAATGGGAAAAGATCTTCACCAACCCCATATCTGACAGAGGGCTGATCTCCGAAATATACTCAAGAAGCTAGTCATCAAAACACCAAATAATCTAATTAAAAAGTGGGGTACAGAACTAAATAGAGAATTCTCAATAGAGGAATCTAAAATGGCTGAAAGACACTTAAGAAAGTGCTCAACATCCTTAGCATCCTTAGGGAAATGCAAATCAAAACAACTCTGACATACCATCTTACTCCTGTTTGAATGGCTAAAATAAAAAACACCAATGGCAGTTTATGCTGGAGAGGATGTGGAGAAAGGGGAACACTCCTCTACTGCTGGTAGGAGTGCAAACTTGTACAGCCACTTAGGAAATCAGTATGGCAATTCCTTAGGAAAATGGGAATCAGTCTACCACAAGATCCAGCAATTTCACTCTTAGGCATATACCCAAAAAGATGCATATTCATGCAACAAAGACATCTGTTCAACTATGTTTGTAGCAGCATAATTTGTAATAGCCAGAACCTGGAAACAACCTAGATGCCCCTCACTGAAGAATGGATAAAGAAAATGTGGCACATTTACACAATGGAATACTACTCAGTGGAAACAACAACAACAACAACAACAACAAAAAACAATGTAATCTTGAAATTTGCAGTCAAATGGATGGAACTTGAAGAAACCATCCTGTGTGAAGTAACCCAGTCACAAAAAGAAGAACACAGTATCTACTCACTCATATAAGGATTTAGACATAGAACAAAGGATCACCAGCCTACAATCCACACCACTGGAGAAGCTAAGAAACAAAGGGGACCAGACCCTAAGAGAGACATACATATAAGGTCCCCCCATGGAGGGATACTCCCTTATCCTAGAGACATGGGGAAGGGCCTAGGACTTGACAGATTTTGATGCTCCCTCATGGAAGGCCCCATCCTCCTTGGGGAGTAGATTGGGGATGGGATGGGAGGGTCTGTGGGAGGCATGGGAGGACAGAAGGGATATGTAAAATAAGAATTTTTTTTTTAAAATTCCATAACTTAAAAACAAACAAACAAAATGCTAAGTATTGCCATGGACTAGACAGTACATGAGTGCCATAGTAGGGCAGAGATGAAGACATACATGGGCCTGCCTGTGGGGCTGTGTTAAGGATAGACTCTAGAACATGTGAAAATGACACAAAACTGTCTGATTCTCTTACAAGAGGGCCAGAAACTGCTGTCAAGTTCCTGGGGATTATGACTTATATGGGACCTCTACATCCAAAGTCCTGGAAAGACACAAATCAAGCTTCTTGCCTGCTAACTTAATGAATGATCTCCAGGAAACCCAGCATCATCACAGCCATGCACCACTACCACTATGGACTTTGTGCTGAAAGAAAGGCCAGAGACGTGGGTTATAAAGTAGCGGCGAATCTGGATGATGCTGATGGAGGGAACTGGATCGGGGTGGGGGTGGGAGGTGACAAACAGAATGAGAAGAGTGTGCAAACTAAAATTCCAAAACATGTGGAGAAGTTCAATCCCAAGTTAGCCTCCAAATCAAGCAGAAGGCTGATTAAGCAGGCAAAAACATACAAAAACAGAGCAAGCTAGAAATATTTTAAAGCAAATCTATTTAATGTCCTCAGAAAGGTTATTAACGTACAGTATGTTGGAAACAAATTGAGACAACGATTAATAGTGGGGTTGGAAATCAATGAATGGTCTGTATTATTTAGTACTGAGGAAGTAATCAAGAGATGTAACTGTCTGTGTGCAAGTAAATTACAAACCAAACACACACAAAACAATAAGCAAGAAGAATAAATTGAAAAGACACTACTATATGGTAACATGATGCACAAAGAAAATAGGAGCAAGCAGATCACGAGAAAATACAATCACTGGCAATTTTTCAGAACTCAGGAGCATAATCCTACACATAGAAATCACCAAGCAGAAGATGACATCCTAGGGGCCAGCAGGAATAAAGGGATCATTTGTCACAGAGAAACAGCAAGTAGTCTTACAGCAGCTTTCTTATCAACAAAATTAGATGGCAGAAGGCAACTTGTGCTAGATCTTCACACTGAAGAGTGTATAGGACTTGCAACCCAGTTAATCATCACTCAGAGCTGAACAAGATGAAGAAGACATTTATAGGCCTACAAAGATCAGTAGTTTATCATCTAAATGAACTTCAAACAATATGGAATGCAAATAAAACTGAAACAAAGCACAAAATCAGAATGCCACATGACTGGTATATATAAAGTATATATCAAAATATTTAAAATTAACAACAAGTGTGCCTCCAAGAGAAAGAGACAACATCAATCGATGGCAGAATTGGGTGCTGTGGGGCTGTAGAGACACAGACTGTGCCTATTGGGTAATTGAAAAACTGTAAGGTCTTGTCCTGGTGAAGTATGTAAAGATGCTGAACAATTCCATCTTTGCTAGAAAAGTTCGTATTTTATTTGTAAGAAAGCTGTAAGCTATTGCTTCCATTCCAGAACAAACAAAACAACAAAATAAAACAAAACAAAAAAAGTTTCCAATCAATGTTTAAGAAGAGAAAGAGTAAAATTTAACAACCCAAACCACATACTTCCCAGCGTGGTAGACAAATCTTCAACTATCTTGCTAATCACAGAAACTCTGTTCTAATAATCCCAATAGTCACATCTTCTGTTTTCTGTCCTCTAATTTTTGCTACAATCATTACTGTATTTGGGGACTCGATAAAAAGCAGCTGATGCTTCAGAAAGACAGTGTCTCAGTTTTTACTGCCTTCACAAATGACTTTCAAGTTTGTCAGATGAGAAGGAATTGGAATCACTTAGAGTCAGCAAAAAAAAATGCCACAAACACTAGGACTGGACAAATGTAATTTTTTAATAAGAAATGCTTTTAGCTCCAGGGTAATAAAAAGAGGTGCCAGCTCCTGAAATAACATTCTCAGCTGCAGTTTAATCTGTACTCTGTGATCACAGCTTCTGACTGTACAGTGACATCCCCTTGTATCCCACATCTGTCATCCTGGCTTGAACTGTGGAAAGCTAACTACTGTGCTAACGGCATGAGGCCCCTGGATCATGCTACAGAGATAACTTCCCTGCTGCCCACACAGCATTACTCCTTTGTGACTGTCACTCCAGACATCTAATCTCCAAAGGAACAGTGTTGATCTCTAGGTGAAGGCAAAGCCTATAGAAGTCACAACTCTTTCATGGACATAACACCTGGAATTCAGAAACAGTGGGGTTTTGAGATAGAAGAACAAGAGCAAGGGGACACAGACAAGCCAGAGACACCACTGAGACCACAAGACAGGACAGCCCCCACCTCCTCATCCGTGCTTTCCCTATTGCACCAGGACGATGTCTACGAGAGCCAGAGATAAGAGGACAACATGGTAACTCAAACCTTACAGCCTCGGTCCTCAGAGCATTTTCTAAATCTGCTAGCTTTGCTGAAGCAATTAGTCATCACCAGGAGGGCTCACAGGAGGTTCTCAATTGAGGCTTAGAACAGGTTCACCTTCCCATCAATCATTCCCTTCAAGGCTGGCATCCTTCCCAGGCTGTTCCCCCTTCTAGCCAGAAGAGCTCCCAAGAATGTTATAGCAGCTCCTTCCATGAGCAAAGTGAGCTCAGTCAGTCAGTTCAATATTAAGATTGTTTCTAAAGGCAGCAATATGTCTTCAGCATCCTGTTCTTGGAAGTAAGACCCATCCCAAGAAGCCCTTGGTGAGCATGGCCAGCCCAAGTGTAGGGGCAGAGTGCAGCCTCTATTTAGTAGCCCCAACCAGGCAAAGAGACTCACATGAAGAAAATTCCCTTAGAGTAACAACACTTAGAAATAAATAAAATACAAACACAAAATCTTCTAGGAGATTTCTAAGTAATGTATGTTTTAGTGTGGTCTGGGATCTAGAGCCAAAAGAAAAGCATGAAACCCAATATGAATAAAGCCGAAGAGAAAACAGACATGAAGAAGGGGAGAGCTCTAGGAATCTATGAAGACATAAAATCTGGGCCCTTTATAAAAAGGAGAGTCACAGCTTGCAGCTGGGTGGAACAGCTCTGAAACAGCTGAGAACAGACCAAATGACTCCATGAACCTCTACTTTTAAACGAAACTTTAAAATAGAACTTGCCCCAACCTCTTCTCTCCACCGACAATGGAACAGGGACCCACAGAGGCCACCTGATTGGATCACTGCCACAAGTCAGTGAGTGGCAGAACCACAACCAGACCTTGAGAGTCCTCCATCAGTGTGACGCCCATACGTCACCTCCGTTTGCTGTGAGGAGAGAAGAGGGCACAGGCTGCACAGCCCCGAGGGAGCAGGCAAGCCCAGAGGCAAGAAGGTGGGTAGGTGTGCTGGGTGGTCACAGCAGAGAACAGAAAGAGGGGTTAGAGTAATGAGCACCCACATCCTAGAGCACACTTGGGAATGAAAGAAGAAAGAGTTAAAGGCAAATCCTGAAGGCAAACTATAAACTCCAAGGCAAAGATTCCACAGTCAGAGACTGTCGTGTGCAGATTAATAAGAAACGAGCAAAAAAATAATTAAGCCATGTGACCTAGTGACAAGGTGTTTGTCAACATAATGACTTCTCCTGTGTATTCTAGCATCATGTGTTTCTTATAATTTGCTTTTGAGAAAGCTGTATCTGAAACATGCTGAATACTAGCTGGAGTACAGATGACTAGCCTAGTCTACTCCTGTTACCGAGTGCATCTCCCAGCTTCCACTCAGAAACCTGATTGCTAAGCAAGCTTCCCAAGGTTGTTAACATAGAAGAAACAATGCTACCTGCTACCATGCCACCGCCTGCCCACTCCCATGTCATAGGGACAGCTGCCAAGATACACAATGAATACCCCCAAGGAACAAAGGTGCTTGCAACCCACCCACTTCTTTATCAGGCCTCCACTTCCCACCATACCATGAAGACCAGGTAGATTTAAGTGCACTGGGCAACAACCGACTAGATATTTTTATGCTAAAAGTGAAAATCAGCAGTTTGCTAGTGGGGAAAAAAAAAATCACACTTTTAATCCTGAGTACGTATTTCTTTGAGAGCCAACTTATGGAAAATAAGCCAATAGGGGTTAGGGAGATGACTCAGTAAGAGCATCTGCTGTGTAAGCATGAAGACTTAAATTCAAGTCCCCAGAACCCATGTAAAAAGCTGAGCATATCTCCATATGCCTATAACCCCAGCGCCAAAGGACAGAGGAAGGTGGCTCTGGAAGCTCAGTGGCTAGTCAGCCTAGCTGAGATGTGTTCAATGAGAGACCCTACCTTAAAAGAGCATGACAAAGAAGAATAGAGATGACATTCAATGTTCTTCCCTGGTCTCTACATAGGCACCCACACACGTACACACCAAACAAACAAGACAACAAAGCAAGGGACATGATGTGGGCTTAGTGAGCTTTATCTACTTCATTCTTGCTCCCCCCAGTAGGCATGTCGAGCACCTCCAATTCCATCAGATCTATCCATCAAAGCTACAGAAGGCTGTGACATTCAAGCTTTCTCTGCAACCCGGGCCGCTGAATAGAGGTAGAGGTTCTTGAGGAATGGGAGATGTGGGGGCAGTTGAGAGGTAAGGCAGCTGCCAGCTGGAGAGCGATGAGCAACTGCATAAGCTGTCTAGCTGCCCATCTACTACCCTCATGCCTTCTGCCTGGCCTTGTACACTAGAATACAAAATAGTCCACAAAAAGGAGGCAGAGGAAGGGAGAATTCAGACAAGAACACTGTATTCAGCTCAATGCCTGTTTATTTCCCAAAGTGCAGACTTGTAGGGCAGAAGGAAGGATGATACCCAATCTTCTCACACTCAAACCATTGAAATGATTACTCAGAAATTTATTTTGAGGAGAAAGATCTCAGTAATGGCCACCATTAAGAAAATTCCACGAATGAGAAGGGTAAAACAACAGCAGAGATGTATGAAAAAAGTCGTAAGGAAAGCATCTACCTAAAGTTACACACAAGTCAATTTATAAATAAGCATTTATAGTTTAAATGAAATTTTCCAATCAGGGCTAACAATGTTCCCTTCAAGAGCTAAACACCATTTAACAAAACAGCAGTCATGAGAAGGCGTCTTCTGGGCTGTTGACCAGGGTCGTCCAATAGACTCTCAAAACATTGCAGGCTGTTGCTATTGCCCTTGGTTGCCCCCACCCCAGAGGTGGAAGATAAGTCTCCATTGTTGTACTTCAGAAATAGGGCCCAGAGGCCCCTGAGCCAGAATAGACCTGAAAGTCTCCTCTGAGGACTAGCTTTCATAGCACTAGAATGGACCATTCAAGCTTCCAAAGGAGGAAAGCAACCAACAAACCTACCCAGCCATGATACGACCTACACCAACCAGCATGACGCAGTAACCCTAAGGATACAGTAGCATCATGCAAACATTGGCAGTAACACATACCATGGTGGTAACCAACAGCTTTCTAATTGGACTTAAGACCTACTCGATAGGTGGGAAATCACACCTGGTACTGGAAACCTAGCCAAGTACTCAGGCTAGTGAAGTCATGGGTCTTGGACTACAACCTACAACCTTGAACCTACAACCATCACTTTACTAAATCGACACAATCCCTAACTACACTCTAAATGCTTGTCTTATTTATTCACAGGTAAGTGTAGTCCTCACTTCTCATCAAGGAAACTTTTCTTTGCAACAGAGACCATTACAAAAAAACCCCACAACCAATCAAAATGCAGAGTATGGATCCCAATGGTTATATTTACAATTCAACTCCCACACACCTAACACTCGGACACATTATAGAAGAGAGGGTGGGAAATTTTTAGAAGCCAGACGATCAAGGAGTTTGGTGTGGTACTGTGTTTCCTAGGAATATCAAAAGCTATGCCCGTAAAGTCTCACCAACATGACTGCCTAAACACGAGCTGAGCCAGGACCACAGATGTGCTAAAGTGAAAAAAAAAAAAGGACCATAAACTGAATTCGAAAGAGAGCAAGGAGTATCTGGAGGCTTTGGAGGGAGAAAACAGAAGGGAGAAATAATGTAATTATATCATAATCTCAAAAAAGAAAGAAGAGAAAATTCTATTAATGTGCTGAGGATCACCCAAGTCCTCATCATCTCTGACGTGGAGGATGGGAAAATGAAGGTGAGCACATTTGGAGGCCAAGGGGCCAAACCTCCTTTCTCAGCTCCAAATGCACACAAGGGTTATAAGACCACAGTGACAATGCAAAGTGAGCAAGTGCCTGTCTCTCTCGGTCCATGTCTTTCTGCCTCCTGACCTCACCCACAGCAGCCCTTGATGTGTGGGGTTGCTTCCTGCACTATCACCCTTCCAAGGTCCTTCAACAGTCTCCAAGAAGATCATCATCATGCTGAAAAGTAACACGGAGCTTAGCTTCTTCAATAAGGTTGGTTTACAAAGTAAATATAAATTTCTGGGTGAGAATACATTGAAACATATATAAAAATAAAATGGCAACACTTATTTTCCTCTAGTAGTTTTAATTTTCTTGACTTTTTTTTCCCTATGTTTTCCCCTTTTTCCTACTATGGAAAAAAATTTTCTAATCAGGAGAAATGGCACTTTACAAATAATAATGGCAGGCTGGGGAGATGGCTCAGTGTGGAAGAGTGAAAGCTGCATAAACAGCAGAACGTACCTCCAAGTCACCAGCATCTTGTCAAATGTCGGATGTGCCTAGAACCCCAGTGCTATGGTGAAGCAGCCATCCCAGAGGATGCCTGGGTTTGCTGGCTGCCAGCCTAACTCCAGGTAAGTGAGAGGCCCTGTCTGTTTCATGGATTAAGATACAGAGTGATCTAGCAGGACCACTGACGTCCTCTCTTGGTCTCCATGTGCACATGTGTGCACAGGCCATACACAGAACCCCCCCCCCAACATCCATAGATGTTCACACAATAACAATGGCTAAAATTTATCCTCAATTGAGCAAAGCAAGTAACAGATAAATGAGGTTATTTGTGGAGTACAATGTCTGAAAGAAGAAAGGGGAATAAAAGGTGTAGGGATTGAAACTTCACTTTCTCTTTATCTGCAAAATCCCCAGGCTTCTGCCTACACAGCTCTGGGGTACTTGTTTTTTATTTATTGTTTAAGTTCTCAAGCTTACACTTCAATGCTCACCATCAAGCTATTGCTTTTGTAGCCGCTGACAGCAATACAGGCAAACTAATGAAACCAATTTTAGCTGTTATTTTGTATGAATATTAATAGGGGGCAAAAAGGTAGCTGGGTGTGAGGATTATTGTAAAATGATTAATTTCTGAATAACTGTGTTGAAAATGTGGTTTTTCCATTATGAAAATAATGGAACTTAAATGTCAGTAGATTCTTAACTTTAAAATTTGCACCCGCATAAAATAAGACCTAAAGTCTCCTGCTCCTGCTTTGGGGGGCGGGGTGTCTCAAATTCAAAATGTTTCAACTATAGATGATCATACCTGGACATGCCTGATCTCATCTAAACATGCTTCAACTGCAACATCTTCCTGGATGTAAGAAAATATCCTTGATCAACCTTGATCATCCAGGGATGAGAGAAAAGGCCTTTTGTTTCTTCATGTCTACTTGTTTGCCCCATATTAATGAACTACACAGCATACACATGAAACAAATTTGACCTAGGGAAATATTCACCAGGACTCAGAATACTTGAGGGTGTCGCTCATCCTGCTCTGGTGTTAGAGGGTTGTGAGTCTCCGTAGGGTACCAATAAAAAAGAACGTGTTGTTGCCAGATAGCAAATATAGCATGTACAACAGCTAGGGCTGTTTGGCAATTTTTTTTCCTGATGCAACTATCATAGGATAGAATAAATATTAGACAGAATCTTAAGGTCTACATTCAATACTAGCTTTGAATATCAATAGTTTTATATATGTATTTGCCCACATATTACTTTAAAGAGTTGTCTCAAAGGCAAATGTTTGTGAAAACATTCTAAATTACAAAAAGCAACACTCCACTTGGGGAAGAACATTAGCTTCAGTTATGAGACCCTATGACCCTTGGAAACTCCTTCCACGCAGTATGCATGGTCAAGAGCAGCTGCATAGAGAGGAACCGGGTAAAGGAAAGAATAAGGATGGCTACCTCAGACCAGGCCAAGGCTGTATCTCTCAACCAAGCATAGGCTCCAAAGAAGAGCCCTCTTGAGCATTCTCAGAGGACTCTAGAGGAAGGCAGAATTTGGCCAGATAGCTTGATCTTTTATGTTACTAACACTTTCCCAAACTTTTGCCAAGCTACGACTCAGTGTTTAAGGCATATGAAACCCAACTAAGCCAAAACTGGGAGCAGGTGCAAGGTGGGATTTCAGAGTTCCTCAGGAACCTTCTGGGCCTGATTGATCTTGGTATGTACCAATTACACCATTTTAGTCTCAATATTGCCTAACTTTTCTGGGCATGTTTTCCTTTCTGTGAGAATAGGATAATTAGAGTAACTAATTCTACCAGATATCATAGCTTAGAATTCTAGACAAAAACATGTACACGTGGAAACTGTCAATTCTTGCCCAGTGCTGATTCGGCTCTTAAAGTTCTTCCTTCTGGAAATCTCAGGTTTCAACTATCCAGGTCACCCTGAAGTACACATGGGTCTTCAGGCTAAGAGGAGTCAGCACTACCCATGAGCATGGGCACGGCATGGCTCATGCTGCCTCACCCCTGAGCTCTGAATATACAGGGTAATATCACTAGCAGCAGCAGGTGGGCATTTACCTACTCCCCAAGAGTCCTCTCAAAGCTCTGTCTCAGTTTCTGGTGCCCAAAATTGGCTACCATGCCCATTTCCTTGACGTGGTCCCAGTGCCTACAGGAGCTCAGTCCTATAAACAGGTCTCTCTACTACTCTGAATCTTACCAGTGCCTTTGTTGTTGCTAAAGACACTATGCCTCACTATGTAGCTCTGGCCACCCTCAGAGATCCACCTGCTTCTGCCTCCTGAGTGCTTTGGATGAAAGGTGTGCCCAACTACAACTGGTCCCTAACCAGCTCCTTCAAGTTTTCCTCATTTATGCAAAGCTCTAGGCTGCAATTTCAGTTCAACAGTACTCTACCTGGTTGACAAACATCAAACCTGAGCTGAGTCCAGCTCCAAGCAAGCAGAGAATAGAATGCCACTTCTGCCCTGGATATATACTACTCATGCTCTGCTTCCCTCTAGCCCAGGCTTCTTGATTTCTAGGCTATCCCATGCCCAGGCTGCCTGGTATGTTACTTGAGCATCCATCCACCCATCCAGTGCTTTTTAACTGCATTGTATATCTGGGCTCTATGTTTTGCTGACACAAAACTGAACAAAACACACATTCCCCCGTATTAATTATTTTCCTCCTAACTATGACAACATATCCGATAAAAATGTCAACCATAAGGGAAGATTTACGTTGGCTCACCATGAGAAGACTCAGTCCATCACAATAGAGAAGGGATGGTTGGGCTCATGCCAGTAGGAGAGTGTAGTAGCAAGGTGTTCACACCAACAGATAGGAAATTGAGAGCCAAGCTACAGCCAGGGGCAGGCATAGCCTTCAAAGGCCTGCCCCCAGTGACTCGCTTTTGCTAAGCCAGCTCTTCCTAAAAGGCTCCAAAACAGCATCACAAGCCAGAGACCCAATGTTAAAGACATGAGCATCTGGGACTGTTTTAGATTCAAACCATAACACCCCCTGCTCTCACTCAGCACACATTTTAGTAGAGGAAGAAGTGAAATGAATGCAATCATTTCACAGGGCAGAGGAGTTAAAAAATAGTGGTGGTGAGGAGAAGGACAGGGAGTCAGGTTAAGCTCTTTTGGGAGGGGACACATGAGCTGAGACCAAGGAAAGCCAGAGAGAACTAGCCATGCTAACAGACCTGGCACAGAGTACTCTCCTCACAGCACAGAAAACAGCCAGTACACTGATGCAGTGGCTAGAACCAGCTTGTTGTTATGGCTTGCGTTCCTTTTTATCAACAGGAACCCATGGGAGAATTCTAAGTCGGGAGTGGTTATGCCCATTCTCTTCTTGGGGTCTCCACAATAACTAAAGTGGAGAGATTCTTAATGCATTCTTCATTCTGTTTGCAGAAAATCATACGGGGGAGATCACAGTGCTGTCACAGAGCAGAGGGGAAGCTAGAGTTGTGACACTTGCACCAAAAGAGAGAAGTTATACTGAAGAGAGAGAAGTCAGCTCTCACAGTCACTACCTCAGCTCGGGAAGTAAGAATTAGAAGGTAAGGAGAGAGAAGTGTCATACCACTCTACAGCTCTTTAGAGAGGATGCATGGAGAAGTGAATTTCCAATTAAAACCAATCTCAAATGCAGGCAGAACTGGTGGCTCTTCTCTCAATGATCAGACATGACTGGGTAGGTGTTAGATAGATGAAATGGAGAACATTTCTCTCCAACGCTGCCAGAAGCCATCTCTGTTTCCTCTCATGCTTTCTGTGGTGTGAAGGCTTGCTGAAAAGAGCCATTCCCAGAATGCTCCTGGTAAGAATACATCATCCATCTTTCCTGGGGTAAGGACAGGGATGACACATCCAGAGACATTGTTTGTAAGATTGTGCCAAGTTTCTCATGTTTGTGACAATCACTCAGCACAATAGAAGTAGGGTGGCCATGGGAGGGACCTGGCCACTGATGATCTCACAGCTCTGGGGGCTCTTTTCTTTAGGGATGCTGAGAGCAGTGATGCCACTGGCGGCAGGATGCCCTTCCATCTGAGTTTATATGATGCAGAGATGCCACTCTTAAAGGGTGAAAGGAGAGAAAGTATCCATTTCCTCTCTCAAATACCTCAGCCTCCATTTAGACTACTCTGGTATCTCTAACCTCTTCAAGACGTCAGGTTATTCTCAATTTACATCATACACAAAAGACTGTCTTATCCCCTCCTCCAATATGCCATAAAATCCACAAGTGGAGACCATCACCTGATATAAAAAAACCTCAAGTAGTGCATAAGAGAAGAGAATAAAATACAAATGCTGCTCTCCAAAATAGCTGCTGAGTTTCTTATACCTCTCTCCACATATTAGTGCTCAGATATAAGTGTTTGTATCACTCATTACATGGACTGATTACAGAACTTTAAATTACTTCTGGGTTAATGTGGTGTAAAATACATTTTATATTATTGTAAAACTAGAGAGTGTGTGCAGGCATCCCGTAGATCCAAACCACCTGTACCTATACTCATGCCACTTACAACATTTCAGCCAGCACTCAGTCAAGTCGGGGGTTGGGGTGGACAGCTTTAGTCTGACCTAAGCCTTCTGGCTCAGTGTCCCTCCTGCAGGAGAGGGTACACTTTAAAGTCCCTTTGAGAGTGTAGGATTGAGATTGGTTAATAACAGAGGCACAGGCATGCACAAGTCAGAGTCTAAACTTTTTGTCAGCACCTAAAGTTCAGACAAAAGCAGCAAATCACAGAGACAACTGATTAACGATCCCCAAGAGAATGTGGATTAAGTTACACTGGAACAGCTGTTTTTGATCCATTTCCTGTTTTGCCATGTAATGGAGGAGCATTGTCACATCTATCACTCTTGACACTGCCCTAGCACCAGCAACCCTCCCTGCCAACTCTACCTGCACTCACTTCTCGGCACCCGAGGGCTTATGGGTATTTTTCTATTGTCATAAGCGAGAGAGAGAGAGAGAGAGAGAGAGAGAGAGAGAGAGAGAGAGAGAGAGAGAGAGAGAGAGAGAGAGAGAGAGAGAGAGAGAGACTCAGTTTTATTCAGTAGCTTTAGGGTCACAACACAGGCCATTACTTAATTTTCATTCTCAAGTTTCATTTGCCACCTCGGGTGACAATTTGCTGGCTGCTAGGGAAGGAGCATTCTTGTTGCTCAGCCTCAGGGAACTATACAAATAACCACCTGTGGAGGAGAGAAGCAAGGGAGGCACTCAGGAGAGAGAACAGTGCTAAGAACATGGGGTCTCCATCCCTAATAAAAACCCAGTCAGCATCTGACTTCAAGCTTATCACATCAAAGCCACTAAAAATGGATTAATGGTTTTGCCCTCAATCAAAGCTTAGAGAAAGGAAAGATGGAGTTTGGGCCCCCAGGAGTCGGGTACAGGACACACCCAGACACTGAATTCTCAGCACAAAGATTCAGCTCCCGGAGGGGCAAAGGCGTGGGAGCAAGCGGCAAAGGCGAAGGCAGGAACAGCAGCAGGAGCAAACAGCAAGCAGGTGGTTTTCACAGGAGAAAAAGGGGAGCCTGCCAGAGTGAGTGGGTAAATCCTGATTGTACATATTAGCCAAATAATGGATTTTCATTGCCAGATTTTGGTGCTTTGTCTCAGGAACAAGTCAGTGACCAAATAAGGGAACAGCCCTGGGGGCTAGCTGTAGGAATGTAACCTAATGGTTTATAGCAAGGAGAGGGAAACAGGGACGGACAGTATTTGTCAGCACTACGTTTGCCAGGCTCAGAAATGTGTTTGTCAAGCTCAGGACTGCCAGAGAAGCCTTCAGAGGTTAGGACCCAGAGTTGGAGAACTATGGGTTCTGTCACAGCTAGATAATCCTGGAACCTGAGGCTGTACGTGACACTGAACACAGCAGTGCATGCCTCATGCTCCTTATTATTGTCCTTTGAAACTGCGGCTCTCCATGCCCTCTTTCCTGTGAATGACAGGATCCTTGAGAAACATCCTAGTTATGGGGCTGTTCCTTACCTGAAAGGAATTCATTTGGCGAAGGGACAGAGGCAGTGAGGCGTTGCTCCTCGACAGTATCAGCAGCAGCTCCAGGCAGGTTGCAGAGGGCAGGGTTAAAGGGTGCACACTGATGTCACTTTCCCATGAGCTGGCAAGCCTGAAACACACAGATACGTTAACTTCCATAAGTGCATCCCAGAATTATTTTTAAAAAAATATGACAGAGGAAAATCCATTGTTTTGTTTTGTGTGGAGAATATATAAAAGGTAGAAATAAAAATATGTCAAAAACTCACAAGGTAGGGCTTGGTGGGTAAAGGGGCTTAGCGAGAAAGATCCCCAGGACCCACATGGTGAAAAGAAAGGTGGCACGTACACATACACATATGTACACACGTATACACACACACACACACACACACACACACACACACACACACACACACACACACACACACAAATAACACACGATAAACTTTATATTCACAAGATAAATGTCCAAGACAGTTTTATGCTACTGCTGGCATAAAGGAGACAAATGACTCATTTTTCTTCTTTTTTTTTTTTTTAGTTAATCACTTAATATTCAAAGTACAATAGTCATAAGACATACGGGCTTATTTGAGTGAAACCTGCTGAGGATGGGGAAACCTGTTGAGCCTTAACAGCTAACACATTAAATACATGTCTCCCATGCTTGACATGCTCATTCACACAGTGTCTGGATGACCCTTCAGCCACCTAAGCAAGAACTGCCACCTCCATTTTATAGATGTGGAAACATTTTTCAATGTAGAGGACCTTAGGAAATGTCTGGGTTGGTGACATTCAAACTCTTAAAAGTGTTAGGATCCTTTTGTTCAAAAACCTTGCCAACAGTTCAACGTCATGCAAAGAAAGGCAAGGGTGCTGTTTCAAGAGGTTGAACTGGCAGGATGCAGCCCTTATCCTTCAGAGGGGACCTTGAAAGGGCTCCACACCACCTATGGAGCCCATCTGAAAACTCTTTCATGGGAGAGCAGGAAACTGAGCATTGACCCTAGACAAGGAGAGAGGTGCTGTCTAAGATGAGGCAGATGTGGAGCTGCGACTGAAAACCCGCCTTTCAAATTCCCTATTTATGAGAAAAACCCAGATGACAGTGATGAGAAAATAATGCAAGAACAGTCTAGACCTAAGCATTTGCTTCTGTTTGCTTGAGGATTCCTCATGTGATGCCCACCAGAGCACCTGCAGCCATTCTACGTTTGAAAGAGAACCACATATAAAATACATGATAGGTAGACATTTACTTTGTAATTATATACATTCTTGTGGCATTTTTATGAAGCTTAACCACTGCAAATCTAACCCGATACAGATCAGTGGTAGCTGGTGGCAGCTTGGGGAGCATTGGTGGTAGAAGCATGATGAGCTTCAACATTTGGAGGTGAGTCACGATGAGGACTTAACTCTATCACCATGAATTCATTCTATTGCTCCATTTTTGCTGCAGGTGGCAGAGTTAACTCTGTCAACTGGACAGACTAGAATAGACTGCACTCACTTTCCTGTGTACGACCCGACTTCAGCAAGGATGAGTTTCAATGAACTCTCTGCGTTTCAGAGACTGTTATTTTATATTGACTGGTTCTACTACTCCTTCTGCTCATTATATTACATTCTCAACATTTCTCTGAAATAGAAATAAAGATGCCATCTTCTCAAAAAGTGAAACAGTTCTAGGCCAGTAGCTCCAGGGTCAACCTCCACCCCCTCTTTGTGCAAGGGCACAAAGCCACACACTTAACTTCCTGTCCTGTATGGCACTGAGCTATATACTATGACCAGTAGTGGGCTTGAACTCCTCCTAAAACATGCACAAAATCACTTCCTTAGAGAAACCCTGTGTCTTGTTGACTAATAACTTTTGAACATCTATTACAGCATTTACCACTGTTCTACCAGTGTTCTCATTTGGAATGTGTTACCATCTCCCACCCTCTAGAATTAGGATTAGACATGAGAAGGGGAGGAGAGGAGAACATGTGGGACCAGGAGGACTGAGTCAAGGGACGAACAGAGGAGAGCGAGAGAGAGAGAGAGCGAGAGAGAGAGAGAGAGAGAGAGAGAGAGAGAGAGAGAGAGAGAGAGAGATCATAATAGAGGGAGCCATTATAAGTTTGAAGAGAAAACTGACTCTAGAGAAATGTTCAGAGACCTACAATCTGAGCAACAGTGGAAAGGCTACCTTAAATGCCCTTCCTTGATAATGAGATTGAGATCTAACTTATGCCATCATAGAACCTTCATCTAGTAGCTGATGGAAACAGAAGCAGACACCCACAGCTAAACACTGAGTAGAACTCCTGGAATGATAAGAAAGGGGGTCATGAACAGGCTACAGAAATCCACAGATACAGCTGACCTGGACAAGGGGGAGCTCATGGAACCCCAGACTGATAGCTAGAAAAGCAGTGTTGTTCCAACTCAGACCCCCTGAACATGGGTCTCAGTTAGAAAAGCTGGGCAGTCTAAGGGACCTCAGACAGTGGAACCAGGATGTATCCCTAGTGCACAAAAGGTCTTTGGGAGAACATTCCCCATAGAGGGAGGGCCTAGACCCTACTCCAAATGACTTGACAGATTTTGATGATTCCTCCTAGAAGGCATCACCCTCTCTGTGGAGTGGAGGAGGGGAAAGTAGGACAGAAGGGGGGCGGGGGTCGTGGGAGGGAGGGAGGGAGCGGGATCTGAAATGGATATGTAAAAATGAGAAAAAATAACAAATATATATTTAAAAAAGAATGAATAACTGTTAAGATGAACAACATTAAAAAGTAAACAAACAAAAACAAAAAAAAGGGATTAGACATGAATGGATTCCTTTTACTTTGCAGACTTATTTGGAAATAAAGATTAGAAAGTTGCTTCAAAGCTGCTCCTTTTACATACACCCTGTTTTGTTTTTCAGTTCTGGGGATCAAACCTAGGGCCTGTGCACACTAGGGAAGCATTCTACCACTGTAGTACATCCCCATTCCCACACTCAGTATCACAGCCTTTGAAGGCACAGCAGAAGTGTGCCCACACACACACACACACACACACACACACACAACTGTATGTTTAAAAGCAATTTAAGCACTCAGAATTTATACTGTCAAACCCACCACCCACACATGGATTCACTGAAGGTATTTACATGCTGAAATTTTTAATGTATAGTAAAAATATTTGTTTCAAACCTGCATCTTATTAAAAGCCACATGGCCCTTCTTTAGAATGTAAATGTCCCCTGGAGCTCTCCAGGGAGCCCTGACTAATCCAGGCTGGTCATGAGCCACCAGGAAGGGTTTCTTGACTGAAGTGAACACTGCTGGGGCCTGCTGCACTATAGGAGAGCACATGCAAGGCAGAAAGAACCACGTTCCCATCATTTTCCACTCCCTTTTTGGCAGTAATATTTTTGCAAGCAGAAGAGAAAACAATAAATACACAAATAAATATTTTAAGAGTTGTCTGGATTTACTATGGTTGTAAGATGTTCTCTACAATGTGTGCTTAAATTTTATAAGTACAGATCTTACATTTCTTCCATCATTTATCTTGTGCCGAATACATCCAGACAATGGGCCAGCATACTGACTGTATTTGTCCTCTCATTTCCCAGAGGAGCCCTGACTGGCAGGCACTGTTCATTGCAGCAGTCAGAAGGGTTACATGATTATAACCAGCAGCACGTGGTGAGTGAAACTGGTGGGACCAGAGTAGTCAGCTTGGCTTGAAACCAAAGAATATCATGGCCCCATCACTGGACATGGGTACCTGAGGGTGGTGTGTAGACTTTCCTCCTCTCCATGCAGAAAGAAGCAGATCCTTGGTAACTGAATGTTCTGATGCCTGCCTGTCTGTACATCAAGATTTTAGCTTGTAATGTGTGGAGCTCAGAATATTTTCACTCTTTCAGAAGAAGTTATTTTTATCTTTCTCAAGGTATTACTTTATTAATAAAGTATTCCAAAATCTGAATTAAAAAAGTAAAAGGGCACACATCGGGAAATAGTCATATTAAATGGAAATATCCATGTACCAGGTAAAAAAGATTAGGAAACAGTAGAACACATCAATGGCTATTTTTCTTAGAGGGAAATAACTTTGTCATTTTGTTCTCTTCCATACCTTTTTATTTTGCCCAGAAACAAGTTACTTTCATGATGTTGCTATCAATTCTGGTATAGACAAAGGCATGTTTCAATGCTGGGTAAAAGTTTCAACATTCTAAATGGCTTGGTGTGAACCATTGAAAAGGGCATTCAAACAAAAATGAAAACCTTTAGCACTGCCTTGTCATTCACCAACAAGTCATCCTGGCTAAGCACACTTCTGAAGCAAATTTACTTCAGAAAACCTTGAGGTTAGCACTTGACTCATGTAATAATATGTTACAGCAATACCTCATGTAATATGTTACAACAATACCTCATGTAATATGCTACAGCCCATGATTTATATGCAAGGACATTTTTACACTGATAGTGCCAAGAATTACAAGGAAAAGTAGTTATCTATGTCCCTATGTGATTATAAATATTTGCATGGTTTTAACCCAGCTCTGAAGGTAGTCTGTGATTGAGCAGTTATCCTTACTAAAGCCCGTTAAGGGAAAGCCTGTTGTCCTGACCCCCAGAGCCAGGAAGGGATGAAAAGATTTTTCTCAGCCAAACCCCACACTCTGCACTCTACCATAGCAAGTATACTAGATATTTAGTGGCTTCCATCCCAAAAGACTGTAACCCCCAAAAAGGTCAACACACACCAACTTTCAGGTATCCTTAACTCCTCACTTGAGGCAATTTGAATAAACTTTTTGTGCTATCAGACAAAGCAGCCAGACTTAAGCTGGCTCAGGTTTCTCATACTCAACCTAACCCAACAACTAGTCCTACACACACATTATCTGTCAATGTCAAAATTTACAAACTGCCTTTAGTTTTAATTACTCCAAATATTATTTTAATCACATTAATATGCAGGTGATGAAAAAATAAAAGTATTAAGTGTAAAATGAAAGTAGTTGTTTAGGAGAGTAAGAGCTCTGGGTATCTTTCCTCTAACTCTTTAGATAATATTTTCACAGTCTTTTTTCAATTAAGAAAGCAGCACATGGGGAGGGAAGAGGAGGGGGAAATGTAAGGACATGCTCAAAATTCATTTCACATTAAAACAATCACCAGTCATGACATGGATTTTAAGACACATGTTGACAAAGCTGAGGTGTCACTTGTAGCTATCCACCCATGACTCAAACATCAGTACTAACATCTGAAAATGAAGATGATCAAAGCCTGTTGTGCAACACAGCAGAATCTGGTGTATTTCTGGTATTTCCTGCAAAGCATCATAACTATTAGATGGGAATCAGTCATTCTCCACTAAGAAACAACAGGAAAGATACTTCAAAGGGAACAAGGAACTAAACATCAGTCGAAAGTTATTTCTGTGACTTTTAAGCACTGGGAAGGAAAAGCTTTCCTAAGAGACTAGAAGTGTCAGCTGGGTGACCTGAGTCTGACAGACTAAAATGCAAGCTGAGGACACATGGTCCACTTTTCTAAACCTTTACAGTAGGAAAACTCCCCCGAGGCACAACTATATGGCCTGTCTATTTTGGGACAACAAGAAGGGGAGAAAATGTCACGATTTCACTTCTAACAAAAAATGGTGATATTGAGAAGGAACAAGCCGATCGATATCAAGAAAACAACCCAGAAAAATAGAGGGTAAAAACATGGAAATCATTCAACACAATGTAAATTGGAATAACAGAGATGACATAGGAGCACAACACTAAATATTAAAATATCTTAAAGATGTTTAATATAAGGTATGAGACAAGATAGCAGTATGAAAGAACCAAGATGAAAGATGTTAATTTAGATCTTTTATCTCTTTCACTTTAATAGATGATTCGGTCTTTTTAATGCTAGAACCAAAGACAACAGTGCATAAAAGATACCTGAACATAATGCTTTTCATGTCTGTAGATGTCAGAAAAACTATAATGATGATAAGTCCACTGATTTAATCTCATCACATAAGAAGCCAGGCAAGGGACCACAACTGAACAATAGAGTCACGAATATAAACCAGCAAGATATGTAAATTATCCAAGCAAATGAACTTCAGCAGCTGCTCTCAAGGATACAATACAGTAAAATAACTAAACAGACTGCTGCTATGGTTTTGATTAGTCATGAGAACACCACTACACTCACTTAATCATACTATTCCATGCATGCACACAGCCCCGGATCCCATCCCCAGTATTATAAGGAATTACATGTCTGTAAAACTAGTGCACTTGGAAGGTAGAGGGAGGGGAAATAGAAATTCAAAGTCATCCTAGCTATACAGAGAGTTCAAGGCCGCCATGGCTACATGAGGCTATGGTGAGAGAGAAGGGGAAAGGGAGGGACAGAGACAGATAGGGAGACAGAAGAGTGAGAGAACTAACTCAGAAAAACAGACTATGTAAACACATGTAACTAATACGTTTTGAATATGCCTTATTAAGTAATGAACAATTTCCACGTGACATTGTTTTCTGCAAAATTTAAAGAAAAAAAATTTGATTTACAAAAAAAAAAAAATCATACTAATTCTCTGAACTAAAAAACCCTTGAAAGCCAGAAGCCAGAACTTGGGTGCATTATTCTTAAAAGTTCTACTTTTCAAACTGCCAGTAAGACGTGCAAACTTGTGAAGGGAAACCTCCCACATGTCACAGAGTTCAGGCGAGGACTGAAGATGTATTTCAAGCTTGCTGTCTAACACGCATGAAAGCCTGGCTTGATCTCCAGCACAGCAGAAACCCAGCATTGCAACCTGCACTCCCAACACTCTTGGCTGCAGGTATGATGGTAAGAATACCAAGGCACCAAGGCCATCCTCAGCTATATGGCCAGCCTGAGCTACATGAAACCCTGTCTTAAAGAAAAAAAAAAGTTCAAGGGAAACAGCTCTGATTTAAATAATGTAATAATGGGCAAGAGAGATGGCTCAGCAGGTAAAAGCACTGGTTTGCTCTGCTCTTGCAGAGGTCCTGGGTTCAACCAAGCACTTACATGGTTAGGTGGTTTATAACCATTCATAACTCTAGTTTAAGGGATTCAATGCCCTCTTCTGACCTCTATGGATACTGCATGCACACAATACACATACATACATGAAGGTAAAACATTCATACAGAGTAAATAAACATAAAAAATATGCCTATAAAGCAAGCTCAAAAATTAACATATTAATTCTTACCCAGAAATTGAGAGTTTGTTTATTCAAAATGATCACATTATTGCAAGATACCAGCTATTGGGAACATAATAATATATGTAAAGCCAAACAACCCAAAACAACAATAAAAAAAAATCTAGAGCGTTCCAAATATATTCCTTTGGTTTACTAATAGGCTTTATTTGTCTGTGGGCTCAGAACAGGGTTTTATATTGTAACGCATGATGGCATCAAAATCACTACAGTTCTATCATCACCTCATGAGGTCCTAGGGACTGAACCCAGATCTTTGAGCATACTAGGTAGCTGCCAATTGAGCTACTTTAACGAGAACCTAGTCTATGGAGAGGTCTCTCCGAAACTTCCTAATTGGAGTGATATCACTTAGAACACAGGAGCCCATTTAAAGAGGCCAGCTGCTCCCTTATATCAAAAACAAACAAAAATAAAAAAACCTTTCGTCCCACAGAAAATTTCTAACACACAAAAGTAAGAGGCAAGTCTAGCAAACTCACGCACATGAAACTTTAGAAAAACCCTGGACAAGCCCTGTAGACTAACCCACCCCATCTGCTCTTAATGTCTGGTTTTCAGTGAATTCTAAAAACCAGTGACTCACAGGCATCAAGGGCACCTCTGCCAGGCATCAGCCAGCACATGTGCAAACCAATGAAGCTCTCCTAATCTCCAATCACCTTTCTCAATGCCTCATCCCATAAACATACCCAGGCCCTACCTTTGGACAGGTGAGTTGGACATATGCACTCAAGTCTTTACAAACTCTACTTTTGTAAAATTAATTTCTTTTCTCGAGACTGACCCACTATGTGGCTGGCGGGGTTTGGTAGCATTTCCAACAACCAACTTCAAAGCCTCTGTTCTGAGCAGTCTAGAAAACAATCTACAATAGCTATATTTTTGGTTTCGAATGAGTCCATTTATTACTTATGCAGAAAGCCAACAGTAATAAAGTGTAAGTATGAGAGAGACAGCAAAACAGCATCAAAAATGGGTGCTCAAAACATGCAATGGAGTGGTTCAATCTAGAGAGGAAAAGGTAACATCATACCAGGAACTAACGAAACACCAGCAGAAATCAGCTAGAGTTCCTGATTGAGAATGTCCTGGATGGGACAGAGAGTCCGTGCCAATGAGACTTCCAAGTGAAAGAACAGATAGCAGCAGCTAAATAACACCACCAATGTGGGGATTTCCAAGCACCCAGCGGCAACTGAGTCAACAGAGTCCTAGACCCACTTCTCCCAATCCTTGCCATGTACGACCGTCCACCTTGTCTCTCCCACTTATAGGCAGCTTTATAGTTTGCGATAAGCATTGTCACCTCAGGTGGAAATTTTACCTGACAATGTTTTAAAAACCTCGCTTGTTGTTTGCCCCTTTCATTGTTACAGAGTTGGGGGAGGCATCCTGCCCCAAACAGGGAATCCTGGAGGATATTTGAAATAAACATGCTGGGTTCTGGGACAGGGGACCCTCTTGACAATTCACCAATATAATGTATGTTGTATCATTATCCTCGCAGAATTAACTTGGTTTCCATCAACATCTCTACACACTACCATATGTCCAGAATTACTCTGAAGGAGATCTCAGACAACAGTTCTTCAAAACAACGATCCTTTTTTTTTTTTTAAGATACCTACTACGTAATTATTTCTACTTCAAAAAAATAATAAGAATTCACTATTATTTAATCTGTAATGAGTGTTTAAATGTACTCAGTTGCTTTATTAATGTTACTAATATGTCAACAGTGTGAGTTCATACTAAACAAATACACTGCAACTGTCTGACAATGTGTATCTTGCCATTCTTAATTTGTGCAACACATATTCATGATTGCATCTGTATGAAAGGTTCAGAAGGGGTAAGTGCATGAAGATGAAACAAGATTAGAGGCTTCCAAAAAAATAGAAGGAGAATGCTATGGGCAGTGATTTCAGCAAAAGAATAGACAATGATGGCTTTGCAACTTCCAGAATATACCATAACCCATTGAACTGTACCTTTAAAGAGGTCATTTTATGGAGTATGGGGATTTCAAAACATTAAATTATTTTCAGGAATACCAACAGATCTACTTGACCCCCCTTTTTTTGGGGCACACTGATATATCACAGAGCAAGTCACTCCCAAGAATAATTCTAACAGACACAGAAACAAATGAAGGCCTCTATTGCAATTCATCCTGAGCAATGGTTACTTTCTAACAGATGGCCATGAGACAAATTGCCTCTACACCATATTGCTTTATTTTTAGAATTTTATTTACACTTTTTCTGCATGTGCATGAGCATGTATGTTTGCTGTATGTGATCACTCATGTGTCTCAGTACAACGTGTGGAGGTCAGAGGACAACTTGGAGGAGTTGGTTTCCTCTTTCTAGCGCATAGCTTCTGGGGTTCAAGCACAGGTTGTCAGATCTGGCAGCAAGTATCTACTCTCTGAGCCATGTTGTTGGCCCACAACATAATTTTGAAGTGTTTGTTTGTATTCATTATTTTTACCACCACCATTCCCCATCCCAGCTAGGAAACCAGTCTCCAAAATACTTATCATGTCATGCTGCCATTTCCAATCTTTTGTCCTTCCTTTATTTTTCCCCTCATTTAAAAACTATAATCTCTCCCTATTAGTTTCCTCATTTTAAGACTATAATTTCATCCTACTATTATTCTGACACATGCCACTGAAAGAGATGAGAGAGATAAGAGATCAGAGGAATGACCATCCTTAAGGCCCTTTGCCTGCAAGCACAGAAATCCAAGTTGAACCACCAGATATGGTGCTATTGCTCTTTCCAGGGGTTAGGAGGCAGAGACAGGAGCTGGGGCTTACTGGCAGGAAGTCTAGCCTAATTGGTGAGCTCCAGGCCAGTGAGTGACTCTGTCTCCAAAGGGTTGGATTGCATGCTAGGGGCTCATGATACAGGCCTCCAAATTACACCTTGGACATTGTTTCTTCTTGTCTCCCTGCAATGAACAATGCTCCAGTAATGCTTGTGTTTTCCTTGTATCTCTTTACATCTGAGTATCCTCATATGTGTGGACTGGACTCTAATCATCTGAGTTTCAGGAGAGGAATTATCAGGTGGAAGGGCAAATGTCCTGTCAAATTTAGCAGATACTTTCAGCAAAGTCCAAACCAATTCTACTGCTACAACAATCCCCCAAGAATCCTTATCTCATATGTCACCAACAATGAACTAACAGACTGAATTTTTAAGGCTTGATAGACAACAGTATGTTACAAGTATCTATTTGATTTACATGTGCCTGATTCTAGTGGACTTAAATTTCTTCTGGTATATTTTTGCCCCTTCCTCTACTCTTCATGTTGGAGTTTGAACTCAGGTCTTCATGCATGTTATGGCTTTTTGTTTGTTTTAACTTATTTCAAATCTGTCTTGAGTCATATGCAGGCATAATCTACTGTGCAACTCTAAGAATGCCCTTAGATCCACCCTGAGCTGCTGCATTGTGGAACTGTAACTACCTTTCCTCTACAAGAGGGGAGTTGGTAATAGCATAATTCAGCTGAGATGAATTCATCCTGGCCAATCTTGGTATTTCGGTTAATAATCAATGCCTTACATAACCTTAAACCCAATGACCTTCTCTGAACCACTGGAAGACAAATCCTAGTGACTAAAAATTCTGGACACTGCATCTGTGAGGTCCCTGAAATTCTCATCCATTAACAGCTAGGTCTTCAGTCCATAATTTTACTGGGGAAGGGGGTGACATTTCTAAGAGAAATAGGAGGAAGTTGGTCACATGGGGCATGCTCTAGAAAGAAACAACAAGACATTGTCCCTCTCTTCACTCTCCAGCTGCCACAAGGTAAGCAGCTGTCTCTGCCAGGCATTCCCATCAAGCCATTCAGCTTTGCTCCAAGTCCCCAAACAAAAAAAATTGGCTGGTTATGGACAGAAACTTCTGAAATCAAAAGCCAAAATAATAACCCACCTCCAGCTGGTTATCTCAGGCGTTTTGTCACAGTAACAGACACCAACACACTGTTTGTTCATAAAGAGGAATGACAACCCAAGTGCCAAGATCATGACTCCTGTGCAAAAGTTCTTGATTTAGCAAGTTTAGCAGTTCAGTCCTTTTTGAGAAGCCATGTGTCAATGGAACTGTGGTAGTGCTGCCTTTAAGTTCACGTTTAAAAATAATCGCATGGAAGCAGCGGGAGCTATGCGTGGATGCGCCCTGGTGTGAAGCCACACATTTAAAGACAGTACATAATCCCCAAATTTAAATGTGCATGAAAATGGAGTTTGGTATTCTTTCTCTACTGTGTACATGACAGAGCTCTACAGTTTCAGAGTTATAAACCAAATGATGTGCTTTAGTAAGGCATTTCCATTTTTGAAATCCAAACATGAATCATTCACATGAATGCAAAGTATGTAAAAATTATATATATACATATATATACATATATAATATATATATATTACAAAAAATAGCTTACTATGTCCTTTAAAGAATTTATTCTTTAATGTGGTGGCATTTGAATTGAATGCCAGCAACCAGGAGGCAGAGGGAGGTTGATCTTACTGCGTTTAGGCCAGTTAGAGCTACACAGGCACATATAGCCATATAGCCACACAGAGCCACAAACAGAAACAGACAACACACACACACACACACACACACACACACACACACACAGAGTCACACACCATGCCAGCATTCTGGAAAGGATTTAAAGTTCCTGCAAGAAAGCGGAGGAACTAAACATCCAGTTTTACCAACATTAAGAAAGCTAACTTGTTCTTTTTTTCAATCAGCAGTATTAATATAACCTACTAACCATGAAAACACTGCCCTCCTCTGAACCTACTCATCCTGTAATAAAAAATTATTTATGAGCATTAAAGTAAGAAAACATTGAGCTTTGTTTTTTGTTTTTTTCCTAACATATTTTTTAAAAAATCTAAACAACAACAAAACAATGATTCTGATGATCAAAATAAGACAACTTCAGTTGGGTTTAGAAGAGCACACTAATCCCAATACTCAGAAAGTCAGGGCAGGAGCCTTGTCACACATTCAAGGCCAGCCTAGGCTCCACAACAAGCTACTCTATCTCTAAACACCTGTCTCTAAACGCCACACATATGAAACAACAAACCCAATGAAATAGCTCAATTACTTTTAGAATAACAAAACTTAACTTTTAACTAAAAAAAAAATTGTTCAGTTTTTGATAAAAGCATTTAACACACACACACTCACACACTCATACATTTTATATACATACTATAGAAAAACTAAGCACATTTTGCCATTGAAAAGATGTAAACCATGTTTTTAATACCCAAGTTTATCTTTTGTGCAGAATGCAAGCACATTCTCCTTTTCTCTGTCTCAATTACAAGAATTTTAGAAATGAGTAAAAATAAGCCACTACTTTAAAGTATGAAGTTCCTAAACTCAAGACAATTCTGACTTGGAAAATAGTTACAATGTTTTGGCATTTAAAAAAATAAATAAATAAAAATCATTCCTGAGTATGAACAAGGCTTTGGGTTCAGTTTCCAAACCTCTCCTCCCCAATTAGAAGCTAAATAAACAGCACATGCTGCCAATATTAATTCATGTAAACTTAAAATTAAATTGTCTAACAATGTCACTTGTATATGTATGTGAAGAGAAAGATGCAATGAAAGGGTCACCATGTTGGCAGGAGATGTCTGTGGGGCCTGGGGCCAGGGGCCATAGGACACTCAGGTTGGCAGCAGGGACCCCACCTACTGAGCCATCCTGTCAGTCATTTTTTTTCTACATTGATTTATTTCCTCTATCGCTTTCAACATTGTGGTTCTGGAGACTGAACTCAGGCCCTGAGGCTTGATTGGAGAGCACCTATCAGCTATCTTTCAGGCCATTCAACTTTTAGCTAAGATGATTTGCCTGCAACTAACTCAGTAGGTAGTTTTTTATTGTGTGGGAAAGGAGAAAAAAAAGGTATTTAATAGCCCAAATTCAAAATGGTTCAAAACGGTAGGCCTTTTCCTCATTGACAACACTGAAATTTATCCAGATGTGAAAGAACAAATTTGATGGTTGCTATATTCATAAGATGCTTTTCTTTCTCACACAGGAGAAAGGAGAAAATAAACAATACAAACAAGTGATTATTGGAGGTGATTTATGCAGGTCTGTTATCTGATATTAAGGGAAGGATAAAGACATGTCCATAGAGCTGGGGAGACATTTCTTCTAAGTGCTAAGAAAAGAAAGAAAGGAGAGAGAGAGAGAAAGAGAGAGAGGGAGAGAGGGAGAGAGGGAGAGAGAGAGAGAGAGAGAGAGAGAGAGAGAGAGAGAGAGAGAGAGAGAGAGAGAGAGAAACCACTCACATCCAAAACACATGAGGCATGGTATTCATGTAATTTCCATTAACCAGGAGCACAGTAAAAGCTAAAGCCATTTGCCTTTGCTGAAAGAAAGGAGTGGGCATGGCTTCTTTGGAGAGGCTTCAAGTGCCCAGCCAGACATTCCACCTAGCATCCATTCAAGTAGTCATTGTTCCACAAGAACAGCCTGTCTGCCTGGAGTTACGACCCGGATACCCGGATAGGTCTTGCAACCTAATCACAGCCAGCTTAGGACTTACAGACTCAACAGCTGTTTTAACAGTTGGGTTTCTCCAAAATTAAAATATTCTATTCCTGACAGTGCCTAGCAACTCAACTGCTAAAACAGCTGCTCAACTTGAAGAGTTAAAATCAAGTGTACAACCAGCTTCCACCGATCTGCAATTGCTAGGAGACCCTTTCAGAATAGAAGTTCTAAAACCCAAGCTCACATTGACATTTTCCAACCTGTTTAAAATTTCATACTCACACTGCCTCTGCCTGTGACCTTCAGCCAACGTTTCTGCCATCATCAGCTCTCTTTGAATCTGTCCTTTGTGTCCTTCACCACGGCTACTTGGAGCTTTCCACTTTGTTCACCTCCTATTTATATTTTATTTCCCCTACTGCCATCTAAAAAGCATTTTCATTCTGTTGAAATAGCCTGAGACTATATTAAGTGAGATATAACTTCCAATGACATCTAAGGTTAACTCTTGGTGTGAGATATAACTTCCAATGATATCCGAGATTGACTCTTGAGATAATGTGTTAGACAGTTTGATGTCGACTTGACACAAGCTAAAATCATCTGAGAAGAGGGAACCTCAATTGAGAAAATGCCTGCACAAGATCAGGCTGTAGGCAAGCCTGTAGGAAATTTTCTGAATAAGTGATTGATGGGGGAGGACCCATTCCATTGTAGGTGGTGTTATACCTGGGAGTGGATCCCAGAAACAGGACGTTGTGCTGTTTGCAATGTTGGTTTTGCTCTGATCTGATTGTACCTGTGTTCTGGTTGTTTCCTCTTCAAGTGAGGAGTATTTGATTTATATTTGATTTTATAGGCACCCACAGTTGAGAATGTAGACTTTAAAGGGAGGGGAATTTTTGGAGTTTTACAGCGAATTTGGGTTTTAAAAGAGACTGAATATTTTTGAAGAGACAATTTTTCATATGTTTTGAATTTGTAAAGACTGTGGGACTTTTAAAGTCATTTATGCTTTTAATGCGAAATCTTAGAGATGAATAAGAAAAGGTTGTGGCTTAATGATTATGTGTTTGAGTTTCAAGCGTAAATTAGGCTAGATAATTTTATGTCAACTTGACACAAGCTAAAGTCATCTGAAAGGAGGGAGCCTCAATTGAGAAAATGCCTCCAAGAGATAAGGCTGTAGGCAAGCCTGTAGGGCATTTTCCTAATTAGTGATTGATGGAGGAGGGCACAGCCTACTGTGGGTGGTGCCATACCTGGACTGGTGGTCCTGGATTCTATAAGAAAGCAGGCTAAGAAAGCCCTGGAAAGAGAGTCAGTAAGCAGCACCCCTCCATGACCAGTGCATCAGCTCCTGCCTCATTTCCAGCCCTGCTTGAGTTCCTGTCCTGACTTCATTCCATGATGATACCATTCCATGGTGATCTGGAAGTGTAAGCCAAATAAACACTTTCCTCCCTAAGTTTTGGTCATGGTGTTTATCACAGCAATAGCAAACCTTACTAAGACAGGTAAGATGTTTTAAGAACCAGCTCAAAATACTCCATGGAATATAGTTTCATTTCGGATCACTATATATGACCTTCCAAACTCTTCATTTGACATCAAACTATCCTTACTGGGCAACATAGAAACCTTCCCCCACAACATTAATTACCAATAATGACTACTTAACATCTCCTGAATGTCCACCTCTTGATCCAAACTTCCTAGGAGTTAGGAGAGTGTGTGTGTGTGTGTGTGTGTGTGTGTGTGTGTGTGTGTGTGTGTGTGTGTGTGTGTGTCTGCGCCCACGGGCACGCGCACATGGGCACACGAGGTTCCTGTGTCTACTAAGTTTGCACTGTCCACTAAGCCACACACACACACACACACACACACATCCCATTTTATCCATCTTTCTATTTATCCATCTGCCTTCTCACCTCTGCCAACTGACTGGACATAACCAAGCTACACTGACCCAGATAAAGCTCTACGAGTCTGCAGTAGATCTTGACCCTGACTTTGTAACATGCCCTCATCTCTGAAAGGCCTCCACTCAGCACAACTCTCTCGAGCTACAGATGATTTAAAACCTTAGCTCCCAGGTCTGTCTAAAAATAGATTTACTGAAAGACCCAGACTCATGAAACCTGAACAATTGAACAAACTTTCAGAACATGTTTCAAAAATTCTCCAGTAGCCCCAGCTCTTAAGCAGCACTGTGAACAGAGATCCCGTGTACTGATCCCAGACACAGCCTCTTGCACCTGTCCCATGTATCCCCATGGAGACTAGAAATGAGAGGAACCCACAGACCTTCAGATGACAACACAGTCCCAGGGTGAACAGTCTGACAGAGACACCCAGAGAACGCTAGAAATAGGGCTTTGACCCAGGGCTGGAAGTCATTTAATAAGTCATGCCAAAACCTAAATTACAAACACAATAGAGCTCAAGTTTGTTAATGAAAGCAGACTTTGAAATGTAACCCTCTGTCACTACCCCATTATCATAATGTTGGCGCTGAAGACAATAACCCAAAGTCTCCCAACTTTCTCTTGCAGTCAGCCTGTAGACAACTGCATTCTTCCAGCTCAGAATGCTGTTAGGCTCAGTTCTCCTTTATGGGGCTAAACATAGAAGAGTTTTCATTTTTCATAAGAACTCGGATAAATAACCCCAAGTCCCAAAGGGCCTTATTAAAACAGTCTCGTAAAAGTTTTACACTTGCATATGAAATTGAAAAAAAAAATGTCTACCTAGCAGTTTATGCTCCTGCTGACTTCTCTAGCCTTGGGGAAGTTATTGTTAAAATTCATATGTCTTGGATTTCAAATGATTTAAAGCAGTCTATTATGATAAATCACCATGAAGTACACCCAGAGAAAGACACTGTTCAAACAAAAATCTCAATTTTAAATACACAAAGTACACACAACGCACCCACTGGGATGTTTAAATAGCATTAAGGCTCTGATACACCAATCACCTAATCACATTCTATCCTCGGAGCCCAGGAAACAAAATGTATTTTGTACCAGGTGATTCATTTCCCCTTTCTTTTATCTAGGAGGTCATTTCCACACATTTTTGACTCTACCCTGGAGAATTAAATTCTACACAGGAAAGTTCCTCCTCCCCCCCCAATTGAAAATTAAATCGGGGAGAATAAAGTGAACATCGGTAAGTAGGTGACATTAACATTTTATCTTACTAGCTGTGGAAAGATCTAGACTGCCCCTATATATTTAAAGGTGAGAGGATGGTTACAAACAGAACAGAATCTTATGTTCAAACAACCAAAGGTTAGAGATAGCTTTTCATTTTCTTTTTCAAGGCAGGGTTTCTCTATGTGTCCCTGGCTGTCCTAGAACTTTCTCTGTAGACCAGGCTGGCTTTGAACTCACAGAGATTCACCAGCTTCTGCCTTCGGAGGGCTGGGGTTAAAGGTGTGCACCACTACACTTGGCTCTAGACATAACATTTTAAAACTGCCTCAGGCACTTCATAACATACTTAGTAATTAATAAGTACTAAATGAGATAGTTAGGAAACAGCTTATAAATCAGCTTCCGTGATTATCACTCCATCACACCAGGAGCAGAATTTGAGCACTGGGCCACTAACTGCTACTTGAAAGCAAACCATGAAAATGTTCAAGAACTCAGGGCTAGAACCTCAGAGTAGAACCTGGCATTCTGTCAGCTTGGTAGTTAGTCCCAACATGTAGCTGTCTGGTCTTTCCCTCTTCGAGGAAGTTCTTTATACAGAGCATAGTTTAGTCTTCAAAACCTGAGCCCCTTAGAAACTATCCAACATTAACACCCTGCCCTGATTTTCTCTACACTAACCATTCCCCATTTCTCCAACACTGAGCCCACAAGCTGGGCAATTCTCTCTCCTTGTTGAGTTCTTAAAAGTAAGTTTACTTATTTTACAACCCAGCTGTAGTTTCCCCTCCCTCCTCTCCTCCTGGTCCCTCCCTCCTACCACTACCCCTGTTCCCATCCACCCCTACCCTCATATACTTCTTCGTTTCTGCTTAGGAAAGGGTAGGTCTCCCACGAGTATCAACAAAACATGGCATATCAAGTTGCAGTAAGAGGGGTATGAGGAGCAGGGTCCCAAAAGCCAGTAAAATATTAAGAGACAGCCCCTGCTCCCACTGCTAGAAGTCCCACAAGAGGACCAATGGATGTCAGTTCAGTCTCTGTGAGCCCCTATGGGACCAGGTTAGTTGATCTTGTGGGGTTTTTTTTTTGTTTTGTTTTGTTTTGTTTTGTTTTGTTTTTTGTGGTGTCCTTGACCCTTCTGATTCCTACAATCCTTTTGCCCCCTCTTCTGCAGGATTCCCGAACTCCATCTAAGGTTTGGCTGTGGAGACCCATCTGTTTGGCTGTTTCCATCTGTTGCTGGATAATTCCCTAATGGCAATTGGGCTAGGCATCAATCTGATCACAGGAGATGGCCAGTTCACTCTCCTGCTAGTAGTCTTAACTGGGAGACTCCAGGTTTTTGCCTGACCTTAAAATGTGCCCCTTTTCCAGTGCTTCTTTCACTGTCTCCTCACTCCATTCCTACACCCTCCGACCTGATGGCTCATGTTCCCATCCCCACCCACCCTCAGTCCGCTCATGAAATCTCTATTTCCCTTCCCAACAAGGTCCGGAAATCCATTCCCCCCATGAGCCCTCTTTGTTACTTAGTCTCTCTTGGGCTGTGGATTGTAGCATAGTTATTCTTTATTTTATAGCTAAGATCCCCTTATGAGTGAGTACACACCATGTTTGTCTTTCTCAGTCTGAGTTATCTCAGTCAGGTTGATCTTTTTCTAGTTCCCATTTACCTTCAAATTTCCTGGTGTCCTTGTTTTTAACAGCTAAGTAATACACCATTGTATAAATGTACCACATTTCTGTATTCATTCCTTGGTTGACGGACATCTAAGTTTTTTCCAGGTTCTGGCTATTCATTTACAAAAAAAAAAAAAAAAAAAAAAAAGGTGCTATGGACATAGTTGAGGAGTTGGTGTCCTTGTAATATGATTAAGCATCCTTCGGTATATGCCCAAGAGTGGTATAGATGGGTCTGTCTTGTGGTAGATTGATTGCCAGTTTTCTGAGAACTGTGACAAAGAAGTAAAAATTACATAAGAAAAAGAAGGCATCTTCAACAAGTGGTGCTAGTCCAATTAGATGTCAGCATATAGAAGAATGCAAATAGGTCCATATCTATTAGCCTGCACAATGTAACACACTAAACTATAACCTTAAGGGGGGAAAAAAAAACAGAAAGGAAGGAAGGAAGAAAGAAAGGAAGGAAGGAAGAAAGAAAGGAAAGAAAGAAAGAAAGAAAGAAAGAAAGAAAGAAAGAAAGAAAGAAAGAAAGGAAGGAAGAAAGAAAGAAAGAAAGAAAGAAAGAAAGGAAGAAAGGAAGAAAGAAAGAAACATTTTGAAGTGTTGTGTCCATAGTTTGATTGTGATAGCTAGTGGTATTCAACATATGGAAAGAAAGACCTCAATTAAGGAACTGCCTACATCTGACTGCCCTATGGGTAAGCCTGTGGAGCATTATCTTGATTGCTTATTGATGGAGGGGGGGCCTACCCCACTGGGGTAGTTTGAAAGAAAATGGTCTTTAAAGGGAGTGGCACTCTTAGGTGATATGGCCTTAGAGTGTGTAGCCTTGTTGAAGGATGTGTGTCACTGTGGAGGTGTACTTTGAGGTCTCCTATGCTCAAGCTATATCCAGTGTCATAGTTGACTTCCTGTTGCCTGCAGATCAAGATGTAGAACTGGCAGCTCCTTCTCCAGCACCATGCCTGCCTGCATGCTGCCATGTTTCCTGCCATGATAATAATGGACTAAACCTCTGAAACTAGAAGCTGCCCAAATTAAATGTTTTCCTTTATAAAAGTTGCTGTGACCATGGTGTCTTTTCACAGCAATTAAAACCCTAACTCTGGCACCTACTATAGGAAGAGCCACTCCTTGGCAGGTGGGCTTGGGCTCTTTAGGGAAGCTAGGTGAACAGAAGCAGAGAACAAGACAGTAAACAGCATTCCTCCAAGGTTTCTGATCAAGCTCCTGCCTTGAATTTCTGCCTTGGCTTCTCTCAGTGAAGATGTAAAATGAAACCCTTCCTTGACTAAGTTGTTTTTGGTCCTGGTATTTATAAAAGAACTAGAAAACAAGGTAAAGCAATTACTATACTTAAAAACTAGCACTAATTATTTAGTCTAACAACAATTATTTAGACTCATCAAATATATACTTGCTCATATCCATTTTAACTTTAGTTCATTTAAGTTGAGTATACAATAAAGTTCACATATAACAAGTTGGTAAACTGATGTTTATGTTTATTTCAATCTGTGGGTTCTCTCTTTCTCTCTTATTTACTTCCCATGTGAAAAGAAGTTTGGGGACAGTGAGACAGCTGAGAGGGCAAAGGTGCTGGCCATCAAGCCTGATGACCCGAGTTCCATGCCCAAGATCCACATGATGGAATAAGAGAGCTAAGTCCTCCTACACTGTCTTGTGGCTCCAAATGCACACTATGCTACACATGCACCTCCTCCCTAATAAATAATAAATGTTAAATAAATGCAATTTAAAACTTGTTTTAAAGTTTTTGTTTCTATAGTGATTCCCCAATACAAATTTTTCCAACAATAGTCTTATGACATGAATGTAAGTTTTAAAAATAAATTAAAATCAATTCTCAATCACACTAATTATTAAGAAAATACTATTTATGGAAGCAAAATATCAAATTGGCAATATTAAGACATTGTTGACCATATGTGAAGAATGGAAACCTTTACAATGTTGGGAAGCTATTTGAAATAAAACTGCAGGTGTACTGATTGATCCGGTTATGCACATTCAAGAGAGGGCTGAACAGGCATGCTTCCTAATGTAGTATGTGCAATGCGGATTGAAGAAAGCTAAGTGTACACTAGAAGGATGATAACCAAATGGAGGCCCATCTGGACCCAGAAAGAATTTATAGCAATTGAAGTAATGAATCCATATATTAGTACTGACAATGCTTTAAGATACAATATTAGGTGATAAAAAATAAATTATAAGAAATGGCACAACATAATTTATACCACATTTAAAAAGTATATAAATTTAAGATCTGTGTTTAACAAAATCATGTGTTCTTCTTTAGGAAAATTCACATGGCTGTCAATGGTGTATCCTCTTATTTATGGAAATACTCATGGTAACAATGAACACCAGACTCCAGGCACCTTCTTTCTCCTGGGGAACAGAAGGTAGTCAAGTCAGAGTAAATCCAACTGTCATGATCCTTTACTTTAAATTTATACCTATCTACTTATCTATGCATAGAGGAACAAAGACTAGGTAACGGCACAGACTTTACAGAAAAATGGAAAGAAAATAGATGTCAGCTGCATTATTTTCTAATACTCCTGTGAATTCAAAACAATACAACAAAAGTCAACTAATGACGTCATGCACTTTGAACTCATAGGAAATTAGCCAAAGTCCTCTGAGAGACTAAACCCCTACTCAGCAAAGGATAAAAATGAAAGAAAATAAAATGCTTTCTCTAATAGAGACAGAACTCTCTGTTGTTACTGTTGCTCTTTTGATTTTTTAAACAGAGTCTCACTTTATAGCCCTGGCTGTCCTGGAACTCACTTCATAGGCCAGGCTGGTCTTGAATTCACAGTGTTGGATGAAAAGAATGTGCCTCTATGCCTGGCTGAGACAGAACTCTTGACCAATGAGCTACGGATAGGGATGTAAGACTGGCCATTGCCCTTGTCTGCTGAGGATATTAGCAAGGGCTCATGTGAGCTCCCACCACCTTGTGTCTGAGGCAGACGACAGGACAGTCAGTAGAAATAGCTGCAAATCACTCTATAAAACACTGATATTAGCCTATTGCTAAATATTAAAGCTTGAGAAATATCTCAGTTGTTAAAATATAAAGTTTGTGCATGAGAACTCAAAGTTAGGGCCCTACTACCTGTTACTTGATTTACTGGGAAACAAAAATGGAATCTGACCTGAAGAACTAGAATTAAGCTCAACACTAAGTGAATTACACTTTTACTTGCAAGGATCAATCTGTAACTCTTAAAAAAGGAAGTTCCTATAATATACAAAAATGGAATTAGAAAGGAAAATATCTAGAATCCAGCCCTCAAGCATCTTATTTCAAAACAATGTAGGCACCATTTATAGATGAAGTTTACAAGATTTGTCAGGCACAAAGGAAAAATCAAGTTCAGACAAACACAGAAGAAGCAAGAATTCCTTTGTTGCAACAAATACCAGCAGCCCTCTCTTAAATTTACCCTGTATGGCTGAAGAACCAGGATTGGCAGTTCAAGGCTCCAGCGTGTTTACCTCTGACCATCATTGTTAACCCCTGCCCTCAGCTCCAGAGATCTCATGTCTCCAGGAGGCTAGCTGGGTGGTGGTTACAGCAGGGCTATTAGTCCAATGAACTGAAAGGAATGTTCATGTACAATTGAGCTGAAAGACAGCCACGTAGCAGGAAGAACATTTCACTTACCAGCTAGAAAGGTGAATCTAGCTACTGATGTTATGCCACAAGCATGTCTGCCTCACCTCGATATTTTGAAGTAAAGGTCAGCAAACTTTTCCATAAAGGGTCTGGCTGAATATTTTATTCTTTGTGGATATATGTCACAAATACTCAAGTCTGCTGTTGGAGTAAAGATAGGCAGAGGATATGTGTGTAGATGGGCGTGCCTATGCTGCAGTTAATACTATAAAGGTACAGGGAGGACCTAGATTTGTTCCTCTGCCTATAGTTTGCCCGCCCTGATCTAAACAAATCAAGCACACATTGTCCTGCATGTCTATGTAAGTTCTTTTTTTGTTTTTTACAAAGCCCAAGTTGATTCCACTCTAGATCAACACATGGATGTCAGTTACTTAGAAGAGCTATCTCCTCCAATGAATTCTAATTGGCCATGTCTTCTGAATAAAATACACACTGTGCAATCTGTAGCCCTTTGGAGATTAAGGGCTTCTTTTTAAAAACTGGTAGTTATGAATATTTGCCAAAAAAAACATACACATATGCATCATTTGCTATTCAATTTTAAAAGATTTGCTGCTACCCTGAAATTTGTTAAAGATGAGGGCAATACATCAAAAGACTCCAAGTCTCTTCCACATCTCCTGAATTCATTATCTATTCCTGTATTGCAAGTACCCAGAAGCATGCTTAACACCGCAAACAGCGGACGGTTGCTGCAGGGCAGGAATCTGGAAACTTAGCTGGGTGAGTCTGCTTTTAAATCTCTCCTTGGATTACAGTCAAGATGTGTCTTCCGAGGCTCAATGCATCTATAGTCTCTACATGGCTAACAGGTCTACTCCTGTGATGATGAGTTTACCTGGCCATCATTGGAAAACTCCCCTTGTTACAGGGCCCCTTGTGGCCACATTTTCTTCATGTTATCACGTGAATACCTACATGGTAAGTAATCCATGACACAATCCATGACCCACTGCGACTTTATATGTGCCTACTCTTAGAAGTCACTGCACATGGCTTTGTCCCACTTCTCAAGTCACTAGATCCTCTCACACTCACAAGCGAAAGGAATTCAGTTCCATCTCCTGAAAGCAGCAATGTCAGGGAACATGTGAACACATTTTAAAACTGTCTCACCCCTCCAAGTAACTGAATGATAATAAGAAGATAGGCTTATGATTTTTAAAGTTTTTAAACATTTATTTCATTTATTTGTGATTTATGTGTGATATGGATATTGTATTTATTTAGCCACGGAACATGAGTGGCAGTCAGAGGACAACTTGCAGGACTCCATTTGTCCTTTCTGTGACGTGGATCCTAGGGATCAGGTGGTCAGGGTTGGTGGCAGGCACCTTTACCACCTGAGCCATCAGGCTGGATCCGGGGATTATTCCTCATCTGCTTGGAGTCTCCCCACTGATCCCAGCACCACGCTTATTTCATAAATATCTAGGACTAACATATTAATACACCAAATCGGGGGAAAATCAAGTGGTGCTTCATAGCGATTCTGCAAATCTGACAGCAAACAATTTTTGAAAGCATCTAAATAGAATCTGTGGCTACTGAACTTCTACAAATGAATTGGACTATAAAATGAATGGATAACGACGAGTGGAGCCATGCCTCTCCAGTTTAAGATCCTCCTCCCACAAATTTTGGCCCTGGAAGACCTTATATAAAAGGATGGAAAAAGGATAAATTTTATTGAAAGAGGGGTTGGCTATTTTGAAAATTAAAAAAGAACGAAATGAGGATAATGGTTCTGAACCAGTTAAAATCTGCTTTCCAAATGGACTGAAAAAACTCTGTTCTCCCCAGAGCATTCCCTGAATTCCCAATTTTTAGCATTTTCCCTTAAGGGAAAGATCCACTCTGGATCTGCACATACACAAACCTACCAGGTAGCCTTGGGAGGCAGAGCTGTCAGAAACAATGAATAGAGCTGCAGGGACTAAGAGGTACAAGTCACGTGCGCACCGACCAGTGTCACAGACAGAAGTACATAATACATCAATGGCAAGGGATGATCTGCATGCAAAGAAACAGCTGTAAATCAACTTAACATTTTCCTTTGTTTCAGCTGCCCCGTGTATAAACGTGCAGAGAATTCATAATACCTTCCACAATGCCCACCATATACGAAGGCATAGCTCCCAGGCAAAGAAGTGAGAACATAAGTCAGTCAATTCTTGGAAAGACATAAGTGCACTTTAGGGAAAAGAAGAGAAAATAGGGAAACTGAATTTTCAAACTGAACTGTGAGCTAGAGGCAGAGGAGAGGTGAGGATGGATAACTCCCACACATCCTTTACTCTTTTCTAGTGATGCTATGATGAGTACCACCTGACTACGTGTGTGCACTTGGAGAGTGGATCCAATAGCTGCAGTTTCACATGGGACAGTTTATTTTCTATTTACAGCCCAGTACACCAGGGAGAGTTCAACACAAAAAGCCAAACAGTGATGCTGCTTCATACTCAGTGTTAGAAACCACTCCAGTGATTGCATCTGTCTGACTCTGCAATCAGTTCTTTTGTATCTAGCCACCAGGCAAATGACGGTTTATGTACCTCTACATAGATCAGTCCTTTTGCCAGACTTCATGATCTATGAGAGCAGCATTTGAATAGATGTAATCACCTGGGCATATATAACAGACTGTGAATTAGTTAAATGCATAATAAACAAATTGACCCAGAACCCTATGTCTAGTAGGATAGGGTGCATGTATGTGTGAAAAATAATCCTGTGATTACACAAGATTCATAAACTCTTCATTCTCCACATACCTCAACCAATTCACATTAAATTTCTGAATATAAAGACAACTGAAGCAGTATGCATATTTATACACAAGTCAAAAAAGGCACGATTTATCGCACAGTAAAATCATAATAATATGAATCAATGACTGCACATTAAACAACATTTTACCGAGACAATCTCACCTAGTATTATTTGGCTATAACATCTTTTTCTTCATTTCTCACACACACAATTATTAACATCATTGGAAATACATTTAGGGAAATATATCCTCCACCATTCTACCTTTGCAGAGCTGTCTACTCACTAACATCCTGCTCCAATAATCTCTCACCCCACAGGCCTCTCAGCAAGCGCTGCCATCTCTGTCAAGTTTTTCTTAATTCAAATGAACGAGAATGCACCTTGCTTGTCTATCACGGTGTGCGATATGTATCAGTTTCCAAGATAAGATAATAGACTCCAGAAATAATGCTGTCTTATTTGTATTTTTATCTCCCAACCTCCAACCAGCAAACTGCACACACGAGAACTCCAGGTGAATTTTCTATTTGCTGCATCTGAGGCTAAGCACTACATTCATTAACTACTTACACCAAAAGAAAACAAGACCTTCGGCCTATAAATCAAATCAAACTTAATAAAGAACTTGGGGTAAAACTCTTTAAAGTGCCTAAAAGTATCCCATAGACAAGGAATTGACTGTTAATTACTTAGCACTGTAAATCTGACACCAAAGGGAATAAATTGAAGCCTGGAATGGAGGCTGTCATTTGATCTGATGTTAGCTGTACACATACAGAAAATCAAGGACCGCATTTCAGGCTGCCTCCATCACATTTCTTCAGACTGCAAAATACTATCTATGGTTTTCTGTAATTTCTCAGTGCCCCAGATGCTTCAGGTCAGCTCAATATCAAATGCCCTAACCATCACCTCCAACTACCAGTGGGAGAATCATTCCTACAACAGTCTTATACTTCAAAGTGCCATCATCTCCATATAGATAGCATTCTTAAAGTTAAGAAACCTGTTTCTGAATCAACAGCATGAAGCCCCATGGCAATCTTTCCCAGTTAGGACAGCAATGTTCTAGTTTCATTGTGCTCCCTTAGAACATACCTACTGAGTCATATGTAAAATAAGTGTCTAATTTAAATTAATTTATAACCATCTGAAGTGCAGTTTGGTTAAGAATTCTGCTAAGAACAGGACATTCCTAACCAATCAAGCTCCCCCTCCCCACCACTAAAATTTTATGTTATTGCAGTAGTATTTTTAAAGTCATTTTATCAAAGACATCAAAGATACCTGGTAAATTAAGACAAACATAAAAATTATTCAGAGACTAAGAAATGATTGAAAAGGGATGAGATAGGTACATAAGTAGTTATTAAAACTTGGTCCAAAGAAGCCCAGAGAAAGCAAATCAAGAAAAAGAAAAGAAAATTCAACAAAGTTGGAAAAAAACCAAGCATTTGCAAAGAGAGTCAGCAGGTGATGGAAGTGGGAAAGAGGAGAAAGATGACAAGATGGTTTTAAGCTGTTCATAGGACCATGGCTTTAAGGCTTAATAAACTGAGGTCTGTGGGTAGCTGATTAGGACTGCTGTTTGCAACTAACAGGTAACGGAGGGAAGGAAAGAGACACTGAAATGAGGCTCAAAACCACAGCTACGAGGATTCATTAGGCAGCTGAAAGGAGCAGGGAACAGGCATGCTGATGGTATCGGTCTACTGAGGACAAACGCAGCTGTGGGTATACGTTCATTTCCAACACGATTCTGCTTCCCAGTCAGCGCTTTCAGGACAGTCTGTAGATGCCAGTGAAGGACAGATAGGCAGCTGGGCATGGTGGCATGGTGGCAGTTACCTAGCCTGTCACCTGGGAGACTAAGGCAAGAGACCCAGGAGTTTGAAGGCAGCCTAAGCTACAGAGTAAGATCCTGTCTCAAAATAAAAAAACAAACCAAAACAAGAATAAAGTATATGTGACTGGCAGAATCACGGATTTTCAATAAACCAGTTCTTATTTCTTAAGCCTACCATAGCTCAGCTGTGCCTCAGTGGGGGGTAACATTAAAATCTACATAGCACTTTTCCACTGAGATGGTACTAAGCTTCAATGATATAAATTTATTTTAAGCTCAGTACAAATCTCATCCATATTAAAAGCTTGATCTATGAAAATTACTATTAGGTGATTAAAACCACAATATTTATCCTTAAAGGACTTATGTGAGAGGGTGGGAGCTGGACAGGTGGCTCAGTGGTTGAACACAGACCATTCTTGTCCAGGAACCAAACTCAGGTCCTAACACATGCTGGACATTTCACAACCATCTGTAACTTCAGTTTCAGGGAATGTGATGCCCTCTTCTGGCCTTTGCAAGGACCTCGACTCATATGCAAACACCCATACACAGACACATACATAATTCAAAATAAATCTTAAAAAATTAAATATAAAATGTTGAGTGGAAACCTACTGTGTCTATAGAAAACTTACTTAAACCCAGAGACACTTCTATTCGAAAATTCCACTACATCTGAATACCCTTGCAAAGGTAACTTGACAGGCTAGTTAGTATATAATAAACTGTCAGCTATGCTTCCCAATTGCTCTGTGGCCTTACTGATCTAGAAACAATCGCTGTGATAAAATTAGCAAGGTTAAGTTACTCTGCCACCAAAGGAATTATTTTATGTGGCTAAAAGGAGAAAAAATATAGAAATAGCAGATTGCAAAGAAACGAGAATTTAAAAAAGAACATTCTGCATGACCTAAAATAACTTTCTATAAATGCATTTTTATGTAATTGCCAAAAAGGTATAAGGAAATGTTTATTAGCAATGGACCACTGTAAGCTAGGTGGTGGTGTGCTCACCTTTAATCCCAGCACTCGGGAGGCAGAGACAGACAAATCTCTGTGAGTTTGAGGCCAGCCTGGTCTACACAGTGAAATCCAGGCAGCCAAGTCTACACAGAGAAACCCTGACAGAAAAGGAGGAGGAGGAGGAGGAGAGGGAGGAGGAGGAGGAGGAGGAGGAGGAGGAGGAGGAGGAGGAGGAGGAGGAGGAGAGGAGGAGGAGGAGGAGGAGGAGGAGGAGGAGGAATGGACCACTATAATATGTCTGCTAATGAAGACCTTACCCTTGTAAGAATACTCACACCCCAAACTCACTAACTTCCATATGAATCTCTTATAGAAATATCACAAAATTATTATAAATGCTATTTGGAAAAAAAAGAATCACCCAAGTAACTACAACTCTTAACAAATAACATATGACCTGTACAGAGTATCTCAGAGTTGCAGCAATCCATTCTGACTGGAGGAGACAAACAAGTCTATGAAAGACATAGGAGAAAACATCTATAGAAAACCTCAAATGCTAATTCAAGGCAACAAAGACTTGAGGTGGGCAAAAGGAAGACTATTGACATGAGTTTCTTGGTAAGAAGACTAAGGCTGGCTGCAGATGTAGCCTGGATGAGGGTTCTGATAGGATTGAGGGATGCAAATAAATTCCATGTAGAGAATAATGAAGTACAAAAATGTCATCATGAAGCTCATTATTTCACATAATCATTATATATTGTTAAAATATATAACAATTTTAAGTATATGTACTTAGGGCCAACCAGAGAGCTCAGTGGGTTAAGGCACTTTCTGTAAAGCCTTAGCATCTGAGTTCAATCCCTAAGACCCATGTGGTAGAAGGAAAGAATTAACTCCTCAAATCATACTCCAATCTCCATAGATCACGACATATGCACACCTACACACACACACACTAAATAAATTACATGTGTATTTTATAATTATATGCATGATATATAGATATGGTTTTAAAAGTATCAAATACACAATATGGTTGATGCAACAGTAAAGAAAAGGGGCAGAGGTGAAGAAAACAGTACAGGAAGAGTAGACAGGATGTGCAAACAACTCATTAGATGGAGTGAAGTGGGAAACAAAGACTAAGGGTTAATTTGAGGTTTTGAGCCCAAGTAATGAAAAGAACTAATGAAACCATTGATAGAGATACAAAGGAGGAAAAAAAAACCATATCTCACTGGGAGGATTTTCCTTTCTACCTTGGGAACACAGCAGCTGAGATGAGATGTCAGTGGGATTTGCAGCAGAGACAACAAGACAGGAATACAATTAAAGAACTTAGTCAAAGGAAGGGCTGCAATAAAACACTAATGGCTTTACTCAGCAGGACTCTGTGTGTGTGTGTGTGTGTGTGTGTGTGTGTGTGTGTGCGCATTGTATATGTACTTGTGTGTGTGCATATGAACATGTGTGCATATGCCGTGAGTGGAGGTCAGAGGTTGATGTTGGGTGGAGTCTTTTCTCCATCATTCTCCACCCTCTAGTTTTTCGATATAGGGCCTCTAACTGAGGCTCATCAATTGGCTTATGCTGGTTGGTCAATGAGCTTCTAACTCTAATCCCTCAGAACTGGGGTTATAGGCATCCACCGCTGCACCCCACATTTTATATGGGTGGCTTCTGGGGGATCTGAACTCATGCCTTCAGCAGCCACTTGGACAACTATGCCATCTCCCCCGTCCAGAAATTAGTTTCTATCAATGAGAACAGAAGTTAGCGAAGAGCTGGGAAAGCATTCCTAGGCTCTAGTAAAATGTAGAAATGGCATGAAAAGAAAGAAAGGAAGAAAGAAAGAAAGAAAGAAAGGAAAGAAAGAAAGAAAGGAAGGAAGGAAGGAAGGAAGGAAGGAAGGAAGGAAGGAAGGAAGGAAGGAAGGAGGAAAGAAAGAAAGGAAGAAAGACTTGAAAAAAAGAAAGGGGAAGGGTCAGAAGGCAGAAGAAAGTCAGAATGCAGAGGCAAGCACTTCCCAGAAGAAATGTGACAGGATTGAATTCTAAGGACTGAGAAAAGTGAGTTTCCTTAATACATGTCCACTGGCCTCTGAATCAGGCTATTCAGTAAATGGCAAGGATAAAGCATAGGTAGACTTACTACAAAAATCTTAAATAGGGCACATGGCAAAAGCTTTTGACTCCAATTTAAATTACAAGGAGACAAAAATTTAAAACATCTGTGTATCAAAAAAACAAAAAACAAAAAACAACAACAACAACAAAAACAAAACAAAACAAAACAAAAAAAAAACCCCATAACGTTTAAAAGTGAGTTACAGGGTATAAAGAGTTAACACTCAGGACCAGATAAAGGATTGATACCCACAATCTATAACACTTTTTCTCACACACAGACACCAGTGTAAGGAAGCAAAGGAATATAAACAGGATGTTCATAGAAGAGACTCAAAGGTCTAATAAACATAAAGAAGGTGCTCAGAGAAAGAATCACCATATAAAATGCAATTCTATTGGAGTGGCTGTAATTAGTAAGCTTGCTGATGTGACCCCCTGGAATAGGCAAGCGGATTAAAGTGTCAAGGAGAGCAGTCCCTGGTAAAACAGGACAATTTACCATTGGAACTATCATTACTTCCAATCTCCCACCAATAGGACCCGGGCTTCTTCAATGGCTAATTCTAGACTATGGAGTATACTGTGATCTCAACAATAAACAGATGTTCAAAATTACAAGTATGAGAACATCAAAAGAACATGTAAGCCAGCCTTAAACAATAGCAATTTGAGAGACAAAAATAAGGAAGGGAAACCAAGATTAAGAGAATATCAGATTAGAATTTTTAAAAACTGAGTAGAAGAGCACTCTACACTGTTGAGCCATCTCTGTAATCCCTGCATTCACTTTAAAGGAAGGCCTTCGGGGTATAAAAAGAGGTATACACAAGAGTTTCTACTGAAGAACAGTTAATATGCAAGAAAAGATTAAATAACAAAACCACAAAATATCTACATTATGGAATATTATACAGCAGTTTTAAAAACACATTTGCATGTATTGAAAAAGACATAATGCTGTGTGGAAAACTAAATTGCACTACAGTGTAGTTGGATAGGTAGGTAGCTTAGTTGGTCAAGTGCCTCAGATACAAGTCTGAGGGCCTGAGTTCAGATCCCTAACACCCATGTACAGATGAGGTACAGCACATTTGCAATCCCAGAACTGGGAGTGCGAGAGGAGGAGAGAGACAGGTAGATGCCTAAGCACATTCAGCTGTCAGGAGACCACACAACCCATTCACTGTGGTGGCATGAAAGTGGGTCTGTTCCTATGACTTTGGCTGAGGAACTAGAGATTACTGGCTCAACTGTAGCAGGAAGACAGTGCTTCTGCAACAGCTCAGGTTCGGACTGGGGCAATGTCAGAGTGACAGAGCATGCCCTCTCAGGCAGTAATACAGAAAGAGGCTTTGGGCCTGAAGCTCCACCTTCGTCTCTAAAAGGCTTCCTTCCACACAGGGAACATTACAGTATCAACCAGGAATGAGAAGGGGAATGTCAAATAAGAAATGTCCAATTGATGAGGGTTTCAACAGAGGTGTCTATTCTTGGAGGATTCTTACAGCGGTCTGGAAAAAAAAAAATCCCAAATGCCATGGACAGCAGAAACCACAGTTCAACTTTTTGACCCTAAAATCCTAGATGAAATCGTCGCCAGCCAGGAACACTCTGTGTTATGCATGACAAAGTCAAAGTAAAACTTTGGCAGACCCTATGGGTTCTGGACCCTTTCCTCTATAATCATTACAACATGTGTAGCCAACTCATTTCTTTACCAAACAGGATTTCAAACCTCACAGAAAACAGACAAAATTTAACTGAAAGCACACATTTGGGTGACTGCTAAAATTCCATCCATTAAGGGACTGGAATCTAATGCACTTTCAAAAGAGATCATTTCCCATCAACAATCTGTAGTGTTTTCAAAAATAATAATTGAGAAAGTGCAGGCATCTAATTAAAAGCCTTCTTCTAAGCCCCAGCTAAGTTTCAGTAAGTGATTAGAAGCAGCAATCCCTTTCCAACACCAAACATTCATTAGTAACACCATATCCTGCAGTGAGACAACAAAACTGTAACCTCAATGAACCAGACACTCTGTTCTCTGCCTTTGTCCTTGGTGGGTGGGTAGGGAGCAGTAAAGCAAGGATGTCACATACGCACTGCTCTTCCTTCCTCTCACACTCACATAGTATGACTGTATCTTTCCCACAATGTGCCTTTCCTAAGAGAGCAAGAATCTCTAGAGGCAGCACCCACTTCTAGTATATGCCATGGTCTTATTTCTGCTCTGTTCCTTAGTGACTTCCAATTATTCATGGATCAGGTAGGAATTCCAAGTGTAATAAGCTGTAGTTTAGGCTATTCTACATATACAGTCTAAAGAGGGATTTTCCTAACCGCAAATGAAATATGTAAAGAGTATGTTTAGACAAAAGAACTGCCTCTCTATGAGAAAGTCTGGGTAACAATTCATGAATGGCAGACAAATGTATGGATACGATCCTAAGGAAGCCTTTTTATTTTCTAACAGGTGACAGACCCACTCAGCCCAACTGTCAATTCCTATCCGATGGTTTCCTGTTCTAAGAAGTGAAGACACTGGGCTTCCACAAAAAAAAAAAAAAAAAAAAAAAAAGAAAGAAAAGAAATCTGTATTTGTTATCATTAAGTTCTGATCTGAAACATCAAATGTAAACATATAACCCAGAACTTTCTGCTATTAGTGTAACACATGAGATATATGAATATGCACTGGATAGAAGACAGCATGTGGTATATTTGGGGGAGCAAAGAGTATACTGGCATCAATCTTCTAAATTAATAGAGGAGCACTTCTCAAATAAAATATGCACTTATAGCCCATCTTTCACATCTCCTAAAATTTCATAGTGAGAAGATGTGGCATAAGGGAAAAATACTCAGTGTGAAGCCCTAATCTTGGCTGTCAGTGACAAACTGAACTTATTTCTTGTCCCCAGTTTGCTCTTATGTGAAATGCAAGGGGTAGGTGTTCACATCTGAAGTCTGAGTCTGACCTACTCTGCAAGGTCAATGTTTCCTGGGATGTACCAGCGATGTCACCTTACAGTTTCTACAGGAGAGTGGAAGAAGATACTTCCTGTAGATGGTTTGATATAACATTCTTTAGCATCTACAGCATCATCTACACATAGCATTCAGATTAGCTAACACTAAATGGTTTATGAGGTTATCCAATTATTGAATAGTAGGGCTTTGGATATCCTGCTGAACATAAAAATTGTCACAAATTAACATTGTTTGCTCTCATTTTTTCTCATCAGTCAGAAGTGTACATCCCTCTAACCACCCAGCATACAATAATTGAGTCAATGCCGGCCTTTGCCATCTCAGTGCACAGAATAAAAACACAAAGAGGTGGGGGTGGTTTCGCCCACAGGACACTATAAACACAGGCATCAACATGAAGGTAAAACAGGAGAATGGGACTTTGTCAAATTTAAACATTTTTGTTCATCCAAAGATACAATCCAGAGTGAAAAGGCTGTGAAAGAATGGAAGGGGGAAAAAAACCCTAACTCATATACCTAAGAATAGACTATTGACTAGAACGTACAGAGCACAGCTCCAACTCAACCAAAATACCAAACAATCCAGTGAAAAACTAGAACAGGGACTTGAACAGATACTGCTCTGAAGATGACATACAAATGACCAAAGCATATGACTTGATGCTCAGAGTCACTATGTTGGCTAGGTTTTGACAGCTCGACACAAACTAGAGTCACCTAGAAAGGCAGAACCACCAATTGCAAAAAGCAGCCACCAGACTGGCCTGTGGGCAAGTATACAGGGGCGATTTCTTGATTAATGATTGATATGGGAGGGACTAGCTCAGTGTGGGTGGTACCAACTCTGGTCTTGGGTTGTGTAAGAAAGCAGGTTGAGCAATCCATGGGGAGCAAGCCAGTAAGCAGCACTTCAGTTCCTGCCTCTAAGTTCCTGCCTTCAGCTTCCCAGGATGCCAGATTATTACGGTAAGCTGAAATAAACCCTGTCTTCCTCGGGTTGCTTTTGGTCGTGGTTTTATCAGAGTAACAGCAGTGAGACTTGGACAATCACTGATCATCAGACAATGCTCATCAAGGCTACAATGACATCTCTCCTCCTATCCTTTAGGTTGGCTCATTTCAAAGCAACCGCCCCCCTCCTTAAAGCTACACCCACACCCAAACAAAAACAGCTAAACCACAAGGAGAGGGAAGAAAGAAAAATCAACAGACATACAAACAAAAAGAGGGGTTGGGTGTTGAGGTACACGGTGCACCTGAAAACTGCTAGGATGGCACTGGGAAACAGTATAGAAGCCACCCAAAACCACAACAACCAAAGGACCCTGCAGTCACACTCTAGACATGTCACTATACAGGCCAGCCCCTTACAGAAAAGCAGAGTGCAACAACCACAAAAAATTGGTTCTATTTCACCGTTTTCTCTGTTTCACAGTTAGCCTTTGATATTACAAAGATTTTGGTCCATGCCATAGTAGAATTGATTTTATTTACTAATCTAAATACAATTTCAAGAAAATTGTGGGCTATCACACACAGAAGGATAAGGCAGAAGTAGCCTGACTTCAAGAGACATTTTTAAGCAGGTGTTTATCTTTGGCATATTAACATTTGGGACCAGAAAAGTCTTTGTTATAGGCAGTTCTCCTCAATACAAGGATGTTTAAGAGAATTCTTTAACAATTTACTAGATGCTTTCAAGTTGTAACAACCAAACATGTCTCTAGACATTGCCAAATATCCACTGTGGGCAAAGCTACCCCAAGTCTAGTGAAATACGAAGCTGTATATAGAGTGAGAAAATAGCAGAGTCAAACTACAGAAGTTATGTCCAATGTTAAAAAGTTAGTGCACAGAATCTAAGCTCTGATATGCAACTAAATAATGTAAAACATGAAACACATTAGTCTGCCAGTATAAAACATGGGCCAGTAGGAAAAAAATAAATAAACAAATAAATATAAATAAATAAACAAACAAACAAAAAATTGGTGCTCACCCACATATGAAAATGCTGGTTGAAGCAAGGAGGGGAGGCATAAAAAAACATTCTTCAAAATGATGAGTGATGTTGCTAGAAAGAACGAACATTCTAAAAATATTACATGCCAGTTATTTTTTTTTCTTCTTGTGAGTGCTCAAGGAAATAAAACCATAGTTACATTTGCTGCTTCTCTCTTTTAGACTACCATCTGGCCATCCACACTCACTAGAAAAAAAATCTCTAGCCAACGGGACAAAAATAGTTAATGTACCACCCATGTGTCAAGAATATGCCAGGGAATCTATAGTTTGCTCAGTTATCCCCCCAAAAGAAGACAATAATGTGCTTAAAAGACTAAAAACTAAATCACTCAGATTGTGCTACCCAAATTACAAGATTCCTGTCAACCTTTGGGGTTAAAATGAAGGAAGGAAAACAAGACAAGATAATGAATCGGAGTCATTTATTAGACATGAACTGTACCCCAAGTTATGTAGAAGCACTTTTTTATTTTCTAGTCAAACACAGCAAAACACAACTGACTAAAGTTAGTGAATTACCATTCTGCATGTTTATGTTAAGAATGAGTGAAATGGTATTACTGGAATGTCTTTTCAGCCTGGTCTCACAGTTGCTTTTGAGCCCCAGATGAGCACACAGAGATGCTATATTAATTAAACTGTTAATAGATGGTTAGGGCTTCTTATTGGCTAGCTCTATTTTAATTATTAGCCCATTTCTATTCATCTGTGTATTTCCACGTGGTCATATCTTACCAGAGAATGACTGCATCTTCCTTTCATCCCAGTCCCTACATGGGACTCCTTTCGGCCGGTTCCCTCTGAATGCCTTTCCCAGAATTCTCCTTGTCTCCCCACCCTGTCTACCTTCCTGCCTCATTGGCCAAACAGTGTTTTATTCATCAACCAATAAGAGAAATACATATACAGGAGGACATCCCCCATCAAAATAGTGCTTGAGAGGGGCTCGGTGAATAAAGTGCTTACTGCCCAAGTGTGCAGACCTGAACTCTGACTCCCAAATCCAGAAAACTGGACATGGTAGTGTTCATCTCTAATCTTAGTGCTCCTACTGCAAGAGGCTCGCTGGCCAGCCAGGCTGGCATATGCAGTGGCAAAACAATCAGCGACCCTAACTAAAAACAAGGGGGTGGTATGTTGAGAACAGACACCCAAGGCTATCACACGTGTGACTTCCACACATGTGCCATGGCATGCACTCTCACGCACATACATACAAAGATTTAAAAACAAAGAATGAGTAAAATAACAGGGAAAGTTCACGAAATTCTTGTACTGTTCCAAATTTAAAGATTCTTCATATAATGAATATGCAATTTATCAATGTAGTGGGATCATTTTTTAATATTCAAAAGTTACCAAAAGAAAAATGAGTTGTTCATAAAGGTACATACTCTAATCTCAGCATTCAGGAGTTATAGGCAAGAATGTAGCTCCAAGTCAGCCTTGGTTACCCTGTCCAAAACACAAATAAAACAAAGCAATAACAGCAAAGTGGTACACATTGCATCTTTTCTGGCCCATCCTTCTAAATTCTCTCTCTCATCTATGAAGGTGGGCTATGGTACCAAGAATCTACAGTCACCAGCAGAGGAACTGCAATTACCAAAGAAATACCCTGTGTCACTGTACAAACACTGCTGTGAATTCTTTTTCAACCAAGGCAGGCAGAACAGAAGCAACATTAGCTACCAGAGTACCTCTCCTAGCACAGGAATTTTAATCAATCCCTCAAACATATGGGAAGAGAAAAGCCTTGAAAAAACGGTATTAAACTCAAATGCTCTTCACAAAAAAATAAAAAGCTAATATAGAAAAAAGTGAACAGAGAAAACAGGAAGGTTTAAGAATAATTATTAGTCTCAAGAGGGCATCAAATCCTTAGGAAGAGGTATGGTTTGACAAAATTCTGTGAACAATTGCCCATTCTAATACACCTATATGAAATCTTAAGACAACCAAAGAGAATATCTTAACGGGTTTTCAGGGTTGGTAAGGTATCCCATTAAGTAAGGGAACTTGCTGTTGAGCCTGAGGACCTGAGTTCGATCCCCAGGACATGAGGAGGGAAAGATAGGTTGTCCTCTGATCTCCACTAACATGCTGCAGCAAGTGTACACGTGCTAAACTTCTTAAAAAGATGTTTAATTGTTTTTTCAGAGACACAGATCAGGTGTAAGATAACGATGCTTTTAGATATTAAAGAATTAAGTATAAATTTAGAAGAACAACTAGAAAGTATACTTTATCAAGCCACTTATATTCTTCTTACTCTGAGAGGTTGAGGCAGGAAGATTATCAAGAATTGAAGGCCAGTCTGGACAAGACTATGAGTTCCAGGTCAGCCTTGGTATCAGACTGTGATCCCATCTCTAGGAACAAAAACAAAGCAGCAGGGGCCGGACAGAAGACTCCGGGGTAAAGAGCACCTGATGTCCTTGTTGCAGACCTAGATTCTGTTCCCAGCACCCAAAAGACTGCTGGTAACCATCTTTAACCTCAGTCCCAATGGACCTGATTCCCTCTTCTGACCCCTGGGGCACAGGGACACACAGGGTGCAACTACATGCAAACACTATACACATAAATAAAAATAAATATTAAAAATTAAACAATAAAGCAAACAACATGCACCTTATCAAGTAAAAATCAAGGAAAACTGAACAGGAAACAAGTTGGAAAAATGTAGAGTACAGTGGTATGTTTATGAACATTTATTAAAAAAACAAAAACTTTCTAATTTCTATAGAAATATACAACTATATATGTATACACATACATATGTATATGTTAATGATCTAGTGCATAAGAGACAAGCTAAGGGGGCAGACTTTGGCTGGACAGTGAAGAAATGTCATAATCATCAGAATTAAAGCCATTTTCAACACAGCAAAGGGAAAGGCTGAGTAGGGAACAAGAGTTGTGAGAGACTGCTTCACTGAAGAGCATGAATGCTATTTAAGTTAAGACATGGGTAATAAAATAAAATAAAAAAAGATGCATTCACTCTCATTTAAGCTTTGAAACATGCCATTTACAAAGTACAATTTAATGAAATATACACACGATAAAATGACACAGTACAAGTAAATAAATGGGTAAATAAAGTAATGTAATAAATATAGCAATGTCAACATGCGACCACCTAGGCATAAAATTAGCATGAGTGGGAAAGAAACAACTCGCCTATTGATGAAGTGTATAATCGGGTAGATGGCTATGCCACAAACATGCAATCAGTTACATAACTTCAAATTATAAAATGCAAAACTTAACATTAGAGCCACAAAAAAAATGACTTCTGTACTTATACTGCTTGAGATTTAAACCATCTTTCTCAAGATTATGTTTCAAAAGAAATACAAATAAAAGGGATTTTCTATAAGCAACTACACAAGTCTAAGTATAATGGTATATGCACACATCAACAGAGCACATAACCAATGTGCAGCTTGAAAGTTGACCATCTATGAGCCACTCCAGAGCCTCAATGCACAAAACACAGAGGCTTGTTCTCGAATATACCCAAGTAATACATAAGGACAATCAACTGACCCTTTATTGAATAAACGGCATCATGTGGGCAAAACTCTAAATGTTACTCCTGATAAAACTAGGGAAATGGACGCCAGGCGTTGGTGGCACACACCTTTAGTCCCAGCACTCGGGAGGTAGAGGCAAGCGGATATCTGTGAGTTTGAGACCAGCTTGATCTACAAGAGCTAATTCCAGGACAGCCTCCAAAGCCACAGAGAAACCCTGTCTTGGAAAATAAACAAACAAACAAACAAATAAAAAATTAGAAAAACCTAGGGAAATGGGCAAAAAAAAAAAAAAAAAAAAAAAAACTCCAGGTCACACTATAAGTTTTCAGGGTCATTCTACAATGCAGTTTGAGATTACTCATCAAAAAAATTTAATTTATATACCTCTCAAGTCAACAATTACACCTCTTCAAACCCCTCTTATTAAAACAAAGTACACATAATCAGAAAACAACTATGCAACAGTACATAGTTCTACATTAATTGTAACAGCAAAAAAAAAAAGCAAGAATGCAAATATCTGTGAATGAAATAAAACAAAAATGGTTAAACTATTTGCAATGTATCTGTTTCATACAATGTCATGTACTGCCGTGGAAGACCCTCCAATCAAAGGGTTTTATTCATGTTAAGTGTGAAAGACATATGCATATCACCCAAATTATGTCCAAGCAAAGTGAATACAAACAAGAACTGAATACACACGAATATACCTTTTACTCATGGAAGGAACATAGCTTTCATAGTGTATACATATTCAAATTTTTGTGCTGCTTGCATAATTTTTAAAAAATAGCACTAATTTAAAACTCTTATTTACTACTCAGAGGAAAACACTGGGATCTCTGTTTTCCTAGCACACATTTGATCAAACACACCAGACAGCAGAGAAGAAGTATAAACTTCCAACTGCCCAGCTAACTTATTTATGTCTCCTGCTTTGCGGACTGCTGTTCACCAGACATGCCCTACCGCTTCACTTCCTCGAGTTTCCATTTACTACCCACTGAAGGACCTTTTGCTTTTGGGCACAAAGCTGCAACCTCCTAAGTACCATTTACCTCATTCTCTTCCACTTTTCTGTACTTCATCCGTAGCATCCAAGAACTCTGATCTTTAAAACAGGGTCAAGACCGCACCTACTTCACAAGGCTGTTTTAGTCTTAAGTGATCTGGATACTCAGGGAGGCTCAGATGCACACTGGGCACACAGAAGGCATAGAAATCCTCTCTCGTTTTTACTGTTCTGTTTCTTGTCCGCTTCCACATGTTACAAAGGCAACCCAAAGGTAGGGATGATCTCCCACTGCTGTGCCCTGAAAGTCTGAAAAGGGCTTTAGGCAGTGATGGGTTGTTGAATATTATCTTAGCATAGCAGCCCATCTGTACAGACAGCTGAGATTATAATAAAAAGCTAATTATTTTCAGGAAAAGCAAGTTCTCTGCATAGTGGTCGGAATATCTGTAATAACTCTGTCTGCTTGCAAAGCATAATATTCAGCAGTGCGACTCTTAGCAGCACCAAGGAGAGTTTAACTCATGGGTTTCCTAGTGCCAACATGGCGATCACAGTTGAAAAGCAATATGGGACACAGAAAACAAAAGCACAACTTACTCTTCATTCCTGCTTTTGATGCAGGGCTGGTAGAGGACTTTGACTGCATTCCAGGCAGAGCGGGAGTCAGTTTCTGATGCATTTTCCAACAACGGGAACTTCCTCACATACCTGGAACTTCTCAGTGGCTCAATCACCAAACTGTCTGAGTTTAAAATCCAGAGCTAAAGTTTGGGAAGAGAAGTACACAGAAGAGAATAATACTACTCTTATCTATATTGTACATTGCCACTACAAAAACCCACAAAAAGTTAATAGAAAAACATAATTACATATATGATGTGTAAATAGGGTAGGCTTTTATTTTTAATAAACAGTGGAACATTTGGGAGAGCAGCCACATGAAGTTTTTTAGGAAATAATTAGGAAAAACCATTTCCTATGTAAATGACAATACTATAATCAATCTGAAATATTTGGAGCTCCCAGACATCAGTGAGGGGTCCAACATGACAAGTAAAGAATAGAATGAGAATACAGGCATGAGATGAACAATGAAAATGTCTATGTAACTAATGGGAAGGTGGATAAATTTGTGTGTTTGCACTATGCTTAATAGATAGAGCTCCAGGCAGTGGTGGCGCACGCCTTTAATCCCAGCACTCAGGAGACAGAGGCAAGTGGATCTCTGTGAGTTGGAGTTCAGATTGATCTACAGAGTGAGCTCCAAAGGTACACAGAGAAATCCTGTTCTGAAAAACAAAACTAACAAAAATATATAGAATTCAACCTACATTTATGCCAACAAGAAACAATCCTCAATGTTACATGAAACTGAAAAGCTAATAATGTAATACTGTTTTGTTTTTTACTAAAAACTCAAGTACCTGTGAAAATTCTTAGAAATAGTTGGATATGGGTAGAAAATATGTATGTGTGTATACATGTGTGCGCATATATATATATGTATATATACACACATACAAATATAAACAGGAGTATCACATTTCGATGCTAAAAGTAACAAACACAGAGAAAGAAGACTAATACAGAGTGACATGAAACTGTCCAGAAGACTCATCTCCAAGGGCAAAAAGCATCATTTTGGGTATGAGCTTCTAAAGGACAGAAACTGAGTTTTCCTTCTGTTTAGAACCCAGGATACAGAGGTACTTCGTCGCATATTATTAAATGAAGTAAGCATGATTTATGGCTTACCTGATATTAGAAGTTCAGTTTATGGTCATGTTCTAGTTTCTAGACTTGAGAGGTTAAGAAAATAAAATGGTGGAAGCTAAAAATTTTCTGAGACCCTGAATTACAAGGGCACAAAAAAAAGTAGATGAGAATTTCCTTACCAAGATATACACTTTGCCATCCTGACCTTGAATCGTGAATCTAAAAGTGCTTCTTGTAGAGGAAAGCTCCACCAGGCACCGGGCAACAACACTCTGAACAAAATGAGACCTGTTGGAACAGAAAGCCGTTGTCACCATGTACCTCTCATAATTCTTACTAACAAGATGGGTCAGAAGGACGCACAGGCACCTAAAAGCATGTGCCAGGCTTCCCTGACCACCATCTACTTCTGTCAAGTCTGTACTAACATGCACTTTGGAAAATTAGAACGTATTTGTGTGTGTTCCATTCCTCTTAAAATTCATCTTGCTATCATTAATGTATTTTCCATCCCAAACCTAACTATTTCCTTGTGACAAATTCATATTGACCAACAGCTTGACAAGATATAAAGTCACCTAGGAAGCAAATTTCTGGCCATGTCTACAAGGGATTATTGAATAATTCCTGGAATAATTAAAGTAGAAAGGTCAATCTTTACTTTGAATGGCCCTGTTTCATGCTTCAAGGACTGAGTAAGGCAAAATCAAACTGAGCACAAGTATTTATTTGTCACTCTCTGCTTCCTGAGCAGTGTCACCAGCTGCATCAAGGACCTGTCACCATTACTTCTCTGCCATAAGTCACTGTACTCTTGAACTGTGAGAAGTAACCTCTTCCTGAGTTGCTTTTGTTAGTTATTTTGTCAGGGCAACAAGTCACTCAGACACACCTTATCTGCCGAATTAAAAATACCAAAGACTCAACATTCACATGTTTCTAGTTTTAAACAAGTCAATATTAAAATCAAAACTAAAATTCAAAAGCCTATGAGCCCAGACTTTTGGAACATAAGATAAAAATAACCCCTGCTCCAATTATATTTACATAAATACACTTTCCTATAGCACCACATAAGCAAGAAGAGGTCTTCAAGTTGTGTATATGTGTAGTTTGGTTCATCAAATAGCCACTCACAGGAACTTTAAACAGAGAAATCCCTTTCCAAACTGCTATGAAGAGATGCAGCCTCCATGCACTGTGCCTGTCCTTTCCCACATTTCAAATTATACAATAACTTGATTCGTTATTTGTACCTTGGTATGTTAGGAAAACTTGCCCCAGACGGCTGAATAATTATCTCTGTCATGTAAAATTTAGTTGTTTCTGGAAACAAAAAGAGAAGAAAATTAAAAATCTTCCCAATACAGTGCTATCACAGACATGCTGGCCCTAACTACTAAACATACCAATAAAATTGGATTTCAGTAACAATTTCCCAAAAGTACTGAGTTTCAAGGAAAAGGCACTTCAACCTTGATCAAAAGATAGCTCCAAGCCGGGCAGTGTGGGCTCACATGTTTAAAATTCCAGCATTCAGGAGGCAGAGACAGGCAGATCTCTGTGAGTTCAAGGCCAGCATGGTCCAGAGAGTGAGTTCCTGGACAAGTTCCAAAAGCTACAAAGAGAACCTCTCTCAAAAAACCAAGAAAAAAAAAAAAAAAAAAAAAAAAAGATAGATCCAAGGCTTCAGGTCATGTAGAGTCTGCTCAGCATCTATACAAAGAAGGTCTTACATATGGGAAGTTGGGATCTCACAGTCTTAGCCCAAAATTAAGATCTTAAGTTTCCTCAATTTTGTGGACTAGCTACCAATCAGTTAGGATTGTTAGTTAGGATCCCAAAAGCACAGAGCTTGTAAGTTAGGATCCCAAAAGCACAGAGCTTATAACCCTGACATCATTATCTACCTGGAATCTCACTAACTGTATTCACGAATAGTCCTCACCAAATCTGATTTTCTGCTTATTTTGTCAATTGTAAAAACAATTAAACAGCAGACTAGACATTTGATAAACATTAATATAACCATCTTGGGTTGTTTAAAAATGCATTTAAACGGTTGATCTCATTAGGAACGAAGGAAACACAGAACAAAATGGAAAAAATTTTTTAGCATCAAGCAAAATATTTTTAGAGGGCAAGTGTAGCATGGTCAATGTTTATAAGAAATGGACATGTTTGCTCACATATCACTGCCAGAACTGAAAATGAGATTGCTGAGAGGTCTCCTGGCAAAAGCCTTCAAACTATATGTATATTTTAACATCATAACCAATAACCAAGTGTATGACCAATTTATCTTTTTTGTTTGTTTGTTTTGTTTTTGTTTTTTTAGACAGGGTTACTCTGTGGCTTTGTCCCGCTGTCCTGGAACTAGCTCTTGTAGACCAGTCTGGTATCAAACTCACAGAGATCCATCTGCCTCTGCCAACTGAGTGCTAGGATTAAAGGCATGCGCCATCACCACCTGGCCCGACCAATTTATCTTAATGAAATACATTAAGAAATACTACAAAGATGATGATATTAATATAAAAATACTGAAAACAAATTAATCTGTAAAAACTGAAGAAAATTATTACTTAGGTATTATTTAGGCATGGAATTTCATGCATATTTTAAGTTTTAAGCTTGTCAAAATGAAACCAGAAGTAATTTAAAGTGGTGTTTTCTTAAAGATAATGTTGTCCACTTGTAACAATACCAAAAAGTATATTTTTTTTTAAAAAATTCATTTTCTTAATGTAAGACATAGGAAAAGGTAAAAAATATAATCAATAAAAACATGCAATGATTATTATACATTATTATGTACCTAAAAACATAAACATAGATTTTCTTTCATTTCTGTTGATTTCACCTTACTATTTTGAAGTCTTATTGCATATAGAACTGAACCATTTAATGTCACACAGTGACCCTTTAGGTCCCAGCTGGTGGTAATTATTAATTCCTGAGCCCTGTGCTGGTTTCATGCAGTGGGCACTCACTTGCTGTCATCCACATCCAACCACCCGCTCTATCAATGTGTTTTGAGCTTCCTGGGGTCACTCTCTTCCATCTGGGTACAGGTGGAATTTCTCTTAATAGGAAACAGCTAGAGGTGTATCACCCTGCTCTATTTGTTTCTTTGTTGAGGGGACTTTGAGATGCTACAAAGTCCTGGGGTTAACAGTCATTTCTTTGTGCACACTGACAATGCCATCCCTCTCTTGAAATTTCCATTACTGCTGCTTCTTTGAAGGTGATCTGTCATTTTTCCCCTTGGTTGCTTTTAAGATTTTTTTTTTTTGCTTTTCATTCTGCAGCCATTACTTTGATGCACCGAGATACAGATTTCTTTTTATTTATCTTACTTGGGCCTCACCAAATTGGAATTCATTGTGCCTCTTGAATCTGTAGATTGCTCTTCAACGCTTCTTAGAATTCTCAGCAACTCTTTGTTCGCGCACAGCCCATGCTGCATCTTTTTCCTCTTTTCACAAAGACATACAATTAAACAGACAGTGGATTGCCTTGTTCGACATCTCTGTCTATACTCCACACACTACCATTTTGCTTCAGTGTACAGGGTTAAAGTCTCTCCTCATCTTTCTTCTGTTTATTAATTCCTGATTTAACTTATATCCAGTCTGCTGTCAACAGCTCTCTGAACTGCTAGCTTCAATTATAGAGCAGTATAGTCATAAAAATTCTATCATGGAGCTTTTCCAAACATACTAAGATGTGTGACTTTGATAGCATCTAGTGGCATTTCTAGTCCCAGGAAGACTATGCTACATTAAATAGTTCAAGTTCCCACAGTGGCTAGGGCTGATGTCTACTACCAACTATTCCAGCTCTCCTTTTGCTCACCTTGCTGGGAATGCTTTCAGAAGCTCGGCATTTTGTGGAGACGAGGTCCTCTGTTCTGTGTAGTCTTCATTTCTGTTTGTACGAGACTGGCACCTTGCAGGGGAGGTGTACCTGGAATTCTGTGTTCACTTTGCTTCCGTGGTGATTTCTCCATATACTTCTCATTTTTTATACTCTTTATTCCTTCCTGTGTCTCCAGACACTGTTCCTGGCATCTTGTACTTCTATTGGGAATTTCTGTACAGCAGGCCTGTTGATCGTACTTTATTTTTATGTATTTACCTAGAAAGAGTTCTAATTTCTCTTTATCTTGAAGAATGATTTTTTGCTGGATGCAGTACAGTTGGGTGATGGGTTTTCCTGACAGCACTTTGTGAGTCACTCTGATGTCACTAGGAGGTCACCATATTCTGAGACCCGCCTTAGTTGTGTTATGAAGTCCCTCTGCTCTTTGAGCCCTTCCACCTTTATACCACCTGGAGTTCCTTAAATTCCTCTCATAAAAATTACTGTCACCCACCAAACTTCTCCAGGTTTCAATCAGCTTTTTCAACTTTGTTTCATGATCTCTACTTTGTCTCCATTCTGAGACTCCACTTACATGTGTGTTGCACACTTGATACTGTCCCATAGGTTTGAGCTTCCATTGATTTGTTTGATTATTCCTCCTCTGTAACCCAAATAAGTCAATATTTTTTTGTAAAAAATCTTCTATCTTCTCAAATATGTGGTTTGGATTCTTTTCAGATATTATAGTTTTCAATTCTAAATTTACCTATTTGTTCTTTCTGTGGAATTTGATAATTGTAATTATTAATTCTTTATGTATTACTATAGTTATTTCAATAAATTGGCTTCATAATGTATGCACTTATTCAGCATCTGTGTGTAAATTCTTATTTTCTATGAATATAAATCACCCTTTTCTGTTTTGAAAACCTAATAATTTTAACCAGTGCAAAACACTGCATGTACTATACTGCATCAACTATGGATTTTTGTTTTGATTTTGGTTTATTCATATAGTAGCCAGTTAACTGGCTTGAACTTACACTGTGGAACAGGACCACTGTAGTCACTAACTCTGATCAGTTCCTTAGAAAAGAGTTTATGCTTATCTTTAAAGAGATTTACATTGTGTGTGTGTGTGTGTGTGTGTGTGTGTGTATGTGTGTACGCGCGTGCATGCGTGTGCACTTGCACAAGCACGGAAGGTCAGAGGACAACACATGGGTTTTCATTCTGTCCTACCACCACGTATATTCAAGGAAGATGAACTCAGGTTGTCAGACTTGGGTTGCCCACTGAAGAACATCTTGCCAGTCCTTAGTTCAGTTTTACATTGCTCATTCCAGCTTCCTGAAGAGTATCTACTGCACTTGCTTATGTCAAACCCCCAACAACTATCTGAGGAAATGTTCCGCTCAAATATTGAAAGCTAGTAATATATTTTTACAAAAATTGCCTTCTGTGACCTGCAAGTTTCCAAAGGAAAAAAATAACCAACAGTCCTACCCAGCAATGACACTTATGAACCACAACCAGCCTGGCACAATAACCCTAAAGAAACAGTACCTTGGTGATAACCAACAGCTTTGTAATTGACATAGGACCCACTCAGTAAGAGGGAAACCATGTCTAGTACTGGAAACCTAGCCAACCACCCAGGGTTGGAGAAGTCATGGTTATTAGTGGAGAATTTACAACTAGCATAATCCCCATATACATTCTAAATATTTGTCCTTATGCCCACAGGTAAGTGTAGTACTCACACATCATCAATAAAATGTCTCTTTGAAATTCTTATTTTTATTTTTATTTTTCCTTTAGATGTTACACAAAGGGGTTGTTTTTCATGCTCAGGGAAGGAGGTGGAAAAGGATTATATTTTCACTGGTATCTTAATAGTGCATGCTTCCTTTTCTGCTTATTCAGAAAAAAGAAATCACTAATAACATTCCAATGATTAAAACAAACAAACATACAAAAACCACTATCTGCCTTCCCTTAAGTGCATAGCTTAAATTAAATCTTCTAATTAATCATATTAAAAGTAAAGATGCATTACCCATGAAAACACAGCATGTTGCTGCTCTCTAGACATTTTAAACTGTATCTTTAAACACCACTTTAATTACCAACAATTTCATTATTATATTTTAAAGTAGTATAATGGAGAGTTTGCAGAAAGCATAATACCACTGAAAGAAAGAGTAAGACACAAAGCTACGGTTCAGTGGATGAGGGCACTTCCATGCAAGTTAGGTAACCCGATTTTTGACCCCTGGAAATTGTATAAAGGCGGAATGAGAGAACTAACCACAATGCTGACCTCTGACCTGCACATTCCTCCATGTACATGCACACACAGGTACTATTTTTTTTAAGTTAAAAAAGAGAGAGGCTGGAGAAATGGTTCAGTGGTTGAGAGTACTTGCTGGTCTTGCAGAGGACCCAGTTTCAGTATCCAGCACCCACATCGTGGCTTACAACCATCAGAAGCTCCAGTTTCAGGAAATCAGATGTCTTTCTTTGACTTCTGCAGGCACTGGGCACTCCTGTGATACACATGTGTGCATGCAGACAAAACACTCATGCAAGTAAAATAAAATTCAAAAGTCTTTATGGAAAATAAAGATAGAAGAAGAATAAGGAACAAAGCATAAAACCCATAATGTATTTCCTAGTATGTTAGCAAGGCCCATTCTACTTCCAGTGCCAAAACAGCAGCAAAGAAAAGCAACTTCTCCATCTCTGGGTATGAACTCTTTAGACAGAAGAATTGTGTTAAGAAAAAAGGCTCCAAGCTTCCTTAGGTGGGATCTAAGTACAAACTCTATACTGATGCTCTACAAAAGGGACATGAAACACTGAAGACAACCCATGCTTCTCAATGCTAACTAGCACCTGCAAAGTCAGAAAGACTCATTGGCATACTGAGTAAAACATTAGGTGGTTTCTTTCTTTAAACCATGAATTCTATCAAGTAAATTAATTACCCCTCTTTCCTACATACTGACTCTAAAACATGTTTTGTCTTTAAGTAAGAGGGTAGTCATTTCAGCCCTGCATTAATGAAATTCCTACCTGATGATATGGTCTCTCCCAACACTACCTTGCAACGCTTACAAATGACTTTGGTATTTGCTTTTGGTTCCTGTAGAGGAGAAAAAATGTCATTTAAATGTCATTCAACTTTTCTTAAAAGGAATATATAATTTTAACGTAATCCCCAGGGTATACATTGAACTTTACATTCTACTGTGCCCTCGAGTCAATACTAGGAATACATTTAGCTTGTATGCATAATTCACACTCACAGAGATCATTTTTCTCCTGTCCAAAGACAGGATAATACATAGATTGATCTTTACAAACCTAGTCACTTCTTGATAATCCAAACATTGCCAAATAATCTAAACAAGAAACACTTAATACTTCTAAAGAACAGTCAGGGTGGGTGACCGGGGCAATGGTGGGTGACTCATCCTATCTCAGAGTGCACAGAATACAGAAAGATTGGAACTTTAACTCATATGCTGACTCTGAGGCCAGTGCAATTTATGTAAAGCAACCTACAAGTCATAGCCACTCATAATTCAGAAGTTAAAAATACCTAACTTGTTCATGTAATTCTATTTTTTCCATTTAAGATATGCACTGTAACTGGAGAGATGGGTAGTGAAACAAATTCCTGAAACAGTCTCAGACTTCAAAACTCCAAGTTCAGTAGGATACTGCTTAAACACTGGTATTCACCTAATCATTAAAGAATGTTCTCTTTGAGACCCACAGTAATTCCTCATCAAATCTACACAATGTTCTTTATGCACATACATACTACAATGTAGTTGATGTCATAAAAACGTGGACAAAGGAAACTGGACATGGTGTTATATACCTATAATCCCAACATTTGGAAGCTGAGGCAGGAAGATTGCAAGTTGAGTGCCTGTGCCTACATAGCAAGTTCCAGTCTACTTTGGGTAACAGAGTGAGACCCAAAATAAAATAAAATAAAATTTAATTTTAACGTAAAATAAAATAATATTTAATTTTAAAAGAGGAGGAGGGGCTGGAGAGATGGCTCAGTGGTTAAAAGAGTACTGGTTGCTCTTCAAGGGGACCTCGGCCAGCACCCACACAAGCGTACAGCACCAGTACAAGCGTCTATAATTCCCATCCCAGGGAACGGAAATCCCATCCCAATGCCTTCCTCTGGACTCCATGGGTACAAATTCAGCGATTTCCACCTTGGTGACATTTCTAGAAGTCCAGTAGTGTGGAACACACAGAAATATCCCTTCAAAGATAAAGGGTAAGTTCCGAGCCTGGACCCTCCCTCTATCAATAAAAAAGCACAATGCTTAGTGGGTCCTACTTAGATTCTGGAGACAGCAAATCCCCAACTTGGGTTTGTTACTCCAGCCCACATGGTAAATATTGAAAAGCTGCTAGCTTTGAGTAGGTCCTAAAACAGGAGAAGGATTTTCAATAAACTCAGACCACTGTGCAGGCTGTCCTACCATTTGGTGATGCAGCAGACCCAATGGTACCCGACTTCAGTGACAGATAGGAGCCTTTGGCAGGCCCCGGTAGGTGAAGCACAGAAAGGGCCTATGGGACTTTGGAGAAAGGTTCTACCATCATCTATAGACAACTATTCTCCCTTCTTTGTCTGCTTACTGGGAATAGAACATATGACAATGTGCCAACAAGTTACCATTGACCTGAACTGCCCATCATGAGCAGGGTATTTAACATACATAGTCATAAAGTAGGTTATACACAGTTGCAATCCATTATCAAATAGATGTGGTATACACTTGATTGGAACTAGTCAGGCCCTGAAGGCAAAAGCAAGTGCCATGAAGTTAAAAAACAAATACATGTCTTGGGGCTAGAAAGATGTCTCAGTGATTCAGAGTACTGGCTCCTATTTCAGAGGACCTGGGTTTAATTCTCAGTACCCTCGTGGTGGCTAATAAACATCTATAATTCCAGGTCCACGAAATCTGATGCCCTCTTCTGGCCTATGCTATTGACTGTACTCACTGACTGAGTAGATATATATACACAGGCAAACATACCCATGTACATAAAATTAAAATGAAGGGAAAATGTAATTAGAAGTACATGTCTTACTTTAGTTGGTTAGTCAAAAACAACTGTGAAACTCCCAGTGGGGTCTTTAGGACTCAGGAATTCACCCACCTTTGAATCCACTATTAGTAGAAACCCACAAATGCCCAGCGGCTGTTCTCCCTAGGGACTTCTGAAATGAGTGTCTTCATACTTGAGTAAGTCAAAAGACCTACCCTATTTTCCTCTAGCTTTGGGATGGAGAGACTCTATGAATCTCAGTTGAGAAAACTACCAAATATGAGATCTTCAAGCCTGTTCACGCTGGCTCTGGCACTAACCAGGCACAGTCCCTAAGCAAGGCCCACAGGTAGTACCACATCCAGCTGTTAACATCCTTAAACCCAGCACAACACGGACAGCAGGTGCAGAGCCTCACCACAGCAGGTGACTGGACAAAGTCATTCCCATCTGAAACAATAGACCCCCAAAGGAGAATAGACGGACGCCAAGGAAGGAGAGAGCTAGCAAAGACAGACAACTCATAAATGTCGAGATCTCCAGGTTCAGGCTAACAGTAAAAACACCCATCCAGTCTCAAATTGGTATTAAAGCTGTCTTTTAAAGGATGCCATTTTGTATAAGTTGAATTTGAAATGAAGAATTTTACTGGAACAGCAAAGCTGGAAAGGATTTTGTTCTACTCGGACCAGAAAATGATGGTTTTGGTGTGTATGTATGTGTGCATGTGCACATGCATGTATGTGTGTGTGCATGTACACGTGCGTGCACACATGTGTGCATATGTGTGTATGTGTACATGTGTGTATGTATCCATGTATGTATATGTGCATGCATGTATGTATGCATGTTTGTATGTGTGCATCTATGTATGTGTTCATGTGTGTACGAATGCATGTGTGTGTGTGTGTGTGTGTGTGTGTGTGTTGGAGGCTGTCAAGTTTCTCTTACATCCCTTATACACATTTCACATTTCATTTATAATTGATCAAGTCCCCTTGCTTTTCTTCTCTCTCATCTCTTTCTCCCCTCCTCTCTTCTCCTCTCTCTCTTCTCTCTCCCTCTCTCTCTCTCTGTCTGTTTGTATCTGTCTCTATCTCTGTCTCTCTCTCTGTCTCTGTCTCTCTCTCATACACTGGTTTTGATGCTGGGAACTAAACTTGAATAATTTGCAAAAAGTACTCTTAACCTCTGAGTCATTTCTCTAACCACTGTTTTAACTTTCAACAAAATAGGAGAAGCATTGGTTTGTTTATTTGTCTTTAAAAATAAAAGTATAACCTTATAAGATATGGACAATCAGCATTTAAAAAATTGATCAATAAAAAGTAAATCATCTCAACCAAATATGTGAATTTTGATTCAAATAAAGCTACTAAAAATATTTTGAAGACAATTAATAAAACTTGTATATGGACTAATTTTATTGGGTATGCTAATACAGTTGTGGTTATTTTTATCCCTATTTTTAGACCTACGCACATACTGAAACACATAGGAATGAAGTGACACAATACTATAATTTGCTTTTAATCACATTAGCAAGAAAAAAAGGGGGGGCAGATAAAGCATGCATGGTAATAAAGATGATCAATATATTGCATAGCCATTATGAATTTTACAAAAGAAATTCCTCAAACCCATAAATTATTAACTCAGTGACCCCCCAAAATAAGAGACAAAGTTGATCTGGGTCATACTTTCCATGCCAAATTCAATTTTGCTTCTTTTAGAAAAATAAAATGAAGAATGATTGTACTTTCTAAATTTTGTTGTTTTACAAGATGAGGTCTTGTTATGTCGCTCAGGCTGGACTTGAACTCCTGAACGTAGACATCCTCCTATCTATATCTCCAGTGTAGCTAGGACCACAGGCATAATAACCCCCATACCCAGCTTATATTTCCTAAATTTTGAAGCACATTGTGACTCTTATGGAAGACTGAGGTCCATTTTTATTATCCCATTATAAGATGCAAAATATTCAGTATGTTGGGATGCCCCAAAAATAATATCAGTGATGACAAGTGAGTCATAACACTGTCTGCAGCAGAGGGCTTTTGAAAATAGAAAGCACACATTGCTGCACTAATGAGGCCCAGATACAATACTATAGATCCAAGAAGGTACAGAGGAATGAAAGCATGTGAGACTCTGTACGGTTTTCAAACTCTGCTCTTTTTAATTGAAATACTCCAGCATGTTAATTCTGTTTAAAGAGAAGCTTCGCTTTGCAAGCCATTTTTCTCTAGCTAAGCTTCAAGAAAATAATAAAACAAGTTGTGTAATGAAGCCACCTAACACTGTGGGAACTCTACGGAGCAAACCTCAAAGAAAGACATTGTTGGGGACTAATTAAATCAATATATCTGAGAGATTGCAGTGCTGCTCAGAGAGCTGGATTAGCTCCTGTCTGTGATTTTATTTTCTTTTGTGTTGTTTCAGTTTCTAAGGGCTCTTGATATTGCCTCGTATTCACACACACACACACACACACACACACACACACACACACACACACACACAAATGCTTCCCAAGAGATACCATTAGGATGCTGTGTCACCGTGTGACATTTCCAAACCCTGCTAGATGGCTAGACCTGGTGATATGAGGAATAGGTTTTCAATAGCACAGTGCAGCCTTATTCCCAATGGAGCCTTGAGAACAGTGTTTAAGCAATCGCACCAAATTTATGTTACTATTTTGGTCACAGGCACACTCTTTCAAATGCAATTAAAGTGAAACTTCAGCCAGACCAACTTGAAAACAATCTTGTCAACAGTGGCTTGTCATGACAGTAACTTCCCACAGTCTCCCTAACAGTGGAAACTGTAATGTCTAAATACAAAAACCTTCCTTTAATGTATAAAGAACAGGACTATCGTTTAATAGGACAAGAAAGTCTCTAAAAGGGCCCAATGTCAGTGACAACTGTAAAAGTGGAGATTATATTTTGGCACAGTTAATCTAAAAGGGGAAATTCAGTATCTCTTAATCCATTTTTTTATTTAATTTTTCTCCATTATTTTCCACTCTTACCTTTAATACTTTGTAAGTAGGTAGCATAATTATAAAAATAAAAAAAAAATGACACCAAGTTTCTAAATTCAGATAAAAATACGAATTTAACCCTAACTACCACATTAACCTATATTAACTTCTCATCACTCATCTGTTAAAAACACAGAATACTCAAGGACTTTACATGTCAGACAAAAGGGTTTCTTTCTAAGGTGAGACGAACGCTAAGTATTTATAGCTGAGAGCTATCTAGGTATCTGAACCCTTGCCTTCCTCTTCTACATCATTCTTCAAGCCAGCCTGTGGTCTCTAGCTGCCAGCTGCCCAGACACCACACACTTCAGCTTTTGCTACAAAAAGTTAACTGAGGTCTAATTGGAATTTAAGATGCAATGCATCCGTTCCTGACAGTAATAATCACTATTGAAATAAAGTCATCCAGTGATGATTTTCTTGACATTTTAAAATATATCACTGTTGACTGGCCATCTTACAGAGAACTCCTTACCAGGCCCACACCAACACCTGCCTGTTGATCTCTTCTTAAGGAGAAGTAAACTCATATATTGTTTTGTGCGAAGAGGGAGTTGCCTTCTCCTCAAAGCAAGCCACACAGGGAAAGCACGTGGCCCCGCCCTGCTGCGCATCAGTGCAGGCCTACAGCTCAGCTCAGCCCCACTCCAGGGCCCCTTTCCTTTTCCTTTGGTTTTGTCTGATGGCGTTCACTTTTCCAGCATCAGTGAATGCCTAGATGGTAGACAAACACAGTAAGATAACCGGGTCTGATTGTAAAGTAGACATCGTGGGCTAACACGCCTGTACTTCCACTGAGATTTTTGAGATTAAAACGCACAGATTACAGAATGTGGCCTGAAAGCAGGGCATTATGTGAGCAAACTCCCAAATCCATGCATGAATAAATCTCCTGTTCCTCCAGACCCTCACCCTGCTTGAGCTTAAAGCCTTTCCTCCATCCAAAGAGTTGGAGAACAGAAGCCGTTAAGAACAATGGATTGAACCGGTGTTGGTAGTGCACGCCTTTAGTCCCAGTAGTGGGGACATAGAGGCAGGTGTATCTCTGTGAGTTTGAGGCCAGCCTGGTCTATAGACTAGTTTCGGGACAGGCTCCAAAACAATATAGAAAATCCTGTCTCAAAAAACAAACAAACAAAAATAATGATAATAATCAAAATAATTATGAACTGGGGCTTTTAGAACAATCTCTTCAGCAAACCTTGAATTAAAAGCAGGGCAATTGGTATCTAAATCAACCTCTAAGTTAGCATGTATTTTGTGAAGATATTTTTACCAATTTAAGACTCCAGTTCAACCCTTACCTGCTCCAAATCACTTCTCAAATTCACTAAGAAGAAAGTGTCCCCAGTAAAACAGTCATTTTCTCGTGGATGTAGAGGCTTATTAGCAAAGGGGTCTGGATGACAGCACCACTCTCCAACCAGAGCACCCCAGTTCTCACTGGGCAGTGGGAGCACCCTGAGGAGCTTCCTAGTGGAAAGAGGAAAACAGTATTGTTTTTTTCCACCAAACAAAATGCAATTTTTTTTTTAATTAAATCAGCATGAAAGAAGAAAGAAGCTCATTAGCCACATGCTTGCAGTATCAATTTTCCTCCAATTACGGAAGTAATATATGCTCATTATAGACAATGTTTTACAAACTGCAAAGAGGCATAAAGGAGGCAGAAGTCTCCCTTTGCTCACTGTTCACAAATCAGCTACTATAACATGACAGACTTCATTGCCATCCTTTCCACGGACACAGTGCACACACGTGGGAGGCCTATGACCTTAGATGACACAGACACTGCATGCATGCACACAGGGGAGGCCTATGACCTTAGATGACACAGACACTGCATGCATGCACACAGGGGAGGCTATGTAGAAGACACAGACACTGCATGCATGCACACAGGGGAGGCCTATGCCCTGAAAAGACACAGACACTGCATGCATGCACACAGGGGAGGCCTATGTCCTGAAAAGACACAGACACTGCATGCATGCACACAGGGGAGGCCTATGACCTTAGATGACACAGACACTGCATGCATGCACACAGGGGAGGCCTATGACCTTAGATGACACAGACACTGCATGCATGCATGCACACAGGGAATGCCTATACCTTAAGAAGACACAGACAGACACTGCATGCATGCATGCATACACATGGGAGGCCTATGACCTTAGATGACACAGACACTGCATGCATGCACACAGGGGAGGCCTATGACCTTAGATGACACAGACACTGCATGCATGCACACAGGGGAGGCCTATGCCCTGAAAAGACACAGACACAGAACTTTGTTTTCATTTCCTTCCAAAGACCATGATGCCCAATGACTCTACAACAGTCTATGGTAATACCAAATCTTTCTAGTTCATTTCCTCACTGTCAGATATTTAGTTTTGAGTTCTTAATCAATATCCATGAGATGAATATTCCCATTGGAAGATTTACATAGAAATCTGATTATTTCTTGGGGGAAAACATCTTGTAAGTAGCTGAGCTTCTTCCCACATAGGGTTAACATCGTCTTAATTAAAGTCTTTTATTTATCTTCACCCAAAGAGGGAGTTAAAAACGTATTTAATGCTGCTTTAATTAGCAACTTAAATTACTAGTGAGATAGGACTGATTTTTACATTGATAACTACATTTCTTCTGGGGAGGGTGGTCAATAACTGCTTTTTAAGATGATATCAACATATTGTTATTAATTTACAAAAATATATTCCACAATAAGGATGTACCCTTTTATTAACAATTGTTATAAATACTTAAGAGTTATTTTCTTTTTTTAATTTGGTTTATTGACATTAAATACTTTCTTCTGTGATCTCCTTCCTATTCTCTATTTTAATAATAAACTCTTATTTTTGCATAATTTTTGATTTACAAAAACATTGCAGAGATCAGATACACTCTATGGGTAGTTGCCATATGCACTCCCTACTTTCTCCAATTAAAATCTCTTTAACATCTCGGGTATCCACAGTTGATCTGTCAAAGCCTCAGGCTTTATCTGGATTTCACCAATTTTTCATCAATGTCTTTTTGTTTTGTTTTTGTTTTTTGTCTTTTCAGTTCCAGGATACAATAATATATGGCACATGCTGCATTTAGTCATTATATAACCCAGCCCTCCTCTGGTCTATGACAGTTTCTAAGTGTGCATTTCTCAGCAGTCTATAAAATATCCCTTACTCAGAGCTTCTCTGATGCTGTCTCTAGATTAGTCTGGGCCACAGGCTTGGGGAAAGCATTCCTGAGAAGAGGGACCCTTCTCATCACTTCATGTCACAGCACTTTACATCTGCATAGCTTAGTCCTGGTGATGCTAGCCTTGATCATTTGCTTAAGGTGACATTTACTGTTACTCTTACTAGTAAAATACAAATAAAATAATGTTTATTTAGAATATCAGAGTTAAAATAGTTAAGATACAATTGTGCCATTCCATTACACAGATTTTTTTTTTATTCTTTTTGAATGATTCCCCCTACCATGTTAGCCATTTTTCTTAGATTCTCCCAATCAACTACGACTATCATAAAAGGGCAATGACAGATTAGAAGAGGGTATTCATTGAATTTACAGCTCTACAGGACAGAGCTAGAAATAGAAGTGCTGACTCACATGGGACACCTCTAGCAGCATTTTCACTGTTGAGGTAGGAGGGTACTGACAGGTGATTCTTTCAACATCCATTTCTGGGAGCTTGCTATGAGCCGCAGCATGCCGGCTTGATATATGACACCCAAACACATGTGCACTGTCTCTTCCTTCCTAAGGTACTCTAGTAGGAAGTATAGACTATGCACAGTATGCAAAGGTGTGCACAGAAAAGCTCTTAACAGGGTAATGAGGTTCTAACCTCCTGGTGGAGGATGATGGTACAGATCCCAAGGCAAATGTGATGGAAGTGTCAGCCCCCTCCTCAAGCACGCATTCCCACGTAAACACAAAGTCTACCTTTTATTTTTAAGCGACTCAGAGTACTCCTATACAAGACCACACATACAGGGTGGACAGACAGAGAATACTAAGGACATATTGTTTATCAACTTTAGAGAATAGGTAAAGTCTGAGCTGGCCTTTGAAGGATAGTAAAACAGGAGTTCCTCCAACAGTGAATGGAATTTAGGGCACTGGAAGAAACAACATAAAGGCAGGCACTACATCTCTTTATCTTTGTGCTGGATCCCTACTGTTTGACACACTTCTCAAGTATTTCTTGAAGGAATGAAGTAGTATATTTTGGTAAGTCTGACAGATAAGGCTCCTGGCTGGATCTGCTTGCATACTGGGGTGCAAGGATTAACAAACCTTTTCCCTTGCTGCCTGAGTATCTGACCTTTGGAATAACCACCTAGCTTCGTTACCCTGGAAACCAGGTAAGATCCTAGGCATCACATATATTGCTAGGCAACACTGCTTACAGTAGAAACGATCTGTGAGTCGTCAATTGCACCTTACTAGGAAGATCTATGAATGAGCTGCACATGTGTGGTAAGGAAGCGTGCTTTGACCTTCCCCAATGCAGTCACCTTGCTCAGTAAAGCCCTCAAAGCCAAATCCACAACCAAAGATTTATGATGAGACACTGTCTGCTCAGGGCAGAGGAAGCTTCTCAGCCAAAGCAGCAACTGCACCGGCCTGATGTGGACCTTGTGATCCATACCCAGAACTATGTCACATAGGGAGACAAGGGTCCCCCAGTAAGAATATCAACTATCACTTACACAGACTGCAGCAAAGCCCATGCAGATAGGAATTCTTTCTTTAAACATTTATTTATTTAACATCAACCACAACCTCCTCTCCTCCCTCTCCTCCCACTCCCTCTCCTCTCCTCTGTCCTCCCCCAATTCACCCCACCTCTTAGTAATTGCTCAGAAAGGGACAGGCCTCCCATGGGCTTCAGCAAAGCATGGCATATCAAGCTCCCATAAGACTAAGCACGGTCCCCTGTATTCAGGCTGGACAAGGCAATTCAGCGTGAGGTATAGGTTTCCAAGAGCCAGTCAAAGAACCCTGCTCCCTTTGTCAGGATTCCTACATACAGACTAACCTACACAACTGTCACATAGATGCAGAGGGCCTAGGTTGGTCCCATGCAGGCTCCCTGGTTATAGGTTCAGACACTATGAGTTCCTATGAGTGTTTTCTGTGGGTTTTCCTAAGATGTTCCTGACTCCCCTGTTCCCTGTTCCCTACAATCCCTCTCTTCAGCAGGACTCCCAATCGTGGCCCAGTGTTTGGTCATGGGTTGGGGAGAATTCTTTTTTTTTTTTTTTTTTTTAACTTTAAATATTTTTATTTACATTTGAAACAAGCTTGTTTTACATGTCAATCCCAGTTCCTGCACCCTCCTACCTGGCCAGCACAAATGTGTCCTATAGTAATCTTGTGACTCTGCATGAGTAGAAGCACTTACTAGACCCCTGGTGGCACACACCTTACCATATTTAATGCTCAAGACACTTTATGAGCAAACCCAACAATGCTCCTGTCACACAATGGGAAATGGGGCTTAGGAGTGTTAAATAATCTTCACAAGTCCACAGAATTAGAGGTAAACACTGAAATAAGTGTCTTTATCCAGATCTTTCTGGCACGAAAACACCCTTTCCCTTGGAATACATTCACCTCCCTGGCAATACAGGGGAGCAGTAAAGACCAAGGAGAATGACCACACCTTCTGTAGGGAGTTACCTGCATGCCAAGCCCAGGACCTAAAACTAGGCAGAAGCATCACAGTGTTTTAAGGAGGGATGTGAAAGCAAGAGTTAGGGATACACAGGTTCCTGGATCTTCTCTCTGCCTCCTGACATCATGCCTACAGGACCTCAATGCAATGAAAAAAGACAGAATGTCAAAGAACCAGGCATGATCAAAAAAATGAAAGTGTACAAAGACCCGGGAAAATTGATGCCCATTAACACAAAATAGGAGATTTCAAAGTTAACTTGACCCCACATCACAGTGAATAAAAGCTGTAATGTACCCTTTAGCTATCTACAGCAGGCATCAGAAAGAAAGAAGTACGTAATTCACAACTCACTGCAAAAATTAAAGGGTCTTTACAGCAGAAATTGTTCTGATGGGGGGTGGGGGTGGAAATGAAATCTTTAAGAAGAAAAGATATAATTTAATCACAGATAATGATAATATAGCTGCCAAAAAAAAAAAAAAACTGAAAAGTGTATTTTGATGTCATCTACCTCCTAGGAGAGTGTTCAAATAAAACAGAAACCTTTATTTTTTAATTTGAGGTAGTTTAGCTAAAAACCTGCTGGAAAGAAAGGGAAGCAGTAACTTCTTTTCCTCTAGACTTAAGATTTTGTAAGGAACAGTACATGTTTACAATAAATTAAAGTTTGCTACATATTTTTGATCCATTTGAAGCATAAACTTTTGGAAAATAATGACATGAAATATATAACTTTAATAAAAGCTATTGGTGAAGTGTTGATACTTAAACATATGTGGAAGAAAATATAATATCCCTTAACATTGAAGTCAGCTTCCCATCAATGACAATAACAGTGGCAACACCAGAGGACCTTTTAAAGAGTTGGTTACAACCAACTGAACATTAAAAATTCTAAGAAAAAATATCAAATACTTAAAATTCAAAACATGGCAACCAGAATTTAAGGAAATTCAGGTAACATTATCCAACTGGCAGGCCACCAGTGCTTTACACTAAACTAGGCCCTCTGAATGTGGGTGACAGTTGGGTGGCTTGGGCAGTTTGTGGGGCCACTAGCAGGGAAACCAGTATTTCTTCTAGTGCATAAACTGCCTTTTTGGAGCCCATTCCCTATGGAGAGATACCTTGCTCAGCCTAGATACAGTGGGGAGAGCCCTGGTCCAGCCTCAAGAGGTATATATGACAGACTCTGTTGATTCCCCATGGGAGGCCTCACCTTCTCTGAGGAGAGGTGGGGAGAAGGTGGGGGAGTGGGAGGACTCAAAGGAGAGGGAACTGGGAATGGTATGTAAAATAAGATGGTTTGAAAAATAAAAAAAGCAATATAAAGAAAAAATTAGCTTTACATTCTAATATTTGTCTGTATATACCATGATTAATCCGTAATATATAATCATATTCCTAAATTTATGCAATGTTGCCAAAAGGCCAGTTTACAAAACATCCCATTTTGCGGGAGGGGAACAGGATGATAGGGACTGAACATGCTTTGTACATCAAGCAAGTAGTCTACAATGTATTCAAGGCCAGGTCCTGTACTTGCAATGTATTTGTTCTTTTATAAACAAGTGATGATATTCACAAGAGTATCAATTTTCAGCTGCAATTAGAGCTGGCCCATCAAATGGCTCCCTCAAGCAGTTGGACACTGTGACATCTGTGTCCACAAAGCCCATCCTGCTGTTCTGGAGTTTCAGGGTCCCCCATGAGCGTGGAGCTGACACTGAGCATTGCCGGTGTGTGTGTGTGTGTGTGTGTGTGTGTGTGTGTGTAGTATCTGGTCCACAGACCTCAGGACAACACCAGGGACAGTGTGAAAACTGAGGTGCGTGTGGAAAATTTGGCTAACGATGTCATTCTAGTCTGACATAAGTCTATTTCTAGAGGGCATTACAAACTGTAAACACAATGACCTTTAATAGTTTACTAAACTATTAAAAAAAAAAAAAGGAAAATGTATCAGTCATTACCCAATAGGATGAACTTGCTTGGCCTCAATAAGACCATAGTCAAAAACTACACATATTCAGACAATTTTGTAGAAAAACTTGAACTAAAATAATTATAAATTGGAGAACTGTCTTATGAAGAAACAAGGTTTTGTTAATTAATATATCACCAAGACAAACTGGCTGAGGATATGTAGCCCTGAAGAAAGAGAAAGGCTGTAATAATTCTAAGAGTTTGGATGCTCTGGGGATGAGAAGCCATTAATGAGTCTTTTCGAGTTGATGTCTTTATATGTTACTTCTGTACTATCCTTGACAAGAATCTTTCCTATCCCAGAGGAAAGAATAGAACATGCTTTACCCTTGAACTAGGCAGATATTCAAGAGGCACAGAAGCCTAGAGCACAAGCTCTTCAGTTTCAGTGATCAGAGGGTTTCATGTTGATGAAGCTTTCACAGGTTTCTCTAATCCAACTTCCTCATTTTACAGATAGAGAAGCAATGCCCCAAACCTACACAACTTATTCCCATATAAAAAGACCTGAGAGATGGCGTAATGGTTAAGAGCATACCATTCTCACAAAGGACCTGGACTCAGCTCCCAGCATGCATGTGGGGTGCCTTACAACCACCTATAACTCCAGTTCCAGGGGATCTGAGAGCCTCTTCTGGACTCTACGAGCAACTGCATGCACACCTTCATATACCCACACATAAACATACACATGCATATTATAAAAATAATAAAATATAAATTTAAAAGAAAGTAGTCAATAACACTAGATACCTTTCTGCGAATGCCGCTCAGAATTTATTGATATTGACAAGAACACACTTGAGACACCTCTAGCCCTGTTTTCTTTTCAAGAAGCACCAAAGTGGTCCTTAAAAACCACACAGAAAAGGTCACCAAGGGAGAAGTACAGAGTGCCAGGATTGATCTCAACAGTAAATTGTGAGATCTGTGAGCAGACACTAGGGGGACGTCCATCCAGAAACACGGGGCACACTGTCTCAGATGGAAATGAATGCAACCCTTGAGTAAGTCACTATCTATGACATACACTTGATACATGGGTGTACTGTGAAAGGGCGGGGCCAAGACCAGTGTTCATTTCCTCATTCTGAAACCTGCAGACCACATGAGCCACAGTCCTCCAGCCAAAATGTTAGAGACATTAAAGTAGGTCATTTGCTAGTTTACTAACACAATCTGGAAAGGGGGAGAAAGAATCAATAAAACCAATTATAAAGCTAGCTGCACATTTACCCTGTTATACGTGTTACATTGCCTAGTTCTCTGGGTGAGTTGGAAAACATGCATTATTAGAAGGCTTTACTAGAATGAGCATTTACCCTGTTATATGTGTTACATGGCCTAGCTCTCTGGATGAGTTAGAAAACATGCATTATTAGAAGGCTTTACTAGAATGAGCATTTACCCTGTTATACGTGTTACATTGCCTAGTTCTCTGGGTGAGTTGGAAAACATGCATTATTAGAAGGCTTTACTAGAATGAGCATTTACCCTGTTATGTGTGTTACATTGCCTAGTTCTCTGGGTGAATTGGAAAACATGCATTATTAGAAGTCTAGATGGCACAGACAAGGTCTTCTGCCCTATCAGTGAGACAGTGGAAGTTCACACCCGAGCGCCATTCTCCAGAGGGCAATGGAATGCCAAGCCTCCCCATAGGCTGTCTTTCACCATCAGCCCTACACCCTTCCAGTTCCCAATTTTAGAATCACAGACTGAACTGACACAAAGCCAAAGACTGGATAGAGAGACGGGCACTGTAGTGAGTGTTACCATTCCTCCCCAGGGAAGTGCAAACCCCAAGCAGTACAGAATCAGCATTTCCCTTCTGTAACCAGCACCAAAAGTGTAACTGTTCCTACTGTACCTTCCAGATCACTACATGTGGCATGGGATGAGATGTCTCAGAAACTTCATCAGGGAATTAAACCAAAGCCTGAAGCAGACTGAGAAAAGGCTAAAGTACACAGAGATCTCTTTGAGAAGTGGGTCTGCCACCAAGTGCAGATACATAGCAACTTCATCTCTGGAGATGTAAGACCCCCATCACGTCTTACTCCAAACCCTCCCCGTACCTTGAGGGTGCATTTGTGCCTGCTCATCTACTTGGAACACTGCCAAGATCAGGAGGCAAGCAAGAGAGGCTGGTGGGAAGCCAAAATAAACACACCAAGCTTTACTACATTAAACCCGGCAAAAACTTACTAAGAACATACTTTTCCTGTAGGCTCCATGCCTGATGCTGAGGACGCTGGTAAGAATAATGGTTACTGCAGTAGCTGCCTGTGCATGCTGAATGCTGACCCTGTAGCAGGCACCACAGGAAACACTTGAATCATCAGATCCTACCAACAGCACTATGAAATAAGTCCTATTGTTAGCTACATTTTCTCATAAAGGACACTGGAAGAGAGTGATTAAATAACTTATCCAAGATCACAGAGCTAGTGGATGGTGGATGGAAAACTCTATCTTACCACTGCTGGCTATATCTCTATATGGTATAGTCAAGAGAGTAGGAATAAAGGATATGGAAGTCAGTGAGGCTAGCCTCAAGACCACACTATGTGAAGCCAGGCAAACGGACCTCAGGAGGGTATCCAATGCAGCCCAGGAGGGAGACAAGGCTAAGTTTGGGGTGATCCAGGGAGTGGTGGAAGAAAAGGGGGTGCAGCCAAAAAAGGGAGTAGCTTTCAGGCAGCCTCAGGGTGAAAAAGAGCTGCCAAGACTAACATGGCCTGAGCCACGTGATACCTGTGAGCTTGGTGAGAGGGAGAAGACTAAAGGAAGAGTGAAACTGGGGAGTAGAGGAGCTGCTGTGGGGTGCCAAGGATTCCAGCTCTCTAATCAGAAAGAACAACCTGCTTTAGAATACCTATTACAGTGGGACAGTGTTATTGTGTAGACAGCAGGCTGCTGACAGACGAAGTGTCATTAGGTAATGACAGTGGGCAGGGGAAAGTGATTTCCACTCTAATGGCAATGGTCACGGTGACTGGTGACGATGTATGGGGATCAGGAGGAGAAGGAGGAGAAGGAGGAGAAGGAGAAGAAGGAGAAGAAGAAGAAGAAGAAGAAGAAGAAGAAGAAGAAGAAGAAGAAGAAGAAGAAGAAGAAGAAGAAGAAGAAGAAGAAGAAGAAGAAGAAGAAGAAGAAGAAGAAGAAGAAGAAGAAGAAGAAGAAGAAGAAGACGACGACAGTTTGGGATGCTAAGGAAGTAGCAAAGAGCCCTTCCCTTCTCCATAGAGTAACTACAGCACACCAACAGAGCAGGTTACAAGATTAACCTCATCACCCAGAAAGGGGTAATTTGTGCTCTGTATGCTCCATCTTAATAAGCAGGGGACTAGGAAATAGGTTTTAGAAAGGCCCTGATAGAAGCAGCTCAGATCAAGTCCTGCTGCACAGATTCTGCAGGTAGAAAATTCACTAACTGTGGAAACACTCACACACTATCAGAACAAAAGGGACTCCGTGGCTCTCTGCTCAGTGATCAGTCCAGACTCCTCCACCAAGACCAGCTTCCTTCCACAGACAGCACTATGTTTCCCTCCATGATCATGGTGGGAGTCCGGGTTCACTTAGTTCAAAGTGACACTACGCTGGCTCTCATTTTAAGGGCCCCACCGTTCCCTTGGTAATTGCTTCCAGAAGCCATCACCAGGCACAGTTCTAATCAGTGCTCAATCAATACATTGCTTACCTGTCCTTTATCATGACTTCACCACAGGATTGGCAATAAAATGTGCAACATTCTTGGGCTTGCAAGCTTTGATTAAACATGGAAATCAGTTCTAGAGGAAACCAACAAAACAGCAAGTCTTAGAGGTTTGGAACAAACATATTATATATATCATGTTTAAAGGATTTACTAGCACAATAAATTACCACCGACACACTGTTTATGATTTACTCAAAAGTATAGGCTTAATTAGCACTATCCGATGACTCAATCAGAAGCAAACATTGTGAAGTGTTTCCAAAAACAACAGATTTTGCTTAGTATTCCTGAGCCAGGCACTGCCCTAGATTACCATGTAGCAAGCACACTGGTAGGTTTCCTTTCTTATTTCTATAAATATGAGAAATTCAGTATTAACAATGAGTGTAGCCTAAGCTTTAAGTTCAATTTGGATTTTGTTTCATAGTTAAGTTTTCTATCCACCCCTGCATGTACAAGCAAGCAAAATGGACATCCAGACTGGTCTCCAAGGAGCAGGTCCAAGGAATGCAAACCCCTAAGAGTTTCTTGATCCAGGAGCAAAATCCAGTGTCTGATGAAACTATGGGGGATGGGGATGAGAGGGAGGGGAGATGGATACTGAGAGCTGTGGAGAAAGTCTAGATTGCCCATCCAGTGGCACTGGATAGCTTGTACTTCTCATTTCTGATGTTTCATTTGTAAATAAAGGAAATTCTTCTTTTTAAAAACCCCACTGGATTATTTGTCTATAAAAACCCTAATTGAAGAAATGAGGTCATGGTTATTATAAGCAAGCAATAGATTCTGCTTGGTGTTACTTTTCTGCACTTTAAAATGCTTTTGAAGACGCCAGGAAGTTGAAATCCTCGCAACTAAACAAGTCTTTAGTTTAATCTAAGTGTCTCTGCAAATCCCTCCCACATGAAGGTCAAATAAACAGTATTATTCTTCAATGAAGAGCACTCCCTAAAGAAGACCCAGGTAAGCCCTCCAAGGTACACTGCAGAACAAATCAATTTTCAGTGGAACACTGCCCTCTGCTGGCCATACCTCAGGTACGTAATCAAGGATGGGATAGGCTGCTGGGGAAGATTAACAGATCATGTGCTGTTTACTATTCACTATTTCACCTACATCCATGTTAGAACAAAGTGCCGGGGTGATGTGTGTCATGGTTGCTCCCTAAAAGTTGAAAAGGCAGCTAACTTTAAAATTTTGAGACATAAGTGAATGCTAAAAATTCCAAAAGTTGCTTCCTACAACACTTAGATTTCAGTGCGCGCCAGTATGCACCCACCTGATATTCATTCATGCGGCAAATCCTTATTCCCCACCTATTGCGCAGAAAGCACTAAAGCAATTAAAGACAGAAAGAATCCGCTTTGCAGAGCCTTGAATGCACCATAGAACAGGCTTTGAAAGTTTCCCTTCCCAGGTATTTGAGCAAAATGTTTCAAACTTAAAAAGAAAGAGTGCAACAAACACAAACAGTAAGAAAACCAACACGGCAGTGGATTCATTGTATCCGCAGTCAGTAATAAATGCTGCTCATTAATTTAAAATGTTAAAAATAATTCAGTTACAGAATATGAGTGGGCAACACACCCTGGATGTCCCCATTCCTCTATCCTTACTACCAGAGTCCTAGAAAACACGGTGGCTCTTATGCCTGCTGTTTGCCTGTTTCCAAACTCAACAGGAAATTCCTGCTGTGGTTATTGTTGTCAACAGGAAAGTTATGACATCTGCCTGTGCCCTCAATCCCAGAATATGGGTGCAGTTGGGGAAGTAGTTGGTCTATGTTCCTATCCTGGTGACCTCGCCCTGCTTTCCAGTACTCAATGTCAATCTGGGTGTGACATGACATCTCTTTTCCCTGTCCCTTGTTTCTAAAATGGATTCTACATATTCATTAATTCAGAACATTAGCAAAATTAGTCTTGGGCAATAGAATAGGTAACATTCCCTCTACCTTCTGACTTTCAAAGGCCAGAGGATGGCTTTACATCTCTTGTGGGCTTCTTAGACCAATCCTGTTGTCCCCACCTCCAGGCTCCACAATGTTCTGACGAAGGACTTAATAAGATGGTTCAGCAACGATGCCTCAGGGTGTAATAGAAAGAACAATGTCTTTCTCTGATACAAAGTATCAACTCCTTTCCTCCAATGGGGGTTCCCCTTTCACAGCATTTTCCTCATCTACAGCACTCATGACATTGTAAGAGATATGATGAGCCAGTATCCTTACCAGCCCCAAAAAAAAAATCACAAGATCTTACAAAAAGAAAAGTCTTTTTAAAATCACCTATCTGTATCCATAAACATTTTGAGTTTGTATGCAATCACAAATATTGCAATTACAACCACTCCAATGACAACACCATATATATTATTCCTCACAAACAACTTTGAGTCCTCTGTGTGTACTATCCATCTAGAATGGTCTCTGCACGATGGAATAATTTCCACTGCTCAGTTCTTTGGTCAAATGATCTCACCCTCATATAGCCATCACTAAACTCATCACTCTCCATGCCATTACTCTGCCTTCTTTACCTACAGCATTTTGCTGTGTGCAAATTATGTGGTCAGCATCCGAAGTCCCCGCCCATTATAATATACAATCTCAGAGGCCTCTGTGGCTTGTTGGCATCTCTGTTCCCAGCACCCATATCAAACGGCTCATACCTATTTTGAGCTAACCTGTGTGCTGAATGAATACATACCTATACAATGTTTTAAAACCAGCTAGGTTTTGGACAACTGCTTTATGATTTTACCCTCATATCTGGGAGCCAGAAATGTATGATTAAGGAAACAAACTGGGCTCTTCTTTAAGAAGTGATGGTTCGGAAAAGTTAAGTGATAACGTGACATGTTTCACGTCGCACAACTGGTAACTGGCAGAGTGAATCAAGATTCTGGAGCTTCTCAATCCTTTAGCCCTTCCAGGTCACTGACTGCCAGTCTTTTCACCTGGGAAAAGTTCAACTCAGCGATTATCAACATCCATCTGGGGTGCGGCTCCTACTCACGTGGGCTCGATTCAGTGCCGGCTTGCAGACGCAAATGCAACCCATCTCCTCTGATGTACTGCAAGCCGCTGCACGAGGAAGGCACAAGCCTGACCTCTGCTGGAAGCTGGGTCTCGGTGCAGCCATCAGGGGTTCGCATCAAGAGAGAGGTGGGCGTTATAGAAATGTCCAGGCGCATCCCTCCTTCATCTGGCTCACTGACAATGCAAAATAAAACCCAAGTTAATTACTTCTCTGTGCTGAAGGAAATTCCAAACATTTCGCACTGCGTGGAAGAAGCAAAAGCTTAACCCAGCATTTCTCTACTTCTCTCCCACGGAGACCCAAAGATCCCTGTTCTGGAAGATGCAACCCTCGGAAAAGAACTAAGGAGGTTAGAGCAGCAACCTGTAGCCCATGGCCCTGTGGAAGTCCTGGGTCATGTATTTAACTATTGTTTCTGAGTTCAGCATTAAAGTCGGGAAATCAAAGTATTTTTTAACTGATACGCAAGATGTTCATAGGGAAACACAGATGCCAGCCAGCTTTCTGCACAAAGGCAGAGAGTAAATTTCCTGAGTTCTTCACCAGTCTAGGTCCACACTGAGACTTTCTCAAACGACAACAGACCCCAAACAACAGAAAAGGGTAACTCCTGGCTCACAGGCTGCGCCAAAAGAGGCCACATTTAGATATGTAGTTTGGTGTCCACTTTGCTACCTCTGTAATGTTAAAACACATCTGGCACTTCGAAGTGCTCCCAGTCCTGAAAATTCGACCACTTACACAGAGCTGAAAAAAACCTCAGAAAGCACATTGTCTGCATTGCACATAACACCCCAAACAGATGGTCTGTACGTCAACAGTTAGGAGGGCATGGCAAGGGAGAAAAGCTTGCACACGTTCCATACAGATGTAAGTCTTCTTGTATCGATTTTCATCCTGAAGATGCTGAACTTGCACATCTGGAGGCCGGCAGTACCATAAACCATATGGCTTCTATAGGATAATATGTAGGAAGGCAGCTCTCTGGGTATCTCCCTCTTCTTGTATTACCTTTATCCTAGAGGCAACATCCCCATGACCTCACAGAAACCCAATGACCTCTGAAAGGCCTGGCCTGGCCTTCAAACATCACTTCTCTAAGGATTTGGAATTTAAGTCCCACAAATTTCAAGAGGACCCAAGCATTTGGGCTAGAAGAGGGTTGCAGCAGGTAGAGGGAAGAAGAGGAAACAGTAAAGGACCCAGCAGTATCCTGGTTGTGCATAGGACTGACAGGGAGATAAATGTCATGAGCTAATGAAGGCCAGGATTTGTACTTCGAAAGAATACAGTTACATGGGGAAAAGGGAGAAAGCTAGCAGTGGACTAGAACTAGAGATGCATATATAAAATCATGGTTTAGGATGTTCATAGATACATCGATAAATAAATGTGAATGTATGTACATGGATAAGTCAACAATATATGTCATCTAGATATTCTGTTTCTGAAAGAAACAACCTTCCAATAGTAATGAGCAGCAAATCATAGTTTATAAAGACAATTTCCATTTAAGAAGAAGTCCTGACATATTCAAGGCCCTACACTAGATTCCCAGTATGTATTTGTACACAGACATGCACACACACACATGCATACACTTTTTAAGACACGGTCTCATGTAGCCCAATCCAGCCTCAAACTCACTATGTAATGAATGACATGACCTCCAAATCCCAACTGTTGGGATTATAGGCATGCACTGTCCCACCCAACCAGTAAATATTTTTAGAATTGTTTTAAAAAGCAAAACAATATGGTTCCTTGGGGGAAACTACACCAGGACTAGAGCAGGAAAAAAAAAATGAGACGAGCCCACACCATACTGCCATGCAGCAAAGTAAAGAGGGAGACAGGCAAGTCCAGTGTCCTGCTGAAGCTCTAATTATGGTGGCTTTGGCCATTGTTTTGAGAAGTCTTACTATTGCTATTAAGGGGTCACACCCTCCTTTAAGCTATCTCACTGAAAAGTGGCAAGCAACTTCATGATGTCCTGTAAGATTCGGTGATGTACAAATAAAAGGAAAACTGCAAATATTGCAGGCTAAATGGCATCGTGGTGAAAATACAGCACAGAAATCATCAGATGCTGCAAATCAAGACCTTTTGCTTATTTTGTTACTGGAGATCAGGTTATTAAATACTTGGCCACGAAGTAAACACTAGATTAGTCAGCTTCCTGTCACTGCGACAAAATACCCGAGAAAAGCAACTTTAAAAGAAGAAATGTTCAATTTATCTCCAGCTTCAGTCATTTCAGTCTACATGTTAGTATTTACACATCTGTACTAACCTGCCTTTGGAGTCCTGACAGGATATACCCTTAGCTGCTGCCACTAAGCGCATCACCTGTGCCTAGTCACTGTGTTTGTTCCCTTTTAAAGGGCCCTGCCCACTTTCCTCTCTCTCTCTCTCTCTTCTCCCTCCCTCCCTCTTTCCCTCTCTCTCTCTCTCTCTCCCTTCCTTCCTCCCTCCCTCCCTCCCTCCCTCTTTCCCTCTCTCTCTCTCTCTCTCCCTCTCTCTCTCTCCTCTCTCTCCTCCCTCCCCCTCCCCCTCCCTCCCTCTCTTCCTCCATCCCTGCCCTCCCTCTCTTTCCTGTCTTCCACTGCTCTAGTCTCTGGATTCTTTTTCCATAAAAAAAACAAACAAACAAAAAAAAAAAACCCTCCGCTTGAACTCAATCACATGGAATCTTTCTTGAGCTGCTTTTTTTTTTTTAATTACAATACCATGATCTCGTAGGCCTGTTACTTTGGGCCTGAAGGAAAGCTAAATATCATGGCAAACAGCTGCTGGTCAGGAAACAAAAAGAGCAAAGAACCCACCACTCACAGTTTCCATCTCTCCTAATGGTCCACTTAGATGTTTCCTTCCACTTGGCATCTCATATCCCAAACCGCATCCCATTCAGTTTGTTAAGCAAGTGTTACATTGAATAAGAGACTTATTCTCCACCGCTCATCTTTGTTGTATTTTTCCAGGTAGTTCCCTCTATTCAGTATTTTATTTTATGGTTTTTGTTCGGTTTCTAATTTTCTGACCATTCTTTGCCCATTGCCACTATGAGCAGGAATGTAAACTGGTAGGGAAGTTTCTCAAAAACTAAAATTAAAACTACCACCCCCCACCCCACCCAGGTTTTTTCTTTTTTGGCTTTACGGAAACAGGGTTTCTCTGGGTAGCCCTGGCTGTCCTGAGAGCTCACTCTGTAGACCAGGCTGGCCTTAGACTCAGAAATCTGCCTGCCTCTGCCACTCAAGTGCTGGGATTAAAGGTGTCACCACCACACCCACCTGTGAATCCTGGATTTTAATCTTTATACCTGTGGGGCTGAGTGTAGGTATAGGTCATAAAATGAGAAAGGGGACAGTGAGAAATGAGGTTTTAAGGAAGCAGAGAGATGAAAATGGAAGAGGAGGTAACAATGCATTTGCCATGAAGCAGAAGAGAACTGGAAAGGGAGGGGCCAGCTGGTGGGGATGTGGGTGGGGCAAAGGGGCAAGAGGAACAATGGAGTGCAAAGGCCATAGCAACACCCATCGCTTTGTTTACTAACTTTAAAACACTAACATAAAAGTTAAGAAAATAAAGTTGTCAAATTTTCCACGGGTAAAAACACTCAACTGTATGCTACTTGAAAAAAAAAAAATCACTTACAAAGACACAGGTTTAAAGTATAAAGGCAGGAAGGGATTTTCATGCAAACAGTGTAGGGAACTGATTTCTCATACAGATATTAAGCTATCCAATGAGAAAAGTACAGTCATAATTAAAGGTCAGGGAACAACTGGATATCCATATATAATAAATGAACTTTGACTCCCACTTCACCGTTGTGAACACACACATACAAAAAAAAAAAAAAAAAATTAATCCAATCTGCCAGAGATAGAAACAAAATAAAAATGGTAACACTTCTAGAAAACAAATGCCGAAAATGCTTAGGATCCTGGAGACTTGGGAGGCAGAGGAAGAATACTTACACTGGGTGGGAGTGTAAGTATTCACAAAGTTGAGGTAGAAAAAGATTTAAGATATTAGAAAAGGCTGTTTAAAAAATAAGAGGGAGACTGGATTTCATTAAGATTTAAATTTATGCTCATCAAAAGACAGAACATACTGAATACCCCTAAGCCAAAGGCCAAGATGCCCTGGAATGTAAGTGAATGAGACCCATAGTATTTTGCATTTCCAGACTAGGGATGCTCAACAAGTCTATGCAAGTACTACAAACTCTAGAAAAGTCAGCATCACTTCAGGCCCACTCAGATCTTTCCCAATAAGGTAGAATCAACATGGATTAGGAAAACAAAGATGTCTGCCACAGATGCAGGAAGACATCCACACATACTTTATACATGTGGCTTTATGTTGTTTCAACTTAGCAACAAGACTAACCCATTTTTATTAGCTAGAGATTAACCTGTTTTTATTCTTTAGAAACCATAAAATACTTTACAAACTAACACACTCAGATTATCAAAAAGTAGATGAAAAAGTTCTCAACATTTTAAGTCAGCAAGGAAATGAAAAACCACCATGAAATACTTCTTTATCCACATTAAAATGACTCAAACCAAAGAAAGAGATTGGCCACATTAGAGAACTGTTTGACAGTTTCTCACAAAGCAATGCATACATCTATCCTATATCCCAGTAATTTCACCCTTAGGTATTGACCCAAGATATATATGTCCTAAAAAGACATTAAACAAGGCTGGGGGTATGGCTCAGTGGAAAATGCACTTGCCTAGGTCCAATACCCAGTCCCCATCACACACACACACACACACACACACACACACACTTATAAAGACAATCTAATTTAATGCATCTGACTCATAATAAAATTTCTGAAAATAAGCAAAACATCCAGCAATAGAAGAATGAGTTTGTGAAATAGCCAGACAATGGAAAATTACTCAGTAAGACATAGGGAAGGAATACTAATACAAGCAACAACACAGATGAACCATGAATCTCAAAGCCTTGCTGAAGGTTCCCAATGCTGTGGAGGCAGAGGCAGGCAGATCTCTGTAAGTTCAAAGCCAACCTGGTTTACATAGTAACTTATACCAGTCTTTGATGGTTTCTTTAAAAAAAAATGGTGTTGGGGAAAGCAGATAAAAACAAAAACTAAGGCATGTTGTGAATGCTATGTCAACTTGGCTACATCTGGGATTAACTAAAATCCCCAAATGGAGTACACACCTGTAAGCAACTTTTGCTTAATTTGAAGTAGGAAGATTCACTTCTAATCCAGACCTCTGAGGTAGAAGATTGTCTTTACCCAGATCTGAGCTGGGATAAGCCACCTCTAATCAGGGCCACACATTCTGCGGGAAGCCAATATTAGGACATGAAGAAGGAAGCTTTGCTCTTTGCCCTGGCTCTGAAATTCACCCTTCACTGGTATTAGAGCCTACTTCTTTGGCATTCCTAAGTATACTGAATACCAGCTGAGACTTCTAGCCTGGTGCACTGAGCAACTACTGGATTCTTGGACTTTCCATTCATAGGCAGCCACTGTTGAATTTGTTGGACTGCAGCCTGTAAATCATTCTAATAAATCCCCTTTCTGTATATAGAGATTCATTTAATAAATTGTTGCTCTAGAGAACCCTGACTAATACATGTGTCAACACAGGTCAAGAAACAGTGACACTGTGTGGAGTGGTTGAGTGAAGACCATGATTGTTACTACAGTAAGGGAAGTGATGCTGCTAGAGGTCAAAGGTCAACAGTCAAAACACCAGAGACAAACAAGCTGTCTAGCAAAATAAGTTTCTTAACTTGTTTACAGGGTTTTTGTTTGTTTGTATAGGGGACAGGGGGGCTGAATTAGGTAACGTTTGTACTCTTAATTACTAAACAAGATGGACAGAGATTGCAGATATTTGTTTGAAATTATGACCCCACTCCTTTACCTATCTTGGAGAGAGATCTCAGAGCCTGTACATGCTAGGCAAATGAGTTGCATTGAGTATAGACTCAACCCCAATCTTAAAACTGAGGAAATTAAGATAAAAATATTCTACTCTTGTGAGGAAGCTAAGATTCAAACATAGTTCTCAGGCCATATCCAAAACTGCCACTCTTAACTACTTGGCAGATTTCAGAACAGAGGGAAAAATTACATACATACATACATACATATATACATATACACACACATATATATATAGTGCTATATATGTATATATATATATTTATTACTGTTCTATAACATTTTCAGACCAATATCTATTTGAAACACGTCACGTCACAGAGAAATGGGCAAAACCTATGAAGAGATCACAAACCATTAAAATTGCTAACCCTGAGCTAAAAAGTGCATTTTCCCCGCCAAGTTTCTTGTTTGTCTAGTAAATATGAAATTAAAAGTTTGCAGACAGGCTGGGGAGGCGGATCCGCGGCTACAGCGCTCGCCAGGCAAACAAAGATCCAAGTTCGCCACCCGATCCCGTCCAGCGCACGCGCACATTGTCTCGCGCGCGCGCCTGCGGCCACCCGCGCCTCCGCGCCCCCGCCCCGCACTCGTGCACCGGCGCCTGGGTCACACGCTTGGCTCGCACACGCGGTCCCGCGCGCCGGCGCCTCCGCCCTTACCCCAGGATTAGCAGCGCGCTCTGCAGCCGTCTCCGCACTTCCAGGAACACGCGCGTTTCCGCCGCAGCCACCGCCATGGCCCAGTCAGGCCCGCGCGCGAGACCGAGCCCGCAGTTTCCAGAACCCGGACAGAGTGGGCGCACGTGTCGCAGGCGGCTCCCGCGCGGTGGCAGCGCGGTGGCCGGGCGGGATCCGGCGGTCCCGTCTGTCGGCTACAGCGCCGCCTTCCGGGCGGAGAGCGCACTGCCGAGGCGCCCGACCTGGAGCACCTTCCCCCAACCCTGCTCAGGGGGACACAGAGCCAGGGGCCTCCACTGTAAGATGAGGGATGGCTTGATCTGAGCACTTCTTCCTGGAATGAGCAGAAAGCTCAGACTTGGGGCAGGAGGAGTAGGGGGTGGGGGCTCCTCTGGATGGCTTGGGTAGGGATGAGGAAGATAATGGAACAGAGACAGTAGAGATGGGTACTTTCCCCAGGTCCAGAGCTGAATGGCTGCCCCACAGCCCACTTTATCTGAGTCTCCACTTTTTGGAACTAGGATTGTTTATTAGCTTCCGTGTCCGATGTAACCAAAATGTCAAAGATTGATGGGATATCGCATTGCTTTATTTGATAGCTCCAAGAATGAAACGATTACGAAAGATGTAAGTAAGGTCTCTAAGCCATGAAAACACAGTGGGTGGAGTCTAGTATCTTGAGTTGAAGGACTATCATTCATATAACTTTAGAGAAGCAAAAGGAAAATGAGTAATTGCTGATATACACACCCACTATACTGCAGAAATAAGACTCAGGGAAGTCATTTCAAGATAAATTTTTAAAGTTTGGCACAGTAAAGGATAAGGTATGGTATTAAAAATATATCAGGCCATAGAATTTCAATAGGACTCCTTCAGAAATGAAAGGTCGTTGCTTAAATCAGTGATAGCTAGTATAAAGGAAATTGTCTTAGTTAGGGTTACCATTGCTATCCATGAAAGGGTGCAGGTTACTGGCTTGCTCCCACGGCTTTGCACAGCCTGCTTTCTTTAGGACCCAGGACCATCAGCCCAGAGATAGCACCACCAACCATGAGTTGGGTCCTTGCCAGTCAAACATTAAGAAAATACCTCACAAGGATTTTATGGAGGTATTGTCTCAATCGAGGTTTTTTTCTTTCAGACGACTATTTTGTGTCAAGCTGACATAAAACTAGCCAGGACAAAAATCCAATTTGTTGTTGTTGTTCCATTTCATAATTTCATAATGACCACACAGCAAACCTGAAGCATTGTGTCTAAATAAGGTCTTTAAGCCAAGCATTAGGGTGTATTCCTGTAATCCTAGCATTAAGGAGGCTGAGACAGGAGGATTGCTGCGAGTTCAAGGCTATATAGTGAATGCAGGGCCATCCAAAGACTATGTGGCAAGACCCTGCCTCAGAACACAATCGCCCTTAGTATATTGAAGAACAGGAACTGTGGGGAACCCCAGAGCAAAGTTAGCATCTTAAAAGCCATCCTTCCTACTACTCTCGTAGATAATAACATACTGGTAACTTTCCATTCCCCCATGGCTGTTCTGTTAGGCATATGATGCAGCCTGACCCTGAAAGAGTCCCAGCTGCAGGCTTATCGTATAGCAACTTATAGCAGAACATCTGCATCCTGCTTGGAAGGACATTCTGCCTCCCTCACATCCTCCCTTTGACCCATTCCCTCATCTCTCCACTACTCACACCCTGTGGTTATATTCATTAAATGAGACTTGATCAGAATACTGTCTTGTCTCTCTCTCTCTCCCTCTCTCTCTCTCTCTCTCTCCCTCCCTCCCTCCCTCCCTCCCTCCCTCCCTCTCTCTCTCTCTCCCTCCCTCCCTCCCCCTCCCTCTCTCTCTCTCTCTCTCTCTCTCTCTCTCTCTCTCTCTCTCTCTCTGTCCCCTCGTTCTCACTCCCTCCCTCAGGGTCCCCATTGACTGACGCCGTGGGCCGAGGCAAGGACCATCAGACAAGTTTTCTGATTACCCTTTGAGGCGCTTCAGGTTGACCATGTTGTTGCATAAATTCCCATTTCATCCCAACAATTTGAAATCATGGATGGGAATGAGTTCAAAAAAATAAGCTGGGCCATGGTGGCCCACGGCTTCAGTCCCAGCACTTGGGAGGCAGAGGCAGGTGGATCTCTGTGAGTTTGAGACCAGCCTGGTAACAAGAGCAAGTTCCAGGACAGCTAGGGCTACACAGAGAAACCCTGTCTGGGAAAACCTAAGTAAATAAGTAAGTAAGTAAGAGCTGGGGACTGGAGAGAGCGCTCAGCAGTTAAGAGCACTTGCTGCCTTCCAGGGGACTGGAAAGTTAGGTTTCCAGCACTCAAATCCACCTGCTCATCATCGTAACTCCAGCTCCAGGAATCCGACTCCTTCTGGGCTCCGGGCATGCACATACATACATATAAGTAACCTTTGAAGAAACAAAAACTACTACTTTTCCGTGTCAACTCATTTATTTGAAGGACAGTTGTCTTCTTCCACTTTTAACACTTAATGTAAAAATGCTTAAACATTGACACATAGTGAAATACACAGCATTCTCGCAATAGTATGCTCCTCATAAGTGGCTTAAAACATGTACACACAAAAATACTTGTAAAAAAAATCTTCCTTCCCCCCACCCCTCTCTCGTAACAGGGTTTTTCTTCTTGATACTATGCTATGATTCAGACAAAACTCCTTGGAGGAGTAACTGTATGTTTGAAATAATTCTAGACACAAAATAGTGCTAAACTGTCTCAATTCCACACAGACTGTGAGCCTGAAGTTACCGTATTTACTGTATAAGCATTGATAGATCTTCTGTTTGGTTGGTTGGTTGGTTGGTTGGTTGGTTGGTTGGTTGGTTGGTTGGTTGTTTTCAAGACAGGGTTTCTGTGTATTGCTCTGGAGCCTGTCCTAGAACTCGCTCCGTAGACCCGCCTGCCTGTGCCTCCCGAGTGCTGGGATTAAAGGTAGGTACTACTACCAGCTCCCTGATGGATCCCCTGGATCTTGCTAAATGATACTTCGAAGCTCTCTTCAACCTCACCCATCCCTCAAACAGAGGCTGGTTGAAAACCCGCCTTTCTCGCTGCCGCCTTCGCGATCGCCCGCGTGAGGGCGCTGTGGCGTCGGCTACCGCGGGAGTGCAAGCAGCGGTCTGGGGGGTGGGGGGTGGGGCGAAGGGGGCGGGATCGAGGCCGCCGACGTCGACGCCGGCGTGGGCGCGCGCGGTGCACGCTGGTAGCTGTCACTAGGCCCTGGGCTGGCGGCCTTGGTGAGGCAGCCGCGGTTGCCAGGAGAGCGGCGCCGGCGGGGAGCGGCAGAGCCCGCGGCAGGTAACAGCGTCCCCGCCCCCGGCGCGGTCGCGCGGCGAGCGGCGGTGCGGGGCGGCGCGGCTCGGGAGGGCGTCTCCGGCCCGGCCGGCGGTGGCGGCGGCGGCGGCGGCGGTGTCGCCACCGGCCCCCGCCTGTGCCCGCGGGCTCGGACCCCGGCGGGTGGTGGGACCCCGAGACCCGTCCGCGGCCGGGCCGGGCCGGGCGGGGCGGAGAGCCGGGGACACCCGGGCGGGCCCGGCGTCGGGGCTGGAGGCTTCCAGCCACCGCGTCGCCCGCCGGCCCGGTGGGTCCCCTTCGATGGAGGCGACGCCGGGCCCGCCGCCGGGGTGTGCCAGGGCCGAGGGTTAGGAGACACGGCCAAGTCCGCGGAGAGGAAGTGCGGCCGCACACGGAAGTTGTTAACAGCCCTCACCTTTGATTCCCAAGGCTTTGAAAGTTGCACCATACCCACACCTGCCCCGTCTCCCTCCAGACCCCGAGGCGGCGGGAATGGCACGCCGCGGTACTTTCTCCTGGCCAAGTAAATCCTGTTGGTTTAGTCTCACGTTATCTTCGGAGTCCTGGCGAGTTGAAGGAAAATCAGATTTACAGGTTGTTGGCAAAAAGCACATTTTGGCCGGGGGGGTGGGGGGTGGTGTTTAAGAAAAATACAGGAATCTCCCTCATTTCATAGCTCTACGGAGACAAAACTTCTCATTTTGGCCGTGCCGGCTCTTTACACAAGTGTTAACTTCTTGCCATTTTAAGGTTAGTTGTATTTGTTCAAGTTAATATGGCCTTTCATGAATGACATAGGCCGTCATTATGGGCTAAGTAACTCACCTGGTCGTCAACCCCTTGATTGCCCTGAGCTGACAGGAGTTACAGGTAAACTCAAGTCCAGGTAGTTCGATCGCCTTCTAATGGTCACCTTTAGTTAAACTGGGCCATTCCTCAGATCTCCAGGTGTACCTCCTTTTGGGGACTCCGTTTTTAATAAAGGATCAAAAACACTGAAGTAAACACAAACCAGAAAATGTGACACTGTGACCCAAATGTTGAACTTAAATTAGTGGCTTAACTGTCTCTAGTCAAGAGTTCTGTTTTATAATTTAAATAGTAGAAACAACTGTGGTCTGAAGATAGAAAGTGAAAGTTCAAAGTCCTGCCTCTTGCTGCTACCAGGTGTGGCCTCTCTAGTCCTGTTACTGTGTGTGATGTGATGTCAGTTTTAGTTGTGTTTTGTTTTAGTGCTGCTGGGGCTGGAAACCAGGGCCTCACGCTTGGTAAGATTCTACCACAACCCTGCACTCCAGACCCACTGTAAATTTCTTGCTTGGGGTGCTGGAAAGGAACCAAACCTAGGGCCCCTCAGTTTCTCACCTATTAAAGACTCACCCATTGAAAAGACCGTGGTTTTCCAAATTGGTATTTCCCCTCTTTACTCACCTAAACTGTGTTCCGTGTCACATGATGTGGGAACACACTAGACTCAATCAAGCTTCACTTCTGTTTTCAGTGTTGGAGATCAAAGCCAAGTTGTTTTCCAAAACAGGCCAAGCACTCTATCACTGAGCCTTCTACAGGCCTAGCTGATTTTATAATTTAATGCAGTTAGTTAAATATGATTTGGTAACTACTATTTATACTATGCCTTTTAAAGTACAGAATTTGAGCCTTTTTATTTCATTAATCATGGATTTATTTTATGTATTCCAGAATACTGAAGCTTAGAAGTAACTGAATTTCTGGGGATTCATATTAGATTTGTCGATCTCTGTTTCAGGGAACTTACTAGGAAACACTTAAAATCATTTGCTTTCATCATTCTGTTTACCATGCATATAGGGTGCAGCAAAGCCAGGAACACAAAACATGTATTAAGACCTTACCCCAGTGGGGACTCCTAGTAGTTGAGGATAGAGTCTGATCTTTTCATCTTTTGTAGCCAGGCAAGATTTCAAATGTGGGACTGGGTTAAATTTCGCAGAATTTATACCTAAAAAAGAAAAATATTACTTTTGAATAAATTCTTCTAGTTAAGCATACCAAATTATATTGGTTCCTTTTTTCTCACTGTTGTGACCAAATACCTGACAAGCAAGTTAAAGGAGGAAGGGTCAGTGTTGGCCTAAGGCCTTCATTGTGGGGACTTAAGATCAGAGTGTGGCAGCTGGTCACATTGTATCTGCAGTTGGGAAACAGATGAATAGATGAATGGCATTGCTCACCTGCTCTCCTCAGCTTCCCTTTTCTCAGCCTAGGGCCTCTCTCCACCAGATGAAGTCACTGACACAGTGGTTGGTCCCTTCCCTTGGGTGGAGCCTTTTTGTAAATTCCCACACAGACAAGGCTTGAAGTGTACCTTAGAGTTGATTCCAAATCCAGCTGACAGTGAAGTTTTACCACCATCTAAGTCATTTCCAGCTGTACTGACTTAAAAGACTATCTCCATCACAATCCAGTTTTTTGTTTTGTTTTGGTGAGTTTTTTCTTTGTTTGTTTGTTTTTTTCAGAAAAGGGTAGAGGAAGTTGGCTGTGATGCCCCACCCCCAGCCCTTGTGATATTGTAGTTGCTGGTTGGCCAGAGCTGCAAACATCTGAAGGTCTGATTTAGGTTGGCAAATCCACTTTTAAAGTGGCTTACTCACATGACTAGAATTTTTTCTCTCTTCTGGCTGTTGGGGAAAGTTCCTCGCCCAGAGAGTCTGTGCTGCACTGGTTCTCCACCTTTCTATTGCTGTGAGCCTTTAATACAGTTCCACAAGCTGTGGTGACCTGTTCCCCAGCCATAAAATTATTTTCATTGCTACTTCATAACTGTAATTTTGCTAGTTATGCATTGTATTATAAATATGTGTGCTTTCTGATGGTCTTAGGTGACCCACAGGGTGAGAACCACTACTCTACAGGGTTGCCTGATTATCTTTATGACAAAGATAGTAATTCCAGAATGACTGATCCAAAAAAAAAAAAAAAACTCTGTCAAGGTGGAAGCTACTGTATTTCTTAGCCCTGGGCAAGGGTGTGACTGAGTTCACCAGTAGCAATTCAGATACAGATCATAATAGTTTGATTTATTTTTGTTATGAGATGAAAAAGGAAGGAAATACCACATTACTATTACTTAATTCATTTATATTCACCACCATATCTGTCTCTCTCATAGGAACACACTCAGTGATCAAACTCAAGGCCTTGTATGAGCTAGGCATTGAGCTATATCTTCAGCCTCTATTTGATGTTCTTTAGAGACATTATTTAATCATTCTGTTTTAAATTGTTTTAACATTCTCGTAATTATGAAAAAATTCATGTAAATTTTAAAGTATATAATGACAACTCTTTTCCCATCCTTCATTTATATGATAATCAACTTTATTTTTGAGAGGTATCATATACACATATATATTCCTGTCTTATATAAATTGATATATACCTGCCTTTTGTGTGTAAGTTATAACTTGATAAGAACTTGTGCATCTTGCTTTTTTGTTTTTTAGTTTATGTATCTTGGAAGCATTTTCTAAACCACTACATAGACTTTATTCAATCCTTTTTTTTTAACCAGTTGAGAATGCAAAAAAAAAAAAAAAACCTCAAAAAAACAAAAAAACTGTAGTCTGATATTGATGATGGGTATTGGTTATGCATTGTGGAAAAGCCTTTACTGGGAGTGGACATGAAAGCTAAAATTATAGATGAGTCCCTTCTGTCATTGGGATTATGATTCTGGGAGTAACAAGTCAATTACAGGAAAACAAGGTGAGCTCTCTGAGAGAGGAATAACATATAGCTGAAGTTGAGGGATGGAGAAATGAAATGAGGGAGGGTCAGGAAGACTTCTCAAACTACATGATATCTGAGATCTGAAGGATGAGTTGGGATCTAGTATTTTAGACAGACAAAATACAAAACTGACCACAGTAGTCAAAACAGTGTGGTACTAGCAAAAAGACATAGAGTCCATGGAATAAAGTGGAAAGGCATGATATATATCTCAATATGTTTAGCCAAATATTGTTTCATGAAACTGCCGAGATTACCCAGCAACCTCTTCAACAAATAGTGCTGGAAAAAGTATATGGACAATTGAAGACCTAAACATAAGACATAAAACTCATCCTAGAAAAAAAGCATAGGAGAAAAGCTCTATTGAGTATGGGCATTGAGTATCAGATAACACATCAAAACCACAGGCAATCAAGATACAGCAGAATGAGAAAGCAGCCCATGGAACAGGAGAAAATAGGAATCCAAGTAGTCTGAAAGAGATGCTTGCATATCAATATTTGTAGCACCACAAGTAAGGGAAGCTGAGAAGTGGAAATAACCTAATCCACATTTACAAATTAATTGATAAAACACAATATTCCCTATAATAGACTATTATTCAGCATTGAAAAGGAAAGTCTAACAGATGGTACAATGTGCATAAATGTTGAAAACATTGTGTTAAATGGAATAGGCCTAGAATAGTGAAAAGGAATGCTGTATGATTTTGCTTATGGGAAGAGGCTGTAGAAGTCAAACTCATATAAATACAAACCACACTAGTAATTTTGAGGAGTGAGGCACAGAGAGAGGAAGAGAGATTGTTTAATAGACAGAGGAAGTTTTAGGCTTGCAAAATGAATGTCATAGAAGATTCTACAACTTGCATGTATTTATTACTACTAAAATATACTCTGAGTTAATGAGATGGTAATTTTTAAGTTTTACAATTATAAAAGATGACAAGACTTTAGAAAACAAAACATGCATTCAAAATACTATGGTATAATTTAAACCATCTTCTTAATAGTGAAAAGGTTAGTGATTAATGAATGAACCAAGTCAGGAACTGACTCAAGGTATCATTCAGAGGCTTGAAATGCTAAGTATCAGCTTTACCTGAAGTAAAGCTTCAGGTGACGAAAAGAAGCAGGGAACATAGCCTGAAAAGGGAACAGGGTGAAGGAGGAAGTCTTGCACAGTGGACAGTGTGAGATCTTGCTTGCAGGGAGAGAAGTACAAGTGATAGGATTAAATATATGGTCCCTTTACTAAAAAGGACTTCTAATCAAGACTATGAACTTGTGTTTCGCTTCCCAGAATTAAATGTCACAAGTTATAACAAGGACATTTCTTACATGCTTCAGGAGGATTATCAGACTTAACTTTCTGAACTTCCTGATGGAGTACTGTGTTCCATTTCTTACGTGTATAAGTAATTGGCTCTTGGAGTACATGATGGTAATGAAAACACAGGAATCTGCTGTAATTTAAATGTAAAACATTCAGGATCCATGGGTAGACATTCATTCTGAAAGAGGCACATTTGTGCACACTATTAAAACTGTTCCCAATGTTGTTCTTCCCAATCACCCAAATTCCTTCTTGTACAGCTGGGGAGGCAGTGGTGCTATTAACAGCTCTCCTTGCTTCACAGAAGTAGTGCAAGATGTCCTCCACATATTCTCCCATTCCTTTGAATGGACTGATGTGTAGAGACGTGCAGTGTGGATTTAATTTTACCTCTGTATGTACAGTTGCTCCACTAATAAATAATGCTAGTGCATTCCTGTGTAATATTGTATCCAATCATTTGCATGCACAGGCGTGATTGAATTTGGTCCATGTAGTAATTTAATTTTTATGAGTGTACTATTTTAATATTCTTAGGGTATCTTTCCTTGTCATTTCTTCCTACATAAACAGTATATATACAAGGAAATAAGACATTTAATTCAAGTAATGATAACTGTTAGAAAGATGGGATTTTTTTCTTTTTCTATTGAAATTATTTTCATACAATGTATTTTGATCATATTCTTTCTCCTTCCCAACTCTGCAAATTCTACCCACTTCTGTACTCACCCAGCTTCATGCTCATATGCTCACCATGCAGTAGACAAAAAGAAAGGGGGTTCTTTTGGTGTTGGGCAGCCACTGGGCATGGGACCTGCCTGCCCAAGAGTGTGGTTGACATAACCAGTGACACTCTATTAGAGAAAACTGATTTTCCATTTCCCATTAAGTATCGATTGCAAATAGGTTCTTAGTTAGGGATGGGACTTTGTGTTCCATCTCTCCTTCGTCATACTGGGATTTTTGCTTGTTTGAACTTGTGTAGGTCTTGTGATGTTGTCACAGTCTCTGAGTTCATTTGTGTATTTACCTTGTATCTGGAAAATGCTGTTTCTTTGGAGGTGTCCACTATCTCTGACTCTTGAAGTCTTTCTTCCTCATCTTCCATGTAGATCCCTGAGCTAGCCATGAGGTGAGCATTATGTTACAGACATCCCATTTATGAATGAGTCCTCCAAAGTTTCACTCTGCACTGTCCAGTTGTGGACCTCTGTGTTAATTACCATCTACTCTAAGAAGCTTCTTTGATCAGGGCACAGCAAAGCAGTGCTATATAACAATATGTCATTAAGAGTTAAATTGTTATATTCCTTTAGCAATACAACAGTAGTAGGTTTTCCTCTAGATCTCATGGCCTATCTAGTCTCAAGTTTGGGGCCACTTTAACAGTGTCTGTTATGAGTTCCTTCTCATGGAGTAAGTCTTGAATCCAATTAAAAATGGTTGGTTACTCCCATCCCATTTGACCACTATTACCAGTATATCTTGCAGGCAGCTTGTTGTACACTACAAGGTTTACAGTAGGGTGATATTGATGATTACTTGGTCTCCTCTGGTAAGATGCAAAGTACCTTTCAGCACCACAAATGCTAGTCAGTAAAGGTAAATCTTTTAATGGGACACAAGCTTGATTTCTACATGTTCAATGACATAAGTGTGTCATTACCATCAGGTTCAATAGAGTAAGCAACAATCTTGGCAGTAGCCTGTAATCTTTAAGGATCTATAGACCTCCTTGGCCAACGACTTAACAAGATATAAGGTTTTTACTTTGTGGCAATAAAATATCTAGTTTCAGCATTGTCATCATCCCCTCCCCCATTATTTGTTGACTTCATTTAAATTCCCTTGACATAAATATTTATATTTCGGTTCTATTCTATATGACTTTTAAAGAGCCTTTAGTGTTAGTTGTCCCTTCCCATATTCCGCTTTGACCCTGCCCTCCTATTCTTCTCTGTTAATCCTCTTTATAACACTATATTCTATTTCCACTTTGTCAGAAGATCCTCCCCTCCCCTCTGGTCCATTATTAGCTACTTAACCTCTGTGATTATTTTAACTAAAGCACACATATATAAAGCTTAAAAACTAACATCCACATATGTTGTTGGTTATTTTTTACTCTTTTGGCTGTTGCACTTTGGTGGGCCCACCACTCATCTCCCAAGTAAATACACAGTCTTATTTTTTATGGGTGCCCACCCTTAGCTTGCTTTGTTTTAGCCAGCTTTTCTTAAGTTACCCCATCTACTTTTTGCCTCTGGGTTTTTATCTTCCTCCATTCTACATACTTTTCTTACTTCAGTGATGCTGGTTGTATAACTGCATGATGACTGGACCCTGATTTTTTCCTTTCCTTTTCATTTTCTTGCTGCTCAATCTTTTTCTCCCAAATATCACCTCATTTATTCTCTTTGCCTGCCAGCCCTACTTATCCTTTCTATTGCCTAACTATTGGCCATTCAGCTCATTATTAGACCAATCAGATGTTCTTGGCAGGCAAAGTAACACAGCTTCACAGAGTTAAACAGTTGCCACATAAAAGAATGCAACATATCTTTACATCATTAAATAAATATCCCACAGCATAAACAAATGTAACACATCTTAAAATAGTATTCCACAACACACATGTAAGAGAAAACATGCAATTCCACAACACACATATAAGAGAAAACATGCAATATTTGTTTTCTGGGGTCTGGCTCACCTTACTCAAGATGCTTATTTTTAGGTCAATCCATTTACCTTCATATTTCATAAGATCCTATTGTGTACATGTGCCATGTTTTTATTATCTGTTCATCAGTTGATGGACATCTAAGCTGTTACCAATTTCTAACTACTAAGAATACAGCAGCAATGAACATTGATGAGCAAGTATGTCCGTAATAAAATGTAGTGTCCTTTGGGTATGTGCTCCAGAGTGATATAGCTGGATCTTCTGATAGATTAAGTTTCAGCTTTTGAGCAATCTCTATACTGATTTCCATAGTGGCTGTACCAGTTTGCACTCCCATCAGCAGTGAATAAGTATTCCCATTTCCCACAGATTCCCCAGCATGTTCTGTGTCATCTGTTTTATTGATCTTGGCTATTCTGATTGGGGTAAGATAAAATCTCAAAGCAGTTTTGATTTTTTTTTCCCTGATGACTAAGGATGTTGAACATTTCCTTAAATGTTTCTCAGTCATTTGTATTTCGTCTTTAGAGAACTCTTAGTTCTACGGGTTATTTTCTTGATGTTCAGTTTTTTGATGTTTTTTATTTAAATATTCTAGATATCAACCCTTAAATATTATCAAATATTTAATTGGCTAATATTTGTTGTTGTTTGTTTTTTATTTTTTTTCCATTCTGTAGACTGCTGTTTTAGTCAAATGATGTCCTCTGCTGTGCAGAGGTCCCATTTAAGTCTGGTCTAAATGCCTGTGCTGTAAGTGTTCTATTTAGAAAGTCTCTCCCTGTGCTTTTGAGTTCAAGCCTATTCCCTAATTCCTTTTCTATCACATTCTGTGTATTTGGTCTTATGTTGAAGTCCTTGATCTATTTGTAGTTGAGTTTTGTGCAGGATGATGGATAAGGGTCTATTTTCAGTCTTTTATACATACAGTGTGACCAGCACCACTTATTGAAGTTGCTGTCTGAAATGCATTTATTTATTTATGTGTTTATCTGTTGATTTACTTATTGGGGATAAGGGACTGCATTTCTAGAATAGGCTTGTCCATGTAGCTCTGTCTGTTCTGGAATTTGCTCTGTAGAACAATCTGGCCTCAAAGTCACAAAGATCTGCGTGCCTCTGGCTCCAGAGTACCAGGATTAAAGGTATGTACCACCACTGCCTAGTATTTAAAAATAGTGTGCTACATCCCAAAGTCACAGACAGATATTGGGGTCAAAGCTGAAGACCAGAGAATCAAAGTGGCCAGCCAATAGAGTTCTTACCTCTACCAATGCTCAAACCAAAGGAGTGACCATGTCCTGTGATTGCATCTCCAAACCGCACTGCTCAGACTGCCTAGACTGCCATGAGTTCCTGCCTTATATTCCTCTGTAGTGCTGTAATTAAAGTCATGTTATCCTAACTGCTGGGATCAAAGGCTTTGTTTCTCTTTTAAACTAATTCACTCTTATGTAGCCCAGGGTGCCCTTGAACTCACATAGGTTCATCTACCTCTGTCTCAATGAAAGGTGTGGCCATCGCTGCCAGTCCTCTATAACTAACTCTAGTTCCTTAGGTGTGTGGCTAATGAGTGGCTTAGCTCTACATCCTGATGTACAGGCAAGCTTTGTTAGATTACAAATAAAATATCACTAGATTACAAATAAAATATCACTATATTGAAATATTTGGGTTTCATATTTGTAAGTAATGCACATTACTAGTTTGTACAGATGTGGTTAACACCAAGAAATATTACTAAACCAGACTATGCAATTAAGCTATCAGTTACAGTATTCCCTAAAATGTGGGCAACTTCAATAAAATATTTGTTTTCTAAAATATTTCATCATTTCATAATGAACTGTCTGAGGAATTACATATATTTACCCCAGCATTTTAAGCCTCTTTTAGTATTAAAATCTATCCTTTTGACTTGTATTAGTGTACATCCAATTACACATATTTTTGCCAACCTTTTAAAGCCCATCTTTTAGTCTTAAGCCGTCTTTTTGACATGTATTAGTGCAAATCCTGCATCTCAGCAGGAGCCTGCACATGTGCCCTGGACACGCTTACGTTTGGAAACAGCTATACCTTTCACTCTGGTTTGGATTCACAGCCCATCTTACTGTATCACTAGGGGATCATCTTCCACTGGGGAACATAATTTCACTTCATGATTATTTTCTCAGGATACTAGATTGTCTTTTTGTTCGTTTTGTTATGTTTTTGAGACAAGGTCTTTTTGTAGTTCTGGCTGTCCTGGAATTAGCTCTGTAGATCAGGCAGACCTCGAATTCACAGAGATCCACTTGCCTCTGCTTCCTCAATGCTGGAATTAAACCAACATGCCTGGCCAACCAGTGTTGTCACTTTATGCACACTGAACATAGTTCCTCTTTCATCATGGCACTTAGAATTAATGTGTAATAAAAACCACAAAACCAAATCCCTCCCTAACTTAATTTATAATCATTTTGCCTTAAAATTTGTTTACTAGAAGCATTATCAGTATTGAGCAGTGCTTTTATCCATTGCTGTGATAAAGTACTATGACCAAAATCAACTTTGAAAGGAAAGGGTTTATTTCATGTTACAGCTCTCTGGTTATATTCCCATCATTGCAACAATTCAAGGCATGAACTCAAGTCAGGAACCGAGAGGAGCTGAAGTAGAGGTCATGGAAGAAAGCCGCTTACTGCCTTGTACCTCATGGCTTGTTCAACCTGGTTTTCTTATACAATTCAGGGCCACTTGCCCAAGGTGGCATCACCTAAAATGAGTATGGCTTTCCTGTATCAAACATTAATTAAGACACTGCCCTACAGTCTTGCCCACAGGCCAGTCTGGTGGGAGACATCTTCTTTTTGAGGATCCTCTTCCTAAATGACCCTTGTGTTGAACTGGATACAGTGAGGTATTTGTGCTATTTGGGTTTGACTTATGGTCCCTGTTCTTAAATAAATGTTTAGGAAGAATGATTAAGAAGGAAAACATAAATTTCAGTTTCCCTTTGTTGTTGTTATTATTATTAGATAAGCATTTAGAAAAAAAAGTGTGTTATCTAAAAAAGATCTATAGTATTGGGTTGTGAGTGCAGGTATACTATGTATGTGTCCTTATGGAGTCTAGAGGACATCAGTGGCTGATTCTCAGGCATTGTACATCCTTTTTGTTTTGCTTTGTGTTTGTTTTGAATCAGTCAGAAACTCTTCAAATAGGCTAGTCAGATTGGCCATCATCTTTATCTCTTCCTAGTAGTTAGATTATAATCATGCCAACTAGGTGGATTCTGAAGATCAGCATCAGGTTCTATTGCTTGCAATGCAAACATTTTATCAACTAAACCATCTCCGCAGCCCTAAAAATAGACATTTATCAATGTAAGATATGTAAATGGTTAATAAGTATTTGAAAAATATCCAGCATTACTAATAATAATCCAGAAGATACAAATTAAAACCACAGGATAACATCATCTTATCTAAACTAGACTAGCTGTTTAAATCCTGGAAAACAGGTGCTGGCAAGGATGTAAAAAAAAATGAGAAATAGAACTTGACAGTGATGGTGCACACTGTAAGTCCCAGCACTAGGAAGGCAGATGCAGGTGGATCTCTGAGTTCAAGGTCAGCCTGGTCTACAAAGTGAGTTCCAGGAGGGTTACACAAAGAAATCCTGTCTCAATACCCCCTCCCCCATACACACAGAAAGAAATGAGAAGTATGCTGTTGTTAAATGTATTGGTCAAGGTTCTCTAAAGCACTGATTCTCAGCCTTCCTCATGCTGCAACCCTTTAATACAGTTCCTCATGATGTGGTGACCCTAACTATAAAAATCATTTTTGTTGCTGCTTCATAACTGTAATTTTGCTACTGTTAATGAATCATAATGTAAATATTTTTGGAGAGAGGTTTGCCAAAGGTGTCACGACCACACTGTTGTTCTGGATACACAGAACAGATAGTATTAATATATATTATAAAGAATGATTTATTAACATTGCTTACACAGTAGAGGCTAGGTAGTCCAACTGTGGCTATCTGCATGTAGGAGAGGTTTGAGAAACTGGTTGGTTCAAGGCCACCCGGTGCTACAGGAAACTGATTCAGTCTAAAAGACAAACAGCTCATACAAAGGTAATCTCAGCACTTGGAGTGACACGTCTGTAATCCCAGCTCTGAGGAAATGGAAATAAGAGTGGTATGGGAGGAATATAAAGCAAGAGGAGACAGGAACAGTCTGAGGAGCAGTGCATTTGGAAGCAGTCTAAGGTTTGGTAGAGACAGGCACAGTCTGGAGATGTAGTCTGAGGATGCAATTTGAGGACAGATCACCCCTTTGGTCTGAGCAGTAGTAGAGGTAAGAACTCTCTAGTGGCTAGCTGCTTTGCTTCTCTGATCTTTCAGCTTTCACCCCTGATAGCTGACTCTGAGTGTTAATTATTAAGACCACAGAGAATTCATGCTATAGTGCCCCCTGAGCAGTGCCAACCTGACACAGAAGGCCTAGAGAATTCCTGGAGAGATACTTCTCTTCAAACCACATTGGAAAGCCAAAGATGGGTTCTGATGGCATGAGTAATGACAATGGGAAGAATGGGCAGTCAAATAGCATTGCTTTTTCCGTGAACTTCTATATCTGGACTGCCATCAGAAGGTGCCACCCACCCTGGTGGAAGGTCTCCCATGACTAATCCTTCCTGGAAGTATTGTCACAGACCAATGCAAAGGCATGCCTTTTAGTAAATTCTAGATCCATTAAAGTTGGTAAGATTAATCATCACACAGGAAATGTAAACTGATATAGTCCTTATAAAAATAGTATTGTGATTCCTGAGGAAACTAAAAGTATGTCCATCATCTGATCTAATAATCCTACTGCTGGGAATGTATCCAATGGAAGGGAATTCAGTATCTTGAAGAGTTTCCTGCACTTGGATGCTTACTGATACATTTTTCACACTAGCTATATATGGACTCTACCTAGGTGTCCATCAACTGAAGAATAGATTTTAAAAATGAAATATATATATATATATATATATATATAAATGAAATATACATATACACACACAAACTTGAATATTATTTAACCATAAAAATAAAGTTCCTTCATTTGTTCCAACATAAACCTGAAGAACAATACATCAAATAGAATAAATCAGGTACAAAAAAGTAGTACATACTTGCTTATGTGTGGAAATGAAAAATTAATTTCATAGAAGTCAATAAAAGCATGTATAGTCATTCATAAGTAGAAATATACTAAAGTACAGTAAACTTTTAATGTTTGCTCTAATTTTAACATATTTGACCTCTGAGACTATCAAATTATTTTCTTACTCTGTTTACATAATTATGTCCAGTAAAGATGTTTCTAATAAGTTTTTAAGTAACCAGGTAAGTCACATGTTATGGGTATTCCTATGGGAGTCTTTGAGGGTTTTTTTTAAGAATACTTGTACAGCCACACAAATGTAGTGTATATTTAGGGAATGGTCTAGCTGAGCTAAGTGACGAAGTGGAACATGGTGGTCATTCTCCCATCTTGTTGTTGTTGTTTTATCCAAGAGGAAAAAAATGATTTGTGGACTATATTGGCTTCAGTGGATTGTTTATTCTAAATATTTGAGGGTCTGCTATAGGCCACTTACAGAACTGCTGCAGAAAAGTTCCCAACCTCCTTCATGATGTGATAGATAGGGAAAGCAAACAGAACACTTTCAGATTATATGGGGAAATGTGATGTTTTAGGTAGAATGAACAGTTCCAGGACAGCTAGGGCTGTTACTCAGAGAAACCCTGTCTGGAAAAACCAAACTAAAAAAAAAAAAAAAAGGCTGAAGAGATGGCTCAGTGGTTAAGAGCACTGTCTGCTCTCTGCTCTTCCAGAGGTCCTGAGTTCAATTCCCAACCACATGGTGGCTCACAACCATCTGTAATAAGATCTGGTGCCCTCTTCTGGCGTGCAGGCAAACATGCACACAGACTACTACTACGTACATAATAAATAAATAAATAAATCTTGAAGAAAAAAATAAAAAAAGAAAACTCAGAATTATTAACTAAAACAGACCCTGGAGTTTGAATAATTAATAATGCATTTATAAACTGATAGAGACATTCATGGAATAACGGCTGGAAAGAATAAAAGACTGGACAAGATGGCAAGGCAGTTAAGAGCCCGTGCTGCCCTTGCAGAGGGTTGGAGCTCAGTTGCCAACATCTGTATCAGGCTGCTCACAACTGGCTGTACCTCCAGACACTATCTGACCTAGACTAGTACCCACAGGCATATGCACACACACATAAATAAATGAATCAAAGAAAATCCAGACATACTTTTATTTAGTGGAGGTTGGGGAAATTCATTTATGTGTAGATGCTCATACATGTATGTGCATGTGGAAGCCAGAGAATAACCTTGGGATATGAAACAGTGTAGGCCGGGGTATTTTCTAACTTATAGCAACTCTCCTGCCTTAGTCTCTTGCATACTGGAATTATAGATGTGAATGAGTCACTAGGTCCAATTTCCTCAGTGAGTTAAGCAGTCACACATCAGAATACAAACAAGTATGCCACTTTTCAACATGTAATACAAATTCCCGCTCTCAGTAATTTTCCTCCATATTTTATGATAGGATAGCTGTAGTTAGTATTTCTCATGCTATCTGTAGTTAAGGACTAGACTTTCTCCCAATTATCACCAATGAATACAACTGTTGTAACACAGTTAAATTGCCATAAAATTTTTGAAGTATTTAGTCCATTTTTTGTATTTACTTCATCATATTCTATTAAGAGAGTATATTCTCAGATGTCGCAACACTAACTTAAACTATATACAACTTCCCATATCATGTCCAAAAATAAATAAATAAATAAATACCTATGACATGCCTATTCCCAAGAAATGAATACACAGAAACAAACGACTACAGCAAATACTCAATGGCTGAACTTGAGAAAATGTTACAATAGATTAAGTATTTAAAAGTTTATATCTTCATATGGTTCAAGATAGACATTTTCACTTATTAAAAGCAATCTTAAGAGAACTCTGAAAGCAAATTATTATAAAAACAGAATATTTTCTTGACACTTAATAAACAAAACTGTAAATTATTTACATATATTTTAATATGAAAAGATAGGCTCCAACACCCCCAATACAATAAATCCAAAATTAATATTGTTTTAAAAGATAGTCAATAGCCTGGGACAGAAAGTGATTCCTAATGGCTATGGTTTTGTTTTCATTTCAGACACTATATTATTCCTCAGCACTGTCCATTTTGAAAATTGTATTATTAGGGTTTTGTTTGTTTGTTTGTTTATTGATTGATTGATTGTTGTTGTGCTTTGTTGTTGTTGAGATAGAGACTTTTGGTGGCCTAGAACCTGCCAAGTAATCAAGACTGGCCAATCAGTGAGCCCCAAGGATTCATCTGTCTCCACTTTCTCAGTGCTGGAATTGCAAACACATACCACCACACCAGGCTTGTTACATTTTAAAATTATATGTGTGTGAGTGGTGTATGGGTGTGTGGGGGCATATGGAAGTCAGGTTGACAGTGAGATGTCTTGCTCAATTGCTTCTCCACTTATTTTTTGAGATGGTCTCTCATTGGTCAGAGCTTGAAGTTTCAGCTAGAATGGCTGGTCAAGGAACTGATAGGCTCTTTCTGTGACCACCCTTACCCAGCACCAGGGTCATAGACATATTCCACCATAACCACTTTTTACATAAGTCCTGAAGCTCTAGACTCATTTGATAATAGTAAGCACTTTATTCATTGAGCCATCTCTCTAGCCCATTGCTTGACTTTTTGACATGGGTTCTGGGGAATCTCAGGTCCTCAGTCTTGGAAGGCAAGCACCTTACCAACTGAGCCATCATCCTACCCCCTAGATTTTATTTTTTCAAACCTGATTCAACCCTACAGTGAGGCAAATGTGCTAGTTTCAAATTTAGCTGGCTATTAATTGTTAGCTTTTTAAGTAACACATTAAAGTGTGTCTGATGAACACATCTATTGACGAATTATGTTTAAAAGTTATATTATCCCTCTGCTTATTGATAAATGCCTGCTATTTTCATGAATAGGATATGCTACCAAATTGCTGTTCAGGATAACCTTCTACACACAGTGAATATTGATTGTGTATCTTCAAAGAATGTGTTCTAACTTAAGCTGGAAATCTTGCCAAGGAAAGAAATTGTCCCTATCAGCAAAACGTATCCATTTACTGCTAACACAGCATATTGTTAGATTTACTTACTAAAATTTATTATATTATGTGCATATGTCTCTAGAAAAGCTAATACCTTCCCATTCTGTTTACTAAAAAACAAAACTTGAGATGCTTCAATTGTGTTCATTCCCTGAATATCCTTGAGGGTTAGAGGATTTATTATCCAAACTTGTGGCTTTGTTTTCATATGCCTTGCTCTTTTATTTTTTGGTCTAAAGCATGTTGGTTTGTGTATGCTTCCAGTTAAGTTTTTTGTTTGTTTTTTTTGTTTTTTTGTTTTGTTTTTTAATGGTAGATGGAACATGCCTGTAAGAGGGTCACAACTTTGAGGCCTGTCTGGGCAATGTAGCAAGACCCTGTCTGTCTCGGGATAAAATGTAAAAAGGGCTCGGGGTGCATCTGAGTGTTCGAATATTACAGGGGAGGCCCAGGGTTCTATCATACTGACAGGATATAGAAACCATAGATTGACAGTAAAACAGCTTGTATAACATTTTACTCACTTCAGCTAGTAAAGAAAGCACTGTGGGTATGAATCTCAGTGAGTCTCATTATTACAACTTTGTATTGTACATCTGCAATATTTTCTTTGTAGATATGTCTGCACATATTTTGTCCATTTTAAGACTTTGTGTTCTTTTGGTGGTGGTGTGGAGTTATAGACAGTTCAAGTACATAATCAGATAGACTGAAAATAGACATTCTCCCACTCCCTTCATTCTCTTATCACTTTCTTCATTCTCTTATCACTTTCTTGAGTGGTATCTCTTGCAGTATAGAATTTTAAATATTGATAGAGTGTGACTTCTTTCCTTTGAGTGCCTTTTCATGTTATTTCTTAGAAGATTGCTTACCTCTAGGTCATGTAGATTTACTCCCATGTTTTCTTATTCCACACATCACATTTAAATCTATGATCTTCATAAGTTAATTTTTGCACAACTAAAATTCTGTTGTGGAAGAATATTCCTTTACACTGTTTGATGATGTGTCACTGGCATTGTTTTAATAGAGCTGAATGATTAATAGCTAGGCAGGAAGAGCTTAGGTGGGACTTCTGGGGACAGAGAGATCTCAAAGATCTGCCTACCTCTGCCTCCCAAGTGATGGAATTAAAGGAGTGCACCACCATTGCCTGGTCAAAATAGACATTTTCTTCTGTGGTCTTTCTTTTATTTCTTTTTTTCCTGTATCCTTGATGTGCCCAGTGTAACGATTTTTACTAGATTTTGCTATCAAAATAGAAAAGAAATGTTTCATCAACAAATGTGGCAGAAATAACATAAAATTAATCAGAAATGTTCTTCTTATATTCCTAAATAATGCCAGTGTTCCACTTGGAGAATTAATATCACCTTGTACACTAGCTGACTACAATTTTGAACGCTTCTGTTAAAGAAACTGTAAAATTGGTCATTACTTTTATGAGTCTCTGTGAACATACTTCCATACTTTACTTTGTAACCTTGGTTTCCCTGGATTTCTTGTAGGGAATGATTTTGCATGACTTTGGAACTGGTCTCTAGTGGGACACAGTGGGAGGATGAACACGGAAGAGCTGGAGTTATTGAGTGACTCCAAATACAGAAACTATGTGGCTGCAATTGACAAAGCACTAAAGAATTTTGAATACTCCAGTGAATGGGCAGATTTGATATCAGCACTTGGAAAACTCAACAAGGTATGCATGTTTTATCCATTTAATAAAAGGAATAAAAATCAGAAATCTGTTTACACCTGTTTACACAAGATTTATCTAAATCTTAAAGTAAAGAATATAAAGTGTAACGGAACCTCTGCTATATAAATAGCATTTTACATCATGAGTTCATGCTTGTGTAGTCTGGCATATTACTAATACTTTAGTGGTTCTCATTCAAAAAACAATAGCACTGGGAAGCATGTATGTTACAGTGAGGATAAGTTTCTGTAACTGAGCATCAGATAAAGCTCTGGCATTCTGTCACCAGAGTGAAAAACTGTAAATGGTAAGTAATGACTGCAATATCCTTTCCAAATGGTGTAAGTGCAGCAAAAAGAAAGACTTTATGCCTAGGCAAGCCCAGTTACAAGTCAGTACTCTTTACAAAGGCAATTTTAAATATAGTCCCTAGGTCTTAGAACTTGATTTGGAATGAGCCTTCTTCCGTAAGTTTGGTTTTAGACAAGTTGCTACAGAAGCACCAATGACCAATGCTCAACTTTATGTTTTGATCCAATTTTCAAACTTTTCTTAGTAATCAGGGTTGCTTCTGAATGTTAAAAAAGGCTAGATAGGAAAAGAATCCTTTACAATAGATGTTTTAACATCAAACAGATTCAGGTGCAGTTATTATGGGAAAATCTTAATATGCATAGCAAAAACAATAGATTGCAAGATGTTTTACTCTGCAGGCCATCATCCTACTAGTACAAGAGAAAGCTTTCATTTTCCCTGTGCTAAGGGTTTACATTAAAATGAGAACATACAAGCTTCTGTGTTGCACATTATAACATCCATAGAAATTACTCCGTAGTATGGATTCACTTAGAGAAGTTAGGGTCTTTGTCTTGCTGAAAAACTGCTAAGAGTCCCATTTTGAAGGCTGTTTTGTGTACTATTTTCAAAAGCAATTCATTGAAATATGAATATGAATTAGATCAAGAACATAATTAGCTCCTTATACATTAATCGGTACTTTAGTACTTGTGAAAACACTTCACTGTCTTTAAATAACAAAAGTAAGATACTAAGATTATAGATGAAACTAAGGGTAAAACATGGAGGGACAACCCAAGGATTTTTATAGGCAAACATGTTCGTGAACATGTAGACAGAGACAGAGAGATTTGTTTATGTAGTCAAAACATATATTTCAGTATAAAGTTAATGACTGGCATCTCTAATGCTGATAGAAAAGATCTGCAAAGCTCTGTGCCTTTAGTCTTTACATTTTGTACTAAGTATTCTTTCATTAAAAATACCATAATAGCTGGGCAGTGGTGGTGTACACCTTTAATCCCAGCACTTGGGAGGCAGAGGCAAGCAGATCTCTGTGAGTTTAAGACTAGCCTGGTCTACAGAGCAAGTTCAGCGACAGCTAGGGCTACACAGAGAAAATCTGTCTCAAAAAAACAAACAAAAAAACCTTAAATACCTTCACAGAAATGTTAACTTATAATTGGTGTGTTTTTAACAACATAAGTCTTTTTTTATTTTGTCTATTTTAATTTGAAGTGTGTACTGATAAATAAAACTTTCAGAAACTTTTTTGATAATTTTTATAAGAAAATAGAAACAAAATGGGATATTTTTCTCAGTTGCTGTAAAATTATTTTCTTCAAGGTTTTACAAAATAATGCCAAGTACCAGGTAGTACCCAAAAAACTGACCATAGGCAAACGCCTAGCTCAATGTCTGCATCCAGCATTACCAGGTGGAGTTCATCGGAAGGCACTTGAAACATATGAAATCATCTTCAAAATCATTGGACCTAAGCGACTTGCCAAAGATCTCTTTTTATATAGGTAAGAATAATTTTATTAATTATGTAAAATATAATAGTGGTACAAATGCCTTTAGTCTCAGCACTTGGGAGGCAAAGCAAGGTAGGTCTCTATGAGTTTGAAGCCAGCCTGGTCTACATAGCAAGTTCCAGACCAGCTAAGTCTGCATAGGTAAGGCCCTGTCTCCATGTGTATGTTTACTTGGTTAAACTCTTTAATCTTTCTACAATAAAATTGAAATTTTGAAAAATTGTTTTTTATATAAATCTTAAATATTTGAAATAAGTGATTAGAAAAAAAGTAAAACATTTTCAAGTTTTTTATTTTTAGATGTTATTCATAAAAGTTATCATTCAAAATTGTTGATATTAATAAGGCATTCTACTTTTTAAATGATGGAATTAATCCTGGTGAAAATAAAATACCTTGATTTCTCATAGTTTTAATATTATTAATCATCCTTTGACCATCTTTTCCTTTGGCTACTACAAAATGGCATTTTATTTTTATTTTTTTTTTATTATTATATACCATACTTTCCTCTTCCACCCTATTTTAATAGTTGCCATTTCTTAAGATTTCCTTGGTTCAGACAGGACTTCTTATATTCTCACTTTATATTTTCTTGTTGAGCAGGCAAATCCACATCCATATTTATGTTCTTTATTTTACTTACTACATGTCTTTAAAGTGTGCACCTTGGTAACATGAGATATATGTTCTAATGAAGTAGATTCATGTCTCTCATCACACAGTCATCTTGCTGTTCATCTGCTGCTTATGTCTTCCGACCTGCATCTCCTTACTTCCTCCTACACCAAATTGATGTCTGAAGTGCTGGCCCTAGCTTTAAACTTTATAGTCTTTGTCATCACATGTGCATGTATCTTTAAAAGCCATTAAAATATTACATGTTTAAAAATAAATCTACCCAGGCTGGAGAGATGGCTCAATGGTTAAGAGCACTGACAGCTCTTCCAGAGGATCAGGGTTTAATCACCAGCACCCACAACTGTCTGTAATTTCAGTTCCAGGAGATGAAAAATACTAATGCACATAAAAATAAATAAATAGTTAAAAATAAATAAATAAATAAATAAATAAATAAATCTACCCTTCGTTCACTTGCCCTTCCTGCATTGTACTGAAATTCTGTAAAAAGTGTCACCATCAATCCCTTTGCACAAGCATAAAATGTGAGTTGCACATCTTGTTAACCTTGCCCATATTCCCCCACCTCCTATGCAGTCTCTGGAAGTTCTATCTCAAAGTGGGTAAGAGTGAGAGTGATAGACTAATTCTATGTTCTTGAACCACTTTTTTTTCTTTTTAAACTTCTTTGTACCCTCATCTACAAAAATGGAAATGATACTACTAGTCTTATAGGGTTGTTAGTTGAATTAAGAGTTAATTTATAGAAAGGACTTACAACAGTGTGCATATTACTCTAATGCATTTTCAATCAATCTGTTTACCTCACTGGCATCTGCCAGTCCAAATGAGCATCATGTTTATTCTGGGCTTTGTCAATGGTCTAATACTGACACAGACTCTGTCCTTAGCTTCTTATTCTCTGCTCTTCACACAGTATTAGAATGATCCTTTTAAAACTCATTAAACAAATAATGCCACATATTGTTTCTAAGTTTTCATGTACTAGGTTGAAAAAACAAATCCCAAACTAAGATTATCCAGCTCACAGCATAGATTATCTGTATGATCCTCAATTGTGTGAGGATTCTTCTCCTTTGGAAACCATACAAGCTCTTCTCAGCTGGGCATCCTCTAGTCCAGCTTGGTTCTTAGACTGTCTTCCTAGGAATACCATCAAATCTCACGGGTTGAGTACCCAGTAAGACTGCTCCCAGTTCTGACACCAAGAATAGTCCAGGCCTCCAGAACATAAACTTCCTTTTTATGTTCAACTAATTTGATAGAGTAACTCATAGAATTCAGAGAAACATATTCATTGGCTATCATGAAATGCATGTTAAAGGACACAGACAGATGTGCTGCAAAATGAAGGTCCTGAGTACAGGAGTTTCTCTTCCTTATTCAGAGCTGAGGTACACCGCCTCCCAGAATGTGGATGAGTTCCTGATTACCTTCCTGCATGCCTCTACATAGTCATGGTCCAGAAACTCTATCTTTTGAGGGGTTTATGGATACTTAGTTACATAGGCAAGATGAAAGCATGAACAAACATATAGAAAAATGATTGCATCAAAAGAAGTGTGCTCTAGTGCTAACTGCTGACACACTGAACAGGGAAGCCAGCACAGTCTATCTGTCCACCTTTTTAATGCCTCTGTGTAACATTGCTTCCTAACAGGTTTGGGTAAATGATAGTCTTCTGATCTACTGTCAGTCAAGGTAGATGAATGAATTCCTTTACAGCCACATGTCAGAATGGCAAGGAAAGATTAATTTCTACAAAGTACCTTTGAAAAGAGAAAGTTCAGTTTTATGATCTGGCCTTGGGATAAAAAAGAGAAACTGATTTGTGAATCCTAAAATACCATAACAAAAGAATGTCCTTTATCTTCATTGCTTTAGAGCAGGGATGGAAGGCCAAATGCTTTTTTTTCCTTTGTTTTTTAAAGGTACTCTTGCTGTAGCTACTTAGTAACTAAGGACTATGAAAGTGAGAACTAGAAACTATGAGTGATAGCTATACTTTATATATCACAAAATTTACATCCTATTACATGTAGAAGGATCACAGTTGAGTATGGGGAGGTGGCAAAATATAAAATGGAGGTTTTGTGTGGATGGGTGGATAGATAGATAGATAGATAGATAGATAGATAGATAGATAGATAGATAGATAGATAGATAGACAGACAGATGTGCACACATTTATTTGGATATAACACTATAATCAAGTATGTTCACTCCATACTCTTAAATGTTGATACAGAATGACTTCAGGCTAAAAGCTGGTAAAAGTTGGGATTTGGAGGTTTGGTTGTTACCATCTGTTATTGTTTTTTGAGTCATGGAGGAATATTTAAGTACCTTGGGTTGGAAACAAAGGTGTCAGCAGAAAAAGTCAGAAATTGAGGAGGTAGAGTTGTCAGTGAGGCTAGCCCATATCAAAGGTAGGGTACAACCCCGGGCACATAGAAGGCAGTTGCAGAAAGACAGAGTATGACTCAGTATTCAGGTCACACTGTTCCAAAAATTTCAGGTAGAAAACTGGTCATAAGAACATAATATCTATTTCTCATATAAAAGTAGTGAGTGTCTACTTTTATAAAAGTGACTGAGAGTCTCCATTTATCTTCAAAGCATTACCTGAGTGCAGAGTATGATGTAAAGGACTTAAGTACAGAAATACAGGCAGTTTTGAACTCTTGTTCCTGATCTCACAAATAGTTCAGAGCTAGTAATAAATACTGTATTAAGTTATGAAAATCAAATAGGGGTACTATCCTAGTCTAATTAGCAGATAAGTTTCAGTGAGGAATTGACACAAACTGAGAGCTGAATCTTTAAGAATCCCCCAGAATATATAAGGATATAAGTAAAAGAGTAGGGATTGCGTCTTTGTGATGGTCAAAGGCCAGGATCCTACAGAGGGCCTGGAAAGTTCTCAAAGGAACCAGCAGGAAACCCTTCAGAATGGCTTAATTGAGAGTGCAAGAATGGGTTGTACAGCATATGTAGCAGCCAAAACTGTTCCAAACTGTGATGGCAACAGGAAATCTGTGAGAGGTTTTCACTGAAAGAGTAGCTTCAGGACAATTTTGAATTCTGCCTATAAGACAAGATGATGAAAATATGGCAGTCTCCGCTAGGTAATTACACAGATGATACAGGAAGAATTTACTCAGGCATTAAATATCTAGAAGGAAAACCTGAAGAGAGAACACGGCCAGTAGTTAATGGTTAGAGATTTGTTTTGTTTTTGCTTTAGACAGGCTCTCTCTACAAGGCTGTCATAGTCATGGAACTCACTATGTAGACCAGGCTAGCTTTGAACTCACAGATATCCACCACCCGCCTCTTCCTCCTAAATGCCTTAAAAAGTATGCACTACCACACATGGGTCTTGGAGGAGGCGTTTTTACAGTAGGGGCAAACATCGCTCCTAGACTTTTGGCCAGCCAATAGCAGAGATACCATATTTTAAAATGCTAGTTGCAAGGGAGAAAGGGCAGGGTTCTGGAAAAATGAGAATTCTTGTTTGGAATTATAAAATATAAAGACTGCAACATCTAAGAAGCTGCAGGCCTTGTGTGTCTGAAACTAAAGTGAGAGGACTGGTAGAAGTCATTAATAGAGGTAACCTGTTTCATCAAAAATAAAAGATATGATGTCATTACACATGAACTAATGTTGTTGCTGTTTTTACATCTTTCACTTTGACAGTTCTGGATTGTTTCCCCTACTTGCCAATGCTGCTATGTCTGTGAAACCAGCACTGCTCAGTTTGTATGAGATATATTACTTGCCTTTGGGAAAAACTCTGAAACCTGGTCTCCAGGGATTGCTGACTGGTATTCTTCCTGGCTTAGAAGAAGGATCAGAGTATTATGAGAGGTAACATGGTACTTGGTCCACCTTGCTACTCATCATGGATTAGTCAACAACCATCTTTAAATGTGTTTTAGCATCACAAAATTAATTTTTATAGATGCATCAACATAACCAAATTTTCAGTAGCGTGGAGAGATGGCTCAGCAGTTGAAAGTATTGGCTCCACTTGCAGAGGACCTAGTTTGGATCTCTAGCGGGAAACTGTAACTCCATGGAATCTGATGCCCTCTTCTGGCCTCTCTCCATTATCAGACATTGAATGTAGTGTGCATACATGCAAGCAAAGCATCCATACACACATAACAAAAAAAATAATTGTGTCCCATTTCCTCTTCTGTAAATGAAGCATAATACCTGTCTCTTTGTTACTGTAGTAATGAAACCAGTCTAGTGCTTTGTACATGTAAGTCGCTAAAAATCATAACTCATAATTTAAAATAATGATACAACAAATAGATTAGCAAATAAAGAAGAGTATGAAGGGAGGCCTCTGCCAACCTTGTTTAAAATAGCTTGGCACCAGTGCACTGCTTTTCACTGGCTGTTGCCATGAGACTCCATACTTAAAGTTAAAGGAAAGGATCTGTTATGTTTTGGAGCTTATTGTTTTTTGTTTTGTTTTTGTTTGTTTGGTTTGGTTTTTGGGTTTTTTGAGACAGAGCTTCTCTGTGTAGCCTTGGTTGTCCTGGAACTCACTCTCTAGACCAGGCTGGCCTCAAACTCAGAGTTCTACCTGCTTCTGCCTCCCCAGTGCTGGAATTAAAGATGTTTGCAGCTACACCATAACCATCCAGTGAACCTATTGGTTTTTAAGAGCTAATAGCTACAGGCAGTGCCTGATACCCTTATATTGTTATCAGAAAAAAAAGAAAGAAAGAAAGAAAGAAAGAAAGAAAGAAAGAAAGAAAGGAAGAAAGGAAGAAAGGAAGAAAGAAAGGTAAAACTGAGTTTAGGTGGCACAAATAGGAAATCCTAAGTTTAAGTTGTGAGTAGATATAATGATTAAAACAAATAATATAATCAACTGTACTAATCACTCTAGTGTATTTCAACTATTTCAATAATACTGTAAGAATGTAATCCTGAAAATACTGGATTATCCTTATAGGTTATATTGAAAGGGGAAAAAATGTAGTCAACACTTAATACCTCTGTTTGCTTTTTAAGAGTTTTCTTTACTGTCATTATTATTATAATGTGTCTTTGTGTGCCTGGTGTATATGAAGGTTAGGAGTCACCTCTGCAGTTGGTTCTTTCCTACCTCCATGTGGGTTCCAGGATGGAAGTCCTCTCTGCAGGCTTCCATGGCAAGTGCCTTTACCCCTGAGCCATTTCTCTGGTCCATGTTATTTGTTTTTATTAATTTTCCTATGCATATAACTTTAATAGTATAATATAAAAGTAGTTGATTTACTTTAAAAGTATTTTAAAATTATTCTCTTAAGCAAATTAGAGAATCAATGCCATTTAATTCTAGTTATAATTAAAATTTTAAAAAGAAATTAATCCTCTTTCTGGTTGTAGTGTCCTGTGATTTATGTTTTGCTAATTATTCCACAAGAGTACTATAAAAGAGTTTTAAATGTGTTATTTTAATGCATAGATATATTGAGGCCAGAGATTGACGTTACTATTAAATCACTAACAGAAATCATCTGACCTTACTATCCTATAATGTAATAGACTTCTGTATATTGAATTATTTTGTTTAAAGCAAGTAAGTCATTAATATCCTCAGTTTAATTCTTGTCATAGGTCTAATTCACTTATTGTGAACTATATGTTGTGATTGCAAAAAAAAAAAAAAAGACAGTTGGAAATGTCTTTTTAGGTTTTGTAGAAAGTCAGCGTAGGTGTGCCAGGATTGATTAATTTTATATATGTGGTTTTATTGCTTACAGTAACCCAGCAATCTGGTGAAGTAGACAAGTGCTGCGGTGCTGCTGTCTGCATCTTACAGATGGAGACTGAACTGAAAGATTGCATTTATCCAGCTAATCCACAGTGGAGTCAGGACTTGCACCGCCTCCTCTGACTTGTGGAGTGTGTTCTTCAGACTAGCTCACTTGTTTCCAGAGTGGAGCACATGACTGTGCTGTGGATGCTGTCATTTATTTTGGAGAAGAATAATGCTATCTTTTATCTGACTCTGAATGTTTCTTTCTTCCACCCTTCTGTTTTGCACCCCAGAACAAACACACTGCTGGAAAAGGTTGCTGCTGCGGTAGAGCAGTCAGCTTTCTACAGCGCCCTATGGGGCAGTCTGCTCACCAGTCCTGCTGTGCGCTTACCTGGAATCACATATGTTCTGGCGCATCTGAACAGGAAGCTTTCAATGGAAGATCAGCTGTATATAATTGGCAGTGACATCGAGCTCATGGTAGGTTGTCACATCACAAGTATTCCTCAAAAGCCAGGCATTCCAGACTATTCTGAGGATCATGCCATGGGCAACATTCCTGTTCCAATGGAGCTTACCATTTTCATCAAAGAAAAGTAACAGCCAAAATACTGAATAATTATTGATATTTTAAATGACCAATTTTCATGTAAAAGAAATTACTGTTTATGCCTGTTACCTTTCATTCAAACAAATTAATAATATTCATTATTCCTGTCTTGCTTACTAATAAACTAATATTAGCATAGCTACATGTATTATAATATCCAAAAGTGGACTTTCAGTCTTACTTTTTTTAAGAAAGATGAATTTTAGATAAAACAATATAGCTGAATCTGCATAAGGTTTGAGAAAGAGGATGTAAACCAAAGCAAACAGTGAAAAAGGGGTAGAACACTGACAGTGTCCTGATACTCATACTCTTACTTTCCCAGATTGTTAACTAACAGAAGAAAATCTTTATAGGATACTATAGTTTTAAAATGGGGGAGGAATCTATTTTTAAAAGTTTTGAAATGTTTTTTGATTACTCTTTTTTTTTATATAATATGACTGATATTTTAAGTACAACTTTGTTTAAGGACTTAGGGTTTCTATTGCTATAAAGAGACACTATGACCACAGCAACTTTTTTTTTTCTTTTTGGCTTCTCAAGTCAGGGTTTCTCTGTGTAGCCCTGGTTTTTCCTGAAACTAACTCTGTAGACCAGGCTGGCCTAGAACTCACAGATATCCACCTACCTCTGCCTCTCATGTGCTGAGATTAAAGGTGTGTGTTCCCACTTCCTGGCTATACGGCAATTCTTATTAGGAAAACATTCAGTTGAGGGGCTTACTTACAGTTTTGGAGGTTAAGTCCCTTATTGTGGCAGAGAGCACCATGCAGGCAGATGTGCTGCTAGAGTAGTAGGTGAGAGTCTTGCACTTTGCATACAACAGTAAGTCTACTGAAACACTGGGCTGTATCCTGAGCATAGGACACCTCAAAGCCAACCCCCACAGTAACATGCTTCCTTCAACAAGGCCATACCCTCCAACAAAGTCACACCTCCTAATAGTGTCTCTCCTTATGAGGCTCTGGGGGCCAGTTACACTTAAACTACTGTAGTTAGACTTAGTTAGGTATCACTTGCATTCACTAAAATTGGGCCATCTTACATTTATAAGTTTTCACACATACATACATACATACATACATACATACATACATACATACATACAGTACCCTAATCACTACTATAAAGAAGACTAAGAAAATTGTATTACCCCTAAAAGCACTAGACCCCTTGTGGCCACTCCTCTCCTGCTTTCAGATCCTTGAAAACATTGATCTGGTTTCTGTTTTTAGTTTCACTCCATCCAGACTGTTAATGTGAGTTGAATCATACTACTAATGGCCTATGGATGTGATTTATTCAAATTTATAACCTAACTGAGATTAGCCCGTGCTCTGTGTGTCATTGGTTTGTTGTTTTATGTTGCTCCATATTTTCGTGTTGATCAGTCAGTGGACATTTGACTTGCATCCCACTTGGGGCAAGTATGAGTAAAGCTGCTACGCAACACTTGCACAACCATGCTGTGTAGACAAATAATGGAGCACAGGGTAAAAAGTCATTGATGCTGACATTAAGATTGTAGTGCTCTCTGATTAGTACAGGTGTATTTTCTCTTTCTTAGATAAATGAAAAGTTACTGTGGCAAGCATTTCCAAGCATGCTAAAGGCTTTCTTATTTCAGGTAGAAGCAGTAAGTACTTCAGTGCAGGACTCGAGTGTACTTGTACAGAGAAGCACACTGGACCTCATCCTCTTCTGTTTTCCATTCCATATGAGTCAGGTAAAACTTTAATGCTAATGTTGTCAACAAAGACATTCTTTGAAAATCATAGATCTGTGGTGTGTAGTCACTTTAAAGGTACTGTATTGGAATATTTTCTCCATAAGTATATAGATACATTCCATCCTGATGAAGTAGAAATTGTATTTTAAAGAAAAATACCAAACTGTTTCATAAGAATATAGTAACTGAGGCAGATTATTTTATACTTTTCAAAAAATTTCTAAACTTTAAAAAGCAGGAAATGCTCATTGCTAACTGTAAATAAGCATTCTTGAGACCAAGGCCTCCAACCGAGCCAGCATCTGTGTGATGTTACCTTAGCCTGCTTTGGTGACTTACCACACATGCAGAATGTTAGGGGATTGAGCCAGTGTTTGAGAACCAAGTGTTTAGTGCCTGGGCCATTTGCTAACAATTTCACTACAGATACAAGCAAGTGACTTTACAGATCACAAATGAAGTGTTTAATTACTGAGATCTAATTCAATCAATATCCTTAATTTAAAAGAAATGATGTAGATCTTTTAAAATACTAAACGTTAATGAAAAATGAGACTTAAACACCAGAACGTATACATTCAGAATGGTGGGACCTAATACTTAAGGAGTAAGATGCCTTTGGGAGCACATTCCCCATGGAGGGAGACTCCCTTAACCTAGAGGCAGGAGGGAGGGCCTAGTCCCTACTCCAAATGACTTGACAGATTTTGTTGATCCCTCCTGGAAGGCATCACCATCCCTGTGGAGTGTGGGGGGATTTGATGGGAGGGAATTTGGTGGGCACAGGAGGGAGGAGGGAGAGGAAACTGGGATCAATATGTAAAATAAGAAAAAATAATAAATATATATAAAAAAGTAGTAAGATGCAGAGATTTTTCTGCTTTGAAAATTAAATTTATACACATCTTTATTCCCAGAACTCAAGGGGCAGAGGCAGGTGAATCTCTGTGAGTTCCAGGAAATCCGGGTTTACATAGTGAGATCCAGGACAGTCAGAACTACATACAAATAAAAGAAAGTTTATTTCTAAAATGGCATTAGCAGGAAGGACATTGGTGTTTTCATAATGGCTGCTAGCTGAGCTCAGCAGTTTCTCATTATAACTGGCTATGTTTTCTTTACTACTTTACTCAGTTGTTTATTATTTCACTCAATTTGAATAATAATTGAAGGGTTCTATATGTTCATTGAAACATTTTCTTTAGTTGAGATGTAACTCACTTCTAGTTTCTATTTTGAGACTCTCTTATTAACCATGGGCCTTTTATCTGCCCTCTAGATTTTCACATTTTCCCTATTGGGAAAATTCAATGTAGACTAAGCTTGACAAAGCTGTAGCTTAGGAATGTCCAAATGGATCACAATATGATAACTTTTTGAAAGTCTTACAAAAGAAAACAAAGAATATTTCGAATAAATGTAACAACCTAAACATTTACACATAGGAAGAGCATCAGTGACCTTTGATGTTGACCTTTCTTCCTGTTGAAATGTTCTATATTAATAATCTCAGCGGTTAAACCTAAACCTTCTGCATACTTTCTTGCCCTCCCTTCTCTCTGTTCCTGCAAGCCAGAGTTCTTCCAGACCTCCTATGGTGTGTTTCAGGAAAGCACTAGTGTGTTTAGTACTCTTTAGTATTCACCTTTCTGCTATTGTTGCACTTCTGGTCCGCCATTACTGTGCCACATTATATAAGGCTCCGAGGCTGGTATAGTCATCTTTATCCCCACTTGACCTTTTGTCATGTCTTGTATGTAATATGTTCTTAGCAAGTATTGATTTCAATTGTAACTTAACAGAGCCTTCATTACCTACCTCAAAAATATGATTGCTGTTATGCTGTGGATGGACTGGTAGACTTCTTTAACTTACTTCAGGTAAAGCTGACCTGAATATCTACTATTAAATGTTAGTTGAGATTATAGTGATCTTTTACATAGTGCAAAAGTATGTGGTGATGTCAGTAATATTTAAAATCAGCTTCTTAGCCATACATTTGGTGATGGTGGCACATGTCTGTAGTTCCAGCATCAAGGATGCTAAGGCAGAATTGCAAATTCAATAGACTTTGTTTCTAAAAAGAAAAAGAAAAAAGTGGCTTCTTATATGGGGAATAGCTCAGTGGCAAGTGCATCAGGCTCTGAGTTCGATCTTTAACAGCAAAAATACTTGACTTTTTATTTATTAACAGTTGACAAAAATTGTGGGTTTTCATTTTTTACATGATATTTTCAAATATATGTATAGAGAGGAGAGAAAAACATTTTTTAGAATGACTGACTTAAGCTAACTCATGTAGTACTTCACATACTTATTTTCTGTAGTGAGAATACTTTCTGAATACAACACATTTTAACTACAGTAGATTTCTGAAACATTCCTCCTGAAATTTAAGTTTTATACCTTTTATCATTTCTTCTGTTCTTTCCTATTTGCATTTTCTCCTCAGATAAGACAGGGAGACAGTGGTGCTTCCAAGATTTGTTACAGTGCCTATAACCTACATGCCTGCTAGTGAGGCGATACCATAGGAGTTCTCAAACATTTGGTTGCAGAATGCTATTGCATGCTTAAAAACTATTGAGGATCTCAATATTTTCTTGATATAAGTTAGTGCTATCCATATTTATCATACAGTTTCTAAAAATCTCTAAATACTGAATTATCTTACCAGCATGAATAACATTTGTAAAAGTATGTTATAGCAAAGAAAAAAAGAAAAACAAAGGAAAAAAGAAAGAAAATAGTGAGAAACTGTTTCATACTTTTTTCACACTTTCTTTAATAACTGGCCCAAAAGCACAAAACTAAAACTCACACCTGCTATTTTTTTTTGGTTGATGCATATGCAAAAAAACAAGGAAAAATCAAGGAATCATTAATATTATCTGTTAATAAGTACACATTCTTGGATGCTTTGCCAAAGTTGGATCTACTGTTTAACAGTTAATTGCAATATGCAAACATAAACCAACTTTTAGTATCCTGTTCTGCTATAGTCTGCTATTCTAGCTGGTACTTCTGTTGAAACTTTTACTAATATGTGGTTTTATATTATCAAGTTTGGTTATTTAGAAAATGCCAGTGTACTTAGTTGGGCAGATTTTCCATATATAGACCTGCCACTATATTAAACTAAACAATCAGAATTGTTATTATTGCTACTTAACACCTGATGTGAAACATCTTAAGGGAAGAAAGGTTTATTTTAGCATGCTCTTTCACAGAGATTTCAATCAGGGAAAGGATGGCAGCAAAAGGAACTCAATCCATGATCATAGGAGCTTGCTACAACAACTGTGCATTCCGAGTCCAACTTCTACTCACCCATCTCCACCAGCTCAACCAACGCCCCTTCTTGAAGACCTCCAGAATAGAACATGAGCCTGGAGGCAGGAGTCTCTGGTCTGAGAGAGAGAGTGGGGGCGGGAGAGGGAGAGGGAGAGAAGAGAGAGATCATAGCACAGATGAGAATGTCATAGAACAATTTGTTGGATTCAATTCTGTTTTTCAATATCTATGTAAATCCTGAGGATTGAGCTAATGTTATCAGGTTTGGCAGCAGCCACCTTTACCTATTGAACAATCTTAACAGCCCTGAGTTATAACATTTTGTCAGCAAAATATTTTAGGAACTGAACAGTCCAGGCTTAGTCCTAGTGTCCCATCCTTAGTTGGGGCCTAGTCTGATCAGTCATCCCTGCATTGTTCCCAACCCCAAGGCTTAATCCAAATTGCACATCCTGTATACCAGCCCAGTCTGGTCAACCCGCCTGACTTCAAACTACTCATGCCATGTCCAACTTCTAGTCCTTACCCCAGATGTTCATCCTGTGCCAGATCTAGTCTGTCCTAACCCAGAACTCACATCTGGACATGGGTCAAGTCTGGTGAGTCACTAGAACCTAATCTGCCTGCAGCATCTTCAACCCTCAGGGTGTACATTAGTGGTACAGTGTATTTAACATCCTAACATGAAGTGTAGCCTGAACCCTCACAACTGGTCAAAATGTAAAGGACAACTGATGATAGGTACCTGGCCCTAACGGATACAGATATAACATAGCCCTACACCTAAACCTCATGAAACATCATGAAAGAGGCAGTGGAAAGATTGTAAGATCTTGAGGATCAGGACATCAGCTTCAAGATTGTGTCTTCTAAATGTGACAGGGAAGCTGTACCCATGAAATTTCAACATCATGCTTGCCTGAACAAGACATGAACAGTAACAACTCCGGTTGGCATGCCTATATGGACAGTGGGAATCTCACAAGACCCTGTCACTAGATGAGGAGCTATAGGCAATTAATGACTGTTGAGAGAGGTAGAATCAGTTTTTCCATTTGGTTTTCCAGTACTGAGTAGCCTAAATAGCTTAAAAACATACATGCATGCAACACTAAATGGAATCAGAAGATTCTATTTATATATTTATATTCACTTATAACAGTAAAGATAAAGAAACTGAGTTGGAGGAAGATGTGGGACTTGGAGGGAGGAGAAGGGAGAGATGATGTAAATACAGTTCATATATTTAAAAAACAGGTACTGAAAAGATTTTAGCTCAGTGTCTGGAAGCAGTGTAACTTCAACACACAATTTTCTTTTGGAACTGTGAATATCAGTATTTATACCAATATTGATTTCATTTAAGTGACAATATCACTTTATTTGAGGAGTGACTACTAAGTGCCAAAATCTAAAAGATCCTATTTTATATTGCTATAACCCAACATATTATAAAGACTATAGTTTAGCAAAAATGGTATTCTGTTTTTTGAAAGAAAATAAAAGAAGCTTTTCTGTTCTAAACACTAAAACAACCATCCTACATTATACACTTTCAGTATACAAAATGGTAAAAAGTCATAAACTGAAAACTGTACTTTAATTGACAAGCTTAGGATTCAGTGATATTCTTTTAAAAGAATCCTAGGCTTGAGCTAAGGTCATCAGGTTTGCATGATAAGAACTTTAACCCACTGAGCCCCTAATAATATCCTTAATGTTAACAACAAATTTATTAGCTATCTTCCACCTTTTATTTTAACTTTACCTCTTTTGATTGAATAGGATCACCAGTGATTTTTAAACATCAAATTAAAGCTAGAGGGAAAAATCTGAAGGAAAAAAGCTATTGACTGGAACAGGACTCTATTTAGAGTTTGTTTATTTGTGGGTTGATTTTTTTTTTCCACGTTTGAGATACTACAAGTAGGATTAAAAAAAAAAAAGAAAGAAAGAAAGAACAGGACTGAATTGATGCTAAAGGCTTCCCGAAGACTTTAAAGTGCACTGACGTTGTTGAACGACTAAAGGCTATAACTCCCTACTGTTTGTTCTCTTTATAATCCTTGCTTGTGTCTGATTTTACTGTTGATGGAGAGGTAAATAGTATTTTAAACATGATGCTGGAGTAAGTGAGTTATAGTTTCAGCCATATAACTAAAGCTGTAGTTTGGGCAGCTGGGCATAGTGACACACACTTACTTTGGAGGTAGAGGCAGGCAGAAAGAATGGAAGGTCAGGGCCATGCTTTGCTGCTTACAGAGTTTGAGCACAGACTTGGAAGCTTTGTGAGGCTACCCAGAAAGAAACTGAGCCATGTTACCTTTCTTCCTGTTTCCTCACATGTGAATTAGAAGTAATAGCTCCTGTCTTTGAAAGGTTAGATGAAGCAATGTTATATAAAAACACCTGACACACACTTTAATGTTCTAAGCACGCTTCAAGACATTCCTTTTTTAAAAGAATAAGAGCAGTAGTATACTTCTGTTAAGTATAACTGCCTTCCTTTTTCAGGCCACTAGACCAGATATGATCAGGATCTTGTCAGCCGCTCTTCATGTAGTACTAAGAAGGGATATGTCTCTGAATCGAAGACTTTATGCATGGCTTCTTGGTAGGTATTCAATGAATATGCTTACAATTGACAAGAAAGGAGGTTTGCTGTGCATAACTATTCTCCAATTGTATGAAGAAACTAAATATGTATGTAAACGAGCAATAACAAAATTGTGCCATAAAGATGGCTGTGTGGTTAAGGAATCTGTTGCTCTTCTAGAGAACCAGGGTTTGGTTGCCAGCACCTGTATCAGGAGGCCAAGAACCACCTGGAACTCCAGCTCCAGGGGATCCAGTGTCTTCTTCTGGCCTCCATAGGCACATGTACTTATATAGCATGCACACATTAAAAGTCAAGCAGTCAGTCAATCCCAGGTCAGGGTATTATTAATAATGACATCTTTGAGCAAATTTCAAAAGCCTCTTAACTGAGAGTGCTATTTGAATCTATAAAGTCATATTTACTTTAACAAGATGTCTTCCCCTGTTACAAATTGCTATGATTGTACTTAATGTTAGTGTTTTAAAAAGAATTAAGTGAATAAAGTAAGTAATAGAAAATTTCCCAAACTTTCAAGTCATCAAGAAGTCATAAGTAGTAATTACCACTGTCTCACAGATGTGAGACATTGTGTATACTTAGGCCATAGAGCATTGTATACGTGTCATCTTTGACCTTTGTATGAATATTTGGCCTATCCTCACAACCTCTTACTAGAGTGAAAGGACATTTGATAACTTACCTTAGATATTGTAAATCTTCAGTTATTTCACTGTAAATTTGGGGTAAAATAGATAATTCTGGAAGGGTACTATTAGACTCATCTATTGAATTGGTTTCCCTTTATTAAACTATCTAAAATGGTCTCTTCTTGCTGACACTGAATGGGCTACTAATTGGGTAAGTGTTTAGTGCTGTTTTTGAGATATTTTAGCATTTAGTGAACAACAGTTTTATGGCTTTCATTTTAATTTTGTGATTTATTCCCATGGAGGTTTTGACAACAACGGTGTTATCATAGGACCCAGGAGCACAAGACACAGTAATCCTGAAGAACATGCCACTTACTATTTTACAACCTTTTCAAAAGAATTATTAGTCCAGGTAATGGCTGTTTTCATTATCTTTTTGCTTACTCCCTGTTGAAAAAGCCTAAGACAATATCCTGTTTTAATTGAACTCATAATTAAAGAAGTCAATACAAGAATGATTTTAATAGGCATATAGCTGCAGCAAAATGGTGATCATAGCTGGACTCAAATAAGAGGACAGCTTTTCACCTGTCTGCCCTTTACAAAAAGTGTCCAGGACCCGTGTTTCCTGTGAAACCTTGAGTGGATTGGGTTTTTGCAGGCTAGATATGGTAAAATTAATGCACATGGAAACATTAAAATTAACCATTTATTTCCTGTTACATTTATTTAAGATGCTTTAAAATATTCTAAGAAAATTATTAAGAAAACAAATGATTGATCAAGAATTTTTCTTTATTATTTGATTTTTGAGACAGGATCTTGCTGTGTAGTTTAGTTGGTCTTGAACTCTGGACCTGCTTGCTTCAGCTTCAGAAGTGCTAGGATTATGGGTATGCACTATAAACACAGCTTGAAGCATTTTTAAATGAAGAAAGTTAATACACTGAATTTTAAATAACTAAGAAGATAATCATTTACCATACCCCTTGGTGATAAGATGGCATGGTTGAACTTCATGTCATAAAAGAAGTCTTCATCTAGAGGGCCAACACTAGAATTCTCAATACACTTCTGACTTTTTTTTTTCAATGAAAATTCCTGATCTAGATTGATGGTATGCACTTGTAGCCCGAGCACTCAGAGAACTGAAGCAGGAAAATGGTGGGTTTGTTGTCAATCCAGTCTTTATAATAAGGCCTTGTCTCAAAAATAAACAACAAACTAATACTTGAAGTGGGTTACTTTCCCTAGGTAGATGAGTCTAGCATCTGTCTTCTTGCAAAGAAAGAGACATCAGTCAGAATAGCATAAGGGATGTGTGTTGTTCTTTTGCAACTGCTGTTGCCTAAGAAACACAAACACGAGACTCAGCGCCCACGCGGAGTTTGAGAGAGGGGAGAGGAAAAGGGGGGTAGCTGGTGGCCAACCGAAAGCGGGGAGAGAGAGAAAGGCAGAAGGGGCCCCAGAGAGAGAGAGAGAGCAAGAGAGCAAGAGAGAAGAGAGAGGTGCTCTTGGCGCACTTGCTTTAAAAGGGGGGCTTGCGCATGCTTAACCGGGTCCCCTGCGCAGCCAGGTAAAAGCTTGAACAGCTAGGTAAAGCCTGACATAGTGATGTCTTTGCCATAGGCGTCCCTCCCATCGTCAGTGGCGGAGTCAGGAGACTGCAGGCTCCCAACATCCCCACCTCTTATTGTTATTAAAAAGGTGGGGGGTTGGGCATGGCCCAACAGGGTCTAGAGAAAGCAGGTTCCCAACATTCCCACCTCTTATTGCTATTAAAAAGGTGGGGGTTGGGCATGGCAGGTTAGGGAATAAGGACATTGAGTTCTCAAAAGACTGCTTCCTGCTGACTTGGGGCGTTGATCGTCTTTTGGGGGATCCGAGAAAGCCGGGGTGCTGCCACGTCCTGGTAGGTGGTTGTTTCATTGCAGTCCTGACTATATGGAACTCTGGCGTCTCTCTGAGACCTGGCGAGATGTTAGCAGAGCAGAGGACAAGGTTAAGTTTTTCTTTTTAGGTCTTATTACTTAATAGGAGAAATGTAAGGTGGGGGAGGAGTTCCCAAGGGGGTCCCAGGACAAGGGAAGGAAGTCCCGAGGCCAGGAAGAAGTTGAGTAATATTTATTTGGAGTGAATCTGACATGTTAATTTAAATCGATCCATTTCAGCTCCCTGGAACTTACAAGAATCCTTTGAGTTTGTGAAAACATAAATATTAAGACACATTAGCAGCATACTGATGTTAGAAATAGTTTGGCTGAAAGAATTAACAAATACAACTGACAGATTTTTAGCACAATGAAAAGCACCTTAATTTTGAGCTAATAGTTACAGTTATGATCGTATAGTGCCATAGTATGGTGTTTAGTACTCTGTCAGAATTGGATTAGTAGCTCATTAAAACTTTATTGATTAATGTTAAGACTATAAACAGTAGCAACCTTTAAAATATCCATTTCTGAAATATGTTTTGTAACAATTGGAACCTTGGCTGACAAACCTACCAGTCGTCAAAAGCATCAGAGTTCTTGAGAAGGATAAAATATTGCCTGAATGATTAGAGAGTAACAGAGACTCACTAGCTGGCAGCATGGACAGCCACCCCCAGGTCCTCCACAGTTGTTGAGGTTAGAGGCTTTAAGGACATCTGCCTGGCATCTGTCTTCCTTGCAAAGAAAAAGACATTAGTCAGAATAGCATAAGGGATGTGAATCTACATTTCATGGATGTGGTTAAAAATAGTTTTTCTATTGAAGATAGAAAAACTAAGTCATTTGTATGCTTTCCTTTTTTAAAGGCCATGGTTGGAATCTTACAAGTGAATGGATTTGGAGAAGAAAGCACTCTCATGCAGGATCTAAAACCTTTTCGGATTTTAATCAGTTTATTGGACAAACCTGAGCTAGGTAATATATGCTGCTGTCCCAAAACATAAGGTGACATGTGCTTTTGTATTGTTTCATGATAATAGTAAGTTGAATGTAGCATGTATGTTTTCCGCCAGCCCGCCCGCCGCCGGTCTGGCATGCCGGCCCCAAATAACACGCAGAGACTCTGTATTTGATACAGTCCTGTTGGCCAGTTACCATTATTGTTTATGGGCTAGCTCTGTCTTAATTATTAACCCATTTCTACTTATCTAAGTATTTCCACGTGGTCATCTTATGGGGAGTGGCGGCCCCAGCATCTTGCTTCCTCCATGCTCTACATCTTGACTCCTCCTCTCTACTTCCTCTTTCCTCCATGTCTCCTAGCCCCGCCTATCTTGCTTTCCTATTGGCCCAACAGTGCTTTATTTATTAACCAGTATGAAAAACATATTTACAGAATAACATCTCCCATCAGTTGAAGATATTGGGGAAATTGCTGTATGCTTTTAAATACAAATTCTCAACAGTTTCTTCACTGAAGTTAAAGATGTGTAGCTGGCCTTTGTTGGCATCAGACCCATGCCTTACACTGCATTAGACAGCAAAGCCATTTTTTAAAAAGATGTGATAGTATCTCTTAATTACTATTCACTGAAGTGGAAATGTTTTTGAGCTAACATAGCTAGGTTAGAATCTGAGGAGGACTGAACAGAAATCTGAGTTATATATTTCTTTCATAGGCTTCTTGTTGCTCTTGCTTTCTGTACTTTTCTTCATTGTGTGTTTATTATATATCAGATCTATAAAATTAACTGTAGTGCCTAACATAAACTAAGAAAAAGCAATTGTCTCTTATAAAGTATGTCAATTTTCTAATTATATTCAAGGGTTTTGCCACATGCTATAATTCACCTACTCTTAAAAGTGAAATTTTTAATTATGAAAGTAGCAAGTTGTATCAAGAACTTCAGTGGGATTATTTTTGAGGTATTCTGTGATGGTGATGCAACAGAGAGGATTTTTTTAAAGGATAGTGGTAACTGTAAAGCAGTCTAATTTATCTTTTGGAGTTTGAGAGTTATTAGCAAAAGTATTGATGTGGCAACATCTACTGGGCAGTTCTAAGAGCTTCATGGTGTTCCTTGCAGATGTTTCTCTAATCTTTAAAACTGTCCTATAGAGCTAGAGAGATGATGGCTCAGGTGATAACAGCACTGGCTGTTCTTCCAGAGGTCCTGAGTTCAATTCCCAGCAACCACATGGTTGCTCACAACTATCCTTAATGGGATCTGGTCCACTCTTGTGGCCTTCAGGCACACATGCAGGCAGAACACTGAATACATAATAAACAAAAATAATAATAATAAAAAAAGTAAGTCATATAAGGCTGGTGATATTCTCCTCATTTGGGGTGAGGAAACTAAGACTCAAAAACTGAAGAGCCTGCCCAAGGTAACAGATTTAACCAATTTTCCTGATTTTTGTCACTTCTGTTAATGTGACTCTTTACTTTGAATGGATTTTTATCCCATTACTTACTATTGGACCATGTTTCAAAGTTTAGGTTCCAGGGGAAACGTCTCATTGAGTGCTTTAATTAAACCATCTTCAGGTCATCATTATTTGCTCGCCACAAATAGTTGCTGCTTGTAATTTGTTGTATATTAATTTCAGGACCTGTAATTCTAGAAGATGTTTTGATTGAGGTGTTTAGAACATTGTATTCTCAGTGCAAAGCAGAACTGGATCTTCAGATGGAACCGCCCTTCAGCAAGGACCATGCTCAGTTAAGCAGGTAGATTACTAGAAATTAAGTGTGACATAAAAATGGCCTCATTTATTAATGCTTATGGAATGGACTCTAGTATATGAATTCATACAGTGTGGTTATCAGTAATGGATACTCTAAAGTTTATATTGTAGTAAAATTATCACTTTCCTAGTATGAAGTATTATACTTTATTGCACTCATTATTCAGGCAAATACTTTAAACAAGACAACAATCACCACTTGATGCTTGATGGTTCTTAATCATATTGGTTTGGGAAATTAATGTTGAATAGTGGGAGTCATGAAATGACTCAAGGGGTAAAGAAAGGCACTTGGCTTCAAGAATGGGAACAGATTATATCACCATTCCAGTCTTCCTCCTCCTAGACAATATTCTAGCAGTATTTAGTAATGTGTACTGCCTTAGTAACACTGTACTCAGTTCTGAAAGAAATATCACTATTTTTAGTAGTTTGGTTTCTTTTCTTTTTTAGTAAATTAAGGGAAAACAAGAAAACAGCTGAGCTGATTAAAACTGCGAATCTTCTCTTTAATTCCTTTGAACCTTATTATATGTGGGATTACATTGCACGCTGGTTTGAAGAATGTTGTCGGTAGGTTGACTGCTTCATTTGTTACAGTGTAGTAACATGCAAAGTTAACCTTTAGCTTTTAAAATGTTCTTTTGTATGTTTTACTCCTACTGAAAACTGTTATTTACCCATAATCTAAATTTACCTTGTCAATCTAGGATACAAAAGTCATTGGTCATATAATTTTAGCGTTGGAAAGGAGCTTAGAGGTGATTATCTACTACCCGCACAGATAAGAGTATTTATGTGTCTGACCTACAGCAGCCCCACTGTGATTGGCTGTGGAGAAGATAGCAGTCTGCATCATCACAATTTCTTAGAAGTGTTCTCATTTATTAATAGGGCCACTCTGTGTTCAGAGACATAGAACCATCCCATATGGTAACAGATGAGCAATAATGAACACATCACACCTTAAGATAGAAAGGCTGAAACACAGTCTGAAATCCCTAGAGTGCTTTTGAAGCAGAGTAAAGTCTCTATTCTGGACTTCACAGTTCTTTCACACCCAGTTGACTCCTGAAGCATGAGGAACATGTAGTCAAAAAGTAGGCATGTACAATCTTGAGTCTAGCAGCATTTAGAAATGAAAATATGTATGAATCTCTTTAATAATTTGGGGATTTTCTTGCTTGTCCAGTTGGCAGATGTTGAGCAACCAATTGAAAAACATTGTGCCGAGCATATCAGATAATCCCTGACGTCAGGGACTTTATAATAGGACAAGTAAGATATTCACATGTCTGCCCCTGGGAATAAATTAAAAATTGAAAATGTCTCATAGGTTAAGGTGTAAGAAGGAGAGGAATTATGAGTACCTTTTCCCCACTTTACTATACTCTTGTTTCCTACACATATACCCACCCTTCTATATTTACAATACACATCCACGCTTCTTGAGCTTACCTAAACTATTTCTTAAACATTCACCATCTTTTGTGCTGCTAAGCCTTCACTGTGCTATTCTGTATATATCCCACCTCCTTTGTTCTTCGGAATGATCCTGTAGAGAGGTCGCTCACCTTACAGTTGCCTTAACTCTCTCAAACCCCACATCAGAATCCGCTATCCCCATACTTTCCACTAGTTGTTTTTATTTCTCTGTGTATGTTCCTTGCTGGACAAGTATTATATAATTTTATCTTGAGAGTATATGGCAATATTTGGTCAAATAGGATTAATACAGGTTAATATTAGTGTTTCTTGGGATTTGTCTTGGATCAAAAGGGACTTCCTATAAAACATAATGTTTGATCTCGACCTTGAATTCCAGAGATGGACATATGTTGGTGTAACAGCAACACAGCAAACACATTGTAAACCAAGTGACTCAGTTTAGAAATCAAATAAAAAAGCATTCATTTCTACTAGGAGATCAAATCTCAACAAGTGTGTTATAGCCAGAACACTTAGAATCACAGAGTAGGAATTACAGGGACTTCACTTTGAGACTTTTTTCATGAAAGCAATGTGATGGTGTACTAGGGAAACAGGAATGTGTTACTTACTATGTGTCCCAGTCTTGACTTGGGCCTTATTTGTTAGGACAGTGATGTAATCACATAGTGTGTTTGATAAAGTTAACTTTTTTCCTTTTAGGAGAACACTGCATGTCAGACTTCAGGTTGGACCTGGAGACAGTAGTGACTCATCTGAGTTACAGCTGACTAATTTCTGCTTACTGGTGGATTTTTTGTTGGATATTGTCTCTTTGGTAAGACTCTATTGCTCAAAAACAAACAAGGAACTTAAAGAGCATAGTTTATATATTTCATGTTGAATATAAATGTCATCTTCACATAAATTCCATCTTTGAACTGAAGGTTTTTCCTTTGGCATAGGTTTTTTTCCATAACATTCTTCAAACATTTTTGTCTTCCTGGCATGTATGTATAGAATACATGGAATCTACTTCCTAACTGCATGTTGTAAAATCTCATGTTTAGTGGGTGGAATTCTGATGCTGCATTTATATTTGTTTACAATGCTTTCTATTACATGAAGACTGTTAGAAATGTTTTCCCTGTGTTTTCTCTCCTCAACTCTTTGCTTTCTCATTTTGAAGCCTACTAGAAGTATGAGGGTGCTGTGTCAGGTATGGCATTCAGCCTGTTTTTATTTTAACTGATATTATTCACTTCCATTAGAATATCATTAATATAGCTCATAAAACCAGAGTATTTAATTATATAATGCTTGAAGTACTTAGATGATAATTTGGGGGTGGAGGGGGTTGTGACGATTTCTTTGCACTGTGGACACTATCTGTGCCTGTGGAGGCCAGAGGTAGACATTGGGTGTCTTCCTAAATCACTGTCCACCTTAATTTTTGGAGACAGGGTCCCTGGAGCTTGCCAATTAGACTAGACTAGTTGATTACTGCCTGTCTCTCTGTCCCCTAGCACTGGGATTACAGAAGTACACTACCTCACCTGGCTTTGATGTGGGTGCTAGGGATCCGAACTTGGGTCCTCATGCTTGCACAGCAACCCTTTGCCCACTGAGCCAACTCCTCAGACATTTACTATAGATTATATGAGTCATCAGTATTAAAATGCCTAGGAACTGTTAGAAGCATGATACCTATAGCAGAAATAGAGCCTTACTTGTGTAGATTAAAATAAAATAGCTATAACTTTTATATTATATGTTAATTTTTTCAACTTTCTTTTTTTCCCAGGAAACTTATATTGAAATCCAGACAGAACACCTGCCTCAGTTACTGCTCAGGATGATTTCTGCCTTGACAAGCCATCTCCAGACATTACGCTTGTCTGAGCTCACAGATTCTCTGAGGCTCTGCTCAAAAATCCTTAGCAAGGTTCAGCCCCCACTGTTATCTGCTGGCACTGGAGGTGTGGTACAGTTTCCCAGTGGGCAGAACAGCACAGTCAAAGAATGGGAAGACAAAAAGGTAATTTTAGCTGGGGTTCTTGGTATCAAATCAGTTATGTTTTTCAGTACAGAATATATTTTGAGTTAAGTTACCTTAAATATCAGTGACTTTTTCTAAGATTAAAGTGCTTTGTCAATAGAATCTTGTTAACTTTTGGTCACTGTATAGTTTGATCGTCTATGTCAATACTCTACAATAGAAGTAAAACACGTGTGACACCTGGTTTTAGAAATGTAAAATTTTCCGTTATCACATTAAAAAGAAGCAGATGACATTAGTTTACTTAGCCCAATATAACAAACATTATCATTTCAGTATGTATTGTATACAAAATTGGTGTCATAAAAACGAATTTGATCCTTTACTTTTTTGTACTGTCTTCAAAGTATACTGAACATTTAATTTTTAAAAATAAAGATGTATATCTTTATGCAACTTTCAAAGTTTTAGCAGGAATTCTGATCTGTATTGCTTTTGTAAAAGTTACTTATGAAAATTTACAGTCATATCCAAGTTGTTACAAACATGTTTAGTTTGATAATAGCTATGCTATCCTTTGTAATTTTAAAGATTGAATTCCTCAGTCGCATTAGCTACATTGTAAATATCTTGTAAACACAAAAGGCATTACCTATTGTGTGGGTAACAGGCATATATATTGATTCTTTCATGACACCAAATTTTTAGCATGCTTTTTCTGAAATCTATAATCATTTTTTTTTTGGTTGTTTTAAAGTACCCATATGCTCAATATTGTGAAATTAAGTAAAAGTAAGCTCTCTTTGTACATGTATACACATGCATCTATAATATCTAAGCATGTAATAATGTATATTGCCTTATACCAGTAACATTCTTTAATACTAATAGAATCCTAATAGAAAAATCAATGATCTAATTGCTTTCAGACTTACATTAAAATATTTAGTAAGGGCCAGTGACTATAGCATTTGCTATCAAGCCTGATGACCTTAGTTCAATCCCCAGAACTCATGTGGTATAAGGGAAGGACAGACTTCCAAGGATTGTGCTCTGACTTCCACATACACACCCACACAAACACATATACACAATAAATAAATGAAAAAAATTAATCTAGTTAAGTTTGAGTGAAATTGTTCAGTTGAATTACATGTTAATTACATTTAATATAATCATATTGGCACTATGTTAATATGAGACTTTGAAAATTCCTGGAGAATCAGGTTTGTTGTATGTAATTGAGTGGTTGTATAATGGCCCCTTTACTTTGGATAACCTTTTTCCTCCCTGCAAAATAAAATTTGATGGTGGTATATACAGCCTTTCCTACCAGCTGTTAATCCTGAAACATTTTTTCTTCTTCTGTACTAATGTATTTTTCATAATGAAATAAAATTTGCTCATCTTAAAATATATTTGGGTTATGCTACATAAACTGGAACCAGTTCTCTAGTTCTTTCCAACCTGCTCATCAAGTATGTATACTATATGCTGTCTTTACCATGGGTAGGAAAGTTCTTTCATTGGACTGTCTTTACATTGTGCTCCAAGTCTTAATAATAAAACGAAAAGTCACTTAATTAGATTGCAGCTGAATGAGATTTATGGGAGCTTGAGAAGGCATACCTTTACCATTTTTTTCAGTAGCATGTTCAATATGTGAAAATTTTGCATGTTTATCTGAGGACCTTTATTGATGATCATAGGTATGGTAAATGAGACTGTGTTCAAGTAAATCAAGCACAATTAAATAATTTGGTCTAAATTTTAATAACTTGTTAACATTGAGTATAACTTCCATATCTATCCATTCTTCCCTTCATCCTTCCTCTTTAATGCTCCCAGCCATGTATGGTTTTCCTATATTCCTACTCAAATACATTGGCATAATCTTAGACAGTTGATATTTGAAAGTTGATAATATTCAGGATGAGACCATGGTTTTCTTAAAAAATGTATGTGAATGGCTACTGCTTTTACAATGGTGAGCCTAGTTTGACCATATGGCACTAAGTGCTTTTTATAATATCTTTATATTGGGTGTCTACTCAGCTGACCTAAATACCCTGTATATTTTTAGAAAGAACTTTATCATAAAATAACTATATAGCCACATAATGTAGTCAAAACCAATAAGTATTATCCACATATGCAAGTTTAATTTGATTTATATATTAAATTCTATTACCTTAGTATCATCCTTTGTATTAATATAAAAATAATTAAATAGGAATAAGCTAATGATAATTTTATTATCTGAAGAAGTCTCCTTTTTACAAAGTACATCATTTTAGATGGTGAATAACCTTTCAAAAGAGAATAAGAAGCAAATCTGCTAGCCACTATGGACTTCGACATCATAATATGAACAGTTGTGCTCTACATAGTAATACTGTGGTCATGTCAAAAAAATAATAATAATAATAAATAACACAGTTGAAAATCACCCTGTCCAAAGCTCCTGTGTTAACCACTTAGCTTTTCTGCTGCAACCATGGGCAAGTTTATTTTAATTTCCCTGAAATTTAGTTTTCTTTTTGTTGTTGTTTATTTTTTTGTTGTTTAAGACAGGGTTTCTGTATTGCCCTGGCTATCCTTGAACTCACTTTGTAGACCAGGCTGGCCTTGAACTAACAGTGATCCACCTGCCTCTGCATCCTGGGTGCTGGGATTAAAGGTGTGCACCACCATGCCCAGCTTGAACTTCAGTTTTCTGTTTTTGAAATGGAGAGATCCCTTTGTTCATTCAGTAGCTTTTAGGAACTGTAGTCTGCACTTCTCAACCCTTTCATTCAAGCTAAGAGACACATGATACAAGTGATTATACAGTTAATAACAGTTAAATTAATGTATATATAATGATTAGTGTAGGGACAGATTGGAGGTAGGAGCTTAGGATGGGGATACGAGGGTGACGTGGCCTACTCAGGGGTCAGGACTGCTTTCCTGAAACATAGCCCTAGCGCAATTTCTGGGGTGGAGAAGTGTAAAGAAAGCACATGACAGGAAGAAACACTGACAAAGGCCCTGAGGCAGAAAAGTACTCTATGCCCTTGCTGATGCAGGTGTAAGAGAGGCAGGGGCCAGCTTCTCAGAGCCTTGTCCACTATACTAAGGCTTTTATTCTTTGTCTTAGGAGCAATGGGAAGACAAAGAAGGGGAAAAGGCAAGTGCCAAAATAAGATACATGTTTTAGAAACTTACTCTGGCTGCAGTGTGGAGTGTGGATCTGAGAAACAAAAGTGGATGTGGGGAGACCTGCAGTAGTGCAGGTGAGAGGTGGTGTTAAGTTGGGCTAACAAGATATGGGAAAATGAAGAACTACATTTAGGAACATAATTTAAGAGACACTAGTGATAAGATAGTTAAGGGTAATGAGTGATCACTAACATTGTGTGCTTGCTGAGCACTAGGCACTGTGCCAGATTCCCGGTAACTAACTGTAAAATGTAGAAATTTTTGTTACAGTGGTCCTTTTTATGAACATTCCCATCTCCATAATTTCAGTTGCCAGTGAGTAGTCAATGGTGAACCTAATGTATTATGTGGAAAATTCTAGTACTAAATTTCTAGTAGAAATTTCCAGTTCTAATTGTGTGTTGCTGTTGCTTGCAGCATGATGGAATCATACACTGTCCTCTTCATATGTGAAGCATCCCTTTATCTGGCATAGGCAATCTGATATCTATAATGATTGTGCTATAATAATATATTTTGGAAGAGTCCACTTTCATGTTAGTCTTATTCTATTAGAATTGTTCTGTTGATGATTAATGTTTTTAATCTCTTCCTGTGCTGCCTTATCATGGGTCTATATCAGTGGTTCTCAACCTTCCTAATGCTATGATCCTTTAAAATAGTTCCTTTGCTGTGGTGACTCCCAACTATAAAATTATTTTGTTGCTACTTCATAATTGTAGTTTTGTGCTGTTACGGATCATAATATAAATACCTGATGTGCTACCCTTGAGAACCACTGGTCTTTATATACAGAACAAGTCAGTTATGAAGTTTTCAGTACCAATAACAGCTTCAGGCATCCACTAGAGTTTTAGGATTCTCTCTCTCTCTCTCTCTCTCTCTCTCTCTCTCTCTCTCTCTCTCTCTCTCTCTCTCTCTCCTCTCCCTCCCTCTTCTTCCCTCTTCTTCCCTCCCTCCCCCCCCTCTCCAGATAAGGGGACACTGATGTGCACAAATTAGGAACCTGAGGTTTGAACACTATCAAGTTCGTGGCACATACTTAGCTGACTTGGAGCTCACATCCTTAGCCACTATACTTCCATGCTTGGAGAAAGTGCTACCTGTGACCTCTAGGCTTCCTTCCTCCTGGCTTTAATGAATGGTGGTGTCATCCACTAAAGCTGGAAACACTGGGTCAAGCCCAGCTTTAAGTAGATGTACTTAGTTCATGCATTAACAAGAAAAATTTTTATGATCTTACATTGTTCCTCTGTCGCAGTCAGTAAACACATTTATGGTTTGCACAACTTTATTTAAACAAAACCAGACAATATTTGATGCTGCCCACCCATACTCCAGAAATGGTTATCTGTCTATATTACCATTGTCTCTTTCTAGATTCTAAACTGTTCCCTCTGTTCCTACTACCTAATCTGTGATCTGAATGTGGTATGATCCGAGTATCTCTTCACTGAAGGAACATAGGTGTAAGGCCATGCGATGATACTTGACACACTTCAACAGAGATTCTCAGTCACGTGGTCTGGAACACCTCTATTAGATTTTATTTCTAATATCTAAAATGCAACATTTTTCATCTTGTATTTCTCATTCTTTACGTTGTTTAGACATTAAGATTGTTTCATGAAAAATATGAAATAGTCATTTGAAACAAGGACTCAGATCCTAAAGATTTGTACATATATGTATTTCTACCTCAGGAACCTAACAAGTGTGGTGGCACATGCCACTACTCTTGACACTTAAGATGTTGAGGCAGGAGAGTTTGAGTTACAATTGATTACACTTGAGCCTGGTATATGACAAGACCCTATCTGAAATATCAAGTCCTTAAATAAAGCCAGCCTTATTTTATGACTTATGAATAACTACTTGGTAAATGAGTTTATCTTCATGTATCCATTGGAACCCTATTACTGTTTGCTATTGATTATCAGCAGCATATTAGTCAATTCAGGAACTGCTTTGATTCTAGTATAAACTTAAGCTATGTATAAGTCTACAACAGCCTTTTGCTTTAAAATCATCAGGTATCATCAGTTTCTATGGAAAATCCTACTGAAGTATTTGAAGATGGAGAAAACCCACCAAGTAGTCGATCATCAGAAAGTGGCTTCACTGAGTTTATACAGTATCAAGCAGACCGAACTGATGATCTTGACAGAGAGCTGAATGGACAGGGGACAGCCACCATCCCAATTGGCAGCACGTCTTCAGAGGCAGAAACAGCATCCACAGTAGAGTCTGAAGAAACCGTTATCCAGCCACCTTCCACCTTCACTCAGGGTGCAGCAGCCCGAAGTGGGAAAGCAGCACAAAAGACTGCAATGCAATGCTGCTTGGAGTATGTCCAGCAGTTTCTTTCCAGACTCATTAGCCTCTACATCATTCACAGTGACTCCCTTTCTCAACCTTTGGCTGCAGACTATCAGGGAGATCCCCGGCGACTGCAAAGAGAGACTTCAAAATGGGATAGGGAGTCTCAAGGGGACGCAAAAGAAAGAAACATACATACACCAAAAACTTCAAAAGAATACCTTTCTGCCTTCCTTGCTGCCTGTCAGCTTTTCCTAGAGTGCTCAAGTTTTCCAGTCTACATTGCAGAGGGAAGCCATACCTCAGAGTTACATTCTGAGAAACTTGACACTGGTAAGATTATTTCTGCTATTTATAGTTCAATATTTTATGCAGAATGCATGTGTGTGTGCATTAGAGAGCAACCCTTCAGGAGTTGGTTTTCCTTCCACCATGTAGGTTCAGTTCCTTCCAGGGATTGCACTCAGGTCATCAGGCTTGGTGGCAAGCGCCCTTTCTCACTGAGCTATCCCTCCAGCCTGAATGAAGTCCAATCATTATGGGGAAGTTGCCGTTAGGAGATTATGTGATTTGCATGACTTTCACATTTTTCTTGAAAGCTAGAAACTAAAAGTGAAAGTCTAAAGAACCAATGTATCATTAATTTCAATACTTTTCTCTATGACATCACATGTGTTTCTGTAGGACAGTAGGCATGAGAGAAGATTTGTTAATAAAGTGTTTCTAAGGATAGGAAGTTGGATTATATTACTTAGCACATGAAAATATATATTTATAAAAGTTTATACAATTCTAGCCCTGTGGTGGTGGCTCACACTTTTAATTCTAGCACTCAGGAGGCAGAAACAAGTAGATTTCTGTGATTTCAGGGCCAGCCTGGTCTACAGAGTGAGTTCCAGAACAGGCTCTAAAGCTACTGAGAAAGCCTGTCTGGAAAAACAAATAACAACGTTTATGAAATTCTTATTGGTGCCTTATTTTCAAAGTTCGAAAGATATTTGAGAAACCATGGTTTTAAAAGATCAAGACCTGAAGTAGCATTGTCATTTCGAAATTACTTTAAAGCTACATGAACTGTTTGATGCTGTCTTTTGTTTCAGACTGTGAACATGCACACCCTCCACAGTGGCTCCAGACTCTGATGAGTGCTTGCAGCCAAGCAAGTGATTTCAGTGTTCAGAGTGTTGCTGTGTCTCTAGTCATGGACCTGGTGGGACTGACTCAATCTGTTGCCATGGTTACTGGGGAAAATATCAACAGCATGGAGTCTGCTCAACCCCTAAGTCCAAACCAAGGAAGAGTAGCAGTAGTTATTAGACCTCCCCTCACACAGGGCAATCTGAGGTACATAGCTGAGAAGACTGAATTTTTCAAGGTAAATCCCAAGAAATCTAGGTTATACGTGGCTAAGAATGCTTGCGTGTGTGATGCTTGACTTGGGGCACTGCAGTAAGGGAGGAAAGAGTTTGAACTAAACAAAAATGCCCATTTATATGGTAGATACTTCTGTAGTGAGTGCATGTGATACTTTTTTCAGTAGAGTAAACCCTTATTTTTCTAAAATCCCATGACAGGTTGTTCTGACTTGTTGTTGTTTGATTACCTTTGATGTATGTATGATGTCCTTCAGGAACAATAGTGCACAGTCTGATTACCACAGTAGTACAGGTGATTCCTTCACAGAGAACATCAAGTAGCTCTGAGCTCACTGCCTCCTACATGTGGATTCTTACACATTCGGGAGTTTTTAAACTCGATTTTAACTCATTGCCCCCTACCTGATTCTTCTTCTGCTAGAGTAGATCCTATAATATTATTGTAAACCCTAACTCTTGCCTTCTAATCAGTGGTATAGATCAAAGACTTACGATAGCACATATGTAGCTCTAAATCTGACTTCATGAAACTCCATGATTGGGATATAGCTGAGTGATAGCATGCTTGCCAGCATGCAGGAGGCCATGTTGCAATTCTCAGCCCTAGAGAAAAGGGAGAACACCCTCATAGGTAGCTTGGATATTTGAATGATCAATTACATTTTAGTCAGTAGCACACTTTCATAAAAATTACATTTGATGTGAGAATGTATCAGATTATATTCTGTATTATTTTATTAAACATCAGTAAAATAATGGAGAGTTCTTATCTAGGCTATGCAGAAACTGCCTATTACACTGCTGATTTAAACACACACACACACGGTGTATCAGCCTGGAGAGTTGTTGGCTCAATGACTAAGAGCACTTGTTGCTCTTGCAGTGTACCCAGGTTCAATTCCCAGCACTGAATGATGTTCATAACTGTAACTTCAGTCCCAAGGGATGTAACAACCATTTCTCCCCTTTATGGGCACCAGGCACACATGTGGTACACTTACATACATGCAAGCGAAACACATCCATGTAAAAGAAGTCTAAAATAAAAGGATTTTTTTCTTTTGTTTCAATGTACCATAAAAGATTCTAATGTTCAGTTAGGCAGAAAGTTAGCAGCAGAGTTTTACTTTTATAAAGATTGTATAATGCAGTCACTTTCACATCTTTTTCTGTAGCATGTAGCCTTGACATTATGGGACCAGATGGGAGATGGGACACCTCAGCACCATCAGAAGAGTGTGGAACTATTTTATCAATTACATAATTTGGTTCCTTCTTCTAGCATCTGTGAGGACGTTATAAGTCAGCAGTTAACCCACAAAGATAAGGTAAGTTCTTCTCACCCTACACACACACACACACACACACACACACACACACACACACACACACTCAAGCACGTAATGCCAAAAAGAATAAACAACCTCTCTAGGAAAATTATTGCACCTGGCATCTGAATAACCAGTAATAAAAAGCATAATGGTAAATAAGAATAATAGCATTTATTCTTTAAAAAAAATGTTTAAATTCTAATTTGTGTCTTACTGTATTCTTTCAAAATTGTTCAGAAATCAAACTTTAAATTAAATCTTGTGTTTTATCTTCTGTTTTACATTATGTATAAATCTACAATAAATGATGTACCTGTTATTTTTAACATACATTTCCTTTGTAAGAACACTTCTTAGAAGTTCTGAGTAGGGATACACATCCATGAAAAAGTTCAAATACTGATTTTTACATATTTCTGTTCGTTGATATATAAATGCAAGCATCATATGAAAACCATGTATTAAGCCAAGTACTCTTCTAACCTATCTCATGTAGATTTTTTTTAACAGTTAAAACCTTTTTTATTAGAACTTTGTTTGAAGGGTTTTTTATATATTAGACAACAAAAATAAAAATCTGGAGTAGGGACTAGGACTTCTCTCCTGTCTCTAGGCTAAGGGAGTATCCCTCCATGGGAAATGTGCCCCCAAAGTTCTTTTGTGTACCAGGAATACATCCTGGTTCCACTGTCTGAGGTCCCTTAGACTGCTCAGGCCTTCTAGCTGAGACCCATGTTCAAGTCCCTACTCCAAATGACTTGACAGATGTAGATTATCCTTCCTGGAGGGCATCACCCTACATGTGGAGTGGGGGAGGGGGGGTGGGAGGAGAGGATGGTCAGGAGGCATGAGAGGGTGGGAGAGAGGGAAAGATGGAGGGAGGGAGAGGGAACTGGGATCGATATGTAAAATAAAAATAAAATTTTAAAAAGGCTATATTCATATTAAAATTCTCAATATTCAAAAAAAAGAATAAAAATCTGACACCATATTTTCAATGAATTTAAAATACATGTCCTTTATTTTAGAAATACATTTGAATATAATTATTTTCTGGGAGAAAATAATTTTTAAACTAAATGTTTATATTTAAGAAGAGAGAAGTGTTTTGCATATGCATGATATAATGGCATGCATGTTTTTGGCTGTCTATGTGCTCTGTTTCATAGTTATCACATTGATGAAAGTCTAAAGTAATTTTGAGATAAGGTGATGTTCTAGTTTGATTTCTGTTGCTGTAATAAAGCATAATGATGAAAAACAGCCCAGGAGAGGAAAAGGTTTATTTATTTGTCTTGTGTGTCCAGATCACACTACCATTGAGGGAGTCAGAGCAGAAACACAAACAAGAAACTATGGCTGCTCGCAAGCACAAGCTTACCTAATTGGCTTGCTTGCATGCTTATATGCTTACATCTTCCTCTCTTCTTTCTTTCCTTTTTTGAGACAGGGTCTCTTTTCTATAGCTCTGGCTGGCCTGGAACTCACAGAAATCCATCAGCTTCTGCCTTCAGAGTGCTGGGATTACAGGTGTATGCCACTACATCCACCTTTAGCTAGTTTTCTTATGTATCCCACAACAACCTGTCAAGGGACGCTTTCACAATGGGACTGGGTCCTCCAAGATCAATTAGCCATCAAGACAATGTCTTTTTCATGTGTTCACCAGCTAATCTGATCCAGGCAGTTGCCTTTTTTGAGGTTTCCTCTTCCCTGATGACTCAGGGTTGTATCACATTATAGTAAAACTAACCAGCACAGGTGAGATGACCCTTTAGGTTAAATATTTCTGTATATATGCAAATATTTTGTTTGATTCTGCTTCCAAGATGTGTAGTATAATAAAAAATTTATTACGGTCTGTATCATGGCCATTAAACATAGTACTTGTAAACAGTTATACTGATTTTAGTGAAATCACTTAATATTTTCAGTTAAGTAGAAAATAACTTAATCTCTCACATTTCTCAGAAAATAAGGATGGAAGCCCATGCAAAGTTTGCTGTTCTTTGGCATCTAACAAGAGATCTCCATATTAATAAGTCATCTTTTGCACGTTCCTTTGACAGGTTGGTTACATTTTTCAAATTTTACTGCTGGATGTCTTACTTGTTGTCTTTTCTGGAATTCTCTCTCAATCTTTTCTGGAACAGAAGATGGGAATTGATTAGTTTTTTAGAAAATCTGAGTTACAGTAAAATACTTGATAGTGTTACCAAGCCAGCAGATTTTTATTTCTAATCTCTGAAAACCAAGTGCCCTTCCTTTCATGCATTGGACCACTGGTCATCAAATCCCTGTTATGTACCAAGCACCTTTGTGTGCTCACAGGAATACCGAGAGCACACAACCTTCTTGGATCTATATTCATACTGTTGATAGACTAATCAGTCATTCTCAATCCTCTGCCTTAACTGAAAGCACTGCCAAACCCTTTCCATGGATTAGAGACTATTAGTGTCCAGAGATGCTTGTGCATAGCTAGACCTAAAAGCAAATAGAGTAATTCGTGCTTCAGATACTAGATTTGTGTTGATTCTAGGGTACATTCTTAAGGTATCAGAAGACAGTAATCTTACTCAGGTCTTATAGAAGTAGTCATAAATCTATGATTACAACCCAACTTTGTGTTAACCAGTACTTTTCAGCCAGCAGCACCATGTTTAAATGATTTTCCATTGAACTATTGGGTCAACCCATATAATGAACTAGGCCTTTAGCTAAGTGCCTTACAAATAAACTTCTAATTTGACAACTCCCTGTCTTAATCTGACAGAGAAGGAGTTGAGGTCCACTAACAGTGGTAACTTGCTCATTCAAGAATCCACAAGGGATTTGGATCTTGGGTTTTCTGATTTCAAATTATAGCCCAGACTTTTTTATGGGATGTCAATACTTGAATTAAATGCATTCTTTTGTCTCTTGGAGAGAATTGAGAGCAGAGTAGACCTCACCATCATGAAAATAGCATTGAAATGCAGGAACTTTAGTGAATGAGGATATCAGTGAAATGTTACTAAGCAAGACAGGTAAAATTTGTCTTGTAACAATAATATACAATTGTAATATATTTAAGTGTGAGTATATAAAAAGAGGGAAATGTTTTATTAACTGGAAAAAAATTAGCTATGAAAGTTAGTAAGTACAGAAAAATTCATACTATAATAAAAATTGTTTTATTCTTTGTTTCAATTTCTGGTGTTTATTTTAGGTCACTGTTCATCATGTTAGATAGCCTTAATAGTCTCGATGGTTCTACTAGCTCTGTGGGACAAGCCTGGCTGAACCAGGTGCTACAAAGACATGACATTGCAAGAGTGCTAGAGCCATTGTTACTGCTCCTGCTTCATCCAAAAACTCAGAGAGTTTCCGTGCAGCGTGTTCAAGCAGAGCGTTATTGGAGTAAGACTTCCTGTTATCCAGGAGAGGAAAGTGACAAGCATTTCATACAAAATTTTACCTGCAACAATGGTAAAGGTCACAAAGTATACCTCTAATTAGACTTAAGTTATTCAAATAAGTGAGATCTGACTATACAGTGATTGAGAAGAGAATGGGTGCTGGATTTTTTTTCCATGTCTTATTTCCTCCCTTCCTTATCTATTAGAGTCCCAGCTAGATGCGTCAAATTATACTTCATCAGCAACTATTTTTGAGCTCTTAGATCTTGCTAATACATTGACTTTCTCAGAGGAGGAGTCAGCCACAGCTGTAGTCAGAGACACTCAGGTTTTTATGAAATACTTTTGATTTTGGGTATCAACCCAGATCCTAAAACGTCTCAGTAAATATTTCATGGGAGGCCTATAATGCATATTTTGTATGTACATCATAATTCTTTTTCCTCATCTTTTATTTTACCAGTCATTCTCAAAAGGCTGTGACTTTCAGTCCCGCAGCTGGTAAATGGTGAATTTGTGAACAATCATGCTTCTAGTCCATTACCAGTGTGTTTCTGCCAAGTTCTGAGTCCTCGATTTAGCTGTTATACTGCTTCCTGTGGGTGTTCTAAGAATTTGCACTGCCCCGCTTACTGTCAAAACATTCAGGTGGTAGCACTCTGTTGGCCAGTCTCTAATCATTGCCTAATTCTCATTTTTTTCTCTGAGATCAGTCTTAGACTTCTGAGGACCAGGACTATGGCAGCATTTGGTTTTACTATGCATACAGCACCAAAACTTCCAAAACCTTTTCTGTCCTACATGTTACGAAATGGAAAAGAAAATAAGTTTGTGGTCCCCTATTCATTTTAAACTCCTCTTGGTTTCCAATCTGACAGTGCTAGATAGTTCATTAATATTTGTTGAATTTATTGTAAAACCAGGAAGTTATTGATACTTTAAACTCTATATTATTTAAACTTTAGCTCAGCATAAGTAAAGAGAAGTATTATATAAGGAGTAAAATGTAAATTTAACCTGTAATTTTAAAGAATATCTTATTTTAGAGAAAAAATGTGAAACTTTATGTTTCTGTCAGTTAAATGTGCTTTTGTCATTAAGCTATACATTCTAACAATCATCTACAAGATCATTTTATTTAAAAGTTCTCAGAAAATATTAAACTAAAATTTTAATCGAGAGGATACAAGTTGGTAATGAAAATAATGATTACAGATTTTGTATTTGCTGTTACTTTCTATATTTTAGTTATCTTAATACCTTTTATGTTTTTCTCTTTACTATTTGTCATATGCTAGTAAGCCAAGCGCACCTCATTGCATCAAAAGGAAATGGTGAAAAGCCTCTCACTATGGATGAAATAGAGAACTTCAGCCTCACTGTTAATCCATTGAGTGACAGACTCTCCCTCCTAAGCACCAGCAGTGAGACAATCCCAATGGTTGTCTCTGACTTTGACCTCCCAGATCAGCAGATGGAAATACTTCAGAGCTCTGACTCCGGATGTTCTCAGTCTTCTGCCGGAGATAACTTCAGTTATGAAGTTGACCCTGAAAATGTGACTGCTCACGAGGATTCTCTCATGGCAAAGGCAAGCTCCCCAGATGATGATGTACAGCAAGTCGTCTTTGACTTGATATGTAAAGTTGTGAGTGGCCTGGAAGCAGAGTCTGCATCAGTTACATCTGAGTTAGAAATAGAATCTCTGCCGCCCAAGAGTAGTGATTTAGATGCAAATCTAGAGGCCATGAAAAGTGAAGATCAGGTCCCTCAGCACAGTGAACACGCTCAGCTGAGTGAGGACAGCCCACGGTTTCTTTCTGTGTCTGCAGAGGAAGGCTGTGAGTGCTTGGCCAATGGAATCTCCAGAAATAGCTCGTCACCTTGCATTTCAGGAACAGCACAGACCCTCAGTGATTCTTCTATTTCTACAGAAACCAAATCTAGACAAAGGAGTCACAGTAGTATTCAATTTAGCTTCAAAGAAAAGTTATCAGAAAAAATCTCAGAGAAAGAAACAATTGTTAAGGAATCAGGTAAACAACCAGGTGCAAAACCCAAAGTAAAGCTTGCCAGAAAAAAGGATGAGGACAAAAAAAAAGCGGCAAGTGAGAAAGTAAAGCAAACAAATGTATTCTTCAGTGATGGCCTGGACTTAGAGAACTGGTATAGCTGTGGTGAGGGCGAAATTTCTGAAATTGAGAGTGACATGGGGTCTCCAGGATCACGGAAATCTCCGCATTTCAACATCCACCCCCTCTACCAACATGTGCTCCTGTACCTGCAGTTGTATGACTCATCGAGGACTCTGTATGCTTTCTCTGCCATCAAATCCATCTTGAAAACTAACCCCATTGCTTTTGTAAATGCCATTTCAACCACAAGTGTAAACAATGCTTATACTCCTCAGCTGTCACTGCTTCAGAATCTATTGGCCAGACACCGAATATCTGTTATGGGCAAAGACTTCTATAGTCACATTCCAGTGGATTCAAATCATAACTTTCGGAGTTCCATGTACATCGAAATTCTTATTTCTCTCTGCTTATATTATATGCGTAGTCATTACCCAACTCATGTCAAGGTCACTACCCAAGACCTAATAGGCAATCGAAACATGCAAATGATGAGCATAGAAATCTTGACTCTCCTCTTTACAGAGCTAGCAAAAGTAATAGAAAGCTCTGCAAAGGGTTTCCCTAGTTTTATCTCTGATATGCTGTCTAAGTGCAAAGTTCAGAAAGTGATTCTTCACTGTTTGTTGTCGTCCATCTTCAGTGTCCAAAAATGGCACAGTGAAAAAATCGCAGGTAAGAATATGGTTGCCGTGGAAGAAGGCTTCTCAGAAGACAGCCTCATCAATTTTTCAGAGGATGAATTTGACAATGGCAGCACACTCCAGTCACAGCTTCTTAGGGTGCTTCAGAGGCTAATTGTTTTAGAACACCGGGTGATGACGATTCCCGAAGAGAATGAAGCAGGTTTTGATTTTGTTGTGTCTGATCTGGAACACATCAGTCCCCATCAGCCCATGACTTCTCTTCAATACTTGCACGCTCAGCCAATCACATGTCAAGGCATGTTCCTCTGTGCAGTGATCAGAGCTTTGCATCAGCACTGTGCATGTAAGATGCATCCACAGTGGATTGGCTTGATCACATCTACTCTGCCTTACATGGGAAAAGTTCTACAGAGAGTTGTGGTTTCTGTGACACTACAGCTCTGCAGGAATTTGGACAATCTAATTCAGCAGTACAAATACGAAACAGGATTATCTGATAGTAGGTAATGATTGATTTTAGCTTTGTTGTCAATTTAGACACTAATTCAGCAGTACAAATACAAAACATGGTTATCTGATAGTAGGTAAGGATTGATTTTTTAATTTTGTTGTTAGTGACATTTTTCATAGCTATGTCTCCTTAAATGTCATGGTTTGAGTGGAACATAGGGTGTGGCTCTGGCAATTTAGCTGCAGCAGACCCTCAGTTTGATCCCTAGCACTGCTACAAAGAAACAAAACAAAAAACCCAACTAGGAGTAAAAGAAATAGTGGTTGGTTTTCAGTATGTTATAAATAGTATGCCATTTTTAAAAATAAGAAAGCTCAACTCTAGGATTTCATTGAGTATCAATAAAAGAGATCTAGAATAGAGATGAAAAGGAAGCGGTTCTTTTTTCTTTCAAGGATCAAAGTTAAACTAGATGTCCTTTCACCTCAACTAGCAAAAAAAAAAAAAAAAGTTTCCCAGACATTTTCCAGTATATTACCTAAATACAAATTAATTTGCAGCTGAAGTTAATTTAAATTTTACACTATTTTTTCCCCATCTAATTTGGTATAGGCTTTCCTGGTTTAATGGTAAACTCTCTCAGCCATATTCAAAATTGATCTGTGAATAGTTAGGCAAATGTTTAGTAGACTGGTGTCTGGTTTTCCTCTAGGAAAACCTCAGCTGATGTGTCTAGCACTCCTCAATAGGGGAAGTTCACAGTGGCTATATTTGTTTACTTTATATATTCTTTAGCCAAATAGAACTCTGGTACAGTTAGATCAGCTCTACAGATTAGGGATAGTTAGCCCTGCTGTATTCTTTTATTATTATTCATGCTTATTGAGTGCCTACTGTGTATCTGGCATGTGCTGTGCCTTTACTAGTGGTAAAGTATAAAGTATGCTTTCACAGACCTTCTGTTTCATACTTTTTTTCAGGCCTTTGTGGATAGCATCAGTTATTCCACCAGATATGATTTTAACTCTGTTGGAAGGAATCACAGCCATTATCCATTACTGCTTGTTGGATCCAACCACCCAGTATCATCAAGTAAGACTTCAAAGGCATTTGTAGTCTTCTTAAAGATCAGCCTCACAACCAGGATGTATCCCTGGTGCAGGAAAGGACTTTGGGAGCACTTTCCCCATGGAGGGATACTCCCTTAGCCAAGAGGCAGGAGGGAGGGCCTGTCCCTACTCCAAATGGCTTGACAGATTTTGATGATCACTCCTGGAAGGCATCACCCTCCCTGTGGAGGCGGGAGGGGGGGATGAGAATTGAGGGGGTCAGAGGGGAGGGAGGGAGAGGGAACTGGGATCAATATGTAAAATAAAAATTTTTTAAAATAAAAAAAAAAAAGACCAGCCTTACTTAGTAAGTTCCTGTTAGTAAGTAACTATTTTTCTTCTGCTTAATAGCTTTTGGTTAATGTAGACCAAAAACACTTGTTTGAAGCTCGCAGTGGAATCCTTTCTATCCTTCACATGATCATGTCCTCTGTGACTCTGCTCTGGAGCATCCTGCACCAGGCTGATGCCTCAGAAAAGATGGCAGTAGCTGCATCTGCATCCATTACCACAATCAATCTGGGAGCCACAAAGGTTAGATGATTCACCTTCATCTGCAGAGCACAGTGTCTTCAAAATGTATGCTAGCTTAGGTAGTTTATGTGACATCCCATGCACATTGATAAGTACACAGCTCTATTAACCATTTTAAGGGATGCAAACCAATAACTTCTTAAGACAAATCTATGAAGTTGTGAAATTGATACAATCCAGTTCAGTTATGTCTATTATTACAGAAAAATTCTTTGTGCCTGCTTACATTTGCTTATTTTTCCCACCCCAAACCCTAACCAACAGCTAATCCAATTTCTCTCCATATATGTTTGATTTTTCTGGATATTTGTAGAAGATGCACTTCTATTAGAATCCAAATTTTATAGTCAAGAATCTAAAATGTTATAGTCAAACCTGGTATGGTGGCCTATGCTAATAATCCTAGGCTCACAATCAGAGAATCTGCATTTGAGGCCAGCCTGAGATATGTGGCAAGTTCCAAGGCAGCCTGTGTAACATAGAAAAGCACTATCTCAAAAGTTGCATAGTTTTTGACTTAATAAACTAATCTAGAAGTAAATTCTTAAGTAAAGTTATTCATAGTGTGTATGCAGCGTCAATGGCAAAGAGGCTTCTAAATGATAATTACATCAGTGGATAAAAAATTTAAAGTAAATAAAACTTAACTTCCTGTGTTTTTCTAGTATCTAATCACAGTGTTGAGTTGTTATTTAGTTTTCTTTTAAATTTTGTTTCCTTTTAAAATTAAAAAACTCATGACTGTAACTCCTGCTTTGAAGCGGGACTTGCTTTGAACTCCTGATCCTCCTGTCTCAGCCTGCAGACTGCTGAATATGGGCTACCATGCCCAGTGAGAGCTATTGCGTTGTTGAAAGGTTTCTCTACTGTTGTGTAATTAAATGCTTTATCTACTTGTAAATGTTCATGTGTTTTATTTTACTTATAAAATGCTTAAATTGTTTTAGAACCTAAGACAACAAATCCTGGAATTATTGGGACCCATTTCAATGAATCATGGTGTTCATTTCATGGCTGCCATTGCCTTTGTGTGGAATGAAAGAAGACAAAACAAAACCCCTTCCCGAGCCAAGGTATTATATTCATAACTAAACATGTGGTGCTTGGTACAAAACATAGTTATTAATTTCATTTTATATGTGCTGATTTTTAAATTCTCCATAGATTACACTGAAAAAGTAAAAGCTTGTCTAAAGTTCTTGGTAATGACTTATTGTCTAAAGTTCTTATTAAAAAACTTGGAATCAACTGTGAAAGATTGTATTTTAGGACTAGAAAACTAGCTTAGTGCTAGAGCATTGGCCTTGCATGCACAAGGGCATGAGTTCAACCTCAGCAATGGAAAAAAAAAAAAAAGTGTTAGTGAGACTATGTTATCAAATTTGTCACTGAATTTTAAATAGGAATTCTAATGTATATTTTTAATATAGTGACTTGGGGTAGAAAGCAAAGATTGGAGAAAGTTTTCATCTTTGTTGTTGTTTTTCTTTATCCGATGTCTTTTAAGTTAATAATTCTCTAAGTATAATTCCTGTGTTGGTTTTGACTGGATTGTATGGGTGAAAATTTTTGTGAGTTTGAAATGTAGAAAGTGTATTTTATATTGGGCATAAATCATAGTATATTAGAGTAGTAATGCTGTTAAATCATTTGGTCTCATACAAAATACATAATTGATGAACTTATACAAGCCTCTGACTTGTCATTTCTTTCTGATTCCACATTACATATATGTTGTCATTCCTGAAGTAATAAAAGTAAACTTTTCTGCCATTACATTATTTTTGCATATGAAGATTTAGTAGTAGCTTCCATATTTTTTAAAAAGCCATTGTATCTTAATTCTTTAATAAAACAAAGAAGCAAATACATGAAGTAGAATGTAAGCTTAAAGATAAGCAATATAGATGAAAAAGAATTACAAAAATAAGGGCGTGGCACTGGATACTTAACATCCTCTTGCAGGAATAAAGAACAAAATCATAGGAGGACAAAATATTGTAGAAATAGAACAAGAAATGCCTTAACAATGAAAAAAATTTTTTTAGGCCATGCTCATCACTGAAAAAAAACCTACATAAAATTCAGTATGTCCTTTTAGAAACATGGGGGTAAAGAGAAGCTAAATTTTCAAAAAAGGGAAAAAATTTAAAGAGCATTTTTGAAAAACTGTCCAATTCAAAGTAATAGTGTTAAAGATGGCTGACCTGAACAAGGAGAAGCTAATGGGCCCCCAGACTGATGGCTGGAAATCTAACATGGGACTGACTCAGACCCCCTGAATATGGGTCTCAGCTAGAAGGACTGAGCAGTCCAGGGGACCTCAAACAGTGGAACCAGGGTGTATTCCTGGTGCACAAAAGGACCTTGCAGACACATCCACCATGGAGGGGATACTCCCTTATCCTGGAGATAGGAGAGAGGTCCTAGTCCCTACTTCAAATGACTTGACAGACTTACATGACCCAACCTGGATAGCATAGCCCTACATGTGGAATGGGGGTAAGGGGATGGGAGGGGAGGGTGGTCAGGGTGCATGTGAGGGGGGAAAGAGAATAAAAAGGAGGGAGGGAGAGATGGAGGGAGGGGAAAGTGGGATTGACATGTAAAATTTTTAAATTATATTATTAATAAAAAAGATAAAAACAACAAAGTAATAGTGTTAAGACGACTTTAGCAACACTAGAAACTTAAGAAAAATTAGTGTGAACAAACAATTCCATACCCTGCCTAACTCTTTATTATAGTCTTTTTCAGCCATGTGCTGTGCCATTAGTATACAAGGCCACTAGTTCACTCTTACACAAGATGACAAGGAGGCAATATCACTTTGACCTTGGATAACAGCGCTAGAGTTCCAGTCCTAGCAGACCCGAGAGACACCAAGCAAAAACGTCTTAAATGGGGCAGGGAAAACTTAAAGAAAAAAAGAGAATATATGAGATTAACTACTTAAAATCTTAAAGCCAGGCCGTGGTTGCATTCACCTTTTATGCCAGTACTTGAGAGGCAGAGATAGGAGGATCTCAGTGAGTACAATGCCAGCCTGGTCTACAAAGTGAGTTCTAGGACAGCTCAGGCTGTTACACAGAGCAACCCTGTCCAAAAACACAAACAAAACAAAACAAAAAAACAAACAAACAAACAAAAAAACTTTAAATACTTGTTTATAGGAAATTCGCCACTGTCAAAAGTTATAGGGATGAATTTGTGGGGGGTGTGTGTGTGTGTGTGTGTGTGTGTGTGTGTGTGTGTGTGTGTGTGTGTGTGTGTGTGTGTGTTGCTATCTGTGGAAGCCAGCAGACAACCTCATGAATGAATTTTTGATAAAAAGTGAAGCAGACAAAACAAGCTTCGCAGTACCTCCCAGGGGAACAACATTGTACAAGAGGGAAATGGCAACAGTATAATTACGTCAGCCTTGAGTAGTCATTTGAACCTGGGTACTGACCTAAGTGAGATCATGATAATTCCTCTGAAGAATAGGAAAAACTGTTTAAGACACTCAAATCTTTGTCTTTTGATTGAGAATTCAATTGTTAATATTGAATTTGGAAAAAGGAAAAGCATAAAATAACAAAGAAAAAAAAAACAAAAACAAAACAAAATCTCACTCCATGGATAATAGAATGTAAGTAGCAAAATGGAGCTGGCTCCTTTAAGGTACATAGTAGGTAAGATAGGCCCTGATACATTGGGTTTGGTTTTTAATTTCTCTATCAGATTTGTCCTATTTGACTTTGATTTCTTTGTTTATGTGTGGATGTGCACATGCTGTGGTCAGAAGACAGCCTACAGGAGTTAGTTCACTCTTCCCACTGATTTTGAGTTTTATGAAGTAAGATTCAGGTATTAATTTTAAAAATTAAATTTTATCAGAAGTAGTCAAGGGACATGTTTATATTAAGAAAGGGCCATAAGCAGGGTGGTGGTGGCACACACCTTTAATCCCAGCACTCAGGAGGCAGAGGTGGGCAGATCTCCGTGAGTACTAGGACAGCCAGGGCTACATAAAGAAACCCTATCCTGAAAAACACAAAACAAACAAAAATTAGAAAATACGATTATTTTGTATTTGGTGCATTGGTGGCACAGGCCTTTAATCCCAGCACTCGGGAGGAGGCAGGGGCAGGTGGATCTCTGTGAATTCAAGAGCTAGTTCCAGGACAGCCTCCAAAGCCACAGAGAAACCCTTGTCTTGACAAAACAAAACAAAACAAAAAAGGGCCATCAAGTAGTCCTTCTGTGACTTCTTTAAAACATTTACATATCCACACCCCTGCTTAAATGCTGTGACTGTGTTGTGTTCTCCAGGTGATCCCTGCAGCCAGTGAAGAACAGCTTTTACTAGTAGAACTGGTTCGCTCCATCAGCGTCATGAGAGCAGAAACTGTTATCCAGACAGTGAAAGAAGTTTTAAAGCAGCCTCCAGCCATAGCCAAGGACAAGGTAAGAAAGCTTTGCTTTTGTTTAGAATTCAGTTTCAGAAATGGAGCTGATTGAATAGAGATAATTTTTTGTATAATAATTTCATTATGGTTATTGCACAGCACTCTTTTCATAAAAAAAAACTTGAAGTTCCTTGCTTGTCTAATCATTCCTGAAGCCAGTGATAAGGAGTTAACTGTATTTCTCTCCATATGTACATCAGAAGTGTCAGAAACTGTGGGACTCGACTCCTAGATTTTCTATCCATTAGAAGAACACAGAAGCCTCAGCCTAAAATCCGCTTTGTAGGTTTCACGGCTTCCTTGATGCTTTCTTTTCCAGTGAGTTTTCAATTCTGTAAACTCCCAACGTTTTGCCATAATCACTATTCCACACAACATTGTTTCTTGAAACTGTATGAGACTATGCTTTGTGATCGTGAGGTCTGGGCTTCAAAGCCAGGGAACAGGGATGCTGGGAGGGTAAAGAGAATGTGATGAGCAGTAGACAGATGCAGCATACTTTTATTTTCTGGTATACAGCCCCGGAGGCAGGCACATGACACATTCTCCCCACACATAGGCTGACAAACAGGTAAGCATACACAATCCAGGGGCACATTCAGGTAAGAGCACTCTAATCTCAAAATTAACACATGTGGCATTTTGACAGAAATGGTTCTATGATGTATTTTACCTCACTGCTTACCTGGGTTCCCTGACATCTGGTGTCAGCTGTCATTATCTAACAGCCCATATCAGTGCCATGTTGTCTAAACCTCACTTGTCCCTGTAACCTTCTGTACCCTTGAGAGGACAACAGGAAATAGTTGTGACAGTCTCTCACTCACATTGCTAGTCTCTAGCTGGGAAACAGGTCTACATGTAGGAAGTTAGGAACCTCTCTATTTTTTACCGGTTTATCCAGGCAATGTTACAAGTCCTTAATTTTGTAGATTTACCAATCACAAAAGTGAGACTTTGAACCATGCCAAACAAGTATAATCATAACCTTAGGGATTATTACATATATCTTAAAACATTTGATTATTTTGTTCTTATTGAATTGCCCAATATTGAGAACAGATATTTGTCATTAGTGAGTAATCTTACTTTGTTGTGGTCCTAAGTATTCAAACTAAGCCTCATGCATGTTGACCAACTGCCCTGACACTGAGCTATACCCCAGCCCTCTTAGGAGCTATCTCAGTGGTTACCTTATTATTCCAAAAGCACCTTTGGAGAATTTGTCTTGAGATGTTTTAGTTTGCTTGTGAAAGCTTGATTCTGTGTAGTATTTTGAGGTAGATAATGAGCTACATACACCTGAGGGCCAAAAATACAAAAACTAACCCCTCTCCAGACCAGTGCTGCCCCTTACTAAATGTGTTAACACCACGTTTGTGTGTGTGTGTGTGTGTGTGTGTGTGTGCACGCGCACACGTGTGTGTGCTTGTAGTGAAAAGGAAATGTTTGAGGAAATGGTTGGAACAAAAAGAGAACAATTGGCAAATCAGTGAACATCAGTTCAGTTCCTTTTTATTTACTTTTTGCTTTTACTGACTTTCAAAGGCAGGTAGAGTATATTTTAGGATTTCTCAATACTATCTTTTTAATGTTAATATTTCTTTATTACGAATTCCATACAGAAATACAAAGCTGTCTTTAATTTAGATTATATTTTAGGTGATTGAGACTTAACTAATTTTGGACTGGAGAGGTGGCTCTGTGGTTGAGAACACTTGTTGCTCTTGCAGACCCTGAGTTCAGTTCCCAGAACCTCCTTGGCAGCTCACAACAAACTATACTCAAGATCCAGGGGATCCAGTGCCCTCTTCTGGTCTCCACAGGCACCTGCATGCACACAGTGCACAGACATACACTTAGGCACTCACCTAAATACATAAGCTAAAAATTTTTCAAGTAAATCTTTAAAAAAAAAGTTGTTTTAAACAGTTTGAAAAGTAGTTAATCTTAGTTTAACTATACTGATTTAACATTGTACGAAAATAGACTTAAATACATATGTAATCTGCAAATCTCAACCTAATTCTGATGTGCACCAAATCTCAGCTGATCTAAATGGATATATACCTCTGATGGTTTCAAAATGAGTGACCATTTAAAAATGACTAGAAGATTTATCTAGATAAGATAAACTTTTCCCACATATCAAAAATTGATAATCTACAAGTTATTTTAATGACCATTCAGTCTGTCTATTTTCTATCTTTTAAATAGCTCTTGTATTATGAATTTTCCCTACTAAGTGGTGGGGGGGGGTCTGCATGTTTTTTAAATAACAAACCAATACTTTATGTTTTTAATTAAAAGTTATAGGGACAAGTCAGGGTAGTTGTAACAATGAAAAAGCAAAGGCATCATTTTGCTTCACCATAAAACTAATTTCTTTTGCTTATTATAGAAACATCTCTCTCTGGAAGTCTGCATGCTTCAGTTTTTCTATGCTTATATACAAAGGTAAGACGCTGATGTAGATCTTCTCATACTCAGTTGTCACCTGTACAGCTTAGGAAGCTACAAAGAAAAGCACTGGAGTTCTTTCCAAAAGTAGTCAGTGTGCTATTGTTACTGATGTTCCCTCTGAAGAAAAAGGCAGATGCTCTGTAGCAGAAACGTAGCTGTTAATGGGAATCATGAGCATGCTAATGAGAGAGCTGTGCAGATCTATGCTCCTAAGATGTGAACAACACACAGATATTACATAGTGGACTGCAAGAAATTGACAACCTTCTCTTGAAATCGTGTTCGCTGCCTCTAAACTGATTACTATTTTGATTGATAGAGGTGAATGTATAGCAAACCACTTTGGTGGCTTTTTTGAAAAAGGATAAAAAAATGAGACTGGACATGGTGTAGCATGCCTTTAATCCCAGCACTCAGAGGCAGAGGCCAGCAGATCTCTATGAGCTTGAGGCCTCCTTGGTCTACATAGCCAGAGACCTCGTCTCAAAAAACAAACAAGTAAATAAATAAATAAATGCTTGAAAATATCTTCATGTTTGGTGTTCACTTTTGTTATTAGCTGGCCCTGAATAGAGGCAATATTCTAATACAATTCTTCCTTAAGGACATGAATCTTGCCTGGTGCTGGTGGTGGACACCTTTAGTTCCAGCACTTAGGAAGCAGAGGCAGGCGGATCTCGTGTGTTGGAGACCAACCTGGTCTTACAGAGCTAGTTTTAGGACAGGCTCCAAAGCTACACAGAGAAACCCTGTCTTGAGGGGGAAAAAAAAAAAATCAAGAATCTGAATCTGAATCTTAATCTTCCCAATGGAGCAAGTACTACTGTACTAATTTATGACTAACATTGATAAATCAGGTTTTGGTGGGGCTAGAGAGATGGCTCGGTTGTTAAGAGGACTGGTTGCTCTTCCAGAGGTCCTGAGTTCAATTACCTGCAACCATATGATGGGTCACAACCATCTGCTATGAGATCTGGAGCGTCTTCTGGCATTCAGGCGGGATTGTATATACTAATAATAAATTGATGGTGACTTATAGCAAGAACTGCATGAAGTCTCTATTTAGGTACAGGTGGGGTAAAGGTTGGACTGAAGCATAGGTCATGCTCATTTCTTTACAGGTGAGAGACTGGCGTGTAGCACGGGTGGGCTGGAGTTTTAAAAAATCAGTGCAATTATATTTTGTTTCTGAGAGTGTTATGTGATAAGTGATCGCTGTTGCAAACCGTAAATTAAGAAGTCACATCAAGTATTTTAAATGTGTTTCCTTTTCTTAGTAGGAAATAAAAGATTTTAGAAATCCTGTTCTTTACTAGTCTATAAAAGTTTAAATGTTTCAGATAACTTAGAACATGTGTAAAGGATGATAAATTAAGGATGAGAAAATTAAAATTTACTGTGGTTTCTATCAAACTGGTTTATCTTTCAGAATTCCAGTGCCCAATTTAGTGGACAGTTGGACTTCACTATTGGTCCTTCTGAAAGATTCCATACAGCTGAGTCTTCCAGCCCCAGGGCAATTTCTTATACTTGGGTAAGTAGTCTCTCTTAACAGTGTATTATTTTGAAGGGTTAGAAATGTAGATCAGTAGAAGAGCAAATACTTATTATGCAACAGAACCTGAGCACACACACACATGAATACCTATCTATACATATGTGTCCATACATACACATGCATACATATAATTTTATTAAAAGCATAGTCTTTGCTATCCTGATTGCTGATGAACATGTTTTATATGGCCATGTCATGTGTTTATGTGTTCACAGGCATCTTGAGGTTCAGATCCAGACATATAAGGTCTGTCAGTGGGAGGAGATAGGAAGGAATACAGTATGTCTAGAACACTTAATACAAAAATATTAGAACCAGTCACCATTTAGGAGCAGTAAGGAAGCACTGTGTGGACAATATGGGTGAGTGTGCACCATGCTAAACAGAACATCACAGAAGACGTACACTGAATCCTGCACATAAACAGTCCTGTAAAAGGCCACTTCTCTTTGTGTCTTGTAGTTTCTAGATCTATGCTCATAGATACAGATTTGATTATTTGGTAAATGCCAGTTACTCATTGCCCTGAGTAGAGTCATATTTGGGAATTTCATAACAGATGTGTAATAAAAAACCTGGTAAGTGAAACACAATGGTAAGAGTAAAAGCCTTTATTGAAGACGGAGGAAAAGGATATACTGAGACAAGCTACATTATCTGGTTTAGACATGGTGTGTCACCGGCAGAGAAATGATAAGAAAATAGGGTGGGCAACAGGAGATGGAGCTGCTTGGGAAGAAACTTGAATTTCATTGGATAATATTGGTAATGAGCGAGAGCCTGGCATGTCTACAGATTGTAAGGAGAGAGTGGTACTTCTTATGATTGGGGGCTCGGAATTTATTTCAGTGGGAGATGACAGGGTGTGAACAACTGATGTTGGCATTTAGAAAATAGGAAAAAGAAGGAAAAGGAGCTAGAAAGGGAGTTTTCAGGGTTATAATATGGTGTGAGGGAAACCTTGGAAGGGTCCCATGGCAGATGAGGGACAAACAGCAGGTGGGAGAAAGACAGAGATCTGCAGACAAAACTTATGTGGCAAATTTATTGGGGCAAGTGAGTAAGGGAAGGGAAGAGAGAAAGAGCTCGGAAATGGCAGGAGAGAGAGAGAGAGAGAGAGAGAGAGAGAGAGAGAGAGAGAGAGAGAGAGAGAGAGAGACCGATGGAAGACGCGCGAAAACGACACCCAGCCTGACCTACCCACACACACACACACACACACACACACACACACACACGTGCTAGAGCTTGCCTCTTAAAGGTACCTTTGCATCTGTGTACAGAGCCAGGGTACTGCTTGCCAATGCACAGAGGCAGTACACTTTGCCAGGTTCAAGGGACGGGGACAGGTTTGCCTGGGTTACAACAATCAGAAAATATAAAAAGCCAGGTGTGGTCTGTATGGCATCTAGAAAGGAAGGTTAAGAAGATGCTGAGGAGCTATCTCAATGTGAGTAAAGCACTTGCAGTGAAGCATGAGGTCCTGAGTTGGGATCCGCAGAACCTAAAGTCCAGTGCAGTAGAGTGTGTCTAGAATCCCCGTGCTGCTGCAGTGAGGAGAGGCAGAGGTGAGAGTCCCTGGAGCTCGGGGGCCAGCTAGTGTGCTATACACAGTAAACAATGCTCCAAGTGTTAGAAGACAAGGACCCACAGCTGAGCTTGTCCTATGTACAAACTCTACGTGCTCATCAGGGTATGCACATTTGTGCATGTAAGTACACACACAGCAAAGGTTAAGAGAAGGTGGCACTATTTGGAAGAAGTTGGGGTGATGAAAAATGGTTTGTTTAGGGGTTAGAGATAAGAGCAGCATTGAGATTTACTATTAAGAAGTAAGCACAGAACAGTTGGAAGTGTAGGTAGAGTGGGAAGGGGGGGGGCTCCAAAGATATTTGATTACAAGAAAAGGAAGATAAATGAAAAAGAGGTAGAAGAAAGTGTATTTTAGAAGATGGCATTTAATGCTAAGAAATGCATTAGGATGTTCAGTAAACAGGCTCTGTTGTACAGGACCTGTGCTCAAATCTTAGCTCCTTCACTTAGGTATGTGACCTTTGGGTAGGGGAGGTCATTTAACCTTTCCTAGGTGAAATGGAAACAGTGATGGTGCCTATCTCATGTGCTTGTTAAAAGGATTAAATGAGCTACTATTTATTAAATACTTAGAACAGTTCCTGACCATTAGTACATATCTTTAAGTGAATAGTAATTCACTAAACATTCTAGACATGAGAAGATATTTATAGCACCAAATTCAAGAGATACTGGGATGAGAGCTAAAGAACAGGAAATAGCAAATATGATTCGTTATGATTACAGTTTAGTATTTTAGCCAAGGAGTCTCCTGCTGTTATTGCAAGGCATCTGGATCCCTTCCAGTTGAAGGTTCTTACAGATAATGCTGCTCTTTTCATGTCTTTTCATACATAAACATTAATGACTGGAAAACATATACTGTTAATAAGAAATTACATGGAATCATGTCCATTTTCTTTGGACTGCTCTTACAGGGTCCTGAATGAGTTTATTATGAAAAATCCTAGTTTGGAAAATAAGAAAGACCAAAGAGACCTTCAGGTAAGGCATTCTGAATTCAAGGTTGCTACCTAAATTAAAAGTTAAAATTGGGAGTCATATAAGATAATGTATGATGTTCCTTCTAACTATTTTATAAAAGTTAAAGTCTGTTATATAAAAATAACATGTCTATAATCTCAGCTCTTGGGAGATAGAGATGGGAGGATCAGGATTTCAAGGCCTTATCTACAACGTACATTGAGTTTGAGGCCAGCCTGAGCTACATGAGATCATTTCTGGACAAGGTTAAGGAGTGGAGAATATGTATTATAAAATACCTATTGTCAGAAAACAAAACATTTCAAAAGTCCATAACTCATTTGCATGTGTATGCACAAACATGGTTCTTTCTTGTTTCTCTAGGACGTGACTCACAAAATAGTGGATGCTATTGGTGCAATTGCTGGTTCCTCTCTAGAACAGACAACTTGGCTCCGACGAAACCTTGAAGTCAAGCCTTCTCCCAAAATAATGGTGGATGGAACCAATTTGGAGTCTGATGTTGAAGGTATTGCTCTCCTTACTCTTATTCTCTTGGCATATACTTACTAAGCAGTGTTTATTTAGCCCTATAACATAAGCTCACCTTTTTATCAGTGAGAAGATACTAATCATTATCTTTATCTCTCGTCTCTTATTTAGATATGCTATCACCTGCAATGGAAACCGCAAACATAACTCCCTCTGTGTATAGTGTCCATGCACTGACATTGCTTTCTGAGGTAAATATTATCAAGTGTTTTTATGTGCACACAGAAGTGAACGTTGAATAGTACATATCAATAGGAAATTCTCTGGTCTACAGAGTAAGTTCCAGGATAACCAGGGCAACACAGAGAAACCCTGTTTCAAAAAACCAAAGGAAAAAAAAAAAAAAAAGGAAGTTCTCATAGAGAAGTTTTTAATTTCAAAAAGCATTTTGTGCTTCTAGAAATCACTGGTATAACTACCAAGTATATGACAATATGGGGGCAGAGCGTGTGTGTGAGTGTGTGTGCTTGTGCTTGTGTGCGCACACATATATTTGCAGGCATGCACATACATACACCTGTGACTTTGATTTATGGCCTTTTTTTAATATAACTATGCAAGTTCATGAAAATGCCCACAAGAGAACATGTAATTCAGGACATCCAGGATCCTTGCTTCTGGCCCTTGGTCATTCAGATTTGGCTCAGAATGAACTGTATCTTATCTCCCCACCCTTACTTTTAAAGTGTATATTTTAAGAAATAAAAATCTTTGTATCTGATTATGGTGAGGAAGGTGGAAGTGGTTAAGTATGAAGCATGTACAGCAAACAATATGACCATACAGGTCACTTTTTGCCCCTTACAGATGTGGATGCTGGGTCTTACCATAGGTTAGAAAATAGGACTGACACTAATGGCTGTTGATTGACTGGACTAGGACTTGAGGAACCCAGTCTGATTAGCTTTGGGGTTTCCTTAAGCGCTCTTTGTAAGTCTGGGGAAGAGAATGCTGAGGTTCCACTCACTGTCACATAGAAGGTCCTTGACTGTTTTATACCTCCCTATCTCAAAATAGATTTTCCTCATTTTAAGTAGCTTTGGTTTCCTTCCAAGTTGAAAATCAATACTCACCTCAGACCCCAGTTTTAGCATACAGATTAATTTGTTTCCTCTGTTTTGTAGGTACTGGCTCATCTTCTGGATATGGTTTTCTACAGTGATGAAAAAGAGCGTGTTATTCCTTTACTTGTAAACATTATGCATTATGTTGTACCCTACCTCCGAAATCACAGGTACCGTATGATTCCAATAGATTTCAGCTAATTCACCTAATTCACCTAATTCAGCTAATTCAGCTAATGTAGATTTAAAAAAAAAAAAAAAACTGCTACAAGATCTTGTTGCCATTTGTGGCCTTAACTACTAAATAATGTTATTCTTACCTTGACTCATTTATGATGCTAAATTTTTTTATTTACATCTCATTTTTCTTATGGTTCTGTTTTGTTTTTGCATTTTAGTATCTGAGATAAATGTGAATACACATAAATTCAAGATGATGATAAAAGTGAAAGCATAATATGGTTTAATGGTTTTTTTTCCCTGTACAGTGCACATAATGCCCCTAGTTACCGAGCCTGTGTCCAACTGCTCAGCAGTCTTAGTGGGTATCAGTATACAAGGAGAGCCTGGAAAAAAGAAGCCTTTGACCTTTTCATGGATCCCAGTTTCTTTCAGATGGATGCTTCCTGTGTTAATCAGTAAGTAGTCTTCTCACTTTGACTCGTTGTCGGTCACTGCCTAGCAAAGGCAGAAGGCCTTAATAAGAGTAGAATCTTAATAACGTGATAATCCTGCGACTTTCAGCTGGAGAGCAATTATGGACAACCTGATGACACATGATAAGACAACATTCAGAGATTTGATGAGTGAGTATTGTGACAGCCCAGGCAGTATTTTTCTTGTACAGTATTATTAGCATGCACTAGTCTCTTTTGAAAACTATCGAATTAGCTCTTTGTCAAGTTAAACATAGTATCCTATGGGAATATAATAGACTGAAAAAAAAATCCCATGTTTCCCCTTATATGCAGAATGTAGATTAAAAAAAAAAAATAAAAAGGATGCCAGGCATTGGTGGCGCATGCCTTTAATCCCAGCACTCAGGAGGCAGAGGCAGGCAGATGTCTGTGAGTTCGAGACCAGCCTGGTGTACAAGAGATAGTTCCAGGACAACCTCCAAAGCCACAGAGAAACTCTGTCTCGAAAAACAACACAACAATAAAAAAGGACATCCCATCTTTCCCTTTATATGCATAATACAGATTTCAAAAAAGTTACAAGAGGCAGGGGACAGTGTGGGAATGGACAGCCCCTAGAAGACAAAGACAGGAGGATCACAAGTTCTATACTAGCCTAGCATATATGAATATAGCAAGACTGTGGTAATAAACAACAAACAAAACAACACAAGTGGAATGAGGGCTGTGTAGGAAAGTAAAGAGAACTGATAAATTTGTGGGGATTAGAGAGAATAATGCAGTATAAGTAAGTAAATTATGTGATATAAATGTATGGGAGGACCTGGTGAGATCTCCCATTTTATGCAGTGAATACGTGCTAACAATAAAAATATTACCAAGGATAACTTAGTGCTAAGTAAATTATCCTTTATTTCCCCATCACACAGCCTAGTTACTGGCATAATAGGACTTCATAACTACTTACTAGGTAAGATGGTCAGACAGAAGGAGGCAATTGGATCTAACCTCTATGACAGTCTCCTCTAAATCTCAGTGACTGTGATCTCCAGGACAAGGGGAAAAGACAAGGACAGAGAAAGAGTGTTACTAAACTGAACTGCAATCACTGGAATTGTGCTTTTTACAGGTGTATATCCCAACTAGTTTCTTATCTGAAGAAAGGGTGCCTTGTTACCTCTTTTCTCATTTTCTTTGAGCTGTTTTAAGTCTCAAATTTATATGTTCATCAAATATTTATTGAAAGATGACAGTGGACCAGGTAGTATGCTAACATTTAAGATTTTTTTTTTTAATTAGGAAGTGGGGTTATAAAAAAAATAAAATGGGGCACTGTGTGACAAATTTTAAAACAGCAGAGTTATTTATTTTATTTTTATTCACATCATATTTGATGTGAACCTGAGGGAGCCAATCCTTCCTAGAAATGGAATTCCAAGCATAAAGAACAAAAATTACAACAGTATTGGGGTGGGAGCAAGCTTGATGAGATTATGTCATAGAGGAAGTTAGGAGCAAGGAGCAAAATGAAGAACAGGAAATCAGACCAAGCTAGGTTTCTCCTGATATTATTTTATTTATATTTTTTTTAGTAATACAAAAGATCTAACAAAATATTTAAGCAGATAGGAGTTATAAAATGGTATTATTGGACACTTTCCTTCTAAAATGCACAGTTCTAAGTATTCTTGTCTGTCTACATCGAAATCTTACCATTTGACCTCAGGCATGTGTGTGCTCAAACTGTCTGCTTTTCTGACACAGTTTTCTGCATACAGAGAAAGGTCCAGATCCTCTGCTGTATTGTCAGGGTATATGTCATGAGGTAGTCACTCACTTTAAATAAGGAATGGTCACTTTCAGATGACTGGATGGGCTCTGCTTCATTCCTTTTCATAGCTCGAGTAGCTGTGGCCCAAAGCAGTTCTCTCAATCTTTTTGCAAATCGGGATGTGGAGCTAGAACAGAGAGCCATGCTTCTCAAAAGATTGGCCTTCGCTATTTTTAGCAGTGAAATTGATCAGTACCAGAAGTACCTTCCAGACATACAAGGTAAGTAATTATTTTACCCTCTCTCTTCTGAATTACAGGGATGTAGGGGTCATTTATTTGGGTGGGGGGTAATTTGTTTTGCTGTTCTGTTGTTGTTTCTTAGCAAACATCTTTACTAAAATTTAATTGGGGTTTAGATAAACCACAAGTGTGGGTTGTAGGATAGTATTACATAACAAAATTTTTAGCTTAATTGTGTAAAAGAAATCAACACTGAATTAGAAAGACACTAAACTTTATCTGATTTGTTGTTTGATTCAAATATCAGAGAAATTGATATGCAAAGTCAGGTAGTCACTATTTCATTCACTCTAGGCAAGCATATTATTGTGTTTTAGTTAAGGACAACATGTCAGGAAACACATCCTTAACAAGAAGACAAAGTAAAGGAGAGCCAGGAACTTGTGGCTTGCACTAATATTTGCATGTCTTATTTGTAACTGTGTTGGGTCTATAATAGACAGGGTTCTTTAGAAAAGGAATGTATTAGATTGGCTTACACAGTAGGGACTGAGTAGTCCAACAATGGTCATCTGCACACTGGAGAAACGGAGAACACAATAGCTGCCTTCACAATTACAATATAATTGTAGCTCTCCAAGTTCTCTGGAGAGTGCCTTGGCATTGAGTCCACACTGAAAGGCCAAAGAAGCCAGAATCTAAAGTTAGAAAATTGTAAGTGCAGCTATAGATGTACCTCCATTTAGAAGCACATTCCCATAGGAAGCAATACTTCTGGGCCAACAGCATACGATCAGGGGTGGGGGGAGGAGGAAGCAAAATTTTTGCTAGAGAGTGACAAGGTGTAACTCTGAGTAGTAGTATTTCCATTCCTATCCTTGACCCACTAGACTCATGAATCCTGGCTATGGAGAACCATGTATTGAACACTTATTCAGGGCATATATAGGGGAAACCTGCCCTGTTCTCCAGCCTACTGTCTCCTAGTTGGCACTGTACTGTATCTTCAGATGGTCATTCTACTATTCTCCCCATGAACGTGAGCCCACTACTCACGTCTTTGACTGTGCCACAGCATTGGTCAGAAGCAATGCTGTGTAGAAAACCAAGACAGTAGATAAGGCATTCTATAAGTTCATGGACAAGTTTTGACGGGAACAGTTTTGCAAAGGAAATACAGACCCTAATACAATTACTAAAATTGTCTCTTAATAAAAAAAATATTTACCTTTTCAGGCTTTATCTATAACCAAACTATGGCTACCCAACTCATGGAGTGCTGTGTAGCCTCTAACCTCAAGAGCTCATGTGAAAATGGTTCTGTCCCTTAGCCCTGAATACCTTATTTCAAATATAGAACAGTTAACACTCTTCTGTGAGCACTTGGGTTGGTTGGGTGCTGGGTTGGTTGGTTTTGGCATTAGATTTGTCTTGAGACCAAGTCTCCGTATCCCAGGCTGGCTTCCGTCTCATGATCTTGCAGTATCTACCTCCCAAGTGCTAGGATGCCATGCCCGGCTCCTTCAGGTCTACATTCTTCACCCAAAATGTAGTTCATGGACCAGTACCACTTTCTTCTCCTGACCATAGAGAATCCAAAACTTTTCATTGCTATATAATAGAATCCACTACATCTAATAAGGAAAGACTTGATTTTTATATGCATTTCAACCTCTAATCAAAGTAGCAGTCTACATCAGAATTTTTTCTGTCTAGACTAGACATTAAGTTTTATAATGATTGGATTCCTTAGGCATTGAAACTCCGCTGCTTTTCTTCCAGAGAGGTTGGTTGAGAGTCTCCGTTTGCCCCAGGTGCCGACTCTTCACTCTCAAGTGTTCCTGTTTTTCAGAGTATTACTTTTAAGAATGTCTCCACAACACCTTACCTCTCTCTGGCCTACCATGATCACGGAACTTGTGAGTTAATTTTAATTTGTAAAGTTACAAATATAAACTGTGAAACGGTGTGATTTATTTCTCTATTGCTTTTTAGGTAAAAACTAATGTTAAGGACTAAACTCAATATTATCAGTTTAAATTTTATAGTTGGAAATAGTGAAAGTAGCTTTTACTATAAAGTAAAAGCTTTTGCTGTTAAGTAGCTTAAGGCTCAAATTGTGCAGTGCAGACAGACAGCTGCCTTTGAGACCCTACTTACTCCATGCAGTTTAATGTTCGCTCTCTGGCACATTATTGGCTTGTCATAGCCAGCAGGTCCAGTGCCCACTGCAGGGATACCTCTAGTGAGAAACAGCTGAACCGGATTGTTAGGGACCGATGCAAGGCATACACTCACTCTGCAGCACAGTGGTCATCCTAGCTAAACTGCTTCAGAGACTGTGGTGGAGACTTCCTAGAGTAAAACCCTCCCAACCCATTTCAGCAGAGAAAATGTTGAAAACTTACATTTGCACTTGAAAGTGAACATTTCCTTCGTGGTCTGCAGGTGCAGGTGTTCTTACTGATGGAGCAGGAGCTCACTGCTGATGAAGATATTTCACGGTAATGTGTGCGATATACGGTACTTGAGGAATGACACCCAAAGATGACCCCTGACCTTCGCGTACACACATGTGTATATGTGGACATGAACGTGAAGGCACACACAAATGACCTTGTGTCAAATATTCTTAACTCTTTGGTGCTACATTTTTATTGCTTCTCTAACCATTTGTATTGTTAGAGAAAACCCCCCACTCCCTGCAGAATGCAGTTGAGTAGTAAGATTTGTTAATTATCCACTTTTCACTTTTGTGTTTCTTGACTGTAATGGAAGTTATGTATAGTGTGTTTACATTCTTAAAATTTAAAGAACAAAAGTAAAATTTCAAAATACAATTTAGTCGTGATCACTGTTCATCAGTGTGGCTATGGGAGAGACAAGCCAGGAGCCCTGTGAGCCAAAGGCCCTGCTGCTGACAGCATTGTCTGCTTACAGGACATCAGGGCCATCTGCAGCTGGTCTGGAGACAACCTATACCGGAGGTAATGGCTTCTCCACGTCCTACAACAGCCAGAGGTGGTTAAACCTCTATCTTTCTGCTTGCAAGTTTTTGGATTTGGCTCTGGCATTGCCCTCTGAAAATCTCCCTCAGTTTCAGATGTAAGTAAAAGCAGTAACATCAAATGGTTATTTTTGGAAATACATTTGCTTTGGTCACTGATGCCCAACACTAAAGTCCTTTGTATAAAATGAAGTATTCATAATTTTCACTAAACCTTACTGTATTGGAAGGAGTAGGGCGGCATGGTTACTAGCATTGAATGGTTGATGTGGTTATGTACCCAGACTACTCACTTAAAAACTAGATCATCCCATGGATGTGGAGCAGTTGGGTTGGGATACAGACCTAGAAGCTACAAGTTAGTGGAGGGGACAAAGCCCAGCGATTGAAGGATGTTATGGTGATAGCATATGCTGTATGCCATTCAGCAGAGACAGCTGCCAGCTTTGAGGTTCTAGCAGGCCCAGAAAGGGGTATAAATTGGAAGCACTTTAGAGTTAGGGAGGTTCACCATACAATGGCAGAGCTGGAGCTGGCCTGTACTGAGAGAAGGGGCTAGAAAGGGACTCAGCTATGTAAAGCATTGTAAGAGTATCATTGTTACCTAGAATGGGGTGCTACTGAAGCTTTTTTTTTTTTTTTACTTTACGTACTAATACCAGTTCCCCCGTTCCTCCTGTCTTTCTTAGTGGCACGTTTGTGTGGTTTGGGTATCAGTGTAACTGTAGCCTCATAAAAAGTTTGATAATGTTTATATTGTGTGGAACAATTTGAGGAGTATTAATATTAGCTCTTTGAAATTCTGGTAGAGAATTCTGTGCTGAAACCGTCTGGTCCTGGGCTTTTTTTGGTGTGGAGACTTTTGATTACTGTTATAGGTCTATAGGGGTTATAGGTCTATTTAATTTACATGTGTGGTGCTTATCCAGGAAAATTTCTATTTCCTTTAAATTCCAATTTAGTGGAGTATAGGTTTTTGAAATAAGACATGATTCTCTGGATTCCCTAAGTGTCTATTGTTATGTCCCCGTTATATCCTCTCTCTGCCTTTAGGTTAGTTTAGATAAAGGTTTGTCTACAAAAAACTCTTTGTCTCATTTATTCTTTTTGCCACTGAAGCTTTTAGTGGATTAAGTGGTATTATTAGACTTGCATTTTAGGAAGTTTGTTTTGGTTGTGTAGTGGGAACAAGGACTTGAGAAATAAAGTATAATTGTTTTAAAAAGTCAAAAATTTAAAACCAAAAAGTCAAAAATTTGAACCAAGATAGTTCAAACATCAGTTGTGCAAGCTTTTATTTTTGGTGGGGTTGTTTTGATACTGGGGATGGAGTCCAAGCTCTTCCTTCCAGGCAAGCACTCTACCCCTAAGCTGCTGCATCCACAGCAGATATGTGAGTTACTGTCTTTTTTAAAGGGAGAAGGTTGAGTATGTAAATATGTGCTTTTCTCTGCATGAACTCTACAGAAGGACACAGTATGTTTATACAAGGCAACGTTGATGGTTCTCGTGATGGACAGTCTTTCTTCTGATACGCTTTTAAAAGTTAGACTTGGTTAAAATACAATGATACAAAAGCAGTTTCCTTTTGCACTTTCTGCCTACAAGTTAGTAGGAAGCTGAGATGGGAGGATTACAAGCTTGAGGCAGTTACTGCAACAACATAATCTGAAAAATACTTTGTCTAGTAGGTAAAGAGAAAACATTTTTAATACTGATTTTTCTTGTGGATAAAACAATTCTGAGCACTTTGAAAGTTGTCCTAGTACCTTACCACTTTTTGTTTTTCAAGACAGAGTTTCTCTATATAGCCCTAGCTGTCCAGGAACTCAACTTTGTAAACCAGGCTAGCCTCTAACTCAGATTCACCTGCCTCTGCCTCCCGAATGCTGGATAAGGTAAATTTTCCACCCAGCTGGATAAGGTAAATTTTTCTTTTCCTGGTTAACACAAGCTCCAGTGAATGGTAGTGCTTCCAGCTTGACTAGCTGTCACTTGAGTTTGCATGCGTTAGGGCCATGTTCTTTATAGTAAATTATGTGGCTTACCTTCAATGGCACGGGGTTTGTCTTACTAATAATAGTGTCTTTGCACTGGTAGGTACCGATGGGCCTTTATACCCGAAGCTTCAGATGACTCAGGCTTGGAGGTCAGAAGGCAGGGCATACATCAGCGAGAATTTAAGCCATACGTGGTTCGACTTGCAAAACTTCTTCGGAAAAGGACAAAGGTACTAAAGTTTAGGAGGATTCTTATTATGTTATTATATGTTCTGTGTTGTTTTATTGTGTATTCTTTAGCTGTGCTATATAATGCTACATTCATGAGTCACCTACTAAGTGTTTCTTAGAACACTAAGGGCATTATCAAGTTGAGATAATTGGAAAGTAAGTTCTTGGTTTTAAAAATTCATGAACTTTTAAAAACACCTTTTATTTTTAAGAAACATCTGTTTATAATACTCATTTTCATAACTTCTTTTCAGAATTTCTTTTCACAATGAGCGAAAACATTGGAACCAGTGCTTGAAAGTAGCCGTGCCAAGTTCCTTATGACAAAGCTGAGTTGTATAATGTCCAGAGTAGTTAATTTGATGCCATGGTAAAGATTAGATGTGAACTGATTGAGAGCACAGCACTAAAGGGGTTTGTAGAACAAGTCTGTCATACTGGCTTCACAAAGGAACAATGAGAAGATGAAAAGATCACATGTTTTTAAGTTTTGATAAACTTGACAGAAATATCTCATCAAAAAAACTGAATTAGCCAGATAAACTTTAGTGAAAATAAAGAACCATACTTTTTCCATGAAACATAAAGTACACACACAGCTAAAATATGACTAAGTGGATATTTTTCACTTTCCCTAATTATAACCTAAAGATACATCCGATGACTTAAGGCAGCACCACTCTTAATTAAAAAAATTTTCCAAAACAGTACTTAAATATTTCCACTTTCTATAGCTCTTGTTATGCCATGTCTCAGTTTTGTACATCTGCCCCACTACTAACACTCACTGCAGTTTTTAAAAACCTGCTGAGAATTGAGTCTGCTAAAATGTGACTATTAGAAAGAGAGTGAAGGGACTCAAAAATACAAATGTCTAAAGCCATTTTTAAAAAACTTTATTATGTGGTGGAAATCAAAGAGAACATGAGAATTCCCAGGAACCTGTCTCATAAGTAAGGGGAAGGAAGGTAAATGCTGTGGTTTAGTGTACCCTGTGTCCTTTCTAAGTATCAGGCTAACCTGCCAATCTCTGCCCCGAGCAGAACGGCAATGAAATGGCTTATTCATCATTGGGCCTTTGTTAGTCACATCCATCACTCTTTAGTTCAGAATCTTTCCAGTTCGTAGAGTCTGGAGGTTGATCAGGTGGACTGTGAGACCCAATCCACATGAGCTCACGCATTTTGTCTTACAGCAAGGAAGCTGTATTTGATCCTCTACAGAGCAAAGGGAAAGAAAGTGATTAGAAACTTAAAGGATATGAGAAAGTTGCTTCTTTAGGAGCCAAGTGAAAGGACAAAGTTGATCTGGGTTTAGGACAGAACTTTCACTTTTCTGTCGCAGAATGTTGGGGGGAAATCATGAATCCAAATGCAGTGAACATTCATAGGTCTCTAGGCCCAAGCCCTTTGTTAGAAATTGACCCACAAATAGACAGCTGTTTGCACTAGAAAGTGTCTTCCCATCCAGATCCTTTAAACAAGGCCTTCATGGCCAAACAGACTTTTCACTGGAACAAAGGCTATGAGTTCTCTTTCCTTCCACAGGACGAGGAGGACTTTAAGATTTTGGAGGGAATGGAGATGGCCAAGCATCAGGTGAGGGTGGCTATTGATGCTTGTGACATGGCAGCAAAAGCCACAAGAGAGGTAAACAGGAAGGGAGCTGCACTCCCTGTGTAGAGACTTGTTTAGTCAAAGCAGAACCTATTTGTCTGCAGATGTTCAGTTATTTAGTATTAGGATGGGTGCATGAGAACAGGAAAAAAAATACTGAAACACGTGCTTTTCTTGGCTAAAAGCTCAGGGCCAAGGCAGGGGGTCCCTCTTTTAAGGAACATCTCAATAGAAATATAAAAAATTATAATACCATGATTCTCTTATATTTCAAAATGAGGGTATAAGCAGCATTTACTTCCCTTCAGGATAAATTTATCTTTATCTATCCTTTGCTTAACATTTAATTGCAGCTTTATTTATGGGACTAGAGGCTGGCTATGTGGTAAGTTAAGAACTGTGATGGCATTTAATCATATGAAAGTCCCTATTTACCCTTTAATCTAGATTGGAGGCTAGATCACTGCTAATAAGCTAGATGACAGCTAATTCCCATTTTTAAGTTTGTTTGTTTATTTTGTTTGTCTAGACACAGTTTCTCTGTGTGGCTTTGGAAGCTGTCCCGGAACTAGCTCTTGTAGACCAGGCTGGTCTTGAACTCACAGATTCACCTGCCTCTGCCTCCCAAGCACTAGGATTAAAGGTGTGCACCACCACCACTGGACCATTTTTTAAATCTTTTCTTGCTTACACATGGCATTTCCTACTGTAACATTTTATCCCTAACACAATAACCAACCAACCGTGGGGTCACATTAGGAAACTGTTAACAAAATAATACTAGATAAAATCAATTCCTTAGTAACACCCAAACTTAGAAGAGAGAACTCCATTTGTGAATGGCATGCTTAATTGTCCTTCCTATTTTCATTTTTTTTCTCCTTGTGCTGTAATGTATGTGATTTTGCAAGAGATAACACCTTCACACCTTCCATTCAAGCCCCTTCCATTCACTCAGCCCTTTCTGTGATAGACTATTCAACAGTTTTGGAGACAAGATCTTGTATCTTGAACTCAAAGTCTAAAGTCTTTCAAAGTTGCTAGGATTATAAGCATGTTTTGCCACATCCATCTTTAAGTAGCTCTGTATCTTAATATATAGCAATTATTGGTATTGGTATTTAGTGGACAATTTTTGCATATACTCATTTGACTTCCTGGCTGAAAAAGAAACTGTGTGTCCTGCACAGGTGCAGTACAGTAAGTAAAAAGCAGAACTGGATGAGCTCAGGTCCTTTCACTCAAGGTCCAGCTTCCCTCCTGTGTCTAGCCCCAACCCATTATATTTCTGTGTGTACTGACAGTAATTATTCACTCTTGAACCCTATAACCAAGGTGTAATTTAGGCTATAAAATAATTTACCAGCAATAAAGTGTATGAAAAGCTCTGAGTCTGGAAATCCTCATCTTTTATATGACTCTTTTGTCACACAGCATTTAAACTAAAGTCACCTCTGCAATCTAGTTGAAAACTACTACAAAAGAGAGTTAAGGGATACAAAACTAGCTAATGATAATAAAAGGCCTCAGCAGCAGTGATTTTCATCAAGTCTGAAACAGATGTTGGCATTTATATCCATTTCTCATATGAGAGACTTCACCTGTTAGTAACAACTCCCCTTTTGTTTCTGCAGAAGAATCCAGAGGAAGACAGCTCGGGGAGGACACTGGGCTGGGAGCCGGGGCACTTGTTACTCACCCTCTGCACAATGCGCAGCATGGAGCAGCTGCTACCCTTCTTCAACGTCCTCAGCCAAGTCTTTAATAGCAAAGTCACAAGCCGGTGCGGAGGACACTCAGGGAGCCCCGTCCTCTACTCAAACTCCTTCCCAAACAAGGACATGAAGCTGGAGAACCACAAAGCATTCTCCAGCAAAGCCAGGCAAAAAATTGAAGAGACAATAGAGAAGGATTTTCTGGAAGGAGTCATAAAAACTTGAACCACCACCAGTGGTTCCCCAGATCCTCACTGGAAATGTCATTATTTAAATCACACTACACTACACTTCTCTGAGTTGTATAGTTTCTTTTTCTTTTATATATATGTATGTAACAAAACACTCTTCAGGTTGTATTTAATTTAAATATTTGTAAATAAGAGCTTATGTCTGAATGTGGCCTGAATCAAGTTTAAATATAGTTGGCTAATACTGATGACGGTGCCTATGAGAGGTCTATATATGCATATATAGTCCATTGTTCACTGTCCTGCGTTGTCTTAAATCTACCAAATAGACACCATGTGGGTTTTTTTCCTTTGCTGTTGGTTTCAAGCCTCATTTAATTTTTCTTCTTTCTGTGGTTAACAACATCCAGTATCAGAATGGTCATTTTGCTGTCAGAGATTTCATATAGTAGATGGAGCTGTCCCTCCACATCCCTTCCTTGAGTATTCAAGAGTAGCTAAAGCCTGGACCACACATTCTAGTGGGTACAGCACAGGACCGTGGCACCTGCCAGTTCTGATGCTGCTACGCAAACAAGTTATTCATTTCTTACTTTAAAGTCTGCCATGGAAAACTCGTCTACAGAAAGTCTCCACTACTCCTCTGAATCAGGTAGCTCAATGCTGCAAAGCGGTAAGTATCACAAAGGCATTGCAAGGAGTTAGTAAGTAACAAAATTTAATTAACCACCACCCTGCACACACTGTAAAATTAATGACACTCAAACTATTAAAACTTCATACAGATTAAAATCAGAGGTGAGCTTCATTACCAGGTCTAAGATTTACCAGCTTCTAAACAGTTTTTTCCGGTAGTGTTTTAAAAATGCAGATCTAAATCCACTAGAGTACATTTGTAATGTTATGATTACAAATGCCTTAGTACTGCCAGTATTCTCAATAGTTTATAAAAACATTTTAGAAGTCCATTTTTCAAGAATATAAGAGTTATCTTCAGAAAGATGGTTGTGGCTTTTCTCCAATGCCTCCAGCCAGCTGAAACACCACCAAACTCACTTCATATGCAAGCCTATCTGCACTTTCCTGTAAACACAAGCAAAGATTAGGTGAGAGACACAGCGCCTGCCATCTACCATGGGCTATTCTAGGGGGAGATGTGGAGATGCTCTCCAGTTCTGATTCGGGAGTATTCAAATCATTTCTTTTTTCTTTTTCTTTTTTTTTCATCTTTTAGTAATAAGATCCAAAGCCCATAAATAAATAGAAAGATAGAGAGTTGGACTCTTCTAAATAAGGTATGTTTTTAATTCAGTTAATAAAATTTTTCCTAATTAAGTAACCAAGCCCCTTTAAAATCAAGGCTACAATGCTAAGAATAAGTAATTCTTAGGATTTCCATCAGAGATGCCCATTGTCATGTAAAAAATAACTGTTGATGTTTCCTAAGTCCACATTCAACCACAAATAGGCATAAAGGACAAATGATAAAATTGCAGAAAATACAGGTAGAGTAAGAAAAATTTAAAAAGCAATTCAAAAGTCCAGAAAGAAAAGCAAAGCTGCTACGGAAATACTAAAACTGGCTGCTTCCACAAACAAACTCATAGGACTACCCTTTTAAAGGGAAAAAAGAATAACCTATAGTACATTAAAATTAGCTTGTATCAAGGGATTTATTAGATACTCCTGCACAGCCAGAACATCATACCCTTAAGAATCCACAACAAGGAACTGTTTGGTAACTGTTTAACTATATATATCCCAGTGCATTCAATCTTAATCTCAACAAAACAACCTTTTGCCATAGTGAGATTCCAAACACAACTGTGATGTCTCCTCCCCTGTTCCCAACTTACTTGCGAGTCTGCTTCTGCATATACTCGGACAATGTCTTCTGTACCAGAGGGTCGGACAAAAGCTCGGGCAAGCTTGTACTTCTTCACCAGGTCATTGATTGCTTCTTGGAGTCCTGGTGGAGTGAGTGCTTGTCTTTCAGCATCAGTGGTGGTAATAACTCTCCTGTCTGCAACCTGAGCACAAACACTTTTTGTCTGTTATTAGGTTAGACGCTTGACCTGTTCAAAATAGTCCTGCCCACAGAGTGACAGTCTGGCATTTCAAGTTACTAGACTGCAGTGTGCATCAGAGAAGCACAGAGCAGGTAAGAAGTGCATTTTTAACATTTATAAAACTGTTGAAGAAAAATTATTCAATATACAAAAAATGTAATATACAAAAATTTACCTTTAGCCAAACAGAACATTTCCACAAATTATCACAAAGCTACTAATGAAACAATGGTCAAAGCTGAGCAGTGGTGGCGCAGCCCATTAGTCTCAGCACTCAGGAGAGGCAGATCTCTGTGAGTTCAAGGCCAGCCTGGTCTACAAAGCTACACAGAGAAACCCTGTCTCGAAAAACCAAAACAGATGACATTAATGGTCAATAATTATCTGACCCCAGTAGTTACTGATCAAATTATTTATGTGGCTTGTAACAAGTGGCAAGTTATTATATAAGAGAACTGAGGTAAGAGTCTTTAAATATGCCAAAAGCAAGTCTAGATATGTAGTAGCCATTTCTGTGAACTCTAGCTTTTGATGTTCCTAATTATCTTTCAACAAATTCTCCTGGAGAATGTATAGACTAATACAAATCAAATATCCACTCATGTGAAATGCCTTTAGAGAATTCTCTCCCTTTGAGTCCACAGACTCTACTGCTTACAGCTCCAAGGAATGCTGGGGTCTGGTGTGGGGGTGCAGGTCTGTCATCAGGGAAGACTTAGCCAGGTGGGTAAAACTGAGGCTTAGTCTCAAAAAAAGAATGGACAAATTTACTGTCTGAACTAAAAGTTAAATTCTGAGGCAACATTTTCCGTGAAAATGATAAAATTATTGATATGGTAATATCGATATGGTAAGCCTAAAATAGTATGGGCTGTGCTGTGAAAAATGTACAGGAAAGCACAAACCTGTTTAAGCTAGTTACATAATTTTGTGATTCATATTTTTAAGTGATGCATATTCACACGTATGATAATTCTTTATCATATTAGTAAGTTACATTTGAAAGTGTAAGTGAAGCAGTTATTATAAGGCCTTCCTGTCTGAGTGTACATACAGACTGAAATAGAATGCACTCGGGAAACACTTGGCATAGGAAGAAAGGTTTTTCACACTCTCTTCACCTTAACTTTGAGTTGTCTGTTAGGAAGATCAACATAAATAGCATCCCACTGCTGCACAGTCAGGCCCTTCAGAGCTAGGATAGCCTCAATCACCAGCATGTCAGAAATAGCATCTCCAGTCGCCTGCAAGATTGGGGAAATAAAGCATATAAGCCACCCATCCATAAATCCCATATGAACGCTGTCCGCTTAGAAAATCAAGCTTCCCTGCCCATGCATCATTAGTGAGAGTGAATAAATAACATGAACACAAAGGAGATACACATAACCATGGAAGATAACAATGACATGTATCCAAAGATGATTAAACTAACTCATGAGAAACATCTAGACTTGGGAAAGGCTTGGCCCTGACATCCTATGACTCAAATTCTTTAACTAGATCTCTTAGATACCATGATGATGGAACTAACAGAGAAAATAAGCTTTGGTTCAAGATACACTTGAAGTTGGAGCCAAACTTAAGCTTGTGTTTCATTTGTAAAATGGAAATTATAACCCTGCTTCCTGCATTACTGCCGTGGGTAAAATGTCTGATCCACACCAGACACTAGGTCTTTCCTGACTTGTCTGTTGCTCTTCCACACCAGCCAGCACTGTCACGTCAACTGTAGGACACACATGGGCCTTGCTCAAAGATGTAAACGGTACACAGCTTCCCAAGGCTGTCTTTGAAAGGTTAGCTAAACAAGCAAAACACATAACGCTGTAGCTAAGTATACTTGAACAGTTTCTAGCGCAAGTCTCAATGGTGGGCAGCACTATTAGAAGCAAACCAAGCCTTCTCCACTTTTTATGTAAGTCTTTGTTCCGAGTTTTGACTGATGTTAAGGTAACTCAGAGCCTGGCTCCTCACCAGTTCTCACCTGGTTGAACAAGTCGATGATGCTTGAAAGCATCTTGGCAGCTTTTCCTTTCTCATCTTGTAGTTCTTGTGCTAGTCTTTTTATCTTCACTTCAACTGCTTCACTAAACAGTGCCTGCAGCAGAAGCACAGGAAGTCAGTCACAAACTCCAGATCACTGTCATTACTAGTGAATCTGGACCAACTGAAGACAAAAATAATGGCAGCCTGATGTCTGCCTGCCATTCATGTTAACATCGAATCAGAGCACAACACGTATTACTAAGGAAAAAGTTTATGGATTATAAAACTAGTTCAAAAGATACCACTTTGACAAAAACTGAATACACGAGCTCACTATTTTCTCCAGCTCACTTCTTGAACTCTGTGCAGCAGGCACTTTTAAAGGCTATGTGATTGGCAACACCAGGAAGAGTTCATGCACTCACCAGTACGGCAGACAGTGTCAGACACTCATTACCATACACATTTGTTTGGAAATGCCATACCCATACTTTTAGAGCCCTAGAGAGACCAGTATTGAGGTTGGCACACAGTACTCGACCACTTGAGGAAATGGGCATTTCTTGGTAAAAATAAGATACAGAGTGGTCACCTGGTTTTTGTAAATAAATTTTTACTGAACAGACATAGCCATTTTTTCTATGAGTAAAGTTGAACAGATTCAACAGAGACCTAATGAACCTTAAAAGCTGTGTTCCAATGCTTGTATTAGATCACTGAAGTTATATTTTACCATTTTGTAGAAACATTCTCCTCCTTATGAAGCCAAATTGAAATTATTAAATAAAATGACTTAAAATACATTCAAATATTCTGATATATACCTCAAACTCACTCATGAAATAAGGTGACTACAAAGACATTTTTAAATAAAATCTGAACTTAAAAAAGTTATATCCTTTAAAATAGTGAATTATATGACTTCTTTTTTACAGAATATTCCAAAAAAGCCATGAAACAACAAATAATAAATAAATAAATAAATAAATAAAATAAACACCTATGCTTGTATATACTTTAAACCCATTAAGATTTTTCATCATAACCACTGACATGTCCTCTGTAAGAAGTGGGAATATTTTAAGAAAATGAACAGTACATTTTAAAGTAATTTATTGGGACTTTTTGGTCTGTGTGTGTTTGTTTATGCATACATGTTGAAACCAGGATTGACCCCCTGTGGTATTCCTCAGGTGCTGCACACCTTGTTTGTTGAGACAGGGTCTTGCATTAGAAGGGCTTATAGTAGGCTAGGCTGGTTAGTCTAGTGACAGGAATATGCCTGGCTCTACCACAAGACCTCATGCCTGGTTACTCAACTGAGCTCTCCCCAGCCTTTTTAAATAATAAACTGGTACACTTTTTCACAGAGGATCATTACAATCTTTAAAAAAAGACATTTTATAGCATCTAAAAGTATACATCGATCATGTAATTTACTAGCTAGTCATTTTAACAAACTACAATAGAAATCCACTATTAAGAAAAATGCTAGCTAAGGCCAGTTGACATCTTTAAGATAACTTACTGTGCCATGCCCATTTGCTTCAAAATAAACTCCAATGTCAAACTCTTGAGCCTTGTGATGCAAATGTTTGACACCAGTTTTAGTGCAATAAACAGGCACCTACAACACATTAAAGAAAGACAACAATAGTCAATATAAAGTCGGTTAGTTATGTATCTATTATTCCAAAAATAAAACAAGGAATAAATCGGAAACCTCCCTCTGGTGCTAAAGACAATAAAGGCTTAAAACACCCACACAGGGAATGACTGCAGGTAGGTAGCATTGTCTGGTTTCAGAAGGAGTGAGCTGTAGCATGAGGAATGGAGTACAAAGAGGTCTACATGCTTTTTCAACAAAGGGTCAATCCTTGGTAGGTAACTATCATACATCAGGCAGGCTATATGGTCTCCCACAATCATTCTGTGGTATGCAGAGTTAGTCACAGACCTCACCTAAACAATTGTGCAGGACACTATGCCAAGAGAATTCTTACAAACACTGGCAAGCTAGATTGGGTCCCCAGACTATTTCTTGCTAACTATTGGCTTAGAAAGTAAAGAAGGGCCAGTTAGGGATGAGTGTGGTGAAACACACCTTTAATCCTAGCACTCCCACTCAGGAGACAGAGGACAGCCTGTCCTATAGAGGAGTTCTAAGACAGCCAGGGCTACAAAGAGAAACCCTGTTTTGGAAAAATGAAAATAACAATAACAAAAAGGCCAGTTAAACTTTCAAGACTGATCATGGATAGTAATAAATAAACCTGACTGAATGAGCAGCAGTGAATAGGCCATCAATGATGGCTCCGACAGAGTTAGGAAAAACTGACAAACAAAACTACAAGAGACACATCCAGTAAGATCAGCATTTGTTGAACCTGAAAAACCATTGGATGGGAAGGGCCAAAAGGAACCGGGGTTGAGAAGTTAACAGTTTCTGTTGTGTATACTAGTATATACAGACGGAATTTTCAAATTAAACACTCATACACTGAATGACATTCTGGTCAAGAATAGAGAATGGATGCTGCAGTGGTACCTGAAAATCAAGTCTCCTGGGGATGCCCTGGCCATCACAGCTGAATACACTGTATGTTCACACAGTGACATTAACTCATGTCACACTACTGCATTTCTCAGAATTCCTTCTCCTAGGGTCAAGCACTAAGCCTATGCAAGGCCCTGGAGTGAAGCCACTTTAACCATATATTTAAAGTAAGGCAAAAGCAAGCAGCCTCCATGATGTTCACATGAAACTACATTCTACTCTAGAAGACTGATCAAAATTGACAGCAGCTGGCTCAGGCATACTGCTTGGTCCCTTTCACCTGCTGTGCTGACTCACCTGCCCAGAGCCTGCAGGAATTTGGAGAAAAGCAAAGGCTTCCAATTTTGTCCATGAACCTCAGACTCTGAGCAGGGAGTGTGAAGAGTCTGGTTCTCTGGCAGATGGTGGAAAGACAAACAAATGCCATGAATCCCGACCTTGAGGAACATATCACAGGCGGGTGCTAAGGAAAGCACTCCAAGAGCCAAGCAAACACATTCCACTTCATACATACCCCTAACACAGATGATTACTGGTAAAGATTCTCTCGCTGCCTAATGTCAGACTCATGCAAGCACAACCAGATACAATCATTGGCCACATCTCAAGTGGGCCTTGAGGAGAGGGGCCTAGCTGAAGGAAGTAGGTCACTAGGAGACCTACTTTTCTATCATTCCTAAGTGACCCAAAGTGTCTGTTTGCTATACCTACTGCCATACCTTCCCCATATTGGGCTGTACGCCTTCTCACTGAGGCAAAATAAGCCCTTCCTTGCTTAAGTTGCTTTCCAGGCCTTTGATCATAGCAATGAAAAGATGTAGGTACAATCTTACTTTAATCTTTGTGTTTGAAAGAGGCATCTTCAGGCCCACAGCACTTAGGATTACAGATGCAGCTCAATTAGCCTTTAAAAAGATTTGTATCCATAAGATCACAGAATTGACAGGTTTTGATATGCTCCAAAGTGAAAGCCTCCCTTTTGCACCAGAGACATGTGATCCTTTTGAGCCTCGCCACCATCACCTGGACAGTGGCTCAGCTGTGTTCACTGCTCACTTTGTGGTAACATTATTTTCCTCACAAAATTATCTTACCACGCTATTCAGAAAAGACCCAAAACTGAAGACTATGTGATACCTTCATAACTTCTTCAAGGTATCTTGTGGAACTTCCATTTGCATACGCAGTCTGTACAACACCCATATTCAGACTCTCTCCAATCTAGAAAGAAACAATGACACACTTAAATAGCCATCACATGCACAAGGGCCTCTGACACAGTGAGAGTTGTTAAGGCAGCAGAGTCAGCCAGTCCCACCCTGGCTTGGTTTAGGCAGTAAATGGAATTCAGAAAGAAGCATGCACTACCAGGAAAATGTCTAAAATACTTGCAAGAACAGTTTCATAGGGAACCCTCTTTAAGACAGTGTGTGATCCCTGTAAATTATTAATAAACATTTTCCAGATTACTAAAATTTGAACTACATACTAGATTCACGGATTTTTTTTAAAAAAAGGGGGGGAATCAATTACTAAACTTAAAACGGCAGTAATAATTATCTTGGGTATTATTTGTTCTTAGAATTGTATGCTTTACAGTAATGATGGAATTCTCAGTAATACATGCAGCATCAGTTTAAAAAAAACAAAAACAAAACAAAACTTGACAAAGCTGTATGATAAAACCAAGCTAGTATCAAGAAAAGGAACATGCATACAGTCATCTAGAACCATCTTCACTGCAGCTAAAACCAATGCCCCTGTTCTGAGATGGCTAAAATTTCCTCTTATTTCTGTTTTCAGGCCACAAACATCAGGAACTCCCCATCCACAGTGGTACTGAGACACTTGCTGTGGAAGTGCTCCCCAGCAAGTCTGGATGTCTCCCCAACCCCCACCTTACCTCCAACAGGAGCTCTTTAAGGAAACTGCTAATTAATGTGGCTATCTTGTCTCCATCTATGAGATGGAAGTGACTGTCTGCATCCCTGTAGTAATACACGATCCTGTCTGCATCCCCATCAAAGGAGCAGCATCTTTCGTCCGACTTCATCTCCATCCCTAGCACACAGGAGGATTTAAAGTGCACTTCAGACTAAGAAATAGGAATAAAACTCACTGTACAAAATGTTAGATTTTTCTCTGACATACGTATTTTTTCAATATAGCAGATCAAAATTAGCATTATATGCTACATAGTACACTACAAATTTTTTCAAGAAATGTTTTAAAAATTCTTTTCAGCCCAGTGGTGGTGGCACTCGCCTTTAATCCCAGCACTCCAGAGGCAGAGGTAGATGGATCTCTGTGAGTCTGAGGACAGCCTGGTCTACAGAACAAACAAGTTCCAGGAATATTACATAGAGAAACCTTGTCTCAGGGGGAAAAAAAAGATTCTTTCCAATACAAACCAGTGTCTCCTGTGTTTAAGGCTAGTGTCCAGTTAGTCTACTGGTGCTCTTTTTGAGGACAGGACATCATTATGTAGTCTAGGCTGGCCTTCCATTTAAGAGTCACATGCCTCTGCCTCTGAGTGCTGGGATTAAAGGTCTGTGCTAACTCCCAGCTACTGATATTTTCTTGCAGGTTAAATTCTTAAAAGGCAAACCTTAAAAAAAAAAAAAAAACAAAACAAAACAAAAAAAACCTCAAATCTATTCATGCTAAAATGTGCTATTATACTAAAAAAATAAAATTTTATTAATCAATTGGTTTGACTAGGCAAGTTTCCCATATAATTTTTTGAAACTGGTGATTTCTAAATGTAAGATTTCTAAAAGTATCATGCTGCCCTTTACATATTAAAAGTAGAAATCAGCAATAGATAAGTTATGTGCTTTGACTCAATTCTAATATATTTTATCTACTCACACTAACAGTAACAAGAAATGTTATTAAGAGCACAGAACTGTAACTTCCAAGAGCTCACTGACACTTCAGCAACTGTTACATCAGACTTGTTAGAGACCCTTGCTGTCCCTTAGCAACAATGGCAACAAAGCCAGACTTCTTTAGCCTTGCTTCCTGCAGGTCAGAAAAACAGCCTGGGTTGGGGGGTGGGGAATGGGGATGGGGAATGGGGGGTGGGGGGTGGGGTGGGGGCTGGGTCAGTACACAGAGGCAGACACAGCAATAGAGAGAGGCCTCAACAATCAGACAGACATGATGAAGGCAGGTAAGTAATATCAAAACAAGCACTACCATGAAAGGAGTGTATAAATTCAAATTCTAAATGCAAACAGTAAGGCAAAACAGGCCGCACAAGGGAGGCAAATGCAAGACAGCTGTGGAGTGGTGGCAGCTGATTTGCATCTCGAGGCAACAACAGGTTGAAGATTTTGGTAGAGAAATCAGAGTTACGCATCAGTGAAGTAGAACTGCAACTGAGCACAAACAATACACCCGAAAGCCAGCTAAGGTTAGCAGAGAGCATCCTAGGGTAAGAGAGCATCCAGATACTTCTTTCCTAAACTAACACCTGAACAGGATTCCTCCCAATCTTCCCTGTGGGAAACACGGAGTCATGATTTAAAGGCAGCCTTCCATTTCCCTTCCAGCCAGTCAAGTGCAGACAGCATGAAGGCGAAGCTACCTACAATTGCTGCCTTTGCATCAGTGGTTCTCAGAGTGCTCCCTGGACTTGAGCCACCAGCAAAGCCTGGCAATCTAACAGGGATAGGGATTCCCATCCTGAGTGCATCCCACCCTGGACAGACTAAATGAGAAAGGGGTGGCGCCACCTGTGTGCTCACAAGAACTTCAATTCTGACAGGACCTCAACTCTGAGCTGTCACTCTAATGTGCTGCTTTCTGCCTGAGCTTTGGGCAGGAGCAGACCATGTTTTGAATGGCACTTATGAATGGGAAGATTTCTAAGGACCCAAGGGTGACCGAGACAAGTGGTGTGATGCTTCACTGGGAGACCGCTTAGCTTCTAAGTGAGCTGGCTCCAGAGTTCTAGGAACAGGTGTGGACTCTGATGCAGGGACACACACTGATGCAGGACACACACTGCTGCTGCAGGACACACACTGCTGAAGGACACACACTGCTGCAGGACACACACTGCTGCAGGACACACACTGATGATGCAGGACACATACTGATGATGCAGGACACACACTGCTGCAGGACACACACTGCTGCAGGACACACACTGCTGCAGGACACACACTGATGCAGGGACACACACTGATGCAGGACACACACTGATGCAGGACACACACTGCTGATGCAGGACACACACTGCTGATGCAGGACACACACTGCTGATGCGGGACACACACTGCTGATGCGGGACACACACTGCTGATGCAGGACACACACTGCTGATGCGGGACACACACTGATGATGCGGGACACACACTGATAATGCAGGACACACACTGATAATGCAGGACACACACTGATGCAGGACACACACTGATGCAGGACACACATTGATGATGCAGGGACACACACTGCTGCAGGACACACACTAATGCAGGACACACACTGATGATGCAGGACACACACTGATGCAGGACACACACTGATGATGCAGGGACACACACTGATGCAGGACACACACTAATGCAGGACACACACTGCTGATGCAGGACACACACTGATGATGCAGGACACACACTGATGATGCAGGACACACACTGATGATGCAGGACACACACTGATGATGCAGGACACACACTGCTGCAGGACACACACTGATGCAGGACACACACTGATGCAGGACACACACTGATGATGTGGGACACACACTGATGCAGGGACACACACTGATGCAGGACACACACTGATGCAGGACACACACTGCTGATGCAGGACACACACTGCTGATGCAGGACACACACTGATGCAGGACACACACTGATGCAGGACACACACTGATGATGCAGGGACACACACTGATGCAGGACACACACTGATACAGGACACACACTGATGCAGGACACACATTGATGATGCAGGGACACACACTGATGCAGGACACACACTGATGCAGGACACACACTGATGCAGGGACACACTGCTGATGCAGGACACACACTGATGCAGGACACACACTGATGATGCAGGGACACACACTGCAGCTGGGACATACCCTGTGGCGGTTTCTGATGACTTTTCACAAAGTCAGCACCGCACAGGTGATTGAGCCTCCCTTCAGTCCCATCATTAAACAGCTGAACCAATAGTCCCTGGGAGAAGTAGTGTTCCATTTCTTTCAGCTTCAAGGCCCCTATGCCATTTGCACAGTCGACCTTAACCGATCTGCTTTCATCTCCACTGCAGGAAGCCTTCAAAGGAAAAAGACATGGAAGGAAAACATCAGTCACCAAAGTGAATCACCAAGCGTGTGTGTGTGTGGGTGTGTGTGTGTGTGTGTGTGTGTGTGTGTGTGTGTACCTGAAAAGGTCTTCTGTTAGCTCTACTCACACGTCTAATTACACCCAGAAAACATGTACATATGGTCAGATGAAGCAACACAAACACAGCAGCGATGCCATGGAGTGGACAACTTACAGAAATGCAGCTGCATTAGAACTGCGCCTCAACACAGCATGAATCACACCCTGTATGTGTCTCCAGGGTTAACCATGGAGTCTACCAAAAAGAAATTCCTTCCTACAGTACTTTCCCAAACCAGCAGCATCTACGTTATAATCAAGTTCATCTGAGTGAACCTAGCCCTTATACACTCGAGGGCACACATATCAGAGCCTGGGCTCTGACAGACAGAAAATGGAGGTAAGTCACATTTGGAGAAAAGAAGGAGGACAAGTGGCAAGCCGTGTTGACTGGCTGTATTACTTTATTCCCTGTTGAAATTCCAATTACGATGGAAAACTGTCTCACCTGTTTGGTAAGTTCTACAAAAGCCTTGGAGAGTTTCTGGCAGTAGCCTTCTACGGTTGCCTTTCCATACTGGCCTCCGGAATTCCGACAATACACCATGTAGTGCAACTGAGGTGTGGTCAACAGGCCATAATCTGCCAGCAGACACAAAGGGCAGCTCAGCTCGCTCTTAACACACCGTAAGAACATCAGATCCAAATCCCACTCTGCCTCCCCAAGAGATAACGGTGCTGGTGACACTGTCTTAAACTCTGACCTGATAAACAGAGAGACTGGTTGGTTGGTTGGTTCTGGTTTTTTGAGAAAGGATTTCTCTGTGTAACAGCACTGGCTGTCCTAGAACTCACTTTCTAGACCAGGCTGGCCTGGAACTCATAGAGTTCTACCTGCCTCTGCCTCCTGAGTGATGGGATTAAAGACCTGGAGGTTGTTCATCATGTAAACAAGACTATAGGTGGGTTTCTGTTTACCAGAAAAGCAGAACTCCTAAAGAGGATACAATTTGCCAGGAACTGCCATTAACCTTCCCCCAAAGGTCAGTTACCTAGGAGTCAGGCACCTAGTTCCAGATCAATACTAGCTCAGATTCCCACCCTGATGACTGTGACATAAAACCCGCTTGCTTTCTACCATTTTGCTCTTCTTTCTGCCACACACACACACACACACACACACACACACACACACACACACACACACAAAAACCCTGGAAAGAGCACCTTGGCAATCTGATCACCAATAAACCTTTGCTTCTACCCAAACAGAATCTCAGAAAATGTAAAAACCAAAACTTTCAAAATATCTAAATACACAAGTATCCACTGGTATTGTGATGGCTAACATTATTTTAAATTTTAATTACTGTGCTTAAGAAAATATAAAACAACAATGTTTCTAACCTGTAAGCCCACTTTCCCAAAAACAAAGTAACTTCCCAGAGTGCTGGGGGCTGTTCTTGTAACTACCGGGTCTTGAACAATTTTTAACAAAAATTTTATTCATTCATGTACTATAACAAACTACTTCTGTAAACAAGCTTGTGTGCCCTGATTGATTGTAGACAGGGTGTGTGTTTGATTACACTTAGGCAGGAAGTACATCAGGATGCATGCTTGCCTCTGCACAAAGGCATGAAGTAACTAGCCATGTGAGTCTTGCCTTGAAGCCCCTGACTAATGGAAACGGGCACTATACCCTAGGAGTCCCAACTCTCAGGTGTAGATCTGGTGCCAGTATCTGAGTAAAGCCTCTTCTTTGTTAAAATTAACCATGGTCAGACTGGTGAAACTCTGAATGACCCCAGGCCCACAACAGTATCATCATAAGGATATGTTGTATAATTCTAAAAGAATTGTAAACTACTAATAACAGCAAAAAAATTCATCACTCAAATAGGTTACAGATAAAATTCAAATGAGCCGTCCTGAAAACCCACAAAAAAAAAAAAAAAAAAAAATTACAGGATAAGAGAAAATTTTCAGCCCAGTGTGACAACACACACCTTTAATCCCAGCACCCGAGAGGCAGGAGTAGGTGGATCTCTGAGATCAGCCAAGAAACACAGTGAAACCCTATCTCAAAATATAAACAAACGAACAAGACAAGAGGGTTGTGGGATAGAGGGGGCCACCTCTTGGAAAGGAATTCCTCGTCACTAGAGAGGATCTCAGGACTGAGTCTCTGTGACTCGTAGCAGCAGGGCTGAAGGTATTTGAGGACACTGCTCCAAGATGAAGGAGAGCTAGGCCTTTAAGCAGGAAAGCAAGTCCTCACTGGGCTAAGATGAGGAACCCGGTAGAAGAATAACCTTTCATTCATGTTATAAGGGCGCATCAGAGCAGGGTCACCCCAAGTCTGCACTCTGCAGTGTCTCAGCAGTGAGGGGACCTGAATGAATCCCTGGGGGTCTTCCTCCACAAACGCAGGCCCTTGTGTGGCATTGCGGCCCCGTGCATATCACCAGCTGCACTCACACTGCCAGAGTCCAAAGGACCCCAGTTCACTAGCAAACTAAAGCAGGCCCAACCAGGCAGTGGCCAAGGCACCTGGTAAAACACTAAACTCTGACAAAAGAGTACGTTTGTCAGACATCTTTGTAAATGTGTCACAAATAACTCTTCAAGGAAACAAAGAGCTGCCTTTCAAACAGGACTGGGCACAGAACACCGGGAGCAAGATGCCCAAGATACGGATGCCAGGCATGAGCTACACCGATGGTCCTCAACTTTCCTAATGCTGTGACCTGTTAATACAGGTCCTTGTGTTATGGTGACCCCCAAACACACAATGCTTTCGTTGCTATTGCTATCTCACAACTGTAGTTTTGCTACTGTTAGGAATCATAATGTAAATATCTGATATGCAGGGTATCTGATATGCACCCCCCCAAAGGGGTCAGGACCCAAAGGTTGGGAACCACTGAGCTAGATGAAAACTCAAAGGAAGGGTTTGCAACCGGGCAAAGGAACATTTAAAGCTCCTGGACTGTCAGCCACACAACAGAACAGCCCCAGGGGCCAATCCCTCTGGTGTAAGGATTTGAGAGGTGAGGGAAAAGTGTGGATAATCACCTAAGTTCATTAAATGGAAATGGTTCAAAATGAAATAAAAAACTATTCTAAAAGACATGCTAAAGAAGAAAACCAGGATTTTGAGAGTAAAACTAAAATTATCAAATAATGAATAGTATTCTCCTTTGATTTTTGTTGCTATAATACGCCTTGACCAAAAACATTTTGGGGAGAAAAGTGTTAATATTTAGGCAGTTGTATTGGCCTGCTCTTGGAGTTCTGACAGAATAAGCCCTCACCTGAAGCTACTAAGAGCACCACCACCTGTGCCTATTCACTGTGTTCCCTTTTAAAAGAGCCCTCCCTCCCCATCTCTCTGTCTGTCTCTGTCTCTCCCACTGTATCTCTTTCCTCTCTCCCACCACTCCTGTCCCCAGAGGCTGAAAGCTGGCTCCCCCCCCCTCCTCTTTTTAAGATTCCTTTTTCCCTAATAAAAAACCCACCGCTTGAAGTCTGTCACATGGCATCTTTCTCTCTCGTGCTGCTTTTTTAAAATTACAACAAAAACGGTCCACCATGGAGAGAAGCCAAGGCAGGAGCTCCAGGCAGGGACTGAAGCAGAGGCTATTCAGGAATGCTGCTTTCTCAGGATTGTTCTCTTTGGTTTTCTCCACTCCTGTTTTGCCATTGCCCAGGCCTACCTGCACTAGAATGGCAGCCCACAAAGGGCTGGGCCTCTCTCATCCTGGTTAGCAGTCAAGAGAATGCCCTGCAGACATGGCCATAGGCCAATCTAATGGAGGAAATTCTCCAGTGAGGTTCCTTCCCTCTTCCCAGGTGATAAAGACTAATGCACACAGTATGTAACTGTTTACACACTAAAAAATAAAATAAAATAAATAAAAAGCATCTTCATGTCCCCTACCTGACTGACCAACCTAGAAACCTAAAAGTTATTTTTCATAGTCCAGCCTTAACCAAATCCCCAAATCCTTTGAATTCAAGAAAAGCTCTAGGATTTTCCATTGCCCATGTCTTTAATCACTCCTACACAAAACACACTGCACATACCAGGGCAGTCTCCCTGATCACATCCCCCCCAATTCCCCTCTCTTTAAGCAAGTGGTCACTTAAAGTAAAAATGCCACATTATTCTTGTGCACAGAATCCCTTAATTGGGCCCCACTGCACATGGGACACAATCCAAATCCTCATTGTTTAAAGTTACTTGGTCCCTGCTTATCTCCCTAGTCTTACTGCCCTCCGTAAATGGAATTGCACTAACCTTCTTTGAAATGAAGAAAGGTATTTAAAAAAAAAAAATCACTTAAATTTTTCTATATTTAACATACTAGAAGTGATGCATTTAGAAACAGAGTAGAGAAAGATCAACCACTCTGGAATGATGGAAAGATGGGTCTGGCAATTTGAATGCAAACTGGGCCAAGGCTGGAAGTGAAGACTCACTCAGGCCACTTTGAACACTGTGCAGGAACGAGACACACACACACACACACAAAAAAAAAATAAAAAATAAAAAAATTATCAATCCATACTACTATACACACTGCACCAAAAAAGCCTCAGGCTGTCTGTGGCTTAACCTAATACTGCAGGATCTCCATTTACCCAGATGATCCAGTAATCTGAATTCAGGTGAGTATAGAGACAGCACCCTGAACAAATATAGAGACCCACCTACGGCAGACTACGGACTGACCAGGTCAGCAATCATAGGCAGCTTAATCAGAACAAGATTTGTAACCACTTCTGAGATGGGCTTAAACATATTTCTGCTATGTATTAAGGCCAAGCAGCATCTCAGCGTTGACAATTACATAACAAAAACATTCATAAATTCTGGAAGATGTTGACAGTGCTCATGTCCTACAGTGTCAAATATTCAGCCAACATTGAACTCTTTGTATAAAATAATAAGCACTCCCTCTAATTAGTATGTGAATTTGTTTTCATCCTTTAAAAATGGTTAAGATCATATGTATAAGTAAGAACTATTTTATAGTAAGTTTCTTTATGATTTATGATCAGCAAAACACCAGACTTGTGATTTCAGATACCTGTATACCAAGTGTTGTGGAAAATCTATCAGGCAAAAGGAGTATCAAGTGGAAAAGATTTAATATGCTCTGCCCCATGGGTAAACAAACCCATGTCTGCCCAGAAAAACCTGCAATATTTTAAAAGTTTATCTAGGGAATAATTTCTTAAAGTTATTGTTTATTATTTGCAAATGTTAATTATGTGTTACTTTTTCAATTTAAAAATCAATTTCTTGATTAACTTAAAAGTACATACCATGAAAGTAACCTCCTAAAACAGTCACACCATCTATTACAGACTGTGAAAATTTCTCACTACTGGACCTGTAAAAGGAAAGAAAGCAGAATGAGTAACCAAGAAAGCAAATGGACGAGTGTGTGCTCACAATTTCAAAATAACACAATAAACCTGAAAGCTATCAACTGTCAAAAACATGGGGTAAATTATAAGTGTTTCCCAGGAGCCTTTGCACAGGTGACTTCTTCAAAAAAAAAAAAAAATCTGGCTTTTAAATTTATAAACTAGATACAAAGAGCCAGGTATGCTAATAGAGACCTCTAATTCTTCCACCCTCGTGAGAAGCTAAGGCAGGAGGATCACTAGGTTCAAAGCCTGCATAGACTGAGTCCAAGGGGCTAGAACTGCAGCCCAGTACACACACATGTTTTCCTAGCATACACAAAACCCTGGGCTCAATACCCTGTTACCCTGTACTGGCAAAACAAAAAAAAAAAAGAAAGGAAAAGGAAAAAGTGGGGAGGGACATAAAGGAGGGATGGAGAGATGGCTCAGTACTTCAAAGTACATATTCTTGCAGAAGACTGAAGTTCAGTTCCCAACATGAGCAGGTCACAACTGTCTGTAACTCCAGCTCAAGGAGATCTGATAACCCCTAACCTTCTTGAACACATACAAGCAGTAATAAGAATATTTTAAAAGGATACCCTCACATTATTAGTTAATAACAGCAACAACTGATACTGAATGCACAAGTGGTGTAGGTGGATGGGGTCTTTACCTACTGAGAGCATAGAACCTAGCTTACATTTTATAAAATCAGAACAAATTACTCATCTATCTGAAAAGCAAGTGAATCATTATATAACTACAGGTAAGAGCCAAACACAGCAATGGGATAACTGACTTGAGGGAATGAATCAATTAGCTATTTCCGCTGCCTCAGGACCTAATGAGGAGTAGTTTCTGCAAAATCTGGTAACATAGCACAGAGTAAAACAAAGTCTATGCTATCCAAAGAATGAGAAGGTATATCTTTAGAAAGAAGCCCCAGATGAAGCCAGAACTTTCATAAAAGAGAAAATGACTAGATTACTGTTTCAAAGTACACTTTTAACCAACATTGCAAAAAAGCAGGCTTCTGTAAAGGCAAAAGCTGCTGAATGTGACAAATAGACTATAAAATGCTGTTTCCAGTGAATTCCAGAATAAGGAAATGACAGAACATCTGAACTAGTAAACGGATTAGAAACCAAATCTCTAAGTGTGATGTGTTACAAATTATATTCTCTGAATCTGCAGGGGGGAAATAAACCTACAAACTGTCGCAATAATTAGGTGCTTCTAACACAGAAGGATACAGCTATTTTGTACATATTATTTTGTGTAACTCTCACAAAAATGCTGATTTATCAACAGCCCTGACACAAAAGCTCCCAAAGACCACAAAATCTGTTCAAATTATGTAAAAGTTAAATCTGGGGTGATTCCAAGCCCAGATTTAGTTGCCCCGTGCCACTTAAAAAGGCAAAAAGACAGGGGGCTGTGGACTAGACCCCTCTTAACCCTTCCCTGGCCTTGGGCATGAAACAGATGAGATCCTTCACAGATGCTTGCCCTTTAGCAGGCAACCCCGACCCTCACCTGGTGTCTCTACCAATCACCACGAAGGCAGCCTGCTGCGGGTCCACAGCTTCTTTCTCCATGATGGCAGTGAGCACTCCAGGCATATCCTGCTCCTCAGCACTGGCCAAACAGGTGGCATGCTCCTCCCAGGAAGGGGCCAACATTTCCCCCAAAGGGTCAATCAGTTTCACACCATTGTCTTCCTAAAAGAGAAAGAAGCAGACCTTCAGGGGAAGGTCCATGTGACTAGAGGAAGACCCTTTGCTGTCATTCCCCCAACTGATGGCTGAGCAGCAGCTGCCTTGGGTACCACTGGCACCGATGCCAGGCACCAACAGGTGTTTGCCTTGCATCCCCCCTTCAGTTCCTTGTGACGCTATCATTACTGATAACATCTCCATCCAAACTTGGAAAGACATTCTGTTATTCCTCTACTCTGGCCAATCTCCAAAGGAACATCCTCATTTCATTCCCTCCACACCCAGTTTAGCCGCATGGCTGTGACGAGAGAGTTGTTTCAAACCCAAAGGAGCATACAGAGGAGGAGGCCCACACCTAGCACTACAACGTGGACTTTGGTTCAAAGTGCTCTGTCACTGGGGCTTTAGTCCTGTAAGGAAGGACACCAACTTTGTTACCTCGGGATTGTGTGAGGCTGTAACCATGACTCCAATGGTGGATTTTGTCTGTTTTGACCTCAGGACAGCTAGCAATCCCATTCGAAACATGATATGATCGAGATGTTGGGCATTTGTCCGAAATCCAGCGGTCCCATACTGGAGAATGAGCCCCTGGGGCTTGGCATGGAATGCTGAGCGTTTAGAAACAGCCTCCAGATTCATGTCTGCAAAAGTAAGAGATAGGAAGACAAAGCTTTCAAGCACCATTTGCTTCCCAACCACCAGCTCAACATAAAGCATTGGTCTCATTGGGACCCTCTCCAAAGACCATAGGGGTGGGGGGCAAGGAAGAAAAAAAGGAATCCCCAGAGTTAGAATTAACTAGAAGCTCCTGCCTACACTGTGCACTCCAGGACAGAGTCAGGACAGAAACCTGCTTATACACCCCTCTTCCATCTAGCCTCCAGGATGAACTTTCCTAGAATAACAACTTTATATCTATATTGAGACTCCGGGAAGATCAAAAATCATCTTATTTTACAAAGAGGCCAACATGTGTGCAAATCCCACTTAATAACATAAAGTCTGCTGTGAGGCCACTGAAAGACCAAGACTGAAGGCCAGATCCTCAAAGGGCTGAGCATTGCCAAATACCCGGGAAATCCGTGTGACTCATTCACTAGAGAGAAATGTTCCCAAAGGAAAAGCAAAGTGCAGCCATTTTCTCTTGTCTAAGACCTCACAGAAGACCTCAGGTTTATTCAGAAAACAGACACAGCAGTTTCTAAATTCATGTCTAAAATCAATCACGTTTGCACAATGCTGAAAGTATTAAGCGAGGGTCCTAATCTTCAAATATTCCAGGATACCTCCAATTAATCAATTCAAGGTTTTCTGCCTCAGCCTGCAGGGTCCATGGAGTCATAGACTGTGCACTTCCTGGGTCAATTCTATCCTAGATAGCCCAGAGAGGAACAGCTAACAGCCACACCTCCTGGCTTTATTGTACTTCCTTGCAAGAAGTGTTGAAAAATGTTTGCTTTTGTCCAGTTTGTAAAATCGGTCGTTCCCAAGCTAATTTAGTTTGCTCCAAAGTAATCAAACTTTTGTTCACAAAGAGGAGCACATTTTTGTAAAAACCGACCAGTAGGAAATGTATCACCATTATTCATAGGGTGTCAACCACGCCTATGAAATCTCTCAAAGGAAAATAACAGTCATGTAACAGCACACTTCCACCCCTTTAATGCGTCTGCGGTTTTAGAACTAATTTCACCGGGTACGGGGATGCCTATTAAAAGTCCCAACCGTGCCCACTCTTTAAAAGTGAACAGAGTAGCCTGCTTCTTTCACTCATGCTGCACTCCTCGGTATGACATTCTGCTCCCCTCTCGCGGTCACCCGCGGCTGCCCCGCACTCCAGCGTGGGCCCTGGGCCGCACTGAGCTGTCCAAGTGTGCCAGGCGGTCATCCTCAGCCACGGCTGCCGAGGGACCCCCACCCACAGCGGCCCAACAGCCTCCAAGCATGCTCACCTAGTTCCGGAGCAGGAGCGCCCTGTCCACATCCGAGCAGCAGCCGCGCACTGCGCACCAAACCCAATCACTCAGACCCTGAAGACGTGGCCCAGCCTGGCTTCCGGCCCGACGTCCAGCCCCCGGCCAATCGTGGCGGGGAGGGTCTGATGTTCCCGCCAATCGCGGAGGGTAGGATGGTCTGGCCCCGCCCCCGTGCCCCGCCCCCAGCCGTCCGCGCGCTGCTCGCGCCCGCGGAACTGCGGCTGCGGTTCGGAGCGGGTTCGCGGGCTGCTTGGCTTGAATGAGCTGGAAGGGTGAGGCCGCGGCGGCCGAGGCGGGCCGAGGGTTAGCACCCGGGGTGGGCAGCTTCGCCTCCGAGCCTGGACCTCATGGGGCCGGGGTCCCCAGAGGGCGGTAGCGCTGATGTCCCTCCGACCACCGAGGTCATCTCCCAGCCCAGCCTCTGAAAAGCGAGGGCAGCGCTATCCCTGTGGGTCCTCAGCCCCTCCACCCCAGCCGTCATTTCATTAAGTGGCTGAGGTCCCTCCCCCAGCTCCGCGGCTAGGCCTAGGCGGCCCTGCGCACCTGCGCGAGATGCTGCACGCCACTGCAGTCCCGGGAGGCTGTCCTCCATGGGGAGCTGCAGATGAGGACCGGCGGCTGGTGGCTGGCGGTGGGGACGACCCAGGGCCCTCCTTTCCGCTCTGGGGGCATCCCTCCTCGCAGCCTCCAGCTCTGCGAAGGCCTGAGATCCGAGTGGGATTTCTGGACCGGCCCCTGCTTTTCCCAGGATTGAGGCTGGCCAGGAGTACAGGCGTCACAAAACGAATCACCCTTCACCTGTTGAAAGCGCCTGCAGTCTTGAATGGCCTGCAAGGGTGGGGAAGAGAGACTAGGAATCTAGATGTTGACAGGGCATTTTAAAAGGATGTTGTGCATACTAGGTTTAGGGCTCAGGAAATCTAAGCAGTTCAAGGGTGTGTGGGTGTGTGCCCCTTGGTCTTTGCAAATGGTGGAATTGCCTCCTAGAAAAGACTGGGAAAATTTCCTGGACACCAGGTGTCATTAAAAAACCCATTGTTTCTGGGCCTTTCCAGGTATCCAAGCTGGTTGATTTGTAGACATGTCAGCGTCGATTAAAGAAAGCCTTCAGCTTCAGCTGCTGGAGATGGAAATGCTGTTTTCTATGTTTCCTAACCAAGGAGAAATAAAACTTGAAGATGTAAACGCCCTAACGAACGTAAAGAGGTATCTGGAAGGCACTAGGGAGGCACTCCCACACAACATCGAATTTGTGATCACGCTCCAAATTGAGGAGCCCAAGGTGGGTGCTTTTATTTTTTCTAAATGTTTCTGGGTGCCCACTTTTTCTGTGTATTTTTAATGTGTATGGGTGTTTTGCCATCTATGTATGTCTGTGAACCTTGTGCATGCAGTGCTCTCAGAAGCCAGAGGAGGGCAGAACTGAATTTAACAGAAGACACCATGTGGGTGCTTGGACACGAACCGGGACCCTCTAGAAGAGCAGCCAGTTCTCTTGATGGCTGAGCTATCTCCATCCCCAGGCACCAACTTTTTAACTGAAAACCCCAGGGCATGGGCTTCCTATCCAGTAAACAAATAGACAATTCCAAATGCATGTCCCATTACTTGTTTGGAAAGAAAAGGTACTAAACACCAGATGCTCTGTAAGTTCTCTTAAATAACTATACTGAATTTTATATAAGTACACATATTTTTAACAAACGTGCCTACTGTTTTCACTGAAACTATCTTGTAGTCTTATCATTGTTCTGTCCCCTCATCCAGTTTCCTACCAACCCAACTGTTAGAATGTGCCTTCTATATATACTGCGCTTTTCTTTTTTCTTTCTTTTTTTTTTTTTTTTTTTTTTTTTGGTGGGGGGGAGGGGGTTTGAGACAGGGTTTCTCTGTGGCTTTGGAGCCTGTCCTGGAACTAGCTCTTGTACACCAGGCTGGTCTCAAATTCACAGAGATCCACCTGCCTCTGTCTCCCTGAGTGCTGGGATTAAAGGCGTTCTCCACCAATGCCCGGCTTATACTTCGATTTTTCACAAGCCAAAATGCTGCCTGCTACAAAGGGACTTCTCTGAAGTTAATGAATGTGTAGGACTTTGTTTCAATGGCACTGTCTGTGGATAGTAATTACAAATACAAAATCTACATGTTAAATATTACCTCTATTTTCTGACCCTTTTATCCCCAGGAATGTTACATAGCACAGTGTAGGTACCACATGGACTGGCCACGTGAGAACTAATGTCTCAGCTCTCACCTACCTATCCTCCAGTTCTGTCATTCCTTCAGAGCAGGCACACTGCCTACCCAGACTCTATTTATCTTGTTGATTAGCTACTTCAATGGAACCTTGAACTTCTCCCATGGCAAATACTGCTTCTCAGATTGAAATTAAATTCTTGCTATGTGTGGTCATTGTTTAATGTGGGTCTCCTTCACTAGACTCTGGTCTAAGGCAGAAATCGTGTCTGACTTCTTCACTTCCTTATCCAGCACATGGCACCTGGCACAGGTAGTTCAGCAGTGATTAGAAGAAAATACGGCTGTATAACTTGGTCTGTAGCAGGCACTTGATAGTCTCCGTGACTGTTCCTATCATAATCGTGCAGTTGCCATGGACTGGCTCTTGTGGTTTTGTGGCATTTAAATCTATGTGGTTTTTATTTTAAGGTGACAATTGATTTGCAAGTAACCATGCCACACAGCTACCCATATGTGGCTTTGCAGCTATTTGGACGGTCCCCTGAGCTTGACAGACAACAGCAGCTTCTTCTCAACCAAGGTCTCACTGCTTATGTGGGGACTTTTGATCCAGGTGAGCTGTGTGTCTGTGCAGCAATCCAGTGGCTGCAGGACAACAGCGCATCCTACTTCCTCAACAGAAAGCTGTCAGATGAGCCGTCCACACAAGCAAAGCCAGTCAAGAACACATTCCTCCGAATGTGGATCTACAGCCACCACATATATCAGCAGGACCTAAGGAAAAAGATTTTGGAAGTGGGGAAAAGGTTAGATGTGACTGGATTTTGCATGACGGGAAAGCCTGGTATAATCTGTGTGGAGGGCTTCAAGGATCACTGTGAGGAATTCTGGCACACGATCAGATACCCCAACTGGAAGCACATTTCCTGCAAGCATGCCGAGAGCGTGGAGACAGAGGGGAACGGTGAAGACCTGCGCCTCTTCCAGTCTTTTGAAGAATTACTCCTTGAGGCCCATGGTGACTATGGACTGAGGAATGATTATCACATGAACCTGGGCCAGTTCCTAGAGTTTCTCAGGAAACACAAAAGTGAGCATGTCTTTCAGATACTATTTGGTATTGAAAGCAAAAGTTCAGAGTCCTAGGACTCTCTGAAAATGTCTGTGCTTGTAACTGTACTATTTATGTTCATAAGACCAAAATAAAAATGCCAATGGCTATGTAGAATTCTGGGTGAAAAACCTGGCTCTAGAGTCTTCTGCCGCTAATGAAGCAAATAGGCCTTTTAACTTTTATCGGTGTAACTGTGGTGTTGTTTCCTGGTGGCTGTACAAAGTCACACTTGGATGCCATGTCATTGTAAATTAATAAAAAATAAAAAGTTATTTAACCAGAGAAACTTGGCTCAACAGTCCAAAGCCAGGCTAGAGAGGTGGCTCAGAAGTTAAGAGCACCGGCTGCTCTTCCAGAGGACCTAGGTTCAATTCCTAACACCTATATGGTGGCTCACAGCTGCATGTGACTCCAGTTCCAGGGTATCTGATTTCCTCTTTGTGCTCTGCAGATACCAGAGGACACATGGTGCACAGACATACATGCAGGGCAAACACTCATATACATAAAATAAATTGTGAAGACCCTCAGTAGCTTTTGCCCATCATTTTGTTGGTAAGCATCTAGTCCAAGAGTTTCCAGATATCTACATGTCAGGGGACCTTCCTTCCCCTCTTCTGTTCTCAACTACCACATCTTTCCTGAAGAGAATTCCGGAAAATTGTTGGGTCTCAGGCTGATAACTTGGTCCTTCAGGACATCCAACTGGCAGGATTTAATGGCACGCTGAGGGATACCCCAGTCCCCATTAAACACCACCGGCTACCAATGTTGTATGCACTGAGAAACTTGGAGAAGCTTCTGATGAACCACTACCCTCACACCTTCTGTCTAGGACGGAAGCACATGCCCTTGGGCTAGGGGGAGCACGCCATGGCTGCCTCAGAGTTCCCTGTGCCCATGAGGCTGTAGAACTGTCTCCATGGTATAGCCCAGCATGAGTCTTCTCAAGGCACAAGTCGGTGAAAGCTCTAGTGAAGGCCTGTGGAAAGACCTTAGCTCCCCCCACTCATGTTTCAATCCCTTTTTATGCCAATGGAACCCAAGCTGGGGCTCACACCTTACCTACATACAGAAGGAAGAAACAAGACTCAACATCCCCAAATAATCTCCATGTTTGCCAAGACTGAAACGATAGAGCATAGAATCACCTTCATACCTCAAACTGTCAGTCATTAAACCAACATTCACAATTGTTAGGCCCTATTTAGCGCCAGTAACCCTTTGTCCTTTGAAATGAAACTGTGCTATATGGTTGACCTACAGAGGATTTTCCCTTTGATTAACTTAGCAAAAATGTTTTCTGAAATATAAACATCTTAAGGAGCGAAATATGGAACAAAACTAGATTATTATGTAATTCAATGAGCAGAATACATTCAAGTTTATGAACTCAAGACTGCATCTGGAGTTACTTCTAAAAATTTTTTCAGTATTCTGCTTTAATATGCCCAGTGGTAGCACTAAACAGGACTTTTAGTATGTTACCAATAGACAGTTGTTACAGATTCAGATTTTGTATTAAAATGTCTGCACACATGTGTGTGTAAGTACGTACATACGTACGTACATACATACATACATAAATCTCACTCAGAACTCACTGCCAGCACACTGCTGTTGTGTTTGCCCAGCCCAACAGGAACACAAACCACCCTCTCTCATGCACGCATGGTTTTGAGGAACAGTCCCTTCTTCTGCACGGAGGTAACTGGAATCAGCCAGCCCCAGACAGAGGGTACAGATGCTCCTGAGTTCCGCCCACCAGGAGCACCTCTGGCCCCTGAATGCCTGGCTTCTCAGCACCTCCTCTGGGCTGCTGGTCCTTTGCTCTAAATTAAAATCTTTAAATGACTGCTTGGAAAGAATGCTTGTTCCTACTGAGTTAAGCATTTTCTCAAGTGGGTTTTTGCATTTGTTCTTTATTGATATATTAAATCTTCTCCTAAGAGCTGAAGACAGTTGGGTGAATGGTTGGGAACACCTTAGATGACAGGCCATGAGGAACTTTGAAGAAATTGCTCCAAGGCAAGCATGTTAGCTGTGAAATTGAGTTCTCATGTAAGTATTCATGTGTCACCTACGCCTCTCTCAAAACTCAAAGGGGTTCCCAGGTGCCTATTTGAGGAATTCAAGGAAGAATTTTGATTTCTTTAAAATTTGCTTTCCCTGAAAGTGTCCTATTAGTAAATCTAAATAATAGTTATATCCTGAAGGTACATCATTTTGCTCTAAAACCCAGGTTTCATGCAGAATCATGATCTGTCACAGAAACTAAACCCATTATCATAAGGCCCATGTAAAAACTCATTTCACAGCCAGTCACCTTCACCAGAGACCCCCTCTATTCACAGCCAGTCACCATCACCAGAGTCCCCTCTGTCCACAGCCAGTCAATTCTAGGGACATTTGGAGAAATCTAAAAATGGGTTTAACCAATATGCACAAATTTTTCTCAAGTCCATCCAATAGCCAAATACAGTGGTACAGGTCTATAATCCCACCCAGCAAATGGAAGACGAAGGCAGAGACAGAAGGATTCAAATTTGAGGCCAGCATGTGTTGCATGGCCAAATTCTGTCAAGAAGAGTCCCCCAGATACCTAGTGATTCCAGTGTTTGAAGTTCCATCAGCAGATCCTTGTTGGGTATGGGACCATTGCTGCCCAGTGACAAGATGGTACACACCCGGTCTCAGAACGATGTCAGGGTTAATGTGGCCCTGGAAGTAGGTGAACTACACTGCTTTCTGGGATAAAGCAAACCGACTCAGCTCCTCTCTCCTACAGCAATAACAGGCAGACACACTGGCCAAATTAATGGCCATCTACTGATTAGCTAAATGTTCATAAACACACCATCATTCTGAGTGGCCCATCTGCTTCCTTCATATGCTAATGATTTGCTGAATGGAGATATACTAAGACTTATATCCTTGATTCTTTTAATGTTTCTTTTTAAAGCTCTTAAAAGCTAGAATCTAAGCCAGGTATGGTAGTACATACATTGAATCCTACCAAGCACTAGGGAGGCAGAGATAGAGAACCTCTGAGTTTGAGGCCAGCCTGGTCTACAAAACAAGTTCCAGGACAGAGAAACCCTGTCTTAGGAAGGGGGCGGGGGGGGAGGGAGCGGGGAAGCTGGGATCTACCTCTGCAAATCTCTTGGTACCTTCTATTTATTTATGGATCAGAGACATCCAATGTGGAACTACTGGAATACAAAGATTTACATTCTTAAATGATAAAACACATAAAATTTTGTGTTTAAAGCTAATTTAATTTAAAGGGGCTAGAGGGTTAGCTCAGTGGTTAGGAGTGTATACTACTCTTCCAGAGGACCCAAGTTTGGTTCCCAGCACCTACATTAGATGGTTTGTTTACAGCTGCAGTAACTGCAGCTCCTGGGGCTCCCAAACTGTCCTGGCTTCAGCAGACAGCTGTACTCACATGCACACACCTGCACACATATACACAGAATTTAACGATAAATCTAACAAAAATTTACGTGTACTGTCCAACAGAACCCAGTGGTGTCAGGGACCCCACTGCCCATACTCAGAGCCACTGGCCTAGTCACTGAATGTCTGCAGCATGCTCTCCTACTAGTGGAAGTCTGAAAAAACCATTCTGGAAACATATTTGTAATAGTGCTACTCGGTTCATCTTAGAGGACGTAATTCTTCAGGGTTGTATCCCTGGCCCCCTACCCACCCACCTACCACACCCCAAGGGTTTTGGTGTTAAAGGGTCAGTTGCAAGCTGGTGGCTGTATTGATAAGTGATTGGATCATAAGGATGCTACATTTCATCAGAGGACTAATCCATGTATTTGTTCATATTGATTGGGCTGCTAATGAAGAAGTGGTTAATTGAGGATGTGCCCCTTTGATAATTGAAGATCTCATTACATGGCTCAGGCTAGTCATGTAATGTGCTGAGATTTGTTGTAGAAATTATTTAAGATGTGTTACATGTGTTGATGCTGTGGAACATTTGTTTGATGATGCAAAGACATGCTACATTCTTTTATGTTGCATTTGTTTAACTCTGTGTGTTGGACCCTAATTCTGGGGTCCTGATGGGCTGGTGGGAGAGCCCGCGACACAAACACCAAAACCAGGAGATGCAACAAGCAAGAGGTGTTTATTGAACGAGTGCACTCGGGTGACAGCAATCTCGGGAAAGCTGCACACCTCTCAAAGGGTTCAGGCTCCTTTTTATAGAGACAAACCGCAAATCAGCATACATCATGGGGCACAAGGTGATTGATTACAAAGTATAATCTCATGTTTGAGAGACCACCCAGGTATGATCTTATTCAAAGGATAAACCATAGAATGACTTGGAAAGTCCCCAGACTGTCCGTTGGCCAGGAGTGACCCAAACAGTGCTGTTCATCTGGGACCATTTGTTCCAGTGTTGGGGCCTATTTCCTTGTTGTGGGACAAGACCTGGGAGAGACTTCAGTTATTTCACAAAAGATTGATGATTCAGTTACTAGCCCTGTTTAACAGAATCAGCCTAGCATAACCACTAGCCCCATCACCATAGTAACTTTCTTGTTCTCATATCTGTTCTTTCCTCCCATGTCAATGTCCATTTTTTTTATGATTTTCTATATTCTGCTTGCAAGAATTCTTCTCCTGCCCCTTTCCCACATCCTTGCTCTGCAAACTAAAATCTTTCATGTGAAGCTGGGATTCTCTGCCTGTCTGAAACACCCACTGGGCTAATGACAAGCTGAATGGCCCGTAGCAAAGCAGGAAAAAGGGTGGTGCAGCTGGCAGACAGGAAGAATAAATAGGATGAGAAAAGGAGAAGCAAGAGGGCCCAGGAGCAAAAGAACGAGGAGGACGTGAGGGGCCAGCACTATCCAGCACTGCCAGCCATGGAGTCAGGAAGAAAAGGTATTAATAGAGAAAGGTAAACGCTAGAGGCAAAAGATAAACAGGATAATTTAAGAAAAGCTGGCCAGAAACTGGTCAAGCTAAGGACGGACATTTATAAGTAAGACTAAGATGCCATGTGATTTATTTGGGAGTTGGGTGGCAGACCCCCACAGAGTAAAAGACAACAACAACAGAGATTACTGGGTCAGGATGCCTTGAAGGTTATACCTTGTCCTCTATCTGCTTCCTGACAGCCACGGGAGGAGCAGCCTCCTCCCTCCTGCTCATCACAGGGTTCTCTCTCACCACAGTCCCATAGTGATGAAAGCAATCCACTGGCCCTGGGCTGACTCCCCTGAAACTGTGAACCAAATAGTTATTTCTCCTTTGATTTGCCTCAAAACTTTGTCACCGTGATTAAAGTAGACTAACTAAAGAGA